>JAHRHY010000001.1:0-1427025 GCA_019671135.1 Linnemannia hyalina
AACCCTAAAAAAAAAAACCCTAAAAAACCCTAAAAAACCCTAAAAAACCCTAAAAAACCCTAAAAAACCCTAAAAAACCCTAAAAAACCCTAAAAAACCCTAAAAAACCCTAAAAAACCCTAAAAAACCCTAAAAAACCCTAAAAAACCCTAAAAAACCCTAAAAAACCCTAAAAAACCCTAAAAAACCCTAAAAAACCCTAAAAAACCCTAAAAAACCCTAAAAAACCCTAAAAAACCCTAAAAAACCCTAAAAAACCCTAAAAAACCCTAAAAAACCCTAAAAAACCCTAAAAAACCCTAAAAAACCCTAAAAAACCCTAAAAAACCCTAAAAAACCCTAAAAAACCCTAAAAAACCCTTAAGAAACCCTAAATAACCCTAAAAAAAATCCCTAAAATCCCTAAACCCTTAATTGAAGGGTATCCTTCAATGTAATCCCCTAAATAAACACGTTTATCGTACTCCCCGGGTCCTAAAGTAGACCCTACATACCTCACAAACAACTTTTAAACACTTTTTGCTGGAAAAAGAATTATTTCCTTTTTTGGGAAACAATACCGGTTCTCTAGGCTTTCCCTAGACTCGGAACGGCTCGTATCTAAACAGGTTTTAGTCGGCTCGGCCCGGATGTAAAACTGCAAAGTTGTTTTGAAAGTCGAAACTTTAATTTAAAGTTTCGACTTTACCCCCTATGATAGTTTCACCCATGACCATCCTTTTAAGTTTGTCGACTTTCAGACAGACTTGGAGTCATCCGGAAACAACTTGAACCACATCTTTTTGTTGAAAGACAAGGTCCCCTTCGTTCTACTTCCCGTTAAAAAGACGTCAACAGAACTTAAGTCAACTGACACCGGGATAGAAAGTATGGCACATGTACTCAAACTCGAAAGATAATTGGTTCATATCATAATAATCAAGATATGTCTATCCGTAAACAAATACTGCGGATTAGAAATAGTTCACCCTTCTCAATGAGAGAAAGAGAATGGTGAAAAAGTATATAAGAAGACAAGGCTGAAGAGAAAAAATCGAAACAAGCACTTGTCCCAACGTCTTCTTTCTTTTACACACTCTCAGTCCCTTAAACACCTTTTTCACACCCCTCCTATTATAAAAAAACCCTACTTCATTCTCACCACTATGTCGAACATGAATATCCAAGGATCATCCGGTCGCCCCCAAGGTGGTCAAGACATCGCCTCCCTTTTGGCTCGCTCCGCCGAGACCAACCGAATGCGAGATGCCGCCATCATTGCTGCCAGTGCCGCCCAAGCCCTTGCCCAAGCCCAAGACCCTGATGACTCCGAGATGGGAGTGGATCGCCCCCCGGCTGGATCCACCACCCTCGATGACCTTATTATACGTTTGGGTTTAGCAACCCAGACGGAAGGTTCCTCTCTCCACCCTGGCAGTTATCTTCCCTCTTTTAAGAAGGGAGCTCTATCTGAAAAGGTGGCCGCTGACATTCTACACAAGTTTGTCAATAGAGCGGCCGTTTTGATGGATAAAGTCAAAGCGGCAGAGAAAGTTCTGCGAGAACTGAATGTACACACAACTGCTGACTATTGGGGTAAACCCTTTGTGAACAACAATCGTGTTACATTGTCCAAGGAAGCACAAGCTTCTCTTAATGCTGAGTACAATCTACTCCTTGTCAATGTAATTCGCAATGACAAGGTTAGTGTGATTGCCAAGGCTCAAGAGGAACTTGATCAAACCCTTCCGAAAAACCTATCTGATGCATTACAGGCATCATTGGTCTCTATTGAGACTAATGACCGTCTTACAATGCAAGGTAAGGACTATACTCGCACCCTTCTTAAGGCGGCTGCACAAGAGTTTGTCACTCAAGTACAGGCGCTGAGGGTTACCGCAGAACTTGAGGCAGTTAACAATGGATTAAAGGTACTCCATCAAATTGTCTATGACTGGTTTGCCCCGAGATTACATGCTATTCTCATTTCATCTAACCAATATCTTACTTCACCACGCTTAGAAAATCAAGCTGAACAAGACTTCCGCAAAGCGCGGAAAAGGCAAATCACCCCCTCACAAGCGCAAGAACGAACTTTCCAAGTTCAAGGGCCCAAAAGGCCCCGCGCCCAAGAAGGGGAAGAACAACAAGAAGAACGGACCCAAACCCAAAGGACCCAAGAACCATCCCAAAGGGAAACATCCGTCCGCGAAGGCAGGCAACCAAAGAAGCCAAAATGGCGCGCGCCGAAACGCAGCCAGAAAGAAGTAATTCATCGCGATGTCCAAAGTTTTGATGGAGTAAACAACATTTCTTCCATCACTACTATTCCACATGATATTCTTATTGTTCTAAATAAAGGAGTCAACTTCAACATCCATAAACAGCCCAGGTATGATCTGTTAACTAAAGAGGTGTTGAAATTGAAAAAACAAATGTTTAAACAGCTTAAAAAAGCCGATAAATATATCACAAACATTCACTTCAATGCGAACAAACCACAATTAATATCTGACTTAATTACATTGAGATCTTCAAACCCGCATAAGAAACTCCTTCCAAAAATCAACAAGACCATCAAGTTTATGACAGACAATAAACTTATCATTGGCCCTGCTGATAAAAACTTGGGGCTGACTATTATGGATAGCAGCTGGTATCAGAACCAGTTGTTTAATCTTCTTAATAATCGTAATCTTTATGAAAGAGACCCCTATATTGATGTCTATGTCTCCCTTAGGCATCTTAAACAATTCGCCGCACGTCTTGATCAAGAAGAACACAGAACTTTTGTTCGTGAAACTGCGGAAATAATGGAGGACCTATATAGAAAAAATAGTAACTATTTTACAATACCAGTTATGTATCTTCTTCCAAAGATTCATAAGTCGCCTATTAGCGTCCGCCCTATAGTGCCCTCCTATCCCTGGTTTACACATACGATCAGTGAGTTTGTCGATGAACAACTTCGCGATTACTTGGTGGTATTCCGCCAAGAACTACCCGATACACCCACATTGATTCGTAAACTAGAACAATTCCATTTCAATCCAAGCTATGATTATTATGTCGCCACATATGATGTCATAAACATGTATGGAAGTATAAATGTAAATAATGCTATAGAAACTATCATTAATTACTTTGATAATGATCCAAGAGAAAACCACATCAGAGATATGATGAATCTTGCGTATTGGGTTAATAAAAACTGTATTTTATCCGATGGTAAAAAACTATACAGACAAGTTACAGGACTCGCAATGGGGACGCCTATGGCGCCAACTTTTGCTCGCCTGTATGCATGCTGCGTAGAGAAAGGCTACATATTTAAAAATATACCCATTGACCAAGTTTACTTGGACATTGATGAGGATACTTTTACACAACTTGACTTTCTTGGCAAACAAAAATTCGACTTGCAAATACTTAGATACATTGATGATGGGCTTGCCCTATTCGGTGTTCCTAGATACCAAGGAAATGTAGTTTACATGACCGAGGTAGCATCAGATCTTAAAGGCTACTTTAATGAAGCACTTTATAAGATCTATGAAGAAGCAAACGACTTGAACATTACTATAGACCATGGACTCCATGGCCGCCAAGTAGCAATGCTTGACTTAAATATTACTATTGTTACTGAGAACTCAATTCAACGTATTGACATTAGTCCTCATGACAAACCCATGAATAAACACCTATACACTAGTCCAGATACTTATTTCCCTAATAAATATATTTTCAACTGGATTAATGGTGAAAACCAGCGTTTAATCCGGAACTCCGGCTATGCTAGTTATCACAAAGTTGCAAGACAGAACTTTATTAAGTTCCTCATACACCGCAACTATCCTGAACCCGTCATTCAAGAACAACTCGGAATGCACAGTTACGAAGAACGACATCAGTTGTTGTATGGTCGTACTGCTCAGAGCCAGGCTCCCGCCGATTATAATCCACCATCAGATAAAGATGAGGATGATGATATTGAAAAGAGATTCTTTTTAAAGAATATTCCTGGTAGACACAAAGTTGAACGCTTTGGTCGTAACGTAGTTCAGGCTATCCTAAAATCCAATCCCACTAAATTTAAAGATGTTAGTGCAAACTGGATAATCTATAGAGGTTCAAACATCCGCGATGAGTTGAACAAGTATAATAGAAAGATCTTAGGTCAACGCCAAATCTCGGCGAGGCTCTAAGGATGACATACAATGAGTATTAATCGTCTATCTAGACGTTATACCCAGAACCCCATATCTTACACTTGGTTTTAATTGAATATATATTTTATGGGATTTAATAGAGTTAGGTAATCTTAGGTTTTTTGAGGGAGTCTTAGCGGTAAGGGCTAGACTTGATCCTCTTTGACCCCGATAAAAAACCCTTAAGAAACCCTAAATAACCCTAAAAAAAAATCCCTAAAATCCCTAAACCCTTAATTGAAGGGTATCCTTCAATGTAATCCCCTAAATAAACACGTTTATCGTACTCCCCGGGTCCTAAAGTAGACCCTACATACCTCACAAACAACTTTTAAACACTTTTTGCTGGAAAAAGAATTATTTCCTTTTTTGGGAAACAATACCGGTTCTCTAGGCTTTCCCTAGACTCGGAACGGCTCGTATCTAAACAGGTTTTAGTCGGCTCGGCCCGGATGTAAAACTGCAAAGTTGTTTTGAAAGTCGAAACTTTAATTTAAAGTTTCGACTTTACCCCCTATGATAGTTTCACCCATGACCATCCTTTTAAGTTTGTCGACTTTCAGACAGACTTGGAGTCATCCGGAAACAACTTGAACCACATCTTTTTGTTGAAAGACAAGGTCCCCTTCGTTCTACTTCCCGTTAAAAAGACGTCAACAGAACTTAAGTCAACTGACACCGGGATAGAAAGTATGGCACATGTACTCAAACTCGAAAGATAATTGGTTCATATCATAATAATCAAGATATGTCTATCCGTAAACAAATACTGCGGATTAGAAATAGTTCACCCTTCTCAATGAGAGAAAGAGAATGGTGAAAAAGTATATAAGAAGACAAGGCTGAAGAGAAAAAATCGAAACAAGCACTTGTCCCAACGTCTTCTTTCTTTTACACACTCTCAGTCCCTTAAACACCTTTTTCACACCCCTCCTATTATAAAAAAACCCTAAAAAACCCTAAAAAACCCTAAAAAACCCTAAAAAACCCTAAAAAACCCTAAAAAACCCTAAAAAACCCTAAAAAACCCTAAAAACCCTAAAAAACCCTAAATGACGCCCGGAACCTCCAAACGAACAGACCATGCAAGAAGCTCGACCATAAGCGCATGGGCCCTTACCGTATTCTCGAAAAAATCGGCACTCCATCCTTCCGTCTCGATTTACCACCAACGACCAAGCTACATCCTGTCTTTCACGTAAACTTACTTGAGCGTGCGCATCCAGATACGATCCCCGGTCGAGCCTCAAAACGACCTCCTCCGCTTGTCGTCTCCGGCGATGAGGAGTACGAGGTTGAGGCCATTTTGGATTCACGGATCAGGCGCAACCACCTTGAATACTATATACATTGGAGAGGCTACCCCGTATCCGAACGAACCTGGGAACCGGCCGCCTGTGTCAAGAATTCCCCGGACCTTGTTCGCGAGTTCCATCTGCAACACCCTCACAAACCCAGCCAAAGGCCTCTTGGAACTCGGCCCTAGAGGGGGAGGTTGTCACGAGACAAGAGCTTGCTCTTGTGACTTCGCCCTAACGAGTATAAAAGGGCCTTAGATAGCAAATCTATAGCTCTTTACTTGGTATCGCCAATACAACATACTCTTTAACCTATTCCTTATACTCATTTCTTAGTCCTTGATCAAGGTTCTCTTTATCTACTTCATTCTATTGCTTGGTCTGCTTTCTTGACACCACCATTGCAACAGGCGAAGACTGGGACAGAGAAGTATAGAACGGGGACGAGAGTTGAAGCAGTGATGATTGATGTTATTACTATGGTACAACTAAATATATATACAAAGTCGCCAACTAGGTTTCTAGGTGTAGTGTCATAGTGAGTCAGAGATGATAGAGAGTGACAAGGAATGACTAACTAGAGAGCAATGATAAACCTAATATGTTGCACCTTCCCCTCTTAAAAAAAAATCCGCTAAGTCCTAAGGCCATGGTCGCGCTTGTACTTGTTGAGGATGTCCTTACAGTGTGCCAGTTCACTCTCTGGTTCCCATGTCCAGTCCTCGCGCGGGTATCCTTGCCATTGTAGAAGGTACTCCATGTTGTTGTTAACCTTCCTATGATCTGCAATGGCCTCGACCTCATACTCTTCCTCGTCTTCAACGATAACCGGTGGTGGCCGTGCTGGTGTTCTTGGTCCTAGCGTCGCAGGTGATGGTTGGTAGCGTCGGAATCGGTCGACGTGGAAGACGGGGTGAATCTTCATGGACGGTGGAAGATCAAGGCGGAAGGAGACCGGGGACAGCTGTTCAACAATGGTGTGGGGGCCGGCAAAGCGAGCCAAGAGTTTCTGCGACGTGCGGGTGCGGTCCGAGGGTAAGGTGATATTCTCAAGGTTAAGGAGAACGTGGTCACCAACCTTGAAATCATGCTCTCGCCGATGGATGTCGGCGTTGGCTGCTTGACGTTCTTGGGCGGCAGCAAGGGACTCCTTAGCGAGGGTGAGGGCTTCGCTTCGAGATTGCACGAACTCGTTAACCGATGGGTTGGGGCCGGGAGTAGGGGTCAACAATGACATGGGCATGTTGGGATGGGCTCCGGAGTTCAAGAAGAACGGGGAGACTCCAGTGGAGGCATTGGTGGCGTTGTTCGTGGCAAATTCGGCGGCGGAAAGTAAGAGGTCCCAGTTAGACTGCCGTTGGTCGACAAAGTTACGGAGCATGGTGATAAGGGTGCGGTTGGCACGCTCGGTCTGGCCATCGGTCTGAGGGTGGAAGGCAGTCGACATGGCAAGGTGGACGTCCATCAGACGGCTCAATTCTTTCCAAAAGCGGCTCGTGAACTTGGTATCGCGGTCGGAGACAATGGTGGTTGGCATGCCGTGCAAGCGGAAAACATGGTCGAAAAAAATGCGTGCAACTTGCGAGGCGGAGTCGGTGGTGTGGCAGGGGGCAAAGTGCACTTGCTTTGTGAGTTTGTCAACAAAGACCGTAATGGAGTCAAAGCCGCGTGGGGTCTTGGGTAGGGGGCCGACAAAGTCCATTGTCACCGTTTGCCAGGGTCGATCGGGAATGGGTAGGGGCTGGAGGAGGCCAGCAGGTGGTTGGTTGCTGGGCTTAGTCCTTTGGCACGACTCACAGGTCTGCACATACAGCCGGGTGTCCTTCGCCATAGATGGCCAGAAGAACCGCGAGTGGAGATGACCGTACGTCTTCTCGAAACCGAAGTGACCAGCTATAGCGGAGTCGTGTGCATCGTGAAGAAGAGAAAGCCGAAGGTCAGAGTTCGAGGGGATACAAACAAGTAAAAGATCATTACGTTGAATGCAAAGAACACCATCAACAAGAGAGTAATTAGACGGTGGACTTCCCTGGAGGCAGCTTTCATAGATCGGTTTGAGGCGGTGATCCTCTTTGTAACCATCCATCAGGCGCTGCCGGAGCCTGGGGTCGAGCTGTACTGAGAGTGTGTTAATCTCTCTATGGTCCGGTCGGCGAGACAGGGCATCTGGGACAATGTTGTCGGCTCCTTTCTTGTACTTGAAGGTGAAGTTGTATTCCTGCAACAGTTCCATCCAGCGGGCCTGACGGCGGGTGAGTTTGGGTTGAGTGGGGAAGTGTTGGAGGGTGGCATGGTCGGTGTATACGATGAAGTGGGATCCGTCCAGATAGTAGCGCCATGTCTTCAATGCATGTACAACAGCCAACAGTTCCTGTTCGTGTGTTGGGTAGTTGCGTTCGGCAGAGTTCAGCTTGCGGGAGGTGAAGGCGACGGGGCGCGACTCGCCATGCTCATCGGTCTGAAAGAGAACGGCACCGAGAGCAAAGCCGGAGGCATCGGTTTCGACGGTTGTTAGAAGGTCGGGGTCGAAGATACGTAGAACAGGTGCTTTACTGATGGCCTCCTTCAGAGTCGTAAACGCTACTTCCTGCTCCTGAGACCAAGAGAAAGGAACGCCTTCACCTAAGAGAGCGGTCAACGGTAGGGCGATCGAGGCAAAGTTAGCGATGTACTGATGATAGAACTGTGCAAGACCAACAAACTGCTGAACATCTTTCTGCTTCTGGGGACGGGGCCATTCACGGATGGCACGAACGAGACCGCCGCTCGTATGGATACCGTCCTTGGAGATGACGTGGCCGAGGAACTCGGTCTCTTTCTGCATAAAGGAGCACTTGCTCAACTTGGCGTAGAGACCGTACTTGCGGAGGAGCGTGAGGACGGATCGGAGATGTTGTAGATGTTCGGCCTCGGTGCGCGAGTAGATAAGAATGTCGTCGAGGTAAACAACAACCCACTTGTCGAGAACAGGGTCTAATACTCGTAGCATCATATTGGAGAAGGACGCCGGTGCATTCGTTAACCCGAAAGGGACCACATTAAATTCGAAATGGCCGTAGCGGCAACGGAAGGCTGTCTTGTGTGTGTCCTCTTCTGCTATACGTTGCTGATGGTAACCGGAGAGGAGGTCAAGTTTGGTAAAGTAGCGTGCCCCGCGGAAACGGTCGATAAGTTCATCAATGCGGGGAAGGGGGTGTCTGTTCTTTTTTGTAATCCGGTTTAACCCTCTGTAATCAACACACATACGCAAGGAACCATCCTTCTTTTTCACAAACAATACAGGGGCACCATAAGGGGAGGTAGAGGGTTTGATAAAGCCTTTGCCAAGTAGGTCGTCGAGTTGCTTCCTTAGTTCATCCAATTCAGCAATCGAGAGACGTATAACAGGGCGAAAGGGGGGATCAGCGCTCGGATCAGTTTCGATCTTCATTGCATCGCCTCTGTCAGGGGGAAGGCCAGAGGGGAGGGAGGAAGGGAAAACGTCGGGGAACTCGTTGTGGACGATGTTGTGAATGTCGGGTGAGAGTGGAGGGGAGGTCGGTTTGTTGTCATTACTGTTGTTGTCGTTGGTCTTTTTAGCGATGTTGACGAGGGCGAGGTAGACAGCGTTTCCAGGTTGGGTAGCAAGGGAGTGAAAGTGAAGGTGAGAGAGGAGTTTCCCTTGTGTGCGAGCGGAGATGGAGTTGGCGTTGGCACCACGACAGCGCCAGAGAACAGTGTGTCCATTGTGGGTGAAGTGAAGGTCGTTGTTTCGCCAGTTGATGAAAGGGTTGATGGTCGTTAGCCAGGGTTTTCCAAGGATGAGGTCGTAGTTGGAGAGGGGGTAAATGAGTGCTTCCAGTTTGTCGGAGTAGTGGTCGCGGTCGATGGTAAAGGTGGAGGTGGATGATGAAATGGAAGAGGAACCGTTTGGAAGGATGATGGGGATGGAGGGGCCAGGAGTGCGAGTGAGGGAGTGTTGTTTGCAAAAAGAAGAACTGATGACGTTCCCTTCCGCACCGCAATCGATTAAAATACGCGCAGGGGCACCAGCCACATTACCAATAAACGACAAGAGTGTACGGGAGGCTTTCTCAGCCGTGAAAGCGTGCAGACGGACGGATTTGTGTCGCAAGCGTTTGGTCCTGCGCTTGGACATGGGTTGGTCTAAAGCAGCAGGAGAGGAGAGTGGGTCCAGGTCCACTTCTTCTGATGGGCTAAGACCAACAGGCGAGGTATCAGATACGTCGTCGGTGAGTTGTAACTCATCGTCAAAGGGTACCGTGGTGGAGTGAGTGTTGGGGGCAGTGGTGGTCGAGTCGATGGCAATTGAGGAGGGAGTACGAGGCGAGGCAGGGATGGATGAGGGAAAAAGGGAGAGTGGAGGAGGAGAGAAGGAGAGTTTGTGTAGGCTACGAGGTGCGGATGTGGTAGTGCGAATAATGGATACAGAGGGGGGAGTGTTTTTGATAGCAGAATTTTTATTCTTGGAACTGTAACTTAACTCTGGTAAGGAAACACTCCCTTTGTCCAGAGGAGAAAGGGAGGGAACGTCGACGATCAAGTCCTGGACTAAGCCTGATCGTCGGAGGCTTTTCCCGACTCGGGGGAATCACCCACGGCTACTTGATAAACCCATCGTCCTTGGCGGTTGTTGTTGTTGCCACGGTTGGTATTGTTGTTGTCGCCGTAGATGGGGCACTCCTTTGCATAATGTCCAGGTTGGCGACAGCGACGGCAAGCATTGTTGTTTTTACACCATTCGCGTTCCTGAGGGGTCAGGGAAGGGGGATTACCGTTGTTGTTGTTTCGGGGGCCGTTGTTGTTATTGTTGTTGCGGTTGTAGTTATTGTTATGACCCATGTTTCTCTCTAGGCGATTAAATCGTTGGGTGATATTGTTGAGGGCGATCTGGATGTTGTCGATTTCCATGGGGGTGGCTTGAGAGAGAGCGGAGGAAGAGGTGAAGGAAGAAATGATGGGGGCGGAGGCGATGGCGAGCGAGTTGGTCTTGGGGCCGGTGTCGGGTTTGAAGGAGTAAATGCGGTCCATCTCTTGGGCGTATTGAAAGATCTGAATGAGGGTGATATTGGGGTTTTGAATAATGTGTCCTTCGATCATCTGTTGAAGAACCAAGGGGCAGTTGTCGATAAAGGATGTTTGGGCGAACTCGTTGACCGTGGTCTTGGCAGCGTCGGTGGAGGCATAACCAAGAAGGGCGCCCAAAAGTTCCTTGAATGTAGATAAGTAGGTCGAAAAGTTGGTGGTCATGCGAAGATTGGTGAGGTGTCGTCGACAGGAGCCCGCAAAGTTGTTGGGAATGTACTCTAGCTTAAAAGCAGGAGTAAACTCGGTCTCGAAGTTGCAAGTATCAGGGAGCCCACATCCATCAAACCATCGGGCAGGGCCAGGCGTGCCCAAGTACGAGAGAGCGTGGGGTGTTCGTTCAGTCTCACTTAT
The DNA here is from genome assembly GCA_019671135.1 of Linnemannia hyalina. Lineage (NCBI taxonomy): Eukaryota > Fungi > Mortierellomycota > Mortierellomycetes > Mortierellales > Mortierellaceae > Linnemannia > Linnemannia hyalina. The sequence goes on from JAHRHY010000001.1 coordinate 10,925, forward strand.
CTTAGCAAGGTTGAAGTAGCGGTTAACCGCAACGAGCCAGGCCAAGGCAGAGAAACCGTCGCGGGCGCCTGTAAAGACAGGAGGGGGGTTAAGGCGGGCAGGGGTAACCATGACTGGTAGTGCAGAGAGAAGTGCGGAGAGGTCAAAAATGTCCAGAGTGTAAGAGGGTACGAAGGAAAATAGGGGCAGGGAATGAAATTCAGGGCTGGTGTGCAGAGAGAGCTGGGACGAGGGAAAATTAAAGTAAAACGCGGGCAGTGAAAACGAGGAGGGAAAAATCAAGAGGTCAGTGGAACGAGGGAACCTTTGCTACCATGCAACAGGCGAAGACTGGGACAGAGAAGTATAGAACGGGGACGAGAGTTGAAGCAGTGATGATTGATGTTATTACTATGGTACAACTAAATATATATACAAAGTCGCCAACTAGGTTTCTAGGTGTAGTGTCATAGTGAGTCAGAGATGATAGAGAGTGACAAGGAATGACTAACTAGAGAGCAATGATAAACCTAATATGTTGCAACCATCCAACTTCCGCGAAGTCGCAACCAATACGCTAGCCAGTCTCAAAGCGGAGAACATCGCTCTATCCGAACAGATTGTGTACATGTCGACTCTTCTGGCAGGACGACCACCTCAGCACCTGCTCCAACACTATCAGCAACAAATTGCTATCAACAAAGACAAGGAGAAAGACAATGCACAATTGATCAAGCAACTGGAGTCATCGCTGTATGAACTCAGGATAAAGAAGCACCCAGGGTCCACCATCTCAGCACACTCCACCATATTAACGCCAACAGCAGCGACCGCAACAATTGCCAACAACACCCCAACGGCGGTAGTCGCAACATCAATGACCCAACAAGCGGCCATCAAACCAACACCCGACATGCCCAGATTCTCGTTGAATCCAGCCACAGCCTATGAAACCAATGAGACCAGAGTCTTTCTCGAGCGCTTCGCAACCCATCTCAAAACACGTCTCGGCATGGATACCTTCGAAAACGAGTGTCATCGGTATCTCATCGTCCTCACTAACGACGACCATTATCAACAAGAGCTACAACGTCGATTCGCCGCCATCGAAGGAAACATCGGTTGGGACATGGCGGAGAAGGTATTCCTCAGCATCTGCCTCACCAAAGAGGAACGTTTGGAGAACATGCGGAACATGGCAGACATGGGACGCAATATGGGCGAGACGTATAACCGTTATTCCGCTCGTATCCTTCGGCATGCACGAGTGAATGGAATCCAAGACGATAACGACATCATCCTTCATCAACTCGGGAGGTCGATCCCGGGGATGGAGTACGATTTCCTGCTCTTTAAGCATCAGATAAAGAACCCAGACGCCACAGCCTTTAAATCGATCAATACCCTATGTGCACTGATGAGCACATTAACGGGACCTGAGGATGCAATCGATCAACCTCGGGCAGTGGGACGATCTCAGGATCAATCGCAACAGCAGCAGCAGTCTTTTGGGCCACGGCACAACACCTTCACAAATGGAGTTCGAGGATCACGCGGAGCATCTCGCGGAGCACTCAGAGGAACTTTCCGAGGCCGAGGACAAGGGAGAATGAACCCCATGGGACGCAGCAACAGTCAGCCCCCTTTTGGGCAAGCACCCGGGCAACCTCCTCGAGCAGGCATGAAGTTCTGCCAAGGCTGCAGCTGGAATAACTCGCACGAAACCAAGGACTGCCGATTCTGCACATTCTGCAGCAACAGGGGTCACACCTATGGAGGCCTTTCAGGTCCAAGTTATCATATGGTGTTTGTTACATCTCTGTAGATCTCGACAATATCCATAGCGACTATGGGATGAGAATGTATATATGATACCAAGCATATAAGACAACCATTGTAACATTTTTTGTTCAACTATCCTACTAAACACCAACCTATTCTCCAAACAACAAAGTCTTCTTATTTTTCGCACACCACACTCTTGAATATGTCCATCTACTATTAAACTGTAACCCTCACTGCAAGATTCGCCAGAGTAGTTCTTGTATGTCATCATCTAAAGCACTTGTACTCTCAACTGTATCTTTGGGGCGAAATACAGGGGAGAGATTACATTTTAAAAAAACATGTGCTGTCTATTGCTATTTTATTCTGTGTTCTGTTGCCCACTATGAAGAGATATGTCAGTTATGGAAGTAAACACTCCGTTCCTTGGGCTTTGGATATTTTTTATATGCCTTTTTATATCCTCTGCACATGAAGGGGCCGCTACCGAAAAAAATATAAAAATATATTTGTATTCTCAACTATGTGCTTGCTATATGATAGATACCATCCTACATGCTGTTGTGTATGCAGTTAAGTATAAGCCTTTTTAAAAAATTGTTATTGTTGGTTAACGTCATGACAATCCAATACATAAATATTATTATGGATCTAACAAAACACTTCCAACAACTGCTTGATGACCATTGGACTTTCCTCAACGCTGGATGGCCAACAATTACACCACGTAATAATCATCGTACTGTAAGCAAGGAAATTGGGTATATGCCAGAAATAAAAGAAACCCTAAATCGACGCCTTGGTCCTATTCCAGTGTACTTCTTTCTTGTTGACATCTGGCCAAAGGTTAAGTATCCTGGTCCATACAAAGAAGTGGAGAAAGGTCTTTTAATGCTCTATCATCTTGTCAAAGGACTGTCTATGGAAGCAATGGAACCACACATGCCAAAAAGTAGTTTTCATGCAATGCACTCTGTGTTTTATAAGAAAGAATATACTTTGCACAACAAGTACATCACCAACTGTATTGCAACAATGTTCTCCACAATTAAAATACGCCTTTTGTCTGCAAAGGAAAAGAATCCTCCATTATTTAAGCATGTTACATTGCATCTTGATGGTCATGATACAAGAGCAACATACAAAGGTGAGAGTAGTGCTGATATGTACTCTTACAAGCTGAAAAAGTCAGGATTACGCACACAGGTAGCAATGGATTGTAATGGCATGGCTTTATTTGTCTCCAAATCTGCATCTTGCAAGAACAATGCTGATGGAACAATGCTGCTAACGATGAAGTTGGACAAGAGAGTGCATGAGATGGATTGCATTGCTCTCGATGGAGGGTATCCACAGTTCTTAAGGAGGCTTATAGATGAGTCTGATATTCTTAGAGTCCAAAATTTCGCTCATCCATACCGTAAACAGAAGAACAAGGAACTTACACAGGAAGAAGCGTTATACAATACCACCTTTGGTAGTTTCCGCTCGCAGATGGAATCTCTGTTTGCAGACCTTGGTTCCACATTTGAGAAACACAACAATCGTACTCCTGTGTTGGTGGATAAGAAACAAACATATAATTTGCAGTTGAAGTTATCTTTATTACTCTTAAACATGAAAAAGATGGTTGCTTTGTTGAAGATTTCTGCAGAACCAATTCATACAGCTTGGCTTCGCGAAGGCTTCGAGTATCCGACAACAGAGAACGACGTTGAGCAACCAATGGGATATGTTGATGTTGGTGCGCTAGTGGAGGATGGAAATACAATGGCACAACTCCAGAACAAATTTCTTGGTATTAATCTTCATGGTGATGTTGATGTTAATGTTGATGAGGACACACCAATGGATCAAGCAGTAATAATGCAACCCGGTCTTTCCATTGAGCTTAGAGGTACGAAGCGACAAATGGATGTTAATGGTAATCTGTAGACTTATTGCAGGTTTTTAAAAGAATAGACATACATGGCCTATTTAGTCAGCTTTAAGATACGGTATTAACTGCCAAGACGCTAATATGCACCGGTATCTATTATTAAAAGCCATGGTATTATTGTAGTAGATCGGATGCTATTCTATGCTATTCTACAGCATTCCTTTTTATTTAACTAAGAGGATAAACACATGTACAAACCTACGTCATAAAATAATACTACATTCTTAACCATTTTTAAACCCCGTCTTTAATGCCAAGCAGTCTTAATAAGCAAGATCTACGTCATACGAGGAACACTACATTATTAACCACTTAGATGCCTTTTTAAAACTCTTTTGTTACTAAGCGCCAAGCAGTGTTAATAAGCAAGCGCTATTAATATCCAGTGTGGCAGTGTCCCTGAATTAGGAGGCCTTTCAAGTCCAAATTATCATATGGTGTTTGTTACATCTCTGCAGATCTTGACGATATCCACCGCGTCCATTAGAGGAGAATGTATATATGATACCAAGCATATAAGACAACCATTGTAACATTTTTTGTTTAACTATCCTACTAAACACCAACCTATTCTCCAAACAACAAAGTCTTCTTATTTTTCGCACACCAAACTCTTGAATATGTCCATCTACTATTAACCTGTAACCCTCACTGCAAGATTCGACAGAGTAGTTCTTGTATGTGATCATCTAAAGCACTTGTATTCTCAACTGTATCTTTGTCGTGAAATACAGGGGAGAGATTACATTTTAAAAATTCTTGTGCTGTCTATTGCTATTTTATTCTGTGTTCTGTTGCCCACTATGAAGAGATATGCCAGTTATGGAAGTCAACACTCCGTTCCTTGGACTTTGGATATTTTTTATATGCCTTTTTATATCCTCTGCACATGAAGGGGCCGCTACCGAATAAAATATAAAAATATATTTGTATTCTCAACTATGTGCTTGCTGTATGATAGATACCATCCTACATGCTGTTGTGTATACAGTTAAGTATAAGCCTTTTTAAAAAATTGTTATTGTTGGTTAACGTCATGACAATCCAATACATAAATATTATTATGGATCTAACAAAACACTTCCAACAACTGCTTGATGACCATTGGACTTTCCTCAACGCTGGATGGCCAACAATTACACCACGTAATAATCATCGTACTGTAAGCAAGGAAATTGGGTATATGCCAGAAATAAAAGAAACCCTAAATCGACGCCTTGGTCCTATTCCAGTGTACTTCTTTCTTGTTGACATCTGGCCAAAGGTTAAGTATCCTGGTCCATACAAAGAAGTGGAGAAAGGTCTTTTAATGCTCTATCATCTTGTCAAAGGACTGTCTATGGAAGCAATGGAACCACACATGCCAAAAAGTAGTTTTCATGCAATGCACTCTGTGTTTTATAAGAAAGAATATACTTTGCACAACAAGTACATCACCAACTGTATTGCAACAATGTTCTCCACAATTAAAATACGCCTTTTGTCTGCAAAGGAAAAGAATCCTCCATTATTTAAGCATGTTACATTGCATCTTGATGGTCATGATACAAGAGCAACATACAAAGGTGAGAGTAGTGCTGATATGTACTCTTACAAGCTGAAAAAGTCAGGATTACGCACACAGGTAGCAATGGATTGTAATGGCATGGCTTTATTTGTCTCCAAATCTGCATCTTGCAAGAACAATGCTGATGGAACAATGCTGCTAACGATGAAGTTGGACAAGAGAGTGCATGAGATGGATTGCATTGCTCTCGATGGAGGGTATCCACAGTTCTTAAGGAGGCTTATAGATGAGTCTGATACTCTTAAAGTCCAAAATTTCGCTCATCCATACCGTAAACAGAAGAACAAGGAACTTACACAGGAAGAAGCGTTATACAATACCACCTTTGGTAGTTTCCGCTCGCAGATGGAATCTCTGTTTGCAGACCTTGGTTCCACATTTGAGAAACACAACAACCGTACTCCTGTGTTGGTGGATAAGAAACAAACATATAATTTGCAGTTGAAGTTATCTTTGTTACTCTTAAACATGAAAAAGATGGTTGCTTTGTTGAAGATTTCTGCAGAACCAATTCATACAGCTTGGCTTCGCGAAGGATTCGAGTATCCGACAACAGAGAACGACGTTGAGCAACCAATGGGATATGTTGATGTTGGTGCGCTAGTGGAGGATGGAAATACAATGGCACAACTCCAGAACAAATTTCTTGGTATTAATCTTCATGGTGATGTTGATGTTAATGTTGATGAGGACACACCAATGGATCAAGCAGTAATAATGCAACCCGGTCTTTCCATTGAGCTTAGAGGTACGAAGCGACAAATGGATGTTAATGGTAATTTGTAGACTTATTGCAGGTTTTTAAAAGAATAGACATACATAGCCTATTTAGTCAGCGTTGAGATACGGTATTAACTGCCTAGACGCTAATATGCACCGGTATCTATTATTAAAAGTCATGGTATTATTGTAGTAGATCGGATGCTATTCTATGCTATTCTACAACATTCCTTTTTATTTAACAAAGAGGATAAACACATGTACAAACCTACGTCATAAAAGAATACATAAACACATGTACAAACCTATGTCATAAAAGAATACTATATTCTTAACCATTTTTAAACCCCGTCTTTAACGCCAAGCAGTCTTAATAAGCAAGATCTACGTCATACGAGGAACACTACGTTATTAACCACTTAGATGCCTTTTTAAAACTCTTTTGTTACTAAGCGCCAAGCAGTGTTAATAAGCAAGCGCTATTAATATCCAATGTGGCAGTGTCCCATGAATTAGTATAAATAAAGGACTCCACTTCCCTCTTGCTTAATCTTTATCTTATCTAGTAACCAACCAACCATTATCCATATCTATACAACCATCCATACCTATACAACCATCTTTTATTGCAATTCTTTATATCAGTGTACTAAGCAGCTGCAATCTACCACACATAAACTGAAAAGTCATTCACACCCACCATACCACAAGTACAATCTATATCGTTCATATCCAAAAACATGCAGTACGTTCAGCTTACAATCGAGCTCATCACCAAGGCCTTCGAGACATTTTCTTCTAAGAAGGGAGTGGAGTTTACCAAGAAAGATGCAAATAAGATCTTTAAGGCGCTTGATGAGGATGAGGGAGTAGAGAGATACTACTTTTGTGGTGCAAAGTGCACCAAGTCCAAGCGCAAATGCATGAAGGAAGTTGATGATGAAGGCATGCATTGTTATGTCCACGATCCTGCGCGCAAGTGTCAAGGCACAACCATTAAGGGCGCTAATTGTGGTAGTGTAGCCAAACTTGGTGAAACATACTGTGGACGTCATCGAGAGCAGCATAAAGGTCATATGAAAAGCAGTAACAATAAGGCACCTGCCAACAAGCGTACCAAGTCTTCCAAGATAACCAAGAAGACACATACTCCTGAGTTTGTCCCTTCAGATGATGATATGACTTCCGAGGATGAAGAACCAAAGAAGCGAAAGAGAAACAAGCAGGAGTCATCGGATGAGGAGCCGTCCGATGATGATGAAGAAGATATAATTGCCGTCTCCTTTCCGTTGAGTCCAAAGGTAGTTGACATAACGTCCAAGAAAAATGTACCACTCGCTAATACAGGCATATGGATGCGTTATGCAACTAATCCAGCTTTCCTGTATGCAAAAAACTATACTGTAAATGGCAAGTACATTATTAAGCTGAAGGAAAAGGACCTCTACATTGTATTGTGTCCACCTGAGCTCATGGGGAAAAATCTTCCTGTACCGAAATTATCTGACAAAGAGGTACGTATATTACAAAAGATGGGACTCCAAGAGGCAACTCCTGCTGATGTAGAAAAAATAGAAGAGTCTTCTGCTGATGAGAATTCTGACGATGATACAGATGATGGTGATACGTCTGATGATGCTGGCTCTGACGATGATTCCCCTGATGATAAAGACTCTGATGATGGCAAGTCCAATAACAGACCTGATGTAGAATCTGGAGATGATACCTCTAAGGATAACCCTGATGAAAAACTATCTCATAAAAAGTCATCTAAGGATGATGAGAAGAAGACTTCTCGAAAGAAAAGGCATTCAGAGATGCCCAAAAATGCAGAGCCATCTTCTAATGTAGACGTTTCTAAGGATGGAAAAGGTGAACATACATTTGCACTGGCCACAACGGTGCATAACATTAGATCAGAGAAAGACATAGCACGTGCGAAGGACAGAGGATGGATGATTCATCCTAATAACGACATGCTTGAGTATGCAACTAAGTTTACGATGAATGGCAAGTACATTGTCAGGCTATCTGGAAAGAATACATACGTTGGCCTGTTTACGCTTGATGCTCTGCGCGGTGTCGGTGATGTTCCAGAGTTGGATATCTTGGAACGCTCCATGCTTAGCAAGATGAAACTTCAACCATTGTCTGATGAAGAGAGAAAGACGCTTTTCAACGAGGAGATCGAAGTAGAAGAAGAAGTACCAGTAGAAGGACCAACAGATAAATCCAAGGTGATATGGAAAAAACTTAACAAGTACTTGGAATATTCCGAGAATGTACTTGTAAATGGAATGCACATTCTCAAGATGCGCAAAAAAGACACTGTAATCGGCTTGATGACTGATGACCATATTGCTGCAGAGAATGTAGAGTGTCATTCTCTTAGCCAGAAGGAAAAAGAGAAGTTGTTTGCTATGGGATTTAAACCGCATGAGCATAAGCAAAGCTTGCCACAGAAAGATGAGAGCACATGTGAGGATGATAAAGATGCTGAGGGCGATAAAGATGCTGAGGATGACAAAGATGCGGTGGGTGATAAAGATGCTGAAGATGACAAAGATGTTGAGGGTGATAACGATGCTGAGGATGACAAAGATGCTGAGGGTGATAACGATGCTGAAGATGATAAAGATGCTGAGGATGATAAAGATGCTGAGGATGTTATGTGGAAAAGGTACCCTAAAGATAAAAGCTCTTCGGGTATAATCGTCATAGATAAAGACGAAATTAAATGGACAACATGTTCGTTTGACAACAAGCATGAATATGCAACCAACTACCTTTTCGACGGATGTCATCTGCTCAAGAGGTACGAAGAGGACATTATTGTTGGACTGCTGTATAAGATACCTGCAAACGGTGACAGTAACTATAGTCGAGACAAATTTACCAACAACAAACAAAAGCAGAAGTTAATTGCCATGGGGTTCACGATCGAGGAATTGCCTAAATTGTACTCTCCAGATGTAAAGTTTTGGTAGTTGTTGAGACAGATGAAGAGTAGATATTTTAAAAACTATCCAATTGTCAACAGTTGGCATTTGTGGTTGTATATATAGCATGAACTTTTTAAAAATGTAACATGTCTTCGACACTTCCACCTAGGAGGCCTTTCAAGTCCAAATTATCATATGGTGTTTGTTACATCTCTGCAGATCTTGACGATATCCACCGCGTCCATTAGAGGAGAATGTATATATGATACCAAGCATATAAGACAACCATTGTAACATTTTTTGTTTAACTATCCTACTAAACACCAACCTATTCTCCAAACAACAAAGTCTTCTTATTTTTCGCACACCAAACTCTTGAATATGTCCATCTACTATTAACCTGTAACCCTCACTGCAAGATTCGACAGAGTAGTTCTTGTATGTGATCATCTAAAGCACTTGTATTCTCAACTGTATCTTTGTCGTGAAATACAGGGGAGAGATTACATTTTAAAAATTCTTGTGCTGTCTATTGCTATTTTATTCTGTGTTCTGTTGCCCACTATGAAGAGATATGCCAGTTATGGAAGTCAACACTCCGTTCCTTGGACTTTGGATATTTTTTATATGCCTTTTTATATCCTCTGCACATGAAGGGGCCGCTTAGTATAAATAAAGGAGTCCACTTCCCTCTTGCTTAATCTTTATCTAGTAACCAACCAACAATTATCCATATCTATACAACCATCCATACCTATACAACCATCTTTTATTGCAATTCTTTATATCAGTGTACTAAGCAGCTGCAATCTACCACACATAAACTGAAAACTCATTCACACCCACCATACCACAAGTACAATCCATATTATTCATATCCAAAAACATGAAGTACGTTCAGCTTACAATCGAGCTCATCACCAAGGCCTTTGAGACATTCTCCTCTAAGAAGGGAGTGGAGTTTAACAAGAAAGATGCAAATAAGATCTTTAAGGCGCTTGATGAGGATGAGGAAGTAGAGAGATACTACTTTTGTGGAGAAAAGTGCACCAAGTCCAAGCGCAAATGCATGAAGGAAGTTGATGATGAAGGCATGCATTGTTATGTCCACGATCCTGCGCGCAAGTGTCAAGGCACAACTATTAAGGGTGCTAATTGTGGTAGTGTAGCCAAACTTGGTCAAACATACTGTGGACGTCATCAAGATCAAGATAGAGGTTATATAAAACGTAGTAACAACAACGCACCTGTCGACAAGCGTACCAAGTCTTCCAAGGCTTTAAAGAAGACACATACTTCTAAGTTTGTGTCTTCCGATGACGATATGACTTCCGAGGATGAAGAACCAAAGAAGCGAAAGAGAAACAAGCAGGAGTCATCGGATGAAGAGCCGTCCGATGATGATGATGAAGAAGATATAATTGCCGTCTCCTTTCCGTTGAGTCCAAAGGTAGTTGACATAACGTCCAAGAAAAATGTACCACTCGCTAATACATGTATATGGACGCGTTATGCAACTAATCCAGCTTTCCTGTATGCAAAAAGCTTTACTGTAAATGGCAAGTACATTATTAGGCTAAAGGAAAAGAATCTCTACATTGCATTGTGTCCACCTAAGCTCATGGGCAAGAATCTCCCTGCGCCAGAAATATCTGAGAAAGAGGCACGCATATTGGCCAAGATGGGTCTTCAAGAGGCAACTTCAGCAGATGTAGAAAAAATAGAAGAGTCTTCTGCTGATGAGAATTCTGACGATGATACAGATGATGGTGATACGTCTGATAATGCTGACTCTGACGATGATTCCTCTAAAGATAAAGACTCTGATGATGGCAAGTCCAATAACAGACCTGATGTAGAATCTGGAGATGATACCTCTAAGGATAACCCTGATGAAAAACTATCTCATAAAAAGCCATCTAAGGATGATGAGAAGAAGACTTCTCGAAAGAAAAGGCATTCAGAGATGCCCAAAAATGCAGAGCCATCTTCTAATGTAGATGTTTCTAAGGATGAAAAAGATGAACACACATTTGCACTGGCCACAACGGTGCGTAACATTAGATCAGAGAAAGACATACCACTTGCAAAGGATGGGAGGCCATCCATGTTCGGCTCCACCAACCATAGACTACAGTATAAAAATATCTGTCAACACCTATTAAAACAGTGTGTTCCTTGAGAGTACAACAAATCTCATCAGCTTTTTCCTTCCACCAGTCTCCATTTTCTACATTCACCACCACTACTTTGTAACATCATCTACTTTAGCTGAGAAAGCCTTGGACATGATCATCTCATATTGGATCCTGGATATTACAGATAGTAATTTCCTTTCCAATATGAGATGATCATGTCCAAGGCTTTCTCAGCTAAAGTAGATGATGTTACAAAGTAGTGGTGGTGAATGTAGAAAATGGAGACTGGTGGAAGGAAAAAGCTGATGAGATTTGTTGTACTCTCAAGGAACACACTGTTTTAATAGGTGTTGACAGATATTTTTATACTGTAGTCTATGGTTGGTGGAGCCGAACATGGATGGCCTCCTAGTAGAGCATTTGTTTTCGTGTTTATATAATTAGCGATGGTTACTAATATCTCCTTTTCATGATATATCCTATGTGTATATCCAATATAGCACTCGTGATACTGGTGATGATGTAGTGGTAGTTTTAAAAAAAAAGTTGGATCCCGATTTTTTTAAAAAGTAGCATAGTGGCTTTAACAAACATTGGTTGTTGGAAAGAAAGGGTAGCTGATACGTTTTTAATGGCGTTATTGCTACACTTTCTCAACAATATTCGACATTCGACATTTGACATTCGGCATTCGATTCGACAGCTGACAAACTGTAGTTATTACCATAGTTATGATATTTGATATGAACGCATTTTGGATGACCTCGTGATTATCGTGATGTTTAATTTTAATACATTCTTGATAAACTCGTAAGTATTACAATGTTTAATGTTGACATACTTTAGGTAAGCCCACGATTTGCACGACGTTTAATATTATTACACTTTGGTTAACTTACAATTGTTATAGCATTTATTGTTATACAGATTGTAGGTAATTACGACAATGGTAAAAACAGAGATATCGCAATTAGACCATGCATTGTGGGTAGTTGTAGATATAACAATTATATCGTTTAAAATAGACGTTTCTTAAAACACATCACATATTTTATAATGCAAATGGCTATTATATTACAACGTTTCTATTGCATTTTGTGTGATAACAAGATAGAAAAAATGTATTGTTAATAGAGTAATTATGTCGTTAAAAATAGACGTTTCTTAAAACACATCACATATTTCGTGATGCAAATGGATATAAACATCGTGGCGTTTCTATCGCATTTTGTGTGATAATAAGGTAGAGAAAATGTGTTGTTAACAGAGTAATTATGTCGTTTAAAATGGACGTTTCTTAAAACGTATCACATATTTCGTGATGCCAATGGGTATAAACATTGTGACATTTCTATCGCATTTTGTGTGATAATAAGATAGAAAAAATGTGTTGTTAACAGAGTAATTATGTCGTTTAAAATAGACGTTTCTTAAAACTTATCACATATTTCGTGATGCAAATGGGTATGAACATTGTGACATTTCTATCGCATTTTGTGTGATAATAAGGTAGAGAAAATGTGTTGTTAACAGAGTAATTATGTGGTTTAAAATGGACGTTTCTTAAAACGTATCACATATTTCGTGATGCAAATGGGTATGAACATTGTGACATTTCTATCGCATTTTGTGTGATAACAAGACAGAAAAAAGAAGTTGTTAACAGAATAGTTATGTCGTTTAAAATAGACGTTTCTTAAAACACATTACATATTTCGTGATGCAAATGGGTATGAACATTGTGACATTTCTATTGCATTTTGTGTAATAATAAGGTAGAGAAAATGTGTTGTTTAAAGAGCAACTATGTCTTTAAAAATAGACGTTTCTTAAAACGTACCCCATATTTCGTGATGCAAATGGGTATGAACATTGTGACATTTCTATCGCATTTTGTATGATAACAAGACAGAAAAAAGAAGTTGTATAAATAAAAGTTATGTAGACTTAGGAAATGTCTATAAAATATCGTTTGTATACTTTGGTGGTTGGGAGAAAATTGGTGGTTACAAAAAAGTTGTCGCAAAACCGCCATGATGAAATACTTTGACATCTGGTTGAGGGGCTTGCTCCCCTATCGTGTTTATCGTTAATAGTTTTAAAAAATCCAAAAGTGTGTTATATAAAGGAATTTTTGCTAATAGTTTACCAGGTTGTAATTACAGTCATGGCAAACTTAAAGCGCCTATTTCAACGGTTGTTAGAGGATGAATGGACTTTTTTGGATGTAGAATGGCCTACGCAAGAACCATCTAATAATCATAGGACTGCGTTGAAGCTAGTAGCACATATGAAAACTGTTAAAGACTTACTTATAAGAAGATTAGGTGCAATTCCTGTATTCTACTTTCTTGTAGTTATTTGGTCTCTCAAGCAGTATCCAGGTCCATACAGAGAAGTCGACAAAGGATTGTTGATATTGTACCACTTAGTTGCAGGCTTGGCAATGGATGGAATGTCAACCCACATACCAAAAAGTAGTTTCCACTCCATTCATACAGAGTTCTACAAGACTAACTATAATGTGCATTCGAAGCATATTAACCATGCACTTGCGAATATGTTCTCCACATTTCCTATACGCTTGATGTCTGCTAAACTCAGGAATCCACCACTATTCCCACATGTAACATTGCATTTGGATGGTCATGATACACGTCTTTCATGTGAAGAAAAGTCTAGCTCAGACATGTACTCTTACAAGCTGAAGAAATCTGGTGTAAGAACGCAAGTGTGTGTCGATTGCAATGGCATGGCAATACTAGTCTCTAAATCGCTACCTTGCAAGGATAACAACGATGGTACTATGTTGGTTGGTATGAAGATACATAAGCACATCCACGAGCTAGATTGTATTGCATTGGATGGAGGGTACACACAATACATTAAGAAAATAGTAGAAGAAACAAGCATGAGCAAGAAAAACTTTTGTTATCCAATTCGCAAAAGCCGTGGGAAAGATCTTGCACAAGATGAAACTAACTACAATAAGATTTTCGGCAGTTTCCGCTCTCAGATAGAAGCCGAATTTGGAGATCTTGGAGCAACCTTTGAGAAGCACAACAATAGGAAACCAGTGTTGGTAACCAAGATAGAAACATATAATTTGCAATTGCGATTGTGTCTCTTACTTATGAACATCAAGAAGATGGTGGCACTACTGCAGTTAAATCTGGAACCCATTCATAGTGCCTGGATTAGAGATGGCTTCGACTTTCCATATGCCAATGGTGCAATGGAACAAATCTTGGATTATATTCCAGTGGATGAGATGTTGCATGATGCACGAGATATAACAAAGTTACAAGAGCAGTTCTTGGAGATGACTACTATGGATGTCGAGGATAAACAACGGGAAGAGCCGACTAATAAGCGACGTGAAATTTTTGCAGGAGTGGAGATTCCATCATATAAGCGTACAAAGTAAGCCCATTGTAATTTTTAAAAACTATCTATTAGCATTCTTAACGTATATAAATATCCTTGAACCCGCGAACAGTTCTGCATTGCAATGTGGTGAAATTCATATACGGAACTTGGCCATCGGGATATTCTTCCAGCCATGCAACGATCTTTGTTTCTAAACTAAGTCCACATCGTACTTTAATACCGTTGGACAATGTTGCAAAAATATATTCTTTGTTGTGATACATATCCATTGCAATTGCTATGACTGTATAGCTGGTATTTATTTCAAGTACATTATATCCAGCTTTGTATGTTGCTTTGTGGATAGCTCTATCATGGACTTGTATAAAATTCTCACCATTCATGTTTTCTAGATGAATATCAACAATTGGTGGTGCACCTTTGCGGATTCTTCTCTCAGGCCATTGGATCTTTACATTATCTACCTCCACTATACCCATATCCTCGAATTGTAAAACATCATCATCGTAAATGTATGGGTACATGCCTTTATGTGCTCCTGCAACAAGTGTTATTGCTGTACATTCGTCAGGCCGTTTGTACTTGGTAACTGTAATATCCTTGATGCTATTCTCATCCATCTCAACCTCCAAAAAGTATATTGGTCTATCGTTGAAGCTATAGTTGGCTAACAACGTCATTGCTTCCTCTTTCTCGACATTGTTACGATATGAACCATACTTCTTACCTGTAACAGAGTTCCACCAATGGCAATATGCGAATGCCGATTTTTCACCCATTGTTACATGAATACCTACCATGG
Source organism: Linnemannia hyalina (assembly GCA_019671135.1). Taxonomy (NCBI): domain Eukaryota; kingdom Fungi; phylum Mortierellomycota; class Mortierellomycetes; order Mortierellales; family Mortierellaceae; genus Linnemannia; species Linnemannia hyalina. The sequence continues at coordinate 26,187 of JAHRHY010000001.1, forward strand.
ATGATATATTGCCAACTATGTACTTCCAATATGCCTTGTGCTTTACGCAGAAGGTGGGACATTCTTGGATCTCTTCCTTTATGGCATCCAAAACTCCTTTATAATAGGAGAATGTATATATCTCCTGTCCATAAAAGGTAAGTTCAAGTCTTGTTAGACCTGTTTTCTTTGCCTTTCGAAGTCTCTTATGTAGGTCCTTATCCACATCCATGACAAAATTCTCCATTCTTGAACCCAACGACATTTTTACTTCAGCACTCTCCAACATCTGTACAAGTTTGTTGTAGACCTTACAACGGACCTTTTGGTCTTTTTCGGTGACTCCAAACCAAGAAAGACAGTGGTTACCAACCTTATGGAGATCGTTGGCAATATCTAAATTTTCTCCAAATCTCTCTTGAAGGTACTGTTGAAGAATTGGACGGCTTGTGACATATCTACAATCCGTAGCAATATCTATATCATGAAGGATAACGTAGTCAACCTCCAGTTCATCAAGTATTGGTATTATCTCGGATATTAGAGATATGGCCTCTAGTTCATGGAGCGTTACCTTAATGCTAAAGTAACCAGCATGGTATAAGGCCGAACTTCTAAACTTTTTTCTATGTTTTTCTAGTAGTTTAGAGCTAAAAAAACTATTGTCTTTGATATAACCCTCGTTAACAACTTTAACCATGGAGTGGCTAACATCGAGGCCTTTAAAAGCTTCGCGAATATTGGAAGTGGTGTTTTTGCGCTGCTCGTCAACAAGTGCAGCCCGGTTGTGCAATCCCCAGAGTATTAAACTATCGCAGAATATCTCTGAGTACTTTTTCCAGCCCGTCTTCGGTTTGCCAGGCAATGCAATCTCTTTGCCCACATCAGAGATAAGATGGGCATATGAGTTCAGCGCCTTGTTAATGGATTTAGGTATAGCGGACATGTTGAATAGCTTACTGTTTGCAGAGATATGTACTACAAACTTTTTAAAAACCACTTTACTCTGAAGCAAATTTTCTGTGTGCTGACCATGATAATGCTCCAATTGCATGCATATGTTTTTGTAAATCTGGTGCAAAAAAGTCTACCAATCCCCACAGTTCTTCCTTTGACATACCATTTAGTTCTTGCTGAGACTTACCACGTAACAAAACAGCTCTCAAGTACATTGCCATTGTAGGATCCATATGATGCTCATGTATATAAATGGCTATTATTTGCTTAATTTCTTTAAGTGTTGGCATTGCATAACTAGTAAACCATTAGGAAAAATGCCTATACTACAATACACTTTTAGATTTGTTGCACTATAAAAGAAGTTATCTCATATTCCATGATAGATTGGATAGAAATATAATGCATATATCATCTATTTCAAGAGAATTTAAACGTAAACTATTAGCAAAAATTCCTTTATATAACACACTTTTGGATTTTTTAAAACTATTAACGATAAACACGATAGGGGAGCAAGCCCCTCAACCAGATGTCAAAGTATTTCATCATGGCGGTTTTGCGACAACTTTTTTGTAACCACCAATTTTCTCCCAACCACCAAAGTATACAAACGATATTTTATAGACATTTCCTAAGTCTACATAACTTTTATTTATACAACTTCTTTTTTCTGTCTTGTTATCATACAAAATGCGATAGAAATGTCACAATGTTCATACCCATTTGCATCACGAAATATGGGGTACGTTTTAAGAAACGTCTATTTTTAAAGACATAGTTGCTCTTTAAACAACACATTTTCTCTACCTTATTATTACACAAAATGCAATAGAAATGTCACAATGTTCATACCCATTTGCATCACGAAATATGTAATGTGTTTTAAGAAACGTCTATTTTAAACGACATAACTATTCTGTTAACAACTTCTTTTTTCTGTCTTGTTATCACACAAAATGCGATAGAAATGTCACAATGTTCATACCCATTTGCATCACGAAATATGTGATACGTTTTAAGAAACGTCCATTTTAAACCACATAATTACTCTGTTAACAACACATTTTCTCTACCTTATTATCACACAAAATGCGATAGAAATGTCACAATGTTCATACCCATTTGCATCACGAAATATGTGATAAGTTTTAAGAAACGTCTATTTTAAACGACATAATTACTCTGTTAACAACACATTTTTTCTATCTTATTATCACACAAAATGCGATAGAAATGTCACAATGTTTATACCCATTGGCATCACGAAATATGTGATACGTTTTAAGAAACGTCCATTTTAAACGACATAATTACTCTGTTAACAACACATTTTCTCTACCTTATTATCACACAAAATGCGATAGAAACGCCACGATGTTTATATCCATTTGCATCACGAAATATGTGATGTGTTTTAAGAAACGTCTATTTTTAACGACATAATTACTCTATTAACAATACATTTTTTCTATCTTGTTATCACACAAAATGCAATAGAAACGTTGTAATATAATAGCCATTTGCATTATAAAATATGTGATGTGTTTTAAGAAACGTCTATTTTAAACGATATAATTGTTATATCTACAACTACCCACAATGCATGGTCTAATTGCGATATCTCTGTTTTTACCATTGTCGTAATTACCTACAATCTGTATAACAATAAATGCTATAACAATTGTAAGTTAACCAAAGTGTAATAATATTAAACGTCGTGCAAATCGTGGGCTTACCTAAAGTATGTCAACATTAAACATTGTAATACTTACGAGTTTATCAAGAATGTATTAAAATTAAACATCACGATAATCACGAGGTCATCCAAAATGCGTTCATATCAAATATCATAACTATGGTAATAACTACAGTTTGTCAGCTGTCGAATCGAATGCCGAATGTCAAATGTCGAATGTCGAATATTGTTGAGAAAGTGTAGCAATAACGCCATTAAAAACGTATCAGCTACCCTTTCTTTCCAACAACCAATGTTTGTTAAAGCCACTATGCTACTTTTTAAAAAAATCGGGATCCAACTTTTTTTTTAAAACTACCACTACATCATCACCAGTATCACGAGTGCTATATTGGATATACACATAGGATATATCATGAAAAGGAGATATTAGTAACCATCGCTAATTATATAAACACGAAAACAAATGCTCTACTAGGAGGCCATCCATGTTCGGCTCCACCAACCATAGACTACAGTATAAAAATATCTGTCAACACCTATTAAAACAGTGTGTTCCTTGAGAGTACAACAAATCTCATCAGCTTTTTCCTTCCACCAGTCTCCATTTTCTACATTCACCACCACTACTTTGTAACATCATCTACTTTAGCTGAGAAAGCCTTGGACATGATCATCTCATATTGGATCCTGGATATTACAGATAGTAATTTCCTTTCCAATATGAGATGATCATGTCCAAGGCTTTCTCAGCTAAAGTAGATGATGTTACAAAGTAGTGGTGGTGAATGTAGAAAATGGAGACTGGTGGAAGGAAAAAGCTGATGAGATTTGTTGTACTCTCAAGGAACACACTGTTTTAATAGGTGTTGACAGATATTTTTATACTGTAGTCTATGGTTGGTGGAGCCGAACATGGATGGCCTCCATGGAGGATGGATGGTTCATCCTAATAACGACATGCTTGAGTATGCAACTAACTTTACGATGAAGGCTAAGTACATTGTCAAGCTATGTGGAAAGAATACATACGTTGGCCTGTTTACGCTTGATCATCTGCGTGGCGGTGGTGATGTTCCAGAGATGGATATCTTGGAACGCTCCATGCTTAGCAAGATGAAACTTCAAGAAATGTCTGATGAAGAGAGAAAGATGCTTTTCAACGAGGAGGTCGAAGTAGAAGAGGAACTACCAGTGGAAGGACCGACAGATATATCCAAGATGAAATGGAAAAGGTTTCACAAGCAGCAATTGGAGTATTCCAAGAATGTACTTGTAAATGGAAAGCACATTCTCAAGATCCGCAAGCAAAACATTGTAGTTGGCTTGGTGACTGATGACCACATTGGTGCAGAGAATGTCGACTATGATAATCTTAACCAAAAGGAAAAAGAAAAGATCTTTGCTATGGAGGCCTTTCAAGTCCAAATTATCATATGGTGTTTGTTACATCTCTGCAGATCTTGACGATATCCACCGCGTCCATTAGAGGAGAATGTATATATGATACCAAGCATATAAGACAACCATTGTAACATTTTTTGTTTAACTATCCTACTAAACACCAACCTATTCTCCAAACAACAAAGTCTTCTTATTTTTCGCACACCAAACTCTTGAATATGTCCATCTACTATTAACCTGTAACCCTCACTGCAAGATTCGACAGAGTAGTTCTTGTATGTGATCATCTAAAGCACTTGTATTCTCAACTGTATCTTTGTCGTGAAATACAGGGGAGAGATTACATTTTAAAAATTCTTGTGCTGTCTATTGCTATTTTATTCTGTGTTCTGTTGCCCACTATGAAGAGATATGCCAGTTATGGAAGTCAACACTCCGTTCCTTGGACTTTGGATATTTTTTATATGCCTTTTTATATCCTCTGCACATGAAGGGGCCGCTACCGAATAAAATATAAAAATATATTTGTATTCTCAACTATGTGCTTGCTGTATGATAGATACCATCCTACATGCTGTTGTGTATACAGTTAAGTATAAGCCTTTTTAAAAAATTGTTATTGTTGGTTAACGTCATGACAATCCAATACATAAATATTATTATGGATCTAACAAAACACTTCCAACAACTGCTTGATGACCATTGGACTTTCCTCAACGCTGGATGGCCAACAATTACACCACGTAATAATCATCGTACTGTAAGCAAGGAAATTGGGTATATGCCAGAAATAAAAGAAACCCTAAATCGACGCCTTGGTCCTATTCCAGTGTACTTCTTTCTTGTTGACATCTGGCCAAAGGTTAAGTATCCTGGTCCATACAAAGAAGTGGAGAAAGGTCTTTTAATGCTCTATCATCTTGTCAAAGGACTGTCTATGGAAGCATTGGAACCACACATGCCAAAAAGTAGTTTTCATGCAATGCACTCTGTGTTTTATAAGAAAGAATATACTTTGCACAACAAGTACATCACCAACTGTATTGCAACAATGTTCTCCACAATTAAAATACGCCTTTTGTCTGCAAAGGAAAAGAATCCTCCATTATTTAAGCATGTTACATTGCATCTTGATGGTCATGATACAAGAGCAACATACAAAGGTGAGAGTAGTGCTGATATGTACTCTTACAAGCTGAAAAAGTCAGGATTACGCACACAGGTAGCAATGGATTGTAATGGCATGGCTTTATTTGTCTCCAAATCTGCATCTTGCAAGAACAATGCTGATGGAACAATGCTGCTAACGATGAAGTTGGACAAGAGAGTGCATGAGATGGATTGCATTGCTCTCGATGGAGGGTATCCACAGTTCTTAAGGAGGCTTATAGATGAGTCTGATACTCTTAAACTCCAAAATTTCGCTCATCCATACCGTAAACAGAAGAACAAGGAACTTACACAGGAAGAAGCGTTATACAATACCACCTTTGGTAGTTTCCGCTCGCAGATGGAATCTCTGTTTGCAGACCTTGGTTCCACATTTGAGAAACACAACAACCGTACTCCTGTGTTGGTGGATAAGAAACAAACATATAATTTGCAGTTGAAGTTATCTTTGTTACTCTTAAACATGAAAAAGATGGTTGCTTTGTTGAAGATTTCTGCAGAACCAATTCATACAGCTTGGCTTCGCGAAGGATTCGAGTATCCGACAACAGAGAACGACGTTGAGCAACCAATGGGATATGTTGATGTTGGTGCGCTAGTGGAGGATGGAAATACAATGGCACAACTCCAGAACAAATTTCTTGGTATTAATCTTCATGGTGATGTTGATGTTAATGTTGATGAGGACACACCAATGGATCAAGCAGTAATAATGCAACCCGGTCTTTCCATTGCGCTTTGAGGTACGTAGTACGAAGCGACAAATGGATGTTAATGGTAATTTGTAGACTTATTGCAGGTTTTTAAAAGAATAGACATACATAGCCTATTTAGTCAGCGTTGAGATACGGTATTAACTGCCTAGACGCTAATATGCACCGGTATCTATTATTAAAAGTCATGGTATTATTGTAGTAGATCGGATGCTATTCTATGCTATTCTACAACATTCCTTTTTATTTAACAAAGAGGATAAACACATGTACAAACCTACGTCATAAAAGAATACATAAACACATGTACAAACCTACGTCATAAAAGAATACTACATTCTTAACCATTTTTAAACCCCGTCTTTAACGCCAAGCAGTCTTAATAAGCAAGATCTACGTCATACGAGGAACACTACGTTATTAACCACTTAGATGCCTTTTTAAAACTCTTTTGTTACTAAGCGCCAAGCAGTGTTAATAAGCAAGCGCTATTAATATCCAGTGTGGCAGTGTCCCATGAATTAGTATAAATAAAGGACTCCACTTCCCTCTTGCTTAATCTTTATCTTATCTAGTAACCAACCAACCATTATCCATATCTATACAACCATCCATACCTATACAACCATCTTTTATTGCAATTCTTTATATCAGTGTACTAAGCAGCTGCAATCTACCACACATAAACTGAAAGCTCATTCACACCCACCATACCACAAGTACAATCTATATCGTTCATATCCAAAAACATGCAGTACGTTCAGCTTACAATCGAGCTCATCACCAAGGCCTTCGAGACATTTTCTTCTAAGAAGGGAGTGGAGTTTACCAAGAAAGATGCAAATAAGATCTTTAAGGCGCTTGATGAGGATGAGGGAGTAGAGAGATACTACTTTTGTGGTGCAAAGTGCACCAAGTCCAAGCGCAAATGCATGAAGGAAGTTGATGATGAAGGCATGCATTGTTATGTCCACGATCCTGCGCGCAAGTGTCAAGGCACAACCATTAAGGGCGCTAATTGTGGTAGTGTAGCCAAACTTGGTGAAACTTACTGTGGACGTCATCGAGAGCAGCATAAAGGTCATATGAAAAGCAGTAACAATAAGGCACCTGCCAACAAGCGTACCAAGTCTTCCAAGATAACCAAGAAGACACATACTCCTGAGTTTGTCCCTTCAGATGATGATATGACTTCCGAGGATGAAGAACCAAAGAAGCGAAAGAGAAACAAGCAGGAGTCATCGGATGAGGAGCCGTCCGATGATGATGAAGAAGATATAATTGCCGTCTCCTTTCCGTTGAGTCCAAAGGTAGTTGACATAACGTCCAAGAAAAATGTACCACTCGCTAATACAGGCATATGGATGCGTTATGCAACTAATCCAGCTTTCCTGTATGCAAAAAACTATACTGTAAATGGCAAGTACATTATTAAGCTGAAGGAAAAGGACCTCTACATTGTATTGTGTCCACCTGAGCTCATGGGGAAAAATCTTCCTGTACCGAAATTATCTGACAAAGAGGTACGTATATTACAAAAGATGGGACTCCAAGAGGCAACTCCTGCTGATGTAGAAAAAATAGAAGAGTCTTCTGCTGATGAGAATTCTGACGATGATACAGATGATGGTGATACGTCTGATGATGCTGGCTCTGACGATGATTCCCCTGATGATAAAGACTCTGATGATGGCAAGTCCAATAACAGACCTGATGTAGAATCTGGAGATGATACCTCTAAGGATAACCCTGATGAAAAACTATCTCATAAAAAGTCATCTAAGGATGATGAGAAGAAGACTTCTCGAAAGAAAAGGCATTCAGAGATGCCCAAAAATGCAGAGCCATCTTCTAATGTAGACGTTTCTAAGGATGGAAAAGATGAACATACATTTGCACTGGCCACAACGGTGCATAACATTAGATCAGAGAAAGACATAGCACGTGCGAAGGACAGAGGATGGATGATTCATCCTAATAACGACATGCTTGAGTATGCAACTAAGTTTACGATGAATGGCAAGTACATTGTCAGGCTATCTGGAAAGAATACATACGTTGGCCTGTTTACGCTTGATGCTCTGCGCGGTGTCGGTGATGTTCCAGAGTTGGATATCTTGGAACGCTCCATGCTTAGCAAGATGAAACTTCAACCATTGTCTGATGAAGAGAGAAAGACGCTTTTCAACGAGGAGATCGAAGTAGAAGAAGAAGTACCAGTAGAAGGACCAACAGATAAATCCAAGGTGATATGGAAAAAACTTAACAAGTACTTGGAATATTCCGAGAATGTACTTGTAAATGGAATGCACATTCTCAAGATGCGCAAAAAAGACACTGTAATCGGCTTGATGACTGATGACCATATTGCTGCAGAGAATGTAGAGTGTCATTCTCTTAGCCAGAAGGAAAAAGAGAAGTTGTTTGCTATGGGATTTAAACCGCATGAGCATAAGCAAAGCTTGCCACAGAAAGATGAGAGCACATGTGAGGATGATAAAGATGCTGAGGGCGATAAAGATGCTGAGGATGACAAAGATGCGGTGGGTGATAAAGATGCTGAAGATGACAAAGATGTTGAGGGTGATAACGATGCTGAGGATGACAAAGATGCTGAGGGTGATAACGATGCTGAAGATGATAAAGATGCTGAGGATGATAAAGATGCTGAGGATGTTATGTGGAAAAGGTACCCTAAAGATAAAAGCTCTTCGGGTATAATCGTCATAGATAAAGACGAAATTAAATGGACAACATGTTCGTTTGACAAGAAGCATGAATATGCAACCAACTACCTTTTCGACGGATGTCATCTGCTCAAGAGGTACGAAGAGGACATTATTGTTGGACTGCTGTATAAGATACCTGCAAACGGTGACAGTAACTATAGTCGAGACAAATTTACCAACAACAAACAAAAGCAGAAGTTAATTGCCATGGGGTTCACGATCGAGGAATTGCCTAAATTGTACTCTCCAGATGTAAAGTTTTGGTAGTTGTTGAGACAGATGAAGAGTAGATATTTTAAAAACTATCCAATTGTCAACAGTTGGCATTTGTGGTTGTATATATAGCATGAACTTTTTAAAAATGTAACATGTCTTCGACACTTCCACCTAGGAGGCCTTTCAAGTCCAAATTATCATATGGTGTTTGTTACATCTCTGCAGATCTTGACGATATCCACCGCGTCCATTAGAGGAGAATGTATATATGATACCAAGCATATAAGACAACCATTGTAACATTTTTTGTTTAACTATCCTACTAAACACCAACCTATTCTCCAAACAACAAAGTCTTCTTATTTTTCGCACACCAAACTCTTGAATATGTCCATCTACTATTAACCTGTAACCCTCACTGCAAGATTCGACAGAGTAGTTCTTGTATGTGATCATCTAAAGCACTTGTATTCTCAACTGTATCTTTGTCGTGAAATACAGGGGAGAGATTACATTTTAAAAATTCTTGTGCTGTCTATTGCTATTTTATTCTGTGTTCTGTTGCCCACTATGAAGAGATATGCCAGTTATGGAAGTCAACACTCCGTTCCTTGGACTTTGGATATTTTTTATATGCCTTTTTATATCCTCTGCACATGAAGGGGCCGCTATGGGCTTTAAGCCACAATGGTCTAAGGATAGGTCGACAGAGAAAGGTGAACCGGTAGAAAAAATAGATGATGAGGTGCAAGAGTCGAATATTAAGGAAACTTTAGATGAACTTGTAGAAAAAGTAGATGATGAGGTGCAAGAGTCGGATGTTAAGAAAACTCTAGAAGATGGTGGACCTATGGAAAGCGAAAATGTGAATGCCTCAAGTGTTTACACTACAAAAGACCATCATGATTTTCTGAAGGCAATGGGAGAAGTATATAGCAAAATAACAGCTATCGAAGAAGAACTCCGCGAGGAATACGTTTCGGCAGATGGTAATGCAGAAGAAAAAGAACTAATTTTTCACCTAGGTTTGTTGGAGAAAGATTATTCCAACTACGAAACATGGCACATGGATAAGTTTGGTTCCCGCGAACCACATTCCGATATATTATGTAAGTTCGCAAAAGAAGGATCTCACAACAGAAAAACCATAGTGCAAAGTGTATTAGATAGTATTCAAGCCAAAGAGAAAAGTACGATGGAAGAAAAGAAGCCTCTTGAAGTAACATTTGAGACCGCAGAAGAGTAGATCAAGAATTTTAAAAACTGTAGATATACCACTTGCACAAATAAAGCTTTTATATATGGAATACACATGTAATATTATCCTCGTCCCTTCCAATGAGATTCACCAGATATATTACCCATCTTTTTAAAAACTTCCACCATCCTTTGCACAATTTACAATATTTCTTTCTTGATCACAGTGGTGTTTATCCACAATCTACTTATATTTAACATTACGAAAATTACAATAACTATATCTAATATGTTCTACAATGCATGCACTCTTTATGACATTTATTTTTTCACCATTGGCATATTTACCAACGATCTGTATAGGAGGCCGCATATCAACAAATATTATAACAATCGTAACTTCCTACAAAGTATGTTACATCAAACATTATAAAAACCACGATAACTTCATCTGAGACGTTCCACAATGCATGCACCCTCACCATTATTGCATTACCCATATTTTTTTAAAACATTCACCTAGGAGGCCTTTCAGGTCCAAGTTATCATATGGTGTTTGTTACATCTCTGTAGATCTCGACAATATCCATAGCGACTATGGGATGAGAATGTATATATGATACCAAGCATATAAGACAACCATTGTAACATTTTTTGTTCAACTATCCTACTAAACACCAACCTATTCTCCTGTCGCATATTTGCCTGTCTCGGGGGTGTCAGCTAATGTAATTAGGCTAGAGACAGTAATTTAGTCATATGACCAGACACCGACATAAATGGAGGTGTCTGGGCTGTTAACAAAGATCCCTCTCTTGTCTTATCAATTCGATTGTGCGTGACTAGCGTAAAAATTTTCATTTTTTTTGATAAATACAACACGGATCGGGATCAGAATCCGTCGAACGATTGACAGGATCCATCCACTCATTTATTTATTCATTCAACCCATTACGAGGAACACTCCATCAATCTACAGGAGCGATTCAGGACGTAACGGGAGCATTTACGGATCATTACAGAACAGGACCTTTACTGTCAGGATTTTTCTCTATTTTCAGGATAATCCAACAAGGACAGGATCCTTTTCTTTTATTTGTGGTCATTTCGTGCGTGCATCTGGTCACTAGTGACAAGGTTACAGCAGAGACTGATCATTAATACGAAGTGTAACAGGCGGTTACTTTCGTTGTTATTATTTGGTTACTATTCTACCTTTTTGTGTTGGAGCTTTCAAGTGCGATCATACATCTGTGTGGTCATTTGAGGTCTTCATATAACACGGTAGCAGAGATTCATTAGAAAACTCACCGTTAGTTTTGATCAAGGACATTCTTGTTCAAATAAACGCGGGATTCGTCTTTGTTGGCATTTAGGTGTGCCCTCATCCGAATTCATTTGCATCAGAAAACTTTTAGTTTTTTTCTGGGTGTTGTTTTTTATTTTTATTTTGAATCAAGTGGATCACTGAGCAAAAAAGTACTGGAAGTTGACGTTAGTAGTAACAGTATTATTTTTTCTGGGGTGCAGTCTGGTTGATCATCAGTTTTCAAAAGCTCATTTCGTTTTCTGTTTATTCTGCTTGTCTGTTTGTTTTCTTTTCCTTTAATTGGGTCATAGAGAATGGCAGCGAATACGGCAAAGAAGAACGAGGACGTTGGCAATAAGGTTGTTGGTGCGTTAGATGCACTTACCTTGACGTCGGGACGAGATGAGGGAGCAGGCATGGACGTTGATGTTGACATGCAGGAGACTGTTGGCTCTGACTTTATGGATGCCCATGCAGCCAGAGGAAAGATGAAGGAGTATTCGATGCAACTGGCGACGTTGACGAGACAGAAGATGCAGTTAGCCGCGCGCATCCAAGGGTTGAGCCAAGAGGAGGGCGACCAGGAGCGACCAAAGTTGGCGGAACTAACACGTCAGATCGCTGAGGCCAAGACCGCGATGAACGAGTGGAATGTCATGCTGGATGACCTAGAGAGTGCTGAGAGGTCCATGGGGAGGACGGCATTCTCTAGTGTTGTGACCAGAGAGGAGAATGAGGAGTTGGGGGTTAAGAAGGGTGGAAAGATTGACGAGATCAAGTTGTCGAATGAGTTTCCGCGTTACCATCGGTCGGTCGAGGCTCATCTGCTTCCTGTTCTTGACATCAAGATCCACGGTCCCTTGATTACCAACGTCCGAGAGTTCCTGTACGAATTCCATAGAATAGGAGTAACAAAGTTCACGACGGGCGGGTTCGATGAGAGATGTTCAAGGTTGTTGTGCTTGGCGAATATGGATCGCAAAGCGTCTGATGCCATGAATGCAGTCTTGAGTCGTGACCCTGAAGGAAAGTGGCCGTGGGCGAGATGCGAGAAAGTGTTTGTGGAGAGTGCTATGACGCAGACTGAGAGAACAGATGAGGTTGAGAAGGTGATCAAGATGGGATTAGAACGAGGTGAATCGTACAAGCAGTACTACCATCGGATGAAGAGGTTGATGGATGTGTACCAAGTCAAGGACTTACCCAAGTTCGCTGATTTGTTATTCTTGCTGCAGAGAGCGGTCGACCCGAGCGTTCTTACGATGATCTTGTTGCAGAAGCGCATTGCAGTCCTTGAGGGGATGCTGGGTGTGGCACCTGATGAAACAACCTTCGAGTCTTATATGGACAGTTTGCAGCATATGCAGGGACCCGCAGACAGTGATGAGTGGGCACCGGTTATTTTGGAGAGGAGACGATTGACCGGGGCTGCAGATAACGAAGCAGCGAGGCAGGCCCAGAGTTTAAAGGATAAGCTCATCAACCAGCAGAAGAGGGCAGCGGCAGCAGCAACGCTTGCGACGACAAGTGGAACGCGTGTCGGGGGGACTACTGGTGGTAGCATCAACCAAGTTCCTACAGCGGGTGACAGTTCGGTCCAGAAGGGGAATGCTGGATTCGGCGGTCAACGTGGCGCCTTCGGTAATGGTAGTGGTTCTGGTGCGCCTAGAGGTCGAGGAGGCAGTCATGGTCGTGGAGGTTACAAGAGGAACTTCAACCGTGGACACCATCCTTATCCTGGCAGAGGAAACAGCAATGGTAAGCTAAACCACACTGTTGAGTATGATGATGCATCTGAAGAAAAAGTTGAAGTAGATGGTGGTGAGATGTCTGTTGTCGACCAAGATGTCGTTGAGATGAGTAACGAAAATGGTGACGTCACCGAAGTCGAACATGACCGCATGACTAACGACGCGTCTTTCATTCTGCATTCCAAACAGGTGGAAACAAGCAGTGAGATGCAACAAACTGATGTACATGAACTGGAGGAGCAGTCGCACAGTTTAACAGAAGTAGTCATAGTGAATGAAACAACAACTGACGAGAAGAATGTCAGTGACATCAACCCACGGAGTGAAACAGTGAAGAAGAGAAAGAAGAAAAAGAAGAATGCAAAGGGTATTGCGAAAATCGAATTGAAGAGCAAACTGCGTGGTGAATCCGGTTTGGGTATGAGAGTTCATGTAGGTCCATTGCCGATGCATCCTCTCGACGGGGGGGAAGGTAGCGGTGATGCTAAAGTGGCTGTCGACCAAGCAAAGGTGAAGTATGGAGCTATGGGCATTGTTAAAGAAGGAAGAGATAATGCACCGGCCGAGTACAACATCGAGGATGTAGTAGACGACGAGTACCTAAGGGCCTTCGAAAGATTTTCAATTAGTGATAACCCAGTGTCAGACGCATGTGATGGTTACCCATTATTCTCCTTTGGAGAGAAGGACTTTGAGTTAGTACACAAGCACTATGGTTCAAGTAAACGAAAACATCAGCCGGATAATCGACTGTTTGTTCCTGTTTATCTTAATCAAGAGCGACATCTTGCACTCATTGATACTGGTGCCACACATTCATTTATTAGTGCAGCTGTAGTCAAAAAGTATTCTATTCCGGTTAAACCAATGGAAGGATACATTGAATTAGCTGACTCGTCTGTCATTAAACGCGTTGGAGAAACGGAAAACGTAGAGATTGTCTGTGGACAGAATGTGCTTAGCGCGCCATATGAGGTTATTGAACAGAGTCATGCAGTTACCATTGGCATGGATCTCTTTCACCGCTATGGATTCAATATCGTTGGACTACCCGATGCAGATGAGTCGTCTGGACGGATGCCAGCGCCAGTTGAAGACGAAAAGCCCACGCTGATACCTCTCACGATTCCAGAACGAGAAAAGACGCAGGAATTTATTGCGGAAAAGGACGCGTTCATGAAGAGTATAGAAGAGTCGCTGAGGTTAAACGCCAAGATTCCAAATACAAGTCATTGTACTATACCTGAAATGAAGGTGTATTTGCCAGTCCCTGATGACGTTATCCTCTACCGCAGACCTAAAGTATTTGCTGCATCGCAAATGCCGGTTCTTGATGAAGCAATCCAGAATTGGCTGAAGGATGATGTAATTACATTAGCACCTGCAGGTAATGCACACAACAACACATTAACGCTAGCGGCTAAGAAAGATGCTAACGGAAACAAGACTCTCTACCGAGTGTGCTTGGATCCGCGGCCCTTAAACGCGCACCTACCCGATGATAATTTTCCGGTACCACTTATATCAGACATCATGCAATTTGCTGGAGGCAATGCAGTGTTCTCGACTGTGGACCTAAAGCAGGCGTATCATCGATTACCAATCCATGAAGAAGATCAGCCGTTGACGGCATTTATGCATAACGGGATTCAATATATGTTCAAGAAGGCTCCTTTTGGATTGAAGCCCTTGTCCAGTTTGTTTCAGCGTGGCATGAGCCGAATCCTTGGGGATTTGAAATTTGTCAGAAATTTTATCGATGACATTCTTCTCGCATCAAAGAACAGAAGCGATCATGCGATTCAGATGATAGAGTTGGTTAAACGGCTAACTGATGCCAAGCTTATTATTAACCTTGACAAGTGCAAGTTCTACAGTACGCAGGTGGCGTTGCTGGGCTTCATTGTGGATCTTGATGGAAAAAGAATTGATCCCAATAAATTGGTGAATATCAATGATTGGAAACCCCCAACTACGGGTAAGCAGGTTCAATCTTATATGGGGACTTTTAATTTTTTCCGCGATCACGTACCCATTATAGCTACCATTAGCGCTCCGCTAGATGCTATGCGTAATGTGGTGGGTCCATTTACGTTGAATGCTGCTCAGTTGAAGAGCTTTGAGGCACTAAAGAATTTGTTGGTCTTATCGCCCATAATTTGCTGGGTGGATTTCAATTTGCCGTTATATGTTGCTACAGATGCATCTAACGTTGGAATTGGAGCAATTTTATATCAGCTGCCGGAAGGCGAGGCGAATCCCAAAAACATTAGATATATTTCTTTTGTTGCGCGCTCATTGCAACCCAGTGAACGACGCTATAGTACAACTCAGAAGGAGTTATTGGCAATTGTGTTTGCACTGAAGAAGTTGCATTACTATTTGTGGGGCCGTCACTTTACGCTTTTCACGGATCATCGCGCTCTTACTTTTATGCATACGCAGAAGGATATGAACTCGATGCTTACCGCATGGCAGGAGACTATTTTGGATTACACGTTTAAGGTTGTTTATCGACCTGGCGTTCTGAACGTTTTACCAGACGCTTTGTCTCGCCAGTTTCCTCAAGAGTTGTGGACAGCCCGCATTCAAGGATCTGCTCCGAGCAAAATTTATGGTTATGTTCACTTAATCCAGGACGCCGACACTCAACGTGTGACGGTAGCTGTCTCAGAGAGAAGAGGAGTGTTAGTCGACGCACATGCGCTTGGTCACATTGGGACCAATGCCATGGTCAAGCATATTCATTCGTTGCAAAAGACGTGGCCTAATCTGGCCAAGGATTGCTTGGAGTATGTTCAGCGTTGCCAAGAATGCCAGCGAGTCAACATCGCACGCAAGGGATACCACCCTCTGACGGCCATTCATGCTCAGTTACCAGGTGAACATATGGCGGTTGATTTGACCGGTCCATTCCCTGTGGAGAGCGATGGAAACCTATTCCTACTCATTTTGGTTGATGTTTGTACAAGGTTCGTCTTCTTGGAACCCATACCTGACAAGAAGGGGATGACCATTGCAAAAGTTTTGTTCAAAATCTTCACCACTATTGGTTTTCCACGTATCCTCCAATCTGACAATGGCAGAGAATTCGTTAACGAGGCGGTGCAAGTGATGACTACCACTATGGGAGTGCAACATAGGTTACTCACCCCTTATCACCCTCGCGGAAACGGAGTCGCCGAAAATCATGTGAAAACAGCATGCACTATCATTCGCAAAGAGGTTCAAGACCATAAACAAGCATGGGCGAAACATGTTCCTATGGCACAGCTAGCTATGAACACCAGAATTGTGGCTCTACACAATTCGTCCCCATTTTCTTTGTTTTTTGCGCGGCGTTATAATGGTATTAGCAATTTTTCGGACACGACAGAGAAGTTATCATCCCAGGAGGAGCTCTTAAAGCGGCTTGAGTACATGACCAAGACCGTCTTTCCAGCGATTGACACTAAGACCCGTGAAACTCAACGTCGAATGATTGAGCGTTTCAATAGAACAGTACTGCACAGTGAATTCCCTGATGGAGCAAAGGTTATGTCTTTGGACCCGATCTTGGGCGACAAGCTTTCGCCTAGGTATGAAGGCCCTTATATTGTAGTCAGACGAACAACTGGTGGATCCTATGTGTTGAAGGATGCCACAGGAGAAGAGTTAGGTCGTAAATTTGCGCCGTCGCAGCTAAAGCTTGTGCTCGACGATTTTGAAGCAACTGACACATACGTAGTAGAAAAAGTTCTCAACCACAGGCATGGACCTAGGGGGGGGATGGAATACCGCGTAAAATGGAAAGGGTACAAAGAGGAAACCTGGGAGCCTCAAGAGAATTTTATTGAGAGAAAGTGTATCACAGACTACTGGAAGACTAAAAACCTACCAGGATCGCAATCTCTAACGCAGCCTCGTCAAACGGCCGCGACTCTCGGGACTAAGGGTCAAGAGCAGGAGCTCAATCCATCGCAACGTAAAGGTGCTACTAAAACATCAAAGAACATATCCAATGGTGATGCTCTTAATAAGGGTACATGCAAGCGTGCAAACCCCGACGAAGAAGAAGATCAATTGGTCGATCGACGCAGGTCTAAACGACTGCGAAGAAATAATGCTAATGGCGAGAAGATGAGTATTGAGCTTAGGACGATTCGCGGGCGTATGCCTGATCGTCATTAGCATGCATCATCAGTGCATCCGATGAATAATGCAGTAGGGGTTTTTCCGCTTCCCCTACAATCACGTTCGAGGTTTTCCCTCTTGGGTTTTCCCCTCGCAAGGATTTTTAAACGATTTTTTGCCTTGAGTGAACAATTAATGTCATGTGAGGATTGTTGATCCTCAACCTGTCTGCAAGGTTTTTATTCAGATTTTTTCCTGGCAGAACAGTAAAATAATGCACAGAGTCCAAGTGATTCTTAGACACAAACGAGCAGAGCATATATGCGTTTTTAAGCAGACGGCTTTCAGCCTTTCCCATGGGAGGGGATTGTCGCATATTTGCCTGTCTCGGGGGTGTCAGCTAATGTAATTAGGCTAGAGACAGTAATTTAGTCATATGACCAGACACCGACATAAATGGAGGTGTCTGGGCTGTTAACAAAGATCCCTCTCTTGTCTTATCAATTCGATTGTGCGTGACTAGCGTAAAAATTTTCATCTCCAAACAACAAAGTCTTTTTATTTTTCGCACACCACACTCTTGAATATGTCCATCTACTATTAACCTGTAACCCTCACTGCAAGATTCGCCAGAGTAGTTCTTGTATGTCATCATCTAAAGCACTTGTACTCTCAACTGTATCTTTGGGGCGAAATACAGGGGAGAGATTACATTTTAAAAAAACATGTGCTGTCTATTGCTATTTTATTCTGTGTTCTGTTGCCCACTATGAAGAGATATGTCAGTTATGGAAGTAAACACTCCGTTCCTTGGGCTTTGGATATTTTTTATATGCCTTTTTATATCCTCTGCACATGAAGGGGCCGCTATCAGCAGTGGTAGTATTTGAGGACCCATTGAAATCGTCCGTCTCCTGTTGACCTTGGAGGTGTCGAGAGGGTGCTAGAGGCAATCGATTCTTTTGTACATTGGCCATGGCCACTTGTTGCAGCTACGGAACCATTTGAAGTGAGTCTGGATCAGATTAATAAATTTACGTCTTAAGAGAAAGATGATTCTCCATCCGCTAAAACCCTTCTCGCAGTTGATCTCAGGAATAAATGCACCTATGGTGAACGTCAACACTTACCGAAGGAAGTCCGTCGTGCTCATCTTCATTATCGGATGCTTGCCTTCGTTGGTCGTAATGCTGCTGTGTAGCTAAGTGACGTTGGACACTCCTAGTAGACTTTTTAATGAATTTTAATATTAGCGCCAGTAAGAGATGTTCTATCCACAAATTCGCTTATCCAAGTGTCCACTTACAGGTGATTTTGGTAACCTCGCATTTTTGTTCGCGCTGAGTTGTGAATCACCACCATTCGAGACGCCACTACTGGGAAAAATGTCGTAGGTGCTATTATTACTCCGTGGATCACCGTACTCATTGTCATCTCCTCGATCTGATTCAATATCGCCGGCTCTGTCGTCCTCAGAATGGAACTCCTCGTTGGTCCTGTCAAAAGCAGATTCATCACTTTTTCTGCTCCAGTCTTCGTTCCATCCATCCCTACTGCTCTCTTTCGCATCATCATCGCTCTGTTGCCAGCTTTCGCAACCGTCCAATGGAGAGTTGGTTTGATCATCGTCCGTTATGACGTGCCTCATTTGAGCAAAAAACAAATGAGTGTGTGTGTGTGTGTGTGTGTGAGTGTGTGTGTGTGTGAGGGGGGGAGAAAGAAGAGACAAAGATAAACGGCTACGTTTCAATGGGCCATGTTATCCTTTCACTAGAGGGAGGTTGATTAAACTGAAAGAAACCTGTATATTTAGAAATCGCTCTCTATTGGTCGAACCTTGTTTGACCTGATGTCCCAATTCTTTGACCTGATGTTGACCTGTTGTTGGTGTGACAAAAAAGAGAATTGACCTGTTCTTTCAATTTCTAAGCCACCACTTGACCTGTTATCAGCCAAATGTACCACAACTCAACCTGTTCTCACATCAGCCCAGACCTCTGTAAATGGAGGTGTCTGGGCTGTTAACAAAGATCCCTCTCTTGTCTTATCAATTCGATTGTGCGTGACTAGCGTAAAAATTTTCAAAACAGACTGAATTACCTCCATGAAAGAGGTATTCTAAAACTTGAAAACACAGTCCCGAGTATATAGTGCACGTGAGCATTGACGCAACCATGCACAGAGAAAGAAAGGAAAGTCGTGTTTTATTCATATCCATTCGCAACTACTTCAACCAACTCTTCATCCCTAACGGCCGTACAAGCACGCACAAGGTGTTTTACTGCTTTTCGGAGCTCCTCCTTACTTCCTTGGCCTCGTCCCCCACTCTGTCGCACTCGCTTGATACCGTCGATTGTAAGAACATCACTGTCTCCTGCCAAACGTTTCAGCGTCTCGATAGTTCCATAGATATCTGTGTCTGCGATGGGTGAGCTTCCAGGATCCTCGTGGCTTGAGCAATCGCCAGTGCTTACTTGATGACCGTCCACGCTTTCACGTTCTCTTCCCTCCTCATCCACTTGTTGTAGCTCCTCCTCGGCCTGCTCATCCCTGCTCTCTACCGCTCTGAAACCCGCTACATTCGCTGGCCCAATCTCGGCGATGATATGTTCGAAATATGCCTTCTCCTGCTCTTTGTATGGTTCGTGCTGGGTGGACTGATGTCACAGTATCATAATCTGTTGTGACCCTAGATCATTAGCGTCATCTAACCACTGTCTCATCTAACCACATTAACACCTAATTACATCCCCATCTAACCACATCACCACCTCACCACATCACCACCATCCTGGAGCCCATAGCCTAGCACACATAAATACCCTGGCTCCCCTGTACAATAAACACCATCCGTTTCTGCCTCCTGCTCTTGTCTATCACCCTTCTTCTGTTGCTATTACATGGTAGCAAAAGTAACTTCGATCCATACCCCTCTGCCCTGATCTGTCAAATTTTCTGTTCCTGCTCCAGCTCCGTTCCTGTCTACCCATATTTTATTTTCTCTTTCCACACGTACAGCTCTCTCCTCCTTTTACCATATCCCTACTATCCTTTTTTATTTTCTTACTTTTCTGCACCCTTCCGGCTCTTATGTCTGCTACCGACGAAATTCGCCAGCTCGCCTCTGGCCTTACTGACGAGGCCAGGACCAGGATTGAAACCCTCCTTGCAAGCCTTACTCCCCTACCTCCTGCTCCAACCCAACTCGAACAAGAGGCTGCCTGCCGCGATGTTGCCCGCACCCTCCATAAAATCCTTAAGCCTCAGACCCCCTCTCCTTACGCTGGCGCGATCGACGCCGATGCCTGTCATAACTTCATCGACAATCAAGAGGAGTATTATGAGGTCGTCAACCTTGCATCCGCTGAATGGGTCCAGTATACGGCCCTTAACCTCACTGACGATGCGAAATCATGGTGGAGATCAAGCGGCCTTACCATTCGCAGCTCCTGGGACGACTTCAAACAAGCCTTCCTCAACTTTCACACCCCGCCCAATGCCGCCGTCGCTGCTCTTTCGGCTCTTGAGTCTTTACGACAAGGCAAGCGTACAGTCACCGCCTACACCCACGAATTCCGCCGCCTTCGCCGTCGAGTTCCCTCCCTTGACAATACTACCGCCTTGCACTGGTACAAAAAAGGCCTCGAAAAAGAAACCAGCAAGGAGGTTATGCTTCGCCAGCCGGAGACCTTGGATATTGCCATTACTCAAGCCACTCTGGTTCACTCCATCCTCTACCCTGACGGGCCCACTGGTCCCAAGCCCATTGTTCAACAATCCAGCGATATGGAGATCGACACCCTCCATGTTGCTATCAACAACCTCTCCGCACAAGTCAGCTACCTTTCGCGCCGATCCGGCTACAACCACAGCCAGCACAACTGTCAAGAAAGCAGACCAAGCAATAGAATGAAGTAGATAAAGAGAACCTTGATCAAGGACTAAGAAATGAGTATAAGGAATAGGTTAAAGAGTATGTTGTATTGGCGATACCAAGTAAAGAGCTATAGATTTGCTATCTAAGGCCCTTTTATACTCGTTAGGGCGAAGTCACAAGAGCAAGCTCTTGTCTCGTGACAACAACACCAAACCCTTTATCTACAACCCCAATACCCACTACAAACCCGGCGGTCCTCTTCCTCCCAAGCTATCACAAGAAGAGAAAGACTACCTCTACAAGAATGGTGGCTGCTACAAGTGCCGTAAACTTGGCCACCTTGGGCCCGATTGCAGGACTTTCCCTTCGACTTCACGCCCGGCACGACAGTTCAACAATATCGAGGTTGCCGACACCCCAACCCTCAACAGGCTACTTCCCAGGCTCAGTCGGGAAAAGCCAACAGCAACTAGAAGACGTCCAGGTTCTAGTTGCTGCTGCCCCCTCCTCTGCTCCTCTGGACCAGAGGAGTAAGCCTCTTTCTTCAGATAAGTTTTCCTCTTTTTCTTTTTCGAATAAACGACTTTCTCTGCCCAAAGACCTTGCTCCTCTCCCCTCCCCCGCTGCCATTACACTTGTTGATCCCTCGCCCCCTGTCCCTTCTCCCATTATCATTGAGCTCCCCGCTGTATGCACCTCCCCTGTTCAAGAGGGGGCTGGATTGGCTGCTACAGTGGACCTGGACCCACCTATGTCGCCCCTCGTTCCAGCCCCCACGCCTGGTTCGTCTGTTCCATCTACCACGCCCGTGCCTGAGACCGTACCTGTCTTTCCCACAATGACCAAGGGAGGCCATCCATGTTCGGCTCCACCAACCATAGACTACAGTATAAAAATATCTGTCAACACCTATTAAAACAGTGTGTTCCTTGAGAGTACAACAAATCTCATCAGCTTTTTCCTTCCACCAGTCTCCATTTTCTACATTCACCACCACTACTTTGTAACATCATCTACTTTAGCTGAGAAAGCCTTGGACATGATCATCTCATATTGGATCCTAGATATTACAGATAGTAATTTCCTTTCCAATATGAGATGATCATGTCCAAGGCTTTCTCAGCTAAAGTAGATGATGTTACAAAGTAGTGGTGGTGAATGTAGAAAATGGAGACTGGTGGAAGGAAAAAGCTGATGAGATTTGTTGTACTCTCAAGGAACACACTGTTTTAATAGGTGTTGACAGATATTTTTATACTGTAGTCTATGGTTGGTGGAGCCGAACATGGATGGCCTCCAAGAGCAAAATCCGCCGGTTGCGAAAAAGGGGCATTGGTGTGTCTACGTTCACTGCCGAGCAAGCCAAGACTACCCTCCTCACCTTTGTCTGCAATGTTAATGGTCACTCCGCTCGGATCCTCATCGACGGTGGAGCTCAAGGCAACGTCATCAGCTCTTCTTTTGTAAAGCGACATCAAATTCCTCTTCACTCTTCTTCTCCCATCCCCATTGTCCTCCCCGACGGATCTCGCTCCTTCTCTGCCCACACCGCCCACATCACCTTTGCACGACAACAATACTCCACCACTCTCGATCCCCTCGTCTACCCTTTAAAGAGCTACGACCTCCTCCTTGGCAAACCTTGGCTCACACAAACCAACCCTCTCATCAACTGGCGAACCAACAACCTCCGCATCCGCTACAACGACATCGACATAGACTGGGACTGTACCGGCTTTCAGTCATCTTCCATCAGCACTCGCACTCGCGGCCTTCTCCTCTCCCACATCCACTTCTACACAGAGGCAACAACCCCCGGCAGCGAAATATACCTTGCCCTCATTCGTTCCAACGACAAAGACAACGACAAAGACAACAACAACAATAACGACAATGACAATGACCAGCCCACCTCTAACCAACAACTGCCCTCGATCACTCCCATCACACCACGACCACCTCCCTCTCTTCCCCCTGACATCCACTCCATTGTTCACGACGAGTTCCCCTACGTTTTTCCCTCTTCACTTCCTTCTGGTCTACCTCCGGACCGTGGAGATGCCATGCGCATCGAAACGGACCCGAGCGCTGACCCTCCTTTCAAGCCCGTTATTCGTTTGTCTATTGCAGAGTTGGACGAATTGAAGAAGCAACTTGATGAGTTACTCTATAAAAAGCTCATCAAGCCCAGCACTTCTCCCTACGGCACCCCAGTGCTCTTTGTCAAGAAGGCCGACGGTTCTCTACGGAGGCCTTTCAAGTCCAAATTATCATATGGTGTTTGTTACATCTCTGCAGATCTTGACGATATCCACCGCGTCCATTAGAGGAGAGTGTATGTATGATACCAAGCATATAAGACAACCATTGTAACATTTTTTGTTTAACTATCCTACTAAACACCAACCTATTCTCCAAACAACAAAGTCTTCTTATTTTTCGCACACCAAACTCTTGAATATGTCCATCTACTATTAACCTGTAACCCTCACTGCAAGATTCGACAGAGTAGTTCTTGTATGTGATCATCTAAAGCACTTGTATTCTCAACTGTATCTTTGTCGTGAAATACAGGGGAGAGATTACATTTTAAAAATTCTTGTGCTGTCTATTGCTATTTTATTCTGTGTTCTGTTCCCCACTATGAAGAGATATGCCAGTTATGGAAGTCAACACTCCGTTCCTTGGACTTTGGATATTTTTTATATGCCTTTTTATATCCTCTGCACATGAAGGGGCCGCTACGTATGTGTGTTGACTATCGTGGTCTCAACCGCATTACAAGAAAGAACCGCCATCCCTTACCTAGAATTGATGAGTTGATCGACCGTTTTCGGGGCGCAAAGTACTTTACCAAGTTGGACTTAATCTCGGGGTATCATCAACAACGCATCTATGAGCCTCACACTCATAAGACCGCCTTCCGTTGTCGATACGGGCACTTTGAGTTCAACGTCGTCCCCTTTGGCCTCACCAACGCCCCAGTCTCCTTCTCCAACATGATGCTCAAGGTCCTTGATCCCGTCCTTGACAAGTGGGTGGTCGTCTATCTTGACGATATTCTGATATACTCCAAGACCAAGGCCGAACATCTCCGTCATATTCGTAGTGTTCTCTCTCTCCTCCGCCATCACGGTCTCTATGCAAAGTTGAGCAAGTGCTCCTTTATGCAAGAAGAGACTGAGTTCCTCGGTCATGTCATTACCAAGGATGGTTTACACACCAATGCCGGTCTTGTTCGCGCCATTCGAGAGTGGCCTCGCCCAACAAAACAAAAGGACGTTCAACAGTTCATTGGGTTAGCTCAGTTCTACCAGCAGTATATCCACAATTTTGCTGACATCGCTCTTCCCCTCACGTCTCTACTAGGTGAAGGTCGCCAGTTTGTCTGGGATGATGCCACCGAGTCCGCTTTTCGTGCACTCAAGGATGCCATCAGCTCTGCCCCAGTATTACGCATCTTTGACCCAGACCTACCCTCGATCGTCGAGACCGATGCATCGGGTTATGCTGTTGGCGCGGTCCTCTTCCAGATAGACGCTGATGGGTTTGCACGACCCGTGGCCTTCACCTCGCGAAAGATGAATTCTGCAGAACGGAATTACCCAACTCATGAGCAAGAGCTCCTCGCTGTGGTCCACGCACTCAAGACCTGGCGGTATTACCTTGACGGCTCCCATTTTATTGTGTATACCGATCATGATACGCTCCGTCATTTCCCCACGCAACCCAAGCTCACTCGAAGACAAGCACGTTGGATGGAGCTTCTACAAGAGTATGACTTTGATTTCAAGTTCAAGCGTGGCGCTGACAATGTCGTTCCTTATGCCCTCTCTCGGCGTCCGGACCACCGCGTACCAAACCCCCCACCCCTCTCAGTCAATGCACTTGACCTTCAAGCGGACACAGGTTTGAGGCAGCGCCTGATCGAAGGGTATCAAAACGATCCTCGTCTTGGCCCTATCTATCAAAGCTGCCTCCGAGGCAAGTCACCATCCCTTTACTCATTGTATAATGGCTTATTGTATGTTGAGCGGCATGGTGATACCCTACTCTGCATACCAAAGTTCTCTGACCTACGCCTTCTTCTTCTTCATGATGTTCATGATGCTGCCATTGCTGGCCACCTGGGGTTCGATAAAACGTACACTACCTTACGCCGCCTGGCCTACTGGCCCAAGATGTCTGTTGATGTCCGTAACTACGTGGCTTCTTGCTCAAGCTGCCAGCGAAACAAGGCTGTTCGTCGCCTTCCTGCCGGTCTGCTCCATCCCTTGGAAGTTCCTGAGCAGCGCTGGGATACCGTTACCATGGATTTTGTCGTCAAGTTACCTATGACCGCCCGAAAGCACGATGCCATTACCGTCTTTGTAGACAAGGTCTCAAAACAAGTGCACTTCGCCCCAAGTCGCACCACAGACACCGCCACCGATGTTGCCAATTGTTTCTTCTCCAACATCTTTCGCCTCCATGGTCTCCCCCTCACCATCGTCTCCGACAGAGATACAAAATTCACCAGCACTTTTTGGCGTCGACTACAGGAACGCTTAGGCACCAAGCTTGCCATGTCCTCCTCCTTCCACCCACAGACGGACGGCCAGTCGGAAAGGGCCATTCAAACCCTCAAGACCATGCTGCGCGCCCTGGTGAATCACAAACAAGACGACTGGGACCTGTACCTACCTGCCGCCGAGTTCGCATACAACAATGCGGTCCACTCGTCCACAGGCGTCTCGCCATTTTTTCTGAACCATGGTTTCCATCCTCGAGTACCGGCCTCTCTCCTCGGACCCACGGGTGTCTCTGACCCTGCTTCCTTGTCGGACTTTGACTCGTTTGTCTATGCTCAGCAATCAGCCCTCGCTACTGCCCGCGATAGTCTCCTTACCGCACAAGCCGTACAGGCCAAGCATGCCGATGCTCACCGTCGTTCCCACTCTTACCAAGTCGGCGATCAAGTCCTTCTTAGCACCGAGAACATCACAACAGCCTACGACTCCAGCCGACCAGCCTCCTCCCTTCAGGCCCGTTACTTTGGTCCCTTCACCCTGCTGGCACAACGTTCGCCGGTCTCCTTCCAGGTCGAGCTTCCTCCCACCATGCGCATTCATGATGTGTTCCATGTCGACCGCCTCAAACCATACCTCCCCTCCCCGGAGTCGTTGGGCCGTCGGGTAGCACCTCCACCCGACCCCGAAATTGTTGATGGAGAAATTGAGTACGAGGTTGAAGCCATCTTGGACCACCGCACAAAGCGCCGCAAGATCGAGTTTCTTGTCAAATGGCTCGGATACGATGCAGCCAAGGACTCCACCTGGGTTCCCTTCAAGGACATGGCCAATAGTCCGGATATTCTTCGCACATACTGTCAAACACACGATCTGCTTTATTTATTAGGGGAAGGTGTCACAGTATCATAATCTGTTGTGACCCTAGATCATTAGCGTCATCTAACCACTGTCTCATCTAACCACATTATCACCTAATTACATCCCCATCTAACCACATCACCACCTCACCACATCACCACCATCCTGGAGCCCATAGCCTAGCACACATAAATACCCTGGCTCCCCTGTACAATAAACACCATCCGTTTCTGCCTCCTGCTCTTGTCTATCACCCTTCTTCTGTTGCTATTACAACTGAGGCTTTATCTGCTCATCCTTAGTTGGCCGTCGTCGTCGAAGCTCCTCGCGCATTTCTGTTGGAAGGACAGGGGTTTTGGCGAAGCAGTTGCGCAGTGTGGAAGGTTTGATCTCACCCCATGCGTCTGGGATCAGTTGTAATAGGAGCAGAGCAAGAGAGAAGAGGCAAGGGTGATGGCAAGGAAGGAAGGCAAGAGGCAAGGATAATAGCAAGGGAAAGAGACAAGAGGGTGTAGGGACAAGAGGAAAAGGCAAGAAGGAATGAGGTTTATTGTACAGGAGGGACAGGGTATTTATACGTCTATGGTATGAGGGATTATGGAGGCCTTTCACGTCCAAGTTATCATATGGTGTTTGTTACATCTCTGTAGATCTCGACAATATCCATAGCGACTATGGGATGAGAATGTATATATGATACCAAGCATATAAGACAACCATTGTAACATTTTTTGTTTAACTATCCTACTAAACACCAACCTATTCTCCAAACAACAAAGTCTTCTTATTTTTCGCACACCAAACTCTTGAATATGTCCATCTACTATTAACCTGTAACCCTCACTGCAAGATTCGACAGAGTAGTTCTTGTATGTGATCATCTAAAGCACTTGTATTCTCAACTGTATCTTTGTCGTGAAATACAGGGGAGAGATTACATTTTAAAAATTCTTGTGCTGTCTATTGCTATTTTATTCTGTGTTCTGTTCCCCACTATGAAGAGATATGCCAGTTATGGAAGTCAACACTCCGTTCCTTGGACTTTGGATATTTTTTATATGCCTTTTTATATCCTCTGCACATGAAGGGGCCGCTATGGTGAAGTAATAATAAGCAGGGGTAGTGTATAAGACAGACACACAAGATATTAACAAGGAAGTAAGGAACAAGGCAGCCAAAAGCAGGAGGCAATCTACAATCCTGTTACATCAGTGTCCAAGCGCGCCCATTAGAGATAGTCGTAGTTTGGTCGAAGTTACGAGCAAGATATATTTCACGGCCAAGTTTCTCCAGAAACGCTCGTTTGAAAGCGCTGATAACGCCGGCATCGAGAGGTTGGGTAACCGATGTCGAGTTTGTGGGTAGTCGCCGGATGCAAAGATACTTCCAAGGAATTCCCTGTTGATGGTCGCGCATATCGACATCATTGTGTGATCCTGCGGAATCCAGAAGAAGAAGAATTGGCTGTGAGAGCTCATCATCCAACTGTTCCAGCCATCGTACGAATACATCGCCGGTCATCCATCCTTTCTTCGTTCTCACCATGATCATCTTCGAGGCCGCCTCTTCTTCAACGTCTGTAGGGATGTGTTCGCCTAATGGGTATCAAGCAGTCATAAAGGTTAAGATCTGAAAAAAGAATGCTGTCATTTGTAGCACTGTCATACATATAGTATATTACCGATAACCACTGGCCTCAATGACTGTTTAGTCTTGGCCAAGGCGAGAGACGTGCCAGAGGCATTGATGCAAAATAAAATGGATACTTTGCAGTCCCGGAGAGCCTTGGCGCCAGATTTGAAAAGCGATGTCGTGTAAGATTTGGTGTCCAGTTCCTTTACATACATCCCAGTCTCATCGCAGTTGAAGATAGTGTCGGGAGTGTACTGGGCGCAAAGTTGGCGAATTTCAACGAGCTCGGGCTCGATTGCCTCCAAATCGACCGATCCCGCCTCTCCATGAAGCTGACAATACGAGATACGATGCTGTTTCCTGAGAGAGTCGAACCAATAGGCCGAAAAAGATAACGGCACCTCAGATACAGTGCTACCCGAATCGTCCTTGAGATCGCAAAGAACCATACATGCGAAATGAGCTGCTTCCTTCATCATCTTGCCCGTCACAGGAACATTCTTCTTGCGTTGATCGTGCAGCCAGTAGAGCAGGGCCTGCTCGATCACTAGACCCTTCCGCTTGACGATGTAATGAGCGCCATCGGGAAGTGTCTTTGCTGCAGCACGTAGCTATTGATTGACATATTGTAAGTAACAGGAATCTTAATAAATTACTTTTAATGTATACAGCTCTTGGCAGCCTGTTGAAAATAATAATATACCTTATCTTCTCGGCTCAGCATGCGTTCAAAGGTTTTTCTTGGAAGGTTGACTCCTATCGCAGGTCCATAGGAGCGGGGGGAAAGCTTGAAAAATGGGATGTTCTCCTTCCGTTTTTCGAGATAGCGATATATGTCCAGCAGCTCGACTTGCGCTTGTAGGGAGCGAGAGACTCTTGCACGCGGAATCTCGAACTTGTCGGCAGTAGGGAATACAATGATAGCAGCCATGTCATCGTTCCTAGCGCTGTTCAAAAGGTCGTTGTATCGCAGTCGGCGAGTGGCGTTGATCTCTTCAAGCTTTCGGCTGGTGTATGTTTTGTCCTTCTTGGAGGTGAGCTGAGGAGGGGCGGGTTTCTGCTTTTGGGCTCGCGTCTTAACCTCATCCGCGAACGAGCGGCGTCGACGCTTGACTTTATTCGTTGCCATGGTGAATGACTGGTTACTGAAGTTACAAGATGCGTCCATGGTGAATGTAAGAGTGATGTAAACTACACGTCAATGCTCACGTGCACTATATACTCGGGACTGTGTTTTCAAGTTTTAGAATACTTCTTTCATGGAGGTAATTCAGTCTGTTTGTTTCGTTTATCGGCCCATTTTCACTAGTAAAATGGGCCCAAAACCCATTTTCGACTGTACATACTTCCTCTTACACTTTCCTACCTTTCTGCCTGTTTCCTGGCAGGAGCACACTGGCCCCCCAAGCTTGTGCAATTGTGCGGCGGATTTAGATCCCAAATACACTACCATTTCACGCTGACCTTGTTCGGGTGTTAATGGGCGACAGGGAGACTATTGCTGCTAAACCGCTTGCAAAATTCGTTTATTCGTTTCTCGCTACTGCTTCTCCAACATGGGCTTCTTCTCCGCCCTATCTGACGAGCCAGTCTGGTCGCTGACTCGCTTGGTTCCCTTCACACTGTCGAGCAAATCGACTACTCCTCTAGGCACAAAATCCCGCATATTGCTCCCGTCAATGATCATGAGAAGCTGCATCAATGGCCCGTTGGAAGTATGGCTACGATTAGCTCCACTCTCAGAATCCGTGTCCCAAAGCTCGTCGCGATCCCAGCCCTTTCGCAGCGTCTTTTTGATTGTAGGGTGGACGTAGACCAAGCTGAGATACTTTCCGCCAGGGCAGTACGTGGCCAGGTTCGGTAGATGATCCTTGATTCTACTCTCATGTACTGTTAGCCGCGCTTTCTCCACCCCTCCTGGATAGATGCCGTCGAGAAGCTTTGTCTGGACAAATACGGGGTAGAGCTCATTGTTGATTCGCAGGACAAAGACAATGTCGGGCCCTGAAGGAGACAGCTCTGGGTAGAAAAATGGTGGTACCACACAGCCGTCCTTTCTCGAGTCATTCCTGTAGTGTGCCTCCAAAAAGTCGCGCATTGTCAGTGCGTCCTTGTACCGAGCTCCCCACTCATAGCCTTCCCATCCAACTATCGCTGCTGGATACTCAAACAAATGCCTCGGGAATGTGACCGGCTCAAAAGTAGGGATGGGGATCTTGGGCGGCTTCAGGTGCACGGCGGGCTTGGGGATCGAGAACAATTCCTGCTTGAGCTGTTTCTTGTGGAAGGCGTAGATTAAGTCCAAGGGTGCATGCCGCTCAAAGAGCTTCCCTTCCGAAGGAGGATCCTGCAAGTCTCGGTACTGTTCTCTGAAGTAATTGTAGAATCCTTCGTCTTCTTTCTGGATCAAGTTGTAGGCAGCCTGGAACACGAAGGGTTCGTCAATAATCGTCTTGACCGTCTTCTCAGTAGCAGCCTGGTCAGCGGAAATGTGAAGACGGGCGAAGGCACTCTCGACCAAGATTGGCTCCTCTCCCTGCAGGCTCCAAGGAAGTCCCAGCGAGGCTCGAAAGACAACGGTCTGCCTGAGAACGTGCCTGATATCGATGGCGTCCTTGAACTTGGCTGGATCCTTGGCGACTTTGTCGAGCATCCTCTTGATGTCAGAGCAAAGGTTTCCACGCACTGGGAAGCGCTCAGGATAGCACACTAATGAGTGGACTCTTTGTTCGACAGCCTCCTTCCAGTATGACGGAGATCCTTTGGCAATGATCTCCTCTATAGTGGTGAGGAAAAGGAGGTGGCAAGTGGCTAGGAGGGACGATTAGAGATTTACAGGCGGGAACCGAAATCGTTGACGAGGCGATTAGCAGATGCAAAATGTAATGGTACGTTACCAATTGTCGAAACGATTGGACGGAAACGACCTCGAAGCCCGAAAAACAATTCTTGAATGGCTTCTTCCGGTATCAACGTATGAAGCCTGGCTTTGTCGTCCCCACACATCAGATCCCCGAGATTGTTGATGTACGTTGCCACTTGGTCCACGGTTTCCCAGCCCGGAAAGTCGACAATTCGGCGATTGACCTGCTCCCAGCTGCTTCCAATGCCGCCTAAACTCAACAGGACCTCGAGTTCATCGGCACTAATGCCGGTACCACATGTCACCACGCAGTAGTTCTGAGTGTTATTCGAAATGCTCCTCAATCCGTGGATGATAGGAGAGAGAATTGATCTCAAGTCGCCGGAATCCGCGCGAGACACGAAGCAGTCCTTCCCATGATCGCTTAGCGTCTGGGCTTCATCGAGAACAACGAGAAACTTGCTAGGTGGAGAGTCAGAGGCGTACGAGGAGAGCAGGCCTTGAACCAGGTGGAATTGAGCCTGCAATAGGCGCTTCAAGTTGGGAAAAGAAATCGCAGGTATCTGGTTGTGATAGACATCAAGTAGGGCCAGGAAAATGCTGTCAAAGACATCCGGTACAGCGGGTTCAAAGGCTCCCGGACACACTTGGAGTAACATCCAGCGGTCACAAGTAAATGTGTCATGGCGGCCGAGACTCAGACAGTATTGTAGGACCAGAAGGCGTGCAAGGAGAAGACAGCCCGTAATCGCCTGGATATTGAGACCATTCTGTACTCTGTCTGACGACAAATATCGCGCCGGCATTTCTTTTGCTGATTCGAACAAAGTGGTGATATCCTTGGAACCTCGATCGGCCTGACTGCCGTTCAGATAGAACCCCCATGTCTGTGCAAGCATTTCGACGACAGCTCGAGTCTTCCCACAGCCGCTCACGCCGAAGAAAGTGATCAAGTCGTTGTTCTGGAAGTTGCTGATCGTTTCTAGAGCTGCCACTGATGGAGGTGTCGTTGTTGATGTCGTCTGGTGTGGTTGCGTTGGGTGCAGTAGGTACAGAGCAGGTCGAGCTGACTTTTGGGCAAAGGAACTTGATCGCAGCCATGCCTTTGGCAAGCCTTTGACACAGCAGTCTGCCTCAGGAAGAGAGAGCTCGCCTTCCACGAACAGGCGAAGAAAGTTTGAAGTGGCAGATCCTGGCTGAAAGAACTCCTCCTTAATCCCTTCTATGCGCGTTTGGACTAACAGGAAATATGAGCATTAGAAACCATTATTGCCAGCACAGAATAAAGACTGGACTCTAAAGATCATGTAGTTCTCGTACATGCTTCCGTCTCTTGTTCCAATAATGGCGGTGATGGAGTTCGAACAGGTGCATGGACTATATTGGTGGGATTGGATGAGTGCTACAGGTTAATGCATGGGCCAGAGTCGACGTGCAAACAGCAAGTCACAAAAAGCAATAAACGCGTGTATGCATTACCTTGAGGAGGGCGCTGAACGATAATGTAGGTGTTGTCGTCGGGACTCGCGGCAAACAGCGTGGAGAGGAGTGCTCTAGGGTTGTTCAGCTCCGTCTTGTCGTGAATGGTTCCGTCGTCATGAATGGAGACACGGCTGAGGGAGAGCTTGTTCGCATCAACATCGCGGAAATCGTTGGGTTTCTTGCGTAAGATTGCGTCTTTGAGATCGCCGATGGTCTTGGTTGACTCGATCTCGACAGGGAACGCGTTGGTGGTGGCCTCTCCATCGACAAGACAGAACAGCTTCAGAAGGTTGTTGGACATGGTGTTGTGAAGAATGAAAGGAAAGTAAGTGGAAGGGGAAAGGTGAGGGTTGTAAACGGAGTGAGGGTTGTGGAGAAGGTGCGGGGTGTAGTGAGGGCAAGGGGTGAATGAAAAATGAAGAAAAAAAAAAAAAAAAAAAAAAAAAAGAGAGAAAAGAGAAAAGAGAAAAGAGAAAAGAGAAAAGAGAAAAGAGAAAAGAGAAAAGAGAAAAGAAAAGGGATAGAAGAAGGTGTGGGGTTAAAAGAGGGAAAGTAAGAAGGGATGAAAAACTATGGCGATGGGTGTGGAAATAGCAATAAGGGCGGTGAGAAACAAACTGATGGTTAAGGCGGTGAAGAAAGCGCGTGGTGGGCGTTGGAAGTGTGGGAATGGTGGCAAAGGCAACAAATGGTGACTTCGGCTGACGTAAGAGAGCAGGGCGCGAGAATTACGTCACCGAAGTGAGTAAATGTCACTTGTTTTCCTTCGCTGCTTTCCTTGCTCTCCGTTTTTTTTCTGTGGGATCCGTGGGCTCCATGGCTGCGGGACTGCAGGACCCTCTCCTTTTCGCCACCTTCAACGCCTCTTAATCACCTTGCCATCATTCGATTCCTTTTTCTATCACTCCTCCCACATCTCTTTGCTGTGCCACCCTCCCCATTCTTTATGTGTTGTCTTTCCCCCCTTTTTGCACTCTCTCTTCCACTTTGCTTTCCGTTTGTTTCTCACTACCCATCGTTCCAGCGAACAAGCACAAACCGACTGTCCTGAATGAGGTTGAGTCACCAACAGAACTTGACCCAACAGACGATGTTTCCGATGTCTTTCCAAAGACACCACCCAAGAAAACGATCCACGTTATCATCCGGCGCCCTCCTTCAAATAATGCACACACGCGTGCTTTTTCATTCACACCTTGCACATGTGCACATACTGTGTCCATTGTGCATGCACTAATTTATCCTCTCATCCAATCGCACTGATATAGTCCATGCGCCTGTTCCTGTTCCACTCCATGCTCGCAGCTCCACCCCTCTCTTAGACGACTCTCGCCCCGGCACGCTGCTATCTGGTATGGACCCACTTATGTCTTTTTGTACTTTATCGTTGTTATTCTTTCGAGTGTTAAATGTTCTTACATCGCCCTTTTATCCCGTGCAAATAGGCGACCTCCATAGCGACATCAAAAAGATCACGGACAAGTTCTTTGCACCAGGGTCAGACGTGGCCAAATTTCTCGACGCGTTCGTGGGAGGCCAAGGAGCACTGCCCACGGCGACTGGGCCCATTCTAGGTTTACCAAGTGCTCGGCGTCGCGGATTCGGCCATCCACCAGAGACTTTGTCCTTTATTTAGACGCGAAGGTGGATCCTGTTCCAGCTGGTATGGGTAGGTTACAAGGAGTTGCCTGAAACGACAGATCATGTCGGCCAGCGACTATGACACTGATCTTTACTTCGCTCGTTGGAATATGCTGAAAATCCAATCATTTCCTCGCCCTACGCCTCTACTCCAATCCCAGGGTATCTTGTGTACGGGAAGTCTGACCAGAGCTCTTTCTTTCCGTTGATGGCCTAATCATGAGTACCTTCCGTTGACCCAAGATGGTTGCAGGAGCCAAGGACCTTTGGATATCGATGGAGCTGCGACCTGTACTCCTTAACAGGATGTACATGGAGAGACGAAACTCATCCCCCGAATCCCATCCAAAAATCATATTAGAGCCATCCTCAGTCTCAACATGTATGTTCGTTTAACTCAGTTTAGGAGATCCTAACTGACTGTTGCCTGCATGTTTTGGCTGCAATGCATGACATAGCTACGTATGTATCAGTTAGAGATACTACAAGAAAGGTCAGGAGCTAGTAAGCAAACCCTTTTCCATGTTGCAGTGTTCTCTGTTAAAGCTAAATTTCGGTTTCACTTTGCTTGACCAATAAATCAATCGTCCACCGAACTATCAACTTTTCTTCTTGCCTTTTCACCAACCTTGCCCCCGCTGCTTTTCCTCTTCATTATTGAACATGAACAACAACGGCCGCGTCCAATGCAAGGACCCACACTGCATCAACACATACAGCACAAGGTGTGACATGCAACGACACTATCTAGCAAACACACTGAAACGAGATTCCCCTGCCGTTTTCCTGGTTGCGAAACACACTTCAGCATGGACAACAACCGCGTCAAACATGAGCGAAAGTATCAGCTGTGCCACTGCCACGGTACAAGGAACAATCCTTGTAACCAGATCATCCAAGGAACACCAAACTGGATAGTTCACCAGAAAATCCACCAACCACATCCTTGCCCGGATCCAGATTGCGACAAAGGTTACACCATGCGGAAGTCACTCCTTAAACACCTGAGGGATACCCACACAAGCAACAACCAGCCTCAGTCCAGCTTTGAACTTCCATCGACGTCGATCCCAACTGTCCCATCACCTGAGCCCATGTGACAATAAAGAAAGATACACACAGATGGAGTCCCTGGAAAGGAAGAATAATTATTGTTTTTTTTTTTTTTTTTTTTTTTTTGTCAACCTCAGCACCTGACCTCGTCCGTTTGTAGAATTCAAGGTACCAGTTGTGTACAAGGGAAACAGGGTCCAGGGGATAGAGCCGAATACAAAGTGGTACGAGTTCATTTACAAGCCAGGAACGACGCCTCTGGAGAAGAATGTAAGAATAACAAACAGTCAGTTGTGTCGTCTTCAATTCACTAAATATATTTGATGTAAAGGATACCTCAGTCTAACTATATCTGAGTATAATACTATTGACACAGGACAAGGGACTCACTCCTCATCCCGAGCACTGGCTTGATGGTAGAAAGCTCTCGCGAGGCGAAAAAGCAGGCTTTGATCTACTCTCCAAATTTAACTTTTTTGTGTCATCCACATTTCACGGAAAGAGTTGCGAAGTCTGTCGGTCTGAGTTGGAACATTGGCATATAGGATTGAAAGAGAGGGAGTCCTGCCTGAACGTCATGGCGACATTTGCCCTCGATGTTGCAGTAAATGGAGAAATGAAGAGGTATGGAGGCCATACATATCCTGCTCCAGCAATCATAGACTACAGTATAATAATATCTGTCGGCACCTATTAAAACAGTGTAATCCTTAAGAGTACAACAAATGTCATCAGCTTTTTTCTTCCACCAGTCTCCATTTTCTACATTCACCACCACTACTTTGTAACATCATCTACTTTAGCTGAGAAAGCCTTGGACATGATCATCTCATATTGGATCCTGGATATTACAGATAGATCCTGGATATTACAGATAGTAATTTCCTTTCCAATATGAGATGATCATGTCCAAGGCTTTCTCAGCTAAAGTAGATGATGTTACAAAGTAGTGGTGGTGAATGTAGAAAATGGAGACTGGTGGAAGAAAAAAGCTGATGACATTTGTTGTACTCTTAAGGATTACACTGTTTTAATAGGTGCCGACAGATATTATTATACTGTAGTCTATGATTGCTGGAGCAGGATATGTATGGCCTCCATACCTCTTCATTTCTCCATTTACTGCAACATCGAGGGCAAATGTCGCCATGACGTTCAGGCAGGACTCCCTCTCTTTCAATCCTATATGCCAATGTTCCAACTCAGACCGACAGACTTCGCAACTCTTTCCGTGAAATGTGGATGACACAAAAAAGTTAAATTTGGAGAGTAGATCAAAGCCTGCTTTTTCGCCTCGCGAGAGCTTTCTACCATCAAGCCAGTGCTCGGGATGAGGAGTGAGTCCCTTGTCCTGTGTCAATAGTATTATACTCAGATATAGTTAGACTGAGGTATCCTTTACATCAAATATATTTAGTGAATTGAAGACGACACAACTGACTGTTTGTTATTCTTACATTCTTCTCCAGAGGCGTCGTTCCTGGCTTGTAAATGAACTCGTACCACTTTGTATTCGGCTCTATCCCCTGGACCCTGTTTCCCTTGTACACAACTGGTACCTTGAATTCTACAAACGGACGAGGTCAGGTGCTGAGGTTGACAAAAAAAAAAAAAAAAAAAAAAAAACAATAATTATTCTTCCTTTCCAGGGACTCCATCTGTGTGTATCTTTCTTTATTGTCACATGGGCTCAGGTGATGGGACAGTTGGGATCGACGTCGATGGAAGTTCAAAGCTGGACTGAGGCTGGTTGTTGCTTGTGTGGGTATCCCTCAGGTGTTTAAGGAGTGACTTCCGCATGGTGTAACCTTTGTCGCAATCTGGATCCGGGCAAGGATGTGGTTGGTGGATTTTCTGGTGAACTATCCAGTTTGGTGTTCCTTGGATGATCTGGTTACAAGGATTGTTCCTTGTACCGTGGCAGTGGCACAGCTGATACTTTCGCTCATGTTTGACGCGGTTGTTGTCCATGCTGAAGTGTGTTTCGCAACCAGGAAAACGGCAGGGGAATCTCGTTTCAGTGTGTTTGCTAGATAGTGTCGTTGCATGTCACACCTTGTGCTGTATGTGTTGATGCAGTGTGGGTCCTTGCATTGGACGCGGCCGTTGTTGTTCATGTTCAATAATGAAGAGGAAAAGCAGCGGGGGCAAGGTTGGTGAAAAGGCAAGAAGAAAAGTTGATAGTTCGGTGGACGATTGATTTATTGGTCAAGCAAAGTGAAACCGAAATTTAGCTTTAACAGAGAACACTGCAACATGGAAAAGGGTTTGCTTACTAGCTCCTGACCTTTCTTGTAGTATCTCTAACTGATACATACGTAGCTATGTCATGCATTGCAGCCAAAACATGCAGGCAACAGTCAGTTAGGATCTCCTAAACTGAGTTAAACGAACATACATGTTGAGACTGAGGATGGCTCTAATATGATTTTTGGATGGGATTCGGGGGATGAGTTTCGTCTCTCCATGTACATCCTGTTAAGGAGTACAGGTCGCAGCTCCATCGATATCCAAAGGTCCTTGGCTCCTGCAACCATCTTGGGTCAACGGAAGGTACTCATGATTAGGCCATCAACGGAAAGAAAGAGCTCTGGTCAGACTTCCCGTACACAAGATACCCTGGGATTGGAGTAGAGGCGTAGGGCGAGGAAATGATTGGATTTTCAGCATATTCCAACGAGCGAAGTAAAGATCAGTGTCATAGTCGCTGGCCGACATGATCTGTCGTTTCAGGCAACTCCTTGTAACCTACCCATACCAGCTGGAACAGGATCCACCTTCGCGTCTAAATAAAGGACAAAGTCTCTGGTGGATGGCCGAATCCGCGACGCCGAGCACTTGGTAAACCTAGAATGGGCCCAGTCGCCGTGGGCAGTGCTCCTTGGCCTCCCACGAACGCGTCGAGAAATTTGGCCACGTCTGACCCTGGTGCAAAGAACTTGTCCGTGATCTTTTTGATGTCGCTATGGAGGTCGCCTATTTGCACGGGATAAAAGGGCGATGTAAGAACATTTAACACTCGAAAGAATAACAACGATAAAGTACAAAAAGACATAAGTGGGTCCATACCAGATAGCAGCGTGCCGGGGCGAGAGTCGTCTAAGAGAGGGGTGGAGCTGCGAGCATGGAGTGGAACAGGAACAGGCGCATGGACTATATCAGTGCGATTGGATGAGAGGATAAATTAGTGCATGCACAATGGACACAGTATGTGCACATGTGCAAGGTGTGAATGAAAAAGCACGCGTGTGTGCATTATTTGAAGGAGGGCGCCGGATGATAACGTGGATCGTTTTCTTGGGTGGTGTCTTTGGAAAGACATCGGAAACATCGTCTGTTGGGTCAAGTTCTGTTGGTGACTCAACCTCATTCAGGACAGTCGGTTTGTGCTTGTTCGCTGGAACGATGGGTAGTGAGAAACAAACGGAAAGCAAAGTGGAAGAGAGAGTGCAAAAAGGGGGGAAAGACAACACATAAAGAATGGGGAGGGTGGCACAGCAAAGAGATGTGGGAGGAGTGATAGAAAAAGGAATCGAATGATGGCAAGGTGATTAAGAGGCGTTGAAGGTGGCGAAAAGGAGAGGGTCCTGCAGTCCCGCAGCCATGGAGCCCACGGATCCCACAGAAAAAAAACGGAGAGCAAGGAAAGCAGCGAAGGAAAACAAGTGACATTTACTCACTTCGGTGACGTAATTCTCGCGCCCTGCTCTCTTACGTCAGCCGAAGTCACCATTTGTTGCCTTTGCCACCATTCCCACACTTCCAACGCCCACCACGCGCTTTCTTCACCGCCTTAACCATCAGTTTGTTTCTCACCGCCCTTATTGCTATTTCCACACCCATCGCCATAGTTTTTCATCCCTTCTTACTTTCCCTCTTTTAACCCCACACCTTCTTCTATCCCTTTTCTTTTCTCTTTTCTCTTTTCTCTTTTCTCTTTTCTCTTTTCTCTTTTCTCTTTTCTCTTTTCTCTCTTTTTTTTTTTTTTTTTTTTTTTTTTCTTCATTTTTCATTCACCCCTTGCCCTCACTACACCCCGCACCTTCTCCACAACCCTCACTCCGTTTACAACCCTCACCTTTCCCCTTCCACTTACTTTCCTTTCATTCTTCACAACACCATGTCCAACAACCTTCTGAAGCTGTTCTGTCTTGTCGATGGAGAGGCCACCACCAACGCGTTCCCTGTCGAGATCGAGTCAACCAAGACCATCGGCGATCTCAAAGACGCAATCTTACGCAAGAAACCCAACGATTTCCGCGATGTTGATGCGAACAAGCTCTCCCTCAGCCGTGTCTCCATTCATGACGACGGAACCATTCACGACAAGACGGAGCTGAACAACCCTAGAGCACTCCTCTCCACGCTGTTTGCCGCGAGTCCCGACGACAACACCTACATTATCGTTCAGCGCCCTCCTCAAGGTAATGCATACACGCGTTTATTGCTTTTTGTGACTTGCTGTTTGCACGTCGACTCTGGCCCATGCATTAACCTGTAGCACTCATCCAATCCCACCAATATAGTCCATGCACCTGTTCGAACTCCATCACCGCCATTATTGGAACAAGAGACGGAAGCATGTACGAGAACTACATGATCTTTAGAGTCCAGTCTTTATTCTGTGCTGGCAATAATGGTTTCTAATGCTCATATTTCCTGTTAGTCCAAACGCGCATAGAAGGGATTAAGGAGGAGTTCTTTCAGCCAGGATCTGCCACTTCAAACTTTCTTCGCCTGTTCGTGGAAGGCGAGCTCTCTCTTCCTGAGGCAGACTGCTGTGTCAAAGGCTTGCCAAAGGCATGGCTGCGATCAAGTTCCTTTGCCCAAAAGTCAGCTCGACCTGCTCTGTACCTACTGCACCCAACGCAACCACACCAGACGACATCAACAACGACACCTCCATCAGTGGCAGCTCTAGAAACGATCAGCAACTTCCAGAACAACGACTTGATCACTTTCTTCGGCGTGAGCGGCTGTGGGAAGACTCGAGCTGTCGTCGAAATGCTTGCACAGACATGGGGGTTCTATCTGAACGGCAGTCAGGCCGATCGAGGTTCCAAGGATATCACCACTTTGTTCGAATCAGCAAAAGAAATGCCGGCGCGATATTTGTCGTCAGACAGAGTACAGAATGGTCTCAATATCCAGGCGATTACGGGCTGTCTTCTCCTTGCACGCCTTCTGGTCCTACAATACTGTCTGAGTCTCGGCCGCCATGACACATTTACTTGTGACCGCTGGATGTTACTCCAAGTGTGTCCGGGAGCCTTTGAACCCGCTGTACCGGATGTCTTTGACAGCATTTTCCTGGCCCTACTTGATGTCTATCACAACCAGATACCTGCGATTTCTTTTCCCAACTTGAAGCGCCTATTGCAGGCTCAATTCCACCTGGTTCAAGGCCTGCTCTCCTCGTACGCCTCTGACTCTCCACCTAGCAAGTTTCTCGTTGTTCTCGATGAAGCCCAGACGCTAAGCGATCATGGGAAGGACTGCTTCGTGTCTCGCGCGGATTCCGGCGACTTGAGATCAATTCTCTCTCCTATCATCCACGGATTGAGGAGCATTTCGAATAACACTCAGAACTACTGCGTGGTGACATGTGGTACCGGCATTAGTGCCGATGAACTCGAGGTCCTGTTGAGTTTAGGCGGCATTGGAAGCAGCTGGGAGCAGGTCAATCGCCGAATTGTCGACTTTCCGGGCTGGGAAACCGTGGACCAAGTGGCAACGTACATCAACAATCTCGGGGATCTGATGTGTGGGGACGACAAAGCCAGGCTTCATACGTTGATACCGGAAGAAGCCATTCAAGAATTGTTTTTCGGGCTTCGAGGTCGTTTCCGTCCAATCGTTTCGACAATTGGTAACGTACCATTACATTTTGCATCTGCTAATCGCCTCGTCAACGATTTCGGTTCCCGCCTGTAAATCTCTAATCGTCCCTCCTAGCCACTTGCCACCTCCTTTTCCTCACCACTATAGAGGAGATCATTGCCAAAGGATCTCCGTCATACTGGAAGGAGGCTGTCGAACAAAGAGTCCACTCATTAGTGTGCTATCCTGAGCGCTTCCCAGTGCGTGGAAACCTTTGCTCTGACATCAAGAGGATGCTCGACAAAGTCGCCAAGGATCCAGCCAAGTTCAAGGACGCCATCGATATCAGGCACGTTCTCAGGCAGACCGTTGTCTTTCGAGCCTCGCTGGGACTTCCTTGGAGCCTGCAGGGAGAGGAGCCAATCTTGGTCGAGAGTGCCTTCGCCCGTCTTCACATTTCCGCTGACCAGGCTGCTACTGAGAAGACGGTCAAGACGATTATTGACGAACCCTTCGTGTTCCAGGCTGCCTACAACTTGATCCAGAAAGAAGACGAAGGATTCTACAATTACTTCAGAGAACAGTACCGAGACTTGCAGGATCCTCCTTCGGAAGGGAAGCTCTTTGAGCGGCATGCACCCTTGGACTTAATCTACGCCTTCCACAAGAAACAGCTCAAGCAGGAATTGTTCTCGATCCCCAAGCCCGCCGTGCACCTGAAGCCGCCCAAGATCCCCATCCCTACTTTTGAGCCGGTCACATTCCCGAGGCATTTGTTTGAGTATCCAGCAGCGATAGTTGGATGGGAAGGCTATGAGTGGGGAGCTCGGTACAAGGACGCACTGACAATGCGCGACTTTTTGGAGGCACACTACAGGAATGACTCGAGAAAGGACGGCTGTGTGGTACCACCATTTTTCTACCCAGAGCTGTCTCCTTCAGGGCCCGACATTGTCTTTGTCCTGCGAATCAACAATGAGCTCTACCCCGTATTTGTCCAGACAAAGCTTCTCGACGGCATCTATCCAGGAGGGGTGGAGAAAGCGCGGCTAACAGTACATGAGAGTAGAATCAAGGATCATCTACCGAACCTGGCCACGTACTGCCCTGGCGGAAAGTATCTCAGCTTGGTCTACGTCCACCCTACAATCAAAAAGACGCTGCGAAAGGGCTGGGATCGCGACGAGCTTTGGGACACGGATTCTGAGAGTGGAGCTAATCGTAGCCATACTTCCAACGGGCCATTGATGCAGCTTCTCATGATCATTGACGGGAGCAATATGCGGGATTTTGTGCCTAGAGGAGTAGTCGATTTGCTCGACAGTGTGAAGGGAACCAAGCGAGTCAGCGACCAGACTGGCTCGTCAGATAGGGCGGAGAAGAAGCCCATGTTGGAGAAGCAGTAGCGAGAAACGAATAAACGAATTTTGCAAGCGGTTTAGCAGCAATAGTCTCCCTGTCGCCCATTAACACCCGAACAAGGTCAGCGTGAAATGGTAGTGTATTTGGGATCTAAATCCGCCGCACAATTGCACAAGCTTGGGGGGCCAGTGTGCTCCTGCCAGGAAACAGGCAGAAAGGTAGGAAAGTGTAAGAGGAAGTATGTACAGTCGAAAATGGGTTTTGGGCCCATTTTACTAGTG
The DNA here is from genome assembly GCA_019671135.1 of Linnemannia hyalina. NCBI lineage: Eukaryota > Fungi > Mortierellomycota > Mortierellomycetes > Mortierellales > Mortierellaceae > Linnemannia > Linnemannia hyalina. The sequence goes on from JAHRHY010000001.1 coordinate 68,804, forward strand.
AAAATGGGCCGATAAACGAAACAAACAGACTGAATTACCTCCATGAAAGAAGTATTCTAAAACTTGAAAACACAGTCCCGAGTATATAGTGCACGTGAGCATTGACGCAACCATGCACAGAGAAAGAAAAGGAAAGTCGTGTTTTATTCATGTCCATTCGCAACTACTTCAACCAACTCTTCATCCCTAACGGCCGTACAAGCACGCACAAGGTGTTTTACTGCTTTTCGGAGCTCCTCCTTACTTCCTTGGCCTCGTCCCCCACTCTGTCGCACTCGCTTGATACCGTCGATTGTAAGAACATCACTGTCTCCTGCCAAACGTTTCAGCGTCTCGATAGTTCCATAGATATCTGTGTCTGCGATGGGTGAGCTTCCAGGATCCTCGTGGCTTGAGCAATCGCCAGTGCTTACTTGATGACCGTCCACGCTTTCATGTTCTCTTCCCTCCTCATCCACTTGTTGTAGCTCCTCCTCGGCCTGCTCATCCCTGCTCTCTACCGCTCTGAAACCCGCTACATTCGCTGGCCCAATCTCGGCGATGATATGTTCGAAATATGCCTTCTCCTGCTCTTTGTATCGTTCGTGCTGGGTGGACTGAGGCTTTATCTGCTCATCCTTAGTTGGCCGTCGTCGTCGAAGCTCCTCGCGCATTTCTGTTGGAAGGACAGGGGTTTTGGCGAAGCAGTTGCGCAGTGTGGAAGGTTTGATCTCACCCCATGAGTCTGGGATCAGTGTCCAAGCGCGCCCATTGGAGATAGTCGTAGTTTGGTCGAAGTTACGAGCAAGATATATTTCACGGCCAAGTTTCTCCAGAAACGCTCGTTTGAAAGCGCTGATAACGCCGGCATCGAGAGGTTGGGTAACCGATGTCGAGTTTGTGGGTAGTCGCCGGATGCAAAGATACTTCCAAGGAATTCCCTGTTGATGGTCGCGCATATCGACATCATTGTGTGATCCTGCGGAATCCAGAAGAAGAAGAATTGGCTGTGAGAGCTCATCATCCAACTGTTCCAGCCATCGTACGAATACATCGCCGGTCATCCATCCTTTCTTCGTTCTCACCATGATCATCTTCGAGGCCGCCTCTTCTTCAACGTCTGTAGGGATGTGTTCGCCTAATGGGTATCAAGCAGTCATAAAGGTTAAGATCTGAAAAAAGAATGCTGTCATTTGTAGCACTGTCATACATATAGTATATTACCGATAACCACTGGCCTCAATGACTGTTTAGTCTTGGCCAAGGCGAGAGACGTGCCAGAGGCATTGATGCAAAATAAAATGGATACTTTGCAGTCCCGGAGAGCCTTGGCGCCAGATTTGAAAAGCGATGTCGTGTAAGATTTGGTGTCCAGTTCCTTTACATACATCCCAGTCTCATCGCAGTTGAAGATAGTGTCGGGAGTGTACTGGGCGCAAAGTTGGCGAATTTCAACGAGCTCGGGCTCGATTGCCTCCAAATCGACCGATCCCGCCTCTCCATGAAGCTGACAATACGAGATACGATGCTGTTTCCTGAGAGAGTCGAACCAATAGGCCGAAAAAGATAACGGCACCTCAGATACAGTGCTACCCGAATCGTCCTTGAGATCGCAAAGAACCATACATGCGAAATGAGCTGCTTCCTTCATCATCTTGCCCGTCACAGGAACATTCTTCTTGCGTTGATCGTGCAGCCAGTAGAGCAGGGCCTGCTCGATCACTAGACCCTTCCGCTTGACGATGTAATGAGCGCCATCGGGAAGTGTCTTTGCTGCAGCACGTAGCTATTGATTGACATATTGTAAGTAACAGGAATCTTAATAAATTACTTTTAATGTATACAGCTCTTGGCAGCCTGTTGAAAATAATAATATACCTTATCTTCTCGGCTCAGCATGCGTTCAAAGGTTTTTCTTGGAAGGTTGACTCCTATCGCAGGTCCATAGGAGCGGGGGGAAAGCTTGAAAAATGGGATGTTCTCCTTCCGTTTTTCGAGATAGTGATATATGTCCAGCAGCTCGACTTGCGCTTGTAGGGAGCGAGAGACTCTTGCACGCGGAATCTCGAACTTGTCGGCAGTAGGGAATACAATGATAGCAGCCATGTCATCGTTCCTAGCGCTGTTCAAAAGGTCGTTGTATCGCAGTCGGCGAGTGGCGTTGATCTCTTCAAGCTTTCGGCTGGTGTATGTTTTGTCCTTCTTGGAGGTGAGCTGAGGAGGGGCGGGTTTCTGCTTTTGGGCTCGCGTCTTAACCTCATCCGCGAACGAGCGGCGTCGACGCTTGACTTTATTCGTTGCCATGGTGAATGACTGGTTACTGAAGTTACAAGATGCGTCCATGGTGAATGTAAGAGTGATGTAAACTACACGTCAATGCTCACGTGCACTATATACTCGGGACTGTGTTTTCAAGTTTTAGAATACTTCTTTCATGGAGGTAATTCAGTCTGTTTGTTTCGTTTATCGGCCCATTTTCACTAGTAAAATGGGCCCAAAACCCATTTTCGACTGTATTGTATCTTTTCGCCGAGGACTTGTCCGACTGCTTATTAATACACACAAAAAAGCACAACACCCCCAGAACACCATTACAGATATACATTCACCAGTACGACAAGACAGTCGACATGCCGTTTCATGGGAGAAACCGATACCCCAGGAATGGCCCCAGCCACTCAACAAGGTCTTGCAACGTCCTAGAAACGCTACGCGCAACAGTGGACAAGGAGACGGCTCATCAGTTCTCTATTCTAAAGCAGGAGATGCAATACCGACATGAGACGATGGAGCGACGCCACCAAGAGTCGACTAAGACACTTCTGGACGCTATCCGGCGATTAACAGTGACAGAAACTCGTCCATCAGCAGTAGTACAGCATCCAATAGATCCAGTCACTCAGGGGCAGACACCCCAGTTACCTCAACGCATTGGTCAAGTAATCCAACAACAGCAACAGCAACAGCCATGCGTCATCCCGCCGGCTGCTCCACGTATACCTACCATCTCGAAGTGGCAAGATGCTGTAGAACAGTGGGAGAACGGCGACCCAAGCAAAGGACTGCTAATCCCACTTCGTTCCTGGACAAAGGAATGCGCAAGACAGATTCCGCCAAGTATTCTCAGAGGAATTCCATCGCAATGGAGTTTATCTACTAGGGAAGAAACGAGGCCAATGTGAAGGATGTCCATGGCAAGGCAGCTGATACGGTCAGACAGTTTCTCAAGTCTATCCATCAGAAAAATCTTGAGCGGGAACATACAGATGCGGATGCGATTGGAACCTCGTCATCAGGGCTTCAGGACCATGGGAGAGGCGACGAGTATGAAGACGAGGATGAGGAGGTGGAGCCAGAACCGCTGGTGAGACGCAGACTGAACCAGCAACCGAGGCATGTGATCCAGAGCGTGGAAGGGCATTGTGCAGAGCGGGTAGAGGGACAAGGACAAGGTGAGAATGGTGGAAATGAAGGTGATGAGTCTCCAGAACCGCTAGGAGCCAAACGAGTGAACCAACAGCCTCTAAAGCCCAGGATTGCAATCCCTCGAGTTACAAGGAGCAAAAGTGTTGCTCCTGCTACGGCCCCTGCTTCTATTACGCCTATTCCCCTTCCTACTGTCAATCGGCTACGGAGAGGAAGTACAATCATAGGCATAACATCCTCATCCTGTGAATATAATAGAAAGCGTCAGCGATAATAAAATGGCTTTATTACAAAAAAAAGGTGTGAGTGACTGAAAAATCAAGCGAATCGTCCCACCTATAAATGAAAATGACCCCACTGGTTTTCGGTGAATAAGAAATAAGTGACCCAGAGCCATGCAACTTCTTTCGTGAATTCATACCTAATTACAGTTCAGTCGCAGCTCCACTTGATGCATTACGAAACAGAAATGAGTCATTCATACTCAACAAAGACGAGAAGCAAGCCTTTGATGCTTTGCGAAATATTATATTAAATGCTCCTATTTTATCATTTCCTGATTTTTCATTACCATTCTATGTCGCCACTGACGCAGGGTCCAAGGTACTCAAACCATATCAACTATATCTCATTCGTGTCTCGCTCACTCCAAGAAAGAGAAAGACGATACTCTAACACAAAGAGAGAACTCTTGGCGATCGTCCTTGCTCTCAATCGATTCCATTATTATCTTTGAGGTAGACACTTTGAACTATACACTGATCATAAAGCACTCATGTATATTCAGTCTCAACCTGAACTCAATGCCATGTTAACGAATTGGCAAGGAACAATTTTGAACTATACATTTACTATCAACTACAGATCAGGTATACTTAATATTCTACCTGCTGCTCTCTCTCGTCTTTATCCTCTTGAACTAAAAAAAGGGTCAAACCAAAAAAAAAAAAAAAAAAGACCATCATGTCTTACATGCATCTACTGCAGAACAGCGACACCATTCGCAAAGAAGTGGAAAAATCTAAACGATTAGACATTTTATTTAAAACACACGCGATGGGTCGCATTGGAGCAAATGCTATGGTCAAAGCAATCCATGAACAGGGTGTGACCTGGCCACATCTATCACAAGACTGTCTCGATTACATCAAACGATGTCGAGAATGTCAACGATTCGATATTGCAAAAAAGGGATATCATCCCATGAAAGCCATTAGTGCTCAACTACTCGGCGAACAAGTTGCCATTGATCTGGCTGGCCCGTTGTCGATGACCAAGAACAAAAACGTCCGACTGCTAGTGGTTGTTGATGTTTGCATTCGGTTCGTCTTTCTTCGTGCTCTTCAGAACAAAGAAGGCATCACTGTCGTTACGGCCCTTTGGGATTTGTTTTGCACTATCGGTTTCCCTAAGATTATTCAATCTGACAATGGCAAAGAATTTGTCAACAATATTATGAAAATCATGTCAACGAACATGAAAATTGATTATCTTCTTGTGACACCATATCATCCTCGCGGCAATGGTATCGCAGAGCTCCATGTCAAAACTACTTTACAAATGATCAGAAAAGACGTTGAAGTACAAAGTCACACTTGGGATGAACATCTCCCATTTATTCAATTATCAATGAACACTCGAACTGTATCATTACATAACTCATCTCCATTCTCATTATTTTTTGCACGTCAATACAATGGACTCAGTAACTTCTGTGATGAAGAAAACAATCTTCTCTCACAAGAACAACTAGTCGAACGACTGGATTACATGACCAAAGTTGTCTTCCCAGCAATTAAAGAAAAGAGTGACAAAACTCAACAACGAATGATTGAACGCTTCAACAGAACAGTATTACTAAATGAGTTCCCTGACGGAGCAAAAGTAATGACACTTGACCCTATACTTGGTGACAAATTAACACCTAGGTATGAAGGACCATACACTGTTGTGCGCCGCAACGCCGGCGGAGCATACATCCTACGTGATGGCACAGGAGCCCTTCTTGAGCTATCCTGTGCGCCATCTCAACTCAAACTTGTTCTTGATGACACTGATGAATCAAATACATATGAAGTAGAGAAAAACATTGCACACAGACCACATCTCCTTGAACCAAACAAAAAAGAGTACTTGGTCAAATGAAAAATTATTCCAACAAGTTGAGAGGAGAACTTTATTGAACAAACAGCAATCGCTGACTATTGGAAAGACACAGAACATATTAGTGCACAGCCTAAACCCTGCATCATCCGTAAAGATGACATTCTTCATGATCCAGAATCAGAATACGAATCAGAAAATGAAACAAACAGTAAAGCAAACAATAACTAGAGAACACCTAAATGAAAACGCACACGAGCACATAATAAAAAGAGATGCAAAGAAGCAAAAATGATGGATCAACACAAAAAAAAAGAGGGTCATTTCGTTGTCCATCCACCTCACTGCTTTCTTTTGTCTGCGAACTCGTGCCTCGTTCTCACAGGGGAGGAGAGCTGTAGCATCTCAGCGTCTGTCCACTCACTCCTCATTCTCTATTAAGGGTAGTAGTCATTAGTCCATATCATATATTCTCCTAGGACTCAATAAAGACCCCGGCTCCTTTCTCACCATTTTTCTCTCCCCAGCTGTTCATATCACAGTAGACATGCATGCGAGCGATATTGATCGAGATGTCGAGATAATTCACAAAACCATACATTTGTGAACGCCGACGATGACGCCGGCAGGGTATGCATGCCTGCTCAACGGGATTGACTTTGACATTCCAATTGACATCCAATGATGGTAGTTCGATGTCCATTGAACAAAACTGATCGACTTGTACAATGGTCAAAAATGGCTAATTTGGATCGGCGATGACGTGACATTGTACATAATAAAATCTGGTTCTCTTGTACTCGATCGCGACGAAAATATCACCTTGAATTTTCGCAACATGAGTTACATGTACTTGGCATGGTTTTCAAGCCAAAAGGTGCACCTTGAGAGGCATACTGCACATATCTCCAAGTGAAAGCTGTCTTGTGAATGTCTTGTACAGCTCTAAAATGACGGTACACTTTTTTGAGATCAATAGTAGAAAGTATCCTACTACCAGGCAATTCAAATTTTTCATCTTCAAGAAACACGTTGAGATGGCAAAAATCATGGCACGGTCGAAAATCAGTCCTCTTGCCGTTATCGTGCCAAAATTAATGGTGTAAAGGACGAGCGTGTCAATGGTGCCAACAAGTAACCATTTTTTATCGCTTCATCAACAAACTGCCCATGGTGAAAGGCAATAGGGTACTGTCTTTTCCATGCCGTAACACCATCAGGCGTTTTCAACCGCACTGGAGCCTCATCCAGAGTACAGAAACTCTGCTGCGAAATTGCTGCATTCTCATCAAGCAAACCACGAATGGATTGAAGAAAACCATCCCTCAATGAATGAAGGCAGGGGTTTCTCGGCTTCTGGAGGTTGGGTTGGTATAAGAGCTTCATACCTGTCCTCCAATGGACGCGGAACACAAACGTTTGCATCCTTACCAAGTCCTGGCAATCCAAGGATTCCAAATCAAAATGTAAATAAAGTATCCAAACCAATTAGCAAGTCATAGCCATGAGGCATGTCTAAGTCTTCACATGCATGCATACTCTTTCTGAAGTATCAAGTGCTAAGGGTACAGTGGCACCAATACGAGGTACAGTGATGCTGGCATGTGCTAATTGAATGGGGTCATCGTTCTTGTCTGCATAAATGATCATTGCCTTCAATGTTTTAACAAGTCTGGTAGATACACATGTAATCGTAGAACCAGTATCAGTCATAGCAAGACATCTCTGATCATTCACCCACATACATGTAACTAATACTTCAACCCCTGTGCCGTCTTGACACTATTGAAAGACCTCGCCAGATCAGAGCGCAAACGAGTGTGTGCATATTTTGCATTGCCATTGTCAATCATGAAAGCTGTAACATGCATGCCTTATAACGACTTTATTCATGGATGCTCACGGGTAGAATGCTGCCGGTCTTTTCTTGTAGTTTTTTGTTGGTGTTGTTGTCGTGGGCTGGATGGAGTTTACAATTTCCTGCAACATCTCGCGTATCTCGTGATCCACAGGCTTCGCCTCCTCCTCTCGCGCGGACACCTCTGCCTTGATACGCATCGCCAATGTAAGACTCCGTAAGATAGCCTCCTTGGTTTTCTTTCCGAACTCACCCTTCTTGAGAGGGATGAAGAATGTATCAAAGTGAAGGAGTCGAAAAACACCACGGAAGTCGAGGCGCCAGAGCTTGGTCTCGTCGTTGAACGTGCTAGATCCGTATACAGCGATCCCACGCCGAGGAATCGAGTGCTTGGATGAGGCCTTCACCTGACTGGCCCAAGAATCCCTCATAGCCCTGGCAAGCTTGAACTCGTCTTGTCGCAACTTCTCAGCCTTGCCGTTGTGAATGGTCGACGCTCCTGAAAGGCAAAGCTGGCAGCCTTCCCATATCGTGACACCGTCGGCGAACTGGCCAATCTGCTTTGTATCTATTAGATCATTCCGTGCCCAGTTCTTGCGCTCCTGTACGCCTGTGATGAGGACTTCCAAGTACTGCGTCTCAAGTCCCGTCATGGTCATTGCACCTCTAATGAAGCACCACGTCAGGTCTGCGAACCCTTGCCTTTCGTTGATGTTGGTCGGGACGGCGTCATGGAAGGAGAAGTAGTGGGAGCTAGAAGATGATGGGAGGAAGTGTCAGTCTGCTGATCTGCCAATTGCTTCAAAAGCATATAGAATGTGGGTGTATGTCCAGCACTTACTACGAGTGAATGATCGACATGATGTAGCGCGCGACAGGATCCCCCATGCTCTCCTCTGCAATCGCATCATTCACGCTGTCGTAGTGGCTATTCGCAAATACGCGCTCGAGGACATCTGTCAAAGTGGGCCAATGCTCGTGAAGGTTGCTAACGGGATCCACCCTACTCGCAGCTCTACCAACGTTTGGAGCCAGACTCCTCCTGAATTTTGAGTTGATGGTCATATCAGCTATGCCATCGCGCGCAAGCGAAAAGTCCTGTAGGTTTTGCGCTCTGAACTCCCGGAACTTTCGAACAAGATCTTCTTCCTCTACAATCCACTCCACCTCTTGATTCAGCGCCACTAACTGCTCGAGATTGGCAGTGGGATCTGTCAATGAGCAGAAAAGAACGGAAAACCTTGTGAGTTGTTGCTGGTCAATACTGTGCGCAGACTGCACAATCTTCTCTACATCGCGTGAGTACCTGGAAATTCAAGCTCTTCTGCGGTAATGGTTTCTCCACTACTTGTGCTGGTGGCTCTGCTGTTGTCATGGTTCTCCGATTCCTTGGTCGGATCCTTGATGTGCTTGCAGCTGATGACGCTGGCTTCACCGTCCACTGGCCGTGGTGTTCCCTATATGTTGGGGTCAGACCTGGAGAGTTACTACATAGTTTCTCAATCCATAATACCGGTCGCAGCCACTGTCAAGAAGATATTATACGTACAGAGTTCATTCTTCCTCGCTTTCCTGCTCTGGCATCCGATCGCACCTGAACATCGTCCAATTCAGCTTCTGTGAGTGTGGCTTTGGGACTTGATGCAGGCTTGCCTGTGTCCAGGAAAGGGTTCTTCGGATCATAGAATTCTAGAAAATAAGCATGAAGCAATGAGTTAGAGCTTCTATATAACGTAAATTAGCCTAGCAGGCATCAAGGGCCGGTGCTTTGCCGCCCCGAAATGTACTCACCCGCGTTAAGACGTGTTTTCGGCGATGACTCGTCCAGTTCGCCCGAGGGATTACAGGGATGCATACCGCGACTACCTACTTGCCACATCATAGCATGGATGCAGGTGTTATCATCTACTACTCATACATCAAACATGGACGCCTTAAATCACAACAATGCAACTTGCCTGCCGTGACCTCCTCGCCTTCCGGAACGCCGGATGATTGGTTCTCTGTACGATCACCTGAATCGTTTGGCTGAATTGTTGGCAGTGCGGCGGTTGATGTCGAGCCCTCCCAAATCATCTCCTTGGCCACAGGAACACTACCAGCAACCAACTCGCTGGCTGTTCGTGTTTTTGATATCTTCACTACTCGAGTCGCCCAAAAGTTGTCGCCTTCGTTGCGTTTCCAGGTTGCATACTTGGTCGATAGGCTTTTCTTTACCGTGTTCGGAAGGAAGCTTTTTGAAATAAGAGCGGAGTAGGCTTCTTCCGCATCGCTCTTGCTAAAATATTCAAACTCCAGAGCGAATTTCGGCATAGTAATGGCACAAGCCTTGGTGATATTCTCTTTTAACCAGTCCACATGTGCCTGGGAAACAGTGGAGTCCATTGGAGCGTATCTGCCTTGAGTAGTCCTAACGCAAAGGTTTTCACGAATAATGGATTAGAGCACAACATAACAACACTAAAAAGCGAAGAAAAAAAAGATAAAAAAAAAAAAGACTATGTCTCCACTTTCCGTACCCCCTCCTGCCGCGCACTAAACAGGAGCTCGCTAAAAAAGTACCAGAAATAGCGGCAAGTTCAAACACAAATCATTTCATTCAATCGCACTCCACTTTCCGTACCTCCTCCTGCCGCGCACTAAACAGGAGCTCGCTAAAAAAGTACCAGCGCATAATGATTGAATGAATATAATTTATGTTCTTCACCTCTTTGCCAACACAATGTCCCAATGTCCAATGTATCACGAACCTTAAAAAATAGGCGAGAAAGAGGAGAAAGTATCGCACAGAAAGAGGGAGAGAGAGGAGGCGAGGGAAGAAGGAAAAGAAAGAAGGCGAGAGGGATGAAAAAAAGAAGTGGAAGCGAAGGCAGAAGAATAGAAGGGGAAGTGTGGGAGTGGGAAAAGCGCTGAAGAAGTGGTAAGGATGGTAGTGATGAAATGGAGTAGGAAGGCAAATATACTAGAGGAGAATGGGCGCCTAAATTACGTCACCGAAGACGCATCTGTGCACCCACACCCTCCTATCTGCACTAATGTGTGTGGGCGAACCGTCACACAGACTATGTATAGCTGCTCTATTTATCCTCTTGAGCCACCTTCCCACGACGACCCCGACTTGAGCTGGAGGTCGAAGCTGCCCTCTTGCGCTATCCCTTTGGTCGATTGATGGCGGTGGTGGTGTTGCTGCTGGAGGAGGCGGCGGTGGAACTTGTAGCGGGTCCAGCGCCGGCTTTTGCCATCCATGGGAGAGAGCCGTCAGCGGCTACGGGGTGTAGATACTCAGGCCGCTCTTGCTTTTCCAGATATCCACGCACAATGTTCGCCATATTCTCGGCTGCCATAACGTCGCGATGATGATACACTTGGCACTCGGGGCAGTAGAAGCGGCGGAGAGTGACCTGGGCGACAAAGTGGCCGCAGTGAGGGCACTTCTTACTCGTGTAGTACTCGTTCAGACCGACGATAATGTAACCGAGAGAGCGGGCCTAATTCCAGAAAAAAAATCAAAGGAGCATACGTATTAGTTTTTTTAACACACGGAGACCCATAAAGGAGTACTCTCCGCTAATGGACACTTTCAAGGCAATGGTTAGGAAAATGGTGAGGAAGAAACAGCTTTGAGTGTCATTTCACTAGTCCAGTAAAGTCTTGTGAGAGTTAATTTCGATCCATATTAGGAAAGATCACATAGGTTCTTTCAGCCAACAAGAGAATTATGGCGTCCATTGTCCTGCTAAATATAAAGAAAGAAACGTCATCAATATTAAAAAGATCACGTGCTCGAGATGCAGACCACCAGAGTGGAGAGCACTCAGGAGGACCAAGAGATCGATTGACTTGGCACCCTTTCTTACATACACGCAAAAAATCAGTCAACACCTTTTCAGTTCACAGCAGCACACACGCCTACGCAGCCATAGGGTAAAGAAGGTCTACGCCAGTAGTCCTAGACCGATGCCAGTGCTGCCACCGCTGCCGCCAACTCCATCACCATTCTTGTCCGAGCCAGGGTTCTTTTCAACAGTGCCGACCTCCGCGTCATCCACATCGCAGGAGCGGAACTCTCCAACGGTCAGTTTGATTCGACCCAATTTCAAGGAACCGATTTGACGGGTGTCAACTTTGCAAGGAGTTGGCTAAGGCAGGCGGATTTCGTTAACGTACAGATGAATGGTGTTCGGTTTGAGGAGGTGCCATATTTGCAAGAGCGCTCTAGACTCAATGCTGTCGCATTCTCGCTCAATAAGATGTGAAGATATTTGCTGCCAGCTTAAGTGATGGAGGTCCCACTACTTACGACACTCCACAAGGACTCGAGCTCATCACACAATGAACCGGATGAAGTGTTGGGTATTGCCTTTTCACCTAACAACCAACACCTTGCACTTGGGATCAAAAACGGGAACTGTCGATTGTAGGATACTGTCAGTGGCAAGACTTTATTGGTCATGGAGGGGCACACAGACTGGGTGATATCAGTGGCATTTCACCCTGCGGCAGGCAGATCGCATCGGGCAGTCACGACCCTATTCCACGTTCTACGTCTCTATTTTCCATTACTACGTCTTTACACTTTTAAATTTTAACATGCACAACACATAATAATATAAACGACTCGTAGGCATAGACCCCTTGTTGGTATCTTTCATTTATTCTGCAAAATGAAGAAATGAAGCGCATAATCGGGCGGGCTGGCGAGGATACTTCAAAAGCCGTTGCACCCATGATATGCTTGCATATTTTTGTCCGACTCTCTTGGCTCCGGGCGGTGGGTCGCGTGTTGAAACTGTTTTTCATAACCTCAGCCTGTCAAAATGGTAATATTATTTCTTTTCGGGAGAAGTGCTTGAACAGAGTAGTGACAGTATAAAAACACCCAATGCGTACCTTCTTGTAAATGTACTTCCGGAGGGATGAGATGGCTGCACACAACATGGCTAACTCCATCTCGGCAGTCCAGGATTTGCAAGGCGATCGACGACAACCAACCTCGACCAAGTCCAACCGTTGTCGAAGTGCAAGGCCGTGGAGGAGGGCGGACTGATGGGTAATGAGTCATGAACTATTGACAGCTATTGAGTGTTGCCATAGTCATAGGTCATGTCAATGGCGACTTAATTTATGCGCCCATTGTTCCTCTTGTTCAAAGTGCCATATAGCACATGTGCTTACCGGCAACATTGCCTCTGTCTGTTGTGCTCATGGAGCTCACATGCAACTGTTATCAGAGCGAGTCTATCTATTCGAGCAGACAAACAAAATCAATGCTGACACACCACTTACCTCCGAGCAAAGGTTGAAGTCAAGGATAACCCATCTTACACAGCACTTTGTCTTTCCGTCTCTTACCCGCGGTCAACTGGGTTCAATAGGGAGGACAATGACCGTACACCAAGAGCAACGACTGCTAAGATGTGTGTCAAGGCTGAGTAAGATGTATTAGACCATGGCAAGCCTGTGGCGCACTTGGCCAACCCGACGGAGTACCATCTATCACTTTGCCTGATCCTATGGCAAGTCGATGTAACGCGTCACAGCATATGCTTGGCTGAGGAATGTCTGATAACGAAGACGAAGATCTGGAGGAGGAGGCCCAGCCTGACGATGAGGGGTAATCATGGCTCGAGTCGCATCGGGGACAAAGGTGAAGGAGGAGGAAGAGCAGAGTGAACATATATTAATAACGCAAATTAATCAATCTTCGGTGATGTAATGCGCGCGCTTTAAAGCGCGCGGCCAACTTTTCCCCACACTTTTGCTCTCTCCTTCACCATCAACAAAATGGGCAAGTTCGATCCTTATCAGGGGTATTTCGACGCTCGAACATTCGACTAGTTTGATGCCTGCGACTTCTTCGCTTTTATAACTTCCAGGCTCGGAACCGCTAGTTTGCAACTGCGAAGTGGATTTCGGAGGTTACCCCGCTTGTCGAACAAGAAAGCAAGACTCATGCAAAGCGGCTACAATCGATTTTTCAGACTTCTCGTGACATCCGACATGAATTCTAGGAGGCGAAACGAGTTTCTGAAGAGCAGGTATCCAGAGTGTTCCAAAGTCCTTAGTTAAGTTTATTGATTGTCTGAGGCCTGTCTGCTAATTTCCCTGGAATTTCCGCCATCTCAATTGCCTTAAGCTGCACCGCTGCACGCAAAAATGCTCTTCTCTCCGACGTGCGTGAGAGTCTCCAGGATGTGTCCAAACTGGTAGTGGCAGGCGTCAAACATGCAGAAGACATCACTGGTAATGTCCCTGACAGAAGTACTGTACTTGTAATAGAGCTTACTGTGCACAGGACTAATTTTTCTGTACTTGCCATTAATTATAGAGTTGACTCAAACTCGGAAACATGACCTTTCCATATCGGGCAATCTACAGCAGGAGACGACCGAGTTGGAAATTGGTGTCGAGACTGGACTAGACGTGTCAGTAGGGATAGTCCGGGAGTCTGAAGATCATTATAATGCAGAAAGTGGTTCCGCCAGCAATGGGGTTGAGGACCCCCTCCAGGAGATCAACCAGCGTCAATCAAGGTGCATCAGTACATTTTCTACGACGATTCGTAATAAGGAAAAACATGATTCAATTCATGTCAACCCTCCCAACGATGTCAACCCTCCCAGTGATGTCGAACCATCATGACCACGCAATAGCAGGAAACGAAAGATGACATTTTAAACAGAGGAACCCTGGGGATCATTGGCCAAAGCCCTGCAAAAAGTCGCAAACAGTTCGTGTCACTATTCAGTACATGGCGGATGATGATGCTTACTAATATGGATATTTTCAAACGACACCTAGATTAACGCTCAGAATGTGCAACTCCCAGCTGCGTCACCAGATATGCCGGACCTGCAAGAGCTTCTCTTCGACCACGCAGTTGACATGCTGAAACGATACCAGCAACAGAAGGACAAAGAGAAAGATGCGACGCTCGTTAAAGATGCTCAGTAAGTGCACGAGATCCTGGATGATATGCTTTCTAGGCAATGCATATGTACTATGTCATGCTAATTCGCCTCCTTATCAAAAAAAAAAAATGCTATAGGGTTGCAATGTCCCGCGTACTCAACACAATGTCACCTCGCGCTGTTCAACACTTCACCCGCAAGAAGGAAGATCAGGTCCTTTGCGGGCAGTAGACCATGCGGCCATTGGAACCTTTGGTGAACACTCCTGCCTTGCGATCCTGCAGCCGTACTCGGAGGTCCTGCATGAACACGACGTCACCTATCTGGCGCGCAAGGTGTTGCTGGACCGAGCAGGGCTGGTTGCCCAATATCCACTGGACGAATTGCTGCCCAAGAAGGTCATTATGCAAGACAAGGTGTTCAGGATTGTAGAATATTTGTACGTTTGTTTATTTGTTTCGCTCTTTCCTTCAAATTATTGTTATCATGACGCTTGCATCTACTAAGTTGCGTCTTTAAATATATAGGTGCCATATCGTCTGCAGCCCTCCTTACAAGACTACGGACCCTTCAGAAAACGATTGCCTTTTAATCTGGGCACAGGTCTTTGGAATTATAGCAGACAAGGTGTCGATTCTGAGTGGCGAAAGAATGCTTGAGTCGTCCAAACTGCTCAGGAGGCAGCAGGCGGCGGAATTTGGCGACCTCTGTGATACTGGCAGGAAAGTTGATCTTGCCTTCGCGTTCAAGGATATTGAAATCTCAAATATTGAGTTCAAACGGCCCAACCTTCCAACCCAGTCCATTATTATCCAGAGCCGAAAAAATATTCGTCTCGGTAGGTGTATCCAGGAGATACATAAGGGGTATGGAGTGCAAGATCCTTCCGTCATCATGGGAGATGTCTCTGGTAAATATGGTGCACCTGGAGCTGAATGTAGACTTATTGTTCAGTATGTACTTGGATTATACCACTGACTTTTTACTTTTCTCTACCTCTTGACAGGGTCCGTGGGTATGTTCCATCAGCTTGCAAGGATGGACGAAATATGGATTGCAGGCAAGATGGTGAAGTCGACAGTGCAAATCCCTACAACCCCTGGATCTTTGGAATCGTTCCTCGAAAGCAATTCATTGGCCCTTATCTGGAATTATACTGTAAGTTATACAATGTGCCTGTATGTGTTTGCGAAGAAAAGAGATGACACATATGATACTTGAGTGGTGTTATACTCTTTTCATAGGAGTATCTCGAGCGCCAAGGACCAAGGACCAAACAAGCTAAGGAGCATCACGACCGAGATTCAGAGATGGGAGCATTTTCGGAAGCTGTATCCTGTTCGCGACCAACTACACCGCCTCGGAAAGTCAAGCCTTTTAGTGACGTTGTCACCTTTTCTCCTAGCAAGAAGCGAGGCATGTAGTCTCTCCTTGAAACTGGATATGCAATACAAGGGAGTGCTACTCCACCTTGTTTCGTCAGATCGACCACGCCTTTGAAGGACGGCCCTGCCCTTACTTGTCATATCTATAGTACTTGTTGAGATCAGTTTCCAATTCAGCACAATGTTCTTACAAAAAACCATATACTGTGATAAAAAAGTGGTCGCAGCAGCTGATGAACAGTGTAGCAAACATGCAAAGAGTCTTCTCTTTTATAAACGACAAGTTATGCTATGTTACACTGCGAAGAGATGTGCCTAACAGGCTCTAAACCCTTTTGTATTGCCGTGATTGAGGGCTTCCGGCTATACTCATAGAGGGCGGTGCCACGCCCATGACCGCCTAAAACGTGTTCAACTTAGCCTCTCGCCATTGTCAAACAACAGAATTTTGGTTGATTTTTTTCTGAACCTATCGACACTCCTCTGAACATGGAATTACAAGGATGAGCGTTCCGGCTGCTCAGAGAGTAGAAGAGGAGGAGAGGAAGAAAAGTGACCGAGAGGAGAAAGAGAGGGAAGAGTAGAAGAGTAACAGTGACTCTATGCACACTCGCTCTCTTCACACGCTCTCACAGTCACTCCGCCATCAAATCAACACACGCCCTCACAGAATCATAACATTTCCTTTCCTTTCTTCTCTCCAACTAAAAAGGTAATCACTCCTGCTCTTCCTCCTAATAGACTCACAGGACACTTGTCCTTGCTTGACAACAATAACAACAACAATAACAACAACAATAATAACAACAACAATAATAACAACAACAATAACAAGAACAAGAACAAGAACAAGAACAAGAACAAGAACAAACATGCTCGCCTACTCAATAGCTTGCTTAGTAAAAAAAAAATTCTCGCATCTTCCGCCATCAAAGACACTTTACTCGCTCTGACATATCAAGCACCGTTGCCACATACTTTACTATTTGCATGAATGTGTAATCTTTTAAATCATAGCCTCACATGGCCTTGGAAAAAAGAGCCAAAAGACATGAAATATAACATATTCCTTCAATGGAGCAACTGCACTTAAAGACGATCTCAATGCAACAATACCTTCCCTTCCGCTTCTCGTACCCATCATGTATTAACGATTTTGATTATCTATGCCATTGACACCATTCCTGTGCCCGATCCACCAATCTGTGAAATGTCGCAAATCGTGCATAGGTTGCCCTGAAACTCGGGTTTGAAATGTGCTCGGCAGTATGGGCATTGCACGCTGGGTGAGCCTCTGTAGATGGGTGTGTACGAGATACCGCACACCACAAATGCATTGTACTAGATAAAATAAAGAATACAAGAAAATAGATATCAGCACGCTATTGCAAAAAAGAACAACCATGAACGACAAAACAAGGATGAAGGAAGTTGTTACATACCTGGTCGTAGTCGAGCTGGATCTCGTCGCGGGGGTTGCGCTCGGCAACCTGCTGGATCTGACGAGCAAGTGTGGCTGCCTGCCCTGGGGGTGCCAACTCCAACAGACGGCGTGCAAATGTCTGTGCCGACTGCAAGTTCCTGTGCTTGTAACATGCCGTCATCGCCGTGCGCAAACTGATGATCATATGCTTGGGCTGCAACTGTGCTCCCGTAAAGTATGCTGCCAACTCCAACATTCTCTTGACCCCAGCAGGCGATGTGTCGTTCTGTCCCTCACGGCGGCTCAATTCGATGCTCAATCCAAGAAGGTACTCGCGGCAAACACCAACCAACTGGAGCGCCTATTGGTCACAGATAAATGGAAGGATGAGATATATTAGGACACGCTGCTGCCGTCATTCAAGGACAAAGGAACAAAATTCAAGAGATATATCAAGGCAAGTTACCTCCTCGGCCTCGGACGACTGCGTGACAATGGTGAGAAGAAGCGAGTGCAAGATACTGCGGAACAGTGTGCAAGCTTCGGTAAGCTTGTTGGATGTGGTAGCCTTGTATGCCTCCTGCAACTCGTTCGCGATCAGAGCCTGGAAGTTCTTGATCAGGACAGGGAGAGCCTTCCTTTGGTCAACTTCGCCGGGGTTGCGGCGAACAGGAAGTGTAATCGATGGCATGCCCTCGTTGCCTGTCAGAATCGCCCTGCTGGCCTGGAAGATTGACAAGAACTGGTCCTTCAGTGGCTCAAAGTTAACAGCGCCGACTTGGCGGTTGAGGAGCTATTTTTCAACAGTAAAAAGTATACATGTCAGCAAATTGAACGCCATAGATCAAAGTATGCACCGCCCAGCAAAACAATCACCTATTCATCCCATCAAACAACTCCAAAAACACAATGCATCCACTGGTCTTACCTGCATGGCTGACTCAAATGCTCCAGCAGCAACGTGGTCGGCTGCGAGAGGAGAGTTCTGGCACCAAACTTCGGCCTCGCTCTGTCCAGCAACAGGGGTCGCCAATCCGCCATCCTCTGCAACAATCGCGCCAGTCTCAGCGTGCAACTCTGCAGTCAAATCCGCATCCAAGTCCCAGCCACCATCACCATCAACATCCAAGGCGTCGTTGTTGACTGCCAGCGATGCTCCCTTATGATCAAGAGCTGGGATGCTGAACTCATCGTCCATACCCCACTGATCCGCCTGAGGCTCGGCCTCGTTGGCCACCAGAGGAGCCTGGGGTGCAACTCCCTCCATGTCTCCGGTGAAAGCACCTTCAAAGTAGCTGCGAGAGACTGCCAACTGAGGCCAGTTCGAGTCGTGCACACGCATCAAGGGGCGGGGAGGAACCAACAGTGTGCCGTGTGTGGGAAGGTCAGCGACATCCTCGGGGGTCAATCCTGCACTCTCCAGGATTTCGTCCGCAACCTCGTGCATTCCGTGTGTCTTGGCGGTCATGTACGCCAATGGAGCTAGATAGACAAGATACAACAAAGTCAGCGTGGTTCACGGCTGTAGCATTAAGCATTGGCAAATAATGCGTAACAAACGGTATGGGAAACAAAACCATCGCGTGTAAAAACAACTTACTCTGGCCAACCTCGCGAAGGAGACGGACACGCTCCTCGACGTTGCCGAGGAAGATCGAGTTATGGAAACGCGACATGGCATCGCCACGGAGCTCAGCAATCTTGAGCATCTTGGTCAGCTTCTCGGTGTTGCCCGTGGCCAGGTACAAGAACGAAAGGCGGTCAAAGTTCTTGATGCGCTGGTAGCACATCTCCACAATCTGATGGTTGCCTTGACGAAGAGCCTCCTGCGCCAGCTTGGCCCAGTACTCCTCCTTGTCCATGACCTTGGCTGTCTCCAGACCAACTTCCAAGTTGCCGCACTCCAAAGCCAGCTCGAACCGGGTCTTGTCCTCGCGCACAAAGTGCAAGGCAATCTCGGGGTAGCCCTTCTTCTGCAAGTACGCAATGATCGATTGTCCGACAAGGTTCGAGTTGCGGATAATCTGGAGGACCTCGTCGTAGTTACGCTTGGTCAATGCCTGCTTGAAGCGGTACTCGGTGGGGTCAATGGCAATGGTGCGGGTCTTGCCATCACGGTCCAAGCAGTACACGTTCTTGCCCTTGATGCGCGTCAAGTAGATGGGTTGATCAAGCGTGCGGATGATTCCATTGTCACTAGAGTAAGAAAGACAAGTTAAGATATATCCGCGTTAGATCATGGTCTTCTTCATACTGTGTGCTAAAAAAAGGCATTACTCTGAGTGAGTGACTTACCCCTGAGGAAGAGCGTATTTGATGTGGTTGAGGGTCGAGTAGATCAAGATTCCACTCTCGTCCCATGCCGCACTCTTGATGCGGATCGTCTCATGAATCAGGCAGGTCTGTTCCAACGACTTTGTCGCAATTGTAATCGTGTGCTTGCTCAACAAGGCAACATGAGACATGTCGGCCGACCAGACAACATACTTGACAGGAGGAGTCGTCACTTCGGCAATCGTCCTGCGCTGCTGAATGTCAAACAAGATGACCGATGTAGGCGTGCTGAGCAAGAGCTGTCCTGTGCCAGCATAAAAGATCTCGTTGACAGCGTTGGGAGGAGTGAATGACTTTGTGCTGTTGTTCTGCAAATCGCGGATCGTGATCGTCTGAGTCGCCTTCTCGAGAACCGCAAAACGATTGCGGGCAATAAAGATGGCCGAGTTTCCTGATCCACGCTTGCCGTCGTTGGAGGGCTCGCGCGCCTCTCCTGCATAGTCCTTGGGGAGGTTGTAGAGCTCGTAGGTGCCTCCGTCCACAGTCGAAGTGACCAACACTGCACGCTCGGCGGGGTTGTAAGAGAGGGCGCGGGGTTGAATGAACTGCGATCCGGTGCGGCGCACAGCAAGGACAGCAGTGTCCTGCGAGTTGGCATAGTCGTGGACACGCAAGTACTTGTCCTTGATGTAGAACAGGTTGTTTTGGTGAACCGAGTAAGCGGGTCTCTCACGCTCCAACTTGAACACAATCAAACCATTGTCGTGACCTATAGAGCATGGGTGTATTTTCGAGATGTTAGTTGAACCAATTCGTTTTTTCCAAGACCATCTGCTAACGACTCCTAAGGCATGATTCCTTACCAGCAGCGAACAGGTTCAGCTCAGGATGGGCAGTCAAGGCCCAGAAACGATCATGCTCACGACGGAAGGTCTGAACGGCGGTACGCTTGGACATATCCCAAACGCGAATAGTCTTATCCTCCCCCACTGATAAAATAAGTTCCTGGCGGTGGTGAAAAATGGTGCATGAGACGTTGTTGGTGTGCCCCTTGCATGAATCCACTTCCCAAGCTCGAGAATCTATTTGGACGGAGGTGTAGAATGTGGAGTGTGACATGAGTTCTTGTCCGAAAGGATACAGTGTTCATGAGTTCATTTTCAAGTGCTCTGCTTCTGAACTGCTTAGTCGTACCGTTCATCCTCCACAGCTTGACTTGACGATCGTCACCGGCAGAGACAATCAAGGGAAGAGTAGGATGAAAACTAGCCCAGTTGACACTACGGTCGTGGCCTTCCAAGACGAATTTAACAATAGCATCGGTGCTTCCAAAGATGTCAGCCTGTTGCGAGGCACGATGGGCACTCTCATCGTAGGCAACTGTTCCAGGAGCGGCGTTCTTCTTTCGCAACCCTATATGTTCGCAGCAAATTAATTAAATGTTAACTACTCCGCCTTGTTGGATGATATGAGAGAGTGCGCACAACGGACACATAATTTCATCAGATTCCTTCAAGTTTAAGTTGGCATTGACAAGTCTTATCAAATAGACGAAAGACAAAGGCGTTTTTAGTACCTGAAATGTCCCACACACGCACGGTCTGGTCGAGAGAGGCAGAGACGACAAGATCTTCCTTGGGGTGGAACTGGGCACTGTAGACGTAATGGTTGTGCCCTGTCAAGATGGCGATACAACTCCGCGACTGCCAGTTCCAGATACGAATAGTCTGATCGTCGGAACAACTAATGATCCATGGGCATTCGTGGTGAAAGTAGACGGTGCGGACATAGTCCAAGTGTCCTGTGAGCGTGAACTGGCAACGACGCGTCTTGTAGTTCCAGACCTTGATCTTGTAGTCATCTCCTGCAGACACGAACAAGGGCTGCGAGGGGTGAAAAGCAACACCACGGACAGGACCTATGAGAACGAGCGACCACAAGTCAGTTGCTGTGTTATTTTATTATACGAACATACTACGTCCCAGTAGTTGGAGCGAGTTGTACACTTACCATCGTGTTCGTCAAAGCGTTCGAGAAGAGTTCCCATCCTGTAGTCCCAGAGTTGAATGGAGCCATTATGAAGGGCAGCGAGGATCCAGGGGCGCTTTGGATGGAAGGCAATGCCCTTGACGCGATTGCTCTTGGATTCGAACTAATTGGATGATGATGAGAATCAGTCAGGGGAGAGGGAGGATGATTGGTCCGAGTTGCTGTTGCTACTAATGGTCGGTTGGTCGAGTCTTTATTCCTTAAAACACAGAAAAACGGGGGGGGGGGATCGGGCTACCTTTGTAAGCATCTGCATGATGTCGGGTCGTGTTGATGTGAGGTGCAAAAAGGGTGAGGATGGGCCGTTGTCCAAAGAGAGTGAGGGAGAGAAAGAGAATGAACAAGGGATCAGTCGAAGGGGAGTGGGTATCTGGGGAGGCTAGGGTGATGACGACTGAGGATGGAAGAGATGGAGGATGAGAGGATGAGGATAGGGATAGGGATGAGAAGTAAGGGGAAGAAGGAAAAAGTGAGAGAGAGAGCGAGAGGGATGATGAACAAGGGCAGAAAAGAGTAGCTGCTCAGAAATAGTCATCGATAGGGGAAAGGGGCGAACGTGGCAAGATATTGTGAAAAAGGCCGTCCAAGCCATCCATGGCTGAGGCTGAAGGAACGCGATGATTGGTGGTGGCTGGTTGCACAGGTCAGAACACTACTGTGCCACTGCTGAAGATCACATCAATGGAGGTTTGCCACCAAAATTGGCTCCTCTTCGTTGATCTTCACCAGCGCATCGATAACACGGTAACCCAGACTGGACGCGTCGTCCAAAAGCACAGTCGCGATCAGTCCTCTGTCTCTCTTTCTGTTGTCTTGTCCACGTCTCCCAGAAGGAATACACGTCATATCCTCTTCTTCTTTGGCAACTCCGTCCTACAGTCTAAAGTCTTTTTCATGCGCGACTCACTCTCTAGAACAAATATGATTACGAGATGGTGTATGGTGGCCCCCAAAATGGAACCCCATGAGCATACCACTGTTTTCTTTCCATTATCGCGAATGACGGCAATAGGATCGTCATTGTCATTATTGTGCTGTCAGAACCCAGGTGTCTCACTTGGATGCAATTCGTTCGCAGACACAAAGATTATTATTATTTTTTTCGCCTAGGCACGACCTAACTGGTGAGGTCTAGGAACCAGAGGCGAAAAGGTGACCGCGAAAGCCAAATACGCGTTTCACTCAACCCTCCTTTCTTTTGTACGAAAGAAAAAAAAAGGTTGGCGGGAACCACACACAAGATAGCTACTACTGGGGTGCAAGCAGGCCTAGTGAAGAAAAGACTGGGCAATATGTCATGAGTAGGCCTTCCTCACCGACAAAAAGGAAAAAAAAAAAAGACTTCGTCCAGAGAAACCTTGAAACCATGCTCGAAGCGGGATGGTGGGAGCGCCATTGACGTTCGAGTCGCTTGGAGTCGAAAAGTAAAAAAAATCGCGTCTCGGGCAATGCATTCTCCAAGCCAAAAGGAAAATCAATATCCTCCTCTTATAACCTCGGACCCTTTCATGATCGGCGGCTTCTTTTCTCCCTTTTCTCTTCCTTTTTTCGCCCTTTCTTTCGCCTTTTACCTCTCGTTCTTCATACATCATTTTCACCATCTTCCCTACTCTTCCTTTCACAACTCTCTCTCTCTTTCGAGCGTCCCTCTCCACTCACGCTTCTCCTGTGGTAGTTTTATCAACAATGGTGGATTCCTTTCGCTCCCTCGGCTTTCTCTTCTTGCTGCTAGCCATCCTCTGCACCTCAGTCCTTTCTCTTTCAATAGACAACGATTCATCTTTGACCCGTAGATCAAACAATGCAGATGCCTCGGTGCACAAGGTCCACATCTCTGCATACCAACCTGCCACCTCGCCAATTGTTCCTATGAGCAGAGATGATAAGGCCACCCTCGCCATGGCCAGTGCCCCAGAGTTGGAAGTCACCGTGCAGTCGAGCGCCAGTGACTTTTTCTCATCCAACTACAATCGCATCCAGGTTCCTTTGACGTGGCAGCGCGCTATCTCTGGAGGCGTTCTCATGGGGTTTGGTATCCTCCTCTGCCTCTTTGGCTTTCTCAGCCTTCGCTTCTCTCTCTTACTGACTGGATTCATCGGAGGAGGTAAGAATAACAATTATAGTCTGATATGTCCATGTTGTCTGTGCGTTTTGAGTGAAGCAGATGAATCTTTAACCGTCTCCTCGTTTGCTTTCTTGATCTCAGCGATCGCTGCCTATGCCATTTTGCTCAACACTGAGCCCGATGGTCTGTGGTCCAACCGCATTTTGATCTACGTAGCTGTGTGCATTGCCGCCGGACTCTTGGTTGGTATGATTATGTTGGGCTTGAACAAGTATGCAACTTGGATCCTAGGTGGCGCAGGAGGTAAGCCCTCTTTCTTGTGGTTTGGATGGTGAGCGTGTCTACCCTACATAACACGTAGCACTAATGGCGCATTCTTTCATAGGACTTGCTTTGGGTGTCTATATTCTCAGCTGGAGAGCTGGTGGGTTGATCCACAACACTGCTGGACGTATCGCTCTTATGGCCGGCCCTGCTGCCCTCGGCATGTTCTTGTCGATATTTCTTGGCAAGCTGACCTCTATCTTTGCCACCGTCCTTATTGGTACGTGTCATTCATCCACTCCGTTTATGGTACACACACACACACACCCCTTTGTTGTTTTTGTGCGTTACTGGTTGTATCTAACCACACTCTATTGCTCCTGTGTTATGTAATCTCGCAAAAAAAAAAAAAAAAAAAGGCGGATACATGTTCACACTTGGTCTTGACATGTTCCTCCGCACGGGCTTCCTCGAGAATTACAAGCAACTCTTCCGCACCGGCAATAACGTCCCATATCAGATGTACAGCGGTATCTATGGAATGCTCGGTGTCCTCTCGCTCGCATTCTTGCTCGGCTTCCTCTTCCAGATTCCACTTTACTTCCTCCACAGGCGCAAACAAAGACGCCATGACGTCCCCGTTGTCAAAGGCCCCTATGGCACCTCGAACCGCGACAACCAGTATGGAGGAAGCCAGTACGGAAGCCAGTATGGAGGAAGCCAGTACGGCAGCCGCGACCATCTGGGTGTCCCCCAGAACCAGGGTGCACCCGCCGAGTACACCTGGTATGGAAAGCGCAAGAACCCACCAGTCCCAGCCAACAACCCATACAACCACGGGTACAACGAGAAGGGTTACCAACCCGTCTACAGTCAGAACAACCTCAACCAGCCCACTCACGGTGCACCTGTCGCCGCACCCTCCTCTCAAGCTGGTCCAGTTGTCCCATCCACCTCTCAAAATCAAGCTGCTAACATTAGCGATGTTCCCTCGACCACTACGGGAGACAAGACTGTTGCTTTTGAGGAGAAGAAGAATTGGCTGGGACGTACCAAGGTCGTTCCCAAGTTTACCGATAATGCAATCTCGTCCACCGCTACTGCAAACGCGGACACCACTGCCACGGCCACCCAGCCACCTCTGTAATGTCTCAAGCATGTCATGTTCATATTGTATATGTTCTTTAAACTAGTTCGAAACCATTAATATGACTTATTCCAAATGTTAGTTGATCAAAGACCAAATGATGTTGTTTGCCACCCCAATGAATATCTATCCACCTGGTTTAGGTAGTTCACGGCGGGAAAGAGGGAGAAAAGGGCGAATGACAAACAAAGTAGTTTAAAAAAGGAGTCCTTGGTCTTGCGTTGTCTCTTCTTTACTAGGCACAAGGTGGTGGATAAAGAAACGGATAACGAGAATAACGGGAACCAGAGCAGCAACAGTAATAAAGTTGCATGCAATGCCGTAACATCTCTTTACTCCAAGTATGCTCGAATGGACAAGGAGGCCCACACTAATAATGAAGATACAATGTGAATCGGTGCCCCCTTGGGATCCCTTCTTCTTGTCAGTCAGTCAGCCCCTCTGTCTGTGTCCTCTGTCTGTGTCCTCTGTCTGTGTCCGTCTAGTCAATTCAATGCTCTCCTTCTCTCCCTCTTCCGTCTCTCTCCCCGTCTAGCTCTCCCCTGGCTTGCTGCATGTAAAAATGGAGAAAGAGAGGGAGACAATTGAGCCAGCCCATCCATTCATCCGTTACCCCTTTGTTTTTTATTTTTCTGCACTTGAGAAGGGCACCACATACACATACAAACCCATGCTCAACCCCATATAAACAGCTCGCCCTTGTCTGTTAATGCCCAATGATTGAAGGGCGTGTCCAACTGTTCCCCGGTGGAGTCAGTCAGTTCAATAAGAACAAGTCCAAGTGCCCTTTCTGGCCTGTCCCCCCTCTCTCTCCTGAACCCCTTAGCACATCCACATTGCCCTTTCATCGTTTTTTTTCTTTGTCTTTGTTCGCTTTGCACTTGTTCTTGTGTTCTTTCTTTCCGTTCTCTCCACCCCTTTTTCCTTTCCTCGCTCTTCTTATCCTTCCACTTCTCCCTCTCTTTTCGTTTTATTGTCCTTATTATCAGCCTCCTAATCCTCTCGGAAAAATATCAGCATTAAGGTCATTAAGTCCGCAGGAGGTATGCTTCCGTGCACTCCTTGAGAGAGGTCCCTTATCCTTGACCCCTCTCTCCCTCATTCTCGCATTCCCGCCGTACAACAAACAAACCCAATCCATACAAAAAGACAGCAGAACCCCACAGCAACAACCGGCAAAGACAAAAACACTGAAGGAACACTCTCTTTTTGTTATCGATGCACTCATATTAGCCAGCTTCAGAACAAAGAGGGGGGAGCCGCTCGCCTTTCATCGTCCGCTATCCTCGTCCTTGCATCTGCTTTCATTGTACAACCTTTCTCTCTCTCTCTCTCACTCACTCTCTCTCTCTCTCTCACTCACTCTCTCTCTCTTATGATTCCTTTTTGCACTCCCTAACTGTTTGCTGTTTTGCCTTCGACTATTCCTTCCCCTCCTTCCTTCCTTCCCTCTTTCACAGCGGACATGGACCCCAACGACATCGCTATCGGGTAACAACTTTTTTTTCTTTTTTGTTCCTAACCACCACACCTTGTCCTCTTACCGTTCAACCCTTCGCTGACCAGCCCCCTTCCCAAAATCATCGTTCAACGACAACGACAACTTTAACGTAAAATAGGCACACGTCCACGTCAAAGGCTTTGTTCATAGCTGAAATACTTGCAGGCTGTGCCGCTGCAATATTGGTCATCGCTGTTGTCTGTTGTTTCTGTTCACGAGCAGCCCGACGCCGGTTTCAGCATGACCCAATAACAGGACAGGACCCGTTTCCTCTCCCGAACGGCGGCGAGATGAGAGAGACTGGACGACAAACACCCGACGCTGCGCCAGCCTATTCGACAACCTCGCCACTTGGACCTTTGAGCCCCGAAGCCGTCGAGGCTATTAGTCGTGTTTCTGCCGATTGTAGGCATAGTCTAGTGGTCTCGATCCTATCGTCCGCACAATCCATTCACTCGCCTCAGATCCAAATCGGAAGCCGGCAACACTCTAATATTTCTTCAATCGACATCGAGTCCCCACGACTTCACTTGGGATCTCCTTCAATTCGCTCAACAGCAACCTCCATTCGATCATCAATGACTTACGAACGGCCCTCCTGGGATGCAACACGGGAAGCGAGCGAGAATGGCGATTTGCACGGAGTTTACGCAGGCCCTTGGCTATCACACCATCGAACAACCAGTAATCCACCCGCCAACCAAATAGAACAGATACGACAAGCACCTCCGTCCTATGACCCAGCCTGGAGGGAATCTCTGCATATACCACCGCATCGTGGTCGCCATCATCGTCCTCTTCGCAACACCCGCAACCGCTCCACACCCCTTATACAGCTCGACCAGGAATATACTTATGGACCTGAAGCGACCCGAGAGGAATTGGACGCGCCAGTACAGCAACGGCCGCACCGACGGACGGGATCGTTTAACACACCCTCTCATGGAATGCCCGCACACATGTTTGCTTCTTCCCATCAGCGAGGACTACCTGGAGAACAGCTGCGTTCCAGTTCTCGACGGTCAATCTCATGGACAGGCGCCATCATCCGCCTCGGATCTGCATCTAGTGTGACACATAGCCACCACTACCAGACAAACCCACCGGCCAATCGATCCCATCTTTCATCATCGTGGTTGCCCCAGGCTGCCGATACGTCTCCATCTTCATCGCGGCGGAGCAGCGAGGATACTACTATAGTCGACCATCAGCAGTGGCAACAAGATCAAGAACATCAACTGTCTCTGAATAACGACTCTACTGACCACCTGTACCCGCATCCTCCTGAATACGTGCCACCTGCAGAGCAAAGACGCACCACAAATACCACACAACTCTTGGACGATGTTTCGATTGAGCCCATTACCATAGAATCACTTCAGCACGAACCCACAGACCCATTACACCAATAATGGGAACAACCTTGTGACCGTTCTTCATTCATTAAAAGGTAAGAGAGGGCTCGAAAGGCGGTTGGAGACTATTAGATGAGGTGAATCTGTCGCTTATGGAGTAACGTGCGGACGCTTCTATACTTGAAGATGTAGATCTGTCCTTTCTCTAACTCCACCGTTTCATCTCTATGTTCACAAAAAGGAAACCACTGTGTGAGCAAAGTGAAAAAGTGTATCGCTTGCGCGAACCAACATCATGATAGCCAAGGTCAAAAAAGATAACTTACTCGTCTAGTTGATAATCGCCAATGTCCTCAGTAATCCTACAAAACACTGCTTCGTCCAAGATGGGTTGTGAAACTAAAACATAATACGTCGTTGAACAACGGGGACAGGAAAATAGGTCAGCAATTTTGCCAACAGAAAACACCAAAACACTTCTGTTGATGAAAATCCTATTTTCTCTGATGACATACCCATGCTGAGCTTTCTACTAAAGACCGCTTCATCCTGAGACTGGAGTGATTGTGGTAGGGATGACAGAAAACTGTTTTGATAGTGCTGTCGGGTCGCCCTAGAGTAACTGAGAAAGGCCGTAATCTGTTAGCCACCACTGAATTACAGGCATAAGGCACAAGTCGCTATTAGGTGGAATAACCATACTTTTCGGCATAGTGCAATTCTGCTCTTGACAATCGCTTCCTTGTAGGTCCGTCATTGAGAACATACGCGCAAAACCGCTCAATCTAAAAAGTTAAAAAAACCACAAGCAATGATTAGCCGCCAATAAGGTAACATCTCAGTATTCAATCCGTTCGGCAAAAACAAGATCAGAGCGAGTACCTTAGATATCCTTGTCCGGAGATAGCTTCTGAGGACAAACTTGACGCGTTCGAGCTCGGTCTGGTATAGGATGGAAAGAATCACCGATGTGTCGTTCCTAGGATCCAGTTCTTCAACGACCAATGTCTAAACAAAGGGGTACAGTCTGTAAGAGTGGTGTTGGTATAGTTGTCCTCGAACACACAAAGATAGAGCTCTCCATTGCAACTTCGAAAAGAAAGGAGCATGACTAACCTGTTCCTCAATCTTGGCAAGTAGCCTCTGAATACATTGTTCCTGGTACTGGAGTAGTTCTGGTGCAGCTCTCTCGTCGACCCAGGCTTGTGTGAGGTGGGCCACGTCCCCGACTGGGTCTATCGCCTCGACGTCTGGCTCTCTTGATGCCGAGATCCTGTCCGTGTAGTCTGCAAATTTGAAGTCGTCGTCGTCAGCCATTGTGAGTGTCTTGTGGTTGGTGTTGTGGTGGTGGCGAATGAGTGAGTGTTGGTTGAATTGTGAATTGTGGATGGTGAGTGAAAAGTGCAGTATGTGGAATGTGGTAGGGTGACAAGGAGTGAGAGAGTGACAAACGAAAGAGGGGACGCGTTGAAGGGGAAGAGAGAGTGGTGGCAACTACCCTCTGTGTGTGTGTTGACGAGTGGCTTAGTCGAATCTGTTCAATATTCCAAGCGCGACAAACGGCTCCCTTTTGTTTCTCTCTCATAAACTCACTCTCGCCACCACCGCAAGGAAACAGCTACCATCACACACAATGTCGACATCCATCGAGGACAATGAGCTGCCAAAGGCCATTCTGACGCGCATCATGAAGCAAGCGGTACTAGACTTAGCCCCTTTATTCGCCTATTTCTTTTGCACCGAATCTGCCATGTAACACAAAAGTACAAAAGATCTGATGCTGTTGTTCACTTCTTTCCAAGTAGCTGCCAGAGAATACCAATATCCAGGCCAATGCCAAGCTGGCCATGACAAAGTCAACCACCCTCTTCATCAATTACCTGGCATCGGCGTACGTGTCTTCGTTTGCAGTTATCAGACGATTTACAGCATGAGTACGACGAAGTGCAGGAACATATTGACAGCAGAGCCACCATCTAACATTGACGTATGGTCCTTTGTTACTTTATTTTCGCCTTGAACAAAAAATAGAGCGAACGAAGTAGCAGCAAATGCAGGACATAAGATTGTCAGCGGAGCTCATGTCCTCAAAGCATTGGAGACAGTAGACCTTGAGGAGATGCTGCCCAGACTCTCAGAGGAGCTTCAAGGTACATACTAGCGTCTTTTTTCAGCACTGGCCCAGTGATCTGCGATGTTCATAACGGGAAACGTAATATGTTGATACAAATTATGTTTCCATGACAACCGTGTGCTTAGCATTCCAATCTATTCAACGGGCAAAGAGAGCAACTGCTGCACAGGCGTCCAAGGACAAGGATAGCTCGCCATCAGCAGCAGGATCAAAGAAGAGAAAGCCAGCATCAGAGGAATCGAGTACAGCAGCAAAGTCCAGGAAATCATCCACATCAGCCAACCCCAGAGATGGACAAGACACCCCAAGCGACATGCTTACGGACGGCGAGGACAAGGAGGAAGATGACGAAGAAGACGAGGAGGGCGAGGAGGAGGAAGAAGACGAGGAAGTGGAAGATGACGATGCAACAACTAGCAAGCCAAACAAAGGAAAGTCCTTGAATATGAGTGAACCGGAGCAGGAAGAGAAGCAGGAAAATGCTGACGCGGACGAAGATGACGATTCCGACGGCTTTTGAACAACTTAATAAACAAATGAATTGCACTTTGGAATCGATATCACGATATCACAGACGGGACGCACGATGGGAACAAAGTAAAGGTGTGAATGCAGGCTGGCTAACGTTTCGTTAGCCGATACGTTTCTTGTCAGCTCCAACTATGACAACTCAAAACACTATTATTCTGCTGTTTTCCGGGGCTGAGTGATCACCGAGTAGAACTCGTCCTCCCCCAAGTACTCTTGAACATTGATATAATCTATGTCGAATATAACAACGGGATCATTTGTTAGCTACTTTGGGTAAATAGGACAACCCTCTCCGCTTGGCCGTGTCAAATGTCAACTCACCTTGCCGATACAGGATCTGCTCAAAATGTGGAAGGAACTCTTGTCGTGGTAGGTACAGATTGAACTCCAGCAAGGAAAACACATGGAACTCGTTCTCCTTGATGTCCTTGGCACTGACCTCCATGTGCTTGGTCATGTACTTCATGAGGGTCGCAAACTCGCCTGAAGACGTCTTCGGCTCATTCACCTTGTACGCTAACAACAAGCAAACGCCTAATAGAAACAATAACGATATTAGATCATGACACTACAGCATTGTCATTCAAAAACCACATCAAATGTGGACAATGACTTACAAGCAATCATCTTGCGGTTTTCCTTGGTGACGATAGACGTGTTTGCCTCAGTTGAGAGCGGATTGGACTCTTTACCCTTCCAGCTTCCCTTGAGAATGAGCTTTTCAAAGTAGGCATAGGCTAGGGCTGCGGTCGAAATTTCAAGATCTAATTCCTCCGAGATTGCCAAAAGATCTGTCTTGACCTTTCGGATTTTGGAGAGTGTGATGGAGGGGTCGATGGTGGGGTGTCTTGACCGGAAATGTTCGTTGAGTTCACGCTTCAGATCGGATGGTCGGGTATATTGAATCACGGAGCCCTATCAGAAATGGACGGGAGGTCATTAGATACAGTTACTACAAGTTGTATGTATATCCTGTAATAAGGTAGTAATCATACGGTCGCCTTCTTACCATGTAGCAAGCAAGTGAAATGACTGTCCTGTTCTTTCCAGTTTTCAGCTCAGGGTCGTCCAGGAAGTATGGGTCGTATGAGGCTGAAGAAGACTCCTGGGGTTCAGGGCTAGCAACGAGTACAGGGAAGAATTAAATAAGTTTTCTAGCTGCAAACCAACACGCCGCCTCACAATCAGCTCTTGCTAGCGTCTGATAACATAACTTACTCAAGAGCGTTGCACTGCGTGAGGAGATGGGCAAAAGAGTTAGCCTTCTTTCCGGTGAGAGCTTCCTTGGTGATCTGTTGGATGTACTCGCGGTCAAAGCGGCGTCGCCGGCGTTTGTTGGGGGCCCTGTCGTCGTTGTACCGCAGGACTGAGGAGATCATGAGCGGACTGCCGTGGTTGGTAGTGAACATGAATGGGTGCTGGCTGAGATTGTCCCCAAGGCTCACGCAGCTGGCAGTTACATCCTCGCCTTTGTAAAATATGTGTCGTTGATCTTCTCCAGACCGTCCTTGCCGTGCATTCCGTTGAAGGTCAGCTCTGGTCGGCGTTTGCCTTGATGCTGAGAGAGGATCCTGAGTACGCATTGGTTGCGAATGGCTGATAATGTGCTTGGGTCGGCTGATGGACGGTCGTCTGAAGATCTTCTTGACAATGTGTGTCGTTCCAGAGGTCAATAAAGGCCGAATGTGAACGTGATCCGCCAATGGTCCCAACCACCGACTCGAGACTTTTTGAATAGCGTTCCGCTGAGTAAGAGCTGATCCCATGTCCGACGAAGAAGCCCGTGTGTCCGTGTCCTTATCGATTGCTAGGAGTACCGACAGGAGACCGGAGGATGACGGTTCCCGCTTCGAGGGACCATTCTTGGAAGATGCCGACGACATGGTGTTGGTCCGCTGACCGTGCTGCTGTGATTCACGCGAGGGGTGTGCTCCAGGGCTAGTAACTTTACGGTGTCGTCGTCCTCCACCTCTTCCTCCCCCATCTTCTCTTCCTGCTCCTGAAGGTTGACCTTGGTCGTCAATCCGGTCTGAAGAGTCGCTAAAGGGGCCATGCTCCCATCCCGAGGAGAGGGATGGTGTTGAAGAAGCGCGATAGATTGGATGGTGAGGAGCTAGTCCTACTGGTGAGACGCCAGCGGCGCCTTTTGTTATCTGCTCTGCTGCATTGATCTGTCCTGGGCCCTGGTTCATAGGCGAGTCCAATGCTTGAAGGGTAGTAGACTCTTGGAATGCTGGGTCCGAATCACGGCTTTTGCCATTGGTGGGCCCTCCGTGTAAACTCAGCTGGGATAGGAAGGTTGTTGCCATGCTCTCCTTTCGATCCTGGACCTGGCTCCTTCTGTTGTCAGGCAACGGTGTTGTTGCTGTTGTTGTTGTTGTTGAGACGGTATCATCTTTGGGCGCAGTTGGTGTAGGGATAACGAGTGGTGTGAGAGTATCGTCTTGTTCGACGGCCAGGTCGGGGTTCACTTCTTGAGGCAAGGTGTCGGGTCTGCTGGTGACATTGGTTGCTTCGTCGACAAGGTCAAGAGTGGGTGTAGAAGGGTCCTGGGCTTGGTTCTTTGTTGCGGGGTCAAGTTGGATGGATGAGAGGAAGGAGAAGGCGGCCTGACGGTTTCCGGGTTTCCTCCGTAAGTTCCGTGTGCCGCCAGGGCTTGCATTTGAGTTTGTGGTGGATGTCATTTCCCTTTTTTGCCGACTGCAGACCGACCAACAGCAGTAGCGGGAGTAAGTTGGGTGGAGTCTGTCCTTGTAGCGAGAGGTCTATCTAGGGCGTGTTTGCTGTCTGTTGTCTGTTGTTGT
Organism: Linnemannia hyalina; assembly: GCA_019671135.1. Taxonomy (NCBI): domain Eukaryota; kingdom Fungi; phylum Mortierellomycota; class Mortierellomycetes; order Mortierellales; family Mortierellaceae; genus Linnemannia; species Linnemannia hyalina. Next base: position 102,013 of record JAHRHY010000001.1, read on the forward strand.
TGTTGTGATGGTGGTGGTGGTGGTGGTGATGGTGGTGATGGTGTCCTGATGCAGGCGTCGTTTTTTGTATTCGCGTAGTCGTAGTGAACACGAAAGAGAGAGCGGAGAGGGCACTTTGACTTTGACACGGTGCAAATGAAATGGGCGTTTTGTTAGAGCAGCAAATGCGATGCCAATCACTTTGGTGAAGTCATCGCCAGAAAAAAGAAAAATCGCCTCGCCTGCAACCTGTGTGAACTCAATAATCGATGGATCACACAATTGCCTTTTTCGAAACATCAACCGCCACTATCTTTTTCCTGGTGCTTTTTGCTGGGGTGTTCATTTTCTCCTTTACCTCCTCCTTCTCCTTCCCCTCCTTCTCCTTTACCTCTCCTCTCTCCACTCTCTTCTGCTCTTCACTCCCTTCCTTTCCTCCTCTGCCCCCTCTCCCCTTCACCTTTAACGACTCATACTTACTCACTCATTCACAATGTCATTGCTCCGCTTCGCTCAAGGACCCGCACGTATGCTGCGCAACGTCCGCCCAACTGCTCAGATCGCCCGCTCCGCCCTACCCCGCTTCGTTGTCTCTCCCGCCGCATCAGCCTTCCACACTTCAGCAAACCGCATGCAAGCTGCTGCCGAGTCCCAGACCATCCTCACCCCCTCCCTCGGTAACCAACAACCGCCCATTCAGTCATGGAGTAAATACGGAATATGTGTTTAGGAGAAAAAGTGTGTAACCAACAATATTTCTTTGTCTCAATAGAGTCGCTGGGATTCGAGGTGACGGGAGTCGAGACTGCCAACAACACCCGCCCAATCTACATGGATATGCAGGCGACTTCGCCCACCGACCCCCGTGTCCTCGACGCCATGCTGCCCTATATGACCGAGCTCTACGGAAACCCTCACTCCAGAACTCACTCTTACGGATGGGAGACTGAGAAGGGTGTTGACCAAGCACGAGAGGTACGGAATATCTGTTGTTGTTTTTTTCTGTTTGCGAAGTCATAGATACAGAAACTAGACACAGGCGGACAGACAGCACAAACAGCACTGCGCAACAACGGCACGGGATGGATTACAGTGGAGCCGAAAATTCTGTAACAGGGATCTCTACTGGACAAAACTTCCCTTTCTTTAACGGCATGGAAGGGAATGGAGCTGACAACTTCATGACAGGGATCACTAATGCACACGACGTCTCTTTTTTTCTTTGCTTCTTTCATTCATGATCTATGTAGGACATTGCCAAGTTGATCGGAGCTGATGCCAAGGAGATCGTTTTCACTTCAGGAGCAACAGAGTCCAACAATCTTAGCATCAAGGGAGTTGCTCGCTTTTACAAGGGCAAGAAGAACCACATCATCACTACCCAGACGGTACGTTTTGCTATACGAACGAGGATCGAGTCAGTGGCGACATGGGTTGTGGCTGATTCTGGGATATAGGAATGGCATGAGAGAAATGATGTGGGTTAAATGTATAGTTTGAGACTGTTGTTGGAGTATGGATGAGGGAAATGATGTGGGTGAAGTGAAAAGTGACAGGGCCGGGAATAAGTACCATAGAGCGCTCTTTCGGGAGTAAGAGAAAAGTGGGAGAAGAAGATCAAGCTTCCGATTCGTCCCTAACCGCAGATAGGGTTTGACCCAACCCACCTTTTATTTTCAAATAGGAGCACAAGTGTGTCCTGGATTCATGCCGTGTATTGAGCGACGAGGGCTTCGATGTCACCTACCTCCCTGTTGCAAAGAACGGCCTGATCTCCATGGACGACCTCAAGGCTGCCATTCGCCCCGATACCGCTTTGGTCTCGATCATGGCAGTCAACAACGAGATCGGAGTCATTCAACCCCTCGAGGAGATCGGGGCCCTCTGCCGCTCCAAGAAGATCTTCTTCCATACCGATGCTGCCCAGGCTGTCGGCAAGATCCCCATTGATGTGACAAAGATGAACATTGACCTCTTGAGCATCAGTGGACACAAGATCTACGGACCCAAGGGTGTCGGTGCTCTCTATGTCCGTCGCCGTCCCAGAGTCCGTCTGGTCCCTCTTTTGACCGGAGGTGGTCAGGAGCGTGGTCTTCGCAGTGGTACCGTCGCAGCTCCCCTCGCCGTCGGTCTCGGCGAGGCTTGCAGAATTGCCACCGAGGAAATGGCTGTAAGTATATATGATATTATGCATGCTGCATATGACCAAGAGTAGTCGGTGAAACCAAATGATGATTGTCCTTTTATCCCGGACATTGCAATCGACCTAGCCCTGAGAGACGCATTTTTCTTCTTTTGTTGATTCTTCGACAGAGCAGAAATACTCTTATGGGCAATGATGTTCTGTGCAGGGGTTTTGATGGTGAAAAACACACGACTCTTCTCCATGAAAACATGGTAACAAATATTTCAAGTTAATAGTGCGTATTGTATTGACGCAATTCTCGCATTGTTTGTTCCATTGTAGTACGACCACGAGCGCGTCAAGCGTCTTTCGGAGCGCCTGATCAACGGAATTCAGTCCAAGGTCGCTCATGTGTACAGGAACGGAGATGATATTCAGACTTACCCTGGATGCGTCAACCTGTCGTTCGCTTATGTCGAGGGCGAGTCTCTCTTGATGGCTTTGAAGGACATTGCACTCTCGTCCGGATCTGCTTGCACATCTGCCTCGTTGGAGCCATCGTATGTTCTCCGTGCTCTTGGTGCCGAGGACGATATGGCCCACAGCTCTATTCGCTTTGGAATTGGTCGCTTCACGACCGAGGAGGAGATTGACTTTGTTGTCCAGCGCGTCACTGCACATGTCGACAAGTTGAGAGAGATGAGCCCACTCTGGGAGATGGTGCAGGAGGGCATTGACATTTCCAAGATTGAATGGGCGCAGCACGCCTAAGTCTTTCTTTCTTTCGTTTGTTTTCTTTTATGTTCTTTTTTCCCCTTCTGACTCTTTAGTTTTGGCAGCTTTTGCTTCTCTGTACAGTCGTCTCTTAAAAAAAATGTCATTCACATTCTTCTGAAAGCAACAAGTGTTGAAAAATGTTATGAGTAATGAAAATGCTGTGTTTTTTTGGGTGAGTAAATATTCTAGTAGCATGCTATGGAAGGAAAATGGTCATGGTGGTAAAGATTTTGATGCGTGCGTGGGTGTGAGGGGCACAGAGATTATGCGGACTTCTTTGGGCGAAGCTTGATACCCTTTTGTGTCTGCAAGAGCTTGGCTTGTGAGGCACGGATGAGCTCCTCATCCTCATTAGCATTGAATCCAATCTGCTCGACCTCCTCAACAGCCTTAGCAGCCGCTCCAGGGCTCTTCTTTCCACCACGGTTGCGCTTTGTTGCCTCCTCAACAATGGGCGTAAACTCTTCCTCCTCATCCAGATCGACATTGTCCTCCTTCTTGGGGATCTTGTTGCTGACCTTCTTGAACTTGGCGACATAGAATCCGTCCATGTTGTGCATGTGTGGGTAGTAGCGTCTTGTCAGACTAATCGAGGGGTGGAAGACCTTCTCCCTGAACCGCGTGAAACCCTCCTTACCGAAATCGAGACCAGTCGAGACCAACTTGACGTTGGGGCGCTTCTTCAACGCATAGTTGACAACATCCTCGTTCTCGTCGACAGTGACCGAACAGGTCGAGTAGACAATATATCCTCCAGTTTTGCTTCCTGCGTCGACAGAGTCAATGGCGGCCAAGATCAGCTGCTTCTGAAGCTGAGACAACATCTGGAAATCCTGCTCCGACTTGTTGGTCTTGACAGAGGCATCCTTGGAAATGACTCCTGTTCCTGAACAGGGGGCATCCAGCAAAACACGATCGAATCCTCCAATGACACCGGGGAACTCGCGACCATCGTAGTTGCAAACAACAGCGTTCTTGACACCCAAACGATGAATGTTGGCAACCAAGGACTTTGTACGATCCTTGTTAGCATCGTTAGCAAACACCATTCCCGTGTTCTTCAACAGCGCGGCTATACATTGTTAATAACAACCAACATGATGGTTAGCTGCCTGTGTGAATATAGACCCATTTCGCGTCAAAACATCGCTCAAATGATAGAAGACCTACCGATATATGTGCTCTTTCCTCCGGGGGCAGAGGCCATGTCGAGAACGCGCTCGTGCTCCTGAGGGGCCAAGGCCATGACAGGCAAGAAAGAGGAGGCAGCCTGAAGCATATAGTGTCCAGCCAAGTACTCAGGTGTAGCTCCGATTGGGACAGGCGAGTCAAAGACCTGGAGACCGACCTTGCTCCACTTGCCAACAGGATCCAGGTTGACTCCACGGTTGATCAGTGACTGGGCGAGCTCACGACGACGGGTCTTCAAGGTGTTGGTACGAATGGTGACGGGTCTGGGCACCTCGTTGGCCTCAAAGAACTCAATCGCCTCAGAGACGGGGAAAATGTAAAAGAGCTTCTCCATGAGGTATTCGTTGTAGCCGTAGTACAAGCAAAGATCCTTAAGCAATTGCGAAATGTAGTCGTTGCGGGATCTGTTTTGAAAGAAAGAAGGAAATGGTTGTTAGAGCAAGATCTTTCAGAGATTTAGTTATGATAATGGCAATTGCTTCAGAATTCGAGCATAGGCGATGGGTGTACCTGTTGCCCTCGCGCATATCTCTAAAGTTGTTGAGGACACGGACAATCTCCTGAATACGCGCCTGGACAACCTGCAAGTCAGTGCTCTGGAGAATCTCGTGGTCATCGCCGGGAAGAACGTATTTGTCACTCTCCAGCATGATGTTTGTCTGCATCTCGGCCTCGGCCTCCTCAGCCTCGGCCTGAGCGGCGGCGTCTAACTTCCTCGACTTTGCCTCCATGTCATCCTCGTCAGAGTCATCCTCGCTGTTGCTGGCAAAAATGTCCTCCTCGTCCTCCTCCTCGCCCTGACCCTCCTCATCCTCGTCATCAGAGCCGAACATAGCAGCTCCAGGTCCCTTGGACTCTTCGTCAGACTCGGCGAACTCGTCACCCAAGAAATCGTCGTTCAATGCGCCGACCTCGATATCTGAACCCTCCTCAGCAGAGACAAACTCATCATCCTGTATTCATACAAAAGAAAAAAACATACCGCCAATGGTTAGATAACTGATAAGAGGTAAAATGGAACCAGGTCATAGGAGTGCTTGATGGCGATCGTGCGGTGTGTCTGCCAAAACATACCATCTCCTCGATCTCGCTGTCGTCGCTTCCGCTCACAGCACCGTAGGCCCATGACTCATCATCCTCGCTATCGTCCTGAGGGGCAGCGGCTTTAGCAGACTTCTTGCCGCCCTTGGCAGCGACGGGAGCAACCTTGGCCTTTTTTGAGGAGGGCTCCTTGGAAGGGTTGCTCTTGCGCTTGTTGTTGTTGGTTTGTGCGGGAGAAGCAGCCTTGTTGGCGCCTTTCTTGGGTGCAGGACGTCCAGCCATTGTAAAGTGTAGTGGAGTGTGTGATGAAAGGGAGGGAGTTAATGAGGATGGAAGGAGAGGATGGATGCAGGAAAGGGACTCTTTGCTTGAACTGGCGACTGTCACAAAGAAAAAGGAATAGAAATTAGTGGCAGAGAACTGTAAGGCGGTTGTTTTCTTTTTTTCTTTTTTTTTTTTCGTTTGTTGTTCAAATGGACAATATGTTCGGGGCAGTCACCGTGATGGTATAGCAAACACGATTTAATGAATACATATCACATGATACATTGAAGGAGTGACGTCGACATCATTCCGGCGCAACCAATCAGAAAATGGGAAGAAATTTTCGTGGATGCATATCTAATCCGTGGCACTCGCAGCCGGTTGCGTTCCTCCTTTTCACTTTTTGAATCCAAACTTCGAATTCACAAAAATGGCTCACAGCAACATCTGGAACTCCCACCCCCGTGGTTATGGCAAGGGCTCCCGCGAGTGGTAAGAACCCCACTCACTCTCTTCCCTCTCTCGCCTGGGGGAACAACAACAACAACAACAACAACAAGGACCAACAATCAACGCTCATGTCTCCGGTCCCAGAGCCATAAGCAAGCATGAAACACGAAACGAGCCAACATCCGAAAGGAACGGGAAACACCAAGAGCAAGAAGGAATCGCTGCGGGAAGAATCATCAAAACGATGATCAAAACGGATTTGGAGTGCCAACCTGCATCCATGGCGAACCTCTGATGGATCGGCATCCGAATCACTCTGACATTCAGATGGTCGTTCAGCGGGATGATGACACCGACAACCGATTCAGCATAGGAGCCTACCGACCGAATGCGGGATTCACCTCTATAGGTTCAACACAACGAAAGAACAATCATCTGACCCTACTCCACTTTTCCATCCTTGATTTTTTCTTTTCTCTCTCCTACAGCCGTGTCTGCACCCACCCCGCTGGTTTGATCCGCAAGTACGGCCTCAACATCTGCCGTCAGTGCTTCCGCGAGAACTCTGCCGCTATTGGTTTCACCAAGGTACGCTTTCGTGGAGTCTTTTTCTCAGCTCATAACTGATACTAAAGCAATTGCTTTTTTTTCGAAGGACAGTGTTTCCCACTATTTCATGGACCTTGTTTCTAACACTCTTTGCGCTTTTTTCCTGCACCCTTCTTAGACCCGCTAAATTGCCTTTTTGTAGCGGGAACAGCAGTTTCGCCTTTACTCTTAACGCTGGAATAAAGATTCGATCTTTCAGTGCTTCTTTCTCTCTCTACCCTCCACTATCATTACTTCGATGGCAGTGTGAACAATATCTTTTTCTTTTTTGGACATCACGGAATCTTTGGACACATCCTCAACATTTGCTCGATTGAATAGTCAATACGACTGCAGTTCACGTTGCAGGCTGGAAAGCAACATCTCGCCTTTGCACAATATACACTGTTCAGGTTTTGACAGCGAGTTGCGCCTTTTGTCAATTGAAACGATAACAGACACGGACATGAGTGTCTTAAAACATCCACTTAACAACTGAAACGCGGTGGGGTAGCTCAACACAGAGGCTGTGCTGCATTCCGCTTGGCACCTCCACCATGGATGCGCTTGATATTGTCCGTGAACCGAAAGTATAACTAACCGTGTCACATAGAGCAATAGACTTGGCAGACTATGAATGTGAGCACAATTCACATACTCGGCTGTTCTCTCCTCGTGGCGTGTGTCTCCAAGCTAGAGCGGAGAAGGTTCAAGAGGGAGGCGAGGGCACATCGTTCCGAATCAGATACGTGCTGGCCCCTCCAGAGTCCATACAAGTCACAGTCTGGTGCCTGACCGCCGAATCAATAAATTCCAGCTGATTCATTTGCCACCAAAATATCCTGTTTGTGTTTTTTGTTCTCGCTTCTCCCTCTTCTCGCTTGTTCTTTCCCCTCTCCGCAGACAGAAGCGACATCATCATCACAGACGCCTTCCTCTTTCAACCCCCCAAATGCCTGTACGCTCACCTATTCTCCTTTTGCCACACTACTCTTCTTGTCCCTCGAACCACAATCCATTTGAACCTGAACGCCACTAACTTTCGTCATCTCTTTCTGTCAACAAACAATCGCAGTTGCTCTCGCGCCCAACATGAGGATCCTCTGTGTTGCGGAAAAACATGCTATTGCAAAGTCAGTAGCCCAGATACTCTCTGACAACCACTTCCAGACGGTAAAGCGACACACCCACTCGTCGCATTGTCTGGAGTTTGTTCCTTGGTCAACATTGCAAAAACACAAACTCATCATTTATTTTGACATGAAATATAATAGAGGGAGACGGGCGACCAATTTACAAGGAACCTCGAGTTTACCTACCGGTTTCCGAACAACAGCATGGCTCAGATCGTCATGACCTCTGTCCGTGGACACCTCTGCACTACCGACTTTCCGGAGCAATACAGGAAATGGAGCAGCTGCGCTCCTGTCCAGCTATTTGAACTCAACATTGAAAAGAAACCATCAGCAGTACGTTGTTGTTGTTGTCCTTTTTCTTTTATTCCGTTGACCTCTTTCATACCTTACCCAGGAGACTAAATCAAATCATGCATCTCCTTGGATCTGATAGGACCTTGCGGCACTAGAGCGGAACCTGGCACATGAAGCACGGAATGCAAACCAGGTCATGATTTGGACGGATTGCGATCGCGAAGGAGAAAATATCGGAGCCGAGGTCGCTCAAGTCTGCAGGCGAAGTAACCAACAAATCGTTGTAACAAGAGCAAGATTCAGCTCAGTCACACCAGCGTAAGTTCTTCTTCGAAGTCCCAAGTGTCTTGAACATCAATCTCATGAGCATAGACAAATGTCTAATCCAACCTTCCAACTGTCGGCCTGCACTTGTCTGTAGTGAGATTCACAGGGCGATGCAAAATCCGGTTCAACTTGACCAAAGACAAGTCGACGCTGTAGATGCCAGGATGGAATTGGACTTGCGAGTAGGCGCGTCATTTACTCGTTTTCAGACACTAAGTTTCCAGGACTGGTTCCCCGATCTAAAGGACGGTGTTGTCAGCTATGGTATGCTAGAGAGATCAACTTATGCGACAGTCAAAATGAGTGGTCATGGAAAAGACGATACATTACAGGAGACTAACCCATCACACCTTCCCTACGTGCACTTCGGTGCTTAGGACCTTGCCAGTTCCCCACATTGGGGTTTGTTGTGGATCAATACAGAAGAGTCGAGAACTTTATACCCGAGTCGTTTTGGAAGTTGGAGGTGAAGCACAACAAGGATGGTGTCGACGCAAACTTTGTATGGCAGCGCGGACATTTGTTTGACCAGTTGGCTTGTTTGGTCATATATGAGGCGTGCATGGAGACACCGGGACCAACCTTCCGCATCAACAGGGTGAAATCAAAACCGACCTCAAAGTAGTAAGTATCACCGCATGACGCAATTGAGCTGTTTTTTTTTCCACTTTCTGTATCCGTGACAGTAATTGACGTTGTATTTACAACTTCTAATAGCAAACCATTACCACTGACGACTGTTGAACTTCAAAAGAGCGGATCAAGGCTCCTCTCCATGTCTTCTGACAGGATCATGACCGTAAGTGTAAACCATAGACGATGCTTCCACTACCTGCCGATATCTTGTTCTGACAGCTCACTTGAAATTTCATACACGCGATTTTTAGGTCGCGGAAGGGCTATACACGCAAGGCTGGATCTCATACCCAAGAACTGAAACGGATCAGTTCGACCAAAACTACGACCTGATGGGACTTGTTCAGAGACAAACTCACAATGGCCAATGGGGCAGGTTTGCTCAGCGATTGGTGGAGGGGGGATTCAGGAACCCACGAAGGGGCAAGGAGAACGATCAAGCGCATCCACCTATCCACCCTGTCATGCACACCGAGAACCTAGCCGGTGACGAGAAGAAAGTATACGAGTACATCACCCGGCGATTCCTAGCATGTTGCTCGGAGGATGCCAAGGGTGATCAGACGGATATCGATGCGGTCATTCATACAGAGACGTTCAAAGCGACGGGACTCATCATCAAGGAGCGCAACTACTTGGACGTTTATCCCTACGACAAGTGGTCAGGAACGGTACTCCCCAACTTTGAGGAAGGCGAGGAGTTTATACCCACCGAGTTCATGATGAAACATGGAGCCACCCTCAGTCCTACGACTATCACGGAAAGTCAGCTTATCGCCCTGATGCACAAGAACGGCATTGGTAGGTTCAACTTGGTCGTCGAATCGTTGCGAAGAATGTGAAGGTATTGGTGGACGACACCCGCATTTGCGGACCAAATTAACAATGGCGTCTTTTTTCCGACACTCATAGGCACGGATGCGACTATTGCTGATCACATCAAAACTATTATTAATCGGGAGTATGTCGTACGACACAAGCAAGGCAATGAGTTTCAATTCACTCCTTCAACACTTGGGATTGCTCTTGTCGAAGGCTACGACAACATTGGCCTCGACATGAGTTTGTCAAAACCTTTCCTCAGGAGTCAGGCAAGTTTTTCACGTAACAATATGTGAAAGAAATGGGCGAGTTGACGGGAGTGAAAATCGGCTCTTTGAGGAGTCCTAACCTGAAACGGTCTGATCTATCGTCGATATATAGCTTGAGCGAAACCTGGCACTGATCTGCCTTGGCACCAAGACTAAGCAACAGGTGGTTGAGGATGGTATCGAGATGTATCGGAACGTGTTTGAGATTGTAAATAGGGACAAACGGACACTACATCAGGTATGTTCTCTAGCTTTGGTATCCATCACGTCTTGCTCGGATGATCTACTGCAGGATTGACGCTCATCACTTATGTACGACTGATTTGAACTTCTTAGGCACTTACACGATACTTAAGAGATGCTCAGCGGCCTCCGCCGGGCCCAGGGCAGGGACCTAGGAACAATGGAGTACGCAATGCCGGAGGTGGTGGAGGCGGAGGCGGCGGATTTGGAGGGGGTGGTGGAGGTGGTGGAGGCGGTGGAGCAGGTGGTGGCGGTGGAAGCAATGGCTTTCAATCATTTGCACCGAAACCTACGGCACCCATTGTTAATCAGCAGCAGCAAGGGTTTCCAAGTCGTCAAGGCGGAGTAAGTTTCGTCGTCTCTTTATTTGTCTTCATCGGATCCAACAATCCCTTTAACACACAGTTGGTGGGCCAACCTCTTTTACCCATATCTAGGCCGTGATGAACGCATTCCGGGAAAACTTGGGATCAGGGAACAGTACGGACTCAAAACCGAGATGTGCCTGTGGACTGGTGGCCAAGGAAGTAGCGTCGTCAAAGAATAACGGACGGCTGTTCTTTGCATGTTCCAAGCATCAGTCCATCGCCTGCAAGTTCTTTGCGTGGGCAGATGAAGTCAACCCGGCGGCTAATAGTGGACCATGGACTGCTGGTGGAGGACAGCCTCAGGCACCACAACAGTATAGTGCGGCTTTTATGAGCGACAAGCAATGCTTCAAATGCCAACAGGTAGAGTTGCACCGTACGATTTGTTCGCGTAGTTGACCGTGCTGAACTTTCGTTCCAAATGTGCCTGATCGCTAACTTTTCATCGCAATGGGTCGTATAGATGGGCCATTTCTCGAGCAGTTGTACTTCAACAGTAACAAGTTACGGTAACAACTCATACAGCAAGAGTAGCACCAGCCGTAGCGGCTCATCGTCAAAAGGATCCTCTTCCAAATCAACCACCAAACGCGCGTCAAAGTCAGGGATCACAGCTGTTCGTATCGGCAAGAAATCTCGTCCTATCTGATCCACAAAGCGCCAGTCCATCTCTACTTTCTCCTCTTCTAGACCTTCTATTTTTTAAAGTACTTGTATCATCAAATTTATTATTCTTTTTACGTTTATCCACTGTTTCTTGATCCATGATAATAAACAGCTTGTATTCCAGTCTCATTTTTACGCCATTGACACCATTCCTGTGCCCGATCCACCAATCTGTGAAATGTCGCAGATCGTGCACAGGTTGCCCTGGAACTCGGGTTTGAAATGTGCTCGGCAGTATGGGCATTGCACGCTGGGTGAGCCTCTGTAGATGGGTGTGTACGAGATACCGCACACCACAAATGCATTGTACTAGATAAAATAAAGAAAGAATACAAGAAAACAGATATCAGCACGCTATTGCAAAAAGAACAACCATAAACGACAAAACGAGGATGAAGGAAGTTGTTACATACTTGGTCGTAGTCGAGCTGGATCTCGTCGCGGGGGTTGCGCTCGGCAACCTGCTGGATCTGACGAGCAAGTGTGGCTGCCTGCCCTGGGGGTGCCAACTCCAACAGACGGCGTGCAAATGTCTGTGCCGACTGCAAGTTCCTGTGCTTGTAACATGCCGTCATCGCCGTGCGCAAACTGATGATCATATGCTTGGGCTGCAACTGTGCTCCCGTAAAGTATGCTGCCAATTCCAACATTCTCTTGACCCCAGCAGGCGATGTGTCGTTCTGTCCCTCACGGCGGCTCAATTCGATGCTCAATCCAAGAAGGTACTCGCGGCAAACACCAACCAACTGGAGCGCCTATTGGTCACAGATAAATGGAAGGATGAGATATATTAGGACACGCTGCTGCCGTCATTCAAGGACAAAGGAACAAAACTCAAGAGATATATCAAGGCAAGTTACCTCCTCGGCCTCGGACGACTGCGTGACAATGGTGAGAAGAAGCGAGTGCAAGATACTGCGGAACAGTGTGCAAGCTTCGGTAAGCTTGTTGGATGTGGTAGCCTTGTATGCCTCCTGCAACTCGTTCGCGATCAGAGCCTGGAAGTTCTTGATCAGGACAGGGAGAGCCTTCCTTTGGTCAACTTCGCCGGGGTTGCGGCGAACAGGAAGTGTAATCGATGGCATGCCCTCGTTGCCTGTCAGAATCGCCCTGCTGGCCTGGAAGATTGACAAGAACTGGTCCTTCAGTGGCTCAAAGTTAACAGCGCCGACTTGGCGGTTGAGGAGCTATTTTTCAACAGTAAAAAGTATACATGTCAGCAAATTGAATGCCATAGATCAAAGTATGCACCGCCCAGCAAAACAATCACCTATTCATCCCATCAAGCAACTCCAAAAACACAATGCATCCACTGGTCTTACCTGCATGGCTGACTCAAATGCTCCAGCAGCAACGTGGTCGGCTGCGAGAGGAGAGTTCTGGCACCAAATTTCGGCCTCGCTCTGTCCAGCAACAGGGATCGCCAATCCGCCATCCTCTGCAACAATCGCGCCAGTCTCAGCGTGCAACTCTGCAGTCAAATCCGCATCCAAGTCCCAGCCACCATCACCATCAACATCCAAGGCGTCGTTGTTGACTGCCAGCGATGCTCCCTTGTGGTCAAGAGCTGGGATGCTGAACTCATCGTCCATACCCCACTGATCAGCCTGAGGCTCGGCCTCGTTGGCCACCAAAGGAGCCTGGGGTGCAACTCCCTCCATGTCTCCGGTGAAAGCACCTTCAAAGTAGCTGCGAGAGACTGCCAACTGAGGCCAGTTCGAGTCGTGCACACGCATCAAGGGGCGGGGAGGAACCAACAGCGTGCCGTGTGTGGGAAGGTCAGCGACATCCTCGGGCGTCAATCCTGCACTCTCCAGGATTTCGTCCGCAACCTCGTGCATTCCGTGTGTCTTGGCGGTCATGTACGCCAATGGAGCTAGATAGACAAGATACAACAAAGTCAGCGTGGTTCACGGCTGTAGCATTAAGCATTGGCAAATAATGCGTAACAAACGGTATGGGAAACAAAACCATCGCGTGTAAAAACAACTTACTCTGGCCAACCTCGCGAAGGAGACGGACACGCTCCTCGACGTTGCCGAGGAAGATCGAGTTATGGAAACGCGACATGGCATCGCCACGGAGTTCAGCAATCTTGAGCATCTTGGTCAGCTTCTCGGTGTTGCCCGTGGCCAGGTACAAGAACGAAAGGCGGTCAAAGTTCTTGATGCGCTGGTAGCACATCTCCACAATCTGATGGTTGCCTTGACGAAGAGCCTCCTGCGCCAGCTTGGCCCAGTACTCCTCCTTGTCCATGACCTTGGCTGTCTCCAGACCAACTTCCAAGTTGCCGCACTCCAAAGCCAGCTCGAACCGGGTCTTGTCCTCGCGCACAAAGTGCAAGGCAATCTCGGGGTAGCCCTTCTTCTGCAAGTACGCAATGATCGATTGTCCGACAAGGTTCGAGTTGCGGATAATCTGGAGGACCTCGTCGTAGTTACGCTTGGTCAATGCCTGCTTGAAGCGGTACTCGGTGGGGTCAATGGCAATGGTGCGGGTCTTGCCATCACGGTCCAAGCAGTACACGTTCTTGCCCTTGATGCGCGTCAAGTAGATGGGTTGATCAAGCGTGCGGATGATTCCATTGTCACTAGAGTAAGAAAGACAAGTTAAGATATATCCGCGTCAGATCATGGTCTTCTTCATACTGTGTGCTAAAAAAAGGCATTACTCTGAGTGAGTGACTTACCCCTGAGGAAGAGCGTATTTGATGTGGTTGAGGGTCGAGTAGATCAGGATTCCACTCTCGTCCCATGCCGCACTCTTGATGCGGATCGTCTCATGAATCAGGCAGGTCTGTTCCAACGACTTTGTCGCAATTGTAATCGTGTGCTTGCTCAACAAGGCAACATGAGACATGTCGGCCGACCAGACAACATACTTGACAGGAGGAGTCGTCACTTCGGCAATCGTCCTGCGCTGCTGAATGTCAAACAAGATGACCGATGTAGGCGTGCTGAGCAAGAGCTGTCCTGTGCCAGCATAAAAGATCTCGTTGACAGCGCTGGGAGGAGTGAATGACTTTGTGCTGTTGTTCTGCAAATCGCGGATCGTGATCGTCTGAGTCGCCTTCTCGAGAACCGCAAAACGATTGCGGGCAATAAAGATGGCCGAGTTTCCTGATCCACGCTTGCCGTCGTTGGAGAGCTCGCGCGCCTCTCCTGCATAGTCCTTGGGGAGGTTGTAGAGCTCGTAGGTGCCTCCGTCCACAGTCGAAGTGACCAACACTGCACGCTCGGCGGGGTTGTAAGAGAGGGCGCGGGGTTGAATGAACTGCGATCCGGTGCGGCGCACAGCAAGGACAGCAGTGTCCTGCGAGTTGGCATAGTCGTGGACACGCAAGTACTTGTCCTTGATGTAGAACAGGTTGTTCTGGTGAACCGAGTAAGCGGGTCTCTCACGCTCCAACTTGAACACAATCAAACCATTGTCGTGACCTATAGAGCATGGGTGTATTTTCGAGATGTTAGTTGATCCAATGCGTTTTTTCCAAGACCATCTGCTAACGACTCCTAAGGCAGATTTCTTACCAGCAGCGAACAGGTTCAGCTCAGGATGGGCAGTCAAGGCCCAGAAACGATCATGCTCACGACGGAAGGTCTGAACGGCGGTACGCTTGGACATATCCCAAACGCGAATGCACTTGTCCTCGGCGACTGAGATAATGAGCTCCTGACGTTGGTGGAAGATTGTGCATGAGACGTTGTTGGTGTGTCCCCTGCAAGTGTCGACCTCCCAGGCCTTGGTTTCTATTGCGAAATGTTAGTGGCATAAGAGAGATTAGTAATAGATCGCACTCCATGGAACATATTGCTGGATTGACTTGAAAATGACGCCGGCTTTACCATTCATTCTCCAGAGCTTGACCTGACGATCGTCACCGGCAGAGACGATCAAGGGAAGAGTAGGATGGAATGTAGCCCAATTGACACTACGGTCGTGACCCTCCAAAACATATTTGACGATGGCATCGGTGCTTCCAAAGATGTCGGCCTGCTGCGAGGCACGGTGGGCACTCTCGTCGTAGGCAACTGTTCCTGGAGCAGCGTTCTTCTTTCTCAAGCCTATTCCATACAGTAAAAATGTACCCAAGGTTAATAATTGAAAGGACCAGCTCTTGTATGACAAGCAAGCACTTGCTAATCGATGTATATGTATCATAATCAGGACCGATCCACGTACCAGAGATATCCCAGACACGAACAGTCTGGTCGAGAGATGCGGAGACGATGAGATCCTCCTTGGGATGGAACTGTGCGCTCATGACATAGTGGTTGTGGCCGGTCAGGATGGCGATACAGTTACGCGACTGCCAGTTCCAGATACGGATGGTCTGATCGTCGGAACAACTGAGGATCCATGGGTATTCGTGGTGGAAGTAGACGGTACGAACGTAATCCAAATGTCCTGTGAGTGTGAACTGGCAACGACGCGTCTTGTAGTTCCAGACCTTGATCTTGTAGTCATCTCCTGCAGACACAAACAAGGGCTGCGAAGGGTGGAAGGCAATGCCACGGACGGGGCCTATACATAGCAAAGTATCAATTGGTTGTTGGCTGTTAGAGGTCGCTTTGCTTCTTTGGTTTTCAATATGAACGCGATATAAATAGGGGATCGAGCGCCTTCTGTAAAGAGATCTCGAGTTGTAAAGTGGATGCGTACCATCGTGTTCATCGAAGCGCTCGAGAAGAGTTCCCATTCTGTAGTCCCACAACTGAACCGAGCCATTGTGAAGAGCAGCGAGGATCCAGGGACGCTTTGGGTGGAAAGCGATACCCTTGACGCGGTTGCTCTTGGACTCGAACTAGTCGTATTTATAGATGAAGGCGGAAGAAGGTGATCTCGCGTTAGCATCAAAGACTGATGTCGATTTGTCGTTGCCAGAGCAAAAAAAGAGAGAAAGAGAGAGAGAGTGTGTGTGTGCGTGTGTGGGTTGGGTGTACTGATGTGTGAGAATGTGAGTAAAAGTACCTTTGTTAACATCTGCATGGTGGCGAGCGTGTTAGAGGTAAGACGAGCTGGTGCGAGGGAAGGTGGAGTCGGGATGTCAAGGAGAGGAAAAAAAGAGTGAGGTTGGGAGTGGAGGGAGAGGAGGAAGTGTGAGGTGTGTGGGCTGGGAGGGGTGGAAGGGAAGTTTACAGCCTTGGAGGAGAGAGGGAGAGAGAGAGAGGGATGATGAAGGAAGAAAGAAAGAGAAAAGAAAAAGAACAGACGCCTTCGGAGTAGGTGTGTGTGAAAGAGAGAAGGTCAATCCAAAAAGTAAAAAAAAGGATGAACTTCATCATCGTCTCCCCATCGTGGCACCTTCTATCAGCACTCTCGCACTCACACAATTGCCCTGACGGCTGCCACCACAGGAACTCCACGTCACTTTGGGACCCTTCCATGTGTCATGTGACCGTAATATGCAATTACAGATAGCGATCTCTTAATGAACAACAAATGACTTCATAGCTATTTCTTCTTACATATTTCCTTTGTGTCCCTTTCATCCACTCTCATTCCTCTTTGACCAAGACACACTCCTTCTTATTACCACTACTACTATTACTACTACTACTCAATCCCCCACAATGATCCCGCTGGCCTCATTCTGCCATTGGGCTAATACAAACGGCGTCGTCTCAAGACTGATCCCAGAAGACTCCAAAGGAATGGGCATCGGTCTCTTCTTCGTCAACCCCGCTCCTGAAAACAACAATAAGAACGAACTCGACCAAGGCGAACTCCTCTTTGTCCCCCGTTCCCTCCTCCTCTCCCGCTCGCGTGTCATTCAATTCAACTGTCCATTCCTCCAAAAGTCCATCTCTATCATCAACCCCTCCAATGTCTCGGAACGACTCGCTATCATCCTCTTTATTCTCTCCCAACGACTCCTTCTCGAACACCGTACACAACAAAAACTCGATCATTCTTGTTCCACAAGCAACAGCGCAGACGAGAGTGGCCAAGACCTGTTCGCAGATTATATTGCTACACTGCCAGATGTCTCAACCCCAGTAACCCTCGATCCTGAATTGGTCCGCGGGTACCTCGCAGGCACACTCCTCCTGGACTCTGTCTGTGCCAAGCGATCCAAGCTCGAGGCTGAATTCGAACATCTCAGTGGCAAACTGGGCGCCTTTGAGGATTGGCCCTGCCGCCCGACCCTCGAGAACTTTATCTGGGCTGACGCCACTTTCTGGTCCAGAGTGCTGTCTTTCAAGACCCAATGGGCCGACAATGACACTAGCGGTGACTCTAATGATGATATGCACATGGTTCCTTATCTCGACTTTGCCAACCATGCAGTCAAGCCCAATATCCGCTGGGAAGTCGACTTTGACGGCCTTCGCGTCTGGGGTCAAGAATCGCTGCTACAAGATTCCAAGGACGGTGCTGTCGAACGCGAGGTCTTTCTGTCCTATGGAAATAAACCCAACACCGAGCTCTTGTACGTATTCAATACACTTCTAGACAAGCACGCTATTTATGTCGTCATTTTGCTTAGCTGTCGTCACTTTGCCAGTGCGCAATTGCAATTACCTCTAACACCAGCTTTTACTCCACAGGTTCTTGTACGGATTCATATTGCAAAACAACCCGACTCAGTTTTTGACCCTTGCGATGCCGATGGATGAGGACGATCCGTACTACATGCCCAAGGCCCACTCGCTGATGCGCTGGAGGATTCTTCCAAGAATCCCGATCTACCTGAATAAGACCGACGGCCCCGATGATCTGGAAGAGTTGTGCCCTGGTTTGTGGATCACACTAAAGTCGCGGTATCTTCTCTGGCTCTACGCGCTTAGTGAGGATGATGGGTTAAGTGCATTGATCGAGGAACCCGAGTCCAAGGTCTGTGTCATGCAAGATTCGGCCGACCAAGACGATGACGAGAACGCGCTTGAGGAGGCTGACTTGGTTGATGAGGACGTTGTGGGGCAACTTGTGTTAACGATCAACGATACCAAGATTGATACTCTTGAGGTATTAGAATCGATTGTGCCCAAGTTGGACATCTTTCCTGTGATCAAGCTACGTACTCTGGTCCTTGTGTCTGATCGCATCGAGTACTATGTCTCCCGGATCATGGAGACGGGCAACAGAGTGCAGAAGGCGGATATCGAGACTATCAAGACTCTCCATTCTGCCAATGGATCTCCTACGCCTGATCATGCCGAGATTCCGCGAGTGTCGAGGATAGGCAAGAATATCGGTGATTGCCTGATGCCTACAATCCTTGAGCCAGACCACACGCAGCCGATTACCACTCGCCAGCTCGAGGCGGAGACGCAAGTGTCGAACCTGGTGACGATGATGAAGAACTATCGGGCGGAGGAAATGAATGTGCTTGTGGGGATGGGCAATGTCCTTGGCGAGGCGCAGACACAATGCCATGAAGAGAGCGAATTCATACAGAGTTACCTCGCCCGCATGCAGCTTCAAGAATAGATAGACTACCGTGTTTTTTATTCCAATATATGATTACACACTTTTTTTCTCATGCAACCATTCTTAGTGTCAATCGATACGCCACTAATTCCGCGTTGAGAAAATTCCACTGACGTCACTTTTGGTAAAATCGAACGCCTCCTCGATCGGTCCTTTTTATGTCCACACATCAACCAAACCCATCACTCACTAACACTAAAAGCAACATCAATCATGTCATCCAAGGACGACGACAACTTTGACCTCTACGACGACCCTTACGTCGCCACTGGACGCGGCGGAGGCGCAGACCCCTACGCCGAGGACGACGACGATTACTACAACGGCGATCACGGACGCGGACACGACAGGAGGGACAGATTCCAAAACACCCGTGATGTCCCTCCTTCCTCTTCCTCATCCTCTTCTGCTGCCAAGAACGAGAACAATAACAACAGAGAAGGAGGCAGTGGTCGAAAGGACTCTGAGGATCGAGATGGGTATGGCCATTTTCGGTCAAACAGCAACGACCAGGGTGAGCCCAAGTCCTACGGTGCTTCCTCGTCGACCTCGGGTTCGGCTGCATATGACCCTGCCCAGTCGTATGACCAAAAGGACTCATCGTCGTCCTACCAATCAGGATCGCAGTACACGTCTCACCAAGGCAACAACTTCCAGGACAACAAGTCCTACAACCAGCAGGCGTCTCAGTCTTCGCAGCAACAACAGCAGGAGTCAGCGTCGGGAGGAGGTGGAGGAGGACGTGAGCTTGGGTAAGGATCGCGCGTGCGCTACAATTTTACTTCTCTTATTTGTACAAATGATCAGATGTACCCCACAACTACAGTCATATCGTCACCATCAAACAGTCTTTGGCAATAGGTTGTCGATCGATGCATTAATGCATCGTTCTGTCGACGACCACCTTGCACTACAGGACGGATTGCTTGAACGGACGTATTCAAAGAGGGTAGAGCGTGCATTAGGAGTTAGTCTCTTTGACAAACGAGAGGGGCCTAGTCAATACCATTGTTCGCAGTCGCATTATGCATTGTCCATAGGTTTGTCTATGTACCTTGTTTCACTACAGCAGTTGTAAAGCATAGCAGGATAGCAGCAAAACAACCATTCCCAAAAAAAAAATCCCAGAAACCTACACAGATTACTACAGACAGGCAGCTACTTCCACAGACAGACAGACAGACAGACTTATATCCGATTAGGTCGAGTAGAGAGAGACCTATTCCTCTTTTTCACAATGAAGTTCATTCTTGTTTGCTAATCTGCTCCTATCTCTTTCTATTTTTTTCCTCTCTCTTTCAAACATCATCCATATCATTATGACTAACATATGATATTCATTGTCGTTTCGCCTTGCGCCTCACATTGATCTACTTCGTTCACTCTCTCTGCCTCTTCCTCCACTGATGTCCCTGTACTCCCCTGCCTTCTTGGTGTCTGTAGAAAAATGTTTATTGGAGGTCTGAACTGGGAAACTACCGATGGTAAGGAACTGTGCATTGACACAAGCACATTGAACGTGTATAATCAAATACATGTAAAAGGATCACCTGGATCTAATGCATATTTCAAAATCGTGCTTAATAGAGAGCTTGAAGAAGTATTTCTCACACTATGGAGAGTTGACGGACTGTATGGTGATGAAGGACCCAATGACGAACAAGTCCAGAGGATTCGGATTCCTCACCTTCCTGGATCCCAGGAACGTCGATGCCGTCTTGAAGGAGGACCACCACCTTGACGGAAAAATGGTAACTCTCTTGCCTTTTTTTTTTTTTTTTTTTTTTTTTTTGGGAAGGGGGGGAGGGGGACCGTCGCATAAAACGAATGCAATTTTGCATACTTACTCATGTACCCCTCCTTCTCGCACAATCATTGACCTTAATCTCCCTTCCCCCACCTCCTCAAATTTATATCTGAAAATAGATCGACCCAAAGAGGGCAATCCCCCGCGAGGAACAGGAAAAGACGGAAAAGATCTTTGTGGGCGGGATCGCAGCGAACGTGACAGAGGAAGAGTTTGCAAACTACTTTTCGCAGTTTGGGCATGTGCTCGATGCAACTCTGATGCTCGATCGTGCATCAGGTCGGCCTAGAGGATTCGGATTCATTACCTTTGAATCTGACCGTGGAGTTGATGCTGCTTTGAGTCGTCGTGACTTGATGCTCCATGATAAGCCTGTAAGTCCAGAAAATGATTCTACGCGTTCGCGTCTACTAGCTTACGTGACCGATAGTTACTCACGCATGTTTGTTGAATTCTTTGAACATAGATTGAGGTAAAGAGAGCGCAACCAAAGCACAGGGCAGACACCCGCGGAAACACCGGAGGCAACCAAGGATTCGGAGGCCAGGGCGGGTTCAACGCCGGAGGATATGGAGGTCAGACCGGGTTCGGAGGAAACGCAGCCGGCGGTAACCGTGGTTTCGGTATGGACAACATAGGTGGTATGATGGGCGGCGCCGGTGGGTTTGGCGGCTATGGCGCTGGTATGGGTGGTATGGGTGGTGGTGCAGGAGGACAAGGAGGTGACCCTTACCAGGCTATGTACGCCGCTGCTGCTGCGCGATATGGCGCCAACCCTGCTGCCGCGGCCGCATTGGCGCAACGTTACCGGTTGGCTGCTGCAGCCGCTGCAGCCGCCTATGGAGGAGGTGGCGCTGGTGGTCCTGGAGGTATGGGTGGGAACAGTGCTGGAGGTGGCGGTGGGTTTGATCCCAACATGAACATGCAGGCTGCCATGGCAAACTTCTATCGTCAGCAGTTTGGATATGGTGCCGGAAATGCAGCAGGCCAAGGCGGTGCTGGAGGGTATAATAACCAAAACAACGCAGGCTATGGTGGCGATGGTGGTGGTGATCAGGAAGGTGGTGGAAACTCGCCATCACAGAGACGCCACGGCGGCCAAGATGGTGGTGGTTCTGGTGGAGGATACAACAACAACCAGGATTCGAGGGGAAGTGGCGGAAACAACAGCAACTACAGCTCGGGTGGGCGACCATCGAACCAAGGAAGCGGAGGATCGCGTCAGAGCGGATCTGGGGGCGGTCCTGTTCGTGGTGCTGGTAGCAGCAATAGCGGTGGAGGAAGCAGTGGTAGTGCTGGAGGATCATCGTCCGGAGGACATGGTCGTGGCGGTGGTGGATCCTACCATCCTTACCAGCGGTAGATACAGGGAACTTACAGCTCTTCTCAGCAATAGAGTGCTGTTTTTCTCTTACCTCAACTACCAGCCTTGGTTCACAACTGGCAATCCAACTTATTGTTTGCTTTTTCGTTTTGTACTCTGCAATTATTCCAATAAACGTATCAATATAACTATTATGTGTGTGAAACGGGCAGCTATTGTATATTTTGTGAAAATGAGTAATGGTACAATATAGTGTTCAAGTGAACGAATTCTGCTTGTCTATGGAGAAAAAAAAACCGACAGTGGCCGCTTGTGGTGGCTTTCGCCGTGTTCGTGCTTGATGCCATGGTAAAAAGAGTAAGAAAAAAAAAAGAAAAGGAGATGGAGCCGGAGGAGAGGCAAATTTGGGGGAGTCCTGAGAGGCGAGATCCTAGTTGATTACAATAGAACGGCGGATCAACCATCCCCTCTTAGAGCCATCCACTAGTCTGTGTACAGCCTCTGTTCATAGATGTAGTCGATCACTGCCGTTGGCAAGAGGTACTTGATCGACATGCCTCGGCGGATGAAGAGCCTGATCTTTGTCGAGCTGATATCGTTATAGATGAGCTGCTTGATCACAAAGACGTTGCGCCGGTGCTTGTACAGGACGTCGTGCGACAGCAGGAACTCATACACATCTGATCCTGTTCTCTCCAGAATCAAACATCCGTATTTTCCGATAATGTGGTGAAGCTATTTGTTTTTGAGAGTAAGGAAGATAGTGGTCAATTGGTTGGTTCGTATCTAAATGTTGCCATCAATCCCGTTCATAGTAACGAAGTAATCCTGGATCCTGAAGACTTACATCGGCAGTAGCCCAGACATCGGGAGCGGCAAAGGACTGGACCAAGTCTCCACCAGCAAGAAGCATAATTTTGATCGGCTTGTACTCGCCTACGTTCATGTATATAAGATAGTGCAGAGTTAGTGAACGTGTAATGACTCCCTAAACATCAAACAGTCGGTTCCTCCTGTGTGTGAAGTGGGATGAAAACATACCATTCTTCAGCTTGACGCCACCTTCGCCGTCGGCGCCGTTGAGCTCGTACTGAAAGTGATCCAGAACAATAGCGGTGCGTTGGTAACTTGTCTGCAGACTCTCCCAGCTGTCGACCATCAACCATGTGCTTGACTTTTCGACTGCCAGCTCGCACATGCGCACACGATGTTTTGCCTCTGCCAGTCCTTGCTTCTGATAAAAGTCGGACACGGGTGAAAAGTACCCTCCCATGATTTCAAAGTCGGTGTTTTCCAAAACGTGGTCTCGGGCCATTTCTAAACGAGACCAAAAGTGGGGGGAGGGAAGAAGAGCGGTTGTTGAAATTAGTTTTCCATCACTGGACAAAAAACTGGAGGATACTTTTACGCTTCTTGCACACGATTCTGTCGCCCTTTTTTTTTCTTTGTCGACCGATCACTCTCCATTTCAATAAATGAAAAGAAAAAAAAAGGAACGCGGTCGTGAAAATAAAAGGTTGTGAAAGGCGAGCCGGGCCGCGAGTGGGTGAAACGGCGAGGCACAATAAACGTCTGTTGTCTGCACATGGATCGTGGTCGATTGTCACCAAAAAAAAAAAAAAAAAATCATTATTAACCAAAGAACAATTGCATTTTGTGCATACCAAACATGCGGAGATGGAGGTATGTGATGGGAGAGAAAGATCCACACGCCACGATCACCAAGGGCGTCTTGGACTCGTCTATAAGGTTGATTTGGGATAAGAATGGACAAAAGGAGCGGGTTCAGGATTCGTGAATACGGCACAATAAACACGTATAATGTCATCAATTGGTCGTCCAATGTCGTATGTTGGGTCCGTTATGGCGCTGTATCCTCTCTCGAAAGCATTTATCGCTATTAACTGTTCCAAGATTGTTCGAATATGATCCGATCCGGCGTTTGTTCCAGCAAATACAATTTGAGCTGACTGTATGTACCTTTCATTTGGTGTGGGATTCTCTGCCGTGGGAAGGTATAGTTGGTGGCATCAAAGATCTCTGTTGAGCCATAGGCCTCTGTATGCTGTCGATCCGAGGAGCTATTTGTTTTAGAAATGAAAACACCGATAACAAAGAGCCAACAAAAACAAAAGAAAAAAAATAAGAGTTTAACCTGTCATTAGTCATTCTGCGGGTATCGACAGACAAAAAGAACATTTTTCATCTCTCTTTTTTTTTTTTGTGTTGGGCGTCTTTTTTGGCTTTCTTATTATTGTTGTGTCTGGTACACTCTATCCCGTCTTGCTTGCTGTTGTGTCATTTATGTTTTTATCAGCGCCATCGTACCCTCACGATGACTCTTATTATCTTTTCCTTTTCTGCGTTGTCTCTCCCTTTCGATCTGCGATATGCCTGGTACAAATGTTTTATATCTGACTTGAACAATACTCCTGATTAAGATCCTCCTGTGGCATTCTTAAATGGTTCCTTTGAGGTGAGGTTGCGTACCTGTTCAAGTTCCAGATGTTGTCGTCGACAGGCATTGGTGGTGGCATTGTTGGGGACAGTATTTTGTAAGTAAGAAGGGGGGGGGTAACAAGGGGAAGAGAGGCGTAAAGGGAGGCAGCTATTGATAAGTGCGTGTGTTGCTTGGTATAAAGTGGTGGCAAAGAGTCAATGTGATGTGGAATTGTAGCAAAAGAGCAGAGGGGTGATGTGGGAATGAGAAAGAACAAAGAGTGGTGGCAGTTGTTGTTGTTGTTGGTGATTGGTTTAGAGTGTCGTTGATGGATGAACAAGTGATGAAGGAAAGAAAGTTGTTGTTTGGCGAGAGAGTGAAAAGAGAGGAGCGAAAGAGAAAAAAAGGGCAAAGAGAGAGAGAAAGGCGCAACAAAAAAGAAGAGTGGCAAAAGGCGAATCTTTAAAGCCATAAGAGTGGGAAAAAAGAGGCTCGACCTGGACAAAGCATCAACGACAAGCAAAAGGCCTAGTGATGATCAATTGAACCAATCATCACTGCAGTCACACTCAACCTGCTTGAACCCATATCTCACACTCACACATCTCAAGGCTGACTGAGAAACGAAGCACCGGGCCTCTCTTGGTCTCTTCAGTTCGTTCCTCGGGCGGTTGACTTGCTCTGGGCAGTTGATCTTGCCTTATCAGGATGACCAAGGTTCTCTTTCTTATCTGCTGGATCCACAATAACGAAGGTGTATTCCTTGTGTATTTTACAACTCTATCTGCTGTTTTGTCTCTCTTTCTTTCTTTCGCCGCCTCATCACTATCAACTAGCCCTGTCCAGTTGTCTTTGTTCCTTGTTTGCGATCAATTGACTACGCAAACGCAAAGAATCGTTCAAAATGCGGGAAAAAAGGGGCAGATGAATGCACAGGTCGCGTCTTTTTCCGATCCACAAAAGAAAAGGTCTCTTTCTTTCCGAGGTGGACTCATTCGCTCAACAATGAAAAGGCTGTACACAGCGCAAAGACCCCTTTCTCTTCCTTTGACTCCAGCTCTTTCTCTTTGACTCCAGTTCTTTCTCGTTGACTCCATGTCTTTCTCTTTGACTCCAATCAATTGACCAGCATCCCTACTAACCTTCCTCCCCTTCTTTACCCGACGACCCACTACCTTATCCATCAACTAGAAAATGGATAAAATGGATACACCCTTCCTCCTGGAAGCTCCTTCCACGCACCAGAGTCAAAATAAAAATATTAATGGGGTAAAACTAGTTGCACACGCGATCATTCAATTTACTCTCATGTGACTCGTAGCTTCGTTGGGATCCTTTCCTTTGCCACCAAAGTGTGGACATGGCATGATAGAATAGTAAACAGGATATTATATTTAAAGAAGGACTACATTGCATAGTAGATGCTCTTGGATCCAATGGTGATAAAGGTGTCGGCAACCAAGGCGACAACAGAATCAGGGATCTTCTTGTCACCCTGCTGACCCACCATCACAGGCTTGCCTGTCCTCAGACTCTCCCGAAGGGCGACCCGGGTATGGGCAGGAGGGAGGTGCGTGTTGGCCGAGATGGAGATCGCAGCATAGATCTTGCCGTCAATAACAGCCTCGAGCGACGATGCCGCCTTGTACGTGATCCGGGCAACACGGATAGAAGACTTCGCGACCAGGTTGCTACATTCATCCCGCTGTGCGTCCGCCACGAATTGAGCATTACTCGATCCTGCGTTGCTAATAGGGTTGCCCGAGTTAACAAAGTCGTCGGTCCAGGTCTCGATCAGGTTGAGGGTGCACCGACTGGCCGCCGTGTTGGGTGTAGAAATGCTGAGTTTCTTGTGGACTTCCTCGTGCATTCCTTGTTGAGTCACTAGGTTGACTCTCTCGTTCGGTGGTGCCAGGCGGTAGCGGGAACGGTACTGGAGGTTGTAGGCCCACTGCCAGCCATGCCTGTCACCCTCGTAGTAAGGGTACAGCATCATCCGGTGAGGTCCGTACGCCTGCCACATCACCGTCGACTCGTGCATTGGGCTGACTGTGGCGTCGTAGCTGATCTTCATCCCCGACTCGTAGAACGCGAAACCATTGGAGAATTCGTCAATAGAACAAGTCGTCTTGCCCGAGAACAGCATACTGCGGTCGGGTCCGCTGGCAAACCCGACACAGATCGGGTACTTGGCCTGATGGATGTCCTTCTTGGTGTTAGCGGTGAAAATGAACAATGTTGTCCAGCCCGCGATATCGCACGACATCTTGTTCTTGAAGATTTTGGAACGGGCTCCTACACCGTCAAAGGCATAGCCGACACAGAAGGGGAGAATATCGGTCGAAGCGGCCGCTTTGCTGACGGCGTTGGTACGGGAGGCGGCCGTGTTCCCGTAGACGGCCTCGTGGTATTTGGCGATGTGTTTTGCGGCATCCTCATAGTCGTAGTCGACAGTGTATTTACGAAGCTCAGAGTCGTCGGTGACGGTGAAGGGTTGGTTTCCGTTAGTGGCTGGGTGGGTGCCGTTCTTTGAGGAGCCATCTGAAGGTGGGAGGGATGTGGATGTGGGTGAGAGTGCAAAGGTAGTGGATGGGGCTGGGGGTGGTGCGAAGGTAGATTCGATGACGGGCGCAGCTTGAACGGCGATGGTCAAGGCGGTGGCTACGAGGAGCGAGATGATAGTAGGGACTTTCATGATGGTATCTATGTATGGAAGTATATATGTACAATGGTAAAGGAAGGAGAGTCTCAGTCTGGTGGAGGAATGTGTGTGCGAGGGAGACAGAGGCAAGAGTAATAGGAAGTGAAGGAGGGAGGGGGAGTTGAGAGTGTCGACTGAAGGAACCAACAAAAGTGGGCGATGGCCATGTCTTTTTATGTATGATTATCTTTTCGTTCCTTCACAGCTGTGGGATACCTTTAAGAAAGTACGCAACCCGGGGGTAGAACGGTTACGGTTAGGGCAAGGACCAATCCAAGGGAGAATACATATGAAATATGAGAGCACTCACTTCCTGGTTTTATTCCTTTACTTTACAGTGTTGTGGGCATTCAAGGTGGCAATGGACACAAACACAATTGGACAAAGAACAAAAGGTGAGAGCATCCAAGTTGTAGTAGTGCCCCTTTGTCATCTTGATTGCAACAAGAAGATAGAGAAGTACTGTACGAGTCCAAGAAAAGAGATGCTAATGAAGCATTCCATCGGTAAGTAAGATGGTACTGCAATGCACTGTGCGAATTGAGGTCCCAGTCCCAGGCACGCACGAATAAATTAGGCACAGAAAAAGAATAATGCTCACAAGGAAGAAGGGGAGAAGGAGCATGGAATAGACTGCAATTATCTCTGACTTTGAGAGCATTCCGACACACACAACACAAATACCGGCCAACAATAATCCTAGTTCAGCAGTAGTCCAATCCAAAACCGATGTCCTCATTAAGAAATAGGAACCCACAGCCAAGGAATAGGGGGCCACCGTGCCCCCCAATGATCTATCCTTAGATTCACATCTGTCGGGACATTTTCATTGGCATTCTTCATGGGAACTCTATAACCGACAGCCTGTTAGATACCTGTAACTTGATTACCTGGTGCCAAGAAGGAATGTTTTCTAAGGGGAGGGAACGAAACAAAGATGTTCCATGTTCAGCCGTTCTGCTTGTTTGTGAGACGGTTGCACAAACGATGTCGGATTGTCGGGGCATGTTGATATTCTACACAACCTACAGATCATGATTTTGTGACAAGTACGTGATGCATGTGCCGGAGGCCAACAAGAAGGAGTAGATAGGATGAATGGATGGGTGAACAGGTTTGTTCCTCCGCTCGTTGCATGAGTAAACAAATTCCTGCGAGAGCACAATCGTCAGAAGTCGGGGAAGCTATGATTTGCACACGACGCACACAAGAAGAAAAGGTATCGAGAGCACCATTGCCTTCTTCTTGTCAATGTTTTCTTCCTTCCACTGAGCCATGGCTCTGTTTGGCAATGCGAACCCATCCCATGGGCGCGCATCGAAAAAATAAACTGGCGTTGGTCAACCCAACATCCGACATGCCCCATGAAAAAATTGGAAGACTTGTGGGAACACAAAAAAGGGCAGGGTCCCCATGTCGCTCTTGGTTTCTCAATGAGTTGTTACAAGATAAACGCAATGGTACAAGGGCTGCTTTGTAGGCAAGAAAAAAATGAAGACAATGGACAATGGAGTGGAGGCGATCTTCAAGAAAGCCCAAGAAGATGGGTCATGAGGAATGTAATGAACACGGACCATGGTCTGAGAAAGAAAAATAAAGGAATGTTGATCCCATGTTCCATTCAGGAACGCTATCTCACAAAAAAATGTGGGCCTGACATAAAGCAGACTAGAACCATGTTGCACCTGACTTGCGTTTATTACCAAGTAGGGAAGAAGAGGCGAATGGCCATTTTGCAACAAAGGTTAAAGACGCCAGATCTATTCATGAGTCCACGTCCTATAGCGCTGTTCGTCCTGAGTACTTGAAACTGGCATTCGCCTCTATGTAGTCAACATCGGATCGCTGGCACTGTAGCTTCTTTGTGAATGACCATCACTATTAATTGGCGAATTTAGTGGTAGGAAACGCGTGCTTTTTCTCCGTGTTGGAGTAAAGTTGCGAGATCGAAAGGGACGGATCGCTACACGCTCAGTACCGCCACTGAAAGTGAGCGAGGAAGGAGAATATTAAAGTAAGACGTGAGATAAGGGGGCGAGACATGAGAGAAAGAAATTGACCAGGTGTAAGTCTGGACATGTGCACAGATGGATATACTCATCAACTGTGCTCATGGCGCCCTTTACCTTTCACCGAGGAGCTCGTACTCGATGCGAGTTGGATAAAACAACATGCGCCAACATGCCGTAGTTGTGCAACCAAACAACAAGTACCTTGCTGTGGTAGTGATGTCTGGTGAGAGCAGTAACTGGCGTACAGTACGTGGTGGATCCGTACTTCTAGGATGCGTATCCGACTTATGACCAAGGAAAGGTTTTTAATATCCCTGCCATCCACCTCTTCCCTTTATCTCGCTCTCGCTCTCGCAAAAAAGGAAGGAAGGCGAGAAAGAGGGGAATGTGTCCATCATCATCTCAGGAACATACTCACACTCCGTCCCTAGGCAATAGGAATCGTTGGTGTAGGAACAAATAGATAGATGGATGGGACAGCTATGCAACCAGTTCGAGCAAGAATATATTCAACCACAGCAGTAAGCATGCTCCCATAAAAAAAGACAACTACCGTTGGCGCCTCTGACAAACATTATCAGTCCACAGATCATTTCCATTGCTCATAAGAAGAACATTTCTTCCTCCCTTTGTTTTGTTCACATCTCAGCCTCGCCCCTCTTCCTCACTTGACCAACCATACCCTCATACACATCGCCGATCTTTTCAGGCCGTTGTTGAGACTAATCCGACAAGCAAATAACATAAAAGAGCTGAAAGCACGCCTGTACGGATGACAATATTTCGTTACCCTCCAAAATATTAATAAACATTTTTTCACTCTATTTTTGTAGCGTCTAGCCAAGAGATGATGTCCTACAAATCCACCCTAATCACCATTATTCTGCTCGCAGTCGTCTGCCTGATGCAATGAGCTTTTGCAGATGGATACGAAGAACTTTGTGTAGCGGCCTTCGAATCCAACGATTTCAACAACGAGAGCACGACGAAATGCTGCCAGACTTGGACGACCAACATGTCGGGGGGTCAACTCGATGGCTTTACAAAGTGCGTCCCATCATTGTCCACGCAGATTCCAAGAGCTATCACGGCAAGGGCAAGAGCAAGAACTACAAGCGTGATACCAGTAAGTGCGTCAGGCGCAACAGCAAGACGCGCAGCGACAGTTAGTAGAAAGTACTGTGTCTATTTCATTATGTTTTACTTTTCTTCAACATGTTCGATTGAACATGTCGCACTCCATTCATTGTCTGTTGGTGCTACAGAAATAAAATATGTCTATCTCATCCGTGTATGATTGTTGATCCATTGGTTCTCTGCTTTGTACTGTACTCCCACCTTCCTGTAACGATGTAGGCCTTTTGTTTCTTCAACATTGTCCATTGTGGTGTACGCTTTCTCGCTTCCCCCAATTGTATGTCTTCTTCGTGTTTTTCTCGAATGTTCAGTCGCTTACTGTAGATACACAGCCCTGTGCCATTGCGGTCCTGAAAAAACCCACTTTTCAGGGGACGGACATCGTCGATGCTCCTGCTCTCGCTATGATTTTGGTCCACATGAGGGCATTTTAGGTAATGGCCTCGCGAATCATAACTAACAATCGACAAAGGAGTATGATAAAAACCTAGATGTAAGTACTACACTGTGGCCCAATCCCTTTTTGTTTACCATCAAGTGCGACGTAGTGCGGCAAATGGTGGACCGGAGACTCATTGTAGGCTTGAGGGAACAAAGAGTTAAGGGTGGAAGAGTCGATTTATTACAGCAAGTAGCTTGAAAAAGTCTTTTATGTGCTTTTCTGTTGGTTCCTTTCTTCCTGCCAGACATCTTTTCGAGCAGCACGAACCGTGGTGCCACATGGGAAGGCAGTGTTCCTTAACCATGGGAGGAAGGATCAGCGCCACCAATTTTTTTTGTAGGTGATCAGAGTTGGAATCTTGTAGTATGTACGACTCTAGTGTTCATCGTACGTCACATTTGGGTGCGAGGTGAGTTGAAGAGAGCGGACTTTGCGATCTCATCCTCCTTCGCGGACACAACGACGACCACGACGACGAACACCTTTACCTCCTACTCCTCTTTACCCTAAAAACTACATAACCTACCCACCATCGACCACACCCCATCCACAGTCAGTGAGACGGCAAGCAGACAGGACATTTCAACCTCACAAAACAACCCACCGCAGCCGGTACGGGATTATTGAACCACAACCACATGAGCACTTGTCGACGAAGTAGAGAATTCAAGAACTACCTCGGCGCGTAGATGACCTAGAAGAGCAAGTAGAAGGACACGCATACTCACCTTGCTTTCGCACTCTCTCTTCTCACACCCACAAAATCTCCATGTATTCTCTCTTTCTATCGAACAATAGCCATGCAGACATCACAGCAGCAACAACAGCAACAATACCAGCAACACATGCAGCAGCAGCAACAACAGCAGCAAAGGGCGTCAGCGATGCAAGCAGCAGGACGTATGCCCAACGGAAGGCATGGCTCATTCGAAATGGGTAAAGAACAACAAAACGACTTCCGGAAGAACATGCATTAACTTGAGAACATAAACACTTTGATGGTTCCCTATTCAACAATCTCACAATACAGTGGGGAAGAAAAAGAGCGGGAAAGGAATTGACAACGATACTTGAGGGAAAAAGCAACGACCAGCATAGGGTGAAGGGACACGTACAGTCACTGCACAGTCGACTGACATTTTGTTACCGTCTCTCTCTGTACCTCGATCTCTTTCTCTCTCTCTCCGTCTGCTTTTGATAGGCCAGCCATCTCAAGGCTGGGGATATGGATCAGGACCTATGCCAGGAATGAACCAAGCAAGGCCTCCAATGTCTGGGTTCCCATCCATGATGCAGTCGTCCATGTTGCAGCAGCAGCAACACCAACAACAGCAGCAACAGTCTCAGTCATCACAGCAGCAGCTGCACCCACACCCTTCTCACCAGCAAGAGATCCTAGACATGTCCGACTTTCCTGCCCTCGGAAGCGTTAACAATGCATCGTCCAACCCTGGATTGTCAGCAGCAAGCTATGCGAGTACAGCAGGAACGCTTGCTAACCCTAATGTATCAGCGTCAGCAAACGGTCTCCCGCAGGAATTTAGCATAGAGGACGATTTCCCAGCTTTGCCTGGTGCAAGACCCAACTCTGCCAATTCGAGTCGGCACTTTAGCTCGATGCAGATGCACCAGCAGCAGCAGCAACAGCCCTCATCCAGGAACCAGCAAGGAATGCAACATCACCCATCCCAGCAACAACAGGCGCAACATCTCCTTCAACAGTCTCAATTGGATGGTATGGGAGCTTTCTCATCTATGCTCAGCCCGACCTCCGGATCTCAGATGCAGCAGTCGATGCAATTACAACAACAAATGGCCAACGACCTGATGTTTCAGCAACAGCAACAGCAACAACAGCAACAGCAGCAACAGTCTCTAGCCCAACAACAGCTCCTGCATCTCAATGGTACATAACTCCACGCCAATGCAGGTTTTCAGAACTGTTTCTTGCCCAATGGCACCAATGCCGTCATTCATTTCAGGGACCATCAATATTCAATTGACTGACCTCAACATGGATCCTCCTCTCTGCTCCTGTAGGTCCACACTCGCCTCTAAGCGGGCACCTTGCAGGCTCGCCTGGTGAACTGGGAAAGGCGACCAAGGTAACATCAATTTAACCCGTCAACCATATTGCATATTCGTACCCGGCAGTTACATTAATGCGATTTTCAATCTCGTGTCTTTTCTCTTTGACTAACATGTCCGGTATCCATTACAATTCTATAGAGCTACGCAAACAAGGCCGGAAATGCATCAGGACTCTTTGCGGCACTGACAGGCAGCCCGGCAACAACACCATCAGCAACAGTCAATGTCCCAACATCAACAGGTGGCTCCAGTACAGGACTGCATTTGAACGCAACGCAACCTACAAGTGGGGTCAACACGTCAGCGGGCGCAGGTGCAGGATCGGCTACCTCAGAGTCTGGCGATCAAAACAGGACTGTACTTGATGATCATGATCGGTTTGGGCTGTTTGGCATGCTTGGCGTGATCCGTATGGCAGATCAAGATGCCACCACTTTGACCCTTGGCCGCGACCTGACCACCCTCGGCCTAAGCCTAAACTCTGCCGAGTAAGTTTTTTTTTCCAACGATTACTGGCAAAGCGATGTATTCATTTCACTGTTATTATCTTACACTGCACCAACAAATGATGTGCTAACAGCAAGTTACTCATTAAATCTTTACTATTGATGTAGGCCATTGCACGGAACGTTTGCATCTCCGTGGTTTGAAGGACCCACTTCATCAGATGTGGAGGCAGAATTCCATGTGCCAGCATGCTATAACGTGCAACCTCCACCTCCAGTGCAGGCAAAACTTGGTTCAGTATTGGATGAGACTCTATTCTATATGTTTTACTCGATGCCAAGGGACGCGCTTCAGGATGCAGCAGCAGTAGAGTTGTACAACCGGCATTGGCGGTATCACAAGGAGTTGCGATTGTGGCTGATGAAGGACCAGTCATCGGAGCAGTCCAAGACGCCGACGTTTGAAAGAGGAAGCTACATCTTTTTCGACCCTAATAGCTGGGAGAAGGTCAAGAAGGACTTTATCGTCATGTACGACGCACTGGAGGAGCGCCGTCAGGTGTCTGGTATGGCGCCCAACGGAAACAATGCAGCGAATCTACATGGAGCAGGAGGAGCAGCAGTAGGAGGAGGAGGGCCATTGTCGAATGCTGGCAATTTGGCTAATGGTTTGGAGGGCGGTAGCCATACTGGGCTGTTGAGCAGTCTGAACTTGACGGCGACACCAGGACCCACCTCTGCTCAGTCTCATTTGAAGCAGGGAATCCATGCGTTCCAACAGCAACAGCAGGCGCAGGCACAGCAACAGCAGGCGCAGCAACAACGACAGCAACAACAGCAGCAGCAGGCGCAACAAAAGTCTCTTCAGATGATGAACATGGCATCTGGAGGGCATGGACCATTTGCTCCGATCAACGGTAGCAAATAAGAAGCCTGTGTTGATTTAGAGAAGTGAGCGAGACGAAGAGTCCGAGCTGGAGCTGGAGTCTGAGAAGAAGAAAAAAGTTTCACCCTTCCCTTCCCTTTTCTTACCTATTTTTTTCCATAGTCCTTGTAGTGCCATTATTCCTGATTGTTATTTCTTTTCACCCCTTCGTTCGTTCGCGCTTATCCTTTTCTCTCCCCCTTTCTTTCCCCATTGTTTTCTTTCAGGAATCGTATTTTTAATCCTATTCTTGTTTATTACCTGCCTTCTTCCTGTCATTGCCACCATGCTGTGTTTCTTTGCTGTTGTTGTTGTCTTCTTGTTATCTTCTTGTTATCTTGTTATTTTGTGGAGAAGATTGGAAAAGATATGATGGTCTTTGTCACCTCGTTCAATTATTTCACTTTTCTCATCAAATGCCCTAGGGTCACGTGTAAATGCACACAGCTCGACACGACGCCCGACAGTGTTATGAAAGGGAACAGGTTTTTTTGAGTTTGAGTAGCCATGTCCGGAGACACCATTTATCCGCGTTCTTTTTTTTCCACCTCATTTGCTATTTTTGATGGGATGAGAGAGAAGACGAAGGGACGAATGGGAAGTGGAGAAGATGAAAGATAGCGACATGGCGCACATTTCAGGCAATGTTGACCACCTGGACAGTCAGGATCATTATTGGTGCGCAGGTTGTTTATTTGAAATAAGGATGTGCGTCTCTTTCTATAGGCACATTTTTTCCGACGCTGTTCTATTGGCAATGAAGGTAGGGAGGCACCAAAAAAGAATAAGAAGGGGAGAAAATGGAGTTTGTGCAAAAGAAGAAGGGCATATTGAAGTGAGTGGGTGAGTTTGGTGCTGTAGTCGAGAGATTTGTCTACTTTTCAGATCAGAACGAGAGAGTGAGAGCGAGAGGCCGTAGAGAGAGGGTTTTGGCGTACGTCAATATTTGTTATGCGAGTCGACTATTCTTTTTTTTTTTTTTCTCTGACTGAATGATAACAATGAGGCAGGCTGTTGGATTTTCCTCATTGTTTTGTCTTGGCTCAGAGGCTGCATTGGCAGTCGGCTGCGCTTCTCTTTCTTCTCTTTCTTCGTCGTATTTTCTCCTTTTCGAGTCAACTCCAGTTGCACAAACTGCTGTACCCTTTGTTGAATGAATGTAGAGAGTGGGGAGTCTACCTACGTTATCCATCTTTGCACTCTTTGCTTGTTCTCATTTCCTTGATGTCACTATTTCATACGTGTGGTGGGGTGGCGAATTGGAGTGGTGGCGTTGAATGGAGATTTGGAACCGAATGTTTACTCTGGCGGGGAGGAACAAGAGCAAGGGAGGGAAGAGAAGAAGAGAGAGAGAGGCTCTTGAACGGTTGTTCTGGAAACAGTTTTCCAACGGGGTCCAGAGTACCCATGGCCATGGATTACATCGTCATTGAGTACTATCGGACCTTTTGATTTGTTTATTAAATGAATGAATGTATCATCCGAGACAGTCGAGAATGGACCATGCATAAGCACAATTGTTGAATTGGAAGAACGAGAGAAGGAGATGTGGACTGGCATGCAAACGTACGCTCATGCCAAGCATGGACAACAACAGCAACTGCAATGAAAAAAAGGAGATCTTGCTTGTCCCTTTCTTGCACACAGACACGCGAGCGCGTCGTCGTTGTTGTCGTAGCTTGCCTGTGGGGCTGTTGCCTACTTACTACTTTTTGTTCCCGTTGGTTGCGATTCCCAGCAAGGGCTTTTTCTTCCTTCACAACTTTTCTTTTCTTATGCCTTGGCTTGGCTTGGCTTGATTTTGTGGCCACGGCTGAATTACAACGAAAAGGGATGGCAATCCATCGCTATTGATGGCCTGTTGCACCTCGTTCAATTGAGCTCGTTCAATTGAGCATTGAGCATTGTTCGTTCGTTCAGGTTGGCAACTGTTATTGTCTCATGTCCTGTGTCTATGTGTCGCTGAATCGCCCCCGCCTATTTATGTTTTTTTGTAATGATCCAATAATGGACTGTGGCAAAGTGGGGTAATAATGGTCGTTCTCCTTGTCGTCATCGCCTCAGCAAATGCAGCTGTATGATTTGTATCTGTGCATGTGTATGGATCTCTTTCCAGTGGGGGTGGTGGTGGTGGTGGTGGTGGGGGGAGTATGTGGCAAGCAAGCCTTCAAGCAAGGGTGCCCACACAAGCAGACACACACAGCACTCAGTTGACTGACTAGCCCCATTTCTCTCAAAGAGTCCAAGAATAAAACTCTTTCCCCCCTCTCCGCAGGTTTTAATTTCCTTTTCGCTTCTCCGTTCCTTTTTTCTAATTCTTTTGTCAACTCTTCACTTCTCATCTCTTCTCATCTCATCTCTTCTCATCTCATCTCATCTCATCACTTTTCTTCCTTCTTTTCATCATCCTCATCCTCATCCTCACTCTCACTCCCATCACCCTTCCTTCACTCACACTCTCCACTCCATCTCTCCCTTCCTCATTCCACATTCAACAACAACAACAACTCTCCTCCTCGCCTGGTATGTATTCCCTCACACTACTCTCCTTTCGTCACTCTCACTCTAACTCGCACTCTCTGTGTGCGACCTGTCTTGGGTTCCACAAACACCGAGAGCATCATTGTCATCACCCCCCTCCCTTGTACAACAACCACTCGCTCCACATAGCTTCTTCAACCTCCCTCACTCCACCCCAGGTCGCTCCTTTTCCTCACTCTCCTATCTCCTGTGCGCTGCTATAAAAAAAGAATTGGACCTCCGCATAAAACCCATTCATTCATTCACCTACCCGCAACAACCAACGGACAAACAACATTAATTGCGAATAGGTTGTTACCAAAGGAGGAATATGAAAGGCAAAAAGGAAAAGGAGTGCGGAGAACAGTGGACTAGGCCCGATCGGACATTCTCTTCTCTCTTCTCACTCTATTCGGAACAGAGACCTTCTTAACGTCTTTGTTCCTCCACATACACAACATACAGTGTCTTGTCTCTCCCTTACTGCTTCTTGTGCATGGTCTGTGTCTGTCTTTTTCCCTATTTTCAGCTGTGGTGTCGTTTGAATTGATTCTTTTTTTTTCAAAGTGAATGGACTTTCCCTGCCCTGGGTTGTGGAGGAATGAATAGGAGACATCAATGGAACAGATGGAAGATAGACTACAACCAAACAGTTGTCTCTACACTCTCAACAAGAAAAGGAAGACAAAAAGGAGCAAAGGCAACTCTCCTGGAAGACTGTTGAGCCATTCTTGCATTCATTTCACCTGCATGCCATTTAAATACACCCCCCGCTCCCTCCCTTTTCAGCCCCTTTTCTCTCTCTTTGTGTAATAACAAAATAAGAAAGCACTCCTTTTCCTCGTTGTTGTTGTTGTTGTTGCTGTTGTTATTATTCCTCCGAACAAAGAACAAACGACATCCCTTATGGCACGTTCGATTTGATATTTGTTTGTTCAAATCGAAGAGTGATCGCGTGCTCACTTTGCCCTCTCTCATCGTTCGCTGTTGTTTGATTGTTCAGTTTGATTTGAATACATTCAGTATTTGCCTTTGCTCTCTTTCTCTTTTCTCTTTTCTCTTTTCTCTTTTCTCTCAGTCAAGTCAGCTCTCACTTTCTTTTCTTTTCTTAACCTCTGCTGTTGTTGTACCTTGTGGTCATCATCCACCGCAAACTGCCTCCTTACTGCGCTTTCCACAGCTTTCAAATCAACTTTTTTTTTTTTTTTTTTTTTTTTGTCTTTGATGTTCCTGAGCACTGAGAGAGCACTGCGACAAGAACAACCACCTCAAAGATGATTAAATCTGTGCCTGGCCCTGACTCTTTCTTTCTTTCTTTCTTTCTTTCTTGGTGCTTATTTATTCTTCTTTCCCTTATACTTTTTTATTTCTTTTCTTTTGCTGACATACTCTTCCTCTCTCTCTCTCTCTTCTCTCCTTCCCTCTTCCCTCCTCTCTTCTCCTCCCCTCCCTCTACCAGATCAACAACTAGTCACTAGACTCACACTCTCGGACGATAACCATGAACGCCCAAGCAGAGAAACAGGAGCACCTCAGCGCCACAGGACCCAACCAGGATGGACAAAACAGACACAGCAACGTCACCATGGTCAACGCCTCTCAGACACCCTCAACTTCCCCCTCACCCCTCCGTCGTAACACCAGCAGCAACAGCAGCCTCAGCCAAAACAACATCTCATCACCACCGCCACCACCACCACCACCAATGAAGCCCACCGCAGATAAAAAGAGATCGCTCTGGGATCGGGCCATCAACTCCGAAGTCGGTCGTCTCGTCTGCTCCTTCGTCTTCTTTGCTGTTGTCTGCATTGGCATGGCCTTCTGCAACCAGTTCTCAGACCATCGCTTCGTCAAGACCAATTACACCGACATCTATCTGGAGGACCGTGGATTCGACATCTTCCCCGCCCAGCAAGATATCACCCCCGCCAACACCTTTGTCATGACATCTATCGTCTTTACCCTCATCGGAATCGCTATCCTCTGCCCCTCATGGCAGACCCGAATCATTGTCCTTCGCCGTGTATTCTGGGTTGTCGGTGCCTTGAGTGTTCTCCGTGCAACTACCTTGTCCGTCACCACCATGCCCACACCCAAGCGCGGATGCAAACCTGCGACCGCCACTGGATTCGGAGAGATGTTCTGGATCGCCTTGCAGATGATCCCTGGAACTGTCCAAGCCTGCACTGACGATATCTTTTCTGGCCACACCGTTTTCATGTAAGTCTCCTCTCCTCTTATGGTTGCGGGTATTAAAACAGGATCAATGTATACGTGCCTTGTGAGCACAGATGAAAAAGACAAGAATGAGAACAGTGATTTGGTGCATGGACCAGAGTTTGGTAAAGGGGTGGAAACATAGTCATCCACCCCATGGACATGGAGGAACAAAACAAACAAACAAGCCAAAAAAGCGAGTTTAAAAAGTATCTTCCGACTGTATGTCACCCACAACAACGACAGCAACAACAAAAAAAAAACGCCAAACAAACAAACAAACAGTCAGGAGAGGACAAAAGCAAACAAAAAAAAATAACAAGGTCAGGCAGGTGGCATTGCGCGGCTAGAGACAAAAATCACAAGTGAGATAGCACTAGTCTTCGGCAAAAGGACATAGGAGAGTATATCCAGGAGGCTCAGTTGAGGCATTATCAAGGGCCATAAGAGGGAGGGAATTGGAAATGAAAAAAGAAAGGAGTGTTCTCACCATAATTATATTTTCTATGAACTAATAGGGTGACCTGTGCGATTCAGTGGCGATTGTATATGCGCAACTCTTGGATCAAGTACGTCTCGTTCATCTACATCACCATCGGACTCTACTTTGTCATCGCCGTCCGCCTTCACTACACCGTCGACGTCGTCCTGGCCATCTTTATCACCTACGCAGTTTGGTCCTTCTACA
Source organism: Linnemannia hyalina (assembly GCA_019671135.1). Lineage (NCBI taxonomy): Eukaryota > Fungi > Mortierellomycota > Mortierellomycetes > Mortierellales > Mortierellaceae > Linnemannia > Linnemannia hyalina. The sequence continues at coordinate 141,373 of JAHRHY010000001.1, forward strand.
TGGCCATGGTCGACACTGTCATGGAGAAGGAGTACTTTGGTCTCCGCCGCCACAACGAAAAGTACACCATGTTTGACAGCTACTGGCTCGAGAAGGAGCAGCTTAAGGAGCAGCATTACAAACAGTTGGTCGACCAGTCCAGCAAGGATGATGATCCTTCAGCACCCCAGCCCTCGGCTCTTGTCGTGAAGAGGGCTCAGCTTCAGCACGTCATGAACCGCATTCGTGGCCCCGGAATTGGTCACAGCAGGGGCGAGTACGACCATGTGGCCTTTATCCCTATGCAGTACAACATTTGGTTGACAGGATTGATCCGTTGGTGCGATGGTCTGGATATTCGCATGCGCCAGTCATCCAATGGCTTGGGTGTGACCCGTTGGGAGGAGTATGTCATGGAGCACAGGACTCAGCATAACCCCGTCTCGAGCAGCATTTTACCCCAACACCATCAGTCTTTGTCTTCATCGGCAGTACCAACCGCATATCAGGCCTATGGAAAGCAGGAAATCAACGATGACGAGGAGATCGCCGGTCTGGACGTGTTTGATCACAGTGGACAGTCAGCGATGGCACAAGCAGGACACCAACACCCTCGCGAGTACACCGCTGCACCAATGGGACTCGACAATATCCAGATCGTTAGTCATCAGGATACCGTCAATGCCAGCCGTTAAAAATGAGGTTGCCAGAGTCTGGATTCGTCCATTCGCAGCAGAGCAGGAGAACAGGAATGAAGGACGCAGGAGGGCAGGGAGAACAGGCGGGTCGGAGCAAACATAACCTTATGCACGTCTTTGTCGTCCTCTTTATTCCCTGCACACTTTTTTTTGTTGGTTTTCACGTTCTGTCATCATCGCACATGCCGTCTCATTTTCCCCATTTTTATCGGGCTGCATTCATCCCAAGCCCAATAGTTACCACCAATCCTACCATCGACTCTCACCAACTGCTTTTTTTTCTCATAGTCCCTAATTTATCATTCTTTTTGTACATCCTCCTTTCCGCTTAATACAAACCATCATCTCCTTCCCATGCTTATGTCTGCTTACTCGTTGTGTATTCTATGGTGATGGATGCTGCATGCTGCACATTTCTGTCGTTTGCTGAGTTGATGTTAAGGACGCTACTGAGGCGATTTGGCGATCCTTTTCTCTTTATTTTTCTTCCTCGTCTATCCGTCCATCATCATGGCTAGATCGCGTTCGCTTGGGGTCAGCTGCATCATACAAAAAAAAAGATCCGTGTGCTGGAAGTTGAGCAAGGTGTTTTTAAAGTTTTAAACACTTTAGGCTAGGTTCTTTATTCGCGCGTTGCTAAGCACGCTACAGTGAGAAAGATTGAGTGCAGTATGTGCGTGCTTTTGATGCATCCTTCTCCAAGATCTAGGAGGTCTTCGCATGGTGAACTGATAATTTTAGGTGTTTAGTGGATGGGGAAAAGCGCTGTCTTTTTTATTTCAGTTATTCGCGTTTTTCGCTAACCATGTTCCCTCCCCCTGGAAGAGGGGGGGAGAGAGGCATGACAGCGGATGGAGATGTCGCCGTGCTTCTTTTCCGACCCTTCCCACTCCTTTGACCATTCGATAGCGCTTCCATTCATTAAAACTGTACTTCCAGTTTCTCAACAGCTCATCCTGGAATCCTTTCTCAATTAAACATTCCTGTCGACCAAGGGAAGGTGACGGCAGCGGCGCCGAGGAGGAGGAGGAGGAGGAGGAGGAGGAGGAGGAGGAGGAGGACGAGGACGAGGAGGAGGAAAGGGGCCTCTCCATGTCTCCATGTCTAGCCCTCCTTGAAGCAAAAATCCCTCCAACAAAATATCCCTCTCGACATACACAGCGGAAATCGGACCATGGAATCGCTACATCGTCTCGTACAAGCCAATTGCCAGAACTCAATCACCAAATGTTTTTTTTCGTCAGTTGTGCTATCGAGAAGAGGACTTCTAACGAAATATGGCATCGCCACAAAAGCATAACACGCCTCCACTCGAGGAACGGATCGACGAACAAAAAAACAAAAAAAAAAGAATCGGATCGGAGCGGGCGAGCCTGACGACTACGAGATTGAGGAGTGAGGATGATGATCAGAACAGAAGAAACGATATCGAGGATGTCAGGACGGCATCGACGTCGGCGAAGATGGCGGTGATCGGTATGCATGCAGTAGATGTATTGCATAAATGGTAGAGACGATGCCACTTCAAATTGACAGACATTCACATTTAAGTTAAACATTTTGTCCAAGGATAGAGGATGTATATACTTCAAAAGTCAACGTTGATTTCATTTGTCCATCGAGATGCAATGCAAGAAAAGTAAAAAAGACAGAAAGGGATGCATTGTGGAGATTTTATTCATCCGCTGATTGATTGTTGTTTTTGTTGACCTCTCTATCCTCGCTCGTCCTTGTTTTTTTTTGGTGTTTTTGGTGTACCTCCTTCCCAAGACTAAATTCCATCTCTTGTCCTTCCTTCCATCACAGCGATAGTTGACAGGCAGGTAGACGGGCATGGCAGGTTTGGTCAAATCAGGTTGGTCGGTCGGTTGTGTTTTTTTTGTTGGTTGGTGTTGTGTTGTCCATAGAAGTACAAATGTTGCTGCTACTACTCTCCATATCCAAAACGATCCTCCGCTACCTCTCCTCATCCTCGTCCTAGCACTTAGGCGACGTACGAGAACATGTCCTTCTGTCCCTCGACACGCTCAATGTACTCCTTCTCCAACAGCACATCGATACACTTCTTGATATCGGGCACACGGGGCTTGAAGCGGGTCTGGAGCTGTGTGATCACCTCGTTCATCAAAGCGACGTGCTTCATCACCTTGCGCGTCTTCATGATACGCACAATGGCGGCCTGCATCAACAGCTTACGGTCCTCCTCAATCGTCTTGTGTGTCTCTTCCGTCTCGACCTTCTGCTCAGACTTCAGTGGCAAGTTCAAGTTGACACGAATCTTTTTGCTATTAGCGCCAATTCAAAAGGTGAGAGTATGTAAGTTTCAGCCCGAAAAGGCAAACACCAATACGACTAATAAAGAAAACAATGCAGCAATTAACGAGTAAAGTACCTCTTGAAGTCCATGTTGAGGTCATAGCGGGTGAGGGCATCGCCGACGTTCTCTCCGTTGCCGAGAAGGAGGACCTTGGCCTTGACCAAAATACCCAAAGCACCGGAAAGGATATCGGGGTTGAGGTTCGTCTGGGTTTGCAACTCCTCGAGCGAGTATGAGACACCGGTGTTGTACTGGAGCAAGATACCCATCTGGTAGGTCGAAGTCTGGAACGAATAACCAGTCTTGCTCGACTTGATATAATTGGTCTTGAGATCGGCCTTGGAGAGCTGGAACAGCCAGTTCAATTTACGACCAGAGTGCTTGGCTTGGTAGAATGCCTGGAAGCGCTCATAGGTCTTGACAACATCATCGGGCAAGTTGAACGAGGTCGTGGGAGCCTGGAGGGGCCATGAGGCGGTACCCAATACAAGAATGGAGAAATCGACGGTCGAGTCAGCGGCATCGTGGTTCTGAGCCATCTTGTCCCTGAAAGCATCGTTCAACTCCTTGGAGAGTCCCATATCCGTAAACATGCGCTGCAACTTGGAAGTGTACTCGAAACCGCAGGCTTCCTTCAAACGCGAAATCATTCCAGCCTCTGCATCCTCTGAAGCCGAAGTGTCGTTGACCAGACGCTTGGCCAACATCTTGGAGTAGAACTTTTGGAACACATCCTTGTCCTCGACATATTTGAACACCGTCATCTGTTTGTCCAAGGAAATGAATGATTAAAGGTCAATGCAAGCCCGTGTATGGAACATGAAAGCAACAACAACAACATCCAAAGAAAGTTAACTTACGATGCTGTTGAGGATCTCCTCGAGATCGTTCTCTTCGGGGTTCTTGGAGCTCTTTCTCAATAAGGAATCGCAGTAACGAGCCAACTGCTCGGGAGACTTGGAGGTCGACGACTTGCAGATCTTGTTGCGGTTAACAAACTCGCGACAAGCCTTATCCAATGATGCGACAAAGCCAGCCTCGCCGCGGAAGGCAGTCTGGACGAGATCGTTGTACTTCTTGTGGACCTCCAAGAGGGCGTCGACGTAGACCTTGGGCTCCAGGGTCTCGGTCGACTCGTCAGCAATCTTCTCAATGGCACTCAAACCAGCCTTGCGGACATGCGCCTCGAAGCGGGCACGGAGAGGGTCCAAGCCGTTGGGGATACGGAGAAGAAGGGAGAACATACGGTAGAGATCCTCCTGCTTATCCTGGTTCAACAAGTTCTGGAACTCCTCCCAAATGATCTCAGTGTGGCCCTTGACCAAAACGGTCTCACAGTTTTGGATTAATGGCTTGTGTGTGCTGGCGTGGAGATACATCTGGACACGGCTCTCTTCCTCTGCCAAGCGGACCTCGGCCTAATCGTGGTTTGTGTAAGAAAGGTTTCGAGTTAGTAAAGAGGTGAAAGTCGAGGGTCATCCATCAACACGCAGGATGTATACGACAAAATTATCATGTCCATCGAGTATTACCTTCTTCATATACTCGGTAACGCTGTTTTCGCTCAAAAACTTTTCAGACTCCATCTTGTAGTAGACTTCTGTGGCAGCGATGAAGGGCTTCTCAAAGTACTGGCGGTATACCTCGAGGGTGGTCTTCTTTGAATCGTTTTCATCCAAGCCCAATGAAACTACAGACGACAAAATAAGCAGTGTTAGTGACAATGAACATATGCATCAACATAACAATGTGGGTGTGGCATAACACGCACTGATCGATCTGGCTTCATGGGTAATTACCAAAAGACTCGACGACGTTGCGGAGGAGACTGGTTTCGACTCCTTCGCCGTTACGCTGACGCTCGATTAATTGAAGAACGGCAGCCATGACATTGCGTTCGACGTGGCTGAACAGACTGTCCTTCCAGCTCACAAGGGCAAGCTAAGAAAAGCAGAAGCGATGTTTTGTTTCGATAAGTACACAAGTCGCGATTGCACATTAATTCAAACAGAAGAAAGCAAAAGTGACGAGTCGAATAAACTTACAGTTCCGACATCGTGGACGGTCTTGCGACCCTCGTCGATCTCACGCTTGACCCAGTGGCGGTTGAGGTAGGTGAACAAGTGGTGGACATAGGTCGAGGCGCCGGTGAACTTGACCCACTGCTTTGTGTAAAACTCCAACAGAGAGACGTCCATGAACTTTTCAGAGTCCTTGCGGGTCTCCTCGAGGTGCTTCTGGAAGTAACGAATCAAGTGCGAGTACAAATCACTGCCTCCCAAGGTTGCTCCTACAAACAGTTCATAGGAAGACAATAGAAGAGATCGTAGGTGAATAAAGAGTTTCTGACTTTCCTAAAAGCATGGTATGGTTGAGGGTAGGGGTTGCGTGGTCCAAGTGGCGCAGTTGCGAGTCGAAGGGATGACGACTCATGGAGTTGGGCGGGTGGTTGCTGTTGTTACCTCGGGTCTGGATGGAGGCGCTCATGCCATCAGGGGCGGCCTTGGTGGTGCAGTAGTTGTAGATGACACTATTGTTCAAACAAGAAAGGTATTGTCAGAAGGTTTGGTTTTTGGTTGTGGAAACGACACGACACGGCGGAAAGACGCGATAGAGAAACATGCACTCTTGTTCGCGGGCAGGTCTCTTTTTGGCTTTCACCCCTGTTGACAACTAACAAAAAGTCGACAGACGCACACACACACACACACACACACACACACAGTTGTACGGCAATAACGCGGAAGGAGTGATAAACGAGGATGGGGGTGAAGGAGGAGCCCGGTTGACTGACTTTTTTTGTTGGCTGATGGTGGCGGCGAGGGAATGGGTGCCACCGGCCGAATGTTACGTTGACTGCGGACACAAAAGAGAAAATAGTAGAACACTGCCCCCATCGTAACTCATGGTTACTTGCGCCTCCAGCCCAGTCCAGTTCAGCGTCCAACTTTGCCATCGCTCTAGACTTTTTTTTTTGTGGAGTGTTGTTGCGTATGGTGTATGTGTATGTGTATGTCGTGGCATCAGCTCGTCGTTCCTTAATACTCATAGTCATTGCAACCCACTCTCCTTACAATCACCCCTTCCCCCTCTTCTCCTTGGCACTTGCCCTTGGTTCACAGTCCACTGTCGACCGTGCTTGCTCTCTCGCTCTTTTATTATTTTACGGCCAAAACAATAAAGCAGCACTTACGTGTAAATCTCCATGTAGCGCTTGTAGGTGAGACCGTCTTCGAGACGGTTCATGATCTGGTCGATTCCCTGTTCGAGGAAACCCCAGGTCGCGTTGATGTCGCTGCCGTGGGGTGGTGGTTGACTTGCCAGGTTCTTTGAGGCCATGATAGCTGTAGGTGTGTGTTGTAGGAAGTAAGTGTCGCTTGTTGGCGCGGTGGTAGTGGTGGTGGCGGTGCAGAGACTAGTTGGGAGTAAAGGTGTCTGCGTCCTTGCTGCGTGTGCGTGCTTGCTCTTATAGTTCTCAGAAGAGTGAGAGTAGAGGGTATGTCCTTGTTATCGACGGCTTCAGCAGACGGACGGCAATGAAACGAAGAAGACAAATAGAAAGGTTGGTTGTGAGTGAAGGATGGGAATAGCGGAGGAAGGGGAGAAGAAGAGGAATGAAATTTTGGTTCTTGGCCAAAGGGTTGGGTTCTTTCTAGAGTGAAGACAGTCAAAAGAGACGTCTCCCCTTTCCTGCGCCATCTCGCATTGCTGAACCAAAGGTGGCAACTGGGTCAATTCTAAGCCACCTAGCCTCTCCATGGTTCGATTCCCGCCCTTGACATTCTTTTTTTTATCCAAAATTTTAATTTTGGTGGCAAAAAAAAACCATCCTGTCCCTGTGCCTGGATCGATCTCCGAGACATCATACGCCGCCCGTGTTTTTTTCTTCTGAATCGACAACAACACTCTCCTTTCTCGCGCCATTCACCCACTTTTCGTCTACCGTATGGGACAGGCATAATAGGCACAACCATTCACTCAATTCTTCTCACTCTCGCTCGTTCTCTCCAAGGTGATCCTCGTTCAAGCATTTCCTATCTACCGTCACCATGACCCACCTCCGAAATGGCGAGTCCAGAAGGAAAGGTGTGGCACCTGACACGAGTAAAAAGCCCGCTTTTGGCAAAGAAACACCTATTCTTCCTTGCACCATTGGCTTGTGCATTGAAGGGCATGGGCTGTGGGATAAATCGCATGAAGGTGGGTGTCGTCTTATATATTCGAATGCAGCCAGGCGGGATATCTTGAAAAGAGATTTTATGATTTGCGTTATAAGTTCTTCCATCTCTCATCCATCACTTTCGATCACTCCTATACACGAGGAAGAGGTACGCAGATGGACCCCTGCACTTACTTCCCTCCCATCTCTCTCTTGTCTTCTTTCTTCCTCCGCCGCCTGTCCGTCTCATTTTCATCAACGAGACTGGAGGAAAGGGAACCTCTGAGATGAGAGGAGAGGTTCTCCCTTCTTTTTTTCGCTCTCATTTTTTTTTTTTGCGTTTTGGGTCATTATGGGAAGGAAGGGGACTCTTCCTTCACTTCATTCATGACATAAGCGAGTGAATTGTGCCTTTTGCGACAGCGATAGTTGAGTTCTGAACAAACATCGGAAAAAAAACACCATTTCCATGAAGGGAAAAAATAGAGGGGGGAGGAGTTAGTGCTTCTCGCTACAAAGCATCCTTCATCCGTGCTTGGCTGCGTACTCATGCAATTAGTTCACCTTTCCATTGGCTTATCAGGGATTGACAGGAGGGAGGCTGTCGAGGAGAGTCAGTGAAAGGGATGAGCAACATTAGGATTTACAGAGGAAAAGGAGCGAAGATTGCTCCAGTTCTGCAAGAGGAAAAAAAAAGAGGGAGGTCAATGCAAAGCCCTAACCACATCCTCCGGCGTTTTGTTGCTAGTCTAAGTGCATGGAACATGCTTATTTTATTTGCGTTGTTTTCATGTCGATGGGGTAAGGATGTGAGAAAGAGGATGGAAGGGATGGGCGGATTTTTTATTCTGCGACCCCATGCCCATGCGGCCATACCTCTCTCTCTCACATAATTCCCTCTCTTTCGCTGTCATTCTACTACGTTTCTCAATCGCACTGTTTTCATGCCGTTGTTATTTTAGCCCAACGACTCTTGTTGACTAGCGCGCTTTTTATTGTTTGTTGTTTGCTTGTGTTTGCGATTGAAGAAGAGAATAAAGGAGCTCAGGAACAATTAGTAAAATAGATGAGCCAAGGCCTCGGTCAAGTCGGGAACCATGGAGTTTCATCTGGTTCCAATCGCAACGGTCTCCATGGATGGGGCTATGGACAAATGATAAACAAGAGCCAGGGGCAGTGCACTGCATGACCATGCTCCATGTTACCCTCTTCGGATTGTCCGACAATGCTCCGTCTCTCTCTGCTCTGGTTATCTTCTTTTTTTTTTTTTTTTTTTTTTGCCCTTCCTAATGTTCTTTTTCGAACCTATTTTCCCTGCCCTTTTTTTCCCCATTGCCATTGCCCCATTGGGTTGGTTCTCATAAGGACATGTTCTCAGTCTCCCTTTCCTCCCGTTCAAACGATTCTTGTTTTGTGCTCTTCCTCAGCCTGACCAATAATTATGGCTGAGCTGGGAAAAACGGGTCCATAAAAAATGAGAAAAAAAAAAGGCCGCTGGCTCAATTGAACCCTAATGACGCAGGGAAACAGTAGAAGAACAGCAAGGAAACAAAGGGAAAAGAGGTAAAAGACAGAAACGTGTGAGCACATACATTTATGCTACAGTTACTAGATTATTCAATCCATGCCATTTTTTGGTCTCGGTGCTTTCTTGTTTTGCATTTACCCCCATAACTGCGACCGGGTAGAAAGAAGTAAAGAGGAAGCGACAGACTGGATGCTGAAGGAGACAGTCAGAGAAACGATGAAGAAGGTTGTTACACACGCAAGGGGCATGGGGCCATTTTGGATGCGACATTATTGAAAAGGGAACGAGGACATGACCCCCCATTGAACCATTGGACACAATGCAAAGAGAAGCAAAGTCTCAAAGGGAGCTTAGTTCCATTCGCTCGCTCGCTCTTTGTTGTACCGTGGCCATAGGTCAATTAGGCAGTGGGTGCAACAGGAACAACGATTATCACTCCCTCTTTCGACAACGCGGCTAGTGCAGCCAGCAGCTTAGCAATGGTGGTAGTGAGAAGTAATAAATGGCAAGCGCGCAAGAGAATACTTCTACCGCCCATCTTTTCCTTTTATCTTTTCTTCCCGCGTCCTTTTTTTTTTCTCCCCTTTTTTTTTCTTCTCTCCTTTCTCTTTTCTTTCTCTTTCTTCTACTTCTTCTTGCTTCTTTCCTCACTCCTCTGTCAACAACTCCTCCTTCGTCTTCGCTCATCTCCTCTCCGTTCAAAGACTCGCTCTCCCTCCTCTCTCATTGCTAAACAACAACCACCCACCCTCACTCGCCCTCCATCACCCATCAGCCAACAACCAGAACAATGTCGCAGTCTCAGGAACTCGGTGAACCTATCGTGAAAGAGGAGAGGATTACCACCATCCTCCCCGATGGCCGCAAGGTTACAAAGATTATCAAGAAGATTACCCACCAGTACCAAATCCAGGTCCCCGCTGGCACGCCCGTCCCCGAGGGTGCCACCCTTATCTCGACCCACACCGCCGAAGGTCCCATCGAGACCTTTGAGAATAACGACGGCAACGGAACCACCACCTACCACACCACCTCCTCTTCTTCCTCATATGGCAATGGTAACGGTCAAAACAACGGCAACGGCAACGGCGCCACGACCACCTCCCACACTTACAGCTCGTCAACCAGCGACTCGTCGTCGCTGCCCCAGGAGTTGCAGCAGCAGTTCCAGGACTTTAGCCTCGGCCATGGTTCTGTCGAAACCACGACCAACAACGAGCCCACCGTTGTTGTTTCATCCCACGTTGATGATAATGGCCGCAAGGTAACCAAGACCACGACCACGACCTCGTCCTCTTCCGGCTCGCCCTTCAAGAAGTTCTTCAAGCGCGTAAGTTTCACCCTCTCTCTTGAATCTCGTCGTTATATGTATGTTGAATTGCTGCTATCGTTTTCTACCTTTTTGTTTTTTGCTTACACCGTTCATTACCCCAAAGGAAAAAAAAAGGCAAAAAAACACAAAAGGCTGGATTGGATTGTTGGACAAACGGGATAGGCAACAATCAGAGAGCGCTCTCTTTTTGTTCTGTATTACTTCTTTCTCGCACCAAAAAAAAAAAAAAAGAAAGAGTCCCTTTGAATTCCTCTGCCCCCTCGACCAACGCACGGAGTCACTGTCCCTTCTCTTCCTTCTCCTTGTCTCCTTTCGCTCCTTTATTTTTTATTCTCACACCTCAAAAAATTGTATCTACATTCCTCCCTGCCTCGTATACTTACTGTTGCTGTATAGTTCTCGACCCAATCCTCGAACGACTTGAAGCCCAAGAAGGAGAAGCTCCTGCCTCCAACCCCTGTTGAACCCGTCGTCTACCAGACCCAGACCCAGACCCAGACTCAGACCCACCACGAGACCAACAAGCCCGAGGTCAAGGTCACTTCTTCTACCACTACCTACGAGTCTGCCCCAGAGATCAAGAAATTTCAATTGATGGCCCTGGAGGCGAAGCAGGCCGATGGCACCCGTATCGCCCTCTCGAACTGCACTGGAGAACGCCGTGCTCTCCTCATCGGCATTAACTACACTGGCCAAGCCAATGCTCTTCATGGTAAACGATCTCTAAAGCAGTGGACTGACTGGGCTGGGGCGTAGTATGGCGAAAAGAGGAATGGAAACAAGGGGGAAGACAATGTCATGGATCGAACACGTTTTGGCGTCCAAAATTTGAGCCCGCATCCGAAAAAAAAAAGATTGCATTGAGCACGGATGCAAACAGAGAACTAACCAGCTGGACATGTTTCGTTTGCCTGATAGGATGTGTGAACGACACCGCTATCATGAAAGGATTCTTGCAGGACAGAGGTTTCACAGACGACAAGATCCGCGTCCTCACTGACGATCAGGTCGGTACCCGCTGGATGCCCACCCGCGAGAACATACTCCACAACCTCCAATGGTTGATTCGCGATGCCGAGAAGAACGACTCGTAGGTGAAAGTGCAGAGCTGGGCATAGTACAAGAGTAGTATCAGGAAACACATGGCACTAACTGATGGCCTGGTATTGTTTATTGTTGTTGTTAGGTACTTTTTGCACTACTCTGGACATGGAGGTCAAGTCCAGGACTTTGATGGTGATGAGACGGCCGGCTTCGACAACTGCATCTTCCCTCTGGACCACAAGGAAGCCGGCGTCATCATCGACGATGTAAGTTTTCCCTATGTTTTCATCTTTGCCACTGACTATTCTTGTATAGGACGACAATAATGTATAATAACCTAATGGCGTTGAATTCATGCTTGAAACTATTAGGAATTGCACAACATGTTGGTCAAGGCTCTTCCTCCTGGTGTCCGTCTGACTGCCGTCTTTGACTGCTGCCATTCCGGTTCGGCGTTGGATCTTCCCTACTTGTACGCCAGCACAGGTTATATTCGTGGTTCGTCGGCCTTGGCCAACTTGGGTCATGAGCTGGTTGAAGGTAATTTTGATGCCGAGGCCCTCAAGGAGCTCCAAGCCAAGTGGCAGAAGCTCCAGGCCGAGGAGAAGGAGTTTTCTCGCCAGGTCTGCCTCAAGGCCGCCGATGCCGATGTCATCATGTTCAGCGGGTACGTCGTTTCTCAACTCTTTTCTTTTTCATGAGGATAATTAACTGTGCATCTCCTTATGACACAACTGCGCCCCTTCATGACAAAACTACTAACCACCTTTCTTGGTCTTGTTTTTGACCTCAATGTGATTATAGTTGCAGGGATGATCAGACTTCCGCCGATGTCCAAGTGACCCGCGGCGGCAAGTCGTCCTCCAACGGCGCCATGACCTATGCCTTCACCAAGAGGTGAGTTTTCTCTCTTCAATAGTCTCACTCAGGAAGATCCACTGGTTTCCAATTGATAGAGCCAGGTACTGACAATCTTTTTTGTGCCTTACGTTATTACCAATAAGTATCCGCGAGAACCCTGAGCAGTCATACCAGGAGATGTTGAACAGCATCCGCGATCTTCTCAAGGAAAAGTACAAGCAGAAGCCCCAGCTCAGCTCGTCCCGCCCCATGAATATGCAGGAGTTGTTCCATATGTAAATTAGCGACTTACTCACTACACCAGCAGCCAACAACCGACAGCAACACAAAGGGAGACCAGCGCATTGTATATTTTTCTTTCTTTTGTTACACATTTCTTTCTTTTCTTTTCCCTATATCTTCTTCTTTCCAAGTACGTGTTATTATAATGTGATACATGAGGGTGATAGGCCGCCACAATGGGCAACGTAATAAAAACAAGAACGAGTTGCCTCTATTTTTTGTGTAGTTGACGCGTTAAAGTAAAGAGGTCATCTTCATACGTTGCTAATGTAGGCGTTTTCCGTTAGTGTGCAGAAGTGAGCAAGAGTAAGAGTAAGAGTAAGAGTAAGAAGAGAGAGCGAGAGCACGTCAGTCCTCATTCCATGACTGCCCTGTCAGCAGCATCCCCGACAGAGTAGATCGACCCTCTCTGTTCTTTGAGTGTCTGTGTGTCTGTGTGCGTGCTCAATTGAATTGGTGTTGTCCAACAGCTTTCCTGCTTTTGCTCTTTACATACCCCGCAAAATACATATGCGAAAAGTGAGTTCAGGGCTAATATAAGGAAGAAAGTAAGTCTTGGCCATCGGCTTGCCTTCTTTGATCTGCTCTTCCCTCTTCCCTCTTCCCTCTTCCCTCCTCCGTCTTCCCTCTGACTGGGTGTGTCTGTGTGAATGGTGCCTGAATTTTGATCCGACATTAGAGTTTTGGTTGTTTACAATTGTCACGTGCCATTCGCTGTCTGGCTGTCAGTGTCCCTGCTTGGCCCGCGATAAAAGAATTTCCCGCTGGATCAATCTGTTGACCCTGCAGTGGCACGCACTAGAACTTGAACTGTGAACTTGAACTTTGCTTTTTATCATAATTTTTATGACTATCACACAAAGGGGAAAGTGTTGACGTCTTCTTCCTCCTCCTCCAGGGTTTTTCCTTTCCATACTTCTTCTCCTCTTTTCTCCTCTTGCTCTCTTTTTCTCTTTTTCTCTTTTCTTCTTTTTCTTTTCTCTTCTCTTCTCTCTTCTCACCACACACACACTCTCTCTCCCCTCTCCACCAGCCATGTTCGCCACCCGCCAGATCTCCTCCATCGCCAAGCGCGCCTTCTCCACCTCCACCTCCTCGGTAACTTCATCCTCTACTCATTCGTGAATACCCAACCAGATCACCAACGTGCAGCTGACAAAGGAAACTAACCCGCTGTCTTATTACTATCCCTTGCCCGTTACCTCCCTGTCTTTTCTGTTGCCCTTCTTTCCCTTCAACTTTCGCGTATTCGTGTTACTTTAGAACGCTGCCAAGTAAGTTCTCCATCTCCTTGCTCAGTACCACCAACTTCAACTACCCCAGTCTTTTCACCCTTGTTATCGATTTCCCCACTGCTCTTTCCTCTGCTCTTTCATCTTTTCCGCATTCCGTTATCAACACCATCATCATCACCCCTCATGCATCTCAGTATCGTACCGTTCCAGATCCTAATTAACATTTCCCTTCTTTTTACTCCACCTCTTACCTTTCTAGGGTTGCCGTTCTCGGTGCTGCCGGCGGTATCGGCCAGCCCTTGTCGCTCCTCCTCAAGCAGTCGTCGTTGATCTCCCACCTTTCCCTCTACGACATTGTCAACACCCCCGGTGTCGCCGCTGACTTGTCCCACATCAACTCTGACTCCAAGGTAATTAGATCAACTTGTTCGAATTTTGAAAGAAGTAGAATCGGAGGAAAGAGAAACAAGGATACGACAAGAAAATGAGGAGGTCTGATCTTCCTGCTCAAGGAAGAGGATTCGACTGAGAAAGACGGGTGAACAAGAGTGAGACTGGAAACTGAGGAAGGGAATGAGCGAAGGATTAAGCAGAGCAAAGCAAACACCTTACCAATCACAGCAACTGCAACTGCAACAGCAGCGACAAGGCGTGTTTTCGTTTCGTTCCGATTTGTTTTATTTTTGATATCGGCCTTGGATGGAGTGGTACTCATCGGCCTTGAAGAGAGTTGTAGAAAGGGTGTGCGGGGGTCGGCTATTGAATTTGATCGTGTTCACGCAAAAATAGTATTTTTTATTATCGGGATGGAAGGACACCTAACGACAACAACCACGACGAACAAGGAAGACAACGACGACGACACGCCTAAAGTATCCATTCTGAAGCATACAGCCACAGGAGAAGGGAACGTAGACACGCTAGACAATGGACAATGGACAAGCACAAACACCTTCAAATACATAATCAGCCCAGCTCATTTCAGCCCAACAAAGTTACTCACACAATTCATTATCACATCCACCATTGACGCCAAATAGGTCTCTGGCCACGTTCCCGCCAACGACGGCCTCAAGGAGGCTCTTACCGGCTGCGACATCGTTGTCATCCCCGCTGGTGTCCCCCGCAAGCCCGGCATGACCCGTGATGATCTCTTCAACACCAACGCCTCCATCGTCCGCGACCTCGCTGTTGCCTGCGCCGAGTACGTTTCAATATCCTCTTGTTTGATAACGCGCTTCCAGTTGATCTGGCCAAACGGTAACTAATATTTTTTCTTTTCTGGAAACAACCATCGAAAATAGGCACTGCCCCAAGGCCCACATCTTGGTCATTGCCAACCCCGTCAACTCGACTGTCCCCATTGTCGCTGAGGTCTTCAAGAAGGCTAACGTCTTTGACCCCAAGAGGTAATGAGTTGTTATCTTTTTTCCTCAATCTATTGAGTTCCGATCCCCAGGATTTTTCAAATTGGTTTCTGCACGTCATGTCGACATTCGATTTACCTCACGTACAAATCCCACATACGCAGGTTGTGCGGTGTACGTGGATCTCATTTCTAACAGCCGCAAACCATCAACGGGAATATTGATCCGTGAAAATTAACCCGCATTGCCGTTCTTTCAATCCAACCTGGTACCTGAAACGATAGACTCTTCGGTGTCACCACCCTCGATGTTGTCCGTGCCTCCCGCTTCGTCTCCGAGGTCAAGAAGGTCTCGACCGAGGAAGCCAAGATCACCGTCATCGGCGGTCACTCTGGCGTCACCATCGTCCCCCTCCTCTCCCAGTCTGGCCACTCCTTCACCGAGGAGGAGGTCAAGGCCCTGACCCACCGCATCCAGTTCGGAGGTGACGAGGTCGTCAAGGCCAAGAACGGAACCGGCTCTGCCACTCTCTCCATGGCTTTCGCTGGTGCTCGCTTCACCAACTCCCTCCTTGAGGCCACCGTCGCCGGCAAGAAGAACATTGTCGAGCCCACCTTCGTCCAGTCTGACGTCTTTGCCAAGGAGGGTGTTGAGTTCTTTGCTACCAACGTCGAGCTCGGCCCCAACGGTGTTGAGAAGATCCACCCCGTTGGTAAGGTCAACGCCTACGAGCAGGGTCTTATCGACGCTGCCGTCCCCGAGCTCAAGGGCAACATTGCCAAGGGCAAGGCCTTCATCAACAAGGCTTAAATCTCCTTGTTATTCTCATTTTCAACACATTCCGCACTTTGTTCATAGCCCACACATCAACATTAGGTTGGGAACAACACACCCTCCATCATGAATAGAATAATAAAAAAAAAATGACCAAAAAATCCTCCCATCTCTTCTCTCGTTTGTTTTTTTTCTTGTTCATCGGTGTTATCAAAGACAACGAAGCGCACTTTACATTTACCAGACAGATCCATGAGCAACGAACAGCAAACAAACCAAGGAGAACTTCTAGTTGAACAACGAGCAGTCGATAACAACAAAACACCAACAGGAAGAGGAAAAAGTGAACCAAGATCCAAGTGTATTAAGAAAAGTCATAGAGATACTTATCAATCTCAAACCTAGTACTCTTCGCCAACGTCTTAATCATCTCATAACTCACATTACACTTGCACTTGATAGAGTCCAACTTATCCATCGGCGTCACCCTCTGCAACATCCTCAACGACACCAACGATGCAATTTGCGTATGAACATTCACATTCTCCTCCACCTCTTCATCCAGAATACTATAAAAGATTGCCAGCATGCGTTCGATAGGGAAGGGTTTAGGGCCGAGGAGCTGTTGGCGGAGTTTGGAACCCATCGAGTCATGGCCATGTTTTTTGGCCGCCGCGACTTTTGAGCGTTTGGTCATTTTCGAGCCGGTGGAGGAGACTTTTGCGAAATAGCGCATGTCAAGCCGGGGTGGGTTGTAGGATGCGAGGAAGGATGCGATTAGGATGAACTTTGTGTAGTACGGCAGATCGAATACATCTATTTTTCGTTTGTAGGAAGACAGGTAATAACGACAAGGGGTTAATTCTTGATCAAGCAAAAAAAAAAGACAATAGAAGGCCTCCAAGGACCCCAGAAGCAAGAACAAATGAGAGAACGTACTCTGAACATCAAGCGCAGTGGTGAGGGCGCGATCGCCTCCAGGTGCTGCAGAGACATGTCCTCCTGCCCCTCCTCCAGTAGAACCAGAACCACCAGACAAGGATCCAGAAGCCGTCGATAATGTCCGATCTGACCATTCCGTGCTCGAGATCTCTCGCAGATACAACTTGTCCATTGCCTCCACAAAGTACGCCTGAATATGCCGATGCAGCTTCAATCCCTCATGTTTCTGGACTATTGGGAAACGTCGAAGCGCGAAGGAGGAGACAAGTGTTACTATCGTGAGTTTCGTTGTTCTGCTAGATGGTTCAGCGATCTTTTTTTGCTAAACGCTTCGGCGATCTCGTTTTCAACATATTTGCCACTCTACGCATTGATGACAATCACATGTATACTGTGCCACTTACTCTTGCCTTCCTTGACGGGCTTGATATAGAGCGGAAACAATAGAGCGACAAGATGCCGAATCTCATTCAAGTCCTTGCAGTTGCGCTGAAAGACGTCATATACCAGATCCACAAACCTCATATACAAATCCAAGTCCTCCTCTTCCTCCGCCGGCAAGTCCTTTCTCAGAATTGCAACCGTCTCTGATTTAGTGTACTGCGGAAAGTTGAGCACAATGGGCTCGTAGCCGCCTGTCTTGGACCGGAATTTTTCCCATACGATTGTTGTGATTAGGACCACACATATGTTGCGGCCCGTCTATTATTGCAGAAATGTTAAAGAAGACGAGGAGAAGTGTTAATGCGAGATGTGCAAATACATGCAGAAGATGGAGAGAAAGAGAGACTGAGATGCGAGGCAGAACTAATGTGTAGGAAATGGACGAGTAAATAAATAAATAAAAAAATGCAGGAGGTGATTGAGAAATATAAGTGCTCACGCAGTATAAAGAAATATGTGGAATTCGCTACGAGAGGAGAGAGGAGAAAGGAGGAGGGATGAAAGGAAGGGAGCAAAAAAAACGGACGTCGTTGACCGTTCTCTTTGAACCGTTACAACCGCTAGTCCAAAAACAAAACCACAAACACTCGGCACATATTTGATCCTATAACGTACCAGTTCTTGTAAACGCATCAGGACAGAAATCAAGGTCGGTGCAGTGTCTCGCAATCGCTCCGCTCGGTCCAGAACCAAGTACCGCGTCTCATTTTGGTGTTTACTGATACTTCCGGATACCACTCGATGGTTACCATGGGTCTCGTGGAATTCGTCAAGTTCGTCCTTGGTGTCACAGATCTTGCGGCACCATTCGACAAAATCGTTGACATTCTCGCATCTGTTCCAGTCCAGTGGGCTAGTCGTCATTCGTTTCCGTTTCCGAGATACAGTCGTTGCTTCCTTCTTCTCACTCATTCCTGCTGTTGGTGTATGCGTCGATGGGAATATTATTGAGCCCTTGTCCTGCGAAGGTGGGGGATTACGGAGTTGATAGATGGCGTGTTCAAAGATGAGGCGTGGGGTGTGACACTCTACACAGTCCAAGAATGCATATCGACTGGGAAGACGACGGCGGAGTTCCTGTAGTTGTTGTTCTGATTGAATGTGAGTACTGCTGCTGCCGCTGTCACTGCCGCCACCCAGCATGGCGGACAAGGTCGCCTTGAGGACGGCTGTCTTTCCCAGAGAGGAGTTTCCATTGATAAGTAGGGATGGAGGTGTCGCCGCCCATGGCTAATTTGTATCAACAAAGAAAAACGAGTGTCCGGATTATCGTTAATAATGCACCATACATCGCATACATACAGGTAAGGTTGGGATATTTGGACGTCCACGAGAGAAAAGGACATTAATGAGATAAAGAGAGCGGCGCGTCAAGAGTACTTTGTATCCAATATGCATGTCCTGCACACAGTCGCCTGTCCGTCTCCTGCTTTTCGTTTTTTTTATCTGTGAATGCTATTTTATCACCAAGGAAAAAAAACCAGAACAGTCTAGGTTCATGTCTGTGCTCGTGTGTACGAAAAAAGTACCTTGCCCATGAAGCCGAGGATCTGGTCAATCTGTTTTGCGCGACCTGGAAAGGCCTCATGCAATAGCTGTAGCGGTGATGTCGCCATTTCAGTACTACGTATGTTTTCTCTCCTTGTTTTTCTGCTCCTTCCGGGTTGTGTGTCGTCGTCGTTGGTGAGATGGTGAGGATGGGTCAGTTGGTGGTGTGAAGAAAGATGAGTTTGTGGCCCTGGCCAGGGGTTTATGCTACAGTGGTATGAAGAAACAGTCCCTTCTTTGCACGTGATGCCTATCAAAACGCGTTCAGGACGCGCTCGTAGGACAGAAAGACGAAGGATGACAAGAATGCGAGGGGTTTCCAATACCTACTAACAGCCGAACGTAGTCTGAATAACATGGAGCCCAGAATGAACACCACTTTATGGCTGCAGTGAATAAAGAACAATATGGTACAAACTACTGGATATCGTGGCCATGTTTTTTGTTCTTGTTCGTCTCCCACGACCTTATTTGAGCAAATTTCAAGGGGAGAGACAAAAAATAATGAGAACCTTGCTACTGCAACTCATTTGTTAACTATTTCTTTCTTCTTGACCCTGAGAGTTTTGTATTGTCGTTTTGATCCGTATTTATGTTCGGCATGATACCTACAACTAAAGATATGTATGGTTAGAAGGAATACTCGAGTACATTGCGCGAATAGAAAAAAAAGATGGCAAGGAGTTATAGTAAGCAAAAAAAATATGAGATGGACGAAATCATCGAGGCAATGAAGCGAAAGGGAGACAAAGAAGGAGAGAAAATATAAAACGAGGGAGAGACGGAGAAAGAGAGATTCAGCCAAAGTAAGAATAAGAGAGTGTATGAAATGAGAGCAGAACAATGGCTTTGAGAAACAATAAACAAAAAAAAATGGCAATGTGCCGTCTCCTGAATAATACTCCTAAATAGGATGACGGACCGTACGTATGAGCCCCATACACCTAAACCTATCCTGGACCATGGGGTCGAAAAATAAAAAAAAATGCAATAGCAAAATGGAATCTGCAAGTAGCCCATTTTGCCCAGGTAGCTGGCTAGGCTAGACTTGTTGTTATTTTGTTTGTCTATTCGCATGTAATGGTGTTGGCTCTTTCATTCATTCCATCAGTCTAATTGAATGCAGTATCAATGGACGTCGGTATGTTGGCTCTCAATAGAGAAGTCGCGATGGAAAAGAGAGTATTGTTTGTCATGGTTCATTATGGATCATGGATTGGATATCAGTGTCTGTGCATCTTCAAAAGGAAAAACAAGGGTATCAAGTCGATTAGGTTCAAATCCTGGCCTACCATGGCCAGCGGGGCATTTTTTGAATACACATGGTATGCCTTTCATCGGTAAAAACGGGGTGCTTTAACCAACCTAGTCTGGCCAGTTAGCCGGTCTTTCGTTCTTCCTTCTCTGCTCCTCCTTCACCTCTTCCTTCTCCTTCTGGCTTTCTCATTGCTCTTGCCATTCCTTCAGAGTATAAAACTCCAGCCTGGTTCCCGCTTCATTCTTTTTTTCAGCTCTAGACTTGCCTAGTTAACCATATCTCACGTCCCCATCCCATCCCTCCACAAGAGTCATTTTACCCCTCTTCTTCTCCACTATTCTGCACACTACATTCATCGACTTTCTTCACTCCTCGCTCTTCCCATCCCAACCTTCTCGCTCAACTCCCACTACCTACACAGCAGCAACTGACACTACAAAGATGAAGTACATTACACCTCTGGCACTCTTTGCCATCGCCCTTTTCTCCTCCACTGCTAACGCAGCACTCGACCTCTGTCCCAGAAACGACAAGGTATGTGTTTGTTTCCCCCCTCCTCCCTGCTACCGCGTCAAAAATAACCTTCCTCTTCCACGATTCTGGTTCTAACCCTTATTTTTATATTTGCTCCCTTCTGTTTCCTTTGCTCACGCTACCTCCAATCCAACCCAACAAACAACCAACAAACAGCTATTCGTTTATTGGAACGATAAGTTTGTCTTCCCCGAACCCTATCATGACTCGGAACACGAGATCTGCCTCGACATCAGGGGAGAATTCAAGGTCGATATGCCAGCTGGTTCCGAAATCGTCTTCCTTGCCAAGAAAGGTATTCAACTCTTCTTCTTCCTCTGCTCACCCTTCTTCAATAACACATTTACATCTTACCGCGCATCTCTCCTGGCTTCTGTTTACTTGCAAGCAAAACAAAGGAAGAACAACCGAAATAACCAAAATCAAACACCTCCCTCCTACTACCCACCCGCAAAAACTCTACGCCTACAAAGGCGACATCAAGAGGACCTGGAGTGTGGATCTCTATCTCAACGGGGGTGCGCTGAGGCTCCCAGAGAGCGATAGACAGCCCATTCCTAAGGGTTTCAGCGGCACAGTCCGGGTCTGTTCCTACCTTCCGAGCGAATTCAAATACATCAAGCAAACCGAAATCCAGTTCGGAGTACAGATCCTTCGTCCTGGCAAGCAGATTGCCATTTGTCTTGGTGGCGATCTTAAACTCCTGTAGAAGGCGAAAGGAAAGATGGATAGTTTCAACAAGCGACCTCACGACAATGTAGGAGTCCTAGTTGTTGTTGCTGTTTCTTATTTCTTCACACCCCACACGCGTCTGCATATATTCTTGTGAGAGAGAGTGGACCTCACCACCCTCTGCTCTCCAAATCGTCAAGTAGTCAGCATCCACATTGCATCCCATTAAAATCATGATGGTTCCCTTATATTGTATTGTATGCGAGAAAGACATCTGTTTTTACTGGTGCCTGTGGCGAGGACACGTTAGCACTTGTCGTGAAAAGACAGAAAAGATGAAGTCTTACTTCTCCTTCTCGGCGGCAGTCTCGTACATAGACAAGACGCGACTAGCAAACTGCTCAATCGTCGGGTCCAGCCACTCACGATGCTTTAACTCGGTCCACCAGTTCTCGGGGAGCCCCTTATCCAACCCAAACCGAGCACCAAGCAAAGAACCCACAACTGCGCCATTGGTATCTGCATCGCCTGCCTCTAACGTTACCTGCTCCATCACTCCACGGAACAGCCCACTTGGGCCGTCGTAGGCCTTGTCGGTTGGACTAGGGTCGACCTTACGAGTCGCAGCATAGAAACCGACCCCGACACATTTGAAGGTGTAGCCCATCTTGGCATTGTCGCCCAGTTCGAGGTGATCCAGATCCTTGGGAAAACAGTGGTCTTGCAGTTCCTGGGCCCACTTGTCTTGAATGCTTGTCGCAGGTGCAGACGGGTTGGTCTTGGAATTCTGGTCCTGTTGCAGGTTGTGTCCGATCTTGATGGTGGAAGGGACCACATCGGTGTGGAGGACCAAGAACAGGTAGTCGTTGACGACCGATCGTGTCAGTCGTCCCATGGCATCATCCTCACCGACAGCATCCACGCCAACCCACCCGATGTCTTCCCTCAGCTTTACAGGCGGTCGCTCTCTGTTCCTTTGCTCGACAGCGGGCTCCCCAGTACCCACCGCAAACTCCTTGATCTTTCCCCAGAACCCTTTGTTGGCCTGTTGTTGCTGAGAAATCGTTCGTCGGATAGCCCTGCCGTCCTTGTTCTTGAAAGTGCTAATCTCAGTCTCCTCTTCATACTCTGGCTCCTCAGATTTCTCGCCCTTGAGATCAGTGCCCCGTCTGAGGTAGTCCAGCAACGACTCCTTGTACTCATCTTTGCTCAGTTTCGGGTTCCAGACTCGTTTAGCATCCTGGGCAGCATCCTGTCCTCCTCCACGAAGCAAGCGCGAGATCAAGACGGAAGCAACCAAAGCACTGATGATCGAACGTGGGTCGGCGTGGGTGACCTTTGCGGCAGCAAGGGAGTTTTCGACGACACGATGTTCATCCCAGAAAGACTCTACACCGAGCACGGATGTGCGCATCACAGCGCCATTGGCAGCCAGGGATCGCCCTCTCGAGTTCCAGATCTAAGAATAGCGAGCAAGTAAGTAAAATTGTTTTAGTGCGGATAATTTTGATCACTTGATGCTTTGCCTTCTCTTCTTTTCTACTTGCCTCCATCTCCATTGGCAAAGAGTGATAGTCCATAAACCATCCAAACAAGAACAAGAAGACAAAAGGACTTACATCAAAGGCAGCGCGGTGCGGGTTGAATCGAAAATCCGGATGGGTAAGTGTCGATCCAACAGTGTACCCAATCCCGCGAGGAGGGGTCCCCAACTCCGGGAACCCAATCGCACTCCACTCCTTCAACCGCTTTGCAAAATTGGTGGCGTGCAGTCGTCCATCCCGGGTCTGCTCCAGTGATTGTAAGATCAGCAGTAACTGGTCCGTGTCGTCCGTGAAATCGTTCCTGTCCCACTTTGACCGATGGGAGTCCTCCCATATAGGATGCCTATTAGATAATAAGAGTACAAATGGGTTGTCATTGTGAGCTTTATGTGTGTCAGCTGGTAACCTGGTTATAGTTATGAGGCGAAGGTGAGACTTGGTAATGATGACTTACCCAGGCTCGTTGCCAAAGGCGATGGGTCCATTGCCGTAGAGGTGACGGGCGTTTTTCTTTGTCATGAACTCTGTTGCCAGGCCATACGCATCGCCCACCGCATTTCCTATTTAGCAGAATAAGAGGCACACGGTGTCAGCTCGGAAAAACAATAAGCGGACAGACCTGTTCATTGTCACACCCTCGATGTTTCTGTTGCTACGAGGTGATGTTTTGCTGTGAGTTGTCGAATACCATAAAGGACACCGCGGATGCGGTCGTGGAGTTGGTCCTTGGTCAGTGTCGAGAGGGTTGTTGACATGCTTGTTGTATTGGCCGTTGTGTTCTGTGTGTTGTGTGTTGAGAATGGCGAGTGAAGGAGAAATGCAAAAAAATGGGGTCCACGTCCCTTGAATTTAATAGATTCTGCAATGCCACCTTGCCTTCCGCCCAAAAGCGACACACATATGATTTCAATGATATTTTTATTTACACAGACGGGTGGATCTAACATATATACATGTGCTCCATTCGCTCCCATTGTTTTACTTCTTGTCCCGTCCAAGAGTAGAAGCGACGGTAGCAGCCTCCTGGATAGTACGTGCAAGGGTCGACCGGATCTTGCCGTCCTCCATCGTCAACAGTCCTGCAATCGTGCATCCTCCAGGGGTTGTTACAGAATCCTTGATCGCTGCAGGGTGAGCTCCTGTCGTCAACACCATCCTTGCTGCACCTTGAAGAACTATCAGAGTCAATAACGAACACCAACATGATCGTATCATCATAGGTTAGATCGTTGCCCCTTTTCTCGTAAAGTCCATGTATGTTTGATTTTATCAATCATCGCGATGACATATTACCTTGGGCAGCGAGCTCTGTAGCAACATCACGGGGAAGACCCATCATTACTCCACCATCAGCTAATGCCTCCAGCATCACACTATGCACAAGAACAATGGTAGCAATAGCCTTGGTTAGTGATACTGACATCGATCAACATCCTGTAGAACGACTCTAGCAAACAAAAAGCAATCAATGCCCATACCAGGCGAACGCGGGTCCACTGCCGGCAAGGGCGGTGACAGCATCGAGATGCTTCTCATCCAGAATCCTGCACCGTCCAAGGGTCGAGAAGATGTTGGAGGTAAAGCGCATCGACTGCTCGTCCGTGTTGGGTCCACACGACAGCACGGTCATTCCTTCCCGAATCTATATAACCATTGTCCAATCAAACAAAAAATTAAAGGTGAGTCAGTCCATGTTATCTTTTCTGAAAAAGGAGGTCGGCTGCTTTTCACGATCTGATCTTTTGCAGGAAATATTCTTTTTTTACCTTGCAGGGGGTGTTGGGCATGGCGCGGATGACGGTGGTGGTGGGGGTGGTCCAGGCCTGGAGCTGCTCAATCGTAACTCCGGCACAAATACTGACCAGAAGCTTGTCTTTCAATGCCTCCTGGATCCCGGGTGCTGAAAGTACTGCTTTGGCCACCTGGGGTTTCGTGCTTAAAGTTGAGATTCAGAGACAGAATTAGCTTAGTTCCTCAGTCCGATCTACACCAGCATGCCAATGATGTGTACCCGCGAGAATGAACAAAAAGGAGGCGTACCAGAGAAAAATGACATCGGCTTCGCTGACACCTTGGACGTTTCCTGCAATTCCATGAAGGACCTTGACTAGGTCTCCAAGGGTCTTCTTGAGTTTGGCAGCCGACTCTTGTTGGCTCACACAGGCAATAAACCCAGCTGGGCGGAGCAAGTCATCCTCTTTCTCACTCTCAACTGCTGTTGTTGAAGTTGCAGTAGTGGCATGGGAGATCTTGGGTGAGGACTGGACAGAGGTTGAGGCTGTCATGGAGTCGAGTGTCCCTCTGATGATTGCGATTCCCATGGTTCCGCATCCGAGCACACAGATTGTTGGCTTGTTGAGAGACATGGCTGTTCTTGGTTTGTTGTTGGTGTGGTTGGTTGTGGGAGAGTGGAGAATTAAAAGAAAAGAAAGAGAGAAGGTTGTGTCTTCTTATTGTTCCTCCTTCAGAACTACGGGTTGTGGCAAACTCGTCGATCCGTCAAAGGTGACTCAAAAATCAAGCACGGAAAAAGGGCTTTTCACGTGACTCCTGGCTGGTTCTTGTCAAAGAGCGTGAGAAAGCAATTGACCTTCCTGGGATCCGTCTCCTGTCTGTCTTCTGTCAAGGGCGAGGGTGGTATCATCGGATGACTTTATAACACGAGGAAGATGGTGATGTTACCCAGAAGCCATCAATGAGGATGGTTGCTTGTGGGCGCAGATAGGAAAGGAAAAGAGACGAGCAAAAGGACCACGAAAAATAAACAAGCCGGTGATCGAGCAAAGGAGGCTTTAGCCAGAGAGGTGCTCTCCTTGTCCCTCATGCTCCAAGTCACTTTCAATGCTCTCTTAGACGCCCAGCATCGAAGGAGAGGGGACGCGTTCGGCCAACAATGGAAATATGGCCATTTCCTTTCACTGGTAAGATAACGCGTCAGAAGTCATCTCGCGCTTTATGTCGCCTTATCAGATGTGCTTTGCCTAAAATACCACATGAGGCGTTGACCCGCCCTCTGCGCTGGTGTACCTCTCCACAAACATTGGTCGACCTGCCTTTCCATGCTATCATAGTCCATCACCATTGATACTGCTGCATGGTCAGCTGCATCGCCTGACTTTGTTTTCATTCCTTAGAGTCAATTGGATAAAAACATAGGTATCCTATTTGCATCCTCCCACATCCATTCAACTCTTCCGTTCACCTCCGCAGTTTGCCACCTCTGAAAAGACCTGATCGCGCCTGATTTTGTCTTGAATGTTGGTTGACTGCTCTATCGTAGTCTCGCGGCCATCCCCTCCTTTACGTGGGTTGGAATCTTGTTGAACGCATCTATCCATTTACAATTCGGCAACCGCTGTTTCAAGTCAACAACCCTCACATGAAATCGACAAGGACTTGTTCAATTTCAACAATACGCTAACCGAACGGGATTTTCATATCAAAATATCCATGTACCCTGAAACGACAGCCAAGGCGAGCAGCAACAGCAAATTTTTAAAGGACGCCTTCGAACCTACGGTTAGGAGGATCGTCGAGCTACAACCAAAGGAATATCTCGCCTTTTTTTACTTGGGTCATCAACCACCTTTAATATTTTAGATACAAGTCTTTGTATTTGTATCGCCTCAGTCATGAATGATTCAGTTGACACTTACCTTTTTTTCCATTTAATAGATTCTGTCTATCGCCTCAAAGACAGCAGTTCTTGGGGAATTCGAAGTTCATCAAGAACTTGAACACTGGTGATGACACCGTCCCTGGCGTGAAGTACCTCATGATCACCTCCAAGTAAGGTCCTGCTCGTTGTCTGTTCTCTCTTGAGATTGAATTGAGGCGTTCCGGACAGGGGATAACGGACTAATCCACCAATTCACATATTTTATCTTCATAACTACGCAGGTTGGAGGAAACTGTAACTCCATACACGAATGGATTCCTTCGCGACAAGTCTCCCAACGTCAAGAACGTCGTGCTCCAAAACGAATACTGTTCATTGGATGTCAGCGAGCACGCATTGTGCGCATCGTTCCCTTGCGTTTTTGAATGCATTCGAGCTGAGAAGTATCATTTTGTCACTAAATTCGTTTTCTTTCTAATGTCGTTCATCATAAATAGGCAAGCTGTCGATCGTAAGTTTGTCCAGCATTTGTCTTCATTTCACTGGCTCGATTTCGCTGTTCTCTACTAACCTCCAAATGCCTCTCTTTTTTTGTCAAAAGCCATTGCGTTCAACGCGACTCCGTCTGCCGGCACTCAACTAGAGTCTTATGTTTTCTCCATCAACAATACCCACAGATGTCGATGCCAATGTCATTAGTTCGTTTTTATCTTTGTCCTAGCGATGGGAGGAGCGGACCCTTTATGTACGATACGTTACACTCAAAATGAAAGAAAACGCCCCCAACACGAATTGATTTCGGTTGTTTTTGCCACCATCTTTTTGACATGGAAAAAGCAGTCCACTAAACATACTATGGTTAAAAGGTTAAAAAACGAGAATCTACTCAACCCTCGTCACTCTCTTTCACCAATCACAGGAACCACTGCTCGCCACACGCGGATTCCTCCTCGCCATGGCACCTCCAAAGAATGGTGGCTCGTCCACGCCAGTTCAAAAAAGTCTGCTCAGCTTCTTCAAACCAAAGTCAGATTCAACTCCCATCGTGACAACATCCACATCCTCGACATCTCGCGATCCACCATCCTCCTTATTTAGCAAGGAACAAGCTTCCTCAAAACTCAAAGAAACAGCCATCACCGAGAGCCAACCACCCAAAGGCAGCGCCTACTCTAGCACAAAGACAAAACAGCAACAGAGACGGACGCGTGCCGCAACGACGCGGAAATCTCAGGAACAAGACAAGGGGGCTGAGAAGGAGGATGAGGATGAAGAGCAGGATGAGCCCTTGTTTCCCTCGGGATTTGCTGGCGTTGTTGAGCAGTTCAGCCGTCTGGATCACACATCGCCTGTAAAACCATCAAGTCGGAGGAGTCAAATTCAGAGCCAACAAGTCCCGAAGAGCAGCGCAGAGGATGCCACCACAGCAGAGGTCGATATGGAAGGCGTCGAATTTAACAACCGTCAGTCGCTACTACCACCAAGTCCTATCAAGCGCAAACGCGGGTCATCTCCCAACAAAGGTCTTGCCAGCTTCGGATACAAGGCCAACAACGCATCAGCACAGGAGACGGGTGGCGACAGCATGGACGTCCTGTCGACAGAGGATCTGAAGGCTCTGGAAGAGCGGCGTGAGCGATTCAAGCGGAAACTGGGTCCTGTCGAGGATGGATTGCCTTCAGGACCAGCAGATGCTGATGAGGAGAGACCGACGAGGCGGCGACGACTGATTGTCTCAGAGAGCGATGAGGATATGGATCAAGGCGCTGCCGAGGATGACGAGTACGAGGACACGCCCAAGGCTCAGTCACGCAGCCAACGGACATCAGCCCCAGCGCCACCGCCACCAAAGTCGTCGACCAGCAGTCGATCTAAGAAGAGCATCTACACACCTCTGGAGCAGCAGTACCTCGAAATTAAGGAACAGTACCCCGATGCGCTTCTCTGTATCGAGGTTGGATACAAGTACCGGTTCTTTGGTAAAGATGCAGAGGTAAAGATCCGTTTGTTTTTCATGAAAAGGAAGGTGATGTTTTCAAGGGATGCGCAATCATAGACTAATGCAACAATATCATTCATCTGAACTGTGTAGATCGCCTCGAGAGAACTAAGCATTGCCCACTTTATGGACCACAACTTTTACACCGCCAGTATACCCATTCATCGCCTCGATGTCCATGTGCGGAGGTAATTATTTCTTTGTTTATGCTAGCGTCGTTTGCATGTACGACATAAATATTTCATCTTTGTCATTGACACTATACCTCTTTTAAATGTAGGTTGGTTCATGCGGGACACAAGGTGGGCGTGGTGAAGCAGATGGAAACAGCGGCGCTCAAATCGGCAGGAGACAACAAGAGTGCACCTTTCACACGGAAACTCACCAACCTTTACACCAAGGCGACGTTCATCGAAAGTCTCGACAAGGACGAGGAACAGAGTTTTGTTGGGGGTAAAGCACCATCATCGCAGTTCATCATGTGTATCCATGAGCGGCCCCTGGGTGGAAGTGGGCCTGATGAAAAGGTCAAACTGGCGATGATTGCGGTCCAACCTGCGACGGGCGATATTGTCTATGATGAGTTTGTGGATGGGCATTTCAGGAATGAACTCGAAACGAGGTTGTTGCATCTCCAACCTGCGGAGTTGATTGTGCCCACAGAGCCGATGAGCAAGGCGACAGAGAAGCTGCTTGGACATTTGACTGCTTACTCCGGTCGTGGCACGCAAGAGGATGTGCGGATCGAGAGGACTGACGGGTTCATCAAGTACGACCGAGCATTCTCGCTTGTTTCAGAGTTCTACTCGGATAGCTTGAAGGAAGAGCAATTGAAGCGGAAGATCAAGGGAGAAGGAGGTGCTGCGGATGGACCGGCCAAGAAGAGTCAAAAGGAGGCGCTTCTCAAGACGGTGCTTGGTCTCTCCAAAGAACTCATCATCGCCCTGTCTGCAATCCTGACCCATCTTACCGCGTTTGGGCTCGCCTCGATCTTTCAATTATCAAAGTACTTTGAGTGCTTCACCTCGAGATCACACATGCTGCTGAACGGCAACACGATCTCCAACCTCGAGATCTACCGCAACCAGACCCACGGGACTTCCAAGGGATCTTTGTTTGCGATTTTGGATCATACGAGCACAGGATTCGGACGGAGATTGCTCAAGAAATGGGTCGGGAAGCCTCTTGTCAACAAGGAAGCGCTTCAGGAACGTGTGGATGCGGTTGAAGAGATTTTGGCACTGACTGGCAAGAATGTCTATCTGGACAATGCGCGCGCTGCCCTCAAGGGACTCATGGACATGGAAAAGGGCGTCTGTCGCATCCACTATGGAAAAGTAAGCATCCTTCTCGGAATGAATGTAGTTGTTATATTTCTATGTCGAGAGGCAAGGTCATTGACCATATGTTTTACTTGTTTGTTCATAGTCGTCTCCAAAGGAGTTTTTGGCGATTGTACAGACGTTTATGAAGGTGTCAACGATCCTGCCCGAGGAGAAACGATGCAGGACAAACGCCGATTTTGGACTGACCAGCCCAATGCTACACCGCCTCATCGGGTCCTTATCGAACGCGTTGGAAGACAGCCAGTACTTTTTGGAAGGGCTGAACAAGAGCTCTGCGGCCAAGAACGACAAGCTGTTGATGTTTCAGGATGAGCTAATTGCTGACAAGTGGCCCGAGATTCTCGTCCACCGCAACGTATGTATCCCATTGATATTGGTGTGCGTATTTGGCATTAGTCAAGTCGCAAGGATCTAACGCGTTACTTTCTGATCGTTTGTATTGCTGTAGGATATTGTGGCAACGGAGGATGATTTGAAAGAAGAGTTGGTGAGGATCCGAAAACTGTTGCGGGAGCCAAAGTTGGAATTCGCGGCGGTCTCGGGAATCGAGTACCTTGTCGAGGTTAAGAACAAGGATACTGCCAAGGTGCCCAAGAACTGGGTCAAGATCAGCGGGTACGTCTCTTTCCTTCGCATGTTAGTGTCAAACGGTGTGAGATGTTAGTTTGTATGCGATAATTAACCTTGTTTGTTTATGTGTTTGTGACGATAGAACAAAGCAAGTGTCTCGTTTTCATACACCAGAAGTGATCCAGTTGGTGGCGTCCAAGGCTCAGAACCAGGAACGATTGGCAATGGCGTGTGATCGGGCTTTTGCTTCGTTCCAACACGAGTTCTCGGAACGGTATGAGGTGTTCCGGGATCTTGTCCAGAATCTGGCGGTTTTGGATTGTCTGTTCTCGTTAGCGGTTGTTGCTTGCTTGCCTGGGTATGTCAAGCCTCAGTATGTGGACGATACCGTTGTTGGTGTGAATGAGGGCGCGGGCGAGGATCAGGGTATGGATGATGATGAGGTGCAGGTTACTGGATCGTTAGTCGGGAAGCGGCGGTCGAAATCTGGAGCCTCAATGACGATTGATATCAAGAATGGGCGACATCCGATGGTGGAGCAGCTATTATTGTCTTCGGGCAATTTTGTGGCGAACGATATCCAACTCGGCACCAATCAAGCCATAGGAACAGATGAAAAGACGATCATCTTGACAGGACCCAACATGGGCGGCAAGAGTTGTTATATCCGCACCGTGGCCCTGTTGTGCATCATGGCCCAGATCGGGTCCTACCTCCCTGCGGACTCTGCGCGGGTGTCGATGCTGGACGCGGTCTATACGCGCATGGGCGCATCGGACAACATCTTTGGCCACGAGTCGACGTTCATGGTTGAACTCCAGGAGACGTCGGATATCTTGAAGATGGCTACTGAGCGGTCACTTGTGATCCTGGACGAGCTTGGGCGGGGAACCTCGACGCTTGATGGGGTTGCCATCGCATATGCGGTGTTGAAGCATGTTGTGGAGAATATCCGGGCAGTAACGCTGTTTGTGACGCATTACCCGTCCCTTGCGGATGTTGCGCGTGAGTTTCCCCAGGGTACTGTAAGGAATTTTCATATGGGGTTTATGGCCTCTGTTGCTGGGTCTCTGTCCTTGAGCGGCGGCGGTGCCTGCAACGATGGACTAGACTTGGATCTGGGTGAAGGTGGTGATGAAGGGCAGGAGGAGGCAGCTCTGGATGATATGGATATTGTCTTTTTGTACAAGCTCGTTCCTGGCGTCTCCTTGAAGAGTTATGGGTAAGTTCTTCTGTCAATGGTCCGCGTCGCACCACTTTCCTCCACATCATCAATCGTTCCCAACTAACTATATGATTAACTCCACCTACAAATAATAGACTGAATGTGGCGAGGATGGCAAAGCTGTCGGGATCGCTGATCAACAAGGCGAAAGTAAAGTCGAAGGAGCTGGAGCACATTCTGGAACGACGTGTCGAGCAGCGACGACAGCTTCAGCTTCAACAAGGAGGAGGAGGAGGACGGCCGGATCGACGTCTTGATCAATTGATGCAGATCATTGGCTGCAAAACGGAAGATCAAGCTTCACAGCTCATTCAGGATATCGTCCGTTCGTGAACAGAGTAGCCTACCTGTATGCACAGTTGTAAATGTAGCAGCATCAACCATCATTCACATCAATTTTGCATTTTCAAAATCATAAAGACACACCAGGTTGCATTGACAAGGTTTTGCTTGGAGATGGTTTTGTTATTTGAAAGTGTTGTACAACTTGATTAGGGAAAAAAAAAAAAAAGAGAAATGAAAAAGGGACTCGCAACAAAGGCAACGTTTGGGAGGTTATTTTTTGGAAGAGAGAGAGTGAGGCACCAAGAAGAAACAACTGAAAAAGAAACGACATCAAGAAAAGAAATGAAAAAGAACGACATAAACACGTAAAAAACAGAACGGGTGTGGAGTATTACATCTCCTGGAGACACGGCCGCAACCCCCGTCTATCCCAGTGCGCTGCGACCTCATAAGAGACGAAGACTGGCGATGAATGAAAAGGACGAAGGTAAAAGAAAGACTATGTTTAGAACTGGAATGAAAACCATGGCGAAAAACCGAAAAGAAGAGAAGGAAAAAGAAAAAGAAGAAAAACAGGGATATAAATATGGCTGCCGAGTTGTGCACAGCGGGTTTCATGAATTACTGTTGCTGTTGGAACTGCTGCTGTTGCTGTTGTTGTTGTTGCTGTATGTGGTACAACTGCTGCTGCTGCTGTTGCTGCTGCTGCTGCTGCAGGAACACTGCTGATCCATTCAACTGTGACCCGTCGGCAAGACCAGGATGAGGCAGCCCGCCGCCAATGCCTGGAGGTGCCATTGCCGCATACGGGTTAAATCCTGCCTGGGGCATCATTCCGGGGTATCCCATCGTCGTCATTGGCTGTGGAATAAACGCCGCTCCTGGTCCATAGTAGGGTGACATCTGGCCAGGGTAGTGACCATAGACCTGGCTGTGGGGCATCGCATAATAAGGATTGTGCTGCATCGAGTAGGCTCCTACATGGCCCATCGCGCCAGAGGCCAGGTGACCGCCAGGTGTCAATGGCGTTGACGATCCAGTCGCATGGTTTCCGTCCTGTCCCTCAGAGTTCATACCCGATCCAGACTCGTGCGTAGAGGCACCATCTCTGCCGGGCACTGAAGGTGCGTGCAACTGGTGCTGGCTGGCCGTCATGGCCGCGTAGAAACTGGCAGCAGAGGCTGCGTACTCTGCTGGTGGGTATCCTCCTGCACCTGGGGTCAACTTGAGGTGATCCGGTGTCGAGCCATCGCCTCCTAAGACCAAATTAACCTCCTCCAATAACCGCTTGCATCCCTGAACAGTTTGTGCGCTCAACTTAGACAAGACACCTTTGACCTTCTCGGCTAAAGCATGCTTCTGCTGCTGTTCGACATTGGGCGACGCCAGGATCTTTTGGATCAAGCTGACACCGTGGACCTGATCGCCGAGGATCTCGACCAACACCTGATCCTGGCTCGAGTGCACAATGCTGTTGATCATAATATCGCTAGCATCAGGTTCCTGTCGCTGGTTGATGACCTTGAGGATCGTCAATGAAGCTAGCTTGTGTGTTGCCAAGGTCGCCATGTGGGGTGCAAGGCGGGGAGCAAGGACACGGTATCGTCCTGCCAACTGAGAGTTGTCCAAAAGCCACGTCAACATCAACGTTCCGTTAGGGTTGGTAGCCAATGCCAACGCATTCTGTACAACCGCAACCGCAACATGTTTCTGTTGCATTATGATTGAGGTGATGAGAAGAACACAATTTGTGGTAAGTATCGACTCCTTCTGTATAAATCTTGAGCAAAAATGACAAGTGAGAGCATTCCACAAACGAAAGTAATTACCTGCTGACGCTTGCTGGCATGCTGGCTCTCAAGTGAGGCTCTCATGGCACGGGCACCGAAACGACCCTGAGCAATCTCCCAAAACTTGTCCGCCATCGCCTCAAAGATGAAACCGTTCCTGGACTGTCCAAGACGCAGGCAGCACTGGACGACATAGTTTCCAAATTGG
Organism: Linnemannia hyalina; assembly: GCA_019671135.1. Lineage (NCBI taxonomy): Eukaryota > Fungi > Mortierellomycota > Mortierellomycetes > Mortierellales > Mortierellaceae > Linnemannia > Linnemannia hyalina. The sequence continues at coordinate 174,934 of JAHRHY010000001.1, forward strand.
TCGAGCAGCAATGGAGGCGTAAAGGGTCGAACGTGCTTGCAGATCAACTCGGTCTGAGCGGGGCTCTTGGCACAATCGATAATCTTTTGAGCGGCCCATGTTCCGTTCTTGTGGACACCAATCGAGGCGAGGTGGGGCGCAATCAACTCCAACATCTTTGTCTTTTGCGTCTCCGAGCAACGCTCAAACAACTTTTGCATCACCGTGTTACCAATGTAGTCTATCATAGAGAAGGAAGAAGAGAGTTGTGAGTATCTTATGTCCGCAGCAGAAAAGTCTCGTCGCACGGAAAAAAAAGTCAGAAAAAAATACCACTGCAGAGTTCGACACACTCATCCATGCATTCGTTCGAAAGACTGTCGAGCTCCTTCTGGGTACAATGACCGCTGTCGAGACGCTTGCGGATCTCTCTCAAACGGGGGGCATCCAGGCGGCGGTGAGGAGAAGGCTCTGCAACTGCAGGGATCGTCGGAAAGTAAGTGACAGGCTCTGTCAAGGAAGCAGGAACGGGCTCCTGCGCAGGCTCGGGCTCGCCCTCCACATTAAACTCCTGCAGCATGGCCAAACGCTCAAAGGCAGGATCTTGGTCTGAGGAGAGCTCTCGTTCACCGTTCAAGGCCGCCTGACTCTTACCAGCCATAGTCATCAGGGAAAGCATACGGTCAAGCTCAGTAGGACTGTCCAAATCCTGCCTGGAGGCTCTGTTGGAAGCGCCGGAAGCTCTCTCTGCAGCGACATCCAAAGGATCGCCATGACCAGGCGAGGGGCTGTCGCTGGGCGACTGCTTCGTGGGAACCTTGGCGAATCCAATACGCACTGCTCCAGTACCGGGGCCAAAGACCTCTTGTCCGTGCATGACCTTCTTGGCAATGACAGCATCCTCCATGTTTTCAAAGTTAATAAATCCGCACGACTTGTGCGTCAAGACACGGGCCGACTCGATGGTTCCAAAGTGAGAAAACATGGCATGCAGCGCGGCAGGCGTTGTCGAAGCGGGGATATTTCCGATCCCTAAAAGGCATAAAAGCGAAAAATGCTTGAGTGAGTATTTGTGAGATCCTAATGCATACAATTGCGCCCTCTTGTACATATGGAATAAATTACGTAGTGTGGCGTGCATGAGTACAAGAGTCGATGCATCGCAACGTCACTTACAGAGGGCGCGAGTTGGGTGAAGGACGGGGGCATCGGCGTTGTTCATCAACTCAGCCTTTCCATAACCGACACGGACAGTGGCATTCCCGATCCTGCCTCCACGACGTTCTGAAATGTCCTCCTTGGCTCTCATAGCATCCTCAACTCGTGTAAAGTTGATAAATGCACATTCCTTGTCTGGAATAACCTTGAGGGACTCAACAGGGCCAAAGGGGCTAAAGACCTGCATCAAATCGTTGGTGGTAAAATTGGGATCGACATTTCCAATCCAGAGCGAACGGGTGGGCACCTGTTGAGTCACTGCAGCAGCGGCTGAGGACAAGGTCGAGTCCTGGAAGGGGGGTGTTGAAGCTCCATTAAGACTCTGGTCCTAGAGACGATCATGTAAGCAACAGAGAAGTAAGAAGATAGAACATTGTAAACCTGCCAATTACTAGGGCCTTCATTCTCAATCCCTTTTCTTAGATTCCAAGCAGACGATCGCCTTCTCAATTGGTCCAACCAAGTATTTGTTTTGCCAACAGTAAATAAAATAACTCAACAATAGAGTAATTTTCACGGCATAGATAATAATAATGATGAAACACTGTCATAATCCCGAATGACTTCATACCCAAGACTAAAATAAAACCACCACTGTGTTCCCACTCCACCCCCCAAACAACAACCGTTCACAACCGCCTTCTTTTCCCCATGAACCATCCCCCGCATTTGAATGAAAGACAGCAACATAGTATTCAATTGATCAACGCACACTAGTAACGAAAACAATAGAAGCAAAAAGAACAAACAATAGATCACTACTGCTTACCTGAATATCGAGACCATTAGACAGGAGGTGGCTGAAGTTGTTCTCGTCCGCCAGACCTCGTCCGCTGAAGCTGTTGCTGTGTTGATGTCCTGGTCGCTGAGGCCGGGCATGATGTTGTTGTTGTAACTGTTGTGCGTGCAATTGGCTGCTGTAACTGTGAGAGAGGGAGTGCGAGTGCGAATGACCAGATGCGCCATTGGAACCATTGCCACCGTTGCCGCTGCTGCTGTTCGAATTGCTGCTTCCAGTGGTTGTAGCTGTGGAAGGAGTGCCATTGGCCAGTCCATTGGAGGTTGTAGCCTTGTCGGGAGAACCTCCCATACCGTTGACAATCTCTGAAAGCATATCAGCGCCAGCACTGGTCGTTCGCTGATGTGTCTGACGAGCCTTCATGTCACTGTAGCTACGAGGGCCAGCCATCGCAAACTTGCGCTGCTCGTCCGCAATATCATGAGGAATCTCCAAAAAGCCCATGCTGATGGCACGAGGTCGAGAATGGGTTTGCTGGAACGTTTGGAACTGGTGAACGCCGCCCGCTGTGGAAGAGATATAGGTGCTGGATGATCCCGAGGAAGGCGAACTGGAGGTCAATTGGCCAATTTCGTCCTCAAACTCATCTTCAAGAACTTCTTGGTAGGCAGGGGGAGTGGAGACAGAGTATGATCGGATCCTGTTGGCAAAGCTGACACCGCCGGGCTTCAAGAGAGAGTGGGCAAGAGATTTTTCCAGGCGAATGTCGGGCATAGAGAGTCCAGAGATGCTGCCGCTGCTGATGTGACCATTGGTACCGCCAGTGTTAGGGCTGCCAGTAGAGCCAGCGTTCTTCATACCGTTCATGCCGTTCATTCCGTTCATGCCGTTGAGATTGAGGCTGTTGACGGTGCTGAGACCGCCAATGCTGCTGAGGCTGTTGATGCTGTTACTTCTGCTGCTAAGACCGCCCATGCCCAAGCCAGACGACATCGAGGGCGTAGGAGATCCACGGGAAGAGCCGAGTTCGAGATGGGAGAGAGCAGACGAGGCGAAAGATGCAGATCGGCTGCGCAAGTCGACTCCCACTCTATGGTTAGTATGGATGCCTGGAGGAAGGGCGCCGTTACCGGTGCTGGTATTGCTGGCGTTGGCGTTGCTGATGATTCCTATGTTCATGCTGTTAATGGTGGAGCCGGCACCAGTGTTTCCGGACTGGACGGGATCATCCAATCCGAGGGCATCAAGGGTGCTCATGATAGCATTCTCGTTTTCCGAGTCAAAGAGCATCTCGCGCGTCGTTGGGGTGGTAGCTGGGCGGTCTCCTGAAGGCGAGTCTGGGTCGCCCCACGAGGATGTAAAGATTGAGGGCCCAAAGGCAGCTGAAATTGAGGCAGAGGGTAAAGTCAGGGACCCGGATCGATGACGTGTCGATAATTGCGGTGGGACGAGCAAGCTTGGAGTCCTCCGGAGGGGTCTCTGTGTGCCTGGAGGATTCTTGCCTCCGAGCGAGTAGGCAGCGGTGGTTCCGGCGAGGCCTTGAGGAGAGGCAGTTGGGTCCTGGAGAAAGACGGAGGGTCTTGAGGGGAGGGTATCGGCTCTTGCGCGGCGGGCGGCAGCGAAGGAGGGGATGGAGGCGGCGAGGTCAGCCGAGGTGGTGGTGATGGTGGGCATGCTAGGATGGAAGCCGGTCGTGGACCCTATGGGAGGGGTGGCGGACGTTGTCGTTGTCGCCGAGGGGGGGTCCATGGTGGTGGATATGTGTGGATTGTTGACTGTTGTACGTTGCTGGCAACAAGGAGCGCAGAGCGGAGGCCTATTCCCCTTAGTGTGTTGATGTCACTTTCGACTGTTGTATTCGATATTGTAAGAGCAAGGGAGGTGAAGAGAAAGAAGCAAGAGAGGAACAGGAGAAGGAAGGACCTGTTAGACGAGTGCAGTTGATAATAATAGTGGCAGGGTCGTCGTGAGAGTCTCACTGAATTATTGTTGCTGCGATTAGGATCAGTGGGAAGACGAGACAAGGGAAGAAGAGAGGAAAGGAAGAAAGGGGATGTGTGTTTGTTGGTGTGTTGTAGTCGTTGCAGATGGGTTGATCGTGGTTTGCGGATGGTTGCTTGTCTTTTCCCGAGTTGATATCTTGGGGTTTTTTGTCAATCACTCACGCTCTCTCACACACGCTGGGTTGGGTTGCTTGGTCGTAAGGTGTTCCCTCGTGTGTCTTTCTGAATAAAGGAGAGGAAAGGAGGGGGAGGTTAGGAAAGGATGGGTTGTTCAATGGAAGGAGGCAAAAAGAAATAAGAAGGCAAGTTTAAAGGTGGAGTGGAGGTGATGAGAGCGATGATGTGGGAGGAGAAGTGACAGGTGGTGAGTGCGAAGTGGAGAAGGAAAAAGGAAAAGGGAAAGGGAAAGGGAAGAAAGGCGGAAGTGAGAAGTAAAAATGAAGAAAGAAAGAAAGAAAAAAAAAAAAAAAAAAAGGATACAGGATAAAGGGAGGCAAAAGGAAGGGAAGGAAGGAAAAAGAAGAATGGAAAAAACCGCAAGCAGAAATATATCCATCGACATGAATGAGTGAGGCATATGTGAACAAACATCGAACACAGGCCCGGGTACCCTTTTTAACAAATAATCAATTGAACGAAAGGAAAAAAAGGGAGGAGGTTGAAGGGATCCAATTGATGCGCTGCTCGTGTTTTCTTCGTGTAATTATAGTACCGGCCGTAAAGAAGGGCACCACCTCCCCCCACCATGTCCGAAGACACACAGCAAAAAGCAAAACGCAACAAGCAACAAGAACCAGGCAAAGCCAAGAAATATATCCTCCACACCCATCCACCAGACTCACAAGGGGGGAACAGATGGAAAAGGAAGCGAAAGGGGTGAAAAGGAGTAAGAAGAACAACAACAACCAAGGTAGGAGCGGAAGAAGGACGGGAAAGGGGCAGAATGTTGTTACTTGGAAGGAAAGGGAAAGGAAGACGATTGATAGTATGAGGATAGGGTGCATATCAGATGGATTCTGTTGCTGTTGCTGTTGCTGCTATTGCTGTTGATTCTAAAAGGATGCCACAGTATCGAACAGGCCATATCCCATCATGCCTACTTGCTCTTTAGTTCGTTCGTTGGCTTCCTCTTTTCTTTTTTAAGTGCGCATATTCACCCCCCTCTCTCTCTTTTGTCTCCTGTCTCCTGTCTGTCCCTTTATCCCATGTCTCCCTTCCTGGTCGTTGCAGGTGTTGTACTGTCCTCGAATGAAAATATACATCCATGTGTGACTCCCTTTCGTCGTTCATGGGTCCATTTGGACGATGGTTCATGGTCCAATGGTGCAACGATAATCCCCTTACTGACTTTAACCCCAAACATCGTATCTCTTTCTTCCAACCCATCAAAAAAATATTCTCTCGCACGCAATAACAACATACCTCTAATGAAATCCTGCGTCAATTGAGGATTCTTTGCAAGAAGACGACGAAGAGGGGAAAGTATTCCTGCTTTGTGTTCAATCCAACCTCTGTTTTGCCTCGTCCTCCTGTGTTTTCCACGAAATGCGAGCTGTTGTCTATAGATTGTGAACAAAGAACGTAAGACAGGTTAGAGAGAGGTTGTAGGTAAAGAATCAAGGCTCGGTGTGGAAATGTGTTATGCCTCAGTATGTGGGAATCGATATGACCAAGCGATGAGATGGGCATCGACCTGTCTGTCTGTCGTACGAGAACACACAACCACGAACGACAAATAAAGCCAGCAGGAACGAGCTAAAATGTCCAATTGAAGGGTGTGTGTGCTAGTGTGGCACACGGACAGCGCAAGCCAGTGGTGCTACCATACCCAAAAGAAAGAGAAAAGAAAAGTGGAGTACGATGACTAACAAGAATGAAAGAATGAGATGAAGGAAAGATTGGAGAAGCGATGCGAAACCATGGCTGTCAATGGCGTATGCTTAATAAAGGAAATAAATTGGCTATCGCTCCTATTCGTTCGTCCTTGAAAGGCCTTGGGCAAACTCCTCTCCAGCCCCCTGTCAAAAAAAGTGGCAGCAGCTTGACTGTTTGACAGACTTCCATCCCATCGCTTCGTACTCAGTGAGTGTCTTCAGTATAAAGCAGGCCGTGTGCGTGTTGTGTCCCTTTGCACCTGGTAAGCGCCATCGCGCTCAACAATCGCTCGAACTTCACTCATTCACCATGCAAGAGCCAACATAGAAAAAAAAACACAAGGGAGCATAGCAAAAAAACCATGCACGCCATGGCTCATACCATGGTCCATGCCATGTCCCACCTTGCACCCATACACCATGTGTCCATGAGAACGTGGTCATGCAAAGAATGAAAAAGTAAAGTTCATGTCTTGTTAACAACTCAAAAAACAGCATGTTGACGATCTGGTGTTCAGGACAAGAGAGCATTTTTTCTGACGACAATGATGACACACTCTCAACTCTCACCCTCAACTCTCCCACCTGAGTGGCACCAACATGCATACAACAACGAGAGCACTGCTGGGTTTTTTCCCTTATTCCATCAACCACAACGTTTTGTCGTTTTTTTTGTTGTTTTGTTTTTGTATTTTCCATTGAGCACTTTTTCCCGGTGTTGTTTGTTGTCATGGGAAAGGCAAACTTACAAAAATAAAAAGTGGTGGCGTTACTTGAGAGTAGCTCTCTTCCTCCTGTTCAAGAAGGACGCTCAAGTGTTGTGATGGTGTGCTGGTTGGTTGCTGGTTGGTTGTAGATCGTGATCGGTAATGGTCGAGATGGAAAAGTCAAAAGAGAAGAAAGAGTCAAAGTACGCTTTGTGCGAGCTTCTTTTAAAATGCAGTCGTGTCGATAGAGAAAGAGGAGAGAGGATGGGGGGTGGATCTGCAAAAGCAAGAGGAAAGAGAAGAATAGGAATAAGAGGAAGTAAAGGACAAAAGACAAACAGAAATGAAAGTGACCAAGGGGCGTAAAAGTACTGCACAAGCGAGACAAGAAGTATGTGGAGAGAAGAGATAGGATGAAGGGAGATTTGATCTCAAATTGGCTGTTCCATGATTGATAGACATTTGGTACTAAGGAAAGGATACCTTGTTGCCCTTAGGCAAAATCTCGCCTACTCAGTCGCCCTTGGGCAGGGCAGGTCATGTTCACATCCCACAGACTGGCACATGCTCCAATTGACAACTGTTGTTTTTACATAAGGTGGCTGTCGTTCTTTATTGTTTGTTGTTTTTATTCGTTGTGTCCGGGTGTGTGCAAAAAAGGGACTAAAAGAAAACTGAATGCTATGTTATGAAAATCGTGTAGAAAAAAAAATGACGTTAATGAAAACATACAGCAACTACTTGTTACTAGAGTTGCTGAGGTTGGAGTTGGCACGACGGGATCGGAGGCGGCCAAGGACACTGTCCTCGCCCATCAAGATCGCCATAAACGTCCTCTTGGCGCCAGAATCACTCCTTGGCCTGCCACCGCCTCCCATCAATTGGCTCGACGATCTCATCCTGTTTCCTTGCTGCGTCGAAGCTGAAGACGAAGAGCTGTTCGACAGCAGCGAGGCTGAACTGGCAGAGATCGAGGTCGAGTTGTTCGTCGGCAACTGAGGCCTGGCGGTCTTAGCTTTGGGCGACCCAGGCGTCACGTCATCAAACGCAATATCGTCAATACCGGACCAATACTTTTCCTGTGCCATCGCCATCGCATTCCTTGCCAGTGCCGTCCTCAACACAGGATCGTCCTTCTGGAAGAACAGACTTGTCCTTGGTGGAGGCTTGGACAGCGATGGTGGGGAAGGACTGCGCGAAATAAGATCCACTCCGCCCGACCCAAAGAAACCAGGCGTCGTCGTATCAATCATAGGAAGGACCATGTTGGTCGACTCCTCGCCGTTGGCAACGGCAGCAGCCATTGCCTTCTCCCTCTCTTCCGTAGCAACACGGGCCGCTTCTGCAGCAGCAGCAGCAGCTGCATGAGCCGCCTCGGCCGCTTCGGCTTTCTCAATCTTGCGGACCTCCTCGAATGTGAAACGCATATCCTCCAAGGCCTCAGCAATATGCTGACCAAATTCTTTGGATCCCAGGCCCAAACTCGTCACACAGAAATAAAGCTCCGTCTCCTTGACCATGTACGCACATCCGTACCCATCAGGGACGACTTCTCCCCAGCCGTACGCAATAAAACAATCGTCCGAGATCTGGGACGTCGATAATCTCCAACGACATGTCCTGGCAAAGACCGGGTCTTGGAACATGGCGGGCACTTCCTCCTCTGGCCTGCGAATCAACCGCAGCCCCAACAAATGACGATCAACGGCCTGTCCATCAACGGCCCAGGCAGTATACTGGGCATGGCGAGCCACTGCTGCGCGACAAGCAGCAGCCCTGGCCTTGAGAGACATGTCAGGGTTGTCCATCGCCTCACAGAACGCCTTGCTCTCAATCGAGCACGAGCGGGCGGTCTCTGTTCGTCCATGACGGTACTTGCGCGTCGCCGCCGATTCGTAGGTCGCGACCAGCTCTCCGTGCTTGCGGTAGTAGGCTAGCTGGAGCGCCATCTGGACATAGGCGTCGGGCGACATCTTGAAGGCTTTGATGAGACCCTTTCCGTAGCCCTTGAACTCTGTTGGAACCATCTGGTGAGCATCGACGGTCTCCTTGAATGTCACATGGGCGTTGGCGATGGCACGGTCGAGAGCGGAGCTGGTGATAAAGTTAAGGGGCTGGGGCTTGTCCAATGCTGAGGCGCACTCGTACAGGTCCTCGGCGTTCAGGTTCCTGAAATCAGGCAGGTTCCGAGCCTGGGCTTCGTCAATCATGAACCGGCAGAGACGGGAAGTAGGAGTTGCGTCCATCTTGGAGTGCTCTCCGTTCATACCGGCGCGACCGTTGGCAAAGACAATCAATTGGAAGCACTTGTCGAACCAACGGGATGCGCCGTCACCGTGCCAGCAGGCGCGCGAGAATTCCTCTGAGGTCGAGGGTGAGCTAGAGTCGAGGCAGAGGACAAACATCGAGGTCTCAATCTTGGCCATGTGAGCCTTGTTGGAAGTGTGAGCTTCAAAGAGAGTGACACGGTCCTTGGCAGCCTGGTCGCGATGGGTCGTGGAGAGGATACCGATTTCGGGGACAGAGGACTTGTCGTCGTCAGCCATCTTTTTGATGCGTTCGAGTTGGATCATGATCTCGCGTGGGGAGAGGACCGAGTTGGGCTTGGAGGGGAGATGCAGGGTCTCAAAGATGTAGAACTTGCCGTTGCGGACGACGCAGATGTGGTTGTTTGTCTCTGCGGGGAAGCCGACGGCGGAGTCGGCACTTGGGCCAGCGATGCGGGAGTAGTTGAAGAGGTACTGGTACATGTTCATGCAGAAGGGCGCATTCCTCGCCAGATCCGGGGTCAGGGTGCGCCTGTTTGAATAAGGAGCATGAGATCGAAAGATAGATAAGCGATTGTCAGCACTTGTTTTGTTTGTCTTGTTTGCTGTCCGTGTGTTCTTTCGGGCAGTGTAGGTTGTTGTAGTGCGAGTAGTAACAACAACTTTTCCCTTCTTCGTAGGCGAATTCCGGAAATCCAAAATAGGAAGAAGCGCGTGGGATAGTCCCTGACACAAGGACCAGCATAAACGAAGAACCACTACCATTACGCAAAGAGTATATAAGCAAGAAAACAATGCAATAATAAAAACCGACAATCTGCCATGAGGTATGGACACAAACAGAAGATTCAAATGAAATTGCAAACGTAAACAAGAGGTGCTGATGATGACAGTGTGGATGTGGTCGATCGTATCTGATGGAGGGTGAAAGGCTGAAAATGGAGACAGAGAAAGAAGAGAAATGGAACCCATGTGCCTTGCTTTTCCCCTGCCCTGCCCTTCCCTGCGCACCTTTTGTATATACTCATGCCAACTCTCTGTATTCGCTCTTTGTTTATGTGATTACATGGTGCTCTCATCGATTCTTTTTTTTTTTCTCCACTCCCTGCCTTAGTTTCTCGTAACAGAACGAAAATAATCGACCCTCCTTTCATGTGTCAGAGGCAAGACGAGGGAGAACGGGGGAAGAAACCAAATCGAGTAGAAAGTTCATTCACAGCTCGCTCTTCTTTTCACACTTTGGCCTCAATTACATGCACTAACATACACCGCGACACACTCTGTCCTTTTCACATTTCGTCCTCGATTTGCTTACACTAATACCTACAGCTGGCTCTCCTCAATGGCCTTCACACTGATATAGACATTCACAGGCAAAAAAACTTACGTGACGATGAGTTGGCGGAACTCGAGGGCAAGACTGACAAGCAAGGCAGCGCGGGCGGTCTGGGTAGGCATACGAGGATCATCCTGGAATCCAAAGTAATAGTTCACAAAGAACGTCGAAGGATCACGATGGGTGAAATAAGCCCAATCATCCCACCACTCTGCCAACCAACTCGTCCCCCGCTTCTCACATTCACTAGCGTGTTCCCTCAACCGTTTATCAAGGTTGACACCAAGGGGGAGTAAGCCTTTCGGTGAGGGCCCCTGTCCCTGGAAATCTTTGACTGCAGCGACAGTGCGTTCGTACTCCTGATCAGTTGTCAGAGGGCGGACGGTGTCGAGGTAGCGGGCCAGGGTCTGCTCGAGTGGGGGAATGGGTAGGTTGGGCAGCTTGTCTTGTCCCTTGTCCATGATGGAGCATTCTTGGGCAAGGGTGAGAGGAGGTGGGCTGGCACTGATGCTGAGAGCGCCGAGGGTCGGGGATGAGTCTGGAGAATTGGTGGCGGACTTGTTGAGGTCTGGCAGGGGCGCGGTTGCAAAGAGCGAAATCATGGGCGCGCGCTTGTTGTTGTTTGTAATATGTGGCGGCATCTTGGCAGCTGTAGTCGAGAGTGATAAATGTACAGGGTTATGGGACGAGTGAAGTCAAGAAGTGTGAAAAGAAGAGTGTTTTTGTGTGTGCAGTGAAAGAGTATTTTGAATGAGTGAAATGAGTGAATGTGCTAAAAAGAGTTGAATGAGTACAAGAGAATGGAGAAGTGGAAAGTGGAGAAAGGTTTCAGGTATAAAGAGAAGAGTGGGGAGTGGGGTGAAGGAAGGAAGAGTGGGGAGTGGAGTGGAGAGAATGAAAGAGTCAAGAAAGACACAACCGAGGACGAACGAACAACAGCGGACGAACAAGGAGGAGGAGAAGGAAGGAGATGATGGATGTGGTGAAAGGAGAACGAAGAAGGGAAGGAAAAAAAAGAAAGAGTGGTAAAGCAGCAGCCTATTTATATGTCTCTCGTGCCCATCAATAGGTCATTGATATCCTATCGATTCCTATACATCAGCATCATCATCATCATCACCATCACCATCACCCACTCGACCTGAATGTTGTCGATGACTGCCCTATGTTGTTGTTGTTTTTCATCACTGGTCGTTGCTTGCTGATTCATCATTGGGCTTGTCGTTTTTGGTGTCTTGTTGTTCATTGATTCAATGCCTCAAGACGGCCATAGTGATTGAAGTCCGTGGGTATCCTGAAATCCTGCTTGGAATGATCTCCAGGGCACCCACATGTGTACCTCTAAATAATCTGTAAGAGTCCGATGTGCTAATTTCCCCGCCGACGGTCGTCCACATGCATCAAGAGAGATACATACTCCTTCCTTCTTGCATGCCATCTCCTCATTCTCTCTTTTCCCTCCATCTTTCCTATTCTCGCCCTTTTGAACAGGGCTCCCCTTTTTTTTTCTTCCACTCTTGCTTGACTTCTCCATACTCTCGGAGCCAATTGCCAAATCGAGCCTTTCCTTCTTATCCTTCTTCCTGTCCGTGTCGACAACTTATCGTCATGCGGGTCCTGTGTAGAAAGTCATCCTAACTTTTCTGTTGTTGTTATTGTTATTGACATATTCCCCGAAAAAAACTACCCGGGAAGAACAAAAAAAAAAGAACTTATCAACACAAGAACTTTCCCACACTCCATCACTGTGGTCGCCATGGACACTTCTTTCCTTTTTTTTCCTTTTTCCTTTTCTTTCCCCGGACTTTTTTATATATATATTTTTTAAAAATTCAGTACAGTACTCGAGTCGCGTGTACACTCCTGTATGTCTTTTGTTCCGTGAAATCCCTTCTGAAATCTGTGGAGAAAAAGATTTCAGAGTTTTTCTGTGGCTCGATTTTTTTGGCATGTGGTACGTGGGGAAGAAAGTGTACAAGAGAGCGGGGGGAAATAAAACAACTCTCCTGCCCTACTAGGGTATGTATGCAGCTCGAAAAAGAACCGGGATGCAAGGCAGAGAGATAGAAGAAGCCAATTAGACTGACCTGTAAGATCGCTGCACCTTGGACTCATGGCCTTTTCGCCTTTCGTCCTCGTTGGTTTGTATCATCCATGATTCATCCTTGCCCCATGCTATGCTCGATCAAGATGGTTGATAGTGCTGAAGCGTGCGAAAAAAAAACCTAGGGTCCTGAAAGCCGTTGGAAATCGCTGATGGTGTCGAATGGTTGCTTGAGAGTGTGGAAAAGATTGAAGATAGAAAGGGTTACAAAGGACGGAGCGACAGTGGTATTTATATGTTTACAACCCTCATGTTCTCGGCTCGAAGATGGTCAGCTTACACTCCCCCGTTACACTCACCGTTTGCCCGCCCGTACAAATACTACTTTAATTCACAAGCACTTTGTTGTTTTTATTGTGTGTACCCAACTGCTTCCGAAACGGTCCTTGTTCACTTTCCGAGTGGCGAAAGAGAGAATGAGGGTGGACCCTGCATTTGGGCCAAATCATCAACAACAGAACTATCATCAGGGACAGTTGGACGCGTCGACCTTCTAAAGAATAATAGCATTTACGATTCTACCCATAAGGCCAATGCGTCTTCTATCGTAAAGTAACATTCAATCAACATTCCTTCTTGAACATGCTCAATATTGCGATCTGAACCTCGCTACGTTTCCCTCCACCTCCACGACAGGTCGCTCTTCCTCGCCCTTCGCCGCCTACCTCTATAAATCACAGGTAACGTGACTTTTATAACGAGATTACATATACAAAGGATTGATGGCAAAAAAAAAAAAAAAAAGTGAATGAACGCCCAGGCTGCTACAAGTCCAAGATCCAAATCTAACTTCGATCTCCTCTTCCTACATCCCATTCCATCCATCCAACCATGTCGTCTGCTCAGAAGGTCCTCCTCCTCATCGGACCCCCCGGTTCGGGAAAGTCTACCTTTGCCAAGGCCCTCACCAAAGTCTTTCCCGTACGTCTAATTCCTGTTCTGCATTCAACCAACAACAACACCAACAACAACAACATCCAACATAATATAATAGCCTAAAGGAAACAAAACATCTTTCCTATCAACATAAGACTAATAACATCAATTGAAAAAAAAACGATCCAAAATAGAACTTTGTCCGTATTAACCAGGACGATTTGGGCGACAGACATGCCTGCGAGGAGCTGACAATGTCCGCCCTCCAGGCCAACAACCGGACCCAATCCGTTGTTATCGACCGCTGCAACTTTGACCAGGACCAACGCAAAGTCTGGATCAACATTGCCTCTCAGCTCTCCATCCCCGAGGTCGATGTTATTATTATGGATACCGAATTCTATGACTGCAAGAAGCGTATCCTTGCTCGCAGCAACCACCCGACCCAGGTCGAGGGAGCCCAGGGAGTCGATGTCCTCTACAAGTTCATGGAGATGTTGACCCTCCCCACTTACTTTGAGGGCATCACGAAGATCATGCGTTTGGAACCCCAGGCGACGGCAGAGTACTCGGACGAGGCTGTCAAAGAGATCATGGAGAACTTGTCCAAGGTCGAGAAGCCCGAAAACTTGCAGGCCCCCCGCTGGCAGAAGGAGGATTATTACTTCAAGACCCAGTACCACCGTGACGAGGAGGCTTACCGTGCTCGCAAGGCTGCCCAATACGCTGCTTCGCAACAGACTCAGAAGACTACTGGTCATAAGGCAGGATTGGAGGTTGATGAGGAAGGGTTTGCGGTCAAGAAGCGTCCTGGACAGAAGGATGAGCAACTCTCGGCGCCTGCCCCTGTTCGCCCCCCACTCTTCGGTGCTGCCGGTGGTGGATGGAGAGCCCGTGAGGCTGCCAAGCAGCAGGAAAAGGCCCAGCAGGAGCCCAAGAAGTTTGGACCTACCCTTTACGAGGTTCCTAAGCCTGCCGTCACCAACCCCTTCGACCTCCTCGGCGACGACGAGTAATTTATCGGCACATTCATTCGTCTTTCACACCATTACCGTCAACACCACGGGTACTTGAAGTCTTAGATAATGCAGGAGCAGGATCACTGAAGATGGCGCATTTTGGTACCCGCCACTTTACGCCAGATTTTTGACCGGAAGCGAGGCTGAGGATAATAGAGTGCTTTTGTTGTCAGGATTCTTGGACTTCAGGATTTTTTTGTCTCTCTTCACCCCAGGGCAACTTCACTTTTTCAAAGCGACCTTCTGCTGTTTTTCTCTGCCTTTTCATTCATACACTTTTTTTTACGAACACCATACAATTATTTACTACCTCATTTTTTTCCCTCCATACATTTTCATTTCTGTTTTATTTATGTTTTTATCAAGGTTTCTACTAATAAACCACACTTCCCGATCAAACAACCCCCGAATGCCCTAAACATGCCAATGCCGCCACCGCCCAAGGGGACTCAACAGCTTCCTCAACGGAACCCCCTGCGAATGTAGCCATTCTGCCGTATCTTCATTCACCTGCCTAATCCCCCTGATGACCAACCATTCTAGGTTTCTACACCCGACGAGTAACCGGATCCCTTCGTCTGTGAAATCGTTGCAGTTTTTTAGGGACAGTTTTCGGAGATGGGGGACGTATGATCCTGTTTGTTGGTTGGGGTGTGGGTATGGGGGTGGGATGGATGTGAGGAGGGGGTGTATGGACTGTGAAGGTCCTGCGAGAGTATGAGGCGATCCAGTATTGTTATTGTTGTTGTTGTTGTTGTTGTTGGTAGTGGTGGTGGCGGTAGGGATCTGATACGGTGGAACTACCTGCACTTCCTGATCCATCATCGTCGTCATGGGCGCTTGACCCGCAACTCCTAAAACACCTCCAGCATCAGCGCCTTGCCCCTCTACCCCATCACCAAACGAAGCCGGACTCTGGTCGCCAAAAGCAATAGCCTCCAACGCCCTCACCGTGAGCCCATAACACTGATCCAACCGCAACTCCTCTAACTCGGGTGATCTCCTCAACAGCGCAATCAAATCCTCGTCCTGGATCTTTGTATGGATAAATGATGCTTTCTTCAGCGCCAGTGCCTGCACTGTCGATGGTGTGGGGGAAGACGAGAGGAGGGGACGGGTGAGGGTTAGGGGTGAAAAGTCGTCGAGGGCTGTACACCCCGCGAGGCTAAGGTCTTGGAGGTGCGGTAACCAGACTTGAATCCCTTCTAGATCTTGTAGTTGTACGCAGTCCTGGAAATTCAGCTCCAACAGCTTTGTCCATGTTGTCGCTCCATCGTCCTTGTCAATACTATAGTCATTTGATTGGTGAAAGCGCAAATGTCGAAGAACAGAATTCCTCACAATCAATGTCTGCAACTTGCTAAAGGCGCTCAGAGTCGTCCAGAGAACCTGCACCGACTCGGCCCCTTCCCAATCTTCGAGCACTATTGTACGGACTCCACGCGCAGTCCTGGGGTTGTGCGCCAAGCGGGTTAGGAAGGAGAGGAAGGATGTCTCGATCTTTGTCCAGGGTGAGTGTTTGGGCTGCCGTTGTATTACTGTTGAGGATGTTGGGGATGTTGATAAAGTATCCTGCTGGTGTTGTTGTTGTTGCTGGATAGAACGAGGAATGTTGGCAGAGATGGTCACCGACGGTCCTGCTCCTCCTGCATCTAGTCCAGCCGCCGCCCGAGTATCCTCGATCCAAGAACTGGTAGGCGAAGGCGACGTCGCTGCAAGGGACTGCCGATGCACAATCAGATTCGCATCCGAGCTGTGTTGAAATACACTCTCCTTCCCTGCTCCTACTTCTGTACCACCAAGACCAAGATTAGCCCTTCGGTGCTGCGACTGCTGAGCCCCAGCACCGCCTCCAACCTTGAAGAGCAACTGTTTCGAGAATTCGAGTCGGTCCCAGAATACGGGTTCAAGGACTAGTGTGTTGGTCCAAGTGGAGACGAGGCGGAAGGCGAGGAGGATGGGCAGTGGGAGGAATGATAGGACTTGGAGGACGATTTCCGAGGGTAGGGACGTTAGCGATATCGTTGATAATGGTGGTGGGTGTGCGAGGGAGGAGGTGCCCGACTGTGCAGTTGTGGGTTTTGCTTCCATGTCCATGTGCATATCGACGTCCATGATTTGTAGTGTAGCGGTTGCTTGTGGCCCCAGGCGAGGGTAGGTTTTTCAAGAGGGGTTTTCCTTATTTATGAGGTATCGGTGGTTCAGGAGGGAGAAGAGTGAAGAGTGAAGAGTGTGGGGTGAAGAGCGTGTCGATGTCATGTCTCTTTATCTTTTTTATTCCTTTTGTCATCTCCACTTCGCCGAAACGCGATGTCGATATGACTGCTTTTTGCGTCACACTCAAAAATGATTAAGAATGAGGTCTGTTCTAGTGGCTACAACATCTACTCTATAGGCACAATAAATAAAAAATAAAAAGATGGCCTAGGTCTTCTTGTGCCAGACGAGCTTGTATCCCTCGGTGGTCTCGGGGTCAACGTACTTGGCAAGGCCCAAGGACTTGAACCGCTGGTCCATCAACAGACTCTGGGCCAACTCGACAATCACCAACACCTGCAAGTTTGGGCAGAACAACAACGCCTCAAAGAACTTGCTCGACGTCGCTCCGGGGGCTACCAAATGCAACTGCTCCAATCGCCTGCAGGATTTGGCGACAGCAATCAAAGACTCTTGACTGAACGCCATCCCGGTCTCGGTGGTCCCTGCGCGTGGGAGGATAAGGTTGCGGAGGTACCGGAGCTTGGCCAGGGTCTGGAATGAAAGGTCCGAGATCTGGTTGGCGTCCAGCAGCGATATATACTCTAGTCGCAAACAATTCGTCGTCAGTTCGATCAAGGCTTCATCGTTGAATTTGGCTTCAAAGGATTCGAACCACGAGACGTTGAGGTGGCGGAGGTTAGGGCAATGCTTTGCAAACTCGATCATCTCGGTCGCGCCCAGATTGTCGTCCGAATCGAGCAAAACAAGTTTTGTCAGTGCCTTCCCACAGGTCCGGGCCAGTTGTTGGAAAGTTTCCGAAGGAATGCTCTTGCAGCGCTTGAGGACCAGTTCAGTCAGGGGGTTGGTATGGGTCGCAAAGACGTGGAATGGATGCCCATTCCCGACAGGTAGGACGGGGCAGATATAATTGGTCAGGGTCAGCATCGACAGGCGACGACAGGCCTCGGCGAGGGCATTCCAGGGGATGAGTCCCTCCTCGACCTCGTTTGAAAGTTGAGGCCCTGTCGCAAAGACGAGTGTTAAATCCCGGAGTCGTCTACTACAGTGTTCTGACAGCGCGAGGACGACATCGGGGGTGATCCAATTGATGACGAACTGACCGTTCTGCTTATCGACCACGTCATGTGAGTCAATGATCTCGATCCTCTTGACAAAGTCGCCATACTCGTGAGTCGATGAAAAGTCGGCATTCTCAGTCTGTTGGATGAATGTCTCGAGTAGTTCGCCTGCGTTCCAGCCGTGGAAGTTCCGTTCCTGCCAGAGGAGTGGGGAGGCAATGGCGTTCCATGACTTGCAGACGAGCGAGACGGGGCCGAGGTGGTTGTGGATGGTCCGGATGCGGTGGTTGAGGTAGTCGTAGTGTTGGACGGAAAGGAAGGAGAAGATGTATCGGAGGATGTTGGGTCTCAGCGACTGGATGGTTACGGGACCTGCACGCTCCTCTTCCTGGTGCTCGATTGGTTCTGATGCTGGGTCCATCTTTGTGATTATTGTGAGTATGGTTGTTGTGTCGTGTGATAGAATGTTGACCTCTGCTCGTTCCCACGTTGTTGTTTTCTTGTGACCTTCCTCCTGCGTGTGTGTGTGCCTTGGTGTTGGTGGCTATGATTAGGCGAGCCTTGACTCGAATGACGACCCTATTGGTGAGAAGAAAAAAAAGAGTACGGTCGAGCATGTGTGAGCAAAACAAATGGTGTTGCTGTGTTCGAGTGACCCAATGGGCAGGCATGGCAAGCCTTTGTTCGCGAGGATGCGTGTCGCTGATTATTCTTTTCTTTTGATGAGCATTTTTTCTTTTTTTTCTTGTTGTTTACTTGTGTGGTGCTCACTGTTTTCTTACTTGCCTTGTGTATGGGATGGTTGGATGAGAGCGAGAGAGGGTGCAGTGAAGAGAGAAGGAAAGAAAAGAGAAAGAGGAAAGAAAAGAAAAGGAAGAAAAAGACGCTGGTGACGCCAGGTGAAAAAAGAGGGGGCAGATAAAGAGAGAATGAAAGAAAAAAAAAAGGGGACGAGGAGGTCCAGTTCAAGGGAATGGAAAACAGAACAGAGGAAGGAACGGAGGGTATGAGAGAGAGCAGAGCACAAGGTCCAATTTGCGAGTGTCTCATCCGTCCATCCTCTCTCCCCCCTGGCCCCCAAAACAGAGCACAGAGATGTGCCCTTGAGACAGTTGGCTATTGCTGCTGTTCATGGTTCGAGACCCGCATGGTGCATCCGCCACCTGTTTGTTCTACTCTACTATCATCAGTGGTGTTCTATTCTTTTTTTCAACGGCCTGACCTTTTTTTTTTTTTTTTTTTTTTTTGTCAGTTTTTATTTTGCCACTTCTTTTTTTTACCTTTCCGCTTCTTTGCCTTTGCTCGCCACTTCTTCCGTTCCTCTCTCCCTTGTTACCTTGTTACTTCTCACCCTCACTCACTCACTCACTCATCATTCACATCCTTACAACCTCCACTCTCGCCCCTACTCACCCGCCTCACACCTTCACCTTCACCTTCACCAAAGAGCCGCCTTCATCATCATCATCATCATCATCATGACGAGCTCATCCCCTCGCTCATTCACCTTCTCCGCTTCAAGCGGAACACCCACCCCCACAACCCCAACCTTCGACATCTACTCTTACTCAAATGCATCCTCATACTACGAGATCATGCGCCAGTGGGACGACGATGGCATCTCCACCTGGCTCTACGACAATAAAATGGCCCACTACGACAACCTCTTTGTCGGTAAGGGACTCTTTTATTTATATGCGAAAGAGAGAAAGTTAAAAGTCGCCAGATGGACTCACTCAGACCCTAATACATGATATGATAGAGCACTGTGTCAGAGGAGCGGCGTTGCTGGAACTGGATCATTATGCACTCAAGGAGATGGGCATCTCGTCGCTGGCCGACAGGATCAGGATACTTGCTGCTGTCAAGACCTTGCGCATTCGTTGTCTTGTGGTGCATCCTTTGAGTAATGGTGGTGGTAGTAATGGGTACAGTCATTACCAGGGCAGCTCCAACAAGGTAACCTTTCAGGCCTCTTGGGTTTTGTTTCAGGAAGCAGGTACAGGAAGACATACAACGCCAATGGGCTGTAGATACTGGTCAGGACTGTTAGACGTCGAGTCCCATTGTAATAGCAGGAACAGGAAAGCACCCGTTGTCAGCTGCACGGAGCAGATTGGCCTTCATTGATATCCGTTTCATCAGTAACAGGAGCATATATTGATGAGCATAGCAGACATGTGTGGACAATCGACATGGAATACGAGAAAATAACACTTGTTCATTGCTAAAAACAACTTGGCACTGACAGCCCCATCATGGCATACAGGAAATATGTACTGACAAGCATGCGCGTTAATAATTGTTAATCATAGGAAAAACTGGAGGTACCTTCGATCACAAAGAAGGAATCGCACGGACTAGGACTCGGCGGAGAGGGCTCGTTGCTAAAGTCGCTCAAACGCTCAGGGTCTTCCAAAGCTTTAAACCTGAAACGCTCAAACTCCAAGGCCCTCGGTCGCTCCAATTCCAAGAAGCAGACCAACTTTGAAGAACCCACCTCGCCCAGAACACCGGTACGTTTGTTTCTTTTTGTATTAAAGGCTTCGAAGGAGTATTCAAAAAGGCACGCAATGGTCGGCAAAGCGGCTAATGCGGACTATTTTCTATTCAACTCCCACAGAGGTCCTCGCATGAGGGAGGCATCATGTCACTAGAGTCTGTCAAACACGTAAGGCTCAAGCATCATTACCTCAGGATTGGGAAATCTTGTATATCGGGATTGTAACTGATGTTCATATTTTTTTTTACTGAAAACAATAGAAATGTATCAGGGTGTTCGATGATGGTGGACAGTCAAGGATTGTTAATGTGCACGACGTGATGGATGCGGGCGTAATCTATACCCGAGTCTTGCACAAGTTCAACATCACCGACGACATGGAAAAGTACTCCATGTTTACCCTTGGAGAGACTGGTGATGGTACGTCCAGGAGATTGATCTGCTGTTTTTGTGGCATATAGCTCTCCAGCCTTTACGTCTTGCATTTCCTAACTATGAACGCCTTTGCTCTTACTAGCACGGAGCTTGGCTGATGAGGAGTTGCTTAATATTTGCAAGAGTCTGGATCGACCAGAGAAGGAACGACTCATACTGCGCAAGAAGCACCTGCCTGTGAGCCACGACGTGTTGAAGAGACGCGGCACATCCAAGAGGTCGGGACGAGGCGACACTGACCTCGCATCACCGACTGCCAATTCGTTCAAGGAATCGTCCTCGCGCATGCAGACCTTCTTCGGACAGCGACCCCCAGATGAGATTATTGAGAGCAACTTGCAAGAGTACTTCCCTGGACATCGCAAGGAGCTTTTGCGAGAGGTCAGCAATGTGCGCAACTCGCTCTTTTTCAGAAACTCCCAGTACATGAACAGGAGCTCTTATATACCCCGACATTCATACTTGATCGAGCCTGGCCAGGCGGATGTCCTTTCCCAGTCTTTGGCCCACTTGTCCCTACAGGAAGCTGATGAGACTGATGATACCGAAGATGTCGAAACCGCTGCCCCAACCTCTCACTCTAGCCCTTCACTGAACCAGGTCTATGGACAGCAATCGCCAGGACAGTCTACAGTGGTGGAGTCATCGAGACCGAACGACAAACAGGAGCTAGATGAGGAGGAGGAGGAGGAGGAGGTGGTGGTGGTGGAAGAGGAAGAGAAAACGCGCCATTCCGAGGAATCGTCCACCAAGGATGGATATGGTGCAAGTATACCCGGCGTGATTATCTCTGAGCACTTGGAGACAACAGAGGTCAAGCGTCGCGAACCAGCGACGATCCAGCGGTCTTCGAGTATCAAGAGTCAGGAGAGCGCCATTTCTAACGCATCAAGCGGGTCGACCTCAGAGGCCGGTGCCAGCACGTCTTCGGGCTTTCCTTCGAAGCGAGATACTGCTGCACGGATGTCGCGGATATCGTTGGCCAGTCAAAAGTACCACAACTCTGCATGGAACCGTTCTTCTGGATCGATTGCGTCGTTGGCTTCAATCTCACCCCGGGTGCAGAGCAACTCCACGGCCGAGCTCATTCCACGACCCCGACAGCCGAGTGGAAACAAACAGCGCGGGGCCTCTGAGGGTGGTGCGAAGAGTGAGAACAATGTCATTCCATTGGAGAACGATTACTCATGGTGGATCCGAGGAAAGTTTATTGGAGCAGGATCGTTTGCCCGTGTCTCGCTCGGATGGCATAGACAGCACGGCACGTTCATGGCGGTCAAGCAAGTGGAAATGTCGGTGAGCAACTCGCAAAAGGAGGACAAGCAAAAGATGCTGGTTGAGGCATTGGAGCGGGAGATTGATCTGTTGAAGCAGCTGCATCACGAGAGGATTGTGCAATACATTGGATCGGACATTGAGAAGGGCCACATCAACATTTTCCTGGAGTATGTTCCCGGAGGCTCGATTGCGACACTGTTGGCGAACTATGGCCCGTTCTCGGAGGTGCTTGTGCGGTCGTTTGTGAAGCAGATTCTGGAGGGACTGGATTATCTGCACGAGTGTGATATTATCCATCGGGACATCAAGGGTGCCAACATTCTTGTCGACAACAAAGGCTGCATCAAGATTTCCGATTTTGGTATCTCCAAGAAGGTCGAAGAGCGTAAGTTTTTTGATTTGTGGTTATTTTTGGTGGCGTTCTTTTGAGAAAGAAGAAAAACGTCAGTGTTTCGGTTTTGAAGCACACCGTTTGATCAATTATGCGGGCGATGGAGTACTGATTAATCAATCAATGAACCAATGAATCAATAGACCTAAAGTCGATCCAGGTCAAGTCAAGCCGACCATCGTTGCAGGGGTCGACATTCTGGATGGCACCCGAGGTGGTCAAGCAGATCGAAACGACCTACAAGGCCGATATTTGGAGTTTGGGCTGTTTGGTCGTCGAGATGTTTACAGGCACTCACCCGTTCCCCCAGTTCTCGCAGATGCAGGCTCTCTTCCAAATCGGCTCCAACTGCACCCCCGACGTCCCCGACGACATTTCCGACGACGCCAAGGATTTCCTCAAGATGGCCTTCGAAGTGTAAGTCCGTTTCTTGTCCTCATTGTCATATGCTTTTATTACTTTTTGTCTTCTGTGTATTATGCTGTATTCTCATTGTTGATCAATGTTTTGGCTTTGCCGCGTCTTCTTGTTCCTGGGTGTCGATCAACTAATTCTCCATGATATTCTTCTGTTATGTGGGGCTGTATCTGATCCTACTGTTTCTCCTCCTAACTTCTTCTTCTTGCTACTTTCTCTTATCCCACTTATTCTCTTTTTGACCGCCGTCGTTCGTCATTCAACTAAACCTCACCTCTAACCCTGACACCTGAAAATGGATCGCATTACAGAGATTACCATATCCGACCATCGGCGAGGATCTTACTGGGTCATTTGTTCATCCAGCAGCTTTCGTAAAACTCCTTTTATTTCCACAGGAAATACCAGTAATACATGCAACGACTGTGTCGGCAAACAATGGACGAACTATCCAGTTTTTATTTTATATTTTCTCTTTAGCCAATGTTTCAGGACCAGGCCTGTTCTGTCCTTCGGTTCTTCTGTGGAGTAAGGCTGGGTGTCGGTGTAATAGAGTTTTGCGCTAGAAAAGAGACCAATTCAACACACTCATCTCGCCTTTCTTTCCCTTCCTTGTGATTTTCAATCATGGAACAAGTGTATGTGGACGGAAGGAGTAGAGAGAAGAATGTAGAGAAAGGCTATGTGTTCCAGACTTTGCTTCAAAACTACGAATGTGGGAAGAAAGAGATATAAATGAACCAATGTATTTAAAGAGAGTTTGGGAGAGAGAAAGAATGAGAAAGAGTGCAAGGTCAGACTGCAAGAACGTTGGTGCAAGAAATGGTTAGAGATGAAGAGAGAAAGAAGAGTTGGGAGCGTACAAGTCAGACTGTATGAACCTTGATGCGGTCTAAGACATGGTATAGAGAAAAAGTGCGGGTGAAAATAGTGAGGAGAGTAGAGTGGGCGGTGCGGTTCGAGAGAAGAAGGAGGAAGCTGTTTGTGAGGTTCTGGGAAAGAGGCCGTGTTCGCAAAAATGAGAGTGAGGACGACTGGACAAAGAAAGAGAGAAGCCGCGAGAGAGTGGTGAGTTGTGCATGGTTGCTCTTATTATTTTTCTCTTAGTTCTGGTAAGGTCAAATAAGGACTAGCCTTATTTTGATGGCTTGACAATACGACAGAAAAGAGATATGAAAAAAGCACTGGCCATGCTACAAGCACAGGGAGAGGGATAGAGAGAGAGATAGAGAGAGATAGATAGAGAGAGAGGGAGTGCTGCTTGTATGAATGAATGGGTGTGGGTGTGGGTGTGAATGGGTCCATGAGTGTGGGCCATAAGTGTGAGCCATTAGGCGGGAGGGCAGGGCAGGGTTGGAAGGCTTTGATATGCTGAGCCATATGTATGCCGTTGAGCGATTAAGAGAGGAAAAGAAAAAAGGAAACTTCTCCTCGGACTGTCACTCCCTTCTCTCTCTTACACACACACACACACACACACAATCACAATCACTCTCTCTCTCTCTCTCTCCCTCTCACACACACACACACACTTCTTTTTTTCTATTGTCTTCCTGACGAGACATCACTTTCACCACTTCAGCCCTCTTCCTTTGCTCAGACTCATCGTTCCTCCTTTCTTTTCTTAACTCCCTTCATCTACCCCTTTGCTCTCATATCCATCCTCACTCCCTCCGCAACGGTCGTTCTTTCACTCTCTCATTCCCTTCTCATTCACTGCAATCACCTGACTGCCCTCTTCTCTTCCACTCGCACATTCGCACATTCCCTTTCACACACACACAGACACTCTCTCTCAATCAAACCGCTGTTGGTAAGTGAACCTTTTCTTCTTCCTCCTTCCACTCCTTTTCGCCCCGCTCCTTTACCCCCGGTTGCCGTTGTGGACTCGGCGCCAAGCTTTACCCTGTTCTCTACTTTCGATTTGCTAATCATCTTTTTCATCCCTATTTCACTCCTTTTCTCTTATTAGTGATCATTCCACGACCCTCCTCCGAGCTTCTTTTTTCTTCTTTTCCTATCTTGCAACCTTTCTTCATCGTTTGCTCCGTCAGTTTTTCTTCCTGTACTTATATCCATCACACAACCAACGGCAAACACCTGTTTTAAAGCACAAGCGCAGGTGCCACCACTCTTCTTATTTTATTTTTTTTTCTCTCGCTTTTTCTATTATTTTTCGTCAAAGAAGAGCCCTTTCCCTATTGCGTGTTCCCGTCTCTCTTTTTTTTTCTTCTCACCTTGCCTTTTTTGCCCTGCCTCATTACCGAGCACTTGTCTGTCATCGGTAAGTCATCTTTTTCTTGTTCATTCCTTCATATGAACATCAGATCGATAGAGAAAGAGGGAAAGGAGATACTTGAGAGGCGTGAGGAAACATGTGAGCTGGATCAAGAAAAGAATAAAAAGAGATCAACAGAAGTGCATACGAGCAAGCAACCATGCGACGATGCAAACAGAGGCATGAAGCAGAGGGACAGTCTACTTTATTGCGATCAATCCTTCCTTCCATTCATTGTCCCCTTCCTTCCTTCCCTCCTTCCTTCCTTCACCCTCTCCATCATCATCTTTGTCGTCGTCGCACATATCGCCACCTGTCAACAAACAATTTTTCTCTTACTGTTCGATCTGAGTGCGCATTTAAACACAACACAAAGAGAGGTTGTTTAGCCCATCCCTCCCTCCTCTTTGTCCCTCTCTCCTCGCTCTCCTTTTTCATCATCATCATCACATTGACAACAACACAAACACAAACAAACAAACGGATATGAATAACGGGAAATGAAGCAGAGTGATATCATTCGCATACAACAAACAACCAAACAATCAAACAAAGGATATCCATTATCCAGGGAGGGGGCATTCATCATACTCCCCTGTTCACAAGTGCGAACTAACTGCAGTCTGTGCATTATTACTTACCAACGGTATATACTTTTCTGTGTAATCCTTTCGATTTATTAACGTTCTTTCTTGTCTTTTTTCCTTCCCCTCTTTTACTCCATTTCTTTAATTGAATGGAACAGTCCCTCGTTCACAATTCACACAACTTAGTGTCTCATATAATATCCCGACCCGCCCAAAACTCAAATCGATCATCATGTTCATGCCGCAACAACGGACCGGGTCCAACAGCACTAACAGCAACGGCAGTCTGCTGACCCAGGCACTCTCTGCCGAACAGGCACAGCAACTCGCCCTCACCCCTCACGAACAACAGCAACAACAATTACAGCAACAGCACCAACAGCAGCACCAACAGCAACAACAACAGCAACAGCAGATGATTTTAATGCAACAACAACAACAACTGTACCAACAACAATTACAACAACATAATCAACATAATCTACAGCAACAACAGCAAGATCCATTTCAATTACTCTCGTCTTCAGTACCCATCGATGTCGACGCCGCAGACAGGATGAACGCAACCATTGCCACAACCGGATTAATCCCTGGCCACAAGGACGCCGTCAACGGCTTTGGGTCCACAAGTACAGGCGACTGGACCTCCTTCTTGGCATCGGAGAACATGGCCGAGCCCACCGACACAGATATGGAGCAAATGCTCCAACAGGATACCAACGAAGAGAACTGGACAACCGCCAATCGCAACCACTTCAGCATCCCCAACCCTCCTTCCTTCATGGACCGAGCCGAACGCCAGCAAAAGCGTGAGATCCCAACAGAGATCCAACAACAACTTATCCATCAACAGCAACAGCTCTATCAGTTCCAGCAGCAACAGCAATTGCGACTCCAGCTTGAGTTGGCTAGTCAGACACAGCTCCCTCAAAGTCCTGCACCAGGCGGCTATACTCCTGGTCACTACAACCAAAACTCTTACTTCCCACAATACGTCAATGGACTCGGCCAATTTCCCTCAGGACACTCTCCAGCTGGCTCTCCACTGTCTCCAGGAAACTATGGTGGTGATGATGACTACTTTTCGTCTCGCGTTGTTACTCCCGGACCTGCTGCCTCACCCGGCGGAACCTCCAAGATCAAGTCGAGGCCTCGTCCCTCGACTGGGGGCGCTCGAGTTTCCCAGGGTGGTATCAAGGCTCTCTTTGGTCTGGCGACTCCCAAGAGCAGCCGGGCTTCTCTCGATCTCAAGTCCGATCCAGCCTTGCAGCAGGGTCTTTCTGGTCTGAACCTCAAGGGTGTCGATTCCAAGCTGGCTGCAAACAAGAAGACGTCGGCAGAGGCTAGTGGTCTTAGCGCTGCCCTCAGTGCTGCCGCAACTGCTGCTGGTACCCAGCGATCTACTCAGAGTGCGACCACCACCCCAACAGGAGAGGTTCCTCCTGCCATGACCCTTGCCGAACGTCGTGCCACAGCCGCTGCCAGCCAAAAACAACGGAGGGTCTCACTTTCGACAACACCCAACAAGGGATCTCTTGTCCCTCCCAACCTTGGACTGGATGCTCAGGCAAACATCCAACTGCCGCCCAACTTGACGCCCGGAAGCGAGTCTTATCCTCTCTCCAGCCCAGCGCTTCTTTCGACCTCAGCCTCGTCGCCCGCGCCCATTCAAATTGGCCGAGTCATCCCCCGCAGCTCTTCCTCGCAGACCCGAACAGAGGAGCAGCAGAAGCAGCTGGATGATGCGATGGAGCGTGTCGACTTTGACGATGTTACCGTGGCCGAACTAAAAGAGATGTTGCGCCAGCGTGGCAAGCATGGTGGAGGTAAAAAGGCTGACTTGATCAAGCGTCTTCAGGGAGAGATCGACCAGATACGTGCCAACCGCAATGGAGGTGGCGCCCGTCTCAACGTGACACCCGGTGCCTCGGCCCCTATGCCTATTGGTTCGCCCGCCGCCAATTCGCTTCACCGGACCATGGGAAACATGCATCTTGGATCGCCTCCAACTCACTCTCAGCTGTCTTCGTCCCCCACCAACCGTCGCTACAGCCCTTATGGAGCTGGTGCTCCATTGCCTTCGCCTGGCGGCACTGGCCATGTGGTCGGTTCTCTTCCTGGAACGGTGACTCATGGTTTCCCTACCAATGGTCAGTCTCAAGCTGGGGCTGTCCAAGTACCGATTGCTGGACTCTCGAGCAGCCTCCCAAGGAACATTGCCATGCCCACTGTTCGTGAGACGAGTCCTTTCCCTCCTGGATCTCCTAGGATGTCGTCGTTGCTCGGATCGTCGTTCATTTCATCTGACGGTACAGTACATCAGAACCCTGTCCATCCTCATAACCGTCAACAGACACCTACTGTCAACAGACGTTCATCGCCCGCAGGTTACCCCAGCCCAGCCGGAAGCAGTCTTCGTAACAGCCATAGCCCGGAGTCAAGTCCTATGGAGGAATCTGAGACGACGCCGGGGGGCATGGAGCAGGACGGGCAGAGCCCCGGTACCGCGGATATGGGCATGCTGTCGGACCCCAACCTGCTCGCTATGAGTGGAGATGCACTTACAATGGATACGGCCTTTCTGATAGGC
This sequence comes from Linnemannia hyalina, assembly GCA_019671135.1. Taxonomy (NCBI): domain Eukaryota; kingdom Fungi; phylum Mortierellomycota; class Mortierellomycetes; order Mortierellales; family Mortierellaceae; genus Linnemannia; species Linnemannia hyalina. The sequence continues at coordinate 202,813 of JAHRHY010000001.1, forward strand.
TTGAATGGTGCCACTGCTGAGGGTCAGGACTTGTTTGCTCTACATGGAGGTCGCGAACCCTCTGTCTCAGCTGCCTCTCCCTCACCTACGCCGTCTTACAGCTCAGTGTCGACTTCCAGGAGTCAATTGCGACAGTATAGTCCGTTGAGCCAGCAGTTGGCCTACCACCCTGTCGATTATGGCTTGAGTCATTCACATGCCCTCTATGACGATGCCTGTGTCCCCCACCGTGCCAGCAGCATCGATATTCAGCGCGTTGAAGATGGTACGTATCGCGCCTCACTCTGAACATGCGTTTTAGCTGTCCAATATGGATGATCAATAAATGTGAAATAGCTAACATGTTTTTATATGTTGTGAACGATAGAATTCCTCACATTGTCTCCAGCTCTGATCACAGGCCACCCAATGGACCACGCACTGGGATCACAGAACGCACCAAGCGGTCTCAGTCACGTCCTCCAACGTCAACAGGAGGCATTGAACCAAAAGGCAGCAGGCAACGCCATGGCCAGTCAACCACCCAACTACTTGCATGTCACCCAACAGGGCATGTTTGATTTCGACAGCCATTTCCATAATGTCAGCGATAGTAGCAATAGTGAGGAGCAACAACAGCAGCATCAGTCTATTAACCAGGATGATCTGGATATGCTGCTTTTGGGTCCTCAAGGCGGGATTTCGTTCCATCAGCAGTCGTCGTCGAGTGATCCTAACAACTTTAACAGGGATGGTTTCTGGTGAACTTCATTTTTTTCTTCTTATATATATACGTTCCTAGACATGTTTTTTTTTTTTGTTTGTTGCTCGTATTTTCATACCAGTTTCTGTTTCTTCGTTATTTTTATATTTTTCGTCGATTCGTTTCTTTCCAATAGAAAAAAGTTTGAAATACTCCCCCACCTTCATTAGATCAGATAGACAACTTGATAAATCCTCCTTTCACCCCTCTTGAGCATTGAAGCTAGTACTTTTTGGCCATTCCACTGCACCTTCATTCAACCTTGACAGCGTCTGAGCATGGGATCAATTAAGAATGCGAAAATGATTGAGCTTGGTGGATTTTTAATGCAAGAAAATGGAGGACAATGGGAAGAGAAAAGAAATAGGGGTGGCGAAAAAAAGGCAATGTCTATGCAGATGCAGGCGACTCTGAAAGACGCTTCTCATTCAACTTTGGCAAAATCTTCCCACCCTCTTCCTTAAACTTTCCAATGTGGTCCTTAACACTCTGGGACACAAACTCGGCAGTATGATCCTTGGCATAACAATCGACAAAGGAACCGTCAGGAGCCATGAGGTAGAAGAAGATGGAGTGGTCGACAAGGTAGTCTTCTCCCAGGTCGACTTTAGGGGGTTTTGAGAAGTAGACGCGGTAGGATTTTGCGACGCGGGCGATTTCTTCGAGAGTGCCCGTCAATCCGATCAGGTCCTTGTGGAAATCTGTTGGGATGGATAGATGATGTTAGTGTTGATGTTTTCGTTTGGGGATTGATTAGGGAGGTCCGAAGAGTGAGGGGTTGAGTTGTTGGTTACCTTTGACGTATTCGTTGACTTCTGCGACGGTGTCGCGTTGAGGGTCGCAGGTGATGAAGATGGGCGTGATCACGTCGCCAATCTCAGGGTCAGCCTCTATTCCAATGGGTAGCCATGGGTAATGGTAATAAGGTAAAAAGGGGTGCCATTAATTAGTGTGCTGCATTATACAAAAATTGGTGGCGTCAAATATATTTTTTGGGCGCCCAAATCCCAAATACGGCACATCCGGCTGAGAACAAAGAGAAACGCATTCCGATCCCCTCCCCCCTCTTCTTCGCAAACTCTCCGGTTGCGAAGCAGCCATGGTCACCAAAAAGAAACAAATGCAGCCAACAAATAACCAAAACAAAAAGAAAAACTTACTGACGGTATCAAGGACTTCCGCCATCTTATCCAACTCCTCGGGACAGATATCGGGGCAGTTTGTGAATCCGAAATAGATGAGCATATAACGTCCTTTGAAATCCTCGTTGGTTGTCCGGATCCCGTTCTGATCGATGAGGGAGAAGGGGCCACCGATTTTGGGTTTTCCGTATGTTGCACTTTCCTTTGCCACACGTGCCTCTTCCTCTAATTGTTTTTTTTTGAAGAGAGAGGGGATCAGGTGTTAGTGATAATGGTGGAGGAGTGATATTCGATGAAGGGTGATAAGAAGCGACGGAGGCGATAGGGAGGTAAGAGGGGAAGGAGGGACGAACCACGGGCGATCTCGACGCGCTTCTTTTCTTCGCGGAAGTAGAGCAGCAATCCTGATCCTGTTACCGTGAACACCGCAAACGTTTTCCAGTTCAATGCCTATTTTTCATCAAACATAAGATCGGAACCAAAAGAAAAAAAAAAAAAGAGTTTGTTAGCGCGCGAAAAGGTATCAGTAGATCGACGATGAAGCGGATCGCAAGGCAATTGAGGAAAGAGAAGTAAGAGGACATACACCCGCGGCGCTTGAGGCTTGGGCACGGGCACCCTCGGGCTTGGAGCTGAAGCCGCGGGCGGCGTTGAACAAGGGCGAAGGGGTGCGGAGAGGCGTGGCGGGGGTTGCCAACCTAGGGGCGGCAAAGCGAGGGACGGCGGTCCTTCTAATGAAAGCTGAGTATGGGAAAAACGGTCATATGCGATTTGACTGTCAGCTAGGTTCCTTGTTGATGAGGCGTGTGAATGTAGGCTGACTTGTGAATGCCATGTTGGACCTACATCGCAACATTCTGAATTGTGAGAAGGTAAGTGTGAGCGACTTCGGGCAAACGGGCGAAAGGCGCATTTTAAGGGACAAGCAAACGATGGGTGAAATTTCTATCAACGTCACCGAAATGTATTTTTCAAATGGTTTAGTCGTATGCCCTACAACATGAAAATTGCACAGGGATGAGAGGAGGGTTCGGAGCAAGTTTGTTTGAGGATCCGGAAATCTCTCTTTTGATCGTAACTTCTCTCCTCTCATCCCCCATCCGACCCCTAATCACACACAACAACGGTAATCATCTTACTACTACTACTCACTCTTACACCTACACTCTTACACCCACTCGGTAATCCCCCAAAGGACAACGACAAGACCAACAAGCAGAGCCAGCAACAAAGTGATCAATACATTTGCCGGAATCAAGGAACACGCCGGAGAAAAACGAAAAATATACAGACGGACCATCACAACAAACACGGAAAATAGGCAAGCTGTGGTGTGTGTTCCTTTCAGGAACGCATCGCGCTGATCGGCCGCTGTCCCTCGTTACTCCTCAGTAACTTCAGGCACCAGCAACAAGAAAAAGATGACCATGAGCGTAAAACACCAACAAGCCCAGAAGCGGACAAACAGCACTCGGACCTGTCCCTTTATCCAAAGGACAAGGGAACAAACGCGTCCCTTTTCTGCACCTCCGGATCCGAACGTTCCGAACATATCCATATCACACGTACACTATCCTTCCACTCCCGCTCCTTCACTTCCTCTCTCTACCCTTCACATACACCTACCCAACAACCCTTCACGCTCACCGACTCACACCTTCTTCCTCTCTCTGCCTACTCCTCTTTCCGTCGCGTTCTCATAATATAGAAAAATGTTGTCCATCTCCTCCGCCCGCAAGACCTTGAACTTGGTCCCCACCGTCCTCAAGGCCGGATACGCCACCGCCGTCTCCAAGACTGGCAACGGCGTCAAGGTCGCTGCTTTTGACGAGAGCTCCCCCACCGCCTCCGTCTCCCTCGTCATCAACGCCGGTGCCCGTTTCGAGCCCCAGGGCAAGGCTGGTATCGCCCACTTTGCCAAGAACTTTGGCTTCAAGGTAACCATCCCTCTAGAGCAACTATTCAGGAACGAGTGCCAGCTTTGACGCGGGCTGGATCTCCGGCTCTTTTTTTTCTAGGCGAGCAACTCTTCATTTTCAGGAAAGGAGTAGTACGAGAACTCATCGGGACCGTGAAACCTACCGCACGAGAGTTGGCCTATAGGCTCTAGCAGGATTATTCCTTAGATGGCAACAATTGTCACCGCACAGAGTTGGAAGATTACCCCTGGGCAGTGAGAGAGCGATGATCAAGGCGCTCATGGACCGCAACACAATTAAGTGTTTTGCGTTGCCAGCCGTCAAGACTGGACCTTCAATGGCATCTCGTCGTCGTTCAATTGACGGATATATCCACGGAGAATACTACACGTATGACAGCGATTACCCAAGAAAAAAGAATCAGTCGCAGGAGTTCGACAATTGTGGATACAGGACACGATTAGCTCCTACCACGAGCCTTCAACTTCAACTCACCTCGACAAGGAAATTCAGTCTAGACAAGAAGGCACGACGACTGACCCACCCCTTCATTACGTGTTGCAAATTGGATTCATTAGAACAACGGCAAGCGCTCCGCTTTCCGCATTGCCCGCGAGACTGAGCTCGTTGGTGGTGTCCTTACTGCCAACCTTGGCCGTGAGAACGTCACCTTCACCGCTGAGTGCTTGAAGGAGGATGTGTAAGTGTCTTTGCGCCTTCTCGAGCGTGCATTGGATATATCTTGCAGAAACAAACGGCGTTGGTGAACATGAGATATCTAACCAATCGACTCTCTCAACATGCTAATAAATAGCCCATACTTCGTCGAGGTCTTCGGTGACCTCGTTGCCCAGACCAAGTTCGCCGAGCACGAGTTCCACGGTGTCGCCCACCAGGTCGCTGCCGAGGCCTCCTACGCCGAGTCTTCCCCCGAGATCACCGTCATCGAGGCTGCCCACAACGCCGCTTTCCGCAGCGGACTCGGCAACTCTGTCTACGCCGCCCCTTACGCCGAGATCTCCACCTCGGACTTGAAGAAGTTCGCCGCCGACAACTTTGTTGCCAATAAGATCGCCCTCGTTGCCACCGGTGTCTCTGAGGCCGAGCTCAAGAACTTGGCCAACTCTGCCTTCAGCGACGTTGCTGCTGGTTCTGAGGCCAAGGCCCAGGATGCTAAGTACTACGGTGGTGATGTCCGTGTTGCCCAGAACACCGAGGCTGGTCACGTTGCCGTTGCCTTCCAGGGAGCTGCTGCCGGTACCCCCGAGTTCTACACTGCCCAGGTCCTCCGCTCCTTGCTCGGAGGTGACCGCTTCGTCAAGTGGTCGACCGCTGGTGTCTCTCCCCTCTCTGCTGCCGCTGGCAAGATCGGTCACGGTGCCCAGATCTCTGCCTTCAACTTTGGATACTCTGATGCTGGTCTCTTCGGTATCTACGCTCAGGCTGACCACAAGAACATTGCCGAGGCTGCCAAGACCGCCGTCGCTTCCTTGAAGGCTGCCTCCAAGTCTGTCTCTGCTGACGAGTTCAAGCGTGCTTTGGCCCAGGCCAAGTTCGAGACCGCTGCCCGCTATGAGACCCGCGCCGCCTCGACCGAGATCCTCGCTGCCCAGGCTTTCCAGGGCCAGAAGGTTTCTGCCTCAGAATCCCTTGCTGCCTTCGACAAGGTCTCTGCCGCCGATGTTTCCAAAGTAAGCTCTCCTCTTAATGATGTTACTCGCTTGTTGTTGTGGTCTAGGCACTAAATGATGCGCAATTGTTGTCTGGAACTCTTTTCTAACTATTATTTATGTTCTCGCCCGTCTTCAATTCAATAGTTCGCTGCCAAGCTCTTGAGCAGCAAGCCTACCACCGTTGTCCTCGGCAGAACCTCCGAGCTCCCTTACGGTGATGCCTTGTTCTAAATCCTCACTTACCCCGCTACCCCTTTTACCTCTCTCCCACTCATAACTTCCACGACACTTTTTCTCTTTTCTATCACTGTCCCAAGAATAAAATATCTCATAGAACCTTCATGTCGCCCTCTCCCCTTTTTCTAAACAACTTAACGCATATATCTTGCTACCGTTCATGCCATGAATCTTGACGGAGCCTACCTTCAAAAAAAAAAATACAAATTGTCACGCTTATTATTCAATCATTCTCTTGATACTCAGGTGCGACTTGTTGCTTTTTTTTTCTTTTATTTCTTTGGTTGTTCTTTTTGGCGTTTATAGACGAAACTGTTAAATTCATTTCAGCCCTTGACAACTTCATCCAACGAAAGATCCTCCTCTCCCCTCCGTCCACGTTTACTCCCATGCTCCGCTCCCTTTGACCGTCCTGGATCCTCCATCCAGCTCTCTGTCAGTTTCTTCTGGACGTCTTCCCACGAGATCTCTTCTGCGTCTTTTAACTTGAGAGGATCCTTGACGGCGCCCCAGAGGCCTTCGAGGTTCCGTTCTTTACGGGTTTCGTGGGTCATGAAGTGTAGGATGATTGAACCTGTGTCGATGACTACCCAGTCTGGAGTGGACCGACCTTCCATGAGCGGTGGGGATGTCTTTGGCTGCATCTTCTTCAACTAAGAAAAACGAGGCATAAACCCAAACAGAGAAAGAAAGAAAAAAGGCAAAGAAGGAATGAGGATGAGGAATATACAATGTCTACTTTACAACACCGCAAAACAGTATGCAATTTTTAGGGTAAAAGTACATATCATAGGGGGGGGCAACACAACTGAGGAATGAAAAAAACCTTACAGCGGTGTAGACTTGATCGGCAACGTTTCCAACATGTCGCTCCGAGAGCCCCTCAGCAATAACCATCCAATCGGTCCAATCACACTTTTGGCGCATATCCATGACCGTGACATTGCGAGCACGTTCATGTTCCAGCATCCGGACCAGACCCCGGATCGCTACCGGCGCGTCCTTCAAGTCTTCAATCTCGTTCTTGTTGGGAGAGGTGGAAGTGGGTTTGGAATGGTGGTGTTTGGAGTGCTTTTGGTGTTTGCCGCGGGCGTTGCGTTTCCAGAGTGGGACAAAGTCTTGTGATGAAACCTTGTCGTCGCCATCTTCGGAGTTTGAAGTGGTGGTGGTGGAGTAGGTCTTGTCGACGAACCAGGAGAACTCTTCCTCGGACCGCTGCTTATCCTCCAACAGTACCGACGTGGCTGTTGTTGTTGTTGCTGTAGATGTTATAATGACATCATCTTGCTGAAGTTCGAGCCCATCCTTGTTGAGGAGGGCAGCTGTATCGTGAGAACTATGACGGCTTTTGAGCTCTGCGGCCGTGTCGAGGTCGAGGGAGTCTATGGTCTGTTGCACGTGGGGGTCGTCTAGGTCTTGGTCGACTATCGAGGCTGCTTTTCCGCGGTGTGTTTCCGCGGCGATGTCCGAGGAAGTAGTGGAGGTGGGTTTCTTGACATTGATGTGGTCATGGTGTTTTTCGTATTGACGGAGGTGTGAGGGTGTGGTTGTAAGGTATGCCTTCTGTCCTGGTGTGCGGAAGGTATGAGTGAGAGGTGTGGGGGAGAGTGGTGTTCGAGGGGTGAGGAGGGGGGTGGGTGAGGAGGAGGAGGGTGTGGACGAGAGGAGGCGACGGGTGGTGAGGTGGTGACTGTTTAGACACCGCGTCGTCCTGGCTGTTGATGCTCCTGCATTGCGGATGAGTGTGCTTAGCATGTTTTTCCTGATGTGTCTGCTCTTGCTATGTGTTTCCTTGGAATGTTGAATGTGTCGCGGGTGAATGAAAAAGAGGAGGAAGGGATAAGAAGGAAACCTTTTTTTTTGTCTTTGGTTCCCAGGAATAGTTCTTTGTGGAGATGTAACGCGTGATTGAATTTTTCCGTTCACTTCCCCAAGCCACTCCTCTAAGTTTTGATTTTTGTGGAGAGACGCGTTGCTCGTATTACGCCTGCTGACAGACTCAGAAATGAATCACCCATCCATCTGAGCGTATGCTAGAATATCCGTTTAAATTTTTTTTTATCTGCGCTGGTGGCTAGTGATGTGTGTGCTACAAGGAGAGAAGGTGTGAGGGAAATATAGACTTCTTGCGCAGAACAAAACAAACGCGTCAATTGCAAGATATCAGATAAAATAATATATCCGTGAGCTAGTCCTCTTTGGCCTTTGAGGCGCATGGGCTGGACTAGCAGGACATGGTAAGCAGAGTGATCCCTGTAGGGCGCAAAGAGGCCATTATCCTCGTTGAAGATACAGTTCATGTTCCTGACAACGGTCACCGTAGCCGCCATCTTTCTTTGACCAATGCATACCTTGGCGTACTCAGCTTCATTCGTTGTCATGCGGTTCGGAATACCGCATTGCGGACACTCCCTGTCATTCTTTTCATGTTATCAAGAGACATATGGGAAAGTATGGATGAACATTAGTGTTTATTCTAGTAGTTCAAAGCGAAAAAGGAAAAAAGAAAAAGAAAAACGCACGGCGCAAACACGCTCACTCTTGCATATGGAGTCTTCCCTCCTTATTTATTCGCCCATGTTGTACGGGACAATCACTACCTGCCAGTTATTCAATCTTTTCTTGTTAATTGATCTACTGGAACGGTCAGCCACCTCTGCAGCAACACAGACGCTGAGAGTCTAACTCACCATCACTTCCTCATTCATCTCGCCTCGCGGTTCACCTCCGTCGTTTACATACACCAATCTGGCAACCATGACATCTCTCCTTGTCATGAGGGTCGGTCTCCTTGAAGTCCCCCGTCGGCTCCATTCGCTCCCGACGACCCGACCACAGATCTAACGCGCTCACAATCTTCTTGACATAGTTGTCCTCATCAACCTCGGGCTTGACATAGGCCTGACAACGTCGACACTGCTGGGCGTGCAAGATGGTTCGGTAACGATCATCCAAGGTAAAAAAGATCTGGGTACAAATGACGCCAGAGTACCAAGTGTGGTTTCGGGTGCAGGAGCATCTGGTGCACGTGAAACTGCCAACGATGAATCGGGACTGGTCCGGGCGGTCAGATGTAGCGTTTGAGAGCTGCTGGTTGTACTTGTAATGGTGACCAGATCCACGAATGACTGCGGCGTGGAGGTCGGCGCCATCGAATTCCTTGCCTCGGACCAGTTTGGGTGGTGGCAGGGTTGAAGAAAACATGGAGGTGGAAGAAGCAGGGGGGCTGAGGTCCTTTTGTTTGGAGAGTGGGTTGTGGATTTGTGTGTGGATTTGTGTTGTGGAGTGAAGGATGGTTGGGCAGGGGTTAACTGTGAACAGGATAGAAGAGGAAGAAGGAAAGTAAGAGGTGCTTTGCCATGTGTGGTGAATGAGCTGCCCATCCCTTTTTCTTGGCGGATAATGAATAGGGCAATCACGTAATTGATTGTTCATGATTTTATTTTGTTTTTGGATTCATCGACATGATGAGCGAGTTCTTTGCGGCCACACAGACCCTCTCTTCATTTCTACCTTCCAGTAGTCAGCCCTCATTGTGTCGGTGGCATTCACCAATTTGACAACCATGGCACCTATCCTCGTCGTGACTATCGGTCTCCTTGAAGTCATCCCTCGGCTCCAGTCGCTCCCGACGACCCGTCCACAGATCCAACGTGCTCACAACCTTCTTGACATAATTCTCCTTGTCCATTTTGGGCTTAACATAAGTCTCACAGCGTCGACACTGCTGGGCATGCAAGATAGTCCGGTACTGGTCATTGGAATCAACGAAGAGCTGTGTGCAAATAGTGCCAGAATACCACTTGTGAGGAGGGTTGCAGGTCTTGCAAACGAAATGACCAAGGATGCTTCGGGACCCGGCTCGTCCACAAGTCAACTTTGTCAGGTTCTCGTCGTAGTTGTAGCGGGAGTTGGATTTGCGGGCGACATCGGCGTGGAGGTAGGATCCATCGAATTCCTTGCCTGGAGTCAGTTTGCGCTCTGGAGACGGCGGGATAGACGTCAAAGTGGCAGCGGCGGGTTGGAATCCCTTGTTCGCATAGCTGGTTGTGGTTGTGGTTTGTTGGAGTAATAACAATGGCTTGAACAGTTTTCTGATATGGGAGGATAGAGGGGAGAGAAGTAGAATAAAGCCAAAAGTCAGGAGACGTAGCAGAGTAGGGAGTGTCACTGTTGTGTATGCCACTGTATATGTACCTACCTTGATGTCGATCGAGAAAAGAAGGAAACCCCGAACAAGGGCATGGTTGCTGTTTTTTTTGGTTGTTTGTTCTTGAAGGAGATGGAAGGAGTGAGTGGACAAAGAAAAAATGGAGTGAGAGGACAAAGAAAGAGGGAGTGAGAGGATAAAGAGGGAGATGGAATGAAAACACCCTGCGCCTCGCTTAACAAGCATAGCTCCATAGGGCTGATGTTGTTTTTTGTTGGGTACGGAGGTGATCACCTTTCCTCGTGCAGCAACACAGACTCTGTCCACTCCATCACCCGCCGCAGTCCCCCCCCCCCCCTCTCTCCTCCTCTCCCCATCGAGAACAGATCCCAATCTGACGGCCATGGCATCCTTCCTCGTCGTGAGGGCCCGTCTTCTTGAAATCCAGCACTGCTGTGCATCTATAATCGTGCCGTACCGACCGTTGGACGCCATGAAGAGCTGTGTGTAAATGATTCCAGAATGGCAGGTATGGGTGAGGGTACAGTTGTAACAGGTGATGAAATGGCCGACGATATCGCAGGTCGCGTAGCGGTGTGATGTTACTTGGGCTAGGGATTGGTTGTAAATGGTAGCAGCTACCGGATTCTTGGACGGCCGCCCGGCGGAGGTAGGGATCCGTCGTATTCCATTCCTGGAGCCCAGTTTGGGTCGCGTGGATGTGGAAGGGCAGTATCGTTTGTTTCGGTAGCAGGTCACTGTTGAAAGGATGGGGAGCAGACAAGACCAAATGAGAACGAGCGGAGTAGGGCGCAGAGTGTCTCCTCGTTCACATTGACGTGTGTTTGTGCACGGACCTAGCGTCAAAAAAGGGAGATGTGGAAACTCGAACGGGACTTTAGGTTGTTCGTTTTTCACGAGGGAGGGGTTGCAAGTGGAGAGGAGAGAGAAAAAAAAATGTGCGAGCGAGGGGCGAGGGGAGAGAAAGGGAGCACCATGTGTTGCGTTGGCATTGGAAATGTCACACGTCACGACCGATGAAACACAGCAAAAAAAAAAAAAAAAAAGGCTTTTGCTCTCACACAATCGCTCACTTCAATCGTCATTTCGTTTATTGTTATTAATATTCCCAGAGGCCTGTTGTAGGAGTGGGAGTCTTCTCTCGTCGAGGACAAATCCCCTTCTGACAACCATGGCACCGCTTAGAGTCATGAGGGCTCGTCTTGACAAAATCAGTATTGCGTGCCTCTCGGCGGCTCCGTCCCGTCCAGAAATCCAGCGCGCCCACAATCCTCTTGGCATACACATCTTCGTCAATATCGGGCTTAACAAACTGGCCGCACGTATTACACTGCTGGGCATGGATGATCGTTTGGTATTCGTCGTCAGAGTTGACCAGCACCCGGACACAGATTGAGCCCGAACTCCAGATACGTTGCCCTCGGTGTGCCCTGGCTGGAAAGGGACAGTATGGGGATTTGCAAGTGAACATGCCGAGAACACACCGAGCCTCGTCGCGAATGATGAACGAAGAGGAGGGGGCGTCCGAGAGCCTCCCGTAGTATAGGTACCGACCCATTGCGTGTTGTTCGACGTGTTCATGTAGTTCCTGTCCGCAATACGTTGGGAGGTCGGGTGAATGTCCGTAGACCGAGGAAGGGAGAGGGGAAGGCTTTGGGATGTTGTATGTTGGCGTGGGATCATCGTATCTGGAATAGTGCTCCTCGTATCTGGCGCGGAAATCGTCGCAACTGGTATACCAGTCGTCGTCGTATTCGGGTGGTGAAGGGGTGTGGACGGGGTTGTATCCAAATACAGACACAGGTGTGGGAGAGGTAGCCTTTGGCTTGATGGGAGAGGGTACTCGGTAGAGTGGCTCTTGGTAGGGTGACTTTTGGTAGGGTGACGCTTGGTAGGGTGACGCTTGGTAGGGTGACGCTTGGTAGGGTGACGCTTGGTAGGGTGACGCTTGGTAGGGTGTTGCTTTGTAAGACGACGCTTGGTAGGGCGTTGCTTTGTAGGACGACGCTTGGTAGGGCGTTGCTTGGTAGGGTGGATACTCGTCGCTGTGGCCACTGCAACAGGCACGAAGGAATTCAACTGTCAAGAGGACAAAGACATATGTGAAAGTGTACTCGTTCTTGGGCGAGTAGGCAAGAATAGGAGTGCCGACGAGGGCGAAGAGCCAGAAAAAGGAAGACGGCATTGTTGAGAGCGAGAGGTGAGGCTAAGACTGTGGATGAGAGAGCGAGTGAGGGGTTATTCTTCGTTGTAAAAAGTGGGTTGTTGAAGTGAATAGGGGGTAAGGAAGAAAGGTGCAAAAGGGAAACGGGATGAGATGGATATGCTAAAAGTTCAGGCACCTTGTGGCGTAAGATAAGAGAACAGTGTCACTTTTTTCTCACGTGCGCAAATGCGGACATGGTATGGACCCTCCAATGGTGGCATGGCTTACAACTCACGTTTGATTTATTGTCATATCGTCGTGGTTTTTCTATTGGCGCTACTCCTCAGGACTGGTGCTGGCCGAGAGAGTGAAAGCTAGAAAGACATAAAGGAAGAAAAAAATGATCTGCGAAATCATTCATATATTGCTCGTGCGTCATCCAATCCACTTTAATCCATCCGCCCACCAAGAAAGAACAAGCTCAAGAGTCGCGAACGCAGACTCCAACCTGGCACCCGTGGCACCGATCCTCGTCATGGGGTCCTCGGGTGACTCGGTACTCCTCCGACCAGTAAGCATCTCGACGCCCAGTCCACAGGTCCAGCGTACTAATCACCTTACAGATATAGTTTTCAATATCGACCTCCGGTTTCGCATACTGGTCACACTTCTTGCACTGCTGAGCATGCATGATGGCCCTGTAGTAGTTGTGAGGTGACAAGTACAACTCGGTACAAATGACAGCAGAGTACCAGATGCGGTACCCGTCATGGACAGTGGGCTGGCAGTTGTTGCAGGTGAAATGACCGACGATCGAGCGGGCTCCGATACGGACAGATTCGTCTGCGGCGAGGAACTTGTCGTACTTGTAGCGGTAACCCGCAACCTGAGCCACGGCCGGGTGGAATTCCGCGCCGTCAAAGTCGTGGCCCTTCTCGTAGTAGACGTATTTAGGCTCGTAGTGGTCCGTCGTCATCTTGCGTTTTGCCATTTGGTAGTATGGCTCAGAGTGATCTGTCGTCCTGCTGCGAGTCATTTCTTGATAGCGTAACTCATCGTCATCATCGGTCTCACGGCGATCCATCTCTCGGTAGCGTGGCTCGAAGTCGTTGTCGATGGTCACGCTGTGGTCCATCCCATCGTAAGGTGGTTCGTCGTCGTCAAAGCTCCTGCGAGTCGACTCTCGGTAACATGGTTCGTGGCGGTTGTTAGTTTCGCTGCGATCTATCTCGTCGTAAAGTTTGTCGTATTCGTCGAAGCTTTCGCTGAAATCCATCAGGTCATAGTCGTCGACAGCTTTTCTACGAGTCATCGCCTGCATTTTGTTTTTGGTACTATCTTCGAAGGTGTTAGTAGTCAGGGTTAGTATGAGTGTCGGAGACCCCAAGAAACAATTCCTGATCTAGACGAAGATGTAAGGGGTGTTAGCATTTTCGAACCTTGTTGTTTCGACTGATAAGAAGAGGAAGGGTGTTTAGTGGGCGTTGTTGTTGTTGTTGTTTGTGTGTGTAGGAGAGAAAAGGGTGGTTGCGCGAAGAGGTAGATGGGATGGGGAAGGGAGGGGAGAGGAGAAGAGAAGGATGATGAAGAGAGAAGAAAAAGAGTAAAAACAACGCGAAAAAGGCTAATGGATGGGAGGTGGATGTGAGTGATGTTCACACGTTGATTGTTTCATATCACTCACATCATCGCCATGGGTCAAAATTTTACGTGCCAACAGAACGCCTGTTTTTATTGTTTTCTAGTCCAATCAGGATCAATAATAGGAGTGGTGAGACACGGGTGAGAGGGAGAGAATGGAAGCAATAAGCTTCGTCTTCTGCGGCGCCGATTCTTCTTGGCCTTCCCCTGAGCCCTGTCCTCATTCCCATCGGCATTGTTCTCAAGACCAGGGAACTACTCAAGACAGATACCCTTCACACACCCATAACATCGGCTACTGTCATGTGGTCCCGTACTCTTATGAAGCTCTGATCTATACGCCGCTCTTCGACCAGTCCACAGCTCAAACGTATCCAACACCTTGTCGACATATTTTTTCTCATTCACTTTGAATCGCGCATACCGGTTGCACTGGTTGCACTGCTGGGCATTAAACACAGCTCGGTAGGTCTTGTTGTCCTTGGAAAGATACAACTCAGTACAGACCTTTCCTGAGCCCCAGGAATGTGGTCTGCCGTTGTTGTTGGGCTTGTACTGGCAGGCATGGCAGATAAACACGCCGGACATGTGCCTGACTCCGGTTTTGCGGCAGTCTTCGATGGCCAGGGTGGGGTCGTACTCGTACTGGGATCCTCCATCTGCTTGGGCGAGAGCGGCGTGGTGCTTGGCTGCATCAATCTCACGTTTGGGTTTCTTCTTGCGAGTCATCTACTTCCGGTATATGACGGGCATCAGATATAAGCATGTTGTCGGCGGCTTTAGACAGGTGCAAGGTGTGAGCATGACCGTACCTGTTGTTTCTACTGGAAAAGTAGATTTGTAGGTGTAGTTGTTGTGTGTATGTGTATGAGAAAAGGAAGTGAGGAATTGTGTATGTATGTGTGTGTGTGAGAGAAAAGGAAGTGTGGAAATGAGGATCTTGAAGAGAGGGGAGGTGAAAAAGAAGAAAGAGGAAAGAAGACGAAAAAAGAAAGAAGAAAGAAAAAAAGAAGAGAGTAGGAAGTGCAGGCAACTGAAGATATGCAGAGTGAAAAAAAAAAAAAAAAAAAAAAAAAAACGCCTTTTCTTCCTTTCTTCACTGGTCACGCGCTTTGCCACCCATGTCACACTCAGAAGCCATGGATTCATATCGAAGACGCCTTTTTATTTGTATTTGCATCAACACCGCAAGAAGGAAAGAGAGAAAAAAGAAAAGGAAGAAAAGTAGAGAGAGAGAGAACAGAAAGCTTTGCTCAGTATCTTCCGCGGACAAAAGATCTTAAATTCTTGTCGTTGTCGCTGTCGTAGTTGTAGTCGTCCTCATCATCATCATCTCTCTTGTTACAAATGCCAAGCTGACATCCATAGCATCGCTTGCTATCATGCGGTCCCGTCGTAACATGCGGATCCGCCATCCGTGCCTCCCTCAAACCTCTCCACAACTCAAACGTATCCAGCACCCTTTCAACATATTTTCCCACATCCAATTCCAGTTTGCCATACTTGTCACACTTCTTGCACTGTTGGCCAAAAAAGACGGCTCGATAAGTGTTGGACTTGGAAAGAAACAACTGGGTACAGATGACTCCCGACCCCCAGGTGTGTTGTTTCTTGGATTTGCAAGGGGAGCAGACAAAGCGACCGGACATATTCCTGACATCGTACTTGCGACATCTTTCGGCGGTCAAATTAGGGTCGTACTTGTATTGGCTTCCTTTTGATGCTTCGGCAAGAGCAGCGTGATGCTCGGCTGCGTCCATTTCGTTCTCGTTCTCGACCTTGGGCGTCTTGGGTTTCTTGGGTGTCTTTGCTTTCTTGGGTTTATTGGAAGACTTTGGTGTGTTAGGCTCCTTGGGCTTCTTGGACTCCTTGGACTCTTTGGGTTCATTGGGTGTTTTGGGTGCCTGCGAGGCCTGTGGAGTGTTAGGCGCTTTGGACTCCTTAGGGGTAGAGGCTACCTTAGGGGTAGAAGCTGTCTTAGGGGAAGAGGCAGCCTTGGGAGACTTGGGAGTCTTGGGAGTTTTGGGTGTCTTGGGTGTCTGTGGCTTGATAGGCGTCATAGGGTCTTTGATTTGAGTCGCACCTTTTTCAAGGTAAGAGATAGGTGAGAGAAGACTAGATACGATAAGAATTACAGACAACGGCCAACAAGCAAAGTCGATAAGGGGCAAAGCTATAAGAACTGGAGAAGCACGATGAGACTTACCTTGACTTTTGACATCAAGTGGAGGCGCTTCAGTGGAGTCTGTTGTCATGGTGAGTGGAGGAAGGATGTCGAGAGAGAGGTGTTCGGGCTGGAAGGGAAAAAGTGAAAGGTGCGAGGAAATGAAGGAAAAGGAAGAAAGGAAAAAAAAAGACGAAATGGCGAGGGGATAAAAGTGGGCTATGCCAATAATGGTCCATGGTAGGTTTTGCAATGCGCCCTCCGACCATTCATGCTAGATGGGGTAGCATGGTTTGGGTAAGCGTGTGGAAATGATCACACGCCTTTTGTGCCACGTTAATAAGGAAAAGTAACAAAGATATTCCCCTGTGTTTATGCATCTTGCATAGCGAGTTCATCTAGAGGATTGAGTGTGAGAAGAGGAGTTGTGAAGATTTGTAAAAAGAGGACGGGGGCCTCACATCTCTCCACTCACTCACTCGGGGGCTTAATCTCACTTCTCTGCTCTGGCTCCCGACTTCACCTTGTTGACGCCACCAATTTCCTTCCCACAAAAAAAGGAGAGGGAATGTGACTGTTGATAGCACTTATTAGATTTGTATTTATCGTAGGGTGGTGTCTGATTGCAGTTGCTCCTTCTCTTTTCTAATTTAGCAGACATGGTATAAAAACATTTCATTTTTGAGACTCAGCTCACAGGGATAATCTTCACACAGCGATCAGACGGGGAAACGGAGGACAGACATTCAACAAACATCCAGCGACCACATCCAACCATCCATCCATCCATCTCAACATCCCCATTCTTCACCTATCTATCCATCGCCATTGATCTACTCAAACATACGCCTCTCCATCGATTCATCAATTCGAATCGCTCGAGGCACTTCACCGACGACTCGACCTGCATCGAGATTGCCTCATGGCAGTGTGGCTCAGACAACCTCAGGATCACGGCGAAAGAGTCTTTTTGCACTCGGCCATGGAATCAGAGGGCAGAAGGCAGCTTGTCAGGTTGAGTGAAGAAGTCGCGACTCGATTGCACAAGAGGGACTGGATTCAGCTACAGGATCAAGTCTGCGAAGAGATTACATCAGATCAAGTCAAAAGAAACATCAGAGACTAATCGACGTCTCTTTCTGGACTCCTATGAACTCTTAGCCTTTCATCAAGCTCGTCAAGAACAAGGCTTACTACAAGCGTTTCCAGGTCAAGTACCGCAGACGCAGAGGTAAGAACCACTTGGAGAGACTTTTTCCTTTCTGCAGGACACCTTTTCTTGACTCGACACTCGACGAACACAAGGCAGACAGTGGGATCTCTTTTGCACAGGAAGGAGAGGAAACAGAGTCAGCCTGGAGACAGACTGTTCTTTTTTTACCCTTACTGTGTGAGAGAAGAAGTGTATTATCTGATGATTACATAGTTCAACCGACATTGAACCGGGTTGGCGCCTGGTCTACTTGGGGAATAACACAGCACATCTTTCGCTCCTATCTGAACATACATCTTCGACTCAACTCCATTTGCCATTTTGTCGTCCGACTTGGGAAGCAACAAGAAAGCGCTGTAAAAACACTTCCGTAGAAATGCGAGTCTTGGACAGTTCATTAACCGTACAGCTCCTGTTATCAATTGATTCCGTGAAAAATAGAGGGTAAGACCGACTACTACGCCCGCAAGCGTCTTGTCGTTCAGGCCAAGAACAAGTACAACTCCCCCAAGTACCGTCTTGTTGTCCGCTTCACCAACGCTGACATCGTCTGCCAGATCGTTTACGCCAAGCTCCAGGGTGACTTTGTTCTTGCCTCTGCTTACGCTCACGAGCTCCCCAAGTACGGTGTCAAGGGAGGTTTGACCAACTGGGCTGCCGCCTACTGCACTGGTCTCCTCGTCGCTCGCCGTGTCTTGACCAAGCTCGGTCTTGCCGACAAGTACGAGGGTGTCTCCGAGCCCGATGGTACCATCTCGATGACCGAGGCCGTTGAGGATGCTCCCCGTCCCTTCAAGTGCTTCTTGGATGTCGGTCTTAAGCGTACCTCCACCGGTTCCCGTGTCTTCGCTGCCTTGAAGGGAGCCTCCGATGGTGGTGTCTTCATCCCCCACGGTGAGAACCGTTTCCCCGGTTACGATGCTGAGGCCAAGGAGCTCGATGCTGAGGTCCTCCGCTCGTACATCTATGGTGGTCACGTTGCTGACTACATGCGTTACCTCGAGGAGGATGATGATGACAAGTACAAGAAGCAGTTCTCTAAGTTCATCGCCGCCGGTGTCGATGCCGACGATCTCGAGGAGATGTACCAGGATGCCCACAACGCCATCCGTGAGGACCCCACCCACGTCCCCACCGACAAGAAGAAGCCCGCTGCTGGCGAGAAGGTCAAGAACAACCACAAGGACCGTCTCACCTACAAGCAGAGAAAGAACAAGATCCAGCAGAAGGTCAAGGCTTTCCAGGCCAAGAACGGTATCTCCGCTTAAATGTAGAGTTGCTTGTTTCGATCTTTGTTTTTTGGAATCCAGCTTTTCTGTCTCTCTCCAAAGACATGACAATAAAAAAAAAAAAAAAAAAAAAAAAAAAAGAAACACCGCTTGCTGTCTGCTTTTTTTTTTGTACTCAATGCAAAGCATTGGTTTTGAATGCATGGATAAGGAAGGAATAGTCGAGGTAAAGAATGTGCCAATGTATCGGATTTCTTGTCTCTGTTGGAGAACGGGTCCGTGGTTGTAATTCATGCAGGCATGAATTATTTTTTTTTGGGACTGGGGCTGCTGACAACGTGCTTGGTCGATGAGGTCTGGAAGAGGTCTAACAGTTTGGCCAAAAAAAAAAAAAAAAAAAAAAAAAAAAGTGAGCTCAGCCACTTTTATATCTTCCCCCTCCTCTCCTCCTCTTATGCCCTTTCGCCTGCATTTATGACATTCAGAGGATAAAAAACGTTGTCCTTTCTTGCAACGGGGTTTGATCTCTGATTGCCTTTTTGTACTCGAACGTTAACGGAAGGAAATTATGACCGTACGCGTCGCATTCACGATCGCGTCTGATTTTAAACCAGAGCAGGTAAAGAGACATGATATTGTTTGTTTTTGTTCAAGGATGGGTGGGTGGATAATTGGCCAACCCTGTGAGGGAGATCAAAGGAACCAAAACAATGTCAAAAGAATCGCGTTACGGACGCGTCAGGCGGCATTTTCAATGCAACATGCGTTTGTTCCCTTTTCTGTTGTTTCTTCTTTACTCTGCCTCAACTTTAGTCAAATAATATTTTCTAACATGCGCAGTGGAATCCAAAGGGTAGAGGAAGGGGCCGCAGACAGCATTTGCTGTCCCGGGCATTTTTTTCACTAGGAGGGAGGGTTTTCATGCTTCAAAAGCAAAAGCAAAAGCAAAAGCAAAAGCAAGAGCAGGGGAGGGACAGAAGGCGAGGTTCAGAAGAAATGGGCCCGCTTAACCAGGTGTATGTTTTGTCCGTAAGGTGGAGGGGAGAAAGAGAGGAAGGGAGGAGACGGCATTTGTGCCTTTCGGCCGCAAGCAGCAATACCTGCTGGGCATGAAGATTGCTTCTCAAGTTTTTTGCACTTGGCTTACCTCGTTGGTGACCACTCTCAGTTTCTTTTCTCCACTGGACGAAAATGCATGGTAGAGTTAACAAAGAAAAATAGTCGAAAGAAGCGTGACTCTTCATTTTTCCAGTTGATTTTTGTTGACGCGCTTGATCACACACGTCAACTACGCTTTTGTTGTTGTTTTTCGTGTTCAATAAAGATAGAAAACGCGGAAGTGATGTGAATTGTTTTCCAGATCCTGCGACGTCGGGTTGGTTATTGTTGGTGATGTGTAGAATTGAGTACCTTAAAGTTTGATGGCTGTGAGGGAGGACTGGCATTGTGATCTGATGCTTTGTTCGGGATGGGGTCGATTGAGTTGAACCTGTGGGAAGTGTTGGTTGAGGATGTTGTGGGGCTGAGTTGGAAGAACCTTGATTTGTTGACGATGCGTGAGGCTCTCGTTAAGGAAATAAAACAATAATAATGAAAGGGAGAAGAGAGAAGAGAGATTCCTAAAGTTCACATGCTCGCCTGTAGTCAATATGTTCCTTGTTTTTCTCAATTGCCCAACTTGCTTGCTATGAGATTGTATGTATGTATGTATGTATGTATGTATGTATGTATGTATGTATGCGGTATGTGAGCCTGCATTGATGACCATCCCATGCTATGTAACTCCTTTCTCTCCTAGAGGCTCGAGCTCTGGGACATTAGGTAAGTTATCATTATGGGGTCGGTAGGTGTCCGAATGGGTGAGGTGTGGTCAATTGGTGCGAAGGTTCCTTAAATCAAGACGGAAGGTGTGTGTGTTAAGAATTTGTAAGTGCTGCCTCTGCTGTCCATGTCGTCTGACAACAGATGCGACAGCCCAATTATTTAACAGCCCGAAAGGAGCTGATGCCCGTTGAGTTGTCAAAGCGAAAAGATCATCTTGACGATGAGAATGGCCAATGAGGAGGTGAGAGAGGAAAGTAAGGGCGGGTGATCAGCCTTCACTTGCGCATCTCCTTACTGGATGTGACCAAAAGAATGACCGGTCATCTGATTCCATAAATGTCCTAGCCGTCTTTTGAAGTTCGTCAAGGAGTGAATTGAAGTGAAAGGAGAGGCTAATTTTCCTTTTTGCTCGTTTGTAGTGTCTGTGTTAGAATGAGTGAGGGGTGCAAAGGAAGAGGGTGTATGGGGATGAATGAGAGAATAAAAGAGGGATGGGTGAACATGATGGCGTCGGATGAGTGCTGTGTGTGAGAGAGTTAGAGAGAAGAGGCGAGGGAAAGAGTATGATGAAAATGAGGGCTGTTGCAAAAATGTGAGCCCGCCTTTTGTTATGGATGCGACAGAACCAACAATAGTTTAAATGAGAAATGGTAGGAGGGAGGAAGGAGGAGAGAGGAAGAAGGAGAGCAAGACATACCATATACTGGCCAAGGTATGTATGCGCTGCGTTTGTATGTGAATGGGGAAGGCACCAAGACGCAACAGGAACAGGCACAAGCTCCACTTGATCCGTTATCAACGCGCCGAATGAACGCAAGACAGGCACGCCGAGTCGAATCAGAACTGATCCATAGATCGTTGGTGTTTGGTGTCACACGCGTTGTTGTCAATTTTAGTGGCGCACAAAAAGGTAAATTATCGTTCCTCACTGTGTAATAAAGGGGAGGGCTGTTGGAGTACATTAACTAGCACCAAAGGTGAGGGAGGTAACTTGGTGGCACTTGAGACAAGTAGAATTTTCCAAAACAAGCGACATCTGATTTTGAGATCTTATACGACTCACGCGCTAAGGCTACAAAACTACATGGATAAGCTAGCGACCATAGCCTTCAGCCATAATATTACCCCACGGCTCCGTCTCATTACCTCCCAAACAAATTGGGTTGTGCACCCGTTTTACATTTCTATTGTTCTCGTACGTCTTTATGTCCCTTTCCCTCTCTTCCGTATTTGGCGCATCTTCTTATTTCCACTCCAAACAATGCGTGAAAATTCCACAACAGCCGCGACCAAACACTCCATACTTTCCCTCATTTACAATGTCACGTAAAATAAAGGCGCGGTGAGTGAAGAGGTTACGCCACATGTCAAGAATATTGAGTTTCTAAGAAACCAATGCGAGCCAACAGCCCTAATTTTATTTTGATTGAGATGGCCGACAACGTGGTCGCTTGGCTTTCCAGAGGATATGCAGAGTCGGTACTGTTCACGAACACAAGTCCAAGTCGCTCTTGTTTTTTCTTCCGCTCTCGACAGGGCAATCTCTTTTGATATCATAACACTTCTTGGCATTTACCATGGTTGTTCAGCCTTCCCCGAAGTATCACCCGTTTTATCCAAGGGTTTCTGGCCAACGGTTTGGTCCAACGATAGGTGGAAGGAGTGGGAGGAAATAACAACACCTTTTTTTCTTCGCCAGAGTTTTCTTTCTTTGACCGGATTCCATAGGCGTTATTGGGTGACAGATTGCTTCGTCAATATTTTTCACAGACTACAGCCTTTCGAACGCAAGAAGAAACGAAAGAAAAGTAGAAAAAAACCAGGGTTCATGCACCATCATTATCATCGTAATAGACCTGAGGACTGCTGGCTGTTTCCTTTCGATGTACGTTTGGATCCTCATTTTTCATTTTGCCAACCAAGAAAACACCTCAGCTCGATGTCTTTTATTTGTCAACAACCCCTTCTGCCCCTTTTTCTTTGTTTCCTAAACTTCCATGCCTTCAAGTTACTATTCTTTCCTTCATTCGACTACTCACGATAGATACCTTATTCATCCCCTCTCTTTACTTTTACTCTACCGCAACTTATCACCTACTTCGCCTTCATCGCTTATTCTGAATCACAACACAAACACGCATCCAAACACACACATATACACCCTCCTTCGCTTTCTTATTTCTGCGTTCTCTCATTGACACCTTGATGAAGCCCTTTACGTTTGTCCCCATAATCCTCGCAATCGTACTTCTGTCCACAATATTTACCACAGCCGCCCTCTCCAACAACCCGCCACAGTTTCACCATAACTCACGACAACAACAACACTCAACCACCACAGATGATTCAGACCTCCAGTTGCGCGTCGCCCAACACGACAAGGCTTTCTCTGCGTCTGTGTTCAACTACTACGAGGAGCTGTTGGGTGACAGTAACTTTACCATCCACGCCCGCGGTCTTGAGGCAACTATATTTTCATTAGAAGACGTCGGTCGCTTCTGTGTCGGTATGTCCTCCAACCCCGTACGAGTCCAAATCTTCAACGACCGGACTAGCTGCGACGACAATCGCTGGACAACACTCTACGTCTTCACTGCCCACAAGAAGAAAGACGAACACTACGCCCGACGCCCTATCTGTGTCGGCCACAACGATAGCCCCGACCGAAGTATGCTGTTCGCTGACCGAACCGCGTGTACTGCCAATGGATGGAGCAACAAATTTTCGTTTTACGAGTCTGGTTGTGCCCAGGGCGGGGCTAGAGACGACGGGTGTAACTATGAGTTGACGGTGATGTGGGAGGCGTTTGAGCCTCACCGTATGATGCTCTACCCCCACTATGACGGTCACCAGCATGGTTGGCAAGAGGCCTACAGCCTGACTCATAAGTCTCGGTGGAGACCTGCTACCGTCTCCGAAGTCAAGCTACTCAAGCCCCACCTGCCAACCCACAGCACCCTCCACAAACGTACCGATATCCACCCACCCTACGACCTTGCCACGCTTCGCTGTGCCCAAGCTCTCATCCGGTTATGGAGCTATAACCGAGTCTCTAACTCCACTCCAAGAACCATCCGCGGCGATATCGACCCTCAATTCAGCATCGACGCAAGGCGGAACGGTTTCACCCCGTTCGCAGACGCGGCGTTCTTGAGAATCCACTACAATAAGTATGGTGGCGCCACAGCAGTCGATGTCATGGTCGGCGGCTATGCTCGCGCAAGCGCCACTCTCCCGTACGAAACCAACCTCTCAGTTTCGGGAGTCCGTCTGGCTCTGCAAGAGAGTCTTCGATCGGGGCGTCCTGTACCGGTGGTTCCACACGATGATCACGAAGCTGGTGATGTGCTGATCAGTATGATCGACGACTCTATTGTAGTTTTTGGTGGTACCGCAGTTTTCAGCGTGGTTTAGTAGATCAATGGTAGCGACAGTCAAGACACATCCCCTCCTTGTACATAGCACCTTACCTCCCATAGATATATAAATCTCGGCTGTTGTTACTCATCCTGTACTGTTTGTTATTTGTTTTTTCTCTCAATTTTCCACGTCGAATCGCGAGGACAACGGAGGTGCTTTCAATTTCCAAACCCAACAAGACACCTCAGCCCTCCAACGTCATTCGTCTGCCAGGGCGCGGCGCGACAGGACTGAAGGACAGAAGAGTTATTTCTCCTTTTTGTATTAACGACACCGGCACTATTCCTTCCGCATCCATTCTTCCTCATACACCACCTCTTTTTCTACAAACTCGGCGTGAGCAAAAATAACAAAAAAACATCAGTGTGTATAAGAAGATTCCCTGGGAGGGGGTGAAGATAAAAGGATAATAGTAGTTGTTGAAAGTCGCAGCGGTGCCCTTCATTGGGTGTATCAGTGACGTGTTCGATATTTTGTTATTATGCACAATGTGGAAGGAGGGGGAGCGTGTACATGAGTGTGCGTTGATTTTTGAACTATTTCCTACGTAAGATCTGAGCTGTGGCGCATGTCCCACTGTAGGCTGTACCTGGCAGATGATCAATTGCTTGAGGGGAGGGGGGACATGAACGGACACGGCGTACCTAATGTTGAACTTTATGTTTGTTTCCCCATCACGGACGTACGAAAGTGTCCAGAAAAAATGAGAACACAGGCAACCATGGCGTAGCAAGGTAAAAACTATATTTCTCTGAAAGTGACAACTTGCGAGAAGTCAACCACTGTACTATCCCTGTTATGCAATGTACAAATACCACCATCCTCCTGACTGGCGTGAAAAGCTGAGAGTGAGATCCATACGAGTTTGCTCGATTTCTCTTGCAATTTTTTCAAGTGGAGCGAGTTTTGCTCCAGTATTTCGGGCAAAACCATGCCGATACTGTACAAACAAACAATCACTCATCCTTTTCAGCATTGAGGACGTTGACATGTCGGCTGGCCGTGGAGGTACGATGAAGTTGGAATCCCCTCAATTGCAACAACTTTGATTACAATAAGGTTCAACGGCGAATGTTTTTGGCTCTTTTGTTCTTGCGCCCATTCTTCGGCACATTCCGCGTTGTATCTAGACTTTTCATAAGACAAACAAAGGTATCATGCTATTTTCCGGTGAATGGACTAATAGGGTAGTTGTGAGTGGATAACCTAGATTCAGGAATCCGTCAGTTCGATCCTCCGACATTCTGAAGACACCCGATTTTGCCGTATTGTGATGCTTGATGCATGCGCATTCACATCAATTCTTCGATTCCTCCTCAGCCCCTTTTTGCAGCAATGAATTCCTTTGTGCGACAATTCACAGGATATCGCGTGGACTATGCATATGAAAAGGCGATTGTTTTGGCTGTTGTCGAGTCTACCTCACGGTGTTGGCAAACAACATTATTTGCTTTGACCGTTGGGAGGAAGCGATTGGCTATGGAAACATAGCGCTCTGTGCGTGTGAATGTGAACATGAGGAGAGAAGACCGGAAGATATAAAGTGCGTGGCGTGATTTCCTTCCCACCCTTCCTCCATCTCTCCTGCCTCTTGACCCATTCAACTCCTCTGTTGTATTTCCCCTTCATCCTCCTCAGTTTCCATTCAACGCCGAAAAGGTTTGGATGGTGCAATGCTCTCATTTTTTTTAGCCGTCCGTTCTTGATGGTCCCTTTCGGCCCCCTTTGTCTTTTTTACTCTACCTACTTTGTGTGAGCACTTCTTTTGTTTGTCTATTTGTTAAAGAGCCTTTTCTTCTCATTTGTAATATCTAGGTCTAGGTCTATTTACTCTTCCTAACCAGCTGTTTGCATCTAATTCTACTGAAGGAGACCCAGGCCAAACAAATAAACAAACAAACCATTTGAAGCCAATGGAGATACCAGAACGACTGCACTCACTTGATTGTATTTCTTCTGATTTGATAAAAAAAGGAGAGTGACTCTCTCCCATGGAGGGTGTTGGGAAACCCTTTCCTCATGACAAACAAAAACCAACAATTTTGGGTTTTAATGGCGAATAAAGATACCTTTCACCCCTCACCCACCCAAGCTTCCAATAAATACCGGGTAATATTTACTTCAGACCTGCCACCTCCTTTCC
Organism: Linnemannia hyalina; assembly: GCA_019671135.1. NCBI lineage: Eukaryota > Fungi > Mortierellomycota > Mortierellomycetes > Mortierellales > Mortierellaceae > Linnemannia > Linnemannia hyalina. The sequence goes on from JAHRHY010000001.1 coordinate 228,477, forward strand.
TCCTGTTTCCTTTCCTAAAATACCTCCTCCCCTTTCCTTTTCTCCGTCTGGACTCCTTTTCCACGATGAAGAAATTCACTCTTACCGCTCTCTTACTAGCAACCGCCCTGTCTCTTGCTACTCATGCTGCTCCTGCCCCTGCTCCTACGTCAACTCCTAAGAACGGAACTGCCACTGAGGATTCCGCTCTCCTGAAACTCATTGTCGACTATGACGAGGAGGCAGCCGACGCCCTGATCGCCAAGTACGACGCCGCTTTCAACGGCACCATTTCCCCTCCACAATCCAAATCTTCCTTAGCAGCAGCAGCATCCTCGAGCCGTGTCATCCCCTTCTGTGTCGGCCTCGCTCAGAACCCGGTCCGCAACCAAGTATTCTCGAACAAAGTAAAGTGCGACCAAGATGGCTGGAAGACCCTCTTTGTTTTCACAGCCTTTGTCGACCCCGACCCATACCAGGGCTTCAACAAGACTTGCGTCGCATACGCCACAAACCCCGTCCGCAGTCTGCTTTTCTTTGACACCCTTTCCTGCACCAAGGGTGAATGGACGACCGACTTTAAATTCTACCAGAGCGATTGCAAGCCATCCGATACCGACCTCAACTGCATCCGCCGGCAATCGGCAACCGTCATGTGGCAGGCCTATGAACCTCACCGAATTCTGCTCTATCCATGGTACTTTGGCCAGCAACACGGATGGAAGGACCCAGTTCCAATTAGGTACATCACTCAATGGAGATACGCCAAGGAGGCCGAATGGAAGTCTCTCCAAGACGTCATGGCGATCCACGCAATCCTCCACAGTCGAACAACCATCTCCACCACCCCAGACGACCCCACCCGCAGATGCCTCCGCAACCTGTTCCAGCTGTTCCCATGGGGTACAATCCCAACCGCCGGTGTCTCATGGCCAGCAAACGCTCACCCGCTCTTCCTCGTCGCAGCCGTCCGGGATGCATGCAACCACCTGTCCGATAAGACCTCATTCGAGATCAACCCCAACATCCACCAGGGTTACGCATCCATAAACGCCGTGATTGGCGGCAAGATATACGCCAGTGTCACTGTGCCGGTCGGGGCAAAATTCAACCGCCAGCTCGTCCCCTTGGCCTTTGAAGAGAGTCTCCGGACAAAGTTCCCAGTACCCTTCGGGTCCGTCACCACTCGTCCTGAGGCCATTGTTGCCATGGTCCAGAAGAGCTTCATTGTCATGGGTGGTCCTGAGGCATACGTTGAAGCCGCTGATCTCCCTTTTGTCCCTACTGGTCGTTAATCGTATTTTCGTTGTCGCTCCTTGTGTCATTCGTGAAAATAAATATACCCATTCTCACCCAGAATTAAATACTTCCAAATTAAAATGATGTCAAGCTGGTGAGCAATATTAGAGCCAAAGATGTGAATGTGGCGACAGAACCAAAAGTGAATCCACAAAACCGATATGTTTTATTGGATGCTGAACATTCACTAGGTCATATCCTGGGTATGAGGGGTCCTCCTGAATGTCTCTTGAAAGGCATCCTAGTCGTATCTTGATCCGTATGTCCTATCTCCTGGGTGCTTGCTCCTTTCACCAAAGTGTCGCCCTCGAATATAGTCGAAATATATTGGCATGACCCCTATCGTCATCATATCATGCATCCTGAATCCCGAAATGGAAACACCACTGCAAGTCGGTGCTTTCTCCTACTGGTGATGACACTTTTGCCTGGTGGCCTGACGGCGGGGATGACGATGGGATCCAGGATCTAGTCCGACACGGATGAGCGAGTGATCAGTCCCTGCTTATTGATGTTGGCGAGAGTGGGATCGGGGACAAAAAAAAAGGATCACGATCTGTTCTCACTTCGTCAAGAAGGGTTGGGAGCAGCCAATCATGGGGCATTTGGTGGCGTTCATCACTCAGACGCGAAAATGAACCGCCCTTTATTATTGATCGCTCCCTCGCCCCCATCACTACCTTCACTTCCGCCTGATCATGGACAGCCCTCCCCCCAGCCTTTAATTTCAGGAAGAGTGTATTACTTAATCAAGGCGATCTTCTTCTTCAGTAAGAGGCACCGTGCAGGTATATTATAAAAAATACTAAAAGGGAACGGCAATACTTACAACAAAAGAAGGTAGAAATGAGTTTGATAATCTAAATGGGATATTGGTAGGCGGGCTCATCTCCAATAACCCAATAATATAGGTACCGCCGGTGTTGGTGACGCCAGGCTGCTGCCCCTTGGAACAGATATCATAATACTCCATAGGAATAGGCTTGTCCGTTCTCAGACTCTCATTCAGGGCAATCTTGACGTTTGCCACTGAAACCTGACTGGTCATGGGAAACGAAGTAACAGCATACACCTTGCCTCCGATAACAACCTCAGCCCTTTGAAAGACCGGCTCGGTGAGCAATGATGCTGTTGCCATAGATGGTTTTGTAGCATCTCTTGTTCATCGCAGTCGACAACAGAAGCAAGCAATCAGCATCATCCGTCGTGGCAAAGGCGGTGGGGTTGGAGGTAGGAGCGGCATGAACGGCAATAGTCAGGGCGGTGGCTAGTAGGATGGAGAGATGGTAGGAATAGTTATGGCGGGGAAGGTGTGGAAGATGTGGTGGTTAGGGAGATGTGAGATGTAGGAAGGGTAGGTGTTGGTAAGAGGAGGAGAAGAGTGCTGCGATAGACCGAAAAACAAAAGAAAGTGGACAACTGTAGTGGTACGTATAATGGACAATCTTTGAAGACGCTGCTAATGTTTGACAGCCATCTCATCCAGCAAAAAAAAAAGACCGTTCTCGTCGAATCACATTCACAAGCATTAGGTTGACTCGGCATCGCGGTCGATGCCAAAAAACGTGAAAGGTAAAAGCAGGCTGAGCAACTAATTAAAAGGTAAACACCAGAGTGAGTGAGAGTACGTGCGAAGGCATGAACATCTTGCGAACCATTACGATTTGTCAAAGTGGATGTACAGGCAGGGCATTGTCAAAAAAAACTAACCGGAAACATAACTCCGGTACAGGTGTCCGAAAACCAAACGCGAAACAAACGCGTAAAAAGCTAGGAGGGTTGTAAACTATATTTCCACCAATCATTTTCTATGGTCCGACCTTCTCATTTTGTATTTGCACACTATCGACACACAAAGCTCATATCCTTTGTTACACATACCACAATACCAAAAGCACCAACTGTACTAACGGTTATTAAGCATGCGCATGCAGGGCGAGTAGGGAGAGGAGGTCGGATACAATAATTTTGAATGAAGTCTACCGAAATGCATATCCCTTCCACTCATACACAGACACGATGAACCTCAACTTACTGAAGAAGTGAGCTCGAAAGGAATCGTTTCCCTTAACATCTCTCATTTGACCTTGCACTCAGCCTTCGCCCCTAAGGAAACATGCCCATCACCAAAGTGCCCATCAGCCATTTACCCACCACTTAATGAAAAACGGACAGGCTATAAGCTCCAGTCTTGTGCACAAACCCTATTGATACAAAAAAAATTACCAAAGCATTATTGCCTTCTAGTGAATGTCGAGTGGGCTGTTGTTTGCTTGCTTACTGCCAGTTTTTCGACTCTACAGTTCAGTAAATGCATGCAGAAAAAAAAAAGAGATAACGAAATTATGGCCTATTACACTCACTCTACCATTCACAGGGGTGTAGTGCCGTGGTCGTGGGCACTTTTCTTTCATTGTCGGTATATCTCTCTTGTGGAGGTGATGGATAAGTATTGACGGTTGCAATGTAAATAAAGCCCATCTAAAAAAATTCGAGAGTTTCTAAGAGAAGATGGATCGAATACCTTTGAGGAGTCAGTTTCACATAATACCTCTGCCTGTTAGCGCGGTGTGATATAGCGCAAGCATGATTACCGTTGTAAGAAAACAGCCCTCATTGAAAGGCCACCTTAGATGCCAGAGGGGGAGCGAAAAAGCAACATGCCAACCCGCGGGGAAAGGTCATAGGGGTCATAAAACTAAATAAAAATTCGGGTTGGATTTCCGGATGGCAAAAAGGAGGGCCTTGTACTAGACACCAAGGTCGAAGACAGTAGCTCATTCACTTTAGATTTGTTCTTGGCACCTTTTCTGAGAAGTGGAATAAGGAACAAGGATGCTGCAGGGACAGCGTAGTCACAGCTCCTTGGAGAAAGCGTAGAAAAACATGTCCTCGGATAGTCATCAGCGTTCATTTGTCCATATTCAGAGGTTAGATACTAATGAGACCCAAGGTGTAGGCAGCCGGCCCCTACCATTGACGCGTCTTGTTTTCTGCCTATATTTTCTTGCAGTCGCACTGGATCATACCTGTATTTAGAGCCATTGGAGTTACATTGCAGATGCACCCTAGTGAATATGGGACAAACATGGGAGAGATAAAATAAGTGGAGATGTAGCTCCTAGAAAAAGGGCTAAGGTTTGACTAGGCATTGCTGTTGAATTGTTGCACAGAGGGTAATAAAACCATTCGTTCCATCTATCAGTAACAAGACGTCGAAGAGAAAACTATGTGTACGTTTGTTTGGCCTTTTACAGGGCTTTTGGTTGCTGTTGAGCAAAGAAAAAATGGTGGAGAAATCAATCACCGAGGGACATCATCAAACCGCCCGATAGTGGATCACTCCAGTGCTTATCAGTTTCGCTTTCTTCTTCTGGCTAATCGACCTGACCGTTGCAACTCTCTTGTTGGATATTTGCGAGAATGAGGTAGATAGTGCGTCAAGCGGCAATAAGAGTCTTGGTCCCTCCTTTTTTCATCTTAGCTTCGCTGTTCCTTTGCGTTTGCTCCCGTCCCCTTCAGAAAAGATTTCGCCCTCCCTCCATGCATTCTGGTGCTCCCTTGCGGTAGGCTTTCAGTGGCTTAGCCCCCCTTTCAAAAAGGCAATATTGCCTCTCGGATCGTCTTCTCACCATCAATTCTCTCCTTTCCACCTACACACTCCACACACATTTCGCCATGGTAACCACAAATCACAAAACCCAGACCGCCCAAAAGCTCACTTTCCCATCGTCACCTCCACCACTCATTTGAAAACATCAACTAACTCTCTCCACCACCTCCTCCTGCGCCTCTAACCTCAACAAATAGTCAACCCCATTGTTCATCGGTGTCGGAATCGCAGGTGCAGCCTACGGCACAAGACTGGCAATCCGCGGCTGGGAGCTGCACGGTGCTAAGATCATGGCCGCCATTCCCCGCCCCGGAACCATCGGTACCGGTTCCTTTTACAAGGGAGGATTTGAGGCAAAGATGGATAAACGTGAGGCTGCCCTTATCCTTGGTGTCAAGTATGTCTCTTCTCCCCTTTCTTCCCTTCTCCCTCTCCTTCTCCTACTTCCTCTCCGTGCCCTGTTCTTTGGTTACACCGTCATACACTCCACTTTTCCAACATCTTTTACTGAAGCCCTTTTCCTAATTTTGTTTTCCATGAATTAATAGGGAGGTGGGATTGAACTCTTCAAAGCTGAAGGAGGCTCACCGCCGGATCATGTTGTTGAACCATCCCGATCGTGGTGGTTCGCCCTTCCTGGCCTCAAAGATCAACGAGGCCAAGGATCTTTTGGACAAGAAGTAAACATCCCAACAACTAACAGCCAACACTCAACAACTCCCAACTACAACACCCGGATTCACAACCAGAGGGACATGTACAAAAGAAAGGCATATTTTCTGGACATGAAGCAGCATGCCTGGACAGAGGGAGTCTCTGTCTGGTCTCTCGTACTATCTAGAGAAACGCTGTTCTTTTTTTTGTCCGTCGTTTGGAAACCAACCCCTTCACCATCACATTATTAGACCCCTCGCAACCCCTTGTAACAACAATAAAGATTATACAAAGCAAACACAATGCGATATGGAAATTACAAAGGAGATGATGTCGATGAAAAATGAATATTTTTGGGGGGTTCTACATGGCAAATCATCATCTTTTAAAACTAAAAACTACTTCCTCAAACAGGCTATCAACCCACAGCACTCAAATAACAAAAAACTCTTAGGCATTCTCGACCTCACCCTCCTCGTTATCCTCCTCAGCCTCCTCAAAGGTCGACTTGGGGACAGAGTAGAGACGGATGACGGGCTTGTTGGGATCCTTGACGAGGACATACTTGCCCTCTGGCAACTTCAGGGCCAAGTCGACAACAGTCTTGACAATACCCCATCCGTTGGTCACCTGCAAGCTCATCTGCGAAGCAAACTCCTTGGGACGGCAGATCTGAGTTCCGAGAATAGCGTGGCGCGCAGCATCCTTGGGGTTGGTACGCGAGACGAATCTATACAAATAAAGAACGAAAAAAGGGTTTGATTAATAATTAGCTCGACAATTAGCAATGCCCAAGAACAATGTGGCACGAGCGTCAATCAATCACACAGACAACAAATTCACAGTAGCTAAGGGAAAAGAGACGTACCCGAGCTTCAAGTGGTCGGCACCGGCAAGCATGCTCTGGACGACCCAGCGGGCAAGCTTGCAGCTGTTGTTCTTCATCTCTGTGGCAACGACGGCTCCGCGCTGGGAGTCGAGCTTCTGTCTCCACTCCATGGCACCACCGGCACCCTGGGCACGGGAATCAAACTCGTTCAAGGCCTTGACGGTAATGTATGACTCCTCACCCTGAGCAGACTTGACGACAGCATCGACCTCAGTACGGATGATAAGCGAGATATCCTCATCCTCGTTGGTCGAGAGGTCGAACTTGCGGTAACGGTATCCAACAAGAGGAACAGACTCCTCATCAGCACCGTAGAAGGGGTTGCTGTTCTCGAAATCGACAACCTGCTCCGAGTTGACAACCTGGGCAGCAAAGTTGGTGTTGATGTAGGTGGCCTCCAAGGACAAGGCAGCGGGTGAGTTAATGCTGTCCTTGTCGCCGGTGTCCATGGGTGGGTCGGAGGAGTTCTCGTTGACAGAGACATAGTCGAGCTGGCTGCCATCCCGAGTGTCGAAAACAACCTTGTCGCCTGTCCTGGTAATGACAATGTCCCAGGGGTAGACGGAACGGGGAGCAGTCATCAAGACACCAATAATGCTGTCGGTGGCGAAAACACGTTGCTCGCCCTCACGAGGAGCCTCAGCAGCCAAGTTGGTGAGAATAGGATCATCCGAGGTGGTAACATTGTCGCGCTCACGGTCAACCTGCTGGAGAACCTTTTCCTGCTTGGTGTTGACACGGTCGTAAGCCTTGTCGTAAGAGGCAATAGCACCATACTTAGCACTATCAAGTTGGAAAAAAGCAATGAACATAGGATGCAAAGTTGTTAGTTTTCATGTTTTTCCTCTGCTGCTCTTTACATCAAGCCCACATTGTTCAGATATGTGAAACTCATCCCGATGTATCCTATCCGCTGTAAGCCTGATCTCGCTCTTCAGAACATCCTTCAAAAATGTCCAATGGTGTCCGCAGTAGCTGTTGATCCATATAGATTGAAAAATGCCGCTTTCCTCTGCGATGCGCCACAATAAAACCCCCCAACAGACAAAAAAAAACAACACTGCCTTGCGACTTACATATCCTCGGGCTCGGCAACCTCAAACTGGAGCTTGTTCAGACGAGAAAACTCAATCTCCTCGAGCATGTTCCACTCGGCACCAACCTTGACAGAGGCATCGCGAACACGCTGGTTGCGGTCGAAATCCCTCCAGTTGTTGTAGCCACGACGACCGCCACGCTGACCGCCCTGTGCGCCCTGGCGGGCACCGCCAAATCCTCCACGGTTAGCGCCCAAACGCTGGAATTGGGAGCGCTGCTGACCCTGCTGACGGAATCCACCACGGCCTCCACGCTGGCCGGTGGCCGACTTGAAACCGGTGGTCTTCTTCTGGGCAGCAGAGCGGTTGTCGACAACCGAGAATGAAGCCTCATCCTCGGTGTGCTGGTAGTTGAAGGCGTTGGCGGCGTTGCTTCCGAAGGGGACATAGGTATCTGAGGAGGGAGTTGGAAGGTTGCAAAGGAGAGCGGTGGAATGGAAAGTGCGGAACGTTGGTTAGAGAAAGGAACTGGTGTTGGCCAAGAAAGGGTATTGGAGGAGTGATCTGGCTGGAATACAGGAGTAGGGTGCGTATAATGGAGAGTAGACTATCGTTCATCGACTAATCCAGTGTTGTGGTGCCTGCATCCTTGTTCCAAAAGAGTGGCGTAGTGATGTGGGTGTGTTTCCCTAGGTTCCTGAATAACGAAAGGAAAGGTTCCATCCTGAGAGTTGTCGTAGTGGCGAGAATAGGTAGAGGAAAGAGAGAGTGTGTATACCTCTGAAGTTGCGGAAGCCGGGGCGGCCACCACGCTGATCACCGGCGCCACCACGGTTGTCCTTGCCCTGAGCACCCTCAGGAGCAGACCAATCGGCGATGCGGCCGAGCTTGTCGGCCTTGGAGTAAGGAGCGTAGGGGATGTCGCTGAACCTGGCGCTGAGGCTTTCGGGGCCCCATCCGCTCTGGGAGTCGGACACGGTAGGCAGCTTGAATGCAGACATGTCGAGTGATGGAGAGTGGAGGAGGAAAAAGAAGAAAAACAAAATCTTGTTTGAGAGAGATCTGCACACCACTTTGAACAACAACCTTCCTTTGCACCACACCACTGGAACTTGCTCTTGTGCCAGCCTCAAGCAAAAAAATCACAGGCAGCAGCCAAAACCAAACATTGCTAAAAAAAAAAAGGATACGTCACCGAATTATTTCTTGCAAGTTTTTTTATTTCTGCTGATGACACTTCATTCAAGAACAGGAGTGATAGAGTCGACGCAGTTGGCGCGGTTCTTGGAGTTGTACTTGTGTCGACCAAGTGCATCCAGGCGGGAGAACGACTTGCCACATCCACCGCACTTGAACGGCTTGTCTCCGCCATGAATCTTGACATGTCTCTTCAAATCCTATTGTTTGTCAACAAAAATAAAGTATTAGTATTGCTTGATATCATTTCAAAAATTGACAGGGAGTAAGCCCAACACAACACATTAGGAGTAAAGAAGGAGACTCACATGGTTGCGTGCAAAGGGAAGTTGACAATGACTACAGACAAAAGGTCGCTCGTTGGTGTGTGTCCGGGAGTGGGACTTGAGGTTGTAGAGGCGTGCAAAGACCTTGTCACAGCCGTCGAATGTGCATGGGTACGCTGTGGCTCCCTCTGGAATCGACGCCGCCGTGTTTTGTGTGCTCGATCCTCCTGTCCTTCTCTTCTTGTGAACATGTGGGACCGGCGGTGGCGCCATCGCTGCTGGTTCCGTCTTGACAGGTTCTTTTGCGGTGCCAAACTGTGATCCTTGTGCTGGGAACTGTCCCAAAGGTGGGGCGAGAAGGCCCCCATTCGCTACTCCAAGTATGCCACTGTTGGCGATCAATGTATGAAGGGCTTGCTGGATAACGCTGGCATCATCTCTCGAGTCTGGTACCCATTTGATCTGTGTCTTTCCTGTTGCCTTGTCCACCTCGAATGTCAGACCCTGGTTGGCGCCGGATTCTGCTGAGCTTGATGAAGGACCAGCCTGTGACGTTCCCTGAAGCGCTTCTACTCAAACCAAAAGTTAAATGAACACAAAATGTTTAGTGAACGCCATATACTATAGGTACTCACAGACGAGCACGCCAATGATGCTAGAGAACGCAATACAGCAAGACATACCTTTGTTGGCATTTGCTTGAGTGGCAAGAAGCACTGCTTGTGCGATTGCTGTTGTATCCTCGTCCAGCTTTGGGTGCTGTTCTGTCTGTCGCTGAAAGTTGCTGATGGCTTCAGTGATAGAGAGGAGGGGGTCTGTGGTTCCAGGTACTGCGCCAGCGCCGTCGCCTGTGTGGTGGGCCACTGTGCTGTCAGCGTGGCCCGTGGTCACTGCTGATTCGACTGTGGTGGTAGTGGTGTTGGCCGTCACACTGCCGAGAGAGAGTGCAATCAACTGAAGTGCCTGAGCAGCCTGTGTCTGTTCAAAGGCCTCTTGCGCAGTTCTCTTTCCTTCTGTTGTCGTTGTCTGAGTCTGGCTGGCGATGGACGACAAAACTTGATTGTAGACATTGTTGACATCGAATGCAGGTGTCGCGATATCGGTCTTGGCAATGACTGAGTGGTCGACACCGGCAGCGCTGGCAGCGACCGAAGCTGCAACGGCGGCCACGGCAGCAGCGGCAGCTCGCTCCTCGGCCTCAATCTGCTCGATGGGTGTTGTCAGAGCCTTGGTCAGGGCCTTGATATCGTCTGCGGTAGTATCGTTGAAAGAGTTGGCAAAGGCGGCCACAGCAGCCACGGCCGCCTCCTGGGACGTTACTGGGATAGTCTCCAAGCTTGCTGCTGCTGTTGCTGCTGGCTGGTTATGAGTTGCGGAAACATTGTCTTCTGTGCTTGCAGCTGTTTCTACTGTAGTGGTTGAAATTGGCACTGGTGCGTCTGTGTTGTGATTGTTGTTGTCCTGTTGTTGTTGGAGTGCGGCGTTGTTGTTGGCGATGGTCTGTTGGAGGTGGAGGAGGAGAGTGTGTTCATCGAGTTCACTTTCGTGATGAGGCTCGGCGGTCGTTGGTCTTTCTTCGGCCATGATGGCTTTGCTGATGGAGGCTTGGAGGGGGTGCATCAAGAAAAAAAAAAAGCGGCTTGGGTCCACTTTTCAACCCTCTTTTTTTTCTCTCTTCTCTCTTGCTCTTGCCTCACCCAGGCGAAACGAAAAAGTTACAGGACAATGGACGCCATAATTACGTCACCGAAGTGTGTAATTGTAGCGCCCCCTATAACCATTACTCGATCCATGTATTAATGACTTTGGACGGTCTGAGTTCGCCACTAATAGGAAGAAGCTGCAGCAGGAAGCGGACAACCTGAACTCAGTGCTGGGCTAGTAAGGTGACTGCAGGCACACAGATCAGGTTCATGGCGCTCTTGAGATAGCCGTCTTTGGTCAGTGCTACCTGCTACTGTGGCCGCCATTGACAAGGAACCGTAGCTAACTTGCGCCCTAGTACCATAGTAGAAAAGGCACACTCTTTGTCCTAGTCAACAAAAGCAATAAAGCGGTCATTGGAAATAAGACCTGTCTCTCTCCCCCCCTCCATAATTCCCTAAGGGTATAATAACTGGCTTGTGGCAGCCAAGCGTTCATAGCGACTAGGACATCTATTCGAATGCATTCGAATAGATGCCTTAATAGCGACGTTCCTTTTTGATCCTTCGATGTCGGCTCTTCCTATCATACTGAAGCAGAATTCAGTAAGCGTTGGATTGTTCACCCACTAAGGAGGCCATCCATATCCCACTCCTCCAACCATAGACTGCTGTATAATAATATCTGTCAACACCTTTTAAAACAGCGTGTTACGTGAGAGTACAACCAATCTCAGCAGCTTTTTCCTTCCACCAGTCTCCATTTTCTACATTTACCGCCACTACTTTGTAACATCATGTCCAAGACTTTCTCAGCTAAAGTAGATGATGTTACAAAGTAGTGGTGGTAAATGTAGAAAATGGAGACTGGTGGAAGGAAAAAGCTGCTGAGATTGGTTGTACTCTCACGTAACACGCTGTTTTAAAAGGTGTTGACAGATATTATTATACAGCAGTCTATGGTTGGAGGAGTGGGATATGGATGGCCTCCTTAGTGGGTGAACAATCCAACGCTTACTGAATTCTGCTTCAGTATGATAGGAAGAGCCGACATCGAAGGATCAAAAAGGAACGTCGCTATTAAGGCATCTATTCGAATGCATTCGAATAGATGTCCTAGTCGCTATGAACGCTTGGCTGCCACAAGCCAGTTATTATACCCTTAGGGAATTATGGAGGGGGGGAGAGAGACAGGTCTTATTTCCAATGACCGCTTTATTGCTTTTGTTGACTAGGACAAAGAGTGTGCCTTTTCTACTATGGTACTAGGGCGCAAGTTAGCTACGGTTCCTTGTCAATGGCGGCCACAGTAGCAGGTAGCACTGACCAAAGACGGCTATCTCAAGAGCGCCATGAACCTGATCTGTGTGCCTGCAGTCACCTTACTAGCCCAGCACTGAGTTCAGGTTGTCCGCTTCCTGCTGCAGCTTCTTCCTATTAGTGGCGAACTCAGACCGTCCAAAGTCATTAATACATGGATCGAGTAATGGTTATAGGGGGCGCTACAATTACACACTTCGGTGACGTAATTATGGCGTCCATTGTCCTGTAACCTCTTTTTTTTTCCCATTAGTACGGCTGAAGGCAGAGAGAGGTCCTTCCTTTTGCCTTTTGCCACCCTGCAGTGAAGAGAAGAGACAGACATAATGAGATTAGAAAAGTGCTACTTTTGCTCATCGACATGCTACCCCGGTCACGGCACCATGTTCGTTCGCAACGACTCAAAGGTACTTTTGAAATGAACCCCGTAAACTAAGAATTGCCAACATGAACTGCCTTACCGTGTGTTTGAAAGAAAAAGGGCTGCAGGAAGGAATAAGGAAAGGGTGATCGAGACTCTACCCACATCTCATTAAAGCACAATCTGAAATCTTCAACGTTGATAGACGTTCCGTTTCTGCAGATCAAAGTGCCACAAGAACTTCAAGATGAAGCGCAACCCTCGTAAGGTCCGCTGGACCAAGGCCTTCCGCAAGGCTGCTGGCAAGGAGATGACCATCGTAAGTCAACGCAGGAGCACGAGCAAGAGCAAAGGCAGGAGAAGTAGGCTCATATCACTCCAGGAAGCGATTTTTTTTTCTCAATAAGCTTATTCGCATTGAGCTCAGTTGAGAACAACGGATCGGCATGGCATGATAAAGAAAAGAGGACCGGATACTCATTAAGTACCCCTCACATCTTTTCAACAACTCTTTAATAGGACTCGACGTTCCAGTTCGAGAAGCGCCGCAACATTCCTGTCAGATATGACAGGGACATGATGGCGACGACGATCAGGGCATTGAAGAGATCTCAAGAGATCAAGGCCAAGCGCGAGCGCGTGTTTTACAAGAACAGGATGTCGGGCAACAAGCTCCGCCAGAGAACCGAGAACCAGGCTCTTATCCAGAAGCACATCCACCTCGTCGACACCCCCGCCATCAAGAACCTGCCTCAGGTCCAGAAGGTTGCTCAGAAGACCAAGCTGATGGACGTCGACATGTCATAAGCTGTTGTTATCGAGTTTGTTTCTCCCTTTGTATTCCTTTTTGTTTCTTTTCTACTTCTTCGCTCATTTATGTATTCTAGACATTTTATTTTCACTTACTCTATCTACATCCCACTCTCATCTGCAAGGCATATCCATCTTCATTGTCACTCTCGCATCCCACTCTTTTCTTTTTCGTTTAGTTTATGATTAAAAACAAGAACCAGGGGGGAATTGGGAGCCAAACAAAAAGATGATCTTCTCATGACAATCATGAACATGAATGTACCTTGTGTATATTATCTAGCATGCGTTGTGTGTGACAAGGCACATCTGTCAAAGTGCTTGCCTTCTGTTGTTGTTTTTTGTCCCTTCAAGATCTGTACTCAATCCACCCCTGCCCCCAACAATCAGCAAATAAAAAAAACATGTTTGTCATTCCTTTTACAAGATGACAGCGAGCACAGATCACTATATAAATCAGAAAATGTCGACCGATCCATTGCTCTCCATTTGTTTGTATTGCGTCCACCCCCACAAACAAACAAACAAACAAGCAACAAACACGTTCAGTCCTTCATCCCACATAACCCGCACACTAGAAGGAGAGGAGGGGTTCGTGAATTATTATTTTTCCGCAAGGCATGTGTCTCTTCATTAATGTGATCCATTTTCGGGGTATAGTAATGCATGTTACAAGCTAAGAAACTAGGGGTCGTCCATCTCTAGCTTTTTCTTTTTTTCACGCCCAAAAACATGATGTAAAGGTCAAAACCACCACCGCCAAGATCTAATTTCCACCGCTGCAGCCGTAGTATGATTGTCATTGTGGACAGATCCTTGTGTCGGCTGTGGCACAGGAACATTGTCAGGGAGAAGAATTACTGGATTCGTCTTTTTGTTTTTCGTCTGTCTGTGATGATATGCAGGCTGTCGTCGATTCTTCTGCAATGACAAAGTGCCAACAACGCACTCAAGCCTGTCGACTCTAGCTTTGGTATTGATATCCTTTCTTGGCACAAGCGAAGACGTCAACGACAACGCAATTGCAAAGCGAGTGGTTGGTTGTTAAAGTTAGAAAAAAAGAACGAAACTATTTTTGGTTGATGAGAACGAAAGAGGCTGGCTCAGCTGGACTCGTTTTGCTCCGTTCGGGAAGCTGTCCATGTAGAAGAACAAAAAATAAAGAAAGGGCTCAGCTCTTCTTTCATTTCAAAGTGATCGTGAGTGGAAGACTGTCCAAAGTGGGCTTTGCTGGCGGCTGTAATCAAACAATAATCAATACATCGCTCGCCTCTACCTTTCCTTTCTTTCCTTCACTTTAGCTTTTTTTTCGCCACCACTTTTCCTCGTTTCCTTTCTTTCTTCTTCATCCTTCATCCTTCATTTTCTCGCCACTCTCTTCCTCTCTCTTCACATCCCTTTACACTCCCAATCTCCCTATTCACAACCCTTATTCTGACGCCCATACTCATCCCTACCCATCCAGCGCATACAACACCACACTACCAATCACACCCTCTCTCCCCCTTTCCTGGTCTGTTATGCTCGCGAGTGCACCCATGGCTTCTTCTTCCTCCCTCTCCTCCTCCCCTTCCACCAGCCGGCCGCAAACTCCCTTCAGACACAACCACAACCACCACCATCACCATTCCCATCACACTCACTCTCACACCACCTCTAGCAGCAGCAGCGATGACGAACATACCACAGTTGCAAAGATGCGCATCTTCATCTCCCGAGCTAAAGACCTTGCCAGCAGAGACAGGGTAAATCTCATTTCTTACTTTTTTCCAAAGAAAAAAAAGGGCGAACTCAATTCGGAACGGACGAGAGGAGTGCGACCAGGAACAACAACAACAAAGTGAAAGACAATTGAGAAAGGCTGTTTTTGTTTTTGTTTTTCTTTCTCATCAGTTACATTGCCCCCTTTCCACACACATCACCTCACTCTTACAGAACATGTAAACATGTACATCACCTTTTATTTTTGGCTGTGGTCAAACCTTACCAGTGACAGTCTACAGTCCACCGCCCTGGCTTTCACACGTCAAAGCAACGACATGGGGTATAAACAGCAGACCTTTTTTTTGTGTTGTTTTTTGTCTTGGGTGTCTGTCATGTTTAGTAGTGTGTCTCAAGACACTTTACTCTATTCTTACACCTTGATGATATGGCGATGATGATAGTGATGATGATGATGATGGGGACTGATTGATGGTGTTAGTTGGTTCACTATCACTGTCTTAAACATTGTTGTTTTGTACAATTAATCCACTCCTAATTGATCAATTGAATTCTTTCTACAATAGAACGGATATTCGGACCCATATGTAAAGTTGACCGTTGGCGGACACAAGTTCACGACAAACGTGGTGCGCAAATCGCTCAACCCCGTCTGGGATGCCGCCTTTGACTTTGAGCTCGATGCCCAGTCGTTGCCCGATCAAGTCAGCCTCATGTTCTGGGATAAAGACCGCTGGGGACGGGATGACTACCTCGGCACAGTCTATATCCCCCTGCAGCCTGCCTCCCTCTGGGCCGACTCTGTGCCGAAACATTTCGACGACCAAGACAACCAGGCAAGTTGTTGTCAATTGACCAGCTGCAAAGCCTTTCATTATTTTGTGTTGATTGTTATCGTTTCTCCGACAGATACAGGCAATGCCTTGTTGAACGCCCGTCTTTCATTTGCCCTTCCTTCCTCCCTTGTTCCTCGGCTCTGTTTTGAAATAATTTCTTATCCCATGCATGCTGCAGCTTTGAATTGGGAAAGAAGGCAGACATACCAAACAAAAAAAGGTCAGGCCATGTCAGGCCATGCTCTCCAAAAGGAGCGCGAATATGAAATCTGAACACCATCCATTCAATGATCAAAAACCCTTTTTTGGGCTCCATCGACCTTTTTTTTTTCTTTTTCTCTCCCCATTTGAGAGCCTGAAAGTAAAATAAGGACGCCTTTCCGGTCATTCTCTCACGATCTAGTCCTCCCTCTCTTCTTTCCCCTTCCCGTTACTCCTCCACAACGTTCTTCATTATCTAACTATGTTGCCCACAAACTCGGCCTCTTTCATTCTTACGCGCCATTTAGGCCCGCTGGTTCCCCCTCAAGTCAATTCCTGAAAAAAGGTTCTCCAGGATCACTGGTGAAGGTATACATATAAACAAAAGTGGCATTTCTACCAGATGCACATCAGTCAGATCAGCGATACTTACCCATTTGCTATTATCAAACTAGTGGAAGTCAAGTTTGGATTCATCGACATTGGCCTTGCTCCTTCACGCAAGACCTCATCTGTTGGTGAGATCGAGCGGATATGGACTAATCTCGTCAGTGGGCGCAACAAACTTGGACTCGGACAGCGAAAGGTCCACACTTCCGGCGACATTTCCGTCAACATGGCCGATATCCCCGTTGCAGTACGCGATGAGGATCCCTCCATGGGCTTGTCCGCCTTGCGACTTGACTCTCCTTCGCCACCCCCCACCGGTGCTTTGACTGCATCCTCTTCAGCATCCTCCACCCTCTCTTCCCTCAGCTCGACTAACAATCTGCGTGGCGTCGTATTTATGGAGATTGTCTCCGCCAGCAATCTCCCCAGGACTCACAATGTGACAAGGACAGGATTCGACATGGATCCCTTTGTTGTCATCTCGTTTGGAAAGTGCATCTTCCGGACGCGAGTCATTCGACACAACCTCAACCCAACCTGGCGTGGAAAGCTGATGTTCAGAGTCCATCATGGTGAGGATAACTTCAAGATCAAGTACTCGGTCCACGACTGGGATAAGCTGAGCGGAAACGACTATATCGGCATGACAACCATGGACATCGAGACCCTTATCAACGCATCACAAGGACAGGAGGCCGACTCATTGTTGACACCCCAGATCGGTACTTTCGAGGCGAAGGAGGCCGTCGACCAGGACATGAAGGAGTACATTCTCAAGGTCGATTTGGCCGGCAATATCAAGGCGCCCGCCCAGCCCACAACACTCAAAGTCCATGCCAAGTTTGTGACCTACACCAATCTGCGGAAGCGATTCTGGCTGGGCTTGGTTAAGGCATTCGATGCGGATCCTAAGACTGGTCTCTACAGCAAGGTACTGATCCAGGCCATGCTGGAGGGATTGGGGTCGACTCTCTCGAGTACGACAGTCGACAGCTTCTTCGCACCTTACTCCAAGGACCCAGAGAAGGATGAGTTGACGTTTGATGAGCTCTTTGAGATTCTGGAGCGACAGGTCCGACTGGATGATAGCAAGCCCAACAAACGGCGTAGGCGCAGGATCCGCAAGTTTTGGTCAAGGAAGGCAAGCGCGGCCGCTCCCCAACAGAGCGCCCTTGTCGGATCAGAACAACCTGAGCAGACAGAACATTTGCACCCCGAACAGCAACCAGATGAGAAGGACTCGACAGAAGACTCGTTGGGCGATGAAGATGAAGATGACTATGAGGAAGATAATGAGCTTTTCTTGCATCTTACGCAGAACAAGATCCCGGATGAGGATCCTATCCCTCCAGCGGTCGAGATGGTGGAGCCAACAGAGGCTGACTTTGAGCCCCAGGTTTCGGAGGACGAGTATGTGATCAGGATTTCGTCTTGCCCCATTTGCCGGGACCCCAGTCTGGGTTCCAAGCTGGAGACGGATGTGATCACTCACATTGCTGTCTGCTCGGGCAACGACGGCTTCAACCTCGACAAGCTGATCCTTGGCAACTTTGTTACTGCTGCCAACGCTCAGCGAAAGTGGATCACCAAAGTTGTCAAGACCCTCGGCTACGGGCGATACATCATCGGCAAGGTAAGACTATCAGCGCTTCATAAGTTCTTTGAGAGGTTGGCCGAAAATATGGATGTGTGTATGGGTCAGCGCAACTAACCATGCATCATTTTTTTTCAAATCATAGAGCAATGCCAATATTATTGTACAGGACAGGACAACGGGACTGATGTTGGAAGAAAAGATCCCGACGTTTATTCGACTGGGAATCCGATTATTGTACAAGGGTCCCGCACAAAAGATCCGCGTCGGCAAGATCTTGGCCAACATGTCGCGGAAACAGGGGCTCAAGTTTGACGACCCGCGCTCGAAGCGGAACATTGAGCCATTCATCCGGTTCCACCACCTGGAGGCCCACATGGATGAAGTCCTTGAACCCGTCTCGAATTTCAAATCGTTCAACGAATTCTTTTACAGGCGGTTAAAGTCTGATGCGCGGCAGTTGAGCAACCCTGGTGACGACCGTGTGGCTGTGAGTGTTGCGGACTGCAGGATGACTTGTTTCCAGACCATCTCGGATGCTCAGCAGTTCTGGATCAAAGGCCGTCAGTTTACGGTGGCGAAACTCCTTGGTGGAGATGAGGCCCTGGCCAAGAAGTACGAGGGAGGAAGTCTTGCAATCTTCCGCCTCGCCCCTCAAGACTACCATCGGTACGTTGATTTTGTTTGTCATTTTGCCTTCCATATGTTTGTTCTTCGATCCTACGCTATGTTTCTCGATTATCGATTCAATCGACGTACTAATTGTTGTTCATTTGTTCATGTATGCTTGTTTCCCTCTGACAGATACCATATACCAGTGCGGGGAGTGTTGTCTGCACCAAAGTCGATTGATGGAGAGTACTTTACCGTGAACCCAATGTCTATCCGAAGCCACTTGGATGTCTATGGCGAGAACAAGCGCGTCATTTCCACCATCGAATCAAAGGAGTTTGGCACAGTCGCCTACTGTACCATAGGCGCAATGATGGTGGGCTCGATTGTGTTAACGAGCGAGGGTGGACAGACGGTTGAGCGGATGGAGGAACATGGATATTTCGCGTTTGGCGGATCGACGATTGTGTTGTTGTTTGAGCCCAATTCGATCCAGTTTGATGAGGATCTTATCCGGTCGTCCAAGGAGCAGTTGGAGATGCTTGTTCGAGTGGGTATGCGTGTTGGTGTTTCCACACGAGTTGCCTAAGGAGGTGTAGATGGATAGATTTTGCTAATGTTTTCTTGTTCTTGTACTACATGGAGTCAAAGCAGTGCGCTTAACTCGTTCATATCATTCTTTATCATTCAAAATGTACAATAATATTATTTCTTTCACACACACACACACACACACTCACTCACACTCACAACAGAACTCAAAACACTGCATTGACTTGCTGGAAGGTTATTTCTGACAGTCAACAGGAGAAAGGTTGTCAACAAGCAAGCTGAGAAGAAACAAGAAACAAAAAACAAAAAACAAAAAAACGATCGAGAAAAGTACAGGGCGGAGATTGGAGCATGTTTTTTTGACTTTGCTGGTTGTGTTTCGACATCTTGTCATCATGGCGTCCTTGGGCGGAACAGGGGATCCTGTTTTTATGGAGGACACCACCCAGGCTGAACTAAGATGAGCTGAGCAGAGATCTTGTTTGGATCTCCTCCTCCTTTTTTCGACCGCTGTCCTTTATCACATGGAAAGTGACAAGAGACGAAAGGGGGAGTGGAGAGGTTATGGATGCAGGCTGCTTTCGATCAAGATGTAATTGAAGCAGCAGCAAGCTGCACCAAGACACAGAAGATAAAAAAAAAGAGTAACGCCCAAGGGAGAGCCAAGAGAGATGATGAGGTCACATGGTCGTTCTCTTTTTCTTGTCCCCTTTTCACCTTTTTCTTGCACACTTTACTTTCCTTCATTCGCTTTCTTCCTTACGCTTTTTCTTCTCCCCTCACCTTCGACTCTCACGCCTCTGTGCTGCCAACTCGCATCCCCACACCCAGCCTCTCCTATCATTCACACCCCTCGCTTGAATCTTTCACATTCATTCATCCATCCTTTCTTACCTTACCACTCAAGAGATCAAATCACTCCTACTCAAGCCAACAGTAACCTACTAACACGCCAGAGTAGGCGCACCCTATACCCCCTCCACAGGCTTACTTCGTTCCAAATGGATACCCAGACCAACCAGTACCCAAACGCAGCACCTGCAGCAATCGACCCTCATGAGCAGCAACCTCCACCTCCCCACTCACAATCAACATCACCACCCTCACAACAACAATTGCTAAACAACGACCATCACCGCCACCGGCAACAACAACACGAACAACAACAACAAGAACAACAAGAACACCAGAGACAACCGTGGTCGTTCATCAGTGCGCTCTCGATATCCCTCTACCAGTCGTTGTCCTTCTCGCGGTCGCCCTCGTTTGAAAGGACGCGGTATATTGCGTCAACCTGTACTTTTATTGCGATCATCTATCTCAGGACGTTGCATTGTCTGTTCTTTGGAACGGGAGCTCTTTCTTGTGCCGTTCTTGGTAAGGAAACAAACCGTTATTGTTGCTTCTTGTTGGAGGAAGAGGAGTTTTGGTGGTAGAGTTGGAGAAAGATGGGTGATGCGTCTTTGTCATCATACATATACCTTTTCTGGACAACAACAGAACAATACATCTGTCACTCGGATGTCCGAGAGGTACAAGGACAAGGCAAGGCAAAGGGGGTGCATGAGGCGCTTTTTCTTTGCTGCTTGCGCATTGGTCGGTCGTAACAAAACAAGAAACTTTCCCCCCCACACTACTGAAAGTACACAAAAACAGACAACTAAAATGGACACATGATCCCTGAGTTTGGACCCCATTTCATGCAACCATAAAAGTGAGGAGGGTAAGGGACACAGGGCGACGAAAGAACAACACGACAACAGAATAACAGCCGGAGGTGAATCAGACGAGCAGACCGCCTTACAAAACATTACACCGAGCGCGGGGGGGCACAGAACCTCGTTTCAGAGATAATGAGCATTTTGTTCATGAATTGGACTACGACCTTGGTTCGCTATTTGAGTTTGCAGGATTTCGAAATAGTCATTTTTTATGACGCTGAACATGATAAAACAAGTCGCAAAACTGGATATTTCGACAGGAGAAGGGACAGCGCATTGCGAAGTACTTGTGGGGAAGGCATGTCTTTCACTCGTTACATCATAAACCATAGACGGGCGGGACGGAGGGACGGAACATATACTTCCGGTGCATGGGACACACAGGTGAATTCAGTTGCTCATTGAGTATTTGCTAACCCCGAACCTGATTTTTGTTTTCTACCTTGACCATGACGCTAATATAGCAAAATGCCTGAAGCATATTATCCGGCAGCCAAGACCAAAACAGACAGGACGCGGATTGCAGGAGGAGGATGGGGAGGAGGAAGGGGAGGAGGACAAGGATATCTTGGAACCCACGCCTTGTCCACAAGCAGAGTCGTCATCGTCATCATCACAACCAGAATCGACCTTTGGAGGACCCTCATCATCCACAGTCGCAGCTACAGCCACTACCACGACAACAACAACGATTACCCATATCATCATGCCATCACCGAATGCGTCAGGATCCACGTCAATGACAACCCAGGATTCGATGAACGACCCAATCCAGCGTGCAGGGTCTCCTACATTGTCACTGGCCCCTACAACGACTCTGCAGAAGGAACAAATGGATGCTTCGAACGAACCCAAGGCCAGGATAGCAAGCCAGCGGATCCGAAGATATAAGCGGCGCAAGTTCTATTTCCGTGTGGATTATGGAATGCCCAGTAGCCACGCCCAACTGGTCGCATTTTTCGTCTGTTATATCTCACTCCAACTGGTGCTCATGGAACCCGAGGGCTCGGCGGGACAGTGGTTCTTGATCATGCTGTTGCAACTTTATGCCTGGTCTGTGGTCTGGTCACGTATCCGCCTCGGTAGTCATTCGGTCAGTCAGGTCCTTGTGGGCGCTGGGATTGGAGCTATTTACGGGACGGTGTGGTTCTCGATCTGGGTGTGGAAAGTTGAGGAGATGATCAAACATTGGCAGTGGATGGACCGGTACGGAGTTATTCAAGTGCGCAAGATCTGGAAGCAGCTCGAGATGGATGAGGCCGTTGCTGTCGGCAGGGCGGACGGAAGAATGTATCTCCGACATGGGCAAGGTTTGCCGCACAACGGACAATTCCTCCGGTTTTGAGATCGAATGTATGACCGAAGGGCTGTGAGCGGGCTGTGGTTGTTGTGACCCTTTTTTGGTGCCTATCTAAGCCTGCACTCTGTAACAGTAACTCTAAAACAGGATCGTGCGTTGCTTTGTTTTTTCCGCGCACAAACTGTGTATTTCCCCCATTTTCTATTTTTTGCTTTTCTTTGTGTTTCAAGGCGCCAGAAACGCTTCTTGGGACTTTTTTTGTATTTGTATTCTATCCTCCCATTTTGTTAATAAACATCAATAGTCAATTCGCGTCTGTAGTGAAGTTGGTACGTGTGTGGCTGTCTGTGTATTGTTATTTTCTTCAGGAGTTAAGGAGGAAGGGAAGAAGGCGAGCAATGATTATCAGGACATTTTTCATTCTGAACGCGACCAACCCGTCAGGTCGAGTTCGGTGGATCGTGACTCCCTTGCCTTCCATTTTTTCTTCTCCACCTTTATGTCACGCTCCATCTCTTTCACTTCCCATTTTTTTCTGCTTCTTTCTTCTTTACTTGCTTATCCACCCTCCACCACTCACTCCAATTGCCACCTTTCATCGCCAACCCTGGCATTGCCTGCACTCTATTATATTTAGGACAACTAAAGAAAACGAGGACGCAAGTAGGAAATGAGACAACACACAAGCCTCTTGGCCTCAACATCAATACTCCTGGGCGCACTCCTACTACTCCAGGTGCAAGCAACTCCAGTGATCCCTATCAATCTCCCGAATTTCAACTTTACCGGCGACAATGGAGTGAACTCTTTATCTCCAGCAAGAGGAAGAGGAGGAGAAATAGTACCGGCAAGAGGAATCCAGGAGGGCTATGTGTGGACGTCGAGGGGGACGTATGAGACGTTTGATAGTGAGTGTGTATTGACGACGGAGCGGCCGGTCCCTGTGGTCTTGTTGCCTGGGTTGCTGTCTCCTGGTCTTGTCACGTATGGTTTTCGCGAACATCGTTTTTGTTCTGTGAGTTTTTTTTGTGTTGGATTGGAGTAGCTTATGATATTTGTTTTAATATAGGACGCGGTACATGGCGCATCGGTTGCAGGATGCAGGATACTGTGTCTACCAGGCAAGTCTCTTCTTTGAAGCACAACCACTGCTTATGGAACATCAACAAAATAAAAAAAAGAACATCCACTCCCAGCTCGCTAATATCTCCCCTTTTTCATTTTCATCCTGTCGATCATGGCAAAAAAAAATAACTTAGCTGGAGTACGGATTGGGAATAATGGATACGCTAGTCGGGATGGGGGATATGCGAGAGTCTGCAAAGGAGCTAGGTGCATTTGTGACAAAGGTGCAAACTATCACGGGAGTCAGCCAGGTCGACCTTGTGGGTCATGCCGAGGGCAGCCTCGTGTCCTTGTAAGTTCCGTTGTCAATCGCTGTCCGAACTTATGTCTAGATTTTGCCCCCTTTTTTTTCTGGGTCTTCTCCCTGCCTTTGATGACTTTGATTCAACCGATTACTCCTGTGCTCAACATCCCCTGCTTCGCCCTCCTTTTTGCAATAGGTGGTACATGCGCAAATTAGGCGGGGAGAAAAACGTCAGGACCCTAACAAGTATCGCGACCCCCTTCCACGGGACGACCTTCCGAGGCTTAACAACAATCCTCAAAGGCCTAAACTTCTACGACACCCTTGCAACACTCACAGACCAACTATGTCCAGCATGCACACAGGTCGTCGAATCCTCTCCCTTCTTGCAAGAGCTCAGAACAAAAGAAAGGAATCCGTCGTCTATACGGCCTGCACCCGCGCCGAAGGGGCCTCAGGATGGAGGTGTGAGGTATCTGGTGGTGATGACGGCGAAGGATGAGGTTATTACGCCCTGGACGTCGGGGTACTTGGATGATGTTGAAGGTGGAGATGAGGAAGGAAGGGTGACGCATGTGGTTGTAGAGGATGTTTGTGAGTATGGTGTTGGGACGTCATTGAGGCATTTGGCGATTATGTTTACTCCGCTTGTATTTGCTATGGTGGATGGGTTCTTGACAACGAGGGATGCTAAACCTCGTTTGGATTGTCAGTATAGTTAATTAAGAGTTACAAGGTAAAGGTAGAGGGGGAGGAGGTGGGTGGGTTGGTAGATGACGGGGAGTAAAACAGTTTTTGTATTATCTGTTGTCTTGGTGGGGAAGGGTTGAAACGAAACGCGTTCGCGTCGCGTCGTGTCACGTAGCGTTTTGGTGACACTATCACAAAATGATGGCGAGGACATGTTTTTTGTCGTGTTTTTTTTGGTGGCAATAGTAATAGGGACGCGCTTCTCCCACTCTCTTCGCCAACCTCTCAACTTTTCTTAATCTCTAATACAATCAATGCAAACACAAAACATAGCAGTCCCGTCTCCACTCTTTGTCTCCTCCACTCCTTTTCCAACGCTCCAGAACCACAACGATACACACACTATCTCTATCTCTTCTCTCTTCTCTCCATTCCCTCCCTGCCATTCACTTGTTCTCACTTATATCATCCCAGGCCGACCATAAAGCAAATCTTGTTGTTCTTGATGGCAGGGCTCTTGGTCCTCCCCTCCCTCCATTCTCGTCCGCTGTCCCAACACCACCACCTTTCACAAGCCCTTGTGAGTTTGCCTGCGACAAGGATTACCGCAAGTGCATATCGGTGGCGCAGTTCATATGTAAGCAAGAGGGATACCTGCAAGGACCATTGCGCCAACTAACAGTGGGTAGAGAGCCGTCCCCCCCCCCCTTTTTTTTCCATCTGTGTCCGAGGTCGGCAATGAAGGGCAAAAACAGAATGACGGCAAGGCAGTTGAAGATGAATTTATTTTTGTAAAAGAAACTAGTCAAGTACAATAATCCCCATGCTTATTCAATCATCTTTGCCGGCGCTCCGTTGCTCCAAGCTGTTTGTGTAGTAATACATGATCAGCAAGTGCCTACTCGTCGACTACTTGGAAGTTAGGGCGGTGTCTATTGAAAAATAAAACAAAGATCAGGGCTATAAGACAAACGAAAAGAGGAGGGCATATAGGAGACACGAATGTAGACACTTGACCAACATGATACAGGGAGAGATAATTGGCGCTTGGCGACTGCAGAACACCGGGGAAAGGGGGAGGGAGGCTGTGGGGGTACTAATTATTGCGGAGTAGTACATGGACATAGAGCACGGGGGGTACATGGTCACTTCCATGGGATACATATGTCACTGCCGAGAGTAGCAGTAAAAAGAAAGGGACAAAGATTATCAAAGGGGGGCTGGGGAAGTAAAAACTAAGGACAGATCGTTCCTATCGCAAAGCTGCACTGTCTTAGTTTTCTTCTTCACTTACGTTTTTCTTTTTCTCTTCTCTTTCTTATTCTCTTCACTATCCAACCTCTTCCCTTGCAGAAACATAAACTTCTTCAGAAAACATACTTGCTCACCTCTGGCCTCTTGTCATCTCATTTTTTGTTTTCCCTACTTTACTCCAAAAACCATGCGGCGAAACATTTTGTTGTTGGTTGCAGGTCTCCTTGTCCTACTACCTTTCTCGTCCACAGCCCCTTCAACATCAGTATCGTTACTTCAACCTCGCACACCTGCTTGCCAGGCTGCCTGTGATGGGGACTACCACAAATGCATCCTGAAGGAGAATATATGTAACGCCAATAGAGCAGATTGCTTGGCTACGTGCTGAGCTTGACCGAAATCCAATAACAAGAAAACAGGTAAAGGAAAGAAGAAGGCAAAACAAAAAATACCCAAGAACCTGCCTCTTTATATTGCCGCAAATCGAGCGATATCTATTTCCTGGCCATGACTTGACCCAACCGTGACTAAAAAGCGCCTTTTTCGTTCATTCTGCTTTTTCACTTTCCCAACTGTTTCTTCGACCACATAGGGCGAGAACATGACCAACAGCTGTACGAGAAACCAGAGCGACATACGCGAAAAAATAAAAAGTAATGCCAACTGAGACGCGAACAAGGCTAGTCGGCTTGTGAACCAACAATATGGAAGAAAGGGTACTTTGGTACTTGACTGGTGTTGAACAACGGTAGCACTGAACCCTTTTAAATGATGCGTAAAGCATGGAGTATTGGAATCGAGTACGATGAAGAGGAAAGCTGTAATCAAATGGAGAAGAGTGATGGTCAAACAAAGAAGAAACCTTTGGTAGAATCAACAGAAGGTACGAAAAAACATCTGCACCCAAAATGATCGACAATTATTTTTGACAAGGAAATCTTTGCCACCAATTGAACACGTGAAACAAAACAAACCCTTGCATCAAATGAACGGGCATGTCACCACTCCACTGTTTCCGGACGCCAGCGTCACCCAAAGTCACGATAAACTCATCTCTCTATCTCCCTTTCGTTCTACGATCTATCCTGGAGCCAGAAAGTGGCCATATAGTGTTTATTACAGCCCAGACTATTTTGCACACGTCCAATGCATTTTCAATCCGTATGCAACGTCAGCAACGTTTGCCGTGTTATGGCAAATATGTTGTTCGTATGAGGGTGAGTATCTCGCAATGGTGCAGAGGGAGCATTTATCTTCCTTTATTTGAAACAGTAGCAAGCAAAAAATAAAAGAGTACAGGAATAAGGCTTTTTGCTGCTGTCTCTGCCAGAAATTCTGAGTGCATTTTTATTTTTCTTTGACTCCACTCCATCTCTTCCACAGCAACCTCATCCTCACTCCCACGCCTGTTTCATCCTTCATTTTATACCCCACCCTCTTTTCGCCACCCCACACTCATCGTCGTCCTTCTCTTTCCCTTTCTTATCATTCTCTTCCCCTTTGCTGTCCCTTACTCTCTTTATCACCTCTCCTTCTCTTTGTTTATCGCTTCATCCTTCCCTATTCTTACTTCTTACTTACACACATACGCACACCTCTACTCTCTCTCTCTCTTTGAAGCCGATTGAGATAATAAATAATAGTAACACTAATGTGACATCAATCAACATCGGTAGGACCAGTAGGAGAAGCGACATTGAGCGAGTACCCACAGTCTTCAACTACTGTCCGCGAGATGGAAGGCAATTCAGGGAACATGAGCAGATTTGTCCGCTCTGCGACTTTCAAAGGTACAACTGACCAGTCCTTCAACAACTCAGACAGGCACGCGACGCACAGACCAGGCGGGTTAAAAATCACAAATAGCAAGCTGACACTCTAACACTAATATGCTCGGAATTGTCGCGTAACTTCAGAGTTATAGAGCAGGTATGATTCTGCCGCCGGAGGGTGTACTCATATGCTTGACAATAAACGATCACCCAGCTAACCAACCGATCGGTTGTAATAGGGTCTGAGCTTCAACACGGCCTGGATGCAGACACCACAAAGTCCACCATGACGGAAACGTCTTCATATAAAACAGGACTACCCGGACAGCTATGTCGATGATACTTTCCTGGAGGAGTTACAGAATAACGGTAAGAGCGGTTCTGATCCTACTGCCTGTAGCGGTTTCAAAGATGAGACCCAATACCTGATCTCTTGCTTTTCTTGTTCGGGAATCAATATATGGCCAATATATGGCATTATGAATACTGGTCTGTTGTGCTCGAATCCACCATTTCGTCGATCATGATCTTTGTTGCTGTTTTTGTCTATCTATATCAGAAACAGCCTAGCTCATATGTCTTGATCGCCGTTGGTACCACAGGGACAGCCATCGGGTACATTTTCTGGGAATGGAGCAACACCATATTGATGTCAAAATTAGATTTTCAGAGTAAGACAGTGGCGCTTGGAGTGCTTTGTACTACAAGGTGAATTGGCACTCAAAGATACTAAAATCCATCTTTTCTCCTGG
The DNA here is from genome assembly GCA_019671135.1 of Linnemannia hyalina. Classification (NCBI taxonomy): domain Eukaryota; kingdom Fungi; phylum Mortierellomycota; class Mortierellomycetes; order Mortierellales; family Mortierellaceae; genus Linnemannia; species Linnemannia hyalina. Next base: position 256,310 of record JAHRHY010000001.1, read on the forward strand.
CCAGGGCGAAAGATTTTCGAAGGCGCGGGATTTTTCTTCTCAGCACTGCTCGGGCTAACCCCGATTCTGAAGACGCTGACACTCCCGATATCTGGGGACGCTATCTGCTCCTTGGCCGTCATCCTTTTCCTTGCCAACCTGGCGTTTCATGATTATGGCAGCGACAACAAACGCAACATTAAATACCCAGAATCGCTTTCAATTAATGCAGCCATCTTTTCATCTGCAGTGCTGGCGTCGAGACTCAAGACGAGTCTGCATGTCTTTGGACTCATGGCGTTTGCTGTCGAATGGTTCGCGCTCTTTCCGATGCTTCGGCGGCAAGTCAGGGTAAATGTTCTCTGGTTGAAAGGCTGACATGTTCAAATAAACTGACAGGGACAATCAGACTAACATCTCTCATTTCTTATGGATCAATAGAGTATATCTGTACGAGGGAGCCTAGTGTTAACCATTGTCCTCTTCTTGACTGCAACCACTCTCTTTCTGCCAATCTCGTCAGCGATCGCTGTGATCTATATCCTGGGCATAGCATTCGTGACCTTTGCGTGTCCCTTCTGGCTTATCTGGATCCAGAGGTACAAAAAGTAAGTTTGGCTGTCGTAGTGCTCGCTATAATGCTTGCAACAATCCATAGCTGTCTATGTACTATTTTTTTTACTCAGTTGGCCCTTGTCCCGACTCTATGTGCTCAAATAGTGAGATCCACGGACCATGGGATGAAGCACGGCCCAAGATCCAGCGCTCGCTCGGGTGACTATAACTAGGGCGATGGCACATCATTCCAGAGGATTTGTACCGAAATAACGTGGTTATTTCTTTCATCCGCACCTCGCCATGGCAGCAGTCACTGTCATGTGTTGGGTCGTTTGTCTATCCTATTTACTTAGACAAGCGACCAGATTAAAGATACCCCACCTTTGTCTCGCTACCCCCCCTCCCCATGTATCGACATCTGGTTTTTATCAACGATATTTCCCACGCAGCACGGACTCAATATCAATTTATAGTGCCATGCTAATTTATCCAAGAGCACGTTGATCTCCTTGAGACTTATTCCCACGTCGTTCCTTCCCACCTCCTTAGCATTTGTAAAAGTCATGGGTCATTGAAACCATTTTGGCACAAGTTCCAGCATTTTGAATTCTCCGTACTTTCTCTCTATATCGGTGGTTGGGCTCTTCCAGGCAGTTGTTGTACTCATATCAATTGTTTTTTTGATGGTTTAATGCATCCTGTCTACGTCTTCAGTGACATCCTAAGCTCAAGCTTGTACATGGAGTTAATGCGTTGTGCGAAGAAAATGTCGCCCAGGGCGACTTAAGGGTCTTCTTTTATGCAACCAGCGTATTGACATCGATACACTGTCTCCTCAGCTTGTCAAAAAAGTCTTACTAAGATGGTGCCACAGTGAAAGCCATATAGTGCGTGAATGGTTTATGTTGAGCAAAAAAAGGTCTTCGACGTTTTTCATAGAACTTCTTTTGCAGGAAAAAGGGTAGCTCGCATTTCATTCAAGCCATGATTTTCTTGATGGTGCTCTAGACCATCGCCATTCATTCATTCAACATGGCCGACCTTCTCGTGCCGGTAATCGCGGCACAACTCGCTATGCTCTACGACCGTTTCTGCTTGATGCCTCGTTTGACGTACGCCAATATTCCGACGAGTACTGTGTACAAGAATTTCGGTTCACCTGTGCCCAGCTGGAGGAGGCCCTTGAGGTCCTCCAGGTTCCCCCAAGGGTAACAGGGACAACGTCGATTCGCTTACGGTACTTTGCGTGACCATATACCGCTTGTTTTACCCAGCCCGGATTAACAGGATGGAGATCATATTCCGCAGGAGTTCCAGCGCCATCGTGTCGTCCATCAGTAACCTTCGATTCCGCATCTGGGGAATGGGGCCGGCAGTATTCCAAGATCAACATCCGTATACATCCTCGCTACTGTCATCGCCACCGAATGGAGATCGTCTTATCGCTTGGGAGGTAAGGGTAACAAGGCTGATAGACCGTACAGGTTGTCACATGAATGCGATGTTTGACGACCAGCTGCCATTTTAAACACGTTTTCGAGAGGTTGACCAGCAGCTCTTTTTCCCATTCCATATCCTCGCAACAGCATAAAAGGCACTCTGCTCCGTGTATCCAGTAACATTTCAGGCCCATACGCTTGCGGTAAGGCCAGTACCTCCAGGTCCTTCTTCTCTCCTACACAGAACAACAGTTTTGATGCCAGCATGCCTTCTTGCAACGTCCAGATTCTTGAGGATCAGTCACTTAATAAGATTGCAAAGTAAAGATCCATTACAGTTCTGGCAACCGTCGATATCAATCCAGCATCCACCACGAGGGTCGCACCTGCATCTAGGTAGATGTCTCGTAGTTGTGCAACTACTTCGGCTCGGAATTTCGGGGACCTCGGCATGCATAAAGTATCAATCCACGCATAACGCACACCAAGGCGGCTACAAGCTTCAGGAGTTAGCTTAAAGAGCATTCTCCGCATCTTCGACTATCTTGATCAAAGATTCCAAAGATTCCTTGAAACCAGATTTGGGAAACGGCCACATGAGGGGTCTTGGGCTCGTGCTCAAACAATACTCTCTCCTTGGTGTCGAAAAGCACGAGTTTAGCAGTCTCCTTAGGCTCGAAATGTGTCTCTTCACATTCGCATCCTTCGTCCAAATGGCCAGGCTGTTGATGGTTTCCCGTGCTGTACGCCTTGCGGCAGGAATCATCACAGGTTTTGTGTAGTTGCTGATGTGTCGTTATTTGATTACATCTTGCGATTAGCTGGAACATTATTCTTGGGTGTAGCTCAAGGACTATGTTGGCTCGTGAGGGACAAAAGTTTGGCAGGTCGATGCAGTCTTTAGTTAGCTCCATCCACTGAGTTTTGTTGCGAGTACAACGGGCTGCCGTGGTTTGGATACATCCGCAATGTTCTACCAGTCCGAATAACAATAGAGCGTATCCTGGGTCTTGCTGCTGAGTGAACATCTGATATAAGCCAGCACTGATAAAGCCAAAACCGGCTTCAATGAGCGACGAGGCTACGGCAGCCATGTTCGGGGACGCACTAGCAGCGCGCATAACATGTTTTAGAGGCCATATCCAAGTTCACGAGACAACTGAAGCAAAGTAAAAGTCGCCTGCGAAGCTGTCAAATCTCCCCTCAGCGCTTGTTCCATTGTGCAAGCCGCAGACTGATGTTGTTGTTGCTCCACTCACTACATTGCTTCAACAAATCGCGGCTCAAGCAAATCACTCGCACAATTCACAAAAAATGTATGTAATGGTATGTTTGCTATAGGCATAAAAATAAGCCCCTATCTACTGTCTACGGTTCCTGAGTGTCGCGTCAGAATCCTGCTTCACATCGACAACACCAGCATCAGACTTCTTGGACTTCTTGACCTCATACCCTTGGTAACCGTCAGGGTTAGCGTCTCTAATCAGCTTCAAGAAGACCTCCTCCAACGACGTCTGCGAGATACCATAACCATGCACCAAAGGCTCAGCATGTTCATTCTGTCCAAGATGCACAGACACAGGAGTAAGACCTGGAGCAGAGGAGATCTGGTTCTCGCTTGAAGACGAAGGCAAGGGAGTGTTACGTCCGCTGTTCGCATTGGATCCCTGTGCAGAGCCAGCAGGACGAACAGAGGAACTGGTACCACCATCAACAGTCTCGAGCCACTTGACCAGTCCTGGAATACTGCTCATCGACGAGGGTGGGAACTGGTACAGCAACGCACCGGCAGAGTCGTCCTTGAGGATACAGCCAGGAACGCGCGACTCGATCTGAGACTTGACATACTCGGTGTTGGCGGGGTCGGTCATAAGGGAGATACGGTATCCGGCTCCAAACTTGTTCTTAAGATGGATCGAGTTTCCGATAGCACGAAGGCGTCCGTGAGCCATGACACAGATGCGGTCTCCAAGGATGTCAGCCTCTTCCATAGAGTGAGTCGTCAAAATTATAATGCGTCCCTGCTTGAACTTCTCGATAAACGACCATACATGGCGACGGTTCGTAGGGTCCATTCCTAGATGAAAATATGATAGTAATTAATATCAACGATTCAACACCACCAAATAACGTCACCAAATACAATAAGGCAAGACAACTTACCAGTAGTAGGCTCATCCAAAAAGATAATCTTGGGGTCACCGAGGGTAGAGATGACCATGGAGAGACGTCTCTTCATACCGCCAGAGTAAGTGTGCGACAACTTGTCCTTGACATTCCAGAGTCGAACGGCGTTCAAGCGCTCCTCAGTCAGGCGTGGGATGTCCTCCTTGGGCACGTTCTTGAGTCCAGCATAGAGTTGAATATGTTCCTTAGCAGTCAGGTCGTCAAACAAAATGTCGTGCTGGGGGCAAACTCCCATCATCGAGCGAATCTCTGCCATCTCCGAGTTCATCGATAGTCCGTAAAAGGTGGCATCTCCTCCAGTCGAGCGCGTCAATCCCGACAACATGTTCATGGTGGTCGACTTTCCAGCACCGTTCTGCCCCAAAAGCGCCAACAGCTTGCCCTCCTGCAATGTCAAGCACAGATCCTTGACGGCAATCTTGTCCAGAGGACTCTTCCTGAAGGCTGACTCCCGGAAGACCTTTTGCAGGTTGCAGATTCTGGCGGCGGTCTCAAAGTTGCTGTCCAAAGCCAAGCCTCTCTCAACTGTGACATCTACGTCATCCTCGTCCTCGACTGGGAGATCCGAACGATCTTTGCTCATCTTGGCCATGTAAGCATCACGCTTGGCCTTGTTGGCTTGCTGAGCGGCGATCCAGTCGTGAGTCGAGAGCTTTTTGCGAATGTTCAGGCCGTAGAAGGAAGGGTCGAGGAAGAACAGAGGGTGACGGCTGTTGCCGTAATCATCAGCAACGACCTGGTCAAAGTAGAGGGTGAGGATAGCAAAAACTCCAATATTCATCAACAGCAAGTACCACGACTGGACAGGTGCTGGGACATCAGGATGGCGGGTCTTGTAGGTGTCATAGGTAGGGGTGTAAGAGGTAGGGATCTTGTCGTAAAGGTTGTTCCAGTGGAAGCCGGGACCAGGAATGTAGGTCGCCGTCAAGACGTCGAAGCGGCCCGACGAGTACAGGGACATGTCGAGGAAAATTTTGCCAAAGTTGAAGAAAGGAATAAACATGAGGCAGTACTTGCCGGCGACAGAGGTGCCTTCGTCATACCAGATGTAACCAACATACGAGTTGGAAAAGACCATACTCTCAAAGAGGAGACCGATGATAAACAAAAAGATTCCGATCAAGATGGCTGTCCTGGAGGCCTTGACCATGGTGGTGATCCAGAAGGCCATAGTGACCATGGCCAGTCCAAAGAGCAAGAAGGTAATGACCAGCGCACCAAAGTTGGAGTTCTTGAAGACCGAGAATCCAAAGGCAATACCAAATCCGCAAATGACAACGGCGCTGATGAGGACCAAGACAGCGTTCGAAAGCCACCACGAGAACCAGTAGACCAATGTCTTCAGACCCATCATTTGCATACTGTGGCGCAGGTGGAGCTCCTTTTCCATGACAATCTGGTTGAGGACACAGATAAAAATGACCATCATGGAGCAGAAGAAGAACATGGCGCCGAGACTGGAGACGACTTCGTCACTGGCAAGCGTTGGAGGAACCTTGGGGAAATCCTTGAGGTGGGCATTGAGGTTGGCAGATGTTCCCTCGGCAATCTGGAGGATGGCCTCGTCGACAGCGCGGGTGAATGAGAGAAGCGAATCGCCAAAAGGATCGGTTCCATTGGCAGAGGTCGTAAAGTTGAACCAGGTCTGGTAGACATAGTTCTTGGGAGGGCCTTCAACAATCGAAAACTCGATACCGAAGCGGGTAGTGTTAGGGTTCTGGAGCGAGTACTTGTAGATGAAGTCGCCGTTGGGAACAGGGACGAGGTCGAGGGTGGTTGTGGGGAGAGTGTTGAGGTCCGATGCAGAGAATGCATTGGCAAAGGCGAGGTCGACTGTGGGTTCACGGACTTTGTTGTTGTTGTTGACAGTGGTGAGAATCTGGCGAATCTCGGGGGTGTCGGGTGTGAACATGACGTTAATACAAGCCTTCTTTGGTGTCCGTCCCTGAAATGAATTGAATTGGAGGATGTGTGCGAGGAGGTTAATACTGGGAAGGGTGAATGTCGATTCCTAAGGAGACTTTATTCGCTTTATGAGCATGTGTTACCTGGCAGGTGTCGATCCCAGGGAGTGTCCATGACTCGGGGTGGTAGTTGGACTGTAGTTGACGCGAGGTGTCGGCCTTTTGGAGGACCCAGAGAAGGAAGAGGAAGAGGATGGGACCCAGCAGGGTCTGGGCAAAGGTCGATCTTCTGTATCGGATCTATTATGTTGGGGAAGTATATGAATCCATGCATTTGCATGTTGAGTTCCAGGTCTGAGCGTCAGGGTCGCCGTATCTTTGTCTGCGTAACCAGACCAAGTCGAATGTTATTGTTCTCGCACAAGTCCAAGAATAGAGAGATATTATGCTTTTTGTTACCTGGAGAATAGTGTTGCGACGGAGCATGGTGCCGAGCTGGCGGAAGCCTAAGACGATGCCATTCTGGTAGGAAAAGTCCTGGTCTGCGGCCGAGCGGACGTTGAGGGTGTTCGCAAGCTGCTTTTGCGTTTCGGTGGCGTGCACTGCTGTTGATGTTCCTCGTCCTGCCGAGTCGTGATTAGTCTCCTTGATGGACATTGTAAGTAAATGTATGTCTACTTTAGATTCAGGAGTGAATGCGGTCAACTTTGTTGTGTGTGATTCCACTAGGCTGTTGACATTCACACAAGAACAGGGGTATAAAGTGAGAGGGAGGTGTAAGGAATAAGAAGAGGGAGCTTCGTCAAAAAAAAAAAAGAGGATGGAGAAAGAGGGGATGAGGGAAGAAGAGGAGAGAGGAGAGGAGAGGGGTTGGGCAGTTAACGATTGACCCGGTGGAGCGAGGAGGAGGAGTGATGAAGAGGACGAAGTGATGAGGGAGGGGAGGTGGATAAAGAAAGGTATGACAATAAAAAAAAAAAGGGTTATTTTCCGACGATGCGATTATGCGTTGTGTCTCGATCGCATTTCAATAAAAAGGTGTACACGCACTCTCGCATGCAGAGCACACACACACAGTTGAAGACAAAAAAACAGCCAACCCTAGCCTCTCTCGCGCCGTTACCGACCAACAAGGGCTGTCGCCGTCGATTTTGTCTTTTTCTCCTTTTTCTTGTTCTCCTCTCCCCTCTTTTCAACGCTGGCACTTTTTCATTCATACAAGATACTTCAATAACAAAAAAAAGATGCAAAAGTATAATTGCATTGCATCCAAGTAGCCCCTCCCCCCAGCCGGAGTATCCTCCGCGAACCAACCTTCATCCCCACTACAACGATCGATAACCCCACTGAGACTCAGCCTGCAAAAATTGTTTGAAGGAAGGACAAGTGCTCTCGACTCTTCAATCAAGATATAGACAAACCTGCTTGTCCGCACTGGGCAATTATTATTATTTGTGTACCACAACCACCCTAGATGGAATTACCCCTACTTCATCCTCAATTGAACAACTGGACTACCAATTCCATATACCCGTTGGGCCACAGCCTTTTACTTGGTAAAAACACTTTTTCGCTGTCATCAACCCCATGCGCATGCGCGCTCCTGCAGTACCACGTCTCACTCTCAGCCTCAAGTAGGGTCTGGCCCTTTGTCTCATCAGTCGATCCTTGTTCCTTGTGCCTTTGCGTAGCCAACGATATTATTATTCCATTCCGCCGCCCCTGGACCCTTTTGCCAAAAAAAAAAAAAAAAAAAGTCTTGGCCACAGCCCTCATTCGTTCTTGCTTCTGCTGCGTAGAGAATGGACTGTTTTGGGGGGGTTGACATCCGGTAGTCGGTAGAACAAGGAAAAGAATAGAATTCATTGACGCCTTGAACAAATTACATTATTTGTTCCTGTGCATGGCACCCCTTAATCCTCTGTGGAATCTTTAATAAGAAGTACCTCCAGACAAAAAAAATATTCTGTCTCTTCCTTTGATCGTTGTCGCGTTTCTTGGTCCTATTCTTGACGCGAAGAAACAAGAGAAAAGGGCTCTCATCCCTTCCACACAAGCATACAAGCACACATTCGTCATCCATGTGCCAAGCCCATTTCATTCCATCTCACGCCGAAATGGACCACTCTCGTCTATCTCTTTCTTTCACCCGTCTCTCCGTCATCTCCGTTTTGACACACTTGCCCCGTCCCCACTCGAGCAACCTCAAGTAGCACGTTGCCAGGAAGACAACAAACTCCTTCAACTTGCAACTGGAGCGCACACTCTGGAACAGCTACAAGGCATATGGACCCATCCCTCTGTACATCAACCTCCCAACTATCGACGATCCAGCTCACGATCTCACTGAGAAGCAGCTGTGTTACCATAACTTTTTGGACGTCCAGAACCTAGAGTTGAAGCTGCACCGACGATTTGTTCTCATCTGCGTTGGGTATGATAAGACTCAACTCAAGACTAACTTACACAAGTCCAACCAGTACAACCAGCCAGGACAGTGAAAAGTCCAAACGGTCGTCAGCTGTCAGAGTCAGTACCTGGGTGCCGACTACGGTCTCGGCTCCAACCCCAGTCAGCAGACCGCTATTCTCGCGCCACAACCGAGCTCTTGCAGGAGGCCGTCATTGCGTCGTTCTCGAAAGCCTAGATCCAGCAATACGTTGAGAAATTTGTCGCGTCCCAGCCAGCACACATATCTGTTTTAGGCAGTCCGGGATGGACAAAGGAGGATTACATGGAGACGTTGATAAATGTCCTGGTCTGATAGAGTTGGTCTCGAGCCCCTTTCTACTGACGCTGTCGTTGGAGGCGCTTCCAGGAGCCATCGATCCCAAGGAGGATCTGTGGACCGCCCGGATCACGCTTGTGCAGCTTTACGATGGCTTCTTCAAGCAGTGGCTCAGAACCAACAGGGCACGATTGGAGAGCAATTCACTGACCACAAGGGACCAAGATGCATCCGACTTGCTTACAGAGGACGAGGGCGACTTTTTCTACCACGGTATCTAGTCCCAAAAGGACCTATCAGTGGCGGTATTTGAACACCAAGCAGGAAACCCGCTGGTCCTGTATTGTACACCTACCTTCGCGACAAGAACACATGGAAAGTCAATTCTTTCCACCCAACGACAGCCAGATCAAGCCGCTGAGAGAGTCGGTCACGATCACGCGGTGACGCTTGGGGTCGGGTCGTTGAGGGTTTGGAGGGTTTGAGGGAGGATGGGTTTTATGATTTGGTTCTTGTTTAGGGTGAGTCGAATGAGTTGAATTTGGAGGATGTGGCAGTGGATGTAGTGGGGCTGAGTTCTTTGAAGCGCGATTTGTTCATACGAATATGCAAAAAAAAAAAGACATAAACGCAACCGACGCCAATGGCAAAAAATAAAAAAAAATGTCAGAATGGGTATGACAGCAAAAAAATGTGCTGCTCTCTTGATGTATTCCGGACCTCTTTGGGGCTGAAAAGAAAGAAGAAAAAACCCCCTTTACTCAACGAATGGTGCTTTGCTCGATCCCAACATCAGAACTACTCCTCTCATGCCGATCCATGATCCCTCTATGACTCTCTCCCTCGCCACCACTAGCAGCATGCCGCCTCATCCACCCCTCACGTCTCTCTTCTCTCTGTTGCCCACCTCCTCCTCCTCCTCCTCCTCCTCCTCCTTCTGCCATTTGAAGGTCCTCAGGATCACTATCATGATAATAATCCACACCCTCCACCCTCGAAGCCCACCCCTGAGCACGCGCACGCATCCGCATCAATGGACTCGAAGGTGGAGGTCTCTGGTGCATCCAGTGACGATTCTGTGGCTGGAGCTGATATGGGTGTTGGCTATGATGTTGATCTTCGAAAGTAGCTTCAAACTCCACCTCAAGCTGTCCAATCCCTTCTCCTCCTCCTCCCGGCCACCGTCCCTGCTCATATTCCAGGTGTAGCTCCTGATCTTGGCCACTGTCGACCATAGAAGTCGGAGACATCGTAAAGGGCTCACGGGAACCACCAACACCCAAACCCATCATGAAAGAGGGCGACAAGAAATTCGAGACGGATGCAGAACTGGACGACAAGATCTGAGGAAGCGGCGGACCACGATGCCCTAACGCTTCCCTTCGTCTGCTCAACAGTGCCGATGTACTGTAGTGATTGCTCCCACGCCGATCCGAGGAATTGGCATTGTTGTTGTGGAGGCTGTAGGCGTTGTGGTGATTGGCGCTCAGGGCGATCGGGTCATGAGAAAGTGAGTGTCGGAACCGATAATCGGGGAGGCGTGTGTCAATGTATCCTGAGGTAGTAGCAGCAGCGGTAGCACCTGTTATTGTTGTATTTGATGCAGCAGAGGAGAAGTTGTGGAGATCTTGACGACGTGTTTGGCGGATGGTGGATCCGAGGCGGATGATATGGCGGTGACGGCATTCGGGGCATTGGCAGTCTGCTGCTAGACAGATATTCGACCGTGCTATTAGGAAGAGAGAGAGAGAGAGAGAGAGAGAGAGAGAGGTAGAGAGAGAGGGCGATTGATGGGACTATGTTGGTATGATAGGGAAGCAAGATTGAAGGGTACGAAAAAATATTAATCGTGTGCAGTTGTTACCTCGATCTGCATCTACTTCAATGACAGGGATGGGGATACCCATTATTGCTGCACACCAAGCAAAAGGAGAGAGAAAGTGAAAGCTAAGAAAATCAAAGGGAATGAGGTCAAGTAAGTACAAAAGAGAGGAGGCGAGGGGTGGACAGGCAGTGACAATGACAATCGTAGGAAAGGGATCGACAACACACGGACCACCCTGACACGCCTAGCCCGGCCTGACTGACTGACTGAGGAGAGAACAAACAACACCGCCCGGCGATTTTCAAATCTCGACTCTTTGCTATGGTCAGTTCAAATTAGAATGCACAGAGGCACATTGCACCAAACAACTAAGTGTAGTCCAAAAGGCACAGCCTTTTTATTATGTATAAGTATTGTAATATTAGGGATTAGAAAAGTATGGGTTGTTGGAGGGTCATAAGTGTCATTAGCAGGAAGTGTTTGGCAAGTCTCAATTAGCGACAGGCGCTTGTCATCACCTATTTTGTTTTCTTGTATTGGTTTATCTTTATCCTTACTCCTTTCAAAAATCAAAAGGGAAGAAGGTAGGAGCAAGTACAGGGGACTCAGCCTTCTTGGCCTCAAGGGTCTCTTTGGCCTCATGGATCCCACGCATGACGATGAGCTTGACCCAGGTCTCGAGTTGATGGCGACCCAGGGCGGTCTGCTTGACAATATCGATAGGGTTGAAGGATCCTTGGTCGATCTTGAATTCCAACCGGAACTTGCATGCCCTACACACAAAGGAAGAAATGAAAAACGTGTTAGGGTGAGGGCCAAGGATTTGTTGTTGATTGTTCGAGTGCCAATAGTTGACAAGAATGAGAAGAGGCTAGGGGGGACATACTGGATCAAGAAGCGCCAGTTGTCGGCGCCACGCCAGGTGCGTGTGGTGTCTTCGTGGGCCTTGTCGACGACTCCAAAGGGCATGTTGGTAAGACGGATGAATGCATTGAACACCATGCACACCACATAGCCGTCGCTGTGTCATCGGAAGATTAAAAAAAAGAAGGCATGCAGGGTCAGTTTTTGTGGGACAAAGCAAATGATTCCTTGCATATGGCATTTCTAAGCATAGAAGGAGGAGACGACGTGTTATGTACCTAAGGGCCTTCAAGAAGGCGGTCTTGTCGGTGGATGGAGAAGGGAGCGAGTCGCGAGTTGCAGGCTTGAAGAACTCGAGGAATGCATGGCAGCGGTCTATTAACATAGTCATCACCATGCGATTAATGAGGGCAGTCGGTTAGTCTACGTTCGTCCATCTTGACAAAGGAATCTAGAAAGGATCATGAAGTAAATTCAGATGCCTCGTTGTTTGTTAGAAAGAACACTCACCCAAGGAGATCTGCTCCCCTTCCTCAGTCGTCCACTCGTCATCATTAATCCACTTGGGCAAAGCCTGGGTAGCAGCCTCAGAGCCATCGTTGCCGGTACCACTTGAGATCAGCAATTGCTCCAACTGGGTCTCAATCTTCTCGACCTGAGGCTTGAAGAGATGCTCCTGGACAATGGCAAGATACTCCTTCATCTCTGCCCGTTCAGCCTCCAGGTCTCCGAAACTGAGTCGCGCATAGCAATAGTCCTCCGGGTGGTCCATCTCATTCTCAGAGTCCAATACCCGGTTATACTGCTCCATAAGCGACAACATCTCGATAACAGACAGGGCCGCCTGACGATGGATGATCAAAGCCGAGGCCGAGAGGACAGGGGCATGCATGGAGTAGGTCCTAATGGACGAGATGGCTTTGGTCGAGGACTCTAGCAGCGCTAGCATGTCGACAGAGACGTTATCGTACCGGTGTTGTTGCTGTGTGTTGAGCGAACTGTTCGAGAATTCTTTGCCGTATCCCAGTTGGTGCGACATCTCGTTCTCGTCGACCGAGATGGGCGAGTCCAATGGTGACTCGTCGTGGTACTGTCGTCCGTTTCCGGAATGTGCTGAAGGCGAAGGGTAGCTGATGATGCCCCAGATCTCCAGGACCTGTTGGATGTCTTCGTGGCAGTTCCTCAGCAGGACTTCTGGACTAGGTGCCATCAATCCTGCGCGGGGCCCGATCGAATCGACAAAACTCATCTTGGCAAAGTCAAAGTTCAATACTCTATTATAAAACAAGGGAGAGAGTAGAGGACGTTAGGTCAGGTCACTATGCACATAGCATACACATCCTTGAGCAGAGAGGTCATAACGTTCGGGATTCAAGGAGGTTGTTGCATCGTTGTTGTTGCCGTTGTTTGATGCAAGGTACATGCATGCCCAAGGCAAAAATAAAAATGGCGCATGTGTGACAGAAACAACAACACTTACCCCTCGCTAATGGCCCCGCCAGAGGCATAGTACTTTTGCAGGTATGTGATGGAACCCAATGCCCGGATGCTGGCTCTCTTCCTGGCGCTGTTCGACAGCTGCCTCACTTGTCTGTTGTTTTTTGTGTCATTTCCGAAGAATATGAATAAAGAAAAAGAATAATGGATATCAGTATAATAGAAAGAGGAATCGCATGGATCGAGGTGCATTGACCATGGCACCTGTATGCGTGTGAGTGTGACAGTGAGACAGAGACACAGAGAGTGCAGCATTTCTCTTTTCAATACTCCGTGCGCATCCTGAATGGTTGGCGGATGCAAGATCCCTTCTCTCTCCGGCCCAAATATTTTTCCAACATACCTTGGCTTGACATATCCTTCGGCAAACTTGAGTGTACTCATTCTATATCCAGCAGGAGGTGGAATGTTATTGTACGATGTCGACGGTAATTGTTGTTGTTTTCCATGATGTGGTTCATCGTGGTGGTCGAGTTGCCGAGTGTCGAGGTCGTCATAGACACCAATACCACCGACAGTAGAGGAACGTTCCCGTTTTTGGCGATGTAAACGAAAGAGATAAAAGATAAAACTGTCAGCGGGCTTTCTCATCTTTGCATTATGGGTGGGGATGTCAACAAAGAGATATAATAGGGACAAGTCGAAAGGGGGAGGGGGAAGGAGAAGAGAGGAGGAAAACAGATGGAGGGTTGTTGCTGATGCCTATTGTTTTGTTCTTTTTGGAAGGAAGGTGCTTTTGTGAAGAGGCCGACAGGAGAATGTACAATGATAGAATACAGAGGGCAAAGAAACGAGAAATGAAGGGCAGTAGAGAGAAGAGAGGAGAGAGAGAGCCAAAAGACAGAAAGGGGGGGGTGGATGGAGCGTAAAAGAAAGAAGGGTGGGTAGGTTGGTTGGTAGGTGGCAACCGAGGCAAGGAAGCAATGGGCAAGATGTTTCTTTTTGGAGGCGCTTTTTTCGCGAGGGGGTGGGCGTTGTCCATTTCTTCTTTTCCTTCCACCCCATGCTTCTTCTTTTCACTTCCTTGTTAATTTCGGAACAAGGGAGGAGGTGACTTTACAGTTGTGTCCCAAGGAAGGAAGGAAGGTCAAAGGGGTTAAAGAGAAAGGTGAGGCAACTGCTGAAGGAGCACAGAAAGAAGGGGAAGTCTTTGTCTGTCCTCAATTGTGCGTTCCTTGTAGTACAAAGAAATTGTGGGTTTAATAAAGATCCGTTTGTCGAAAGTCCAGGGAGACAGAGTATGATGTGCTGCTAACCTTTAGTATTGTTATGGAATGGAGGACGAGAGGAGAGGGGGATGAGTTGGTTGCTTTTGTTGATTTGTTGTCGTGTCGAATTAGTTGTGCTACAAAAGGCTTGATAAAGAGAGTGGGCGTGCGAGAGAGGATAGGGGGCAATTAGTTGAGGATTGGTTTGTTTCGCAGAACGCAAGAGGGTGCAGATTGCAGTGAGAAATGAGAGGGAAAATAACAGAGAAGAGAGGTGAGGAGGTGAGGAAGTGAAGGACAGAAACGTAAACAAAAGAGAGAAGAAAAGAAAGAGAATAAAGTGGAATAGAGGAAAGAAGAGAGAGAAGAAAGGGAAGAGTAGGGAGGAAGGGATGGAAGTGTGGTGTCAGTACAGAGATAGGATGGGATCAAGGATTAGGATTAGGATTAGGATTAGGATGTTGGGTTATAGGTATGTCAAAGGGGATCATGGAACAAAAAGAAAGAGAAAAAGAAAAAAAAAGTTGCAACCAACAAAGGGTCAAGGGCGAATGCAAAAAGGGCTTATGGGGATGGGAATAGAGATGATGCAGATCTGAACAAAAGACAACGAGAGTGTCAATGCATTACGATGTACTCTTCCATAAGCCCATCAAGTTGGTTCATGGTGGGCTGTTACGTTACACTTTTTTTTGTTTCGTGTTTGACAATTGTTAAAGTCCGTTTGCGTAGCATCGACATGGTTCATGGACACATCGCACCCTTTTTAGTTTCCACGAATTATGTGTCTATGTGTGTGTCTCTAGGATGGTTCAACGGAGTTCAACTCTTCAATGAGCACCGACCATCCAGCTCCTCGAGAGTGTAAATTAAGAACTGCGCTCAAGTGCTTGGACCATCCAAACCATTGACCGGGTGTTTGTCTATTCTGGCAGAAGAAAAGGAGGTGGGATCATGTTACAAAGAGTGGCAAAAAGGAGGAAGAGAGAGAGAGAGAGGGGCGAGGGACCATGTCCTGTACCCGTTTGGACGCGGATGAGGCGACAAGGATCCATGGGGTGACACAAGAAACAAAAAAAAGAGAGCACTGGAAGAAGACATCAAAGAAGACGACGATGAGAGGAAAAGGAGCCTTGTTGGATCCCTTTCTAGAGTATTAGTGATATGCGACAAAGAACACGAGTACGAGAATGCGGGAATAGCTATCCTAGACTCCGAGTTCCCTTTCCTTTCCTCGAGAGACAGGTGAACTCGGTACGTTCTTGTCAGTGTCGCCACGAGGAGTGGCAAACAGAGACGGTTGGCGATGTGAGGGACTGTCTGGGCTTGTTTGTATTGCGTTCTTGCTTCGTGGCTCCTAAAGCAGGACATCAGATGCATAACCTTGTAAGGGGCAACTTTTGGCCATATCCATATACTAAAAGGTCTCACACCTTTGCGCCTCCAAATAGACCGATCCATCTCCGCGTTTTGCATTTCGCAATAACAACGTTCGAGAAAAACAAGAGAAAGAAAAAAAAAGTCAAGGGGCAGAGAGGCAGAGAGAGAAAGAGAGAGGGAGGAAGAGGAGACTGGTGTTGTTGTGAAGCAGAATCGTAGATTGGGCAGACAAAAAATCCAAGGAGACGAATGTCCATCTGTACAGTACGAAAAAAAAAGAAAAGATAACACAGGAAAAAAGGTGAAGGAGAAGGAGAAAGGGAAGGAAGAGGGAGTGATAAAGCGAATGTAGAATGAGAGGAAGGGAGAGAGCGAGAGGGAGTAGGTGAAGGTGAGGATAACTTGGATGGTTAAATGAGCCCTTGAACAGGACAAGGATGGGTCCCATTGTACACCTTGTACAAAGAGAATCGCAGAGAGAGAGAGCTATGTAGTATGTGCCTAGTCGAGCTTGTGGTGCTTCTTGGAACTTTCCCAGAGCGCCCATGGTCAGTGTCCGGGGTCAGAGTCGATTGGCCCTCTCTTTGCTGTGTCGCACACCTAGAAATACTCATCGTTGATCGATGATAAATGAGGGTGAGACCGATTGACTATTTTGATCAATGAGGAATGAATGGTAGATTGACCCACTCAGCGAGTGCGAGTCGAAATGATGGAAAGAGGGTTCAAGAAGGGAAAGAGTACGGGGTCTTTTTTCTTTCCAAAGAGACCCGACAAGGTTGGAGTGATCTACGTCGACATTCAATCACTAGTACTGTACTATGAGGTGCTATTCATGCAAGTGCAGTGGTACTCATCTATGATGTATGCAATGAAGAACACTCACTTTTCGTCCACACGCTGGCACAGACTAGCGATACGCCCAGCTATGTAGTTACTGAAAAGGGTACGAAGTTGATTTGTTAGCTCGAAAGAGATGACGCTGTCAAACATGGGTAAGTTTTTGTCATCATAGGCACAAACAAACAGGAGAATGACACAAGCAGGCAAAGGCGACGGGTGGCAACCATTGCATGTTCAACCCTCCACCCCCCAAGCAAGTATTCAGGAGTATCTAGCAGAGGAAAGTTATTATTATCACCATACCATTCACCATCACACTTCTCCCGTCTCAGGTTGTGCAAAAGAAGGGTGGCTCCTTCTTTTTCTTGTCTTGCCCCTCATGTCAGCGACATGGACACGAGCATACAATCTACACGGGATTCTGAACCATCCTCTAATTTATTTCTCCCGTTCCTCCTTTTCTACTCCCTTCCTCTCTGCCCCTTTACCATCTTGTGTCCGAAGGATGGTGGTGAGTCGCAGCAAAGTGTCGCTTCCCGTCCATCTTACCCTTTTTTTTCTTCGCCTTCCCTCCCCTTCCTTTCTTCTCCGCTCAAGGTTTCCTCCCTTTCTGTCCCCTGTGCAACAATCACGTTCAGAGGGAAAGAAGGGACGAGAACATGTCGGAATTGACCTTTCGAACGAAAAGCCAACAAGTGAACGAAACGGCAGGGGGTGAAAAAGAAGTAAGGGAACCGTCGCCTCATGAAAGCGAACGCTGACTGGACTAACCAAGCCAGGGTGATAAGGCAACAAACCATGACGGGATCATTTTCTCGACTCGACTATTTAATCCACCCACCCAACCCCATGCGACCATGTTTTCTTTCTTCTTTTCTTCTCCTCTTCTTTCATCCTCTTTGGCACGATCCATACTCCCACCACTACCTCCGACATTCTTGTTGCCCACGCTCGCTCCTCTCCCAGACTACCACACTACAGTAAACAAACAAGCAAACAACCGATAACAACATCATGGATACCCAGATTGAGAAGCCATTCGCTGAGCACCAGAGCACCTTGACTGAGAACGCCGTCGATTCTGCCGCCCCCGCCCCCCGCGATCGTAGCAGCAGTGACTCGCCCAAGCCCGCTCTCGATGGCAAGCATGGAATTCCTGGTAATTATGACGGATTTGCTTTGTTGTGCTACTCCCACTTTTGTCTTGCCATGAAACACGAAACAAGAGGGCCAAGGTGTCCATCGGAGCAGGATATCTGTTGACGACAAAAACGGGGCAGATACCAAGATGAAACGTGATGATCCAAGATAAATAGACACGCCATCCACCAATTACTTACACCACACAATACCCTTCCCTCCCCATTACCTTTCTTATAGGCCACTCGGAGTACATGAACCCCCGTCTGAGAAGCCTCCTCCTCTGGGAGAAACCCCGTCTATCAGGAGGAGTCCTTGCTGGATCATTGACTGCAGTTCTCCTCTGCCGCTGGGTGTCGCTCCTGAACCTGGTCTCTGCGCTCTTTGTCTTTGGCATCTCGGCCTCGTTTGTCTATGTCAACGGATTGACGCTCTTTAACCGTGTCACCAGCAAGCCTACTGTTCGTCCCCTGGAGTAAGTGTCTTCTTTTCGTTTGGTGTATTTTGTCGTGCTTTTTTTTTTTTTTTTTTTTTTTTTTTTTTGGTTTGTCCCTCCTTGTCCTTTCCCTGCCTTTTTGCGCTAGGATGCGAGAAATCCCTCTTGTTTTCCCTCCCTTTCCTTTCTTTTGCCAACCCCCTGGTGTCTAATCTTACAGGAAAGAAAAAAAAAACAGGGAAAAAGCTAACGCATTCACTTTTGTCATCTCTCTTTCTTTTCAAATAGGAGATACTACTCTCGCTCAGCAGAGTTTGTGCACCTGGATGCGGACAAACTCCACCGCCGTGTCGACTATATCACCGATGGCCTTAATGTCGTCTTGACTGAGTTGGCCAAAGTCGTCCTCATCGAGGATAACAAGCGCTCTCTCAAGGTAATAAATACAACAACGAAGACACAATACTAATGCTACTACTGCAATTTAGGAGAACAAATGGCCATCTTTTTCGTCGGTGATACTAACACCCCTCTTTACACCTTTCCTTCCGCATCCCTTTTATCCTTCTCCCCTCTTTCTCCCATCCTCACGCACAACTCCTTTCCCCCCTCAGTTCATCGGAATCTTCTACGCAATCTGGACCCTCCGCACCTGGTTCTCAACCACAACCCTGATCTCCATGATCCTCGTCTCGCTCTTCGCCGCACCCCGAATCTACATCGATAACCAAACCTTGATCGATGCCCAGGTGGCCAAGACGAACGAGCTTGTTCAAGCTCATGTGGGCAAGGGAAGACAGATTGCTCAAGAGCAGTTCTCGTCTGTTTATTCCAAGGCCGAGCAGTTTGCGCAGGATAAGGGAATTATGAAGAAGAATGACAAGAAGACCGAATAAGTTTGGTCGAAAAGGAAAGGAATGGATGGGGTGAGAGGAAAAAGGGGTGCAGCAGTAGTGCTAGTAGCAGTAGCAGTGGGAGGATCATAGATCGCATATTTGTACATAGGGAAAAAAAAAACTTTTTAGCCAGTCGTTAATCGTGCGAGTGTTTGTTGCACTACTTGTTTGTTTTCTCCGAAATGCGAAAAAGTCGATTAAGGACCCTGGCACATCTTAGCGCGACAAAGGTGCGTGCGTGAGAAGAGTCCGAAGCACTCATGTCCAACCTTTAAACAGCCAATCAGCTAAACAGAGAGAAACGAGGTATTTTTTTGTATTTATTGAATGCAATAGTATGGTACATGAAATGCTTCTGGGAGAGAAAAGAAAATAAAAACACAGAGTCCAGCAAAAGGCGAAAAGGGACTTGAGATAGGTTGTGTGAGAAGGACCGATGAATTATGAATGAAAGAAAAAGAAAAGCAGCGACAAAAATAGGTAAACAGGCAGAAAAAGAGAGAGTATTTAGCACATGCGGTACTCGTTCTTCTCCTTGATAGACATCTGCTGGCCATTGAACTCATAGTCGATAATGATATCCAAATCCCTAGGGTTGCGGGCATTGGGTGAGCAGGTCAACTCTCCTGAGATAGTCTCTCCAGCCTTGACGGTCATGGCCTCCTGGGTGTAGAAGACAGTCTGCTTCCAGTGGGTGTACTGAGCGTGGGGACCGGTGCTGAAGTTGACGGGCTTGTGGCAAGCGTCGAAGGAGATGTCGAACCAGGAGATGAAAGCGTGGATATAGTCATCGCGGTTGGCGGTGATCGAGAAGGGAACCTTGAAGTTCAAGTCCTCCTTCTTGACGGTCAAGATGTCAATGTCCTTGAAACCGCAGGCGCTGGAGACTATGGCCTTAGCATCAACGGTGTCGACAAGGGGCTCCTTGAGGGCGATCTTCTTGATCGACGAGTAGTCGAATCCGTAGACGTTGTCCCAGTCTGTTTGTTAGATAAAAGGATAACACAGAGGTTAGCTTTACGAAGGCGGTATCCAGCATCAGGTAGTCCAAGCATAATGAAGCGAAAACAAGCACCCAGCAGTAAATAAACGTACATCCGATCTTCTCATCCTTATAGTCGCCGTCCTCAATGGCGGCAATGTACATGGTGGCCTTGTCGGGGAAGATGAGACCACCAGGGGCGAGGTACCTGTCACGGGCAACAAGAACGGTGTCCAACATGGACTCGTACAACAAGAAATATCCCATCCACTCGGAGATGATGATGTCTACATGCTGGACGGGGAGAACAACCTCCTCCATCTTGCCTTGGATCAAGGTGACGATGTGGTCCAACTTGTTGTCCTTGACAATCTCTCTGGCGTTGTTGATAATGTTCGACATATCAACCTATTGTAAGGAGGGAGGACGTGGAGACATGACGAAGAGGAAAAGGATTAGTATTACTGCTAAGGTCTTCACTAATTGCTCCTCATTGTCAGACGAATCAAAACTTCTTTTGTATGTCTTGGTAACAAAGTATAAGGAAAGACTTACTCCGATGACCATCTTGGCACCAGCCTTGGCTGCGAACATGGAGAGGATACCGGTGCCGCATCCGACATCGAGGACGACCTTGTCCTTGAACAAGTGGCGGTTCTGGTAGATCGAGGCACGGTAGGTCAAGGTGCGGACCTCGTCCTTCAACATTTCCTGTTATCACATATAAAGGTAGTTAAAATGAAATATGTTAGTGATCTGGTCTGAGGCATTTGAAGGGAAAACATAACAATAGATGATTAAGAGCGACTGAAGCCGGTATATACCTCGTGGATGCCTGTTGTTGTCAAGGACCAATGGTTTAGGAAACGGGGCAAGTGAGAAGAAAGGCGTATGGTTAGCTGTTGTTTCTTGGCAAATAAGCGCAAAAGTAACCTTCCAAGGCTAGTTTCGATGCATTCTTCTCCTCATACTCAGTTGGACGAGACAGGAGTAATAGAGGTTAGTTGTCCTTACCAAAGTGGGCATACGAGTCAAAGTAGTAGTCCTTTGCGGTCTGGGTGTCTTCTTCCATAGCCGACATGTTGAGGGTGTGAGGGAGGTGGGTGGAGGGGATGGAGGGGAGGTTGTTGGAATGGTGCAGAGAAAAAAAAAAAAAAAAAAAAAGCGAAGCTTTGTGAAAGAAGGGTTTGTGCCAAGCCACCCAAACACAAGGTTGAGGAGGCACTCGCACGTTTCGGTCTTTACCTTCCTCCAGCGCTCAGGCCCCTTTTGAGACATCACCGTATGAATTAATCAAGTGCGTACTACACATTTTCTTCATCAACTTTTTCCTCAGAAAAGAGAATTCAAGGGAATGTAACAAAGACAAGGATGATGCTGGGTCATAAGGAGTATGTGGTATGTGGATGATGGTGGGTTGATAGAGTATGACAGAAAGTCAGAAAATGGAGAATAAAGAAATAGTGATCCCTGATGCCTTCTTTATTGTGTATTTGCAATATGGGATAATATATATTTCCAAGGACCAGTTTTATGTGTGTGTGTGGTGCGTGTGTGTGTGTGTGTGCCAACTTGGTTGCCTTGTCATCCCTTCCCTTTGATTCCAGTACATCTCTGTTGTCATCGATCCCTTTTTTATTTTCCCTTTACCCTTTCTTCCCCTTCTACTCCCTTTCCTTTGACCACCACCTCCCTCTACTTCTCTTGCACCCGCCCAGAAGCTTCTTCTTCTCTTCCTTCCAACATAGTCCACATACACCCTGTCCATCCTTTTCCTTGACTGTCAATCTCTTTTGGACTCCCCCCTTCTCTCCTTCCTCCCTTTGTTTCCTTCTCTACGTCCACCCACGTACGACGACGCCCCCAAAACCACTTGTTTGTCAGTCAGCTCCAGGACAGACAGCACCATACCACCGTCCACAACACACAACGCACTTCGCCTCCCCACCACCGCCACCAAAAAAACACAAGTATAGCACACACACACACACACACACACACACTGTCACTCTCTTCACTCTGACGCCAAAACTTACATATCGCCTCTCACTCATCTTTCCTTCCTTCCTTCCTCCACTCACTCACTCACTCATCAACAGAACCAGTAGCACATCAACTCCCTCAACCACCACTCCTCACACACTCCATGGTCATGGATTCGCAGTTCAAGAAACGACTGCAAGCGATACAGCAGAGCACAGCGAGACAACCTCTGCCTCAGCACCTACCGCTCATGCTCTCTCCTCCCCGAATGACCAACCCACCCACTTCCACCAACACCAACATGGCCGGACGGACCATAGGTGGACCTGTCCGGAACAACACTGCTGCTGCTCGAGCCATGAGAGTCCGGGTGCCTCCCGCCACAAGTGCTGGCATAGGACGGAGCCTCTTTGGGAACAGCAGTAACACCTCCTTGTCAACAGCGTCTTCCAACGCCTCAAATACCTCTGCCTCAGCTTCTCCTTCCACATCCACACTCGCAGCCGCAGCACGAGCAGCATCAGCAATATCTTCTGAGGTCGAACCATCACCGACACCAGCACCTACACCGAGGAGAGGAACAAGGGCCCGTCGTGCATCACCTACTCGATCTAGGACGAGAAGGGCAACGGCAGCTGGGTCGGCGAACCAAGCTGCTTCTTCTACTACTCGCAGCGCTTCGAGTGCTCCAAACCGGTCAGAAACTCGAAACAGCACTCGCAATACCGCCATAGCCAGCACGATTGCCTCTACCTCAAGTCATAACACCTCCGCTCCGACCACTAGGAGTAGTACCAACGGTAACAGCAACAACTGCGATGGGAACGGAGATTCTAACAGTCGCGCCCTTCTCGAAACCAACATCTCCAGCAACAACTCCAACAATGGCAACGAAAGCGACAGCAGTGAACACGACTCTGATGCGGAGAACAATGCCCCTCCAGGATTCAAACCACCACCCCGGTCAGATTTTATCATTAGGAGAACTCGTCCCGTTGAAGGCGCCTC
Organism: Linnemannia hyalina; assembly: GCA_019671135.1. Lineage (NCBI taxonomy): Eukaryota > Fungi > Mortierellomycota > Mortierellomycetes > Mortierellales > Mortierellaceae > Linnemannia > Linnemannia hyalina. The sequence goes on from JAHRHY010000001.1 coordinate 279,167, forward strand.
ATCATCATCATCGAGTATGTTTGACTCGCACAACTACCCACCCTCCCCGTCTGGTGGCATGAAGTCACCTACGATGCGGTCACCTGGCCTGAAGTCACCGTCAAAGAAGCTTGTCTACGACAGGTAAGTTCTCTTAAAAGTTGTTCGCAAAGTTATCGACGAGAGAGTACTTTGAAGCATTGCGGATTACTAACATTCAATCTTCTCCTGCCTCATGCTTGCCTCAATAGATACATTCCTATGCGAGAACGAGACCTTTCAGAGCTGTACGATCTTCACGAGGCGCCCTCGACGCCAACGCGGCCGCGGAGCAAGAATCAGCCAATGACTCCAGGCCAGACTCATGTCACAGACCACTATCGTCAAGGTACTGCTTGTCTCCATGCAACTTTATCATTCAGTTTATGCCGCGGTAGATTAACCATCGATCTGTCCTTTCCCTCCCTCTTCGTTTATCACTCAATAGCTCAAAACCAGGCTCATGACTCTGTGATCGCAAACGAGCTGATGTTGACCGACCCCCGCAGTCCGCACGACCCTTCATTGAACTCTCCTCGGCGACTCTTTACCTACTCTTCAACCACAACACACAACACCATGCACTTTGATTCACCGTCCCGCCAAATCTACGCCCCGACACCCGTTTCGCAGGAAAGTCGCAACATCCTTCTCAGTCCCAAGAAGGGTCAGCGCGCCATCAGCCGTGTGCCCTTCAAAGTATTGGATGCTCCTGACCTGAAGGTACCTTACACGCTTCCTCGCATAGAGTGTCTTGCTATTGTTGTTGGGAAGAGAAAAGCCATGTCTTGCCTCGATTCCAACCCGCGCTTCTCATTTGACTCGACGAATAGGACGATTTCTATCTCAATCTTGTGGATTGGTCTTCCAAGAATGTGCTCGGAGTGGGTTTGGGTAGTAGTGTCTATCTCTGGAGCGCAGCATCAGGAAATGTGCACCAGCTCTGTGATGTTGGAAGTCCCGACACTGTCACCTCTCTCAGCTGGACTGGATCGGTAAGACTAACTAGGTACTCCTTACAATCCTCGCAGTGTTATTATTGCAAGCTCACATTCTGACAGTCGTTTCCTTGTTTCGTTATACATAGGCATCATACCTGGCCGTGGGAACTGACAAGGGCGACATTCAGATCTGGGACGTTGCTGCACAGAAGCGAATTAGAACCATGACGGGACATACTCAGCGAGTCGGAGTTCTGGCATGGTCTGACCATACGTTGACATCAGGCAGTCGAGACCGGAAGATCTATCACCGCGATGTGAGGACGCAGGATATGTATCAACAGACCCTGATCGGCCATTCTGGAGAGGTGATTGTTACTCTCGTGATATATGGAGTAATTGAAGCACGTTTCCGATATGAACATGATTCAGAACTAACAACAACAAGTTGTCAATGATGTATTAGGTGTGTGGACTGAAATGGAACGGCAGTGGAACTCAGCTTGCAAGCGGAGGAAACGACAATCGATTGATTATCTGGGACAAGGATTCAACCAAACCGCAGTTTCAGTTCCGGACCCATCAGGCCGCTGTGAAGGCCATTGACTGGAACCCTCACCAGGCAGGAGTTTTGGCCAGTGGAGGTGGTACGGCTGATCGACACATCCGATTCTGGAACACTATGACAGGGACCTCCATTGGAGCTCACGACACTGGTTCTCAAGTAGGTTCTACGCCTAGCAATACACTTCTGCAATTGTCGTTTATTCATTCGTGCTAATCGTTTCGGCCACCGTGCGTCTTAACAAAACATAGGTGTGCAATCTCGCCTGGTCAAAGACGACGAACGAACTGGTATCGACTCATGGATACTCTCAGAACCAGGTGCTCGTGTGGAAATACCCGTCGATGCATCAGATTGCATCACTCCCAGGACACACGCTTCGTGTCCTCTACCTGGCGTTGTCGCCCGATGGTCAGACGATTGTGACGGGCGCTGGAGACGAGACTCTTCGATTTTGGAACGTCTTTCAGAAGAGCAAATCTGAACGACGCGACGACGACGGACTCTCTGGCGCCATAACCACCATCCGATAAAGGAAGTGCGTTCTTCCACCTCTTGCAGACTTTTTTTTCTTGCTCTCTATCCAGCAGGACTTGTACGCAATTTTGGTTTTGCATTGTTCATTCTCTTCCATTAGTTCGATTTTACTCTTCACCCACATCCACCCATCATTTTCTCTCGCTATTCATCCCCCAATTACCCTCCATACTTCTTGTTTTCACTATGTACATCATCTCCTTGTTTGCCACCAATACTGTATCAACAATCCACTTAAACCCGCCACTAATTCACCTTCCTAGCGTGTTTTTTTTTGTCCTATCATTTCCGCTGCTTTTCTCCCTTGCCCTCCTCGCTTTCGAGCGAACCTTTGCAATAAAAAAAAACGCAATAACAAACCAAAAAACTTGGAGAAGGAATTATGATGGTTTTTCTTGCTTTGCCATGCCAACAGAGTCAAAAGAAAAAATATGTTGCAGATGCTCAGCAGCAAATGTGATTTATTTTTCTTGCAGGGAGGAGGTTGGAGGGGGATGAAGCATTTAGATGAATCCAATCTTGTTGGCGACATCGAGGGCATCGACATCAGCGGTGAGCTTGATGTAGGCCTTCTTGTTACCATCGGGGCTAAATAACATTGAAGGAACATGGACAAATGGATAAAATGTTAGTCCATGGGTTTGTGATAGCTATATTCGTAGAAAAGGTGGAAGGGAAAAGATGGAAAGGCCATTCCTTCGGTCGAGAAAAGAGGGTACGAGTGCGTCCATGATCGTTGTAGTTTTTCATCTGTGCTGTGTAGAACCCTGCTCATTCTTATAATGACTGGTGCCGCTTTGAAGAGCTATAAAGTCGAAAGCCTTGTTTAGGCAGGGGAATCATCTTGCGTTTGTCGTATGGGCTTTCGCAGACCATAGGGATTCCCTTGCTGAGTATCTCGAGTTGCTGGGTTTGGTGGTACTTGGAGGAGGTTGGAGCTGCTTTACTGGTTTGTCGCAAGTTGTGGATGTGGTATAAAGTACGCTCGCGTAAAGTACTGGCGGTTTTGAATCATTGTAGATCAATTGATCACGTCGCTCCTGCGGTACGAATCGCAAGTGTGTTGACGAATACTTCCCGAGCTTCCCTGCTGCTATGTCGATATCCTGACTTGCTTGTTGATCCTGAACCGTTGATGCCTCGAGAGTGAAGGAAATACAAGTGACATCGAAAACAACTGCTTCTCCAAGTAACCGGAAAAACAACAAAAAAGACCAAAGGGTTACGTACCGGATGAGGGTGTTAACCTTAAGAGCGGTAACATCGTACATCTTCTTGAGGGCATCCTTGATCTGACGCTTGTTGGCCTTGACGTCAACGATGAAGACGAGGGTGTTGTTCTCCTCGATCTTCTTCATGGCAGACTCGGTGTTCAAGGGAGTCTTCAAGACCTTGTACTGGTCCAAACGGGGAACGTGAGGAACAGACTTGCGGGCGTACTTGGGGGAACGGGCAAGCTTGAGGGTCTTGGGGCGGTTGAAGGTGGTGGAGGTGCGGATCTTGCGGGCCTTCTGGCCGTTGACGCCCTTCAAGGCAGCCTTCTTGGCGGCGAGAGCCTTGTTCTTATCCGAAGGAGCAGCTATTGGAAGGTGGTTGGGGGGGGAAGAGATCAGTCGACTGGATCTTGGTGGATTGCTGTTTTGTTTTGGTCCTGATCGTTGGGTTCACTCCTCTTCCCAGCTAAAGAGAAAGTTGGTGGATGTCCTGCTTTCCTGTTGTAGAAAGTGTGATCCTCCTGTCGCAAAAAGGGTGCACGATGTCTGTTTCTGCTTATAGGCAAAAGACATAGCTCCTGCAAGTAGATTCCTCCTGTAGCAAGCTGCTGGCTGTCGATGCCGAGTAAGTGCAACGATGTTGGGCTCCCTCCAACAAAACACTGTTGAGCTGTCTAGCTGACAGCAGTTCCTCCTGTTGTGTGTATCTCGCTTTCCCCACCAACAGCTCATCCAGACCATGGGTCCCACCCACCCTTCCTTCCAGCTCCCATCGAAAAAAAGTTGAAGTCGATGATCCCGCAACCAAAAAAATAACACTGGCCTCGATTCCTCCTGCCAGTAGCAACGATGCCGGAGTGTTGCAAGATAGCGTCCTGAAGAGTATGCCGATGGTTGGATGCCTCAATCGATGGATATGGCCCCATGTCCCCCTTGCGGATGTATAATTTCAAAGATCCACACCTTTGGTCATCGTGGATACAGAGGGTAGAAAAGAGGGAGTACCAAATCGCTCGCCTCCAGTCATTCACTAAGACACAAAGAGCGCCCATCTCCACCCCACGTGACTTGACCAGTGACGTAGAATTCGGCTTCGGTGAGGGGAGGGGAGAAAAGGTCATTGCACCATCATCCATCCATTCACCTTTCACACTCCACCACCCTCCTAACGACCACATCACAATGTCCCTCATCAACCGCCCTAACCCCGTCCCCCACCTCCAGCGCCTCTACCAGGTACAATGACCAGTTCTTCCTGTGCCTCACTTATTCCCGTCTCCTTCGCTGGCCACCCTTTCGTGACGGACCTCAGGAACACGACCAACCCAAAGCGTGAGAGAAGAAGAAGGCGCCGAACAACCATGCGACCAGTGCTCGGAATATTTAGGGCCGACACCATTGGATTGCTCTCCTTTTCACAGAGAACAACAAGGAAGGCACCAACACCATGACAAACCCATCACTTACCATTGAAGGCGTCAGACTCGGCAATAGTAGAAGCCCCCCCTCTTGAGCCATGAACCAGCCCAACCACCACTCACGCACCACCTTCGGACTTAACCCTAACGACACACGTCCCGCACACACAAAAAAAAATCCCACCTACAAAAATTTAAAACGCGCTTCCGAACCCCCTTCTTCCAAATCCAGTCAAGGCGCCGAACTCTCAACCCAATTTTCCAACTCCTCTAACCCACTCATTCTCTAACCCACTCATTCTCTTTCTATTTCCCTCTCTCTCTGCAACTGGCCATTGGATATCACGGCTATACAGAAGCCCACCCACGTCCCAATCTACCTCAGACGTGGCGGTGACAAGTTCATCATGACCGGGTTCGGCACCCTCGTGACCGTCGGTATCATCGGAGCCCTTTACGGCGCCACCAAGATGGCTCGCGTAAGTATTCTTCCTCGTTTTTTTTTTTTGTACTTTGTCTCCCTGCTATCAATGTGCCATTTTGCGCATCATTGGCTGTAATCACTAACGGTTAGATCGGCCATTCGTTTTGACTTTTTGTGAACAAAATAGGGTGTCAAGAACTAAGATGTTCAGCAGGACTGTGAAAATATGCAGGAATCATGTATGAACAAGGATCTTTCTTTACAACCCACCAACCTCCCCGCTCGCCCGATGTTAGAAGACTATCAACCCGGAAACATCATTACTCTCGAAAAAATGAAAAAAGCAACAAAAAAAAATTAGTATGGAAATCGACCCTCAGGAAAGAATGTTTTGAAAAGAAAAAAAAAATAAAGCATCCGGCACTGTCGGAATCGATTTGTGAACCATTCACTATTCATCATGTATTAAAAAAAACGATCGGCCATTTCTTCACCTCACCACTGTCAGAAACCCATGAAGCAAGCTAGCCATTTCAACGCGTTGGCAAAAAGGGCAAAATGAGAATGGTTTTTTAATGGATATGATACAGAAAAAAGGAAAGAAGAGAAAGAAAAAGAATTATTTGGATGGGTTGGGGAAAGTGGCGTTGGAAAAAAGGGAAGAGACGAGAAAAGAAGGGTAGAAAAGATAACAGGAATGACACGTGGAAATGGCCAAAAAAACAAAGGTTTGGTTTTTTACAGCCTAATTGTGCATTCCTGCTCCTGGTGACGATGCATGAAGAACTCTGTCGACGGGAGAGGATGGTTGGGGAGGGACCAAAGTGTGGGAAGGGAGGAGGAGGGAGGATCGGCAAAAAAGTAATATGAGAAGATGGGAGGACAAACAAAGAGCACTTGAAAGTTGTCTATCCCTTCCCTTTTTCCTGCCGATGTCGTGGTGATAATGGTAAGGCGGTAGGTAGGTGATGATGGTAAACTGTTGTATTTTGGTGTTGGTTTGCTGTTGGTTTGCTGTTGTTGTGGCTGCTGTCTCCTCAGTTCAGTCGCATGAAAAAAGACATCAGGAACAACCTGCACGCTCCTTGCGTGCCCTTGCTTTAAAAGTTCATGAACAATGAACGGTAAGGATCGCCTGTCTGTCCAGCTTCTTCGTCGACGACCTCGGGATACTTTTCAAAATTGCTGGTGTCGCCTGGGTGAATACTTGGTGGAACTATCGGTGCGCCCACGGTCTTGTCCAACAAGCCCTGCCAATCCACGCCCCGGAACCATTTATGGTTCTTAATGTCATCCGATCCACCCTATAAAGTTTGGGAAAGAAGAGAAGTGTGAGACAGCGGAAAAAAACGCTAACAGTCGTGATCAAGCCTCAAATAGCCGACATGAGTCTCCAACAGCTTAAACAACAGCCCACCAAGCCCAGCCCAGACAGGCCACTCCAAGCGCCCATGCTCCTAAATGCTCATTCCTCTTTCTTCATACCTTCAAGTTGCCGAGTCGCTTAGTTCGGTCAGCGGTCAGGAGTTTTTTGATGAGATCCTTGGCGGTAGGGTCGATATGCGGAGGGAAATAGATCCGTCCTGCAAGAATCTTTTCGTAGATGCCAAAAGGGTTGTCGTCAAAGAAGGGTGGGTATCCAGCTAGCATCTCAAAGATCAGAATACCGAGTGCCCACCAATCGACCGCTTTGCCGTGTCCTTTCGACTGGATGATCTCTGGTGCAAGGTATTCTGGTGTTCCGCATAGCGTCCAGGTTCTATTTTTCGTTGTCCATTGAAATATGATAGGCGTTTAGGATAAAGATCTCTGAATCGAGACTGCCATGGCTTCTCGAACAAAATGTATGCTCCAGATAACAATAATGAAGGCATGTTGCCGTACCGGTCCACAACATGCTTGGCGAATCCGAAATCAGTAATCTTGACATGTCCAGCCGAGTCCAGCAACAAGTTCTCTGGCTTCAGATCACGGTAGATAATATCTTTCGAGTGCAGGTATTCGATTGCCAGTACGATTTCTGCTGCATAGAACCGCGTCATATCGTTGGTGAACTGTCCAGCCTTGCGCAAATGTGAGAAAAGTTCGCCTCCGATCACATACTCCAACAGCATGTATAAGTGGCGATCATCCTGAAATGTCGTGAACCTGGTTCGATCGCGTCATTTGTAAAAATGAAATGAAAATATAGGAGTGAGAATGATAAGTCGGACATGTTTTCAGATAACGATTCATTAGCATCATTTTTTTTTGCCTGCAGCCATACAGAGACAAAAAACTTACAGGTTGACGATAAATGGGTAGTGAACCTGTGCAAGGATCTGCTTCTCCGAGTTGATGTGCTCAACCTGCTTTAGCCGCACAACTTCGGACTTTTTGAGGACCTTCATGGCATAGAACGTCTGGTTCTGTCGAAACTTTGTCAAGTAGACCCGTCCAAAAGTTCCCGTTCCTATTTTTCCACAAAGTGAATGATATCAGATGAAAACAAACAAAGAAAAGAATAAGGGGGGTTAGATTATGGATATTAAGATCGGTCTACCATTTCCAGGCATGATTTAGCGCACTGTCTCTTTTTTTCTCATCTTTTTTTTCCTTTCCGCTTGTTTTTGAGCATGGTCCCATTTAGCCCTTGTCCAATGCCCTCACTGTGCTTTTGTAATGGGTGTTATTGGAATTGAATCAATTCTGTTTGAATTGGCCTCCCTTAAAAAAATGCCGATGGAATGAATGTACAAATGAAAGATAAATGAAAACATGGGCTTTGATGTGTCCTGCTCTCTCGCCTCTCTCCCTCTGTTCGTGTACATCTTTATTTCACATTCGCCCTTTTGTCCCACTTTTTTTAGACCACATTGTCCATCTCGTCAGAGAGAAAGATAAGAAAACGAGAGCGTCGTCAAATGAGCTTTGGGGGAGAAGGGGGGAAGTGGAGAAGGGGAGAGAAAAAAGACATGAATGAGAATTGTCTACTACTCCGCGACAAAGGGTAGAGGAATGAGAGGAAGAGCGATTGAAGAGGGCGGAAATGTGTGTGAATGTTGTCCCAGAGAGTCGGAATGATCAGTAACAGTGACAGTGGTGACCCCATTTCATATTTTAATCAGTCTGAGTGGAACCCATCCAGTCGCACCAAAGTGTATATGTGATCAATCAAAATCACCATCATCAATCATTCAAAACCGCTTGTGCCTGAAATAAGAGTGATGTTGAAACAGGCAGGGTGCACAAATGATACACAAAGGAAGCAAACAGAATAGACCACAATAGAACAAACAAACTGTTGCTGTTGTTGTCAAGCCATCCTTCGTGTTTCCCATCCCCGATCGATGAGAGTCAACAAAAGAAATGTAGAAAAAAATATAAAAAAGCCAGTGAGCACAAGGCAAAAGCCGATTTCTCCTCGGTCAAGAAGAAAGGACACACGACAAGGGCGAGTGAGTGCTTCTGGTCGTGACAAGTGTTGATGGGTTGATCTGGTTTAGATCTATTTCTTCCCGTAGGATAAACACACACACACGGCACTCATAGAGGATCTTTTTTCCTTTCTCTTTCATTGCCTCAATGTCTCTGTCTGCTCTCTCTTTCCCTTCCCGCGCTTACGCTCGTCATCATCCAGCGTCATTTTGGACTAAAAAAGTCCGCTCTCCACTGGCTTGATCTCTTTCTCTTTTTCTCTCTTTTTTTTGGTGCTCTCGTTGTTGTTGTTGTATCGTTCGCTTCACTTGTGATGGCGACAAAGGGAGAAAAATAGCTGGGTGGGGATCAATCGGATGTGGTGCACGAAGGAGAATAAAATGGACTGAGGGATGTAAAGAAAAGGGACAGTGTGAGAGCGGGGGGAAGAAACCAGGGCATAGCGAATTGACTTCATCCGTGTGGTACGAAGAGTTGTGCGTGTGTTGCTTGTGGTGGTGCGGTGCGCTGCGTGTGTGTTGGTAGAAATGAGAGAATGTGTGTGTGCTGTTGGTTGTTGGTGCTGGTGTTGTTGTTATTGAGTTGCTTGTCCCTTTTACCACTCTGGGAATATGTGTGCTTGACCAACAACCAGCAAACCCTCCTCCCATCATCCCCAAAATACTTGACCAGAGGTATGTTTAAACCAACAAAAAAAAAAAAAAAAAAAAAAAACCATAAAATACACACTCGCACACAACAAACACAAAACAGCAAAAACGGTCTTTCGGCCATCCGTCTGTCCATGGGGGGAAGGGGGGAAGGAGAGAGGGAATAGAACAGGGTCAAGGGACAGAAGAAGAGGACGTGTCTGTGTGTACGATGTCCATTCTCACTCACTCCAGGAACAAACTCGTCATAGACAAAGAAGCATCGAAGAAAAAAAATACGGGCATGTGCGAGTCACCTCAGGCATTCGTCGGAAAACAGTGGATTAAATATAAAAAAAAAAGCCTTTGTTCATCCTGACCGTGTTAGACTGAGGTGGTCTTCCTTCCCAAGAGTATCTCTCCAAAGAGGCACATCGCAACCCTTGGTATGTGAGTGAGTGAGTGAGTGATGAGGGAGACAGGCGTGTGGTCAAGGTAACAACTTTCTGTCCGTTCCGTTTGTCGTGTCCGACCGTCGGTCTCTGTTGATATTGTTCACAGATTTTACATGGTAGTCCTCTTCATTTTTATTATGCCCGATGCAAGGATTGGATGGGTAATGTGTCCTTGCGTTGTTGTTGTTGTTGTTGTTTCTCTGTGCCCTTTCTCTCATTCACTTTTCTCTCTCCACTTTGCTCTCATGTCGCACACGGTTGTGCATTCATCCCCTCACGCCCACACCAAACCATGTCATCGTTTGTTTTCTCTGTCCTTTTTGCTCTCTGACTCTATCTCTATCTCTTTCTCACTTTTTGTTTGTTTGTTTATGCTCTTTTCCGCCTGCCTGTCGGTCTGGTTTGTGATGATGGATGGGCAGACAGAGTCTCCACCTCATCCAGGCGAGCTCTCTTCCATTGACCCCAAATGGCTCGATCTCGGTTTTTTTCATATATAGATGGTTCTTTCTGTTCATTCTTGGATGATCCATCCATAATGAACAGAACAGCAGTGGTGATCTATCAGTTCAGGAACAATCACTTCAATCCGCCCAGGAACAATCAATCAAGTGCCAGAAACCTCTTGATATTCTTTTTTGTTCCCTCAACTCAGTGGGCTTGTGAAGGTTTGTGTGCCTCCCATCACGATTTTATCAACCCACCTCTTTTTTTTAGGTCTTCCTTTCCCCCGGAGTCTCCAACTCGTAGCATCTCCCTCCCCTTTCTTCAATTCGGCCTTGATTTCGACCTCCTCTCTTTTCCTTTGTTCTTTTTCCCATTGTGCCTCAAAGTCCCGGACAAGAAGAACAAGGAGGAGGAGGGGTAAGTGGAGAGACAACCACTTACTCTCAAACCTCCTTCTCTGTTTCCCTTCCTTCCCCTTTGGGGCTGGTGCCTGTCGCTGTTGTCTGATGCCTCTCTGTCCTCTGCCTGCAAAGGTTAACCTCGTCCCTTTTCCTCAACGCACTCACTCTCAACAAGAAAAAAAGAAAATGAATAAACTGATGGACCAATAGCAACAACAAAGAAGCCGAAATCATAAAATAAAAAGAGCGATCCCCAATAAAAGGCTCGCTGTTCCTTCCTAACTGTAGGTGTGGTCGGTCTTTTTCGTCTTTGGCTTCATATTACTCTTCTTCTTCTCCTTCTTCATCCTCACAGGGTGCGTGTGCTGTCAATCATTCATTGAATGAATTGCTCTTGTGTGTGGGGGAGGGGAATGGAGGGGCAGAAAAGAAAAGTTTCGCCTCGTCGAAAGAAAGTGGATTGGGTGGGGTAGTGCAGGTGGGGTGAATAATAAACAATGAAAAAGGGACGAGGCGATTTATCAAAATCGGCAAATGCTCTGTCCTTTATCTTCTTGCCATAGTTGTTGCTTACCTAGGGTCTCCAAGAGGTCAAAGTCCCTGAGGCCATATTGAGGTGTGGCCTCAAAAAAAGGACTCTTTGATGGACGGACAATCTGTCCCTGTGCGTTGATGTAGGAGCCGTCGTTGAAGAGGTCGTGTGGGTGGGTGCTGTTCTCCTGGGCGGCGAGACGGGCATATTTTTCCTGTAGGCGAAGTTGGTGTTCCTGAAACTGTTCTTGACGCATCGCATCATCGTGGGAGGAAGCCATAGCCATGCCGCCTGGCTCCATATTGGCGTGTCCGTTACTCATGGGGAGGGGAGGGGATAGATATTATTAGATGTATAGAATAGATATACTGGAAGGTGAAGAGACTGGAGTATAACAAGAGAGGAAGGAGGAGGACCAGAAAAGGTGGACGAGGAGGGTGGGAGTGTAGTTGAAGATTTGTTTGTGTTTTTCTGTGTTTGTTTGTTGTTTGTTGTTGTGAGGGTGGTGTGATAGAAAGATAGCGTGTGCGTGTGTGTATATGTGTATATGCGTGCGCGTGTGTGAGGTTGGGTAATGAGATTGAGTGTGGGGTGTGGCGGGAGAGTGTCGTCAATAATTGAATGCGGGGTTGCAGTTGTTATTGTTGTCTGTTGTTTGTGTTGTTGCTTGTGTGATGAGGATGGGCGAGAGGTGAGTGTATGGCTGTAAGTGAGGGAGTGAATGAGGATGAGACAGAGTGAGGAGCGAGGATTGAAGAAGGGAAAGGTAGGAAGGAAGTGGATGACGAGAAAAGAAAAGAGGCAAGACTGAGTGTGTGAGCTAGTGAGTGAGTGATGTCGGAGGATGAAGATGAAAAAGGAAGAGAAAGAGAAGAGTGAGTCGGAATGATTGATGAGAAAAAGAGAAAAGGGAAAAAGAGAGGGTGAGAGAAAGAGAGAGAGAAAGAGACAGAACGAGAAGGAAAGGATCCCGTGGTCAGACGCAAAAAAAAAAGGGACGAGAAAGAGAAAAAGAAGTCAACAAAAGTCAACAACAACAAATCAAATAACCTTGTTCACAGACAGGGGAGAAGGAGAAGGGAAAGGAAAAGGAAAAGGGGAAAGAGAAAGAGAAAAGGAAAGGAAGGAGAGAAACGACAGCGAAAAACGAACGAAGGAGGACCAAAGAAAGGGATGATGGGTAAGTGGGTGGTACTACAATAAAAAGCATAAGTATGTCCACCATTGGATCGAAAAGGATTCCCTTGGTTGTTCTACAGTACGATCACCATGGACCCGACAGCTTTGCTCATCCCCCCATCGAACACACATACACATACTCCAAGGGATTATTTCAACTAAACCACAATTTGCCACCACACCAGTTCCGCGTACGGACAGATGTAGCATTCCTTACTTCTTACTCGCTTTAAGACTATGCACCTGCATTGTCACGAGGATCAAACCTCATCTCCTACTGTCACTTGGCCACCCGCTCGGATGCTCCATGTCTCACGACTTATCATCTGCCTCTGCAGATCCCATCTTTTACTTTAATATGATGCCAGTTTAGGTACCGTTCGCATGCTGCATCCAGCTCATCATCCCATAACCGATCGATGGATGGCATTCAGTGACCTACAGAGATTCCCCCTGAATTTTTGGCGGCAATCTTCGATGTGTGCACTGTGTCCCCCCACCCTCACTCACTTCACTCACTCACTTCACTTGCTAACAACAAATATTAGCTCACTTCATTTCATTCCATCCATTCAGTTCATACAACAGCATGTCCCTTTCAAAAGTGAGCAAATAAAAAGCAGATGCGGCTTTGACCCTCTCTCCCCCGCCTCTTTCCTTCCCTTCCCTTCCGTTCATATCATCCATTCGCGCGCTCTCCACTCTCAAAAACAAGACATCATGCGATCGATCAATGCCCTGTCTCTGCCTCGCCTCTCCCCCATCTCCGTCTGTCCGTCCATCCATCGATGCATCCATCCCATCCCGTGTGTTTACAAAAATATCTCCAGATCAGGACGTTTTCCCTCTTCTTTTTTGGACGCTCTCCAACATTACAAACTGTGGTTTTTTTTTTCTATTTTCAGTGCATGCCTGCCTGCTTGCCTGCCTGCGCCGCCAGTCAATAGGTCCGTCCACTCCCCCTAAGCTTCAGACGGCGTCTACCATATCTCGTATGAGCGAGAAAAAAAGAAAAAAAAAGAAAAAAAAAAGAGCCAGAGCCAGAGCATCTACGCTAGAGTAAGCGTAGCATGCCTTTGGGCGAAATCCAAAACACAAAAACAAAAGAGAGGAAATGGCTGAGAAGGTATGAGAATGAGAGGTTATTACAGAAACTGGGCACACAAGGAAGGGCCTAAGCCCAAACACCGCCAAGAAGATCAATAAGAAACAAGTTACCAGTGTTTTTTTGACTATGTTTGAAGATCAGGAATGTGATGCGGTGGAAGAATTAGACTAACAAGGAGAAGGAGGTCAAACTATCGAACGAACAACTTTTTTTTTTTTTTTTTTTTTTTGCTTAGTAATGATATAACTCCAGACAAAGGAACCGGCTCGGCCAACAGGAAAATAAAAACGAGAAATATCTCCAGATCCAGCAGATCCTTGCGAACTCAAGTCTCTGAGACTGGTGGCGATACATATTTCATGATACTTATTCATCAATTAGGATCTTAGGTGATGGTGGTGGGACAAGGTACCTTTTTTTTGGCATGGATGTGGATACAGGTATGGGTATGATGTTGAATGAGGATGGAAAGGTGATCGATGGACCCCGGAAGGATAGAGCATCCGAGACCGCGTCTTGTACATCACAACGCGAGACAAAAATCCAGAATGTGTCTTTCCAATCTTGTGGAAGGAGAGAACATAGGAGTGACAAGTCGCGACTGTGTCGAAAGGTGGATGGCCGTTTCCGTAGAGGGTCTGAGCAGGCATTTTTCATTATTTGCCAGTGGGTGTTCATGCGCTCGCGTTACAAAGGAGATAAGGAGATGTCAACCAACAATTCTCTTTCTCATATCTTTGATGGTCAGGTGAGAGAATACTATCAGGTTAGAAGAAACTCGACCTCTTATTAGTGGCAAGGTAACGCCCCTGCCAATTGTTCATTCTACCAACGACAAAGAAAACCTGGTTTGAGAGGATCCTAAAAAGAGTCGGAAACAGCGTTCATTACTTGGTGGCACATGTCTCATGTCATGTCCCACAAAAATAGATTAACTGGCAAATTGGATGCCGGGGTGCTGGGGCTGGCTTAGCAACAATGGCCGGGGATCATCTTGATGGCGATGATGATGGCCCTGGATCATGGATCATGGTCTAGTATGTCGGCAACGGTGGACACTCCGTATAATTCTTCAATTGATGTCCCTCTTTGTCGCTCAACGTCCATGTACTGTACGCTTCACTCACCTCCATTCTCATCCAGCCCTCCGCTCTCATATCACTCTCTTCCAAATCCTCGTTGCCTTGTGTTGTCTCCTTCTCCTTCTCTCTCACTCACACACACTCACTGTCACATCCTTCCCTTCTCTCCATTCACATTCACATTCATCCCTCCCATCCACCCTCCCTTCTCCTCCTCCTGCTCTTTCGACAACCTTCTATCCTTGACGACCTAAACGCCCCAGCGACCACAACAGTAGCAACAACAACACAATACATCAACGGGCCATGTCCTCTGGCTTCCTCCCACCATCCGACTACAAAACCCCACCATGGCCCTCTCTCTACTGGCCTGTCACCGACCCCCTCAACCATGGCTACTTCATGTACTACCCCAACGGCAAGTCTCTCTTCTTAGATTACAACAAAACCACCAAAGCCCTTCCTGTGTATCACACCTAGACCATCTTCACTACCCACCCACTCACCTCTTTTTTTTCTCGTTCCAATTAGACATCTGGCGGTTTACCACCTACTGGACGCTAATCTTCATCGTCAGTATTTACACCATGGCAGGACTATGGGCGTTCATCGTGTTTAGCAGGAGGCGGTATAAATGGGCGATTCTCCTCCCGGTCTTCTTTTTCGTCATGGGTGCCTTTATTGCCTTTCTTAGCGGGAGTCTTGTCGGTAAGGGAGAACTAACTTCCGCTCGCAGTGCACTTGCACCACCATGGACTATGGATCATGGATAGCAGTTTCGAAACGGAACGAGGAGAGATAGAGAAAAGGGAGGGAAAGGATGTAAGACTTCAAGGATGAGTATGAAGAGGCTGTTGGAACGATCTGGATTTTATTTTCTGTCGATAAGGAATCGAGGACATTAGATGGAAAGGCAAAGGGAGAACCAGGATACCAGGATGGTTATTATCCTAAGCGACAAAACGCCACAGTTATTTCGTAACGGGGCAAACTAGCTATCGATGGAAAGGAAACTCAGGATGTCACCAAATGCGTGGGCAGATGAACACGAGATTCGAACAGGAATTATGACTAAAAAAAATCACAGGATGAACTGGCACATGGTCAACACCTCATTAGAAGCACTCAACATACAAACAAAAACAACACCATCTGGCGATAGAAAGGGTCAAAAGACAAGCGATAAGAGCACAATGGCATGAATTCCAGGGGAGGACCATTTTTTGACAAAGGGGGGGAAGGACAAGGCCGTCAAAAAAAATGAATCGACATTCATTTTTCTTTTTTCATCAATGGAATATACAACTCAACAAATGTCTGGACAAAGGACAGCACGGCGTCGCTATCTCGATCGACCTTCCAGAACACCAACCAGCCATCAGGAGGGAGCTCGCTCCACATGATACCATATCATGGATTTCCAGGGACCACTCGGCTCTTTGATACAATCCAAACGTAGCGGTTACTCAGGGCAGTAACTAACCCTCCATTTCTCGTTCTCTTAAATTTGCAACACAAATCTATAATAGGATTGGCGATAGCGGCGATCTACAATGCAGGAGCATATCGCATGTCGACATGGGTGCCCATGCTATGGGGACTCATCCAAGCCCTCGTCGTCATCATGGGGTCCTACTCCACCGTCACCACCATCCTCTAAAAGTTTTCACCTGGCCATTCATTCGTTTATTGATGCTGTTCTTCTTTTTTCTCAAGTGTAATCAATCCCTTGTACCATAGCTCTTTTTTTCTTAGTCACCCTAATACAACGCCTAATTTCTTCCTCACCTCAGTCGTCTCTCTTCTTCACACACACGCTCAAAGCAATAAAGCAAAAAGTCTAAAATGGCTCTATAATTAATCATACACGTTTGTCTAAACAGTTGACGCTGGGACCGGGGGCTTGTTGGCGCAGATCAAGAGGTCCGTCTTGGGATGGTCCACATCCAAATGGCGCCACCACGGTCCGTGCATTAGCATCTTGGCCGGGTGCCAGGCCTGGTATTTGGTTCTTAAAACCTTCATGATCTCTTCGAAAATCACCTAGATCGTCATGAAAACGAAAACACGCAAAGGGTGTGATCGGTCATGTTAGAAAACATCTTGGACATACCCCGCGACTGGGGGGGAGGGAAGGGGGCGAATAATTAATTACCAGATAGAAAACCGAGGCAAAGAGAAAAACTTACGTCGTTGCCTGCAGCGGCGAGGTGCAGCCCATCCTTCAAAAACTCACCCAACGTCCGCTCCCCACCTTTGACTTTCTCCATCATAATCCCCCAAGTATCAATCACATCCACCTGACACTCCTCCCCCTGCCCATTCCTCTCCGAATACTCCCTCCCCACACTCAAACACACTTCCGCATAGGCTTTCGTCACCTCCCAATCGCGATTCATGCTCATACCCCTCTGCTGACACTCCTTCTCCCACGGGCCCTCATTCACGGGTGGTGGGCAGATGAGGATAATCCTTGTATGAGGCGAGTAGGTGGGTGATGCTGGGGAGTGGACCATCTCGATGAGGGCGCGGAGGTTTTCTTCGTATCTTTTCAGAGAGGTATGTTGGGAGGATGGTGGGAGGCAGGCATCATTTGCGCCAAAGAATATGGTCAGGAATTGGATCTTTGAATGTGTTGGCGTGTTGGCGAGAGGGAGGAGTTGCGGGAGGAGGTGGAGGGCTTGTTCGGATGTGTAACCTATTTTGAGGGACGGTTGGAGGACGTGGGGTTAGATGGTGTATGGTTTTTGGGTCTGATTTTGGATGGTGCTGGAGGAGGGGGGGGGGTGAGGGTGTACCTGAGAAGCCGCGGTTGATGATATCCAGACGGCGTTGGTAGGCGTTTGCAAGCTGTGCGGCCCACCCGCGGTCAATGATATCAAACGAGAACTAGAGAAAAAAATGTAAAGGAGCGAAGACTGGTTAAAACGATTGAGAAAAATAAATAAAAATAAGATGATGATGTGCTTGTGTACCTGGGTGATGGAGTCTCCGAAGAGGAGGAAGCTGTCGAATGAGGTGTATGCGACCATCGGTTTCTAATGAATGTGATGATCAAATCAAGATTGTAGGAGGAAGTAGGAGGCGGGTCTCGACTGTCTCACTGACCCATTTGCTCATTTATTTGACGGTCCCAAGCAAAATATAGATATCACTGCCGTACAATAGAGAAAGAAGAAAAAGGCCTGTGCACTTCCAACAAACAACGAACAATGACGAACAAGTTGATCTACTGCTGGGCCCTCTTTATGGCAACTCCTTGCATTGCAATGAACCAGCCCAAATGAAGCATAGCTACCATTGTTTATTCTTCTTCCTTATCTCCTGCAATGTAGTCATCAACTATCCTCTGGTGTACTTGCATGAATACAAGTTGGAAGGGGTACCAATTGACACCGTTTTTCCTAGTCGGGAACGGTTTCGACTAGACTCCATGAAAGCAACCAATAACCAAGCCCTTCCTCATTTCTTCCTCCCTCATATGGCCCCAAAACTCCAGAATCTAGCCTCTAGTGCACCAAAGGGAGAAAAAAAGGCTCAACAACTGGGCTGATGATCCCCATCCGAGAACCAGTGAGTCTTCGTCCGCGGCTCGTTCACAGCCTCTCCTCCTGTGCACCGATGCTGCTCGTCAGAGTTGGCCCCCCTTCTCTTCCACCACGCTGACTCTTTGGTCGGCTGTCCCATTGGCACTTGAGAAGGGACACCTGTCATACGATGATGCCCCCACAACGACACCTTATCTCCTCCCTCTCCGGGCCCCGAACGCTGGAAATATCGATTGTTCTGCTGTTGCTGATTCCGTCGAGAGGCGACTTGCTCGTCCATGTTTTTGAGGAGATATATGATCACAGCAGGGACAACGACAGCATAGAGGAGCTTGAGAACCACACGCCATCGAGACCAAGGCGACCATGGGGCTCCGTTCTCGCCGTGTGCCCACGAGGTAGTGGATGATCGTCGGCGTTGTGTCGCATGTGAGTTTTGCAGCAGGGAGGAGGTTGGAGGGAGGGAGGAGGTTGGAGGGAGTGAGATGCGTCGTTTCTTGAGCCTCTCAGCTGTGGCTGTTGCTGATTCTGTTGTTGTTGCTGATTCTGTTGTGATCGGAGGAGCAGGCTGTTGCATATGCACATGTGGCTGCTGCTGATGCTGCAGATGTGTTGGTTGCTGTGGCGTCAGGCGTTGCGAGGGCGTGAGAGGGGTGGCAGTGGTGTCTTGTTTGTTATCGATATTTCCGTCGTCAGTGCCCAAGTCGTAGCTGCTCAAGCTGTTGTTCTCACTGTCGCCTTCGTTGGTTTGCTGATGTTGTTGTTGCTGCTGGTCGAAGGGCTCAAAAGTGTTAATGTTGTTTTTGTTGCTGTTGTTGTTGTTGTTGTTGTTGTTGTTGTTGCTGGTACTTCTTGTTGATCGGCTGGAGTTGTTGCCTTGCATCATGGTCATCATCGTCTCGGCCATATCGAGATCCAGACGCTGCTCTTGCTCTTGTTCGTTATCGTCGTCTTGTTTTTCAATGAAGAAGGTCTTCTGGAGACGCTGTGGGTGGTGTGGGTCCCCGGCCTTTGATGCTGAGGAATCGGGTGTGTTGGTGTTCGTGTTGCTGAGTGAGAAGGAAGAGGAGGAGGGGGAAGTTGCCATCGAGACGTGTTCGTTGGTAATGCTGTCGGTATGGTTGTTTTGCATGAAATATGTCGACTGTCTTAATCAGGAGCGGAGGAAAGAAGAAAAAGAGGCCGAGACTTCTCTGGGCTTTTTTTATAGCCTCTATGTTATTGTTTTTGTGAGTGTGTGGGCTTGAGTGATAGAATTCAATCGAGTGAGAGAGAGTAGGGGAGTGAGGGTGAAATGAGTCGAGTGAATGGAGTTGAAATGGGACTGTAGGAATGAGGGTGTGAATGGAGTGGAGTGGAGTGGAGTGAAAAGTGAAAAGTGAAAAGTGAGATGAAAAGAAAAAGAAGGAAAGCAAGTTTGTGTTGTGGAATGAAACCTTACGTGTCTTCCTTTCCCTTCAGTGCTTTTGTCTCGTGCGTGTGCTCGAGCTCTGGTCGTTTGGGCCTCTGAAGATATGTCATGCTTTGCACACAGTAAGAATGGATCCAACAAGCGTGTTTTCACCCACTCACGTAGCTTGCTCGCTTTAACCAGTTCATCCTGCTTCCCTTGCGACGACGCAATGCTTTGCACAGGTAGCGGATACAAATAACAACTATTTTAGTGGCGTAAAACTAACATGGTCCGACCACACCATCATTACCGTTACACGTAACCCTTCACTCACCATATCCCCTAGTTTGTTTGTGGTGCAAATTTGCACCACATTTTTTTCGATTTATCCAGGTTTCCAATAAAACGGGTTAGAAGACTACATCGTGGGAGTGTCATTGTCGTCTTCGTCACATTAACCCATTACCTTTTTTTTCTCACACATCGACTTCACCCTACTCGCTCATGGACTCCAGTCTCGAGTTCCTCGGTTCCTTTGACGTTTCTGACTCTCAAGGCACCGTAGTAGCATCTGCGGAGGAGGTTGACGAGGCACAGGAGGAGGAGTTGTTGTTTTCGGTCCGTTGTCGTACTCGACCAACGCCTGGTACAGATAGCTCTGGGGACGAGGAGGAGGGGAAGGCAGGAGATGAAGGGGTGATAGATGCTCCAGCCCCACCGACAAAGAAAATGAAGGCTGCCAAGAAGGCTGCTAAGAAGCCCGTTCGTGAGACTAGAGAACTCCCGCCTGTACCAGATTTCGACAATATCTTTCGCTACTACAAGGATGGACACCCAGCACAATCCAACCTTCCCCGTGCTCTTCAACTCGACCAAGAACTGGCACCAATAAACATATTCAGCCTATTCTTCAGCGGCAAAGTATTTTCGGATATGGCCACCTTCACTAACGCATATGCAGCATCAAAAGGAGCCGGCACAGGAGAGGGATTGCGCCAATGGGTAAAGACCACACCTGACGAACTGCGCATATTCCTCGGCATCATTGTCTACATGGGCGAATTCAGGCAGAACTCTGTCTCAGAGTATTGTTCAACCTTCCCTGAATGTCCTCAACACAACATCACTAACTTCATCTCCCTCGTCCGCTTCGAACAACTGAGGCTTTTTTTCATGTCTCCAACCCCAACGAACCTGAGCAACATTGGTTCTCAAAGGTAGAGCCTGTGATAGATGGGTGCATTTCTCTCTATGAGTTCGCTTCCTTTTCTTTTACTTAACGAAGAGAGTCACCACTCTTGCCCTCTGCTAGCCTATAAAAGCTAGCTGCGGACAATCGCCCGATCCACCTCAGGTTCTTACCGTGTTCTGGATGGACAATAGACCTGTCTCCATGCTCTTCACCGTCCATGCCCTCAGCCTCGGCGACAACGACTGATCCGCTGTCTAAGATCGCAGACGCCCTCGAGAGACAAGCGCCAACGCAAAGTCAGTGCGGGATGCTTATAAAGGACATTCCAGGGCGTTACTCCCCATCCCAAAAATCATCGATGACTACAACCACCACATGAACGGAGTCGACATCGCCGACCAGTTACGCAGCTACTATTCGACTCAGCTCAGGACTTATCGCGCATGGGCTCCGATCTTCTTCTGGTTACTGGATACAACAACCATCAACGCGTACCTCATCAACAAACTCTTCGGCTCTTTCATGCATCACAGGGGGCTCCGACAGTTCCAAGCTAAGGATCTGATGGTGTCCGCCAAATGTCGCGACACCCCTACCCAAGTATCCCCTTATGTCTCGAAAAAATTCAAGGGACCAAACGATGAACTACTGAACTGCTCATGACTGGCTCCCATTTCCCCGTCCGAGTCAAGGACCGCCCCTACTGCATCCTGTGCAGATAAAAGAAACGAGAAGATATAACACAAGCATATCCTCAACCGCCCAGCGAATCTGCTCTCTCTGCAAGGTTCCTCTTTGCACCAAAAATGATTGAGGAGTATCATACGCGCCATAGGTTTTAGAATAGATTATCTCAAAGTGAAGTTAGAATTTTAAGGTCCTGTGCCCTCTCCACCTTGCATCGCGTGTTACTGCTACTATTAAATAAAAGAAAGATGCCAGCTCTCCAAGTTGTCCATTGTTGCGATGGTCTTCCTGAAATGGATGAAGATGACACAGACGCTGGTGGTGATGCCGGTGCTACTGATGTTGACGAGGATGTGGACGACGATGACGCCCTCAAGCGACCCAAGAAGATCATTTTCAAACCGGGTCATATTCAACTCTGCTGGTGATACTTCCTCCGCTTAGCATCATCCAAGCGACTCCAGTTCTGCATTCAGGCCAAAATGAGCGATTCTTTCATCGACATCAACGAGAAAGCGTTGGTTGCGCTTCTCTGGGGAAGAAGACAGTTCAGCTAGACAACGTATAGAAGGACACCCGCTACACTCACAACTGGGCAGCCGCCAAACAGCGTTCTTCGTACGGAGAGGTGATCAAGGAACTATTCATCGGGGACCGGGATGCCATCGAGGAAGCCAGGAACAAGCAGCAGACAACATACGGGAAGAGGACAACAACCATGGCTGAGCGTCAGGAGACCTATCCACACATCTACGGACAGTTGGAGCTCGCGCGGTATTGACGAGGAGGGTCATTTTTTTCTGAGAACGGCACAATGCCTCCCTCACGGCCAGTGGGGATCTGAGAGTTATTGGGTCGTAAAGCTAAAAAGGAGGGTGTACTTGGGCCATGCAAATGGCCTTCTCACAGGAAATGACATATGTGTCACAATCAATGATTGTATCAAGGGATCAACTAAACCCCTCGCATGACCCTCGTCCTCCAACCCACGTAGGGAGCCGCGAGTCTATCCATGATCAACGATCAAGGACATGACGGCAACACATTGTCACCCGTAAGGACAGACACATATAAATAAGGCCCCTCTTTCCTCTATTTCTATTTTTTCTTTCTTTACTTACTCCTTCCTTCCTCCTCTCCTACCTCTTTCCTCCTTTCTCTCCGTCTTTCCTTTCATCACCACCATTATACTATCACAAAGCAAAACAAAATATACACGTACACGCCTTCCTTTTTTCTCCTTTTCACTCGTTGCCAACACAAAACGCGTTTTGCTTTTCTTTACCGCCTGTCCGCCCAACCCACCCGCCACCGTCAAGTAAGTTGATGCAAGTTGCGAATGAACGTGCAAGTCGATGCAGGAAGCCCATGTATGGATCCTAACCATCGTTGTCGTTATTAATTTCCATTAGTCTAGCACGGGCCTCCATTCCTAAGAACACAGCGTAACATTTCTACATTTTGTCGTGATGGGAATCCGTGGCCTTCCCAAAGAGCTGCACGATAGCGAGGGAATACCTGGGGGGTCTTGTAAGGATGCAGGAAAATCAACACACGTGGATTTCCTATGCCGCTTCTTCCGCTTGCTACAGGCACGTGCATTCCAAATTCTCCAACAACGCATCAAGGCCGGGTCTGACTCTGCCACAATCACGCCTGCCCCAGAGCTGCAGTTAGAGACCTAGGTGCCCGCAAGATCTCGAAAAAGGAAGAACATCGCCGAGCACAACTCAACCCCCAATACCCCTTCCCTTGATGTCACTATTCCTTTTGATCCCAAACAGACATTAGATGAGCTGATCGAGGACAGTATTGATAGACTCGGCTACAAGAACCTTTTCCTCAACCCAGAAGGCCTGTCCCCTGTCGACAAGAAGAATCTGCAGGTAACCTACAATTGTGTTTTTACTCATTCCGTTAGAAGTGAAGTGCTCGCTCGCCTTGATTCCTCTACCCTTTGTTTTTTTTTTGGGCACATAACTTATTAGACCTTCCGAGCAGTAGGACACGTCCTGGATGATATCCTGTCCAAGGAATTCGACAAAGAGCTCACCATCATTCATGTGGACGGTTCACCATCAGAGCAGAAGCGAGGAGAACATCGGCAGAGAAACGCGACCCTAAAGCGAGCACTGGACAAGCTACAGACGAAGGTCAGCGGTTCAACCCGGTCAACAAAGCAGCTCTTCAAGACCTGCAAGAACAACTACCGCCTACCCCGAGGGAGTCTCGAGCAGGATATCCTTCCGGTGTTGAGAGAGAAGGGCTGGTGGATCCACCTGTGCCCGTATCAAGCGGATACATGCCTCTCAAGAGTGTGTCAGGACGCCCCAGACCCCGACTCTGTCATGATCGTCACTTCTGATAGTGATCTAATTGTCTACGAGGGGATCCGCCACATCATGATGCCCGTGGGCAAGACGAGGGAGTTGCAGTTGTTCGACAAGACCAAGCTCCTGGACCGTCTAGATCTGCCGTCGGAACAGCACCTTCTCCTTGTCTGTATCGTAACCTCCAACGATTACGTGAAGAATCTTCCGTACTTTGGGCTTCACAAGAACTGCGACATCATACGAGACTTTGATCTGACAAGCCTAGGGCCGCTGGGAGGATCTGGAGACAACGACCACAGAGCCGAGGCATTGATGCCGTTCATTCAAAACTACCTGGACGAAGTTGAGCGTCAACTGGGGAAACTGAAGAAAAGATCGATACAGCAGACTTCTACTCGACACAAGCAACAGGAAATCATCCACATTGGCCCGGAATATTATCGCCATGCAATCACCGCATTTTTCGAAAGGATGGAGACGCCTATACAAGAACCGCTGGAGCAGGACGACGAGAGTCCTCACTCTCACGATATCATTACCATGATACTACAGGAACTGTACTCTCGCAAAAGTCAACAACAGCAGCCTCAGCAACCCAGGAACGACACCCACACCTTCACACAGCACCTACCACCAGAGCGAGTCCCGATCAAACTGGCTTCTACCAAGGACATGGGCATGGACACCGATACGAACATCGAATCAGCACCCTCGTCAACATCCACGCAATATGATTCCAAGACGATCTCCGAATGCACCCGGAAGCGGAAAAGATCCCTGAAACACAAGCAGCAGCGGAAGGATCGATTCAAGGCTAAGAAGTCAGAAGCCAAACACAAGCAGTGGAGAGAGTCACAGTAAGTTTAGTTACACTTTGAAGATGTTTCAAGTTTCGTTGAATTCCTACGCTTCGTTGCAAAGTTCATTTTTTATTCATTATTCCCAATACTCCTGTCAACTTAGGTTCAAATCAAGGACCGATATTCAGAAGAGGTATTCAGTCAGAACTGTCAACATCCACGACGCCCCAAACGTCGATGAGGCTGAGCTTTCCCATATGACTGTGCCTAAGCCTCGCTCCCAGAAACAGTCATCTCCGTATATCAACAACCCGGTCTCCGACAACAACGCCAAAGATACATCCAAAACAACAAACGGTTCTTCGTCCCAGCAGAAATCCAGCGAAAACTCCCAACAAAAGAAGAAGAAGCGCAAACCTAGGAAGCGCAAACCTAGGAAGCCGAAGTCTGAAGTTGCACAACTTAAATCCGGATTCTCAAGCACCTTTGCAATTTCAACACAGACGATCGGTAGTGTTCTGGGGTGCCTACGACGATCACTATTGCCGGCACGAGAGACTGGGCGACTTGCTAAACTCAGCGACGAGGACATCAAGGATATAGCGGTCAGGATCGACTCGGCAGTGGCGACGATGGCAGAGGCCAGGATGTTTGTTTTTCGAGCAGTAGAGATTATGATCCTTGATCAGCTATTGGGAGGAGAAGGCATTTCGGGAGCGCTGGATGCTGTCGCTGGCGAGGAGGATGCAGGAGAACCCTTTGACGTGCTTGAGTTACTGTTGGAGAAGGCCGCCGGGACCGCTATTATCAAGCATATGTTCTCCCTCATCCTCAACGGAGAGATCGAGCGCGGTCGCCCTAAAACAGTCAAGGAAAAGTCCAAGGCCGCGAAGAACATCTCGAAGGCTGCTTATGATCGTCTCCATCAGATCCTGCCAGGATTTCGGCCTGTCAACAAGGACTCCATCTGCGTTGGACGGTTGATTGTTGATGCAGCGGCGGAATTCTCTGTTCAGCTGAGAAAACATTTTCGGGATTTGCCATTCACCATTGGAGCTAGGGTATGTGTCCATATACGTAGTGCTACATGATCCTTTTAGCCTACACCATTTTTAAATACTAACTCACAGTCCTTGCTCGACTCTTAAATAGATGTTAAAGTGTGGTTGGAGCGAGATCGACCTGCCAGCTGGATCATTTAAGGAGCAGCCGGGATCCCAGACTGTTGGAGCAATTCAACAAACTACAGCGGAGGAGAGGAATGACGATAACGACGAGAAGGACGAGGATGACGACGAAGAGGACGTAGAGGACGAGGATGAGGACGAGGGCGACAACGATACCAGCATGCGATTTGCCGGTGGATACATCCGTCACTGGTGGAAAGAGGCCGAACGTCTGCCGCCGGCTATGCAACCTCTCTTCTGCCTTCGACATAACTTCACCGATCCGTTCATCACATTTGAGGAGCGGGCTCTGCCGCCAATCTTGTGGTCCACGAGCAAGAAGAATCCGAACCCGTGCGCTGTTGCTGCTTCCAAGATCATGACCGCCAAAGAAGCATCCGCACTCGTCGAATTGACGCATGGGGAATTGATCAGGATCTTATTCTATGGAGAACCAGATGAGATCAGGAAGTCACATTCCGTGTGGCAGACATCATACGGGAGACGCTCGACAACTATGGAAGCTCTTGCCAACAATCATCCGGCCATCTTTGATCCTAATATCCTTCACTCATACTTGGACAACAAGTTCCGCTTCATCAACTACGCCAGTGACTGTCGAGAGAAAGGGATTGCATGCGACAAGAGTCCCCCTCCCTTGCCGACAAGTCTCCTCTCACAGGACCCGACCCTATGCCCGCAACGATTCGCGCTCAACAACATCTTTTCGACAAACGGCAAGGAACTCCATGTCACCTGCTTTGATACCACCAAGCCCTACAGGAGCAAGTTCGCCTTTAACCCTATCTATCGGATCGAAAACAGATTCCCAACACTACAATCAATTCTGGACGAGTTTGGCGTGTCGTCTATCGAGGAGATTGATGTCTGGGGTATTGACCCCGGTGAGGTCAACACGGCAGCATTTTGTAGGATCTTGCGGACCTATCTCACTTCAATTGACACCAATGTGGCGACAGATGATGACGCTGAACCGCAACATCGACGCAACTACCAAGCATCCACCAACAGCATCCTCCCTCCTGGTCTGGAAGCCAAGAATCTGGTCGTGAGCAGAAAATCGCTTTACCAGCCTGTGTTTGCCCATCGAAATAAAATGCAGGATCTGTCGACAACGAGGATCACCGTCAGTCCAGGTCAGACGATTGAGGGCAAGTTATGGGCCGAGCAGAAGGACGGGCAAGCGGATGGAGGAACGTCGATTCTGAGTATCAGCGAGATCCTGAACGTGCTGCCATCCCGACAATACCAACAAGTTGCAGACATGGAGCAATCCACGTTCCGATTTTTCCTTGTTCAGGATATCTTGCATGGATTCTATGGGTCTGCAAGAGTGAAAGCCATGGGCTGGGATCTGAAGAAGGCCAAGAAGGCAGAGATGGACCTCGCCATCGATGCCATCCTCAGGGAGTGCACCACCAAGACGCTATTCTGCTATGGAAATGGGTCCTTCCGTACAGGCATTAACCTCGCATCCCCCATGAGTCCTTCAAGGCGGTCTTTGCGCAAAAGGTAACGGGTTTTTCTGTATTTCCTGTTAGTTGTATTTGTCCGATACAGAAAAAACAAATACTGATCATATTCATTTTGTTCATTTTTATGAAAATAGGCTGTTGCTGCTGGGCACATCGTGGTGTTGGTCGATGAATACCTCACTTCAAGCATTTGTCCCACCTGCCTCGAGTCGAACGAGGTATCCCGTCTCGCCAAGCCTACCACGAGGTCATGCGTGTGCTTGACATGCGGAAGGTGGCTCCACCGCGATATTGTTGGAGCACACAACATTGCCGCTGCAGGCGAGGTTTGGATGCGGACCTTGACAAGGCCGACGCCTTTGAGTCGCAAGAGCCCAAGTGAACAGTCTGCATGGTCCCCAGACCTCCATAATTCGAACTAGACTGGTTACCTGCGCCGAAAACGCAGTCACCATTATCCCAGCGTTGTCCATTATTGACAGCCGAAGGGATATTGCACTAAATCAAAGCGGAAATAGAGGATGTGCAGCCCTCCCACTCGGCAATAGTAATAGCGCTCTATCCTGCAGCCCCCTAGTAGGGTGCGCGAATGACTCGCCGCCGATCGTCAACGGCTCACCATAAAATATCGCCTTTCCTCTCCGCCGCCAAAAGCAGCGGGGACCAACACCCATTGCTGTGGGTTCCGAACCCGAACCCGAACCTGTATGCGAACCCGAGCCAGAGCCAGAATTCTCGACCACACAAACCACATACGACTCAACTATTTTGCCACCAGTCTGTACATTTGCAGAGTTGGTTTTTGAGAGCTCAAATGCTGGCGTTGGGATCAACGGTCAAGAACAGGATGCGTACGCTATGGTGCCAATAGTTGACCTGGAGTTGGTAAACGCCATGTGCGATGGGAGAGGGAGACAACGCAGTCGCGGCCGAGTGTTGGACCACGAAGAAGAGGAGCGTCAGGGAAGGCACCAAGTAGTCGCCTCTGAATAGACATCTATTTATTTTTTCGCAGGAGCAGATGTGGATAAGAATGCAAGGTGGAATAGACTATAGGCTACTAGAGGTATACTACAATGGTAACACATTATCGCAACAAGAAGAAAACGAATGATCACGGCGAGCGGATGTGTGTGTCCGGCATTACCTTGTTTATGAATGAAGGAGGATGACGAGTGAGGAGGTAGGGGGATGAGGAAATAAGGTGTTGAGGGACTGGCAGAGAGAGAGAGAGAGAGAGAGAGAGAGAGAGAAAGAAGGGGAGGGGATATCATATCTTTTTATGACATATCTCTTCTTTTTGAATGCCGAAGCAGGCCCGCACAGCGTACAAGAAAAGGGATAACGGAGAACTAACAGGGTTGTTTGAAATAAGAGAAAAAAATCATTAAAAAACGGTTGGGAGCAAAGAGAAGGTCAAGAATGAGCATGCACAGCACAGGCAAGTTAGCGGTCTGGTGTCTTCCTCCCTCTTCCTCCTATCTTTCCTCTTCAAGCATCAGAGTATTTCAAACGAGAATGGAAGAGACAAGGGAAGGGAGTGTAATGGGTATGGAATCGAAAATTGCAAAGAACAAGACAAAAGGGTGGCCAGACACTCTCAATGCTTAAGGAAAGACGTAACCGGTTCGGTTAGAAGAAAAAATACGCAATTGTTAGCAACAGGGAAAACAAAGACAGCAAACACGTAGTACACAACGCCGCCCAATGTCCTCGCAACTTTCAACGAAACAAAAAAAGTCATGAACTCGTCAATTTGTTCCCAGGTCATCTCTGTTGCCAACCGACAATGATTTCACCCATCTCTCTCACGACATGGCTTCTACGGAGGCCACCCACTCTTCATTCACTCATTCATCACAGGTGCCGCGAAGAAGTCGTTTCCTGATAACGAAGGAATAAGTTGAAGGAGGGTGTCAGTGACAACCAGTTGTTGAATCCTGGGAGGGTCGATGGCTGTTGGAGGGAGGGTAAGTGATGAATGAGTGAATGAAGAGTGGGTGGCCTCCGTAGAAGCCATGTCGTGAGAGAGATGGGTGAAATCATTGTCGGTAGGGTGAATGTCGCTCATAGGGGCTCTCGTATTACGGATGTGTTCCTGTGAGTGACGAAAAGGGCCTTTATTATTTCTTTTTAAAAAAGAGCCACACATATGTCCATGGCACCTATGACAATACAAGTAGTCCGTCCTTTGTAGGACACTTGTTGATCAAACTCCCCATCCATCTGTTCAAGACAAGAAAAGTATGTTTATTATCTGGCCCGATGATAGGGTGGTCGTAAATCTGTCCATTGAATGCCATAGGCTTGGAGTCCTCCGGATAGTATCGAGTACCTAACAGTGTTTGTTTCTTGAGTTCCTCGGCAGTGGTGGCAGGAGGGGCAGAAGGGGAAGGGAACAGCGACCAAGACCGGGTCCTAGACGTCAGCTAAATATTATACGCCTCAATCGCCACACTACCGGCGTCTGTGCTTACAAAAGGAACATGAACGACACCGACGTATATATCAGGATCGGCCGGCTGGAGGGTGATCTTGTCGACATTACTACCACCATCGGGAATGTTGGTCACCTTGAAGAGTTAATTCTCGTCTTTTGGGAGGCCAAGTTGGACTATGTAATGTCCACCGTCAGGGTAGCAGGTCATATAGAGCTTAGCGTATCCACTGAAGGGATCAAAGAACTGGAGCGCGTAGGTGCCATTGGCGATAGATGAAGCGGTTGAGGGTATGATGAGTACAAATATGGTCACGGCTGAGAGTATGAGAAGTTTCTGGATCGACACGTTTTTTCTGCTATGCGGTTTATGGATAAGATGCAAAATAAGAGTTGGATGCATGGCCCTTTTTTGCACTGACCAATGCGGGATGACAATAGAGCGCAATGTGATTATCGGAAATGCTTTGTATTTGTGATGGGGAGTTAAATGTGAGTGGGGTGAAGAGAAAGACGGCGTAGGAGTGATAGGAAAGAAAGATAGCGTAGGACGACACGTCTTTTTTTTATGGCCAAGGCCATTAGTCAGTTATTATTTTTTATTCATCTCGGATGCTGAGGAAAGCCACAAAATATACCACACTATCCAAGAAAACAGAAACGATAAAAGAATATTAAAAGACAGCCAGCAAACGGTGAAGAAAGACGCGAACTAAAACATAAAAACCACAGCGCGATAGGCGACCAACTAGAATAGAGCAACGGTGAGAATGAGGTGAAGAGAGGGGAACCAACTCAACATCCCCTGTCCTTCCCTTATTTTTGGATATCATTTTGCAGAGAATGGGGAGTGAGAGTGCCACAATGTAAGAAGCGGTAGGGAATCTATCGAATTCTCCAAGGGATGCTCAGATGCTGGCTGCCTGACATTGTGCAGGATAAATAATAACGCGCCACAATATTAAATACTATTCTCTTCGGCAAAGAGTGATGGGAATGCATTGGCAAGTACCCAACATCTATCGGGCACGCGACAAACTTCTTTGCCCTATCCCCAATGCCATCTTGAAATCAAGAAAAAAAATCGTACGACCGATTTCGGTGTTCAACTGCGGTCATGAGTCTCCACCTCATCTACCTAATCCTACCATTCCACGGTCGCCACCTCCTCCTCCGCCTTGTCTACCTCGTCCACACGAATACCCACGTCCTCTTCTTCGCTCGCCCTTTCCACCACCTCGTCCTCTTTCGCTCTCACCTCCCACTCCGCTATTGATAGGCAGCCGCTCTGCAAAGTCCAGACAATCGACATCATCACCATTCTGTGGCGGCAGGGATGAAGAAGCGACAGCGGCGATATCGAGCTCGATCTCGGCTTCGGTGTCACTTTCGACGACCGTGTGGGTATTGTCGTTGGCGGTGGGATTGGCCGAGGTAGACCGTGTAAGGACTGTGACGATGACCATGGAGATGGTCAATGTCAAGGTCGCGTATGTATGTCATGATGTGTTGTTGTTGATTTTTGGAAAGAGGTGTTTGATTGGTAGGGATAGGAGAGGAGAGGAGAAGAGAGTATAAAGGAGTAAAATATGAAATGTGCACGTTTTTGAATGAAAACCTGAAGTGAGATGGGCAGAGTTACCGAGAGCAAGTAAGGAGGGATCTGGATGGTATCCAGCTCTGAGTACAAATCCTTAGGTTCATGCAAAAGCATGGTTGGTTTCGTTAAAGAACGATGGAAACAAAAAAGAAGTGTGGTCACAAGCCATAGGGGAATGGATTCTGAATTCTGTTTAGGGGGGTGAGGGATGCAAGGGAAGGGAAGAGGAGAGGAGAGGAGAGATGCGGCATTATTTTGCGTTTTCTGAAACTTGCGCCAGGCGACTCTACCCTGAGTCTGGACCCTGAGTCTGATAAAAAAAAATAATAGAATTAACGTGCCGAGAGCTTGTCACGAAAATGAAAACGCGTGCCCGATAAAAATGAGCCCATTGCGCTCAACAATCCTCTTTTTTTTGGGGGGTTTTTTTAGGTCTACGACAACAGCAACATCATTGCACATCCTTGCGTTGCATATCTTTTTGTATTACATTTTGGAGAACGAAGGCGAGGGACAATAGTACAAACAACTCTAGTTTTCCCACCTAAGGTTCCCCCGCTTTTCCAAAACGTCTTCTTTCTCCATCTTCCGTCAGTCGCAACCATCACCTCCAGTCTCATCCTCTTCGCCCACCACCATCACCTTTACCCTCGCCTTGAACCCATTTATGACTACCACCACCACCGCCTTTATCACCTCTGTTGCCGCCCTGACCAAATCCAGCGCGAACCCGCCCACAAAACCACCACGCTTTCTTAGGAGTGAGGAATCGGAAGTTTCGTCCGAATATCCTCCAGCATTATGTAGGCGGCCATTGTGTTTATTGAGGTACTGGTGAGAGCAACGGCAGCGATAAATGGTATGGTTGAATGGTGCCGTTGAGGTTGCCGGAGTTGTTCCCAAGAAGGGCTAGGAGGGTAAGGAGAACGGCCATCGATAGGGTTGTGAAGGTGTGTCCGGATGTGTGTTCATTGTTGGCGGAATTGCGGTTGTTGCTGTTGTATGTAGATATAATATATGAGGTTGTGAATAAGGTCAGTTTTTTTTGGGTGTTTGGTAATGTTGTTTTGTGAAAATAATATGATGGGAGTATTTATGTCACGACGGGTAGGTGAGAATTAGAAATAGTAGAAAGGGAGATCAAAGCGGACATGCTCGCAGAACTCAAAGCAACCCGAGAGTCACATCAGGGCGAGAGTGACCTGCCTTTCTTGCCAAAAGTCTTTCCTATTGAAATGGGAAGGAAACTACATCCTCTACATAGACGTTGTTCTCTATCTTTTTTGTATATGTGTTGTTTATGTGTAGGCTCCCGCTTCGTTAGTAGTGTTCTGTGATGAATAATGATAGAAATGGGATGGGGATATAGAGCATCATCACTCTCTTTCTCCCTCTCTCGCTTTTCCTGTCCTCCTTTCTGCCTGCTCCCTTTTTCCTCTCGATCGCCCTTTCCCTATTATCTATCTTCCGCTGTCTTACTCCTTGCCTTTCTCTCTGTCATTCATGCTTCTCAACTTAAAAAATGACCCGTCGACTAAAGAGGAAGAAGATAGTGTTGTTGTAGGTGGCGTGTACCTGTCTACATTTTTGAGTCACGTAAACGCGAAATTAATTTAGGCTGATCTCATCCGCAACGAGTGTGATCCACGGCGACAAAGGTGTGCTTAACATCAAGAAAGACGCTACACCCTAATGATGGCGAAGGAATGATCAGTCAGGAAAAATATATTTTAGACTCTACCTACCCGACATCAACAACATCTGACCTTAGACCTTCTCTTCATTTTCGCTTGATCTCTCCTTGTTTTGTTGTTCTTTTTTTTTCATTCTCACCACATTTTGGATCCAGGGTGACACAAATTCCATATTTCAAGCGAGGAGAGAAAGGCACAGGGAGAAAAAGACACAGCAATAATCAGAAACAGGAGTGGAACGACTGAACTTGCATCTCTGGGACCCATTGCTTTCGCCTTGCAGACGTCCCTCCATTCTCTCTCTCACCCATCCCTCGTCGTTACTCTGTCTTTGTCCATCTCTTCTCTGTTGTCTGTCTCTTCAAGAAACCTTCCAAAGTTATGTTTCGTGCGTGTCATGGAACCAGTGTACAGTGTACAAAAACAGGTGCCTCTCACACACCTCACCTTTACCCTTGCTACTGTCCCTCTTCCCCGGGAAGAGCCCAATTGAGGCTAGCAACAAAAGAGGGGGATGATGAGAGATGGTGTTTGTAATCATGTTTCCGGTTTCAGTCTCTCGGGTCCTTACCTCCATCACCTTCTTCTTCCCTCTTTTGCCATCCGTTCCTTGGATCTTTGCAACCGATGTGAACTCCTCATTGATTTCGCACTGCCTTATGTTTCTTTTAGCCGAATAATGGAGCGAGCACCATTTTTATGCGTGGACGTAACCTGGGGTTCGGAAGACAAGGCAAAAAAAGAACAAACAGAACAAAGACGAGCGTGGATTGGCTGATAGCATATCGAGTCATCATCATCATGCGTCCCCCCACAAAACAAACAGACAACGGAGAATATCCATTCCTTCCCCGTTATTTGTTTTTGTTGAGTGAGTGTGGTAATTAGTGTTTTCATTCCTTCGCTTCTTCATATTTGATTGGCCAAAGAAACCAACAGACAAACACACACGGATCAAAATTCCAGTCGAATTGAATCCCACGCCCCTGGAGAACACCACCCCAATACCCCTGACTGAATCGAATCACAATCAAAATCAGCATCGTAGCCCAATGGGGAATAGAAGGACGAGAAGTATCTCTTGTCCGGTACGCACACACACTACAATGCTGCGAAAGGGTCAAAGGAGATCAACAATGGGATAGAACCTTAATATTTATCTCCCTCGGCTAAGTGAACTTACTTCATTATCTGTCTCTGTCCCCCTTAGTTTTTTTTCCTTCTGGGTATCCCCTTTCTATTCCGCTCTCTCCAACCACTCTATGGGAGTTGGTTGGTAAGATGTATCATGGGGTAGACGAGGGTAATGAACCAAGAAAAGAAGGAACCCAGTTTGGTGTTGTACTGTTGTGTTGCTTATGTATTGTGTGTTGTGTCACATTAGATAACGATCTGGACTAACAGCCAACGGCAACGCTTTCCATCCCTTTTGCTTCGCAGAATGGTCAGTCTCGAAACCTTCTGTTCAACAGAGTGTAACGACTCTCACCCTTCACTGTCTTTTGTATAAAAAGGGCAAGCCCGTTTGTGAGTCGATTCCAGCTCATCCTCATCCTTTCTTCTCCGTCTTTCATCCCTTCCTCTTTTTTATACCTCCTGTTTCCTTTTATTAATATTTCACTCCACATGCTTTCATTGTCGCTCTGCTTGGCAACAGTTGTTGCCCTGACAACCGTCACAGCGCAGGCGCCCTCAGCCCTGGCTTACTCCTCTTCCCTCCCCATCCAAGAGATCCAAGGCATCCCCGCTGTTAACCCCGTCAAGCAGCCCTGGATCTGGCCTCTCCCCCAGAACTGGGAACGTGGCTCCAACACCGTCAAGGTCTCCAAGAGCATCCGCTTCGAGGGCAAAGGAGCCCGCCAGCCAATTGTCTCCAAGGCCATCAAGCGTTACCAGGACCTCATGTTCAAGAAGGAGGACTACCCCATGATCCCCTACAACTGGTCCACCACAGACAACAAGCCCTCCCGCTCGACTCTGAGCACCGTTGTCATTGACATCAAGTCCAATGACGACCATCTCGACTTGGATACCGATGAGAGCTATACATTGACGGTCCCTATCAGTGGTAAGGCTGTCCTCCAGGCCGAAACTATCTATGGTGCCCTCCATGGTCTTGAGACCCTTTCGCAGTTGGTTCAGTACTACCCTGAGCGCAAGTCCTACTATGTCCCTAATGCTCCCTGGAAGATATCGGATTTCCCCAAGTACAAGCACCGTGGTATTTTGCTCGATACCGCCCGCCACTACTACCCCATCGAGGTGATCGAGAAGTTTATCGACAGTAAGTTACCAAAGCCCCTTCTTTTTTTTTCTTTTGCGACATTTACCTTGTCAACTCCTCAGTTCAGATGCATGCACCATGACTGGCAAAAAAGATCATAATTTTGATTGTGTGACTTACCGTGCCAATGTACACTTCCCGCTCTTCTTCCCTACCCATTCCTTTGCTAATAGCCCTGTCATGGAACAAGCTGAATGTCTTCCACTGGCACATGATCGATTCGACCTCGTTCCCTTACGTCTCCAAGAAGTACCCCGAGCTTGCTACCCATGGTGCCTACACTTCCCGCCACGTCTACACCGCCAAGGACATCAAGCACATTGTACAGTTTGCCAAGGAGCGCGGTGTCCGCGTTATTCCTGAGATGGAAGCCCCCGGTCACTCCACCTCCTGGGGATATGGTAATTTTCTGTCTTTATTTTCATTCCAATTCCTTACCGTCCATGTGCGCAGAAGAAATAATTCTAATCTAAATATAATATTTGTTCTTTGTCCCCCTCATTCGTGTAGGTATCCCTGAGATTGCTTCGTGCCCCAACGCCCAGCCCTACTTTGGGTACACGGTCCAACCCCCCGCAGGTCAGCTCAACATTGCCCACCCCAAGACCAAAGAAGTCGTCCACGGCTTGATTGACGAATGGGCCGAGCTCTTCCCCGACTCGTTCTTCCACGCTGCCGGAGACGAAGTCGTCATGAAGTGCTGGGAAAACGACACATACATCACCAACCACCTCCAAAACACCAACCAGACCCTCATGCAGCTCTTTGAGAACTTCGTCCTCGACATGGAAGATCACGTCCGCCAGAAGAAAAAGACTGTCATGGTCTGGCAGGAGATGTTGCTCGAGTACCACTTCAACCTGCCCAAGGATACCGTCATCCAGGTCTGGGTTGGTTCTGAAGGTGTCAAGGAGGTCACCTCCAAGGGATACAAGACCATCGTCTCTGCTCAGGACTATTGGTACCTCGATCTCGGCTTCGGTCGCCCTCGCTCGAACCCTTACCCCGAGGTCCAGGGTGCAGGATTCAATCACTGGAACCGTGTCTACTCATACGACATGCGCGCCAACCTGACCAAGACAGAGGCTGATTTGATTCTCGGTGCCGAGGCCACCATGTGGGGTGAGCTCGCAGATCCCAACAATGTCGAGGACCGTCTCTGGCCCCGTGCTGCTGCCTTTTCAGAGCGTCTTTGGTCCGGATACGAGAACCCCAAGGGTGAGGAGTTGGTTAGTGCCGATGCTATCTTGCGTCTACTCCCATGGCGCGAGCAGTTGGTTCTTCGCGGTGTCCGTGCCGGACCCTTGAACCAGGGTTTCTGTACTCGCAATCCTCTCGACTGCTTCCAGCCTCCTAACCCTGCCGCGTAGAATTTTTTTATCCCACCAAACTTCGGCCATCCCATAAGCATGATCCGTTTTGTATACACCACTCCGTACCTATTTCTTTGTATTTAATTCCACCTTTGCATCCCAAAAGAAGCAAATAAACTGTCCATCGTTGAACTATCCCTCTGTCCGTCCACATCCCTCATTCTCCCTCGTCCTCCTTTCTCTAACCACCACCACCACCATCCCACCTCACTCTGGCGCGCATAAGCGCACAAAAAAAAGGGGAGGAGTTGCAAGCTATGGATCCACATGCTGTTTTTTCAATCGCAAAGGGGCAGCTTGAACGACGACGCTACAGAGGTCCGGGGTGATGGCAGACGTGGCAAGGGGGGCCAAGAGGACGGCTACCGACAAGGCTCTGAAGTTCTGTGCGGATGTTTG
Organism: Linnemannia hyalina; assembly: GCA_019671135.1. Taxonomy (NCBI): domain Eukaryota; kingdom Fungi; phylum Mortierellomycota; class Mortierellomycetes; order Mortierellales; family Mortierellaceae; genus Linnemannia; species Linnemannia hyalina. The sequence continues at coordinate 315,936 of JAHRHY010000001.1, forward strand.
TTTCATTGTTGTTGTTGTTGTTGTTGTTGTTGTTGTGTTTTTTGAGTATTGTTGTAGGTGAGGGAAGAGTAGTGTGGTTTTGATGCTTTGATGATTAAAGGGGAGGAGAAAGATATTTTGCCTGGAGGAAACTCCCCCCCGCGCGGGATTCGATTGGTATAGAACGGCATAATATTATTCAACCTTAGTTTGAGATACCGGTAGCGTTGGAACCAGGTGGAGGGCGAAGGCGAGAAATATTTCCTGCTCCTTGTGGGAAGGACAACATCTTGTAATATGTGTATATTTTTTGAAGTAATTTGGTGAGAGAGAAGCGAGAGGGGAAAAACAAGGAAAAGTAGAAGAAGGAGAGGGCGACTAAGGGGAGAAAATGAAGACTTTTTTATTGGGCAGACTGTATTGTTTCCCTATTTTATTGGTTCGTGCGATATTTTCTGTCGCGTTTTTTTTACGCGAATCTTGCTACTGTTTCCCCTTCTCTCGCTTCACTTCCAAGAACCACATACTTCACGAGCAATTTCTCCCTTCCCCCTTCCCTCCTCTTCCCAAAAAAAACAAGGATGATCCCATGACCTCCAAGGAAAATGTAATGATACATTTTTAAGCTTGTCTTCCTAGCTTTTTTTTTGCGCGCGCGTCCACCACCTTGAACCTGTCTAGCGCCCAATCTTATACAAGGGTCTTTGTCTTTCTTTGAGCTCGTGATTTTTTTATTTTTGTCGTTGTCGCAATGTCTAGAAGGATGATGTATGGGACAAACCCCCCTTCCATTTCGTTTTTAGTGGTTTCTGTTTTGCACGAACAAAGTCATACCCATGAGAAAATGAGAAAAAACATGCATTGTTTCTTGGAGAAAGAGGAGAAAAGAAAGGGAGATGATGATCCTTGTTAGTTTTCTTCCTCTCATCATCGCCTCTACTTGGAGCACCTCCCCCCCCCCTCCTCTCCCTCTTCCATCAAGACATCACGAAAAAGCGGTGAGGGGAAAGAAATGCTTCTCTGAACTCGCTCGCATAATCAAATCCCCTCCCGTCTTCCCCCCTCCACCATTCATACTCCCACCCTCTCAAGTCCTACTTTCTTCCACATCCACCTCGGCCCACTGGCGAGGAGGATGGCTGTTGAGAGGGTGATGAAGGTACGTGTGGATGTGAAGAATTGATTTTTTTTTTTTTTTTTTTTTTTTTGGAAAATTGACCTCGGGGAAGGCAGAAAAAAAAAGTACGCGAGATTTACAGCACTCGTCCTGGTAAAAAAAAGGGGAAGGGAGAAGGGGGCGTGGGAAAAGGTGGAAGGTGAAGTTAAAAGAAAGAACAGACGGAGGGATCCGATCACAAAAAAAATAACAACTTCGAATTCAAGGACGGGAAGCGAGGTACCTTTCATAAAAGGCGAGGGGCCTGGTCAGGGTCACCTTCTCCTTCCAAGTCTCCATATGTGTTTCTTGCATATTCCCCTTGTATGTTTGATTGTGTGTTTGTGTGTCTTTAATGTGTGTATGTGAATTTTTTTTAGTACTACTCCTATGTGAGGACAGAGGTGGAGAGGGGAAAGAAACAATAGAATACAGGGGAAAGGATCCTTTCAGTAGAAGAAGGGGTTTCTTTTGAATTCTGGCTTCTGCATTCTACATCATTTTCATGGTTCTTCTCTGTGATTCTCAAAAAAAGTTCTCCCTCTCTCTCCCTCTCTCTCTCTCTCAAACACATTCGCACAATGGCACACAGTCACCATCGTCAACAGTGAAACAAAAAAGAGCATATGCGGATTACCGTAAGCAAAAAGATAAACAGCGAGCATAAACCCTGTGGGCGAAGTCAATTGCTTACCTACTCTTTCGTTATTATGTTATCACTCTCATGTTGATCGATCGATCACTGCTGCTCGCGCAAAGAGATAAAGATACAAGCAAAATCTGCACACGTCTTAGCCAATCATGAAGAAATTGACTCGGAGAACTTTCGACAGGACGAGCGCAGAATGCACATGTTCATCTGTGAAGCATCCGCCCACGATCCCTCATCGAAGCATAGGTATCAATGGTATTCAAATATGTTTTTATTCATACAAAAGAAAAAAATAAAGAAACGAACACAGGTTCAACACTCATCCTGATTTTTTAGACAATGACGACCACACAACTCTACAATAATGATGATAACAACTACAAATAAGCAAATGTAAAATATAGAGAAAAACAAACAAAACATAAACAAAAACGCAACAATAAAAGCAAAGACGTGGTATGATAATATCCTCCTCCATCTTGGTCACAATCAATGGTGCTGGTTAGCAACCACGACAACATTGCCGACGGCCGCAGCTGCAGCAACAGCAGCAGCTGCCTGCTCCGCGCTCAGTGATCCACTTCCGTTCCCCATCCCATGACCGTGGCCGTGGCCGAGACCGTGTCCATGTCCGTGTCCGTGTCCATGTCCATGGTTCTGGCTCAAGGGATGGATTCCTCCACTCATCAAGCTGTTCCCGTTGCTCAAGTTGGCTGCAAAGGCAGCAGCGGTGGCGGCATCCGTAAATGCAGCCATGGGCTGACCTGGACCAGCCGAGAAAGATGACCGGTTCGAGCTCTGACCCTGGGTCTTGGGCTTGTGGTAGATATGGCACTTGTGTGCATGGCGGTACCACAGCATCGAGTTCTGACGCTTGTGGTTCGAGATCGGGATCCACTCGTTGCACTGGTGGCACAATCCCTCGATATCGTCCTGCTCCATCTGACGCGTCTGGATCGGGTTCGAAAACAACTTGCCCGACACCGACGAGATTCCATGGAAGAACTGCTTATGATACCTATTGTAGCAGGGAGCAAAAAACTGCAGTTAGTTAATTGTCATTTTTATAGCGAGTGTAATCTTACAGAGCACAACCAATCGAAAAGAGGCTTACCAGAAGGCACTGTTCTTGAGCTGGAGCCACTTGCCGGGAACACAAGTGTCACAGAAACCCTCCTTGGCTTGACCGACGTTACGGACCCATTGAGGTGTGTACTGGTCGCCCTCGTATCGCAGCTTCTGCTTCCTGGCTGTGGGGTCGCCATGGAGCTCGCTGCCTTCAAATTCCAATCCATTTGCGCCGGTAGCGGTACCGGAAGCATCGTCAAAACCAGCACCGCCTTCCTCGTCTTCACCTCCAACACTGGCTCCAGCATCGGCTCCACTCGCTCCAGCATTGTTGCCTGTGAAACCGTTGACCAACCCGGCGACAGCCTCGGGATCCAAGGCATCGCCCATTGACATGGATCGACCCTTGGCCTTGCCGCCCTTGCCCGCAGCCTTGGTCGCCTTGGGTTTGGCCTTGGCCTTGGCTCCGGTAACTCCTCCATTCAATTGCTGTGGAGGCAAACCATAGCTGGGGTCCATGCGATCATGCGAGATCGAGTGGCGAAGAGTGTGGACAGGCTCAGTCAAGGGCATGTTCGAGAGCTGATACAAGTTGGACTCGCTGCCTATTGGGCCACCTGCAGCCGAGACGTGATGGGGATGGACTCCTTGACCGTTCATCTGCATGTGCAAAGGAACTGACGCTGGGGGCATCACCGAGCCGAGACCATTGTTCATGTTGTTGATGCTGTTATGGTAGACCTGGAGGTGGAGTGCCATATCTGGTGGCTGCCAGTTCTGGACCGACGTGCCTTGATTGGCGGTACCTGAGAGACCAGACGATCCCATCTCGGCTGTCGTTATTGGAGGGTTGAACGAGTTGAGAGATCCCATATAGCTGCTGTACATGTCGACGGATTTTGTCCGCTTGCGATGGTAATTTTCCTCAGGAGAAGCGGCGCTGTTGTCGTTATTGTTGTTGGCGGCGCCTAACCCTAAACCAATCAAGTTGTGATCCAGGTTGGGTTCCTGTTTAATGTGGAAGGGCGAGTGATTGGGTCCTTTGTCATCGCCACTGCTGATACCACTACTGGTGCCCGAGGGTGTCGTTAAATGGCTGTTGTCCGATGAAGGTAGTGCTGAGGACTGCTGGTTCACTCCCGGGAGCGACTGACGTACTTGATCCAGACCCTGCGCCACGTTGGCATCCATCAACGACCGCTTGCGTTCCCGGACGGGGATGGGACCAAAGGACAGACCCGAAGGAGGCCGTGTCATTTGAATGCTGGTGGGAGTCGAGCCCATGCTGGAGGGAGAGTACTGGAAGGATCCAGCAGGACTACTGATGGTTCTGTTCCGGACTCGTGCAGCGGCCTTGCCTGCCGCAAAGGTCGGGGCACCAGTTGGGGTGCCGTACATTTTTTGGTTCAACTGCTGCTGCTGTGGGTGCAATGGCGGCGTCAACGAATGAGGGCTCTTGGCGTACTCGACACCCGGACTTGACAGATTGCGGACATGGGGCGACTGCGATGCTGCCAGTGTTTGGGACCGGAGATGAATTCGCTGTTGATGCATCTGTTGTTGTTGCAGTGCCTGTTGGTGCTGAGCATGCTGTAGTTGTTGCTGATGGGCCTGTTGTTGAAGACGGAGTTGCTGCTGTTGATGCTGGTGTGCTTGCTGTTGCTGAACGAGGTTGGCCATAGATATGTGAGTTGTCAAAGGAGGAATAGGGGCGTCGTTGTTTACAAAGTAACCAGACGAGTTGGTGAAGGCTGGCGGCATCGATGACTGGAATCCTGGTCGTGCGTGCTCCAATGATCCCTGCTCGTTGCCGCCATTGTTCTCCAGGAGTGTCGGGTCCGAAGAGTTGGAAAGCGGGTGTGACTTGTTCTCGTAGGCAGGCATCGAAAAGGGATGGACAGAGGCTGACATCATATCCACCGAATTGTTGGACCAGATGGACGGCAACATGCCCTCTGTCTCGTTAGGATGTTGACCAGGGATCTGACCAGACTGCTCCAGTGACAAGTCAGACGATGACTCCTTTGACAATGGGTGCATTTGCGCCGAACCGTGGTTGCTATTGTTGCTGCTGGTGCTGCTGTATTGTTCAGGCTGAAGGTGGAGTGGCTCCTCTCCCATCGAAAATATCGAGCTCATCCGGATCATGTTGGCGGTATCGGCATCGAGGATGACACTATTACTCCTGGAGGGTTGTGCGCTTCTCACATCGCCATCAGCGCTATTGTCTCCCGGGCTCGACCGCGACTGAGGCATAAAGTCCAGAAAGCTCATCATGGCTAATCCTGTCCCGATTCCGTGGTGGTCGTATTCGTCATTTTCATATCCTAGACCACCACCGGATGAGCTCTGTTGAGAATGAAGATCGCCGACGGGGTGCTCAAAGTCAAAGTGGGTAAAGTCTGAAGGTGAATCGTCACCGACTGTAGAGGCCAGACTGATGATGCTGCCACGATCCTGACGAGCTCGGAGTCGGTCCTCTCTGCTTCCCATGGACAAGAGAGAGTGGAAGGATGCTCGATGAGTGAGACCCTGGCCTTGGCTTTCGAGCCAGAGCGGTCTTGGCGTGACGGTGTTTGCGTGAGACATGGTCTGGGCGTGGATACTGGTCTCCATAGTGGGCAAAGTGGCAGAGGTCATTGAGGTGAGGGTGACATGATAGGGGTGAGCAGACTCCATGGACAGCGATTGAGCCTGGGCCTGGGACAGAGCCTGAGAATGGGACATGGGGTGCTGTTGCTGTTGTTGTTGGTGTTGGAGCTGATGTTGATGTTGCTGCTGCTGATGGTGTTGTTGTTGTTGTTGTTGTTGTTGTTGCTGTTGCTGTTGTTGTTGTTGCTGTTGTTGTTGTTGCTGTTGTTGATGTTGATGTTGCTGTTGTTGTTGTTGTTGTTGTTGTTGAGAAGCAGGCTGGAACTGGCGCAAGTCCAGAGGCTGTTGAGGGTGCTCCATCATCATATCTAGAGGTCGTCCTTTTGAGGGGGGTTGGGAACGAGAATGAGGCTGAGGCAGCGGCCGGGACGTTGAGCGAGATTGATTTCGGTCACTGAATAGGACCGTGTCCTGCAACGACGGATCAAGGGTAGCGGAGTTTTCTAGTGGGGAGGTATGGCTCGACTCTTCAGATTCTATTGAAGTGACGGTCGTAAGAGTGGAGTGGAGTGGAGTATGGTAGGGAAGGAATCAATTGACGAGGGAAGGGAATGGAAGGAAAAAAGGGAGAGACGAGTGAAAGGAAAAAAGAAAGACATGAAAATGGAAGGTTAGTTTACCAGAAAGTCGTCTTTGTGAGCTGGGTGAAGGACCGGGCGCTGATTGGTGTAGTGGACACAAGGCCACATTGGGTTATCTGGAGGATGATTTGCTACAACAAAAAGCACAACAAAAAAAGAACAAAGAGAACACGAAACGGAACGAAACGAAAGGAGGGAGGAGGGTAGACAGATAATAGATAGATGGTAGATTGATAGATAGGTAGGCAGACAACACAACACAACCACAGCGACACACCACTCGACTAGAGACATGTAGAAAAGGACACAATGGTTCAGGTTTTGAAATGAAAGGTAAGGTGTTCAGACACATGAAAATACACAAACACGCTAGGAGAAGGGGAGAAGGAAATAGCGCAGAGGACAACACACAGGAGAGGAGGGGGGGGCGAGAGAGATCATGCTGGACCTGCTTTGCGCACTGCGTGAGGGTGTGCTTGTCTGTTGTTTGTGTGGGTGCGTGTGCACATGCGTGCGGGAGCGGAAAATGTGGATATTCGCAAGGACTTTCTTTTGGTCAAAAGGGGTGAACAAGAAAGAACAGAGGACAGTGAAGGCGAAGAGATAGACAATGGCTGTAGGAAAGGGAAATGTCGAAGCAGGGGCAAGTGAACTAGAGAGTTGCGAGGGTGTACAAAGAGGGAAAAGGGGGAAGATAGGATGGGAGGAGGAAGGGAGGAGGAAGGACGAGAAGGGTACCCCAACCATGGGAGAGAAAGAAGGGGGATGGATTGGATTCCACGGGTGTGCAATGCAGCTATACCCAGAGCAAGGAAGGTGGAAGGATGGGATGGGATGGGGATGGGCCAGGGCCCGGCCCAAAAGTTGTTCGCTGACCCGAGGTGGAAGAGAAGGGGCATAAGGGAGGAAAGGTAGGATGAACAGACATACACGAAAGAGCAAAGGGGGTGATTGAAGTGGAGTGGAGTAGAGTGGATGGATGGTGTGGGATGTAATGATGTAAAGGGGATGTTTTTAGAAGCGCACACTAGGGATGGATACTGAGAGGCAGACAAGACTGACTGGGAGTGGTAACAGTAAAGGGAAGAATAAAATAAAAGGCCAGAAGATTGCAGAGGTATGGAATTGCCTCGATAATCATACCCATGTACACCAGGGAAGATATGTAAGAAAGTAAAAAGAACGATGCTCATGGGAGCCGCATTGGATGCGTAGAGAGTGAGTGTGTGAACTGAGCAAGACAGAGAGATAGAGACGGACAGATACCAATCGGACAGACACCGAAAGACAAGTGACTGGCTGGCAGTGAAATAAAAGTGGTTGTTCACATATCACGGACCCCTCGTTTCCCTCCCAAGAGTATGTATGGATAGAGTAGTACATTTCGGGGATGGTACACTTTTTTTCCCTTTCCCTTCTGAGCAATTGACGAGTTGAGCGGGGGTCTCCAGGGTGGGTAGGGTTAGAGTGACAAGTGGGATAAGAGTAAACGACGGACAGACGAGCGGGATGAATGGAGCACCACTCACTCTAAGGGTCCAGTTATTTTTGATCAAATCGGATCTCGAGGAGAGAAGAGGGAGATGGGCCACCAGTGGTGTGTCCAGGATGTGTGTGTGCGTGTGAATGGGAATAGAGTGCAGTGCGAATAAAGAGTGATCTAACAGGCAGAAAGAGTGACAGAGGCGGACAACAGAGTTTTACTTTTTTTTTTTTGGCTCTCACTCGCTCACTCACTCACTCACTCAGTCTTTACTTCCTCAAAGCAAAAGGGTCAACCCCGTCAACACTCTCTTTTTTCTTAACTCAGTCTGTCCCGACCCCCGACAACCGAGCAATAGGTCAATAGGTCGAAATGCATTGGCCACCAACATTTTTTTTTGTTTCTGTTCATTCCTATTCTCTCGCTGTTTGTGGCAGCTTCTCATTCTTCATTCAAAAGAAAATGCATACCCAAGAAGTGTTGGTGTTGGTGTTGGTGTTGTCGAGAGTTTTAAAAAAAAAGGTCAAGACAGGTAACGGATACAGGAGTAGTGAAGAAGAAGGTGGTAGAGTAGCGGTAGAGGCAAGTGCTGTGCAGTGGTGTTAAGAAAAGACGACAAAGGAGCAGAAGAAGTGAAAGAAAAGAAAAGAAAAGAAAAGAAAAGAAAAGAAAAGAAAGAAGAAAAAAGTAGAAGAATAGGGTACGAGGAGAGATAAAGATAACAAAAATGACCGTTCACTTGCTAAGGCAGTAATAGATAGAAAGGAAGTGACAACAACCAGGCCAGCCAGTGCAAACAAGAAAGTAATAAACACTGAGAAAACTAGGAGCGGGACAAGGTGAGCAGCAAACACAGACCTACACAAGGGTACGAAAGAACACAGAGAGAAAGAAGAGACGAGGCAACAGCACGAACAGGAGAATACGAGACCGCCACCACCACCACCAAAGAAACAGACCAGTCTGTATGTGAATGTAGTGATGCGGCTGAGCTTTCACTTTGCCAAAGGGGGGTCAAGTGTGATGAGAGGAGTGGAAATGATGCAGCTTATGGTTGGGTAGGTGTTGGTTGTTGGTTGTTTCGATGAGCAAATGAGCTTGTGTAGTGTAGGTGTGTGTGAAGTGCGTGTGATGTAATGAAAGAGGAGTGTAGGCAGGGGTAGGTTGCTGTTATTTACAGGTATGGTTGCAGGCAGGTGTTACGAAAGAGCAGACAGGAGAGACGCGTAAGAATACAGGCGTGTGATGTAAAAGGGAAAGGAAGGTGAAGGTGAAGGTGAAGGTGGGCAGTGGAAGTAGGGGTTCAGGCAAGTGCGAAGGTAGGGGTTGTACAAGGAGAAGAAAAGAAAGAAGAGAAAGAAGAGTGAACGAGGAAGAGAGAATAAAAAGGGAAAGTGTGGTTGCTTTTTTGTTGTTTGTTGATTTGAAAGGGTTCAAAAAGAGAATGGTTTGCTTCCTCGGAGGAAAAAACAATGCAGCACAAGGCAAAAGGGAGGAAAAGAAGACGAGATATAGTGAGATAGTAGTGATGACTGTCGAGTATAAAAATGGTGCAAAAAGAAAAAGAAAGAGGCGAAATAAAAAGGTGGCGATGTTTTATTTTTTTCTGGGAATAAACGCGTCAAGGATGGGGTGCTCGGGGGCGCAACTGGCTGTGGCACTGGATCAACGACCCATGAACCCGGTCTCGAACGAGACTCTCATCACCACCACCGTCATCATGAATCCAATTCACCTCTTTCTCTTCTTTTTTCTTCCACGTCCCCTGTCATGTTTGCAAGTCACTCTGTTCATCTGTTCTTCTGTTCCTCCGTCGCCTCCTCTCCCCCTTTCCAAATTCACCCCCTGTCTCTCCCTTCCTGCCCTCACTCCCTTTGGATGTCAGGACAGACCAATCCATCGACCTCTCTCTATCTCTCGGACCATTGTTCAATTCACTTACTACTACCCTGCCCCCGCTCCCCCCCTTATTTTCCTTCTTCTTGGTCCCTCATTCATTCATTCATTGATTTCATTCGCCCTCTCTCACACAGTCTCTCTGTATATCGACTTGCCTTCACCCCTCGTTCTCTAACGATCAGGAACTGACTGAGGTGTACGATGATGTCTGTTCATGACCCGTCCTTTCAAAATACCATTCCACTCTCTTTCCTACTATCTCCTTCTACATCCCGTGCTTCATTTCTTCCCGGTGGTGCAGGGGAAAGGAAAAGGCGGACATAAAAAAAAAGGGATTGACAATGTACTGTACAAGAAGGGAAAATGAGGGGTGAATTTTGGGAGAGGAAAAGAAAATGGATGGGAGAATAGAACGGATAGAACGGATATGGAGTGCTGCTGTACGAAGGCAACCTCACCCCCCTTTTCTTTTTGTTGTCTGTCCTCTCATGCCTGCTGACATTGTTAGGCAGTGCCTGCCCACTGCACAGAGAAGAAAACTGGGAGGCATGTAAGAAGGAAATGCACTCGATATATGAACCAACAAAACGGAAAATGACAGAGAAGTAAAAACAAAAAGTAAAAGAACTCTATCTCTCCCATTGTACGACTTTGCATCGTATTTGCACGCGGAATAAAAAACGTAAAAAGGGAAAACGATGCAGCAGAAGCGAGAATGAAAAAAATAGGGATGTACAGGGAGTGAGTGGGATATAGGGGTATTAGAAAAGTAAAAGAAAAAGCTACTAGCGAAGGCTATGTTTCCATTCTTTCCTTGCTTCTTTCTTTTCTTCTTTTCCTTGCTTTCTTTCCTTCTTTTTTTTCCTTACCTTGCATGGCAGTAGACCAAGGAGAAGAGGAGGACGAGACATGAGTAGTAGTTGAGGTTGAGGATGAGCCTTCTTCCTCTGTCGATCGCATGCGAGTGTGTTGCTGCTGCAGTCTCCTCTGTCTCTGTTGTTGTTGCTGTTGCTGCAGCTGTTGTTGTTGTTGTTGTTGTTGTTGACGGTGATAGTTGTGATGTGGACGATGGTGATGAGAAGGATATTGAAGATGAGGAGGGTGCATAGGGGAGGGGGAAGAAGTCAAGGATGGCGAAAATGATTGGAGCATTGCTTGTGCTGTTGTTGTTGTTGTTGCTGTTGTTGGCGAAGGTGCTGTGGCTAAAGAAGAATAAAGATTGGAGGAGGAACAATTAGAACGAGAAGAAAGAGGGAGAGAAGGTGAAGATTGTGTTGCTCTCTTTTGTTGTTGCGTGATATGGGAGCTATGACCTGGCGACGGGGTTGAGGAGGAATTGGATGTAGTTGTCGTTGTTGTTGTCGTTGTCGTGGTAGTGGTGGTAGTGGTAGGGGTTAACGAGGAAGGAGGATGAAGGAGAGGAGATGAAGGAGAAGAGGGATGCAGCCAAGTCATTGGCTGCAGCACCGCATGCATTCGATTCCGCCCATGTCCAATATTCTCCTTGTCCTTGATTATATTCTCCTTGCTGCTCTCCTCCCTTTTATCATTGTTTTTTGTCGTAGTACCTTCGATAGTCGTGGTGAAGTTGGCGTTGTTGGCGTTATTGTTGTCGGCATGGAAGCTACTTGTACTAGTGTTACTGCTGTGCCCAACATTGCCACTATTGCCGACATTGTTCATATGATACTGCCGGTACTGCTGCTGCTGGGACTGGGGCTGGTGGTCATCATGCGTATTAGCAATGACGGTCGACATCAAGTCCAGAGCCACATCCATATCCGTGTCCATATTCATATCCATCACTCCAATATCCAACAACGAACGCACGCGGGCCAGATCGCTCTCGGACGCATTTGGGAGGTCGTTATGTTGACTTGGGTCCCAGGACAGTCGCCTCTGTTGCTGTTGTTGCTGTTGTGGGTGCTGTGGGTGTGGAGGAGGGGTGTTGTATGATCCATTTGTGACAGGACCCTGGCCCTGGCCATGAGATTGTGAAGATGGAGTGGTAGCCCAGGACAAGGCCTTGTGGAGGGTTGAGGAAGGGGTGGAGGGGTTGCTGGGGTGACTGTGTGGATAGGAATGGACATCCGATAATGACGATAGGGTACTGGTGCTGCTAGCTATCGCTGTAGCTGTAGCTGCAGCAGAGGATGGGACGAGCGGCGGCGTCGATGTTGTCGATGTAGGCATGGGTGAGGAAGAAGCAGGAATGCGAAGCAGCAACGATTGATGAATGGTAGTGGACGAGGCAGAGTTAAAGGGAGATGGAGTCGAGACAGGGAAGGGGGACGAGGAGGTAGTTGTCGGGGTTGTCGGGAGTCGAATCGATAGTTTTGATGATGGTGCAGACGATATGGCGTTGTTGTTACTGTTGTCAATGAGTGAGCAATTCCTGTTATTGTTTCCAACAAGGGGACTCGAGGAAGGAGATGAGGTTGTTGTTGATGTACCTCTTGTGGGTATACCGTTGCCGTTACTAAGGGGGTTGTTGTTGTTGTTATTATCGTTGGAGGTAGGCGAGTTGATCCATGAAGGGGTTGCAGAGGTGGTGTTTGTGTTTGATAAAGAGGAAGACGACGAGGGGGAGGGAGGAGGAGTGTCTGCAGCCAGGAAAAGCGATGATGAAGGGACAAAGGGCATGGTCGGTTGTATCGCTTGCGATTCGTTCTACTGTTGCTGGTTGAGCTGAAGAGATGGAACCCGTGCGTGGTGTTGTTAAGCCGGGACCTCTGGGAATCAGCAGCCAACAAGTGACCCAACGTCGTAAAATAACAAAAAAGAAGGGTACAAGAGCGTGGCTTGTTAGTTACTTTACTTAGTCGAACAGAAAGAAAAACATAAACTGATAGTTCGAAAAAGATCGTTGTCATCGGCATGTGTCTTTTCTGTTGAGAATGTTGATGATGATGTTGTTGTTGTTGTCGTGTGTTGTGTTTTTCTTCTCATTGGGGTGGGTCGGGATCGCAAGCAATCGATTCGGTCGGTGTACACACGTTTGGTTCTTTTTTGTATCGCGTAAGGTTTCTCTCATCTCCTCTTTTCGTGTTTCTGCATCGAAGATGGGCCAAAAATGTGCTCATTTTCCTCTTTGCAGTGCGTAGATCTCCTCCCTGCTTCTTCCTTTTTTTTCAAATCGTGGGAAGCGATTGAAAGAAGTTATGAGGGTCAATCGCACCACATACCACACATTTGACTCGAAGAGTGTGCAAGTGTGGATGAATGTGCGTGTGAACGTTATTAGTTCTCTATCCCAATCACCATCGGATCGCGCTATCAAAATGATTTCATTCGACCCTGAACCAGTTTTCTTTTCTTTCCCTTCTTACTTTTCCCTGTTGAACGTTTTTTTTTCTTTCCTGTCTTCTAATTGCCTAATGACATGTACTGTACATCCTCTATTAATGTTCGTTGCCTTCGTCGTTATTGTTGGCGCCGCTATAGCTAGCTGTTATTGCAATTGTTGTCCTGCAGTTAGACCCTTTGCACCCCATCTCTCCATTCCTCATATTTTTGCTCAAATTCTTCTCTTAATCTGAGACTGAAAACTAAAAGGAGACGCGTTCTGTGTCCATCCGTGATTTGTTGCGCAGAACAATACCAATTGACCCTGTCCATCCACAACACACACGCACAAAGCACCATGCTCTCACTCCCACCCCTCTACCAGACACAAACAACGACGCTCCTTGGACTTGAACACTGACACATTTTTTTTTGATCCGTTAGATCCGGGTCCGAACTTCCCTTCCATATTTGCCTCTGTTCAATGCACTCACATTTTCCAATTCCCCGTTCTTTCCAACCCCTTGTATGCACCTCATAATGCCTCTTTTTGTTTTCATCCCTTGTACAGTACCTCTTCAAACATACCTCATGTCTCATTTTTTAGCTTCTTTTACCCTTCCTCTCTCACTCCCATCCATGTCCTAAGCCATGGTACTGAACATAACAACCACGGCAAAAAGCGAAGAGAGTCAAAGCATCCACGAAAAAAATATCCTAAATTAAACAACCTCAATCCATTTTTCATATTTCCGCATTGTGCGCTTGGTCCCTTCAACGCAAATAGGGAAAAGCCAAAGGGCAAGGGAAGGGGAGAGATATATCACTTTGTTTGTTGTTGCAGTTGTTGTTGCGTTCGGTGTTTGTTGTTTCCAGGGGTAGATGGGTCGATGGATGGAGAGAACGCGTACAAAAAGGCAGATTTTTAGGTCACAGCCAATTGCGAACCAAGGAAGGGGGGGGGAGAGGAAGGGTACAAGTGAAGCAGTCAGGACAAGGAAAAAAAAACAAGGGGCTAAAAAAGCTCACTCCACTACACTACCGCACCATCCCCCTTCTTCCTCTTCCACACCATGCCCAATGCCACGAGGTAATTTGGACGATGGCCAAAGGAGATATGTGACAACAAAACGATGGGCACAAAGCGAGAACTGAAAAGGGAAGGACGCGAAGAGGAAGGGGTCACTTCTGTTCGTACAAAATGAAATACACGTTTTTTTGGACGGGGAAAGAGAAGGAGAGGTAAGGCAGAAGGGAAACTTACGGTATGTATTGAATGCGAGAGAGCTGTTGGGTTGCAAAAAGTGGGGTAAGGTCCAGAATGAGGTCGCTCGGATGTTTTTTTGCCAGGTCGAAGTGGAAGGAGCAACAGCGATGTAGACAAGGTCAAAAAAAACGGAAAAGAGTGAAGGAAGGATGGAGGAGTGGGGTTTCCTCTATACAAGTCGACAAAGCAAGAGGACCATCTCGGTTATTGGGATGAAGTGATCATAAGTGATACGGAGTGATAAAGTTGAGATGAGACAAAAGGAAGGGTACTGATCATCACTCGTATAAGTAATCTAGTACCCTGTTTTTCTTCATCGCGATGAGCGGTAATCGTATCCACCCCCACCTAGCTACTATCGTACCTTCGCTCACACGACATGGAAGGAGTTGCAAAATAACCAAAGTGGGATAGGCGACTCTTATACCAAGACAGAGGAATCCACCTGGATTATTTACACAGCCAAAGGCTGGTGCTTTCTTTTCCTATGTAAACCCATATCCTTCTCTTTTTTTCTTTCTCTGTCTTTCTAATGTCCAGTACTACCATGAGAGAAACTTCGTCAAATGGAATGTACCAAACGTCTTCGCCATTATTTCATTTTTTTTTCATATGTTTACGCGTACGTCTTTCATATGTCATATTTTTTCGCTCTGGGCAGCGCCCGACCGTCGTCACATCCTCCCCTGCACTCCTTCCCTTTTCCTTCCCTTTCCCGCTCCACCGCCTCCCTTTTCCACCGTCTTCCTTTTCCTGCTCAATAATAAACAAAACGCCACACCTTTTTATAGATAGGGCGGAGGGAAAGAAAAAAAAAACAGGGAGACTGCATATGCAGCAACGCGCGCAGGTCCATCATCCCCTTTTTTGCTTCTTTTGCGTATCTCTTGCTCTGTGTCTGCGTGTGTGCAACCACAGTTTGCATTAACGAACCCACCCCTTCTTTTTTTATTCTGTATTTTTTTGCATTGTTCTCCCCTCTCCTCCTTCTTGTCCCCGTCTCGAGGGGTGGGAAAAGTCCTGTTTGTTTGTTTGTTTGTTTATTTGCTCGATCTGGGGCACTGGGCGTGTAATAGGCTTTCTTTACTTACAGGATATTTTTTGTTTTTGTTTAGGTAGCCTTTTTTGTGTGTTTGTTTGCTAGATTATGTTGTGTGCTGGTATGTGCGTTGATATGCGAGCTGTTGTTTTGTTTGTGGTTGCTCCGTAGATCGGGGACAGAAACTTGAGCTTGATTCTTTTGTTGAAGGAAAAAAAAAAAAAAAAAAGGTATGAACTGTCGTAGAAATGCGAAGAAGGTGGAGAGAGTTTTGTTGGTTAAGTGAAAGGTGAATGAGAAAATGTGTGTGCGATCGGTTATTTAGGAAGCTGGGGACCCGGCACCCTTTATATTGAAGTCTAGTGGCTTTTAGTAACAGCACAGCATACAAACCCTTACTTCTCCAACAGGCCATCTCACAGTCCTATTGTAATACCCGTCATTCAACGATAAAAAGGTGACAAAAGGGAAATACCTCAAAATAACCCCCTTGCATCGGCACAGGCAATGTCTCTCGTTTTATTCATAACACGCAATATATCAGGACCGTATCTTTTACCCATTCTTATCCTCACCTCCCTGTCCCACCAGCCATCGTCTTTTTTTCTAGTTTTTTCTGGTTCTTTGGAGGAACGGAAAAGAGGCCATTCCCCTTCCTTCTACTCAATAGCCACATACCCCAAGCCACTGGCACCCAGATCCAGGGTATGCATCTGAATCTCTATCAATGTTATAGATCCTCTATGGCCGGATCCTGGCCCAAACAAAAGGCATGACCTTGGCTGCCTGGCACACCCACCTCCTCCATCGAATCAAAGATTTCCTGTCAAGGATTGGCTTGCCAATCTTCTACTTTTGTTTTTATTTTCCCTTCCTCTTTTGTCCACCTTCACCCCCCCCCCGTTGTCTCTTTTGACAAAAGGGCAAATTTGTTAATACTTCCTCGGAATAAACGCAATTGCCACTTACCCTCTGTTCTCGGTTTGGCGATACTCCGACTGGATAGTTGCCGAAGAAACCATACACAGCTCGTTCTTCTTGCTAGCACTAGCGCAAAATATCAACTCCTTCCTCGCTGGAACTCGTCAAATCGTTTTCTTCCATTCATTGTTTTATTTGGGCTGACGAACAACGGACTGCGACACGGACGCGGACAAAAAGAAAAAACCAAAACACAAAAAAGAGAAATGAAGCTGAGGTAACCGGATGAACCAATCCCTGTCGTTGTCGTTGCTTGTATGAAAGCTTGATAGGGAAAAAAAAGTCGGCGAGTGGAGAGGATGGGTGGATTGATTGGTCGCTCTGTTTGTCTGCGGTCTGTCAGTCGGTGGTTAAGAAAATAATAATCTCAGTTGTCGTGGTGTCGATTGGCCTGGGAGGAGATAGAGTCGTTGGGTGAGGTAATGTCAGGTGTCAGGATGGGGGGCACCAGATTCTGATACCGGTCGTGGGCGTCCTTGTTACGCACGATGGGCAATCCATACGTCCTCCCCGCTTTTCCCTTCTATACAACAAACAAGATACATAAACGTGAATAACGTAAAGTTAGAGACGATAGAAGGAAAAAAGAGTTTCGCGTTGTGTAGAAAAAAAAGGAGCCTACGCAGAGAGCCAAAACTCCAAAAATGTGGGAAACAGAGCTATTTACCTTGCGACGCGATTTGAGGTAGCGGGGCTTGTAGGCAACAAAGGGAACAAAGGCCTGGGGCTCAGCTTCGACAATTAGGTGAGCAGGCGGATTCTGAATAAGCGCCAAGAAGTTGGCCAACTCTGGGTTCACTAGTTGTTGTTGCTGATGCTGGTGCTGTTGGCGACGTGCCTGGTCAGCAGGCTCTGCCTCATCGTCAGAAGAAGAAACAGGCGGCGATGCAAGGGACGTTTCGTGGACCGGAGAAGCAGTCACGGACGACTGCATCAAAAGAGATGAAGCGGTGATCGCTGCAGGAGGGATCGAAGGAACGGCGCGCATCGGTAATGGATTGAATCGTCCAGAGATTTTTCTATGGCCGACTAAGCTCTTACTAGGAGGCGAACGCTGCCCGGACTCTGAAGATCGTCGTCTTGGCGACTGTTGATCCTGTTGCTGTGGATGATGTGGTTGGTGGAATTGATTCTGGTTGAGCACGCGGAATACCTCCGCTGCAAGTCCCAAACCAGAACTCAATCCAGGTCGATTGGAAGAAGTAGAAGATCGTCCAGCTGCAGAGTGTGGTGTGGTAGTAGAACTTGGGTGGTTGAGAGCCAACGGTCGTCTGTCGCGAGATGCTACCCATGCGTCGGTAATATCCCGCAAGATGCGACCGCCTTTGTCAGGTGGACTTTGGCGCGAGTATGTGATCGACCGCCGAGGGTGTTGATCTCCGTGAGCAGCGGTAGTAGAAGCAACAATACTGACAGCAGAAGACTCCCCTTGCCTATCTTCAAGTGCTTGAAGGTCCTCTACAAAGTCTCCGTCAACGGTCATATCACCGCTACCACGGTCGCTCTCTTCCTCATCCACAATGATTCGGCGTCGCTGTGCAGGTGGGAGATCGTTTTCTGGTGGAGGGTGATCTCGCGATGGTGATGGCGAGGGCGAGAGGTGATGTCGCATCTGTGGAGAGAGCGTAGGTAGATCTGACACTGGGATTTCTTGCGCAGCTTGAACTTGTGGGGTCTCCTCCTCTTGCGGCTGCTTCTCCTGAATTGTCTCATCCTGAGCCGTCTCTTGCACAATCTCGTACTGAGTTTCCTGTGGGGTCTCTAGA
Organism: Linnemannia hyalina; assembly: GCA_019671135.1. NCBI lineage: Eukaryota > Fungi > Mortierellomycota > Mortierellomycetes > Mortierellales > Mortierellaceae > Linnemannia > Linnemannia hyalina. The sequence continues at coordinate 333,744 of JAHRHY010000001.1, forward strand.
ACCTCTTTGTCCATCCTCTGACCACACTGGATCATCAGCGCCTCTTCATGAATCTGCTGAGTGATGATGATTGGCGAAACGAGCGAGGCTGACTCTTGGGTGGAAATCATCTGCTGAGGGACAGCCTCATTAGCCTGTTGGACGACCTCCTGGGCAGCTTCATGGGTGAACCGCTGGCTTGACTGCCGAGTGATCGCCTGTTGTGTCTCTGGTGGCAGTGAATCCCTCGCCACAGTTGGAGACATGGCCATGTCACTAATTTCCATGTCGACCATACTATTAGTCCGTTCAACCTGCACAAAGTCCTCGTCACAACCACTGGTGCTGCTGTTCATACGGGCAGGTGCTGTCGCTGTTGCATCGGGGCTGTAAAGTGCAAGGCCTTCATCATCGATGGCATCCTCTACCTCTCCATCAAGTGCTCTTTGAAGCTCATCGATAGACAGCTGTTCAAAGTCTTGGCTGACGTCGTAGCTGCCAGCTCTCTCAAATGGACCTCCAACTACTGTTGTTGTTAGTGGTAATGGCGGAGTTGGGACCAATGGGACCGATGGAGGTACGACAGACCTGTGAAAACATAGGGGATGCTGCTGGTAAAGGTTTGGTTGATGATGATGAGGATGACCTGGATAGTGTCCTGGATGTGCACCAGCTCTCTGTGCCATCGGTCGGAGGTAAGGATGCAGTGCTGGAGGAGGGACTATGGGGATAGGCGGTGATGACTGTGGTGGCGACATGGGTCCATGTCCTCGAGGTGTGGCTCCAAACTGTTTTTGGGTGCCCAAGTTGCTCTGAGGAAATCGATGATGGTGCTGATGATGACTGGGACTGCTTGGGTTAGGGAATAGATTGGACGAAGAAGCGTTGGTGCTGTACGAAGGCTGTGATGACTGGAATGTACAGTGCTTGACATGGTTTGCCACATCCATCGCGCCTCCCTTGAAGCCGCATCCCAAGTATCGATACGCGCATGTGTGCTCGAACGCGAAATTGCACTATTGGTTTGTGACAATGTGTCCTGTTAGTGCCAGTATCAAGAGCGCTATGTGCAGATAGCGTAGTGAGAGGCGGAGAGTAACGTAACTTACAGACTCGAGATGCTCTTCGGTGTCCCTCAAAGGTCCAGTCCAGTGGCACCACATCGACATGGTCGTCGGACAATGAACGCTCTGTGCTTGGACCATCCTCTAAAATCAAAATGAGGTTGTCGTAAGTGGCCATGGTCAACAGGTACGTCTCTGTATTGCCATCAATAGCCACAACCATGCAAAAGTCTATATCATCAAAAAGATGAGTGCATTTTACCTCAACGAATTTGGCAGGTCGGAAGGAGCTCACTCGGAGCAACTCAGTCTCTTCAGCGCCAGATATGACATCTGGCAATTTCTTGCACTCGGGGCATTCCACAGAAAAGCCTCTCTGGATTGGGGTCGGCGGCTGACTTGTTCTGTTGGATGCGCCTGCGACCCCTCGCCCATGTCCATGGTGGTGACCCTGAGACGACGATATTTGCTGCGGCTGATAAGAGGACTGTTGCTGTTGTTGTTCTCGGGTGCAAAAATCAAGATACTTGTCCAAACAAGCCTTGCAAAAGACGTGGTCGTGGCGGCACAAGACCTGGTAGGGTTGTAAAAAGATGTGGTTGCAGAGCGAGCACGACAACTCTGGTGGGATCTGCTCCGGACTCTTGAAGCTTGCTTTTGTTCGACGTATTTTGTTTGTAGGCAGAGAGACAGAGAAAAGGGTTAGATTTTACTGAAGGTTGCTTAGCTGTGCGGGACAGGGGGAAAAAAGAAAAAGGGCATTTTTTGGCAGGTTAAACATACTTTTGTGGATACCCATCTTATTCACGTCCCGTTTACTCAGTCAAGGGAAGTTAGAGAGAACAACAGGCAAGACAAGGAGGAGAGAGAAGAGGTGAAGTGCTTGTGTACGTGGATGAAAACAAACCCCTTTTAGCAACAATAAGAGAACAAAGGGCAAAACTGGGAGGGTGTTGTCGTTGGTGCGTGAGAGATTGGGTGAGTGGGAAGGCGTTGTATGAAAGAGAGTATGTGCGTAAGTGAAGAGTGTCGGTGTATGGGAGAAAAAAGAGAGAGAGAGGGGAGAGTGAAGAAGAGAAGAGTAAAGAGGAAGTGGATAAAGAAAAGAAAGAAAGATACAGGTTTGAGGCGAAGTCAGGGGCAGGAGGAGGCCAGTCAATTTTGCCACCATCGAACGACTCGTTCCATCAACTCACTCTCTTTGACGGCATCCTTCATGCCTGCAATGAATTCACAGTGCCAAATCGCTCTCTCTCTGAGAAGCGCATTAAACTGTGTTTCTTGCTTCTTGCAAAGCGCTCGTATACAATGCCCATCTATCATATGACGTTGGCTCTTGCACGGCCTCGCTCGTTTGACACCATGCACCAAATCAAGTCGCAATGCCTTCCAATCAGCAACCCCTTAATTCCATGCGTGAATGGAAATAAAGCCTGATCCAGCCGCCCTGACTTCTCCGAGCGAAGCCCCGAACAGAGAGCAAGAGCTGAAAGTCAAGTGGTTTTCAGCTCTTCTTTTCTCCGAATCTCTTTTCTTTTTCTTTCTGCATCGACCCCGCAATTCACAAGGACACACAAGGGCAAGCACAAGGACTCTCTCAAGACCAAACAAGACCAAACCCAGGACACATCACTCATCAACCCTTACCTCACATCTCACCAACCAACATCCAACATCTCACCAAATGGCTGCCAAGAAATCCCTGATCCCCCCATTGACCCTCTACCGTCAGATCCTCCGTGCCCATCGAACTCACTTACCTCCACAGTTCCGAATCCTGGGGGACGGATATGTCAAGGCCGAATTCCACCGCCACAAATCCGTCGACAACCCACTCTACATTGTTGGCTTTATTGAGCAGTGGACTGATTACCTCAACCATATTCTGACCTCTTCTGCACCCACCACCACCTCTACAAACACATCAACCTCAGCGTCGTCATCACCAGTAGCAGTGAGCACGCCAGAGAGCAGGAGAGACGAAACACTGGCACGAATCGTGGCGCAGGGTCAACGGTTCGGCAAGAAGTTGGATTCGACCCTGTTGGACAAGCTGTCAGACCAACAGTTGGGACAGTTGTATGAGCTGCGCAAGGAGACAAGGGGATTGCAGTCCCAGCAGGAACTGGATGAGATTGCGAAGGAGGAGGCTCAACTCTTTGAGAAGGTCGCCCATACCCTTCCAGAGTCTGTCCTTTCTTCTTCAAAGTCCTCGTAATTTCTTTTTCGCATCTTGCCTGGCCGACGCATATTCCTTCGTCGACATGCAACTACAAACATCATAGCATAGATAAATACACTCTTACCAGAACAATCGAACTGGATGTCATTTTTTTCCTTCTTTTATGAAACAGATCTTTCCTTATGTCTGTTTTTATGCTCATCCTTCTTGACTCTGTCGTTCACACTTACTTTCTTCAGGGTCCTGGTTTACTGGGCTAACATCAAGCTGAGAGGGGATCACTGTCGAGCGAAGGTCTGTTCCCCCTAGTCAACTGGCAGTGTTGTTGCGGGGCTGCACTCGATAAAAAGGAAACTCTGCGCAGCAGAGATAAATATAAAGGAGAGGAACATCCACCGCGACTGACGCAGGAGAGAACATATGAAGCAGACGCTCTTTAAGGGCCTGCGTTGTGGAGGCGATGAAGCGGGAGAGTGGTTGCATTCTTGATGACTGCATTGTCAACAAGGAGAGACCCTATGACTATCCGCCAGGGTACCATTGCAATTCTACTGACGTCCCGTTTCACTACCTGCAGAGAGCCCTCCTCAGCGTGCTGCAGGTCCGGATCCTTGGAAACGCCATCGACAAGGAAGGGATGGAACTCGGCTTCCTCGGCCGAGAGTCGATGCTCGGAAAGTTCTCTGATGAAGTTTCTCCACCAAATCGTCGCCCCATCGGAGTTCGTTCTCACTATTATGAAATTGTGCAAAAGGATGCAAGGTTTATCAGTTGAGTCGACTATTGAGATCCGTACTTTCAGTCTCACCTAAAGCCAAAAATCACTTACGACTCCTCGACATCGTCCTCCGTCCCTCATCTTGGAGTACTTGGAGTACAGCAATAAAAGTTTCAAGGTCATTCTGAGAGAGAAAATGTCAGCCTTTGTGTTGTAGGAATCCTTATTCAACATCTCATTCGCTTGAAACCCCCTCGGTTCCTTGATTGCCCCTATGGTACATATAGGCGCTCGAAACCTACTACTCCACTTGGGAGATCAACTATGAAATGAAGGCAAATATATCTCTTGACCTATCACAATATCGTCGTACTCGAGATACCCAGCCATCCCAAAATCAGCCAGCAAGACCTCGCGCGCGCTTAGATCTGAGAGGAGAATGTTCTCTGGCTTCAGATCTCGATGGACGATCCGTAGCTCATAGATCTGCTTCAGACCGGCGACAATTCCATTCGTAACCGTCTTGGTTCTGGCGATCATGGGGTGGGGTGTTGATCAACTCGTGCACACTGACTACGTGAAAAAAGCGCGTGATATGAAGTCGCGTCAGTTACGGTATCGTTTTATTCTTCGCCGCGCGAAGTTTGAACCTTTCCCCCAAAAATCCAACACTTACACGTTCCCTTCCATTCAAGTACCATTAAATGATGGGTCGAGTTGACTGAAATAATCCTTCATCTGGATCATATAAGCTTCCTCGATCGCTGTCTGTGCCTTGGTGGAATACATACCATCTCCCCACCTCGCTCGGTACACAGAACCATAACCACCCAAGAAGTCCAAATAATGGAATGTGAGTCTTGAAGCCCAAAAGCTTCACAATCTACTCTTTTTCGCATAGGAGATCCAAAACTTACGGCAGCCACGAAAGCCTCGACAATGTATATGTTGTCCCCCTGGACGTATCGCTATAGGCAAAGGGCGCAACAGATAAAAAAAACAACGCGCAAGTCGTTGACATCTCCAACAAGACAGCGAAGCTCTGAACCCAGCCACCTCGTCCGCTCAAATGCACATTTTGCTGACGAGAAGCGGCAGGGACACAATCTCCCTCTCTACTACAGTCTTTTTTTTGCAAAATAGCACACTTTTCATAGTAAAAGTGTGCTATTCCCACTAAATTGAAATATATAGGGGTGTTATTCAGTGGGAATAGCACACTTTTACTATGAAAAGTGCGCTATTTCACGTAAGGAAGCTCCCTTCGTCCAAAAAAGGGAAGCGGCCAATGGCCAATCAGACATACGCGTTCCTTTACTCCTTCACTGCCCTTAACTCCACGTTTTCCATAAAATCGTAAAAATCGTCTCTCACCTCACATCCCTTTCAAGTAAAGCGACAGCATGTCAAACAAAAGGCAGCACAGGTACAGATGCGCATCTCAAGCACGTATTCATTTCCTGACAGGTGTTCAGCAGCCGCATCGGAGCATCCGAGCATCTGAGCATCCGAGCAACCGTTATTCAGTTTGTCTCATCTCTTTCTCATTCTCTTCATACTCTTTATAGCGACATTCCGCCATATAGCGGGAATCCGGCCACGCCAAGTAAACGCGCTCCGAGGGTTTCCAGGGTAAGGACGAAGTTTGATATGGCTCTCAGCGAGACTTCGCTCTTGTGTTTGTCGCGATTTCTAATTTGCTGGTCTTCAACGCGGTATAGCTTCAAGGCATAAGCGTCCTCCACATCCTCGGCTCCAACAAACCTGATACACAATCTTCTGGAGGAGCCAACCAAGTGAGCGGATATCGGGCACTGGTATGAACGCGATGTTATGTTCTCCAAGCACATTTCTAATCGTCTCTTCGAACTTTGTATTTGCTCCGCATAGGATACTCCGGGAAAAGTCGCCGAGGCTCTACTTTCGTTGGGTGGAATCCATTCTCCTCTCGAGAGATCGGCCTTCTCCTGGGACTCCATGGTATTAAACGCTGTACAGGTCGCCACGAATCCCTTCTGGCAGTTCCTTTCGTCGCCATCGCAAGCTGTGCTAGAGCAGCTTATACCAATGCCAGACGAAGAAAACGAGGATAGTGACGATGAGGCAAGTATTCTATGAAAATTGATTTAATCACTTTTTGCCTTGCTATTTATTCAATGTCTTTGTTAATATTTTGCATCGCAATATTGTGCATCTTTTTAGGGCTTCCAATTTTTTTCCAGATCAAAAGCCATTAGCCTTTGTCGAGAAGTTTTCAACTGTACTCCAAAAGAGCAGCAACTGGAGGTATTGGAACACATTGCACAAAAAATCGACTGTGTGTTGATTGCTTCCTGCGACTGGGACAAGACACCCGCATTCTTTCTTCCTATGGCATACTGTCCCGGCAGTATCACTGCCATCATCTCGCCACAGATGGCTTTGATGAACGATCAGCAGCAGGTATTTCATATCTAGGCCCTTTCATGTATCATACAGCCAGAAACATCATTGTCATTTTAACCGCCTTTTATCTTTGAACTTTGCCACTCAATCTTACAGAAGCTGGTCAACGCCAAAATACATCACATCGTTCTCTCCGGCGACAACTCTGGTGCCGTTGATGGAGACGTGATTAGACGCATATGTGAAGGCGAGTTCAGAGCAGTCTTTATGTCGCCCGAGATCATTTTTGGCGACAGCCCTACTTCGAGGCTGGTACAAGGGCTTTGGCGAAATACGCGCTGGCGGAACCTGTTGCTTGCTATTGTGGTGGACGAGGTCCATTGTGTTGAAAAATGGGACAAGTTTCGCCCTGAATATGCTCGCCTCGGTGAGCTTCGCATTTGGTCGCCTGGAGTTCCGTTTGTGGGTGTCACCACGACACTCGCTGCCGATGCCCTCACTCAAACCATGGACAAGCTCTTCCTGTCCAAGGTCAACGTTCTTCGTGTGCAAGAGATTCCCACAAATGTTCGTCTCGAGGTTCACACTCAGCCCAAGGATGCCATGGAGGGCCTTAATCCCCTGTTAGGCAAAGACAAGACGATTATTTACTTCGAAAAAATCTCCATTCTCATCGATGTCTCTAAATATCTATCGAGGATGAGACCCGATCTGGGTAGGATAGGCGTTTACTTCTCCACCTTAAGATCCCAATACAAGGAGTCAGTCATGACCAAGTTCGCGAAGGGTGACATCCATATCCTGCTGGCTACCGAGGCTGCCGGCATGGGTTGAGACATACCTGATGTGGTTCAAGTTATTCAGTACGGGTAAGTGATATACACAAAAAAAAATGAAGAGTATGAAAAATAGAGCGATCACAATGGACCTTCTCTAAAATGTGTGAAATAAATTTAATTATGTAGCTTTCCAAGAGACATGCCGAGTTTGGTTCAGCGATTTGGACGAGCAGCACGAGATCCCAAGATCCAGGGATTTGGAATTCTTTACGCACCACCGATCACCAAAACGTCCCCCACAGACGAAAACGTGCGCGATTACCTTATGAACCAGCAAGCGGAAAGGTGTCTTTGGACGCTACTAGACAAATTGTTTGAGAACAAAGCTCGTACTTGCGACAACAGCTGTTCTGGATGCTCCAAATTTGATCGTCCCGTTCCCACCACTGTTTGTCATGACACCGGATCGAGCCGTTCGGAGGAAGAGAGACACATGGCCTTGAAGAGACTCCAGGCGTGGAGAAAGGAGGCGTACGAGAGATGGGTGAGCAGTAGACCTTACAGGGTGGGTTGTGAAACGTGGATCCTGCCGGATACTGTGGCCGAACAGCTGTCGCAAAAATTCTCTTGGGCTAGAACTGCTGCGGCAGTCGAGGCCATCAGTTCCATCTGCAATTGGATGCCCCTTGGAAAGAATTCGTATAATGAGATCGCGCAGGTCCTGGACAAGCTCAACAACGAGATCGACGCTCGCCGCGGATCAGGTAGCCAGACGACGGCGGCGTCTGCGCTAGACCAGTTGGAGGACAGCTCTGACGGCAATAGGGAGGGAAGCGATGGTGAGGAGGACTTACTGGAATCATAATCAGATCCAGTCGCTCCGCGACCGACCGCCTCCCGCAGATTGAGATTGTCGTTTTGTAAGTATCAGTCGTCCACTTGATTTTGTCCGTATGGCGCAACCCGAGGAATCACTCGCTTCTTTCTGCCAATCTTCCTCTAATTCCATCCTTGTCTATTTCCTCCTTTCTCTTTATTCATTTCATTCAATTATCGTAGAGAGTAGTAAAACCAAAATATATATAATTGATAACGTTTTCGAGTGCCTCCGTCTCTTCTAAATCCACCGCATTCTCCAGCTGGTGCCTATCCAAAAATCGTGCAATAGATTCCCCGAGCATATTGCCTCCACCAAGACTCTGAAGATCGACCACTGCGATTCCTTGATCGTATTTACCGGACTTCGGCTTCCATAAAATGCCGCTGTCTCGGAGGTACTCATGGATCTTGGAGATATCTGAAGCAGTTGATAGTTTCTGGTGTTTAGTGCTGCTGGAGCTAACCCTAACTTCCCTCTCTCTCGAGCATCCGCGAAATGGCCTGAATAGTCCTGATGTTGGTGGAAATCGCATCCCTGAGATACTCCCAGGTCGTGTTGGATCCTTTTGATGAAAAGATGGATTTGAGGAGATAGCTGTGGTTCTCTTGAAGCATATCAGTCGCCATCCATTCACCATTAATGCCTTTGGGATTGAAAAGCATGCTGAGAGAGGGCCCTTGTCGCCCACTCATCCGTCCACAGATGGCGAATACCATAGATGCGCATCTGTACCTGAGCTGCCTTTTGTTTGACATGCTGTCGCTTTACTTGAGAGTGAGGCAGAAGGCATTTGGCCATTTGCCTTATGACCAAAATTGGGAATATGAATTGCAGGCGCTTCTCGTTGGATGGAGTCGAGCCTAGGGGATATTGTGTCCGTTTTTAGGCTCAACAATAAAGAGTTTGCACTGTTTAGCACAAGAAAAAATATAACAACATGAAAAATAATATGCAAGTACAGCCGTTGCAAAGATGAGTATCCTTCAGCAAGTTTTAGTGATGAAGCTATTTTAGAGGTAGTCCTCTGTGGGATAGACTTTACGGAGCTCCTTGTTCATGACATAGTGGCCATGCTTGTTATCCCATGCCTCAAAGTACTGCCCTACAGCCTCAATGTCCAACGGACCCAGCTCGGAAAACTCGACATTGTAGACCGTGAACGTCATATTCGACAGCACTGATGGCGTTCCTCCTGGCGTTACTGCTGGTGCTGCTGGTGTGGCTGTTCCTGAAGCTGTGCCAGCTGATGGCAGTGGCGCCGGTGTGGTTGATGCAGGTGCTGGTTCTGATGCTGTGCTTGTATCTGGATCGACCACCGCGGCGTCAGAATTCACTGCGCCCGTCGTGTCCTCGGCCGTGGCTGGTGCCTGAGGGGTGTCCGAAGATCCCGAGTCCGACCCTTCGGCAACAGCAACATTTAGATCAGAGCCAGCTGCAGTTGCAGAAGCATCGATGTTGCCTCCATCGGCAGGAACAGATACAACCGTGGCACCGGCAGCCGTGAGCATAGCCGCCAAGTCCAAAGGAATTTGATCCGCAGCTGATCCATCCGCAAGCGACGACGACCCTGCATCCGCACCTCCGCCACCGCCTTGCCTGTACTCTCGGAAAAGGACCTGAATATTCTCCTGCGCAACATAACGCTTCGACCCATCACTCAACAATGCATTGTAAAACGGTTGGTGGCGTCCGTGTGGCAACAGGTCAATTGCCATCGACCGAATCCATCCTTCTTCAGCCTCGCATTCTAATATAAAAAAGAAGTAATATAAGTGGCGTATTCAAGAGCATTGGTGTGTGACGATCGACAGCCCATTGCGCCATATCAGTATAACTTACTGAGGTCGTAGCCGTAAATGACGCCAGTATAGCGATAAATGAGATGCCGAAACACCTCTCCAACATAATACTCGGGCTCTGGTCGTCGTCGCTCTTCCCCTCCAAACATAGACGCGACTCGCATAGGCGGCCGAACACCATTCTCGTCCTCCTCCGATGGCACTCCAGAGTTCATGGAAGAACTAGACACATTCTGTTGTTCCCCAGAGATGGAGTCTTGGCGAAGATATTGATGATGCGCATGCGACACGCGGTTGTCCATCGTCGGAGAAGACGCCGACGCCGTCGTTGGACTCGCTGACGGCCTTGATACTTCTGAAGCAGGGACAGAACCCCGTCTCTGTCCAGGATGACTCGTCGACGTAGTCGAACTCTGCACAGAAGAAGACAGCCGCGGTAGATCAGGCGATAAGGAGGCCGAAGAAGTCGCGAGGGGCGAATAGTTCGAAGCGGGAGTAGCAACTTTAGGTCGTCGTCTCCTCCGGATCTCTCCTACTTCACCCGCCTCATCTGCCATCTCCAATTCACGAACATGGGCCCTCAAGATCTTGATCGTCTCCTGTGTCGAAGAAGTATAATGGCTCGCGGATCCAGCCGCGGCCTGTAAACCACCTCGTCCTCGAACATATGTATGGTGCGGCTTCTGGTGTTGCTGTTGAGTCGGAGACGCCGAAGTCTTTCTTCCAGCCATACGACGGTGATCCGACAACTCCATGTCCTCAATCGCCATCCTGACAAACCCAACATCTTCTGGCCAAAAGTTGCCCAGATACTTTAACCATAGTACATACAAACCCCATCTAAACCACAACACAAAAGATAAAAAATTGCAATATAAACGTATGTGAGCATGCAATTAATTTCTGCAATTGTTTCGCAGGTGACAACAACAGACGGGACAACGGGACAACGGGACAACGGGATAACTGTAAGCAAACAATGGGCGCCCATCCTATTGACTTACTCTTCAATGGGATGCAACGCCAACAGCTGCGTGATTCCAGAGTAAAGACTTGTCTGATGGTCAGATCCTATCCTACAAACGGCAACACACAAACAAAGAGCAGATGGGTGTGAGTAGACCTTGGAGCACCAGCCAACCAATTGTAACACAAGAAAAGCCAACGCGAGTTTAGCTAGCCATATCGCGAAAACAAAATTCTTACCTTCCAGCGCCTCCAGTCTGCTCAACTGCCAAAATAATATTCCTCAGACACCTCAAAAAGATCTCCAGCGGCGGCGTAGGCAAATCTCGATAGATATTCATAGGTCGAGGAATGTTCAAACTCGCAAAGTAATTCTCATACTCGTCCATCGGCAACAGGCGATAAGGTGGGTGAAAGAGATCCAAAAAGTGCGTCGGTGGCGCCGGAGGTCCTGCTCCATCGTGACCTCCCAACAATGGCGACCCATGATGCCCTCCTGCTCCTAGGACGGGGGGACGATGGCGAAGCAGAAAGTGCTGAGGAAAGCCCATCAACTCGACTCCATGAACACCAACGCGCTCTGCCAGCTCCGCAAAGACAATGCACAACGAGATGGGGATGCCGACCTTGCGCGTCAAGACTTTATCGATAAAACTGTTGAACGGGTCATAGTAGTTCTCGGTGTTACCCTTGAAGCCTTTTTCGATTGTAAAGAACCGGATCAGATCCTTCAATCGATCCAGTTGGGCATCGTAATGCCTCTGATACCGCTCGTTCGTTTCGTCAATGCGCTCCTGCATCCTGTCCGGTGACATTGGCCATCTGCCCGACGAGGTGGACGAAGTATCCATTAACGACCCTGGGCTGTATCGATCGATCCCTGCATGATAGTAGTTGCTGCTGACATACACTGGCGGTACCGCTGTCGTCGCTGACCGAGAATCCAGTCCATCCAATCCATCCTCCCCATACGCCGAAGAACCAGCAGGGCTTAATCCTCCTGATGTAGCCCCTCGACCATGAATAGGCGACACCGCCAAGAACTCATCCGCAAGCTCCTGAAACTGTCGATCCAAATCCGTCAACTCCATGGTTTGATCCGAGAACATGGCCATCAACCCACACCCCTGCCAGACTGGGAAACTCTGATGCCCCGATCGATACCCTCTCCACTGGTCCAGCACCCAACCCCTCTGCAATCTTTTCAGAGTCTTTTGCGCATAATAAGTCCTCGACAGGTCCTTGACTTCTCCATTCCGCCCATGGATAATATTCTCGAGGACATCCCTCGCATGCGCCATCCCGATCCCGGCAATCCCATCCATATGCCGCATCCGGTTCCGAGAATCCTCCACCATCTCGTCTAATAACATCCGGACAATATTGTCCTTCTCTTGACGCTCCCGAAAGACCTCCTTCCAACTGTCAAGTTCGTAGGGTGGGTGAGAAGTCGAGTACCATTGACTTGGTTGATGCATGTCGGGCAATTTCTCGAGTGGGGACGGATATTTGGAGGACGAAGATGTTGTCGACGAGCCCATGCGGGTATTGATATAGTAGTCGTCCTGATTGTGGTTGTTGAGGAGCGACATTCCGTTGAGAGAGCGATAAATGCCTTGGTGCTGGTTGTAATCATCATAATACGACGAGAAGGGAGGAGGTGGTGGCCAGGTCCTCCAACGTTCTAGACAGAGTTGTTGCCAGAGACTGTTCTTCTCTGACAGCCTGTTCCATGCCCTGCAGGTCTTTGATGCATTCGCGAGATCTGATGTATATGAATGAAGAAAATCTTGAGATTAGTTTTTTTTTTTTTTTTTTACAACTCACTCCTTTGAGGCATCTCAGCGCAAGCAAAAGTAGAAACAAAAGGTACCCTTGGCGGAGAGATGCTGAAAGACTTCGTAGATGCAGTCGTCGGGGAGGACGGGCAGGGTTGTGGAGGTTGCAGCAATTGCTGATTCCGTCATTATTGGAGAAGTGTGAAAATTGTTGGGAGGAGGAAAGAAAAAAAAAAAAAAAAAAAAAAAAAAAAGGAGGCGTGTGCAGAATGGGGTTTAGACAAGGGAGCTTTGGAGCTAGCTCTTCCAGTTTATTTTGGCACCTGGGCTTTGAGAGGGTGACAGGCCGATGATAGCTGTCTCTGTGTGTGCGCAGCCGAAGGTGGAGATGGAGACCGGGTTGAATGGAGGTGGAGAAGAAGAGAAGAACAAAAAAGAAGAAAAGAAGAGTTGCCGTTTGTCATCAACATAACATACAAAGAATACAAAGAACGAGGTGACTGTCGCCGCATCTCACTTTTTTTTTTTTTTCGCACGTCCTATCGTATATCATTCACTGACATTCAAGTCATTCACACAGTCGCACATTGAGCATTGGTCAGACATTAGAGGATTTGAAGTTAAGTAATAAAACAACGATTTTTTTTATTGTTGGGGGGCCATCGCGTGGGGATGATGTGTGGGGTAGATGTGTGTATGTGTCTGTGTGTGTGGAGGATATCCAAAGTATGGGTTTTGGTCGACTTTTTTTCTTTTTCGTTTTCTATCGAAACAGATGCAAAGAGAAAAACACTAAAAAAACATGAAGAAAACAAAGGTGGAAAAACAAATGAAGAAAAACAAACAAATGGTTCGCGCAAATAATGAATAACATGCACTACTGGGAGGGGGGGAGGGGTCGAGAGGAAGGAATGAGGAAAAGAAAGGAATATACAACAGGATGCGGAAAGGGATGTGTGTATGGGTGTGAATGGTAGACATAAAAAATGAAAAAAGGGGATAACTAATACAGGAGAATGAATGAGTAATGGGGCATAGCATGCCTGGGGATAATACAACAGACAGAAGAAATGAAAAGGAACGAAACAAGAACAAAGTAGAGAGGAAGTAGAGGGGAACTGGGAAGAGGACTTAGTAGCCACCAAAGGTGCTGTCCTCACCATCAGTCTGCTGGCCTTCCAGATCACTCATGGAGACGAACGAGGCCTGCTCGGGCATCATGCCATAGTATCCGGAATTGAACTCGTATCCAGCATCCGATCCATCCTCAGACAACGTCAGTTGGAAACCCTGGCCAGCGTGCATCTGGCCGGCTCCACCGTACATCATCCCAGCTCCGAATCCCGCTGGCACAAACGACGCGTTCATCTGAGCAGTGGTTGACACAACGGCCTGTGCCAAAAACTCGTTGAACTGCGACGTCAAGCCCATGGGGTTCTCGTTCTCCTTGGCCTCGGTTCCGAAATCGTTCTGCAAGGTCGTTGCTGTCTCCTTGCTGCCCTTCTCCTGCTCATCCTCACTGTGCACAACCGTCGTCGACTCGGTTCCTGATCCGCCATTCTCGGTGGAATCGCTCAGCGTCGTGATCGTCACCTTGGGCATAATGCTCGCCGTCGCAATCATCGAGGGAGCCAATGTGGTGCTGATGGGTGCCGACGTCAACGTCGAAGGAGTCACCACGCCGGTCGTCAGCGCAGCCATACTGGCTCCAAGGACCTCAGCTGCAGTCGCGGGTGCTGATGTAGTGGCCGAAGCCGCTGATGTACCCTCTGCGGTCGTGGCAGGAGCCGAACCGGACTCTGAGCTGGCGCTAGCGGCATCCGAGGCAGCCGATGTGGCGGCAGCAGCAACAGCTGCTGCAGTCGCGGCTGAGGCGCCCAAGAGTCCTCCAGGGTTGGCCGCTGACTCGTTACCGGTGGTCGAGTACATGGACAGGGGTGACGAGTGGTATGGGACCGAGTTGAGTCCAGTGGTCAAAAAGTTGGTGATCGCTGGGGTGGGCATACTGGCCGTTCTCCTAGACTTGAGTCGTGGGTGCTGGATGCCGTCGGCGCCCAAATCCAACAATGCGCTCGTCGTCGACGTGAAGTGGGTTCCGAACCCATTGACGCTGTCGTAGAGATCCTCGCCAATGTCCGAACCCTCTCCACCGGAATCAAGTCCATCGTTGCTCATGTTCAAGAACGAACCAGCCGTCAAGGGGTTGGCGAATCGTCGGTCGTACTGGGTGGGGTCCACAAACTGAGCGATCTGGGGGATCGGGGCAGTGTAGGCGTGGAACTGGGCGGGGAAGTGTGTTTCCCGGTACTGGGTGATGGCCTGGAGGGGAGGGTAAGCGATGGTCAGACTCATGACCTGCATCTTCAGTGCCGACGAAAGGCCGTGGATGGTATGGCGCATCACAAGCGTCGCCTGCTTAGCCTCTGTGAAATCACTGCACTTTTTCCAGTCGCGCTGCTGATCCTCCGAGACGGTTTCCATGAAGAACTGAGGGGTCTCGATCAGATCAAAGTCGACCTGGGAGTACATGGGGTCAACCTCGTAGTACTCGATGCGGGAAATGCTGCTCAAAGGGAAGGTCATCTTGAAGCGGGCAGAATGGTCGATGATCTGCCAGGTCATGATCCTGGTGGAGGGGCAGTAGAAGCAGCTCAAGTCTGTGTTGGAGGTCGACATTCTCCTCCATGTTCCGATGGCCAGGTTGTCGCAGTTGAAGGTGGGCATCGTTGGGATCTGTGAGGCGGTGGGGACCATGCCAGCGCCAAACATCATATCGGGCGAGGCCATTCCTTCTGGGAGACCATCTGCTCCGACTGCTCCAGGGAAGTGCAGTGGCTTGGGAACAGCACCTGCTGAGAGAGGTCCATTGGCTCCGTCTAAAAAAAACACGAGTGCGACATGCACAAATATGAAAGTGGTAATGCCATGCAACCATTGGTCAGTTTGCGTGCAATGTAGACACTAATGTACTGTGTACTCATTCATCCTCCCTTCCTCACCCCCGACCCCCTTGTTTATCATGCAAGCTGTGGTTCTATCAACAACAACAAACGAGAGGAAAAAAATCCTGCGAAAAATGAAACTTACCAAAGGATCGTTTTACTCCGCGAGCAGCGGCACCCATGGCTTGAGGAATATTGGGTCGGAAGGCAAAGCCTGGATGTCCAGGTTGTTGGATGCCGAAAGGGGGCTGTCCATTCCACAGACCAGGTCCTCCGGCGCCAGGAACATTGATACCCAAACCAGTCTGGGCCATCCTTGCCTGGACGGCGCTTGAGCGAGCCGCATCGTAGCTGTTGGCACGGGCTAAAGGAGCGCGGGCAAGGGCTGCTGGGTGAAGGTGGCCGCCCATAGGGAAGGGCTTGACGCCTGCGCCTGAGGAAGCGTTGAAGTTATAGAGAGGCTGGGGAGGAATGCCGGCAGCGGCGCAATTGCTCAGGTATTGGGCCTTCATGGCCTCCTGCTGGACGAGCTCGGTCCGCTTTTGAGCCTGCTTGACCTTGGCTCGCCTGTTCTGGAACCAAATCTGGATAGACCGCTCGGACATTTTCACCTTCTTGGCCAGAATCTCGCGGACCTTGGAGTTGGGCGACTGGTTGGTCAGGAAGGTATCTTCAAGGATTGCAAGCTGCTCGGCCGAGGCCCTCGTCCTCTTCTTGGAGGTGGTGCTCGTTGGAGAGGAGGCAGACAGGGATGGCGACGAGGACGGGTCACCGTTGGGAGAGTTTTGAGACATGTCCAGTTGGTGAAGCTTTGGGTGAGGTATAAGGACCGTGGGGTGGTTGCCTGGCGAAGGGGAAGGGGTAGGTGGGCTAGGGGTCTCAAAGTTTGCAAACTGGCGCTGCTGCTGTTGCTGGTATGGGTGCTGAAGCTGGTGATGCTGCTGCTGTTGCTGCTGTTGGAGCTGCTTGTGCTGTAATTGGTGTTGGAGCAATAATTGTTGTTGCTGTTGGTGCTGTTGCTGCTGGTGTTGTTGTTGTTGTTGTTGTTGTTGCTGCTGTTGCTGCTGCTGTGATTGTTGTTGCTGCTGTGGGTGGTGCATCGTACTGTTGTTGGTATTGTTTGGGTTGGAAGGGTTAGTTTGGTGGAGTTCAGGCTTTTTTATAGAAGGAACGGAGGGCAAACGCTGCTGGTTGTATTGGTTGGGAAGGTGGTGTTGCTGAGGTTGTTGGTTGAAGGTGAGCATTGCGTTGTGTGAATGATAGACTGGGGAAGAAGTCGAGTAGACGGAAGTGGCCGACTGCACCTGGACTGGGGAGGTATTTTTTTTGGAGTGGACGACGACGACAACAATGGTCTGGTGCTGGATAGGACTGCAATTGGTTACACTTTCATGCAAGGTCAAGAGATGGTGGCAGGGTTCCTAGATAGATCGGGGTCCTGTAAAAAAAAGAAAAGGAGCTGGGTTAGTTTTCGTTTTCCATAAGTCTTAGGTGGTTTACTGTTGTTGTTTGCCCTTATTTTTCCACTTTGTTGCCCCGTGTACCACTCGGCTTTTGTTCAAGGGTACATACACCACTCAAACGTTACAAGAAGTCAAAGAGAAAGAAAGAGGCCTCTTTGAAACGAAAGCCAGAAAGTTAAAAAAAAAAAAAAAAAGACGAAACGAGAGAAAGGAAGGAAGGAGAGAGCGGTGTGAAAAAGGAAGAAAAAAAGGGCCAAAAAGAGACAAGGGAGACAAAGATAAAGACTAGGAGAGTTTTTTTTTGTCCTTTTTGACTGGGCTTGAACCCAAGGATGAAAATCACCCTTTTGACTTCTTTTTTTTTGCTCCTTGTTCCAAGGAAGGGTCCAATCCAAACCAGATCTTGGTGCGATGGCAATGGTGGTGGGGATGGTAGCAGGTGGGGCAAGTAAGTAAGTAGGAAGGGGGCCAAAGGAGAGAGAGGTCAAGAGAAAGAAGGAAGAGCAAGGGCGGAAGGGGGTTGAAGGAAGGGGGTTGCGGAGGATATAATGCGTGGGCAGCAGTAGGAGTAAGAAGGAGAGAGAGAGAGTAGCACAGTTGTGTCCAAAAGGGGAGAAAGAGGAGGAGGCATTTGTATAGGTTGTGGCGATATCGCATCGGATGGGATAAGACCATGCCGCATGGGGCGTTTTGGCAACAAGGGAAGCAAGTATCGGATACATTGGAGGGTCCGTTACAACTTTTGTGTTTTTTTTTCTTCCTGACACACCAACTCACACAGGGAACGAGAAGAAAAAAAGGAGAGAGAACTGGCCGAGAGAGAGAAGGAGAGGGAGGGGGGAAAGCCGAGGTAGGAGTGTGTACATCCAGGAACAAGAAACAGAAACAGGAACGGAGTCGCTAATGCTGTCCTATCCCGGCTTGACTTTGACTTGACTTTGACAGAACAGACTCCAGTCGATGAAGCTTACCTCGTATCAACTGCGGATGGAGGTAAGAAGGGTGAGCGTGTGTTGAAGAGAGAGGGGTAGGGTAGAGTAGAGGAGGGGTAAGGTGTGAGTGTGTGCGATGAGAGGGGTGGGTTGGGTGTGGATGAGAAAGGTGATGAGTGGTGGAGAGGAAGAGAGGAGAGAGGAGAGAGGGGAGTAGGGTAGGGAAAGGGTAAAGGAAGAGGGAATGAGGAAGGAAGGGAGGGTGAAGGGAATCAAAGACGAAGAATAAAGAATAAAGAACAAGAGAAAAGAAGAAGAGAAAAAGATGATGAGAAAGAGAGAAGGGATGAGTGAGTTAGTGAAAAAAGAAAAAAGGAAATCGACCGTTGTTTGAGAGAGAGGAGAAGAGAGCGAGGATTGAGATATAAAAAAAACGGAAATCAGCCAAAAGGGCAGATATGTTATGGGAAGGGAATGGGGCAGAGGGAGGGTAAGCAGCAGAGCGGGGTGTGTATTGTATGTGTTATCTGTGCCTGGCTTGGCTGTATGAACTGAATGAATGAGCTGAATGAATGAATGGGGTGAATGAATCAATGCATACAAGCGCTCCTCGTCCCTTTTCCTTCCCTTTCCCTGCCTGCCCCTATGCTATATTTGAACACCACACATCCACTGCCCTGTTGTTTGCTTTTTTTTTTTTTTGGCCTTGCCCTGCTACCCCCGCATTTTTTTCTTTTTTCATCTCTCTCTCTCTCTCTCTCTTTCTCTTGTCCTCGTCATAGTCGTTTGCCCTGTTCTCTCTTTTCTCTCCCTTTGTTATGAACGAGATAGAGTTTTCTTTCTGTTGTCATGTCTAACTGTATGTCTGTTGGAGCTGTGGCCAATGGCTTGGTCACTACTACGCTTTGTTCTTTTTCATGGAGTCACGCTTCGTTCGTTCTCCGTTCTATTGTTGTCGTTGCCGGATGGAGTGGTCGTACCGTTGGACTTTGGAGTAACAAAAGGGGAGGAATATCGTGCGTGCGTTGCATGAAATGTCCTTATTCCTTTTGACCGTTTGCTTCCTTTGACCCCATGAAGTATAAGAAGAAAGCCAGGGCGGAACATGGGAAACGGAGCGTTGTGGTTGGACTGTTTGAAGGTGACCGACACCACTTTTGGTTGGTCGTTCTTTTCCCTTCCCCTCTTTCTTATTCCTTTTTTCTTTTTTTTATTCACGTCTCCCAATTGAAAGTCCCTGACCTCTGGCACAAAAAGGCACGTAACAGAATGAAACGAAACGAAACGAACCGACTTTCGTCCCTGGAGTTTGACTAAGGCGAGGTCGTCCCTCATTATGCCCCTAAACGCCAGACACCTTGGCATCCCCTATTCTTGCCTCCCCTGAACTAGACACACCATTTCCTCCAAAGAGAGAGAGGCACAATTCGCAAATCTCTCGTATTCTGAGCCTTTTTTTGTTTTTTCTTTCATTTTCATTTCTCCAATTGCTCCATCTTTCCTGAGAGGACCGTCCAGTCATACCATTGGAAAGATAAACGAGGGTGAGAAGGGCTGAAAAAGAGGGGGAGGCGAGGGGGAACCGTGGTAGTAAGAAGAGATAGACTTACGTTTGTTTTGTAGATGGTTGGACGGGTGGTGGTGGTTGGTGGTTGGATCAATTGAAATATCTTGTTTTCGTCCGAAGGCTGATAAAGGAGTAATATGGTATGAGCCTGCTCGTACTTATTACAACAAAACAATATACAGAGAAAAAGTTGAAACAGGGAATGTGTGAACTGAAATGGCGAGAAGGAGGAGAAAGCGAATGCAGAGAAAGAAAGAGAGTGGCGAATGTGTGTATGTGAGTGTGTCTGTGTGTGTAGGTCGCCTTGCTGGTTGGTTGGTTGGTTGGTTGGGGTTGTTGGTTGAATGAGGAACGTGGCAAAGAGAAGGGGTAGAGAAGAAGGAGGGGATTCAAGGGGTTGAGTTGAGTTGGTTGGTTGGTTGGTTGAGCGAGTGCGAAGGTGCGTTGAAAAGGAGCGTTGAAGCAGGAGTAGGAGGAGCAAAGGAGAGGATGCAAGGGAAGAGATGGTGTAGTTGCTTGGTGATAGTTGTGGCGATGGTATCTGTACAAGGTGTTTTTATTTAACGCGGAAGTGAAGAAGAAGAAGAAGAAGAAGAAGAGTAAGAAGAAGAAAAAGAAGAGAAGAGGTTAAGAAAGGAGGCGCGGAAGAAAAAGGTGTGGTAAGAGTGGAGAGGGAGAAGGGGTGATAAAGGGACAGTGGTTGAGAGAAGATGACAGCAGTGTAAAACAAATGATATAATAAAATAATGAAATGAAATGAATAAGGAGTAGAGAGTATCAGGTTTCGTGTTTGAAGAAGAAGGAAGGGGAAAAGGGGACGGTGAGAAAAAGAAGGAAGAGACAGGGTATGCCGACAGGGGAGAAAGAAGGGGAGGAGGTCGACTAGGGAGGTGGTCAATGGTTAAAAATTGAATTGAATACTATTCAGTAACAATAATATTGGGGTGTGTGCTGCCCGATGCGATTGCGGAAAGGGAGGAGGATGCGGATGCAACCGCATACAGACAGACAGACAGACTGCTCTGCTGCATAGATAGAGAGAGATAGAGAGAGCGACAGAGAGAGAGAGAGACATGGATGGTAGAACTAGAGACACACAACATGAACAAGCCCATCTATCCTCATCCCTGGCCATATCTCGTACAGAAGAAAAAAGAAGAAACGAACAAGCCCAATGCTCCAAGGAAAAAAAAAGGGTCAAAAAAGGCTTGTCGTTTTTACCTTTCCATACATAGGCAGCAAGCATACGTAATACCATTGCAGCAGTACTCTCCCCTTCAATAAGTCAATCCTTTTTACCATTCTCATCGTCCATCGACAAAAGCAGAGTTTCAACTCTCTTCTTCTAGGCTTTCACATCGAACTAGGAACAACAACGAAGCGCACTTTTTATTTTTCAACCAAGGTTTGTTGTGGTCACCCATTGCGTATTGTTGCGTTCGTTGTTGAAGCGAACAGACGGAAAATAAAAATACAAGGTGACTGAGCACAACAACAACAAGGAGTGCACCGCCTCCACGTTCATTTCTCTTGTCCTTTTACTCTCTAGGGTTTCGATCTCCTTCTCCTTCTCGTTCTAATTTTTATTTTTCTCCGTGGACCTTTTCTCTTTGTTCGTTTGTGTTGCCTTCCAAATGCCAATCATGCCAATCAATGCTACGCGAGAAACTCTGGTATGTCATGTCGCATCGTAGAATTACAGCATTTACTTACCCCTAGAGTGCGTCGGGTTATTTGCTTGCTTCATGCCTGCGTCGTCTCTTCTCCTGTTCGTTCATTTTTTTTTATTATTTCCCTTGCCTCCCTCCACACCATACAAACACAAAAACAAAAGAGACGATGCGCATAAGCCCAAAAGCATACACAGCGGCATGACAACAAAGCAGCGATCGAATCGATCGCCTTCCTTCCTTTTCACTCCAAATTTTTCTCTCTCTTCCCTCTCTGCCCTCTCTTCCCTTACTTCTCTCTCGGAGGAAATGCCCTTCCCTCGATCGGTTTGCTTTGGACCCTAAAAAAAATGTCACCGATCTGCTGCTGCTGCTGCTGCTGCTGAACACAACATCCAGGGGACAGAGGATGAGCAAATGACTCTTTTTTTTCCCGCCGCTCGCTCCCAGGGAATATCAGCGAGAATAGAACATGAATGATTCAACGATGAACAAGAGAGGGAGTGAGGAAAGATGGGCTCGATCTGTTCTAGTCCCCCTTCCTAAGCACTTGTTCTCTGTCCCTTTCGTTCCAGAGGAAGGGAGGGTGCTAACAAATATACACACAAACAAACACAGTTCGTTGGTTCGTTCGTTCGTTCGTGTAGCATGACTATACAAGACATCCAAAGTCCAAACAAGAAAATAGCAGCGAGAACATAAACATTGGGGTCATGTGCGTGGATGTTTTTTCTTCTCTCCTTCCGTGTCTTTGCATGAGACGAAAAAATGCATCCCGGTTTGTTGTTGTGGCACCTCATTCATCCTCTCTCTGCTCGTCTCAACAAAAAAAACCTCCTACAAGGGAGACCGTCGCTCAGAACGTACTCTTTCTTGGTATCCCACTACTTGTCTGTTCGCCTTTCTTTTTATGCTTTTTTTTATGTGTTTGTTGAAGGTTCAGGTCTGGATGCAGCACAGAACAAAAGTGGACGGATCGTGTGTTTATGGGCAAAAACGCCAAAAGAACACGAACTCTCCATTCGACGCCTCATCCCTTATCCATTGCGCGTTCTTGTTTATATGTTCTTTTTACTTCGATAGCCGTTACTCCCTACGTATGAACATAAAAGTATATTTGGCAAGACAAGGTAGAAGGCGAAGTGAACGAGAGGGTCAAAGCAAGGAATTAGCAGTAACAAGAATGCAAGGATAAAACAGAAACGAGAAGAAAAAGGGTTGAAAGACCGTCAGCGCGAGAGATTAGGGAATTAATCAAGGGAAGGAGGAGGATACCGTCATCTCTTTGTAACAGTGATGGTAGTCATGGAGGACCACCACCCTCACAAAGGAGATGTTGATGCACCCACCATCTTGCGCGAAGAGGTTCCCCTGGTCTCATTTTCTCTCCTTCATAACATCGTAAGGTAGCATACGGTACATACCTCACCCATCCTACCACACACATCCCCTCCCCTCCCCGTAGTCGTAGGTACACGTATTGTACTCCATTGGACCAAGTAACCGGGCCAAAAAGCAAGAGAGAGGCCTGTGTGGTTCATGGGTCTAAAAAACAAAGACAAGGACGTACATTGACAAGGGATATGCAAGTGGACCCTATCTTGAACCTTTCCACCCTTTTTTACGAGAGAAGTGGTATTTGATCCTAAATCTACGACTATCCATAGGGATCCACCCATCCACCATCCATCTTCGTAGTTAGCCACCTTCTTAGTCGGCGACGGCCTTTTTTCGTGTTTGTCTTTATATTCCATCCGAACACCCTGTTCACTTTTCCAGAACGTTCAAATGCGTTTGTTATCTTGTCTGGTTTTTTTTTCGCATGGCTCTGTTTGTACACTTCTCCGAAGAACGAGAGAAATGTTTTATTTCACCGCCCCTTTCTAACTCTCAACGGTGTAAAAAGGTAGACCGGCCATCAAAACGACTGACGACGGCTAGCAAAACCCCATGACGGCAGAATGGCCAAAGCAAACCAACAAAGACCCTTTTGAGAAACGCAAACGTCTCCTTCATCTTTTATCACTTGTTTTTTTTTCTATGTCGGTACCATTCGTAAAGTAAAGTAAAGTAAAATAGACCTAACCTTTTTTTTTTTTTTTTTTGGCGTTCATATCATTTTTTTTCAACAACCAAGCTCAACAAGCCATGTTGTTACTTTTGTGAGATAGTCTACAGTCGCCATTCTGCCTCTACTGCACGAACAACGTGTGATGGCAAAGGAGATGTTTGATGATGTTTCTTGATCAACCATCCACCCACCAACCCGCCATCATCAGCACCGAATCAGGAAGGGACGAAGCGCCTTTTTTGGGATTCCTCTTCTACGATCAGCTAAATAGTGAGACTGATAGGAACGAGATGTCCCCCTCGCCACATTGGTTCATCAGTTTTGTTCACAAGCCAAAAAAAAATAAGGGGGGAGAAGAGGAAGGGATGGTTAAACTGAGACTGGACGAATCAGCCCGCTTCCGAGTGGTCCTCCTCTCTCTCTCTTTCTCTTTCTGACCACCCTTCTCGCCTTTCACCCACACTCTCTCACCTCTATTATGCTTTCCATCGCTCTCTTTCTTTCAAAGCTGTCGCGATTGAACGAAGATGTAATGGAGTCAAGAAACGAGTGAAAGGGGTGATATCGAAAACAGGGTCGGTCCACCCTTTTTTTTTCTTTTACTTTCAAGTCTCCGAAAAGAGCAACAAAAAAAAATAGTCGAGAGCCCATCCAAAGAAAAAAAAAAAAAAAAAAAAAAAACCAGGATAGACATCGCATCGCAGCAGACAACCAAGAGCAAAGAAGAGCAATGGGATCAGTGACGATCGAGTTCGAAAAACATGAAAAAAATATGCTCCACTCTACTTTCCCGCTGCGTGCTGCTGCTCAACGAAATGGTATATTGAATAGAGTACCGGTTGTCTACAGTTCAACAACAAACTCCTGAAACGTTCAAGGGGTAACAGAAAAAAAAAAAAAAGATGACAGAGGACAAGGAGAGAATGAGCAGCTCACAGGCAACTTCTTCCTTTATTGACTTTTTGATTGAATAAATTGAAGTTTTGTATTGAGTTTCTTGTACGACATAATAATCGGCCAGGTCTATTTCATTTTGGCCAGATGTGTTTGGGTTTGGGTTTCCTTTGTTTTTTTACGTACAAAGCAGATGTTCACCTCTTGGGTGGACAAGGTTTGCCAGGGTAAAATGGCGGTGCTCGTGTACGGTTTTTGTAGACGGACCTGGTTTGGCTGGATGAATGGGTAGATGTGTATGGAATGGGAGTGTAGTGGAGTGGTGAAAGAAAAAGAGGTCCCATGATTTTGTAGACAAAGAAAACGAACGCGGGACACACAGACCCCGGACTGGCCCTTTTTTTTTCTTGGGTCATGCCATCCTTGCATCCCTTGTAGACCACTTCAAACAAGACAGCGCGAAGAAAGAAGAAGCAGGTGCCAATGCCTTGTTTGTTTGCTTTTTTTTGTCTACACTCTACAAACAACCCCTAGACCTGCGAATGTCTCGTCAGCATTTCAAACGATTATCGATTCCTCTTTTCTTTTGGCTTGAACTGGAACAGCAGAGAAAAACAAACAAGCAAGCAAGGAAGCCCCCCATCATTATTGTTACCATGTTACCAAGGATTCGAATATTACAATGGTCAATCGCACCAAACACACACAGCAGTGGAAAAAAAAGAGAGAAGCGCGAAGGAATGAAAAAAAGCTCTCGCTATCTTACAATCGATTGTGCAAAAAAGAACTTCTAAACATTGCTAGTACCCATCCCAATTCTATGTTGCTGGTTTTCAAAACTCTCTCCATCGCACCCATGAAGTTTGCCTCCTTGATGCCCCCTGTCTACTGTACCCCCCGTTCATGCGATACGCTCCCTCTCAACCCTTCCTCGCCTTCTTTGTCTTTCTTTGCTCACTCCTGCCTTCATTCTTGATGTTTGATATCGAAAAGTACGCTATACCATGGGATGGGGGGTCTGCGCGCCTGCCCTGGATGCGCTTCTTCCTTCAATCACTTCACCTAGCCGCACTTCCCATGCTCCCGGATCTCTTCATCGCTTCATTCTTCGCATAATTGCTCTGTTTCTATGCGACTGTATGCTTCACGTCTCAGGGGTCAGCAATTCTTGTCGCCTTTTTGTAGCAATTGTCAAGGATACACCCGACTCCCCTCCACCTGTTTTTATACACTTTTCATCCCTGAATGTGTCGTACTGCAAACAAAATGGACTTTTTATCATGCAAAAAAAACAACGGCCACCATGCATAAGGGGGGAGGGTTTTTTTTCCTTCTTGTTAGTTGATAATGAAAGGCACGAAGTGAGGTGAAAGGTGAACGGAGGTCATTTTTAACTGACCACACAACAAACAGCATGACACGGCGGAAAAGGTACGGGTTGCATGTATGTGCCTGTGCATAACAATAGCTCATGGCAATGCTGAACGTCTTTTCTTTTTCTTTCTTTGCCTTGCACTTCAACCCCCCCACCCACCCCCCCTGCCTTTTTCGCCCCGATGCGAATGCATGGTTGGTTGCCCCCGTCTCTTTTACTTTCTCTTGAGTCTCAAGCACAAACAAGGCTGTTGTTTTGTTTGTTTGTTTGTGTGGAGAGCGGGATAGAGGAGAATATGAGGGAAATAGAATGGGGTGGGGGGATGGGAAGGGATGAGATGGGAGATTGGAAGGGACGGAAGGGAGAGGATTGGATGGGGACGGATGGACGGACGGACGGACGGGGGGCTAAAGTTTGCCATGCGATTTTCATATTTTTTGTGTTTGTTGTGTTTGTGGTTATGCTTCTTTGTTTACATCCCCTTCGGCGGTGTGTCTTTTTCATTGATAACAGGGAATGGGGGGCCCGTTTCGAGTGGCGACAGACCAGAAAAAAAAGGGGGGGGGGGGAGAGGGAGCGCGATGAGAGCGAGAATGCGAGGCAGAGGCAATTGGAGATTTGGATGGTTAGTATCGTCGAATTGAAAGAAGTAGTGGGGTACATGTATGCAGGACCAGCAGGGCTAGTGTTGTTTTTTGGACACTTATGCATGTGGATGTGGATGTGTAGCGATTATGGGCCAGCGAATTGTGGCCATGTTTTGTTTGTAGTTTGTAGAATAGAGAGGAAACAATAAAAAAAACGCGACTGTGTTGGGTGGGATTTGTTAGTCATTCGATATTTTGGCCGTTCATTGCATGCGCGGATGGGCAGTGTCGTTCATTGTTTATGTACTCACGGACCCTTCCACACTAGTGGAGGCGGAAAAAAAGAAAAAAGAAAAAGGGTAGTCAAGATGAATCCAAATCGTCGATATTTTTATCAGACACGGTTTCTAATACAATGTTTTTTTTTTCGCGTTTCCTGCTGCGATGACACCCAATGACCGAGTCTTTCCTTGTCACCGGGGGGTGGCGTGTGATGTTTACCACTTCTTTCATCCGCCGGAGGTTTTTTTTTTCTTCTTCACCGTCTTTCCCGCCGATCGCACGCGCGCAAATACAATTCCTTTTCTTTTACCACCTCCACAAGCGGCGACGACAGTGGCAACTCATCGACACAACCCAACTCAACAGCAAGAAGAACAAACAATAGCAGTAGAACGACAGCACAAACACTCACACTTTGTCCAAGATGGAGTACCTTATGCCTCTATGGTTACGCCAATACATTACCCAACGACAGAAGCGAGGTACGTCAGGTAAAATAAAATAAAAACAACCTCAGCACAAGTCTGCCACCATGCTTGGCTGCAAGTGCTAAACTCAAAGCAAAAGTACGAAGGTTAAACACAAAGCAACTTTGTTTGTGGTTTACGATTTTTCATAGAGATACCAGAGGACATCGCCCAGCATCTCCTCCATGTCTGTGCACAAGCACTCTACCAACGAGGCATGTCCCTTCTTTTTTTATATTGCATCTCTTCCCTTTTTGCATCGATCGATGCATGACAACTTCATTTTGTTTTCTTGGCTAACCGAACGATTACCACCTAATTACCATCATTAACAAAACCCCAACAGACCCAGCAACCCTCGCGGAGCCGAGAAACATTTCTGTCCAACAATCCTTCCACCGGATCCTCCACTCCACCCTCCTCACCTCCACCACCACCACCACCTCCTCCAACCATGCCACCCCACAATCACCACAACCACAACCACCCTCTTCAATCCGCAACTCCAAATTCCCGTTCTCGTCAACACCTTCAATGTTCAAGGCACTCGGCCCCCGGGACATGGATACCTTGAACAGCCAAGAGGTTGTCCGGTTAGCCATTTATGTGATGAAGCGCAGCTCTGTCGAGTTGGCGGATCCAGTGTTGTGTGAGAAGGTACATACCGAAGGCGAGAAGAAGCGCACCGCAGCTGCTTCTGCTGCTGGTGGTGGTACTAGTGGCGCGGGTGGTGCATTGAAGAGATTATCAAGTATAGAGAGCAGCCGGAAGGAAGCCAGAAGCACCGTCGCCAAATCAAGCAGCAGCAGCAATAACACCAACAAAGGAAGTGCCAACACCAACATTACAGCGAGCTCGATCTACCTAACAAAGGACTTTGACATCGGCAACAGTTTACTCCACCACCGATCAAAGCGACCCAGTCGCTCCTTGGAATCCGTCCTCTCCATTGCTACCTTCTGTGCCCGCGCCTCCAAACCCTCTGCTCGTAGAGCCTCCGCCGGTTCTAGTAGTGGTGCCAGCGATAACGGGAACGGGAGCAATAACAGTAAAGGTGGAGATGGTAGACCGTCGACGACGGCGGCGGCGATGGTGGGTGCGAGATGGTTGGCGAAATTGGGACAGATGGTGTTTGGGGGTCCCTGCGCACAGGCAGGTCATTCGCATCATCGCCGGACGAGACATAGTCCTGACCTCCTCGATCTACGAACCGCCACCAATACCAACGAGAGTACCAGGAGTGGCAGATCGGTACAAGGAGCAACAGCGGCACCGACGGAGAAACTGTGCAAGCATTGTTCAGGAGCCATGACCTGTCTTGCAATCTCGATCCTCCGCGAGGCATCCTCCTCCTCATCATCATCTACCGACTCTGCTCTGTCAGGACAAGGAAGAGGAATCGAAGGAAGGGCGTCGGTCAAGAACTTGCCAGCGCCTCCGCCGGGGTTAAGGACTGCAGGGGCAACGCCGGTTCAAGATTCGGGGTTCGAGAGCGGGGTTTCTGGATTCGAGCTGCTGGATGCTCAATCGGACGAGATCGCGTCCGACGCGTCTTCTTCTTCATCTTCCTCTCTATCATCACCTACTACGACTTCCTCAAAGTTACCGTCCCCAGAAACAGGGATGCTGCGCCATGGTCAGAGTTCTCACGCTACCAATGCTAGTCGAGAGGGATCACAAAGGAAAACCAATGAAGACTACCGGCCACGACTGGAGCTCAAACACAAGACCAGGATCCGACCCCGTACTGATGGTTCTGGTGGTTCAACTCCGAGGATGGCAGCGTCGCCTTCGCCCTCTGGCGGGTCACCATACATCATATTCGACAAATCCCACCAAAACGACACGGTGATCCGGCACCCACTCCAATTAGACACCTCCAACCAGCACCAAGCAGGACAGGGACAAGAACAAGATCTGTACGAGGAAGAGTATGAAGCCAGCGAGTCAGGCGCCTGGTCACCATCATCAGTCCTGTCAAGTTCGCTCGCAGAAGAGTTTGGACTCGACTTGACAGCGGGCGGCAACTGGAGGAGTAACATGTATGCGAGCACAGGAACTCGTACGCCTCGTGCTGAGGATGTGGATGATGATGGGATGGATAGTCTGCCGTTGGGAGAACGGGTAAAGACGCGACTGGAGCGTGATCTGGCGGAAGCTTTAGGTACACCTGTCCTCAGTGAGCCTATTTCTACTTCATACTCGCCTTTCATCACACAACCACCGCAGCCGCCACCACCACCACAACCAGTAGCAGTAGCAACAGCGGTGCCTTTTATGCCATCAATCCGCAGACCGTCCATCACTGGGCTAGGCATCCACGCCCCCGTGCGGAGCAACAGCAACGTTGATACCGGCAGTGATGATGGCGAGGAAGAAGCCTTCCACCAGGCGCTCGACTATTTCATCCACCCACTCTCGACCTCACCACACCAAAGGGTATCTCCACGAACCACCACCACCACCGCCACCACCACCGCTCCCCTTACCATCCCCGGCGCCTCCGTCATACCTACAGAAGCCCTCACAAATGCGAACAAGAGCCCTGGTACAGCGCCGTCACCAACGTTCCTGCAGCCCTCTCCATCAAACTACTCTTCTCCACCTTCTTCCCCACCTTCTTCACCAGCCCCAGTGTCCCCAGCAGTCATGTCCACTCCAACGACAGACGATGTTGCGACACCTTTGCTACCGCCTGCTTCAGGAGATGAGGAGAAAAAAGAAAAGGAGGAGGAGGAGGAGGAGGAGGAGGAGGAGGGTGCAGAATCGTCAAAGACGCGTCCGTTTTATGGAGTGGGGATCCACGGCCGAGCATCTGTGGAAGAGTCCGCGCAGGAGGGTGGGGAGCCTATACAGAAGAAGGCTTCTCCCATGGACTTGGGACATGAGTCGATCCTGCCAGCTGTCGATAGCGATGATGACGGCGAGGAAAGAAAGAGGGAAGAGAAAGTAGAAGGGGTCACTTTTGAACAGCCTTCCGTCAATATTGTTGAACCCACTGGCGATGCACTAAAGCGGCCTAACGATACTGATGGGCCTGTAGATGAGGTGCACGATGTGGAAGACGTCGAGGCAGTAGATTCTCAATCGACCACTACAGCAGCAAGAGCGGAGGAGGAGGAGGAGGAGCCCACGAGTACCGAGAGACGTCTGTCAACGTTGAGATATGGTGGGGTTGGATTACATGCTTTGACGCCCTCGGACGAGTATGTCCAGAATATTGAGGAAGCAATGCAACGTCCTCCGCCTGTCGATATGAGCGCGTCGTATTTTGATTTAGAGGATAAGGAGGAGGATGACAGGGGCGAGACCAGAAACTCAACAGAAGAGCAACAAGATGACAAGGACAAGGGTGGGGACGCGGTACAGACAGACGACCACACGACCGAGGAAACAACCACCGTCTCATCCGCCATCGACAGAATAGAAGACAGCTCCCTTGCCGCCACAGAGGCCAAGAGCCACATCATGACTGCGCTACGCTACGGCGTTGTGGGGCTCCATGGCAAGACGCCCTTTGAGGAGTACGCCCATAAGATCGAGGAGTCTATCCAGCGCGGCGCACAAACCATGGAAGGCGAAGACTTGAAGGAGGAGAGGAGGTCTGACTCTGGTGGTGAGGAGGAGGACCGTGAGGTAACTGCGCACAAAAAAGACGCCACCAACAAACCATTTCCACTCTCCATCAGCACCACTCGCCCCTTGTCTTCAGTATACACCCACGGACCCACAACCGACAGCAGTTTCGACTATTCCTCCTTATCCGACAACCTAGACTCCTACGACTCCTCCAACCCCTCTTCCCCCTCCAGCCCCTTCCCTTCCTCCCCCTCCACCACCACCCCTCAAACAGCTGTCCAAAAAGAACTCCATGACCTCCGCATAGCCTCCCAACGCCGTCGAAAAATCCAACTCGTCGATGATGCACAACGCAAGAAAGAACAACTAGCCCGGATCCGAGAACAGCTCGAACGGAAAGCCCTAGGCAAGATCCGGGAACAAGTCTCGTTCTGGGAGACCAAGGGAGTGTTGGAACAGAAGGTTGTGGGCGCTGAGGAGGTTGTTGAAAACGATGATGATGGCGAGGATGGGATGGATGGGGGTGAGGGTGGAGCAATATCCGAGAGCAACAAGGAGTTGCCAGGTGGGCTGTCGTTGAGTCTGGAACATCTCCGAGGAGGAGGAGGAGGATGGGGAGGAGGAGGAAACGGAAATAGGAAATCGTCGGGGGAGCCAATATCTCCAGGGAACAGCCAGTCCCCGGGGGGTTACTATAGCGAGATGCCGCAACTGGCCACACGACGGTCTCTTTCCACAGCGGCTTCTTCAACCAACCACAAGATCCATTCACAAGCAGGATTGCGTCCGTCCTCCGCTCCGGAACCTAGTGAGATTGACGCCTTCCTTTCCAATGTCGACTAATTTTAACCGCTCTTTTTTTTTCATGGCGCACAAATACACGTTTTTCTTTTATTCTATTAGGACTTGTGTTTTGGAGACTGATGGGGTTTATTCGAGACTATGATACAGAATTGACGAAGGAAAACGAAAACGAAACAGATTGGAGAGAACAAAAGAAAGGGAAAACGCAAGACGGAGAATACAACACAAAGAACGAAATAATGACCAAAGGAGAGCATATACTAAGACGGACGAAAGAATAAAAAGGTATATCGAGAATGAAAAGCGCCCAAACAGCCCTCACCTCCTTCGTACGAGGAAGAGCGTGGAGGCAGAATGAAATAGGTCACTTATTCGAACAGACGAACGTCCAAGTCTCCAGAAAAGTCCCACACAATGATATTCCTGTCTTGCGAAGTGCTATAACCATGGAGAGAAATGAACAAATCGAAGTTGGCTTCAAGTACTCATGTATGCATAAATATGACCCAGTTGCATAGACAAATAATATCCCGTCTAATTACCTGATGATGCGGCTGGAGGAGAACTGGACGTCAAAGACCCAGCTGACATGGCCGCTGTCCAGATTCAAGATGCACTGTCCAGTCGTCATATCCCAGACCTTAACGGTATGATCATAGCTTCCGCTGACGATCCGGTTGTTCTCAAAGTGCAATGTCCTGACCAATGCAGTATGACCCGTCAATGTTCTCAGACATCTTCCTGTACGCGCCTCCCAGATCTTGATCGACTTGTCGTTCGAGCCCGACACAATCGTCTCACCATCAAACTGGACACAAGCCAGACCGCGGTCATGACCAATAAAGTCCCGAACACATTGTCCCGATCCAATGTTCCACAGCTTGACCATACCATCACCCGACGCCGAGACAACCTGACCCCTGTGAAGTTGCACAGCATTCACCGGTCCACGGTGTCCCGTCATGGTTTTGACTAGCGCAAACGTCTTGACGTCCCAGACCTTGATTGATGTATCCTTGGAGCAGCTGACGATGTACTGGTCATCAAAGCAGACATCGAGGACTCCTGCAGTGTGTCCATGCAGTCTGGAGAGAATCGTCCGGTTCTCCATGTCCCATACAATGATCGTGTTGTCCGATGATCCCGAAACCATGATCTTGTCGTTGAACTGGAGACAGAGGACTGACTGCGAGTGGCCCTGAAGGGTATGTGTGCACTTGAGTGTATGCAGATCCCAAAACTTGATCGTCTGGTCCCTTGATCCCGTCACAATCTTGTAATGGTCAAACTGCACGCAGTAGACACTGTCGGTATGGCCGGTGAGCCTGGTATTGGGTGGGGCCGTTGTCCACCGTCTCTCGAGCTGGGTACGGTCATGACACAGCATCTTCCAGTTGAGCGGTTTGGAGGTGATCTGCTTTGATACTGCTACTGTCGTAGATGCCAATGCCTCTTGAGACTGGGATGCTGTAGCTGCGAAGAGAGCGCCAGCGGCGGCGGCAGTCGAGTCGGGGATGACCTTGCGGGGGAGTGAGGGTGGGATCCTGACCTTCCATTGCTTCTGATGGAGATAGACATTCTTCCAGACCTCGTTGTCGCGCGAGAATTGGTTCCAAGTCCTGGAGATCAAGGCGACCTTGGTGAGGTTGTGCATGTCGACAAAGAGGAGGATATAGATGGCGATCTCATAGGGGAGCTTGGAGAGGAAGTCTATGAAGACGGGTCCACGTAGCATGATATTGTAGTGTTGATCGATTAGCAACTTGCGCTCTTCTGGGGCTGGGTAAGTAATAATCCGCTGCTGCTGTCGAGAGGCCCCGTCTGTAGATATGACAGAGTCCATCGATGCATTGTCGAACTGTGTTATGAGTGCTGTCGTTGATGAGTTGAACCCATTTGCATTGCTAGTGTTGATGCTAGTGTGGTTGACTGGGCGTGGTGAGTGTGTGTCCATGTGGGGCTTGAATGACTAATTGGCTGGCTGACTGGTTGGTTGGTTGATTGGCTGTGAATGGCGAAGGAGAGGAAGAGGAAGAGTGCTGGATGTGTATTCCGTGTAGTCGCGAGTTGTAATAGAAGCAAGCAGCAGTGTGTGTGTGTGTGTGTGTGCAAAAGGCGGACAGCAAACGGTCTGATGAATGCGGAAGTGCAGTGCTGCACAGTGTGTGTGTGTGTATGTGTGAGTGTGGTAGCAAGGGAAATGAGGAAGAAGAGGAAGAGAGAACAAGAAAGGAAAAATATTTTTTTGGGCACAAAGATTGGGCGAACGAAATCACCGCGCTCGGTTTCAGGTTGAGAAGTCCACATGAACCATTATTATTGTTACCCCACAGTACACAAAGCGCAGGCATGAGATATGTGCGATGATGCTGTGTGCCCCTCTTTAAAGAACACATCGCCTAATAGTAGTTAGTAGAAAAGTTGAAAAAGTACCTTCGGTTCCAATGACAGGGCCATAGTAGTCGAGGAGGGACGAGGAGTCAGAACCATCGCGACGGAGCATCGCCCGCGAGGTCGACGAACGGGCACCGGCCACATACGTCGGTGCAAGATCAATCGCCGGGCTAGGCTGCAGGATCAGGTTGGGCGCAGGAGAATAAAGCGAACACTGCATCAGATCCAGACTCGTACTGGCCTTTGACGACGATCCCGTCCTCAAGGGGGATTTCAGAATAGATGCCGTCGATGGCGACCATGAAGACGAATACGGATTCACAGAGAACACCGCTGCCGACTGACTAGGTGGGGTTGTCGTCGGTGACTTGATCGGTGTTGAAGTCAATGTCGATGATGATACCGATGATGATCCAGCTCTGATGATCCGTGTTCTTGCTGTTGCTATTACGGATGTGGTTGCCGCTACCGTTGGAGTTGTTGTTGCTCCTGGAGATGAAGAGGAAGGGGTGGGCAAGGACGAAGAGGAAGACGTCGTTGATCCAGAAGACACGGGGCCAGTAGAGGAAGTAGACGAGGATGTCAGGGGAGGACTGCTCGATCGGTCTCGGAAGGAGGCAAATGTCTTGACCTTGAACCGACTACTGCCCTTGGATTTGGTCTTGTGTGGAGCGACTCCTGCATCTGAGGTCGAGATGGTTGTCGCAGTAAGCGATTGGCTTGTTGAGGATGATGAGGATGAAGGAGGGGTACTGAGAACAGTAGAGAAGTGCTGGGACGAGGTCAGCTCGGTCGGCGAGGAGGACGAGGAGGGCGGTGAGGCTGAAGGAGAGGAGAGGGAGGACGAGGGGGAATTGAGCGATGACTTGCGATGAAGCGAGAAGGCATGCTTGGCCTTGAGGAACAAGGCCGAGGTCTGTATTTTCAACAATAGATGCCCCATTGAAATGAAAAAGACGGCGGTCCAGCGGCAATAAGGAGGGAAAAGGGAGGAAAGGGTTTGTGGTAGTTAGCGTCTGTTTATGTATGAAAGGAAAACGTTTTGGTCGAAGGTTGTTTGGGCCGTAGAGTGGATATCCAGGGTGCGGTAAGAAGGGAACGGCGGGAAGAGTGGTTGTGCGATTAGAAATGGGAGAGGGGAGAGGGGAAGGTGCTGTTTGGTTTTAACAATGCTCTCTTTCTCTATTGCTTTCTGTTTTCTGTTTTGCGTGTTGTAGTTTTGCGACAAGGTGTTGCGATATAGTAGATAGATGACTGCTGTCGTCAGTGAGTATTCTTGCGAAAGAAAGGGAATGGGGTGTGTGCGTGGTAGCGTGAGCAAAGAGGAAATGCGGTGCCTGAAATTATGTGAAGTGTGCACAGGAGGGACGAAAAGAAGTGACAAAAAGTAGCGGAAAATATGGAGAAATATGAAAAGCCGTGGCTGTGAGACCATGTTTGAACAAACACTACAACAATGAGGGGAGGAACGAAGGAAAACAAAGAAAGTAAACTGAATCACTCTTTTGCTCATGCATGGGTGAGGTTGATGAGGAATGAGGAATGGGGGCTTCTTCTCGTCTTGTGGTTGTAGTTGAATTATTCGTTACCCTTGTTCAGTTGTTGTTATGTTGAAGTTCAAAGGCCAGTTCCCGGGGACAACGGGAACACCATTGTTGAAGGAGGAGGAGTAGATAATGACATGTACATGCGTTGTCCTGTCAGCGAAGGGAAGGGAAGGAAGATCAAAGCAAGGGGGCATAGAAAGAAAGAGGCGAGATGGTATGGGATGGGATGTAAGGACGGGATAAGGAGGAACCTACAGCTGTGGATTGGACCATTGTACTGGGTGTAGTGGATGCAATGTATCGATGCGATGCGATGTGCGAAAGAGAGAAAGAGGGTGAGAGAGAGACAAGTGTGAGATGGAAGAGAGACGAAGGAGCGGAAGGGTGAAAAGACAAAAGGGAAGAGGGAAAAGGCAAAAAGACGGAGACAACGAGAGAGACGGATCCGAAGGGAGAAGGTTCATAAAGAGGAGGTGGTGAGGACGAGAAGGAGTGTGGTGGCAAAAGGGGAGAGAGTATGCGTTGTCGAGGGAGGACGGATGTCTCGAGAGGGAACGAAAGAGGATGAAGGAGGGTGGATAGGCGAAGAGGATGCTGCGAGGTGAATAAAGTAGATGAAGGAGTGAAGGGAAGAGGAAAGGGAAGAAGAAGAGAGGAGTGAAGAAGAGAGAGGGATAATCAAGGTTGAGGGAAAAATAGGCGGCGAGAAGGAAGAGAAGAGCAAAGCACACTGGTCATTTGGCCACCACCACTCACGTCAATCGATCCATCACCCACACGCCCCTTTTGTATATTATTCTGCTACCCCTGGTTATTATTATTATTATTGTTTTCTATTGCTGCCTTCACACACTCCCTCCGCATCCTTTTTCTTCTTTTTCTCATTGCTCAAAAACCACTTTTCCTCCTTCTCTTTTTTCCCTCCATATTTCTCAATTCGCATCACTCACGCATTTAACGCAATACACACACATGAAGAACAAGGCTCCAAGTGGAATGTACTGTAGTGCGATTTACTCGGATCCTATACTCCCGCTTTTTTTTTTTTTTTTTATTCTTCACTGGATTTGTCACCGATGGACAACACACGCCAACACACACACACCGGTCCATAAAACCATGATGACAACTAACGAAATTAGGTAGCGATGAATGGTTCGATGGATCCATATTCATCGATGACAAAAGCCTCCCTTTCCAAGCTCAGCTTTAAAAAAAAAAAAAAAAAAAAAAAAAAAGATCAAGGAGGAAAAGCAACTCCCGCCCCGTGCAGCAACAACAACAACATGCGGAGGCTGTCGTTTGCTCGAACCACCTCCAGTGCCCGTCATTGGTCTGTATATTTGTCTCCTCTGGTTCATTACTCCACCTCACACGGATAATTGATCCCTGGAGAACCATTCCTCGGGTCTCACAGTCTATTACTATTTTCTCATCTAAACAACCCGAGAATTGACCGAGTGACTGAGGAATTAGTCAAGAACCATTTTTGACCAACCTTCTGACCTGTTTTCATGTCGTTGCTCCTATTGTTTTATGTTCATGTGATCAAAATAGTGCAGAGTCCCTTTTTATCGCGATCCGAATGGCATTTAGGAAGGTGGATGATGCTCAGCCCAATTTCACCCAGGACGTTTGTCCGCATGGCACAATGTTACTCCTTACGGAAAGCGATCGACAATTTGCGCCTTCGCTGACGCTTTTCTTGTTTTTCTTCTTCGCATTTTCGCCTTTTGCGAGTGGGTCGCTATTTTTTGTCGAGTAGTTTGCACAAACGCGACAACAGGGGAAAAAAGGAAAAGTGCGCCACCAAATACACAGACACGGATACATCAGAAAGTCCGCAACAAGAAGAGCTGATGGATGGCCGACTGATCTCTCTCATCAAATCGCCCCTTCAAACATAACCAGCAGCAAAAAAATCACCAGGGATCATAGGCTGGCATCCTCACCGCTGATCGCATCTTGCTTGATCCATGTTGTCTTTATTACCGCCACACATACGTTTTTCTTTTTTGGATCCTCCAAGCCTCTTCATATCCTAGATATCACATGGATGAGATGGGCCATGCGCATGATAGCAGTATGGGCCATGTCCATGTCCACTTTTCTTTCCATTCACGAACAAAACGCACAACCGGCCTACTCGACAGTGCCCTTTCTATTTATTGCTCCTTGGGCTTGGTCACTCCTGCAATCAAAACAACGAGCGTGGTCCATTATTCTATACCCTTACTGGCAGCAGCAATGCCATGATGCCCTTTCCATCATCATTGAGATCATTGCTCATATATCCTTCCAGGTACCATTTGCGCCTATCATTGCCCTCCTTTCTATTTGTACCATTGACAGGGTTCTAACACGAACTTGGAGAAAGACTAGACCAGTCTATATCCCAGCCCCTCTCCAACTTCCCGACCAACCGAATAGTCGTACAGAGTCCGAATGGTATGCTTTCTTTATTTAAAGTATGCATGAGTTCGATTGGCACAAGTGAAAAAATAGAGCAATTTCGTTTCCTCCTCTGCCTTATCCGTCTTGCTTTTACTCACTTTTACTCTTCTCTCTCCCTCTCCCTCTCCCTCTCTCTCTCTCTCCTCTTCTTCTCATCACTTTCCCTTCTTCTCTTCATCCTCGATTCCATTCCCTCCCGCCATCCTCCTCATCTCTCTTCTCTTCTTCCCTCTTCCTCTCTACCGCCACCCTCTCCTCCTCTCTTTTTCGCTCTTTGATTCGTCAACCCCCCACCCACCCTTTTTTCAGGTACTGACTTTAAAGAGGCTTTTCTTGGGTCTCACTCAGCTTACTGCCTTCTCCACACATACACACAACTTGTTCATCCCCCTTCTCCTTTCCTGCACCCTCTTCACCCGAACACACTCCACCACCGACCCACCACACGTTACAACGGCAAACCCTTGTCCATCCACCCTGTCTTCCACTCTCACTCTCACTCACCACTCACCACTCTAGCCCCTTCAAATAATCGATTTGACTCCTGCTGGCTGCCTCCTTCTCTCCTTCCTCTCTTCACTCTCCTTCAACAACCACGCTATCATCCTCTCACTTCTCATCCTAATCCTCATTCTTCATTCTTACCTCCAACAATCACAATACCAACAACAATAACAGAAACAATAGACTTGGTCATCTAAAGACATGAGTGGAAGAGATCGCTTGGCCGACTTCCAGGTACAGTCTTTCTTCTTTCTTTATTGCATTCGGCTTTTCTCTTTTCTGCCATTCAAAGAGTCCCTGTTGGAGTAACCGAGTCTGATATCACTCTAAACACCAACGCTTGTCCCTGTACTGCATTACTCCTCTAGGCCCAGTCCAACAACCAGAACCAGGGCTACGGGTAAGAACAGCAACTCTTCACTTCATCAAACAGTGCATAAAGATGGATACCTGCAGCAGCTGGACCGTCCAGGAGCTCCAATGAATCGACATACCTGTTATGGCTTATTACAAAACATCCTAACCACTCACCGCTTGTCTCACCTCATCTTCAATTGTCACAGCCAGCAGCAGCAGTACGGTGGCAACCAGTACGGCAACCAGCAGCAATACGGCAACCAGCAACAGCAGTACGGTAACCAGTATGGTCAGCAGCAGCAGTATGGTAACCAGCCGAACCAGTTCGCCCAGCAGAACCAGTACCAGCAGCAGCAGCAGTACGGTGGTCAGCAGCAGCCTGCTTCCCCATCCAGGATCGAGATGGTCTCTGTCAATCACAACAATAACAACAGCGGTGCCGCGGGCGGCAACGACATGAACGCCTTCTTCAGCGAGGTATGTTTCCATAGACTCTTGCTGTTTACGCTTTTTTTTGTCACTACCTGACTTGGAACAATATCCTGCACAACAAAAGAGACGAGAAATAGAAGAGAGTTCAATTTCGGGCTCAATGTTGATATGGGAGCAAAAAAGATAAAAAGGGCACTTAAGGTGGACCAACGATTCTGGAGGCAAGAGGCAAGAGAGCGCCTTTGTAACAGGAGCTGGAATTATGAAGGAGGCAAGGGTACTCCCCTCTCTCTCCTGTGTGGAAGAAAGCAATCAAGAAATATGCGTTTAGAAAGCGCTCTGTTTTAGTCGCCTTTGCCGCAAATAGGTCTTGCTCAGCAGCTGGAACATATTGCATTTGGTGCGACCTGCATCTTATTAACCCCCGATGCATGCACTACATTGTTTTATATTTGTTTCTAGGTGACCTCCATCCAAGAGGACATTACCAAGATTGAACAGAACATTAACAAGATCGAAGAGTTGCACGATGTTTCGCTCAACAGCGTCACCACCGAGGACCAGACCGCCAGGACTACCCGTCAATTGGAGGCCCTCACCGCCGACACCACCCAATTGTCCAACAGAACCAAGAAGAGAATCAAGGGTAATTGCACTGACGTTTTACCTTCTGCTCCATCACTGTTTTCTTTGCTGCTGCTTTGCATGTGGCATCGATTGCTGACTCTATTCTCGCATCTTTGTGTTAAATCAGATATTGAGTTGGCTAACCTTCGTTTGGCCAACTCGTCCGAGATTCAGATTCGCAAGACTCAGGCTGGATCGTTGAAGGAAAAGTTCTTGAAGACCCTTCGTCGCTACCAGTCGGCTGAGAGCGAGGCTAGAAAGAAGTATCAGGGACGCATGGAGAGACAGTACAAGATTGGTAAGGCAGCATGTTCATATGGCTGTGGGAATTGTCGTTAGGTTGCGTTGGTAAATGTGGATACTAACAGCGACTTTCTTACATGTGATGGATATTAGTCAAGCCTGATGCCACCCCTCAGGAGATTTCTCAGGTCATGGAGAGCGACAACCAGCAGATTTTCGCTCAGTCTGTCCTCAACAGCACCCGTTACGGCGATGCCAACAGAGCCCTCCGTGAAGTCCAGTCTCGCCACGACGACATTAAGAAGATCGAGAAGACCATTCTTGTACGTTTTTCTCTGTCTTTAAACCCTGTCTGTTGACTGAATGAACACAGCTGTGAATTGTTTGACTAATATCGTCGGTTTTATCTTTTGAACCTGTAGGAGTTGCACCAGTTGTTTATTGACATGGAGACTTTGGTGACGGAGCAGGCCGAGGTGATGAACACCATTGAGGAGAACACCCAGCAGACGGATATCCACTTGGAGACCGGAAACAAGGAGGTCGACACGGCCATTGTGAACGCCCGTGGCGCCAGAAAGAAGAAGTGGATCTGCTTGATCATCACCCTCATCCTTCTCATCATTATCGTCATCGTCATCTTGTCTAAGACCGATGTTTTTAAGGGCAACGACAAACCCAAGTAATAAGAATACTATGCAATTTTGCACTGCATTGCTACACGTTGTGCCTTTCGTAGAAGCCATCTCGCCGTGACACGAACTTTTCTTAGTCGCGTTTTTCTATCACCTCAGGAGAAGAAGTAACCCACCCACCAAGCCGACTATCGATTACATTACGAAACCCCTCACTCTTTTTACCCTTATCTTCAAAAGAATAATATCACGCTCTTTACAAATATAATAAAAAACAAAGACAAATCGTTATGATTGCCTGATACCTTCACTGACCCTCTGCCCAATGGGACATGGCACGAAAAGTGGAACGCGCTGAGCTGACAAAGGGTCTCTCTTTCCCTCTCCTCTTCGCATTTGTCATTTGCCCGAATCAAAGCACTAACCTTACTGTCCCAGACTTAGTAAGGAGAGCTAAGCCACCCATGATGAATGGTGAGATCGAACTCGAAATTTGAAAGAGTACAAAAGCAAAGCGCGATTTGCGTTTTTTTCTTTCCCACAACTTCACACACTCAACGCTCCCAGTCATTCTTGCCTCAACAATTAGAGCCGTTCTTTGCACTTCAAGGAGCCAAACACCAACCGCAACCTTCCGACACCTACTCATTCGCCCTCGTTTTACTACTACCGTTCTTCTCTCAAGCCTCGCTATCACCAGCAACAACCACCACCACTTCTCTCAACACCAGCAAAGAAACAACATGTCGACCGCTACCAAGGACCAGCCTTCGATCCTCAAGTGGGCCAACGACAAGACGGGCGAGTTCAAGCGCCAGGTCTCGTCCTTCCGTGACGTTATCTCTGATGAGCCTGGGTCCAAGTTTGTTCCCGAGGCGTAAGTCTTTTTTGACTCTCATTTGTCTTTGCTTTTGTTCTTGTTCTTTGTTTGACAGGATGGAGGAGGACGGTGTGAGAGTCTTTGCGGATGTGGCGAGGATGGCAAGAAGGAAGGAAGATGAAGAAGAGAGGGAGAACGTGGTGAACTCCAGGACATTGCGCTGGAAGGGAGAGAAGACAGCGCGACTTCCTCCTTCCTAATGTTTCATTCTTTCTTTTTCTCACGCCGAGTTCTTTTGTGAAGCGCAGTGAAATACATTGTCGCGATCATGCAAAAACAAGAAATGATGACTAACACTCTCGCCATTGGATAACGTCCTTCCGGCGCTTTGCTTTCCTTAGTGGTCGTTACCACCTTTACATCTCGTACGCATGCCCCTGGGTAGGTTTTTTTATCATCTCTTCCTTTTTCTGTCTCCTTTCAACCCTTTGAACACTTAAAAACCGAGCCATTTCTCAGCCCCATGCCTCTCACACCAATTGATTTCTAACCAAATACGCCTCACGCGTCACGCCCTTCCCTTCCACCTTTCTCTCTCCCCTCTCTCTCATTAGGCTCACCGCACGTTGCTTGTCCGCGCGTTGAAAGGACTGGAGGACATCATCTCGCTGGATGTTGTCCACTGGCACATGCAGGAGAAGGGCTGGCCCTTCAAGGACGGATATGAGGACTCGTTGTACGGAGCCAAGTTTGTCCGCGAGATCTACTTCAAGGCCCAGCCTGACTATGCTGGTCGGTTCACTGTTCCCGTTCTTTGGGATAAGAAGACCGAGACTATTGGTATGTCCTCCTTGGGAGTTGTATTTTTTGTCGTATGTGAGAAACAAGAATGTGGATAATGGTCACTAATCTGACGTTCCCTAAAATTGCGCATGCATTATAATAGTCAACAACGAGAGCAGTGAGATTATCAGAATGTTGAACACCGCATTCGACAAACTGGTCCCCTCCAAGGCCGGCATCAACTACTACCCCGCCAACCTCCAGACCGAGATCGACGCCACCAACGAATGGATCTACGACACCGTCAACAATGGCGTCTACAAATCCGGCTTTGCCACCACCCAAGCCGCCTATGAGAACAACGTCTACCCTCTCTTCAAATCCCTCGATCGCATCGAAGACATCCTTTCCAAGGCCGATTACCTTGTTGGAAACACCTTGACCGAGGCCGACCTTCGTCTCTGGACGACCATTGTGAGATTCGACCCGGTTTACCATGGACACTTCAAGTGTAACATCAAAGGGATTGAGAAGGATTACCCTCACATTTTGAAGTGGACTAGGAGGATTTATCAGTTGCCCAAGATTGCGGAGACGGTGAACATGGAGCATATCAAGAACCATTATTATCAGTCCCATTTGCAGATTAACCCAACTGGTGTTGTCCCCGCCGGAAACGGACCTAACCTGGCCGAGCCCGTCATCGTCTAAGTCCTGACTGAATGGATGGGACAGACGATGAGGAAGGACCAGGAGCATGAGCAGGAGTAGCTTAGCCGAACATTGTTCTTTTTTTTCTTGTTCTTAGGACATTCTTTCTTTTTGTACAGTTTTTACGAAGCAGCAAAAAATAAAATAGCTGAGCCATAACCATTCTGTTGTGTCCTTTGTCCCAACCTAAGCGGTGGAGTGTGAAGTCAAGGTGGTGGGTGACCATGATGGGGTCAGATAAGGGGTGATTAAAGGTTTCCAAAGTCTTTATTCCCAACACGTCAGGTTCAAGGCCAGATTTTTGATCTTTTTGCTTTTCCTCGGAGGGTGTGTTTTTTTTGACTGGCTCTGCGTGCATGAGTTCTTCATGGGAGGTTAGTTCACACCTAAAGGAGGTTTTTGTCCCAGTTGCTTGTGTCCCACGCTGCCTTTTTTTAGGTGCACTTCAATTCCCTGGTAAGTTTCGAGTCCGCTGTTGTGCTTTGATCCTAGATTGTGCATCCACTAGCACACAAACACAACGACGACGACCCCCCCCCCCCCCATCTCAAATAGCAACAGCTATCAATCGCAACTACCTTCTACCAACACACTCTCCACCACAACCACCTCTAAATACGATATTCATTATCTCATTGACAATAGCTCTTGCTGCTCTCATCATCGCTACCCATATCGAATACGCTTCTGTAGTCTCTGTCCTTCC
Organism: Linnemannia hyalina; assembly: GCA_019671135.1. NCBI lineage: Eukaryota > Fungi > Mortierellomycota > Mortierellomycetes > Mortierellales > Mortierellaceae > Linnemannia > Linnemannia hyalina. The sequence goes on from JAHRHY010000001.1 coordinate 377,120, forward strand.
ATCCTGCACCACCGCCAACAAGCCTGCCAACGCCACCGAATCCCGATTCGTCAACAGCAGTACTGACGCGTCGACATTACACACCCACCCCAAGAAAACCAAGTCTCGGCGCAAGGGTTTTCGCGTTCTTCCAGCGTTGTCGCAGGGTTGGCGATGATACCTCATCCTATCGAGTTCGTAGAGGTTGATCGGGTCTCCCTCGACTGCCGAGAAGCAAGAAGAACAAATTACCGACGCTGGGTGGGTCGTGTTCAGGGCGGAAATACGCACTGAGCACCACCCAAATACAAACAACGATCCGTTTACATCCATTGAGTAAAAAATTGGACACAGTGCTGTTTCTCTCGGCATCCACCCTTTCCATTTTTTTTCTTGTCACAAGCATCCACCTTCCTCACTCTTTTTTTTTTTTTTTTTTTTTTTTTTTTTAATTCTGACAAACAACACAGAACAGGTACTTGGGGACCACAGACCGAAACCCCATCCACCAGTTCCAGTCCGATCCGGAAACTGGCTCTGCACAACAACCGTCGCTTGCTCTTCATAGCTTAAAAGGAAGACAAAATAAAACTAGATACGCATAAAGGAGATTCTTCCCAGACCTTCCATCATTGACAACCTCCTCCTTTCTAACAAACTCTCCAACAACCACTCGTCAGCAGCGCAAGTCCCATCCTCGTGTGTATGGCGCTTCACTAGCCACACGAGCAGATAATCATCCTCCACGACTTGTAAAGAGAGCCCCTTAATTTCTACGTCACCGAAATTATGATCGTACGCGCTGCTTCCCAGGAACCACTAGGGCTTGAATTTAACGAAAATATGTAGGAGGATTGGCGCAATTGGCAGCGCGTCCGTCTCCAAAGCGGAAGGTCGGGAGTTCAAGTCTCTCATTCTCCACATTCTTTTATATTTCGACAGAAACACACTTTTTTTTTTTTTTTTTTTTTGTTGGAGGTGGTCGAGCCTTTGTGTACTGTACAACTAACAGGCAATGGCAATATGAACGTCAGATCGAAAGTGTGTGCTGAGAGCATGTTTTTTATTGAGATACAAGGCAGAAGTAATATTACAAAACGACATTGGGTCGATGAGGAGTAGCTCTATTAGCGGTTCATAAAGTTCTCCTTCGAGACTCGACCATTGTTATAGATCGACTGGATAGCCGATGACTTTTGACGACTGGCGTTGACAGCCATCTGTTCGGCAACTTTGGCAGCAACCGCAGCAGTCAACGAATGCGTCGAGGACAAGGTTGCTGTCGTCGTCGTTGTCGTATGTTGCTTCTTATGCTTGTGAGAATCCGTGGTAGTGGCCTCGTCCAACTTGCGTTTGCTGGACGATGTTGCTGTCGAGACAAGCAGTTTCGAATCAGCACCGTTCATGGATTCTAATTCCTTTTTGTTGGCCTTGGCCTTCTTCTTTTCCTTCTTTTCTGCCGCTATCCGTGCCTGCTTCTCTACCAGTGCGAGTTCCATGGCTTCCTGTTCCTCAGCTTTTGGGTTAAGAACAATCACATTCACGGCTTCATATGGCTTGGCGCACTATTTAGAACAGAACGACAATACAAAAAATGGATTAGTAACATGGCCAGATCAAAATTGGCGATTACAACGAACAAGCCGAGAACATGGAAAAAATGTACCTTAATACAGGTCTTAGAGGGGACTTCCTTCATAGCCTGCTCGGACATGACACATCCACAAGTGTCCAGGTACACGAAGCGGTATTTGCCACTCATCTCCTTCATGGTGATCGGGCAGATATAGCGAGAGACAGGTTCCTGGTCGTGGTTGGTGAGACTGGCGGACTGAGTCTCAGAGAAGGAAGGGTTGAGTTCGAGCTGGAGGGTAACCACATCCTTCAGGGACTTGATGTGCTTACAAATCAGATCGCCATCGCCGTAGGCTGTGCGGTCGAGGAGGAATTCGAGGATGGCATCTCGATTGTAGAGTTTGCCGAGTCCGCAGGAGACGACGGGGGAAGAAAGAGGTTTCTTGGAAAGGGCGCAGGTGAACCAGTGGACCCTGTTGAGGATGTTTTGGTCGACCTTGGCCTTTCGCTGCTTCTGCTTGACGAGTTCGTCTCGCTTGGGAATCGAGCCTCCATCGCAACCCATGTTGGTCCTGTTATTGACTGTTGTGGTAGTGGTGAGGGTTATAAGAGTCGGTTCCTGGTTTATACTCTTTGCAGTCAGTTGGTGTGATGCGGCAAGGAGTTGTTGAGGCGAGTGTTATGTCAAGAGTGAAGTGTGGGGGTAAGAGGAAGAACGTCCAACCTGCAAAGGTCCAAAGTCTTTATTCAAGAGTCTCGTGACTAAAGAAGAATGGGCGTATAAATTACGTCACCGAAGTGATTAATAGAGTAACCAAAACTAAGCCAAGGGCGAGTAACGGTTTGAAACTGCATCCAAGGAAAGTGTCCTTGGGCTGGAGATAGAGTGGTCGCTGTTGATCGATCAGGTGTCCTCGGATGGCACCCGGACCATTATCTTTGCATGCGCCCGGACCCAGACATTCGGGCCACTGGCTGTCCATGCACCCATACCAAATTTTGGCCATGCACATGTACCAGTTTTGTCCTTACACCCGCGCCATCCGCAGCCGTGGCTATCATGAACAATTCAATGAAACGAATCGCGGATGCCAACAACTTGCACAGCACAGCGAGACGATGAGTATTCGTAGCTACATACAATCTCCATGATACATACAATCTACATGCTGGTTAAGAGTGCGTGAGTAGGTATCTACTCCTCCTCGGTCTCTTGGGACTTGTGATCGAGCTCGACATCTCGTCAAACAACCACACGATGTACCCAAAGACGTCTTGCACCTGTTCCATTCACTTATCGTCCTTGTAGTTTACGGTCACCGGAGGTATCTCCCCTTTCACGACAAGTCTGTGATCGTTGCCGATCGCCGCGGCCGCCTTCATCTTACACTCGACGAACTCCCACTTGCTGGCATCAGCCACGACTGGCTTGCCGTTGTGTCGACAATCGAGCTTCATCCGGTTGAAAAGTGTCACCCCGAGCAGCGCTACATTCAGAGGAAAACCCGATACGAACGTCGTCCCCTTATTGGCCTCGACGACACCGACCATGCTCGCATCCATTGCGTTCCTCGGCTCGATCAAGTAGTTCACCTGGTCCGTGCCCCATCTTCCCGTAATGCTCTTCTCAGGGACGAGATCGAGATCTGGGAACAAGGCACAGGCCATCATGAAAAACAAGCCGGCGAACCTTATCATGCACGCCTCACTTGAATTGCCCATCGATCCCCTGGCGAACTTGAGGACCTCCAAAAGGATCTTCAACGCCTCCTGCCTTTCTCCGCTATCACAATCAACCACCTTCAGGCGCATTCGATCAATCTGTTGAGTGCCCACCCTCGCCTCAACGTCCACCATACTGAAAGATGAGAACCCTTTGGTCGAAAACCCGACATCGACGGTGATTTCGTTAATCTTGGCATCCAGGTACAACTTGAGGATAATCTGCAGCTCCTTGTCCTTCTCCTCTTTGTCCTTTCGTGTTTGTCTTTATTGTCCTCGTATTTTCCCCTGTTCCCCTGTCCTTCTCCTTGTCCTTGGACAGCAACGCGATGTCTCCATCAGGGAAAACACTGCACCTTCGGTGCTCGATCGCGATCCTGTTGCGATCCGGATGGAGTGACGACGGACCTACTCGAATCCGAAGGAGGAGCTCCTCAACAGTGACCGTTGTTGGGTTAACCTTGCAAGGAAATGGGTCTGCGGGCTCCCCTTTGACGGTGACAAAAAAAGCAACCCTCTGCCGCTATATGGTATAGATGAAATTAAGTCTTACACGTCAGCGAACAAGATGGATGGTCTTGGGTGGTGCCCCCAACGATAGTGTTGATGGAGTCAACATTTACTAACATAACTTGAGGGCGTAGGGCAAAAACGTGAATGGTCCTCTTGAAAACGCACTGTCGCCAAAGACATCGTAGAACTCGTCGGCTGGAAGAAGAACTTGCACTTGTCCAAGAGAACGGGCTGGTGCTTGGTCTCTGCAAAGATGGGAATCGAGTTGCGCCAGAAGGTGCATCGAGAAGATAAACGTGAAGCAATGCACAAGCCATTCATACTACCATGATTAACTCGACAACATCAAAAAGAATGGGTCAGAGAGATGGTGGAGACAAGGTTTCGCCCAAGCAACTCACGACAACATCATCACGACTGCAAACTCTCTGGTTAACTGAGAGTAGCAAAGCTAACGGCTGACTTGAAGGACAGTAAGGCGTCCTACATGGAAGCGCTCTACTCGGACTACCACCTGGATCAGCGCACAGGCGTCAATCGGGACAATGGTCTGTCAGATTCTTCTGGATCGACAGGAGCTGGGATTGGACATCAGATGGTACCAGCCTGTGCCGTGCAGATTTCCTCTGGAGCAGACTCAAGATGCCGATGATGCTGGCGCTGTGGAGGGTCTGGCTGGCTCAGCGCAAAAGTGTGACGTCACTCAGACGGCCCGGCGGCCGCTTCAGGGTCTATTTCCCTGCCCAGTCCCGCCACTCACTGCTGGTCGAATAGAAGCAGTTGCTTCCACCAACGTTCTTGTGCTCACTTTTCATTTTTCCTTCCTTCCCTTCTTCATTTCATCATCCCTCATCCTTCACCCTTATCTTTTTCTGCCCCAAGGACTTGCATCGACAAAACACACATCAGCATTTGCACGAAGTCCTTCTCTTCTCATCTCCCCGCCAACTCCCTCCTCGCTTCTTCCGGCCTTCATTCTCAGACACACTTGTTGAAACCATGGCACCATTGAGGAGCACACTTTACGGTGTGCTGCTGGTCCTCGCTCTTTTGTTGAACCTCTCCTACACAGAAGCCTTCAAGACCAACATCGTACGTCTATCATTGCAACTCGGTTGTTATACTGCTTCATAGGAACAACGATAATACCGACAACAGCAAGCACACCTGCACGCTCTTCTCAGGAACGAAAAAAAGAAGTACTAAACGCGTCCGTATGTTACCCTGACTTTGGTCGACTACAATAGGACAGCGTGGGTGTCAAGGATCAATGCGGTGGCATGTACGCGACGACGCCAGGAAAGAATGACAGTGTAATTAAAGGTAGGGTACTCGTTGTTGGTTTCCTTTGTCGTTAAAAATAAAAAGTTGCCTCAACGCCACTACAGCCTCGATTGACGTTAATTATGACCGTGGCGCAAAGTGCTAATACCTGCTTCTTTTTCATTTTACTCTCTTCTCGGAATAATTTTTATCAGTCGTCATGGGCCGAGAGTCAGTCGGACATGCAGTTGTTGTTGTCTTTGAGTGGAACGACCTCAAGTACATTGGAAAGGCAGACGCCAACGGTGAAGTAAGTGCATACCCGATATCTTACATCGGCGCTGACTGATAAAACCAAAACACACTGGCACAGCCACCGGATCTTTTTTAAAGCAAAGGACAAAAACCTAATCATCGCGACATTTTTTTTATTTCGACCTTATCCAGAAAGTGTATGTCTGCGACACTCAGGCCCAGACAGATGGACTTTGCACTGAGGCACAGTTGGGCCAGCCTATCATCGACACTACGGAATCGACTAGTATTGGCTGGCATCCACTTGACTTTACAGCCGAAGAAACCAAAGGCGTCCAGTTCTATGAGTACGTAGCTGAGCGGACAGGATATTACTGCGTGATTGTCTGGACGGTCAATGTCAACGATCTGGATTCTTACTATACTGGAGTCCTCGAATTCAACAACAAATACGGAACGCTGGCTGGATCCGACTTTCCCAAGCTGCCCGTAAGTGTCGCTCTTTCCATCCCTGACGCGTTGTTATTGCGAGGTTTGTAAAGATAACCACCAACTAACTGAGCTGCTTATTTATCTTGTGGATAACCTTAGTTCTACGGCGCGTTGTCGTTGGTCTACATGACCATCGGTATTTGCTGGATGGTCCTTTGCGCTAAGCACTGGCGTGAGATTTTGACTGTTCAGCATTTCATATCAGGAGTCATCTTTTTCTTGATGGTCGAGATGGCATTCAACTGGGGTTACTGGGACGACTACAACAAGGCTGGCGAATCCTGTAAGTATTTTTACTGCTCACCTTGATATTCATCCGGATAGTGGCGTATTTCAGTTTTTCCAGGTCCGACCTCTAACGCTACGACTATATTTCTTATCCTGGATGTGTGTAGCGGTCGCATTGTTGGTCCTTGTTTCCATCCTGAACTCTGGACGCAACAGTTTGTCGCTCTTCATGTTGCTGATCGTCTCCATGGGCTACGGTGTTGTAAAGTAAGTAAACTGGACTACAGCAGTAGGATTATAATGTCGACTTTTAATCATATGATGAGGCCTTCTTGCTCACATCTTCTTGTTGGGTATCCGAACAAATAGGCCTACACTTGGAAGCACCATGAAAAAGGTCATTATTTTGAGTTTGGCCCATTTCCTCTTTGGAATCATCTACTCTGCAGGAACCATGTCCCCCGTTGACGACGTGAGCACGATGATCGTGCTCATGGTCGTTGTACCTCTATCCCTGACCATGACCAGCTTTTACATCTGGACCCTTCAATCGTTGACCTCTACGATCGCCACTCTCAACTTGCGCCGTCAGACTGAGAAGGTCAAGATGTACACGCGTCTCTGGCGCCTGTTGGTCTTTTCACTTTCGGTCCTTTGCGTCTTCTTTGTCTTTAACACCCTCAACTTTATGAACATGAGCCAGGACGACTGGCCTGCTAACCACTGGCGCATCAAGTGGTTCCTCTTGGATGGCTGGTTGAACATTCTGTACCTGATTGTTTTCACCGTCATTGTCATCTTGTGGAGACCCACTGAGAACAACAAGGTAACATTTCAGTCATCTGGAATGAGAACTTGATACGAAGAACAACAATGTTGCATGTGTTTGTGTGTGTGTTTGGGAGGAAGCCCTAATTAATTACATTTCGACTTATCCTGCAACAATAGCGCTACGGAATCGAGCAATTGGAGACTGAGGACTTTGACGAGACTGACGAGCACGCAGACCACAACAATGCTCGCGCAGCGGAATCCATGGGATTGACTGGCATGAAGCTCCGTCCCCAGCGTCGCGACTATGAACTGGATGGCGACGAGGCAGCCATGTTTGATATTGGCGAGGAGGAGGACGACGAGGAAGAAGAGGACGATCGGGATGATGATGACATTGAGGGTGGACACCGTCCTGGTGTTCAGCGTTTGAACTCTAGCAGCGGAGCAGGAGGTTCCTCTTCTCGTGGCCCATCACCTGCTTACAGAGCTTCACCTGTCATTGGTTCTGCGTAAGTTCTTTTGGATGTATGAATACTTGCAAAGCTATTGGCGTTTCTTGGCACTTTCTAATGAAGGTGTTTTGCTTGTTGTTTTGATGTCATAGGGCTGAGGAAGCTGAGAGAGAACGAGTCCGTTTGGAAGTGTCCAAGATGAATTAATCCGCACGCAGATATTGAAGTATATTAAATCCACATTGCAGTGTATTACACATTAAACATATCCATCTCACGTAGTTTGATGGGAGGCTAAATGAATATACCGAGGACATTGACGGTTGCTATGGCGACAGCAAGGAGGACAAAGCCCGTAGAAAGATGCCAGACGGGCCAAAGTGCAATATTGGCACCAATGGTGCCTAGTATCAGAGAGATGGTTGCGACGCGGACAGGGTATAGGAGCTCTTTCTCCCAGTTGACGTAGACTGTTGGCTTTTTGAGGATCTTTGGGCGGATGAATTCGAGGTAGAAGAAGATTGAGAGCATGGTCGATAGGCAGAGCAGGGAGAATGTCAACAAGTATCTATAGAGAGACATGAATGAAAGGTGAATGGGTACACGATCAGTTAGCAAGCTTAAAACAACGCGTTCCGAAAGGTCCTCGATAAGTGAGGCGGCGAGCAATGTCATCCAAGCGATAGATGGTATGAAGCGTTGCTGTACATACCCTTTGATGCGCGAGTCGTTCCGGTAGATTAAAACGCCGACGGCATCATACCACCAAGCAATCAGGCCACCAATAAGGGCCGGCATGAACGCCTTCCGCACCCGTTGGAGCAAAGGCCGTCTCGTCGTCAATCCGACCATATAAGCACCCGCCAAACCTCCTTTTCCTTGACCACGGTTGTTTCCGCTTGATCCGTCCTCATTCTTGTTCTTGTCCCGACCGTCACGGTAACCTTGAAGATTGGTCTGATTGCCGTCGCCGTCGTGGTCTCCTCGCGCTACGTTTCCTCCTTGTTGCTGTTGTTGGCGTCGTCGCATCATGCGGGCGGTTGCTGTCCCGGGGATGTCGCCTCGGATATCTGGACTGACTTCTAATGTTCCGTCTGCGCGGGGTACCGTGAACGGTGGGATGCCTATTGTATTTGAACAGCATCATCAGGTCGGTCGAAGAGAGATGTTGAGGATATTATCTAGTGTAAGTGGTCGTCAGTGCTTTTAGCGTGCTATTGAGTTGGAGCAGGTGGTTTTCAGCTTGCTGTGCGTGCGCTTTGGCGGAATTGGGAGAATAAGAAAGAATATGTACCGTGGACGGTGTTGTTATTTCCGCGGGATTCCTGGACGAGCCTTGCGTCAAGTTCGGCGCGGGTGTCGAGTCCTAAGGTGTCAGAGATGTGTTCGGACATGATTTTGTTGGAATGGGTGGTTCGGTTGGATTATGATGTGAAGAAGTGTGAAGAAGGAAAAAGTTGAAAAAAGGGAGGGTGCGCGCGCCCAAGTAGAAAAATGTGACAGCTCTGAGAAGAAGACTTGACCACTTTTGGGAAAAAGGGGCAGCGGCGGAAATAAAAATAAAAACTCGACACTACACTCCATTCATTCCCCTTCTCCTTCACATTCACGACACAACGACCCTTCCCGTCACCCTTCATGTCACACCTGCACCTGGGCAGGATATCCTCGGCAGTCGCCATGGTCGGCATGAGCGGAGGAGCCAGTGCCATTGCCACTAATCACCCTTTACTCCTCGCAACAGTCGCCAGAGGAGCAACTTCCGCTGCAACAGCAGCAGCGACAAGGGGTTCCCCCTATTTTATCGGCAACGGTCTCACACTGGGCAGGAATGCCCTTGTTGGAGGATTGGCGTTGGCAGGACACCGGTCTTTTGTCTCCCTTCCCGAAGGAGCTCAAGAGGTTGGAAAGATGGTCTCTAGCGCTGCTGATAAAATGGGTCTTGGCGACAACCAGGTACACACACCTTGCAGCCTTTTCCCTGGTGTCTTGGCATGAGCAGACAAACAGTATTACATGGCTACTAATCCTGCTTTGTTCCGTATTACATTCTTAGTTCGCCGCAGGAGGTTTCCAGCTGGCGTTGATCGGAGGTCTGTTGGCAGGTATCCGTATCCTGGGCTCGCATGCTCTCGAGTATCTCAAGAAACAAATCGTCGTCTCTGCTGAGTTCGATTCCCGCGATGAATCATACAGCTGGATCTTGGTATGCATCACATTTCGCCCATGACATCCTTGTCAAGTATTTCGGAGCCATGAATCACGATTCTCCACTGCCTCTACTAACGCGTTTTCATTATTGTTTTTTTTTTTTTTTTTTTTTTTTTTTTTTTCCCGACGTAGAACTGGTTGAGTGACCATCCGTATTCGAAGAAAGCTACACAGTTTTCCGTCTCGACAACTATCGCAAGAGGCGCACAAAAGATTAACGGGTAAGGACAACCACTACTCAGGTCGATTGGGCCGATGAAAGTCAACCAAGGATTTCAATGGCCTTATTCACCCACGAATACACTTTGTCCTCGTTCCTTTACGTAGAGAGGGCGGAGATGGTGCTATCGCTGCCACGTACTTTTTGCCTGCGCCTGGTAAGCACTCAATTTAACGCGTAAAAATACGTTGTTCCCACGTTATCATATTACTGACCGTTTATTTTTGATGGACATATCACAATAGGTCTTCACTTCTTTTGGTTCAAGAACCGTTTGCTTTGGGTATGTTTACCGGCCCAGGAACAATTGACGTGTACTGCCCCTCCACGAGACGCGTTTTCTTTCTTTGAAACAGGACCTAACTCGTCATTGCTATCGAACACCTGAAATAGATGTACAGAGAACGTGTTCGACCCACAGGAGCAACAGTGGCGACTTCAGGATCTCCAGTTGAGAACATCACCATCAGTACACTCGGACGTTCGCGTGAGTTGATCCAATCGTTGATATTGGAAGCTCAGTACAAGTTTATTGACCGCGACAAGTCCCGAACCGTCATCTTTGCAGCCGACCAATATGGAAACTGGAGGCGGACCAAATCTAGACCAAAACGGTATGTTTTTTTTTTACTTGCTGCACTTTAAGAAGTGAAGGTGCCGCAGGCGGAGATACTCACGCGAATTTTCATTTATGTTGTTGAACAAACGATAGACCACTTGATACAATTGTTATGGATCCTAAACTGAAGAATTATATTGTTGAAGATACCAAAGAGTTCTTTGCGAGCGAGAGCTGGTACGCCGAGCGAGGCTTGCCCTTCAGACGCGGAGTAAGTTAACACGCCATATTATTGTCCTTCTTCCGCGGAAGTATAGCGGTCGGTTGATGTATTTGCTAACCATAGTTAATTTTTTTTCTAGTTACTGCTGTACGGATCACCAGGAACTGGAAAGACATCGTTTATTCACGCTTTGGCCGGAGAACTGGGTCTCAACATTTACGTCGTCAACCTGTCGAGCAAGAACCTGACGGATGATACGCTTTCGGAGCTGGTCGCGGATACACCTTCACGATGCCTGTTGCTGATCGAAGATGTTGATGCGGCGTTTGTTCAGAGAAAGTCCAAGGATGCTTCTACTGGAATTACCTTCTCGGGATTGCTGAACTCTGTTGACGGTGTTTCTGCTCAAGAAGGACGTATGCTTTGCATGACCACCAAGTACGTTTTTTTTGCTTTGAGTCGGGGTTTATGCTTTTGAAATTATGTCTATGTTGTTTTTCTTTTATTACGACCGCTTCGTATACTTACAAGTGGCATTGCACTTCGCCTTCATTGTTTTCTAATAGCCATTTGGAACGCTTAGATGAGGCGTTGATTCGTCCTGGCCGTGTGGATATCAGGGCCAAACTCGGAAAGGCTACTCAGTCTCAGGCTGCAGAGCTGTTCATCAAGTTCTTCCCTCAACCCGTCGCAACTACCGACCCTCGTTCCAGCTCAGCCGATAAAACTAAAACCACACCGCCACGCAAGGGTGATGTTCCATCCTCCATTTCTGGAGAGTCATCCCCCTTGCTTTCTGAGAAATCCGGCTCACCCACCTTGTCATCGTCTATTCCTTCATCGTCATCGAAACCAGGACGGACTCAAGAAGAAATCGAACGGATGGCAGCGCAGTTCTCGCAAGTGATCCCGGATCAACAGTTCTCGATCGCTCAGTTGCAGGGGTTCTTGATGGGTTACAAAAAGACGCCCGAGCTGGCTGTCAAGCATGCTAATGAGTTTGTTCGTCAAGCCGGAAGTGCTGAAGTCAGCGGAACTGCCAAGATTGGATACGACGACGATGATGTCGATAACAGGGATGATGACGATTATGAGGTAGAGGATGAAGCCGTGGCGGCTTCTGTCGATGGCAAGGATGAGAAGCAGGATTATTATTGGGAGGGGGGTGAGGAACAACAGAAGGAACGAAAGGAGTTTCGAGAGGAGAAGGAGCGTGAGAGAAGAGCCAGTTTGAAATAAATCAATGAACCTGCTTCCAAAAAAAAGGCGTTTTATTATCAAGCATTCATCATTTGGTCCCTGGTTTCTTGAGCTGGAATCCTCCAATCTTCATTGGCTTGAAGCCTCCAATCTTGACCGGCTGGAATCCACTTGGTGCTGGCGCTGGTGCGGGAGCAGAATTACTACTAGCACCATTGCTTCCTAAAGTTGCAGATCCTGCTGCTCCTTGTGGTTGCTGCACGGCCTGGGTTTTCGCTTCTTCTTCGTCGTCTTCGTCGTCCATGGACTGGAAGCCACCCAGTTTGACGGGTTGGAACCCACTAGCCTTGACAGGCTGGAACCCACTCGACTTGACGGGCTGGAATCCACTCGACTTGACGGGTTGAAATCCCCCCAACTTGACTGGCTGGAATCCTGTGGCTGACTCTGTTTCTGGCACGACTGTTGATGCTGATGATGACTGAGTTGTGATCGTTGGAGTCGCCGCTGTGACGTTACTGACAGACTGGAACCCGCTAGCTGGCACTGGTTGAAAGCCGCTTGCCTGGACCGGTTGAAATCCAATGGGTTGAACTGGTTGAAAACCACTGCTGGTGTTGATGTTGATCCCTGAAGCTGCAGCTGACGGTTGTTGGGGCATAATCCCTCCTCCTCCTCCTCCTGCACGCTTCATAGCGGCTTCTTGCATCTTGGCCAACTCACGCTCTTCTCGCTTGCGCTCCTTCTCCTTAATCTTGCTTGTCGTCTGAGCCGCTCCCGCTCGACTCGTGTCCTTCATCTCCTTGAATCGCTGTTCGCGTTTTGAAATGAGAAACGTATCAACCATTATGGTTAGAAACGAAATCGCGCTCAATTAATTCAAAACATTCGCCGTTTGAGAATGTGTGTATCAGATTGAGGGATATTTTTGTTGAAATACCTTCTTGTGATTGTGATCATATGAAGACAGATGAACTTCATAATCCGAGATACGTTCATATTGCTTGTCGCAGAGAGCACAATAGAAGGCCGACTTGACCATCGTCAACTCTGCTTGAATAGCCTCATTCTGTTGTACTTGGAGCTAATGGTTCATCATACAAAAGGAATAAAAAAAACGCGTCAGTCTCGTTTTAAACAACTCGAGTTCAAACCAAAATTTCATCCTTGACGTTGTGCGAAAACTGCTAAAAAAAAAAAGAGGTACCTCGCGCTTTGACTTTTCGGCCACAGTCTCTTCAGCCTGTCGTTCAGCTTCCAGAGCCTTCCTTTTGGCAGTCGTAGAGTCCGCCCACCATATATCAAGCGCCTGTCTTCCAATTCCCAAAGAATCCTGTTTCCGTTCAATCGGAATCGGTGTCGATCTTCCTATAAAAGCATGAACCGACACAGTAAAACAAACAAGGGGTCAGTTGCCCTCTTACAGCATAACTCAAAAAAGCAAAGGCACAGATTATCAATTTGTCACACAACACACTAAAAAAGGTTGGAATGAGAGAAAGACGAGGTAAATTTACCAGTGGCATTGGCGCCAAGACCAGTTCCAGCTTTCCATCCCATCTTGAGCAACAGCTTGTATCCGACATTGGATTCTGGGATATGGGTCGCCATATCGGCTGCTTCGACTCCATAGGCGCCATCATAGTCGTTCATGGCAATATCGCCATCTTGGTCAAAGTCGTAGTCACGACGACGACGACTGCTGCTTCTGCTGGAGGTGTCATTATCGTCGTCATCGTAGCTATCAGACTCTGAGTCGCCCGTTGGGCGGGACTTTGCTCGAATTGCGTCTCTTGTCTAACAGAGAGAGAGGGAAGAGGGGGATGGGGGCAAGGAGCGGAGGGGAGGAAAGGGAAGGGAGAGTGATAAGACCAAAACCTCTGTCTCTCAGACTGTTGGGTGGGGCACGTTGACTGCTTTCATCTAATGTGGATGAATGAATGAGAAGGGATGGAAGAAGAAGAACCTACGCTGGCGAGTTCTTTGAGTTCTTGGCGGTAGAAGCGTTGAAGCTGCTGCCGCTGCTGTTCGGGCGGTAGTTGTTGCATGTGTATGTCTGTGTGTGTGTGGAGTGTTCAAAGTGAGAGTAGGAAAAAAAAGTGATGGAGACAGCACAGGAAACTTGAAGGGGTGTCGAGTCCCTCGCTCAGCCACAGGCTGCAATTTTTGGGCGAAAGTGTGTCAATTGTCGTCTTTCTCTTTGTAGTTTGTACCCCTTCTCATTCTCCAGACCATTCAAGCCGCCTTTTCATACACATTCACAAAATGCAGGACGCTTCACGGGAACAGCAACAACAGCAACAGCAGCAGGAGGCACGGCAAGCCATGGACAGTAAGGATACACAAACACACATACACAAACCTGCATTCACTCCATCGCCAACCCTACACCCCCTTGAATCAACACGCCAAAGGCTTTTCACTGACCTCTCACTCCGTGCCCTGCACCCCCCTTTCATGCCTGATAGTTCTGACAGAGATGTCGTCGATCCTCAATACAGGGCTTGACAGGGAGACACTCTCGGTGTGTGTGTCCCTCTGCGAGTCCGGCGTCAACCCTGAGGCCTTGGCAGTAACGTCCCAAATCATTATTTTTTTTGCTCAAGAGTTATCACTTTTTTTTTTTTTATATCTCATCAAGGTTTGTGGAGCTACACTTATTGACGCGTCAATTTTCTTTCCTTTCACTACATACAGGCTGTCATCAAGGAACTTCGACGAGAGAGTGCCTCCACGCGAGTAAGCAAACGAAAAAAAAAAACATGCGCACCGATGGGACAGGAAGGCTTCATTCATAGATATTTGGCCCCGACAATTAATTGTTGGATTTCAACCTTTTTGCCTGTTCATTTTTCTAGATTCCATCAGCGTGAGGAGCTCGCACCGGATCAATTGACGGAATGGCAGGGAATTTGACGACGGGATCGAGAGCAAAAGGGAAGCGGAGCGCGGAGCTACCAGCAATGGATAGATGTGACATGGAGATGGCTGGGACATCTTCGAAACACACAGGCCAGAATATCAAAACCCCAACACACAATAAACCAAAAACCCCAAAGTCCACGCTCACATTCCAAAATTGAGAATGTATTTAAATATGTGAACGGTATAGTACTCATGAAAGCGTCATGATTTAACGGTACCAAGAAGTCAAGGCGATGCGTTCCTCAAAGGCAGGCATGACAGCATGATCCATGACTCCGCTCAAAAAGACAACACAACGAGCTGCCAGCGGTGCAATGTCGATCTCCTTCTCTTCCTCATCACCCATTCCCTTGTCAAAGATCCTGAGCTCGCCTCCGTTGCCTTGCTTCCAGTCCGGGTTAAAGTACACAATCGCCTATAATGCCAGATAAAAGCAAAAAAGACGAGAAAATGGGTCAGCCATGAGTAAGTTGCAACTGAACGATTGACGAAAGAAGAAAGAATGTCGAGATAACCAACAAGAAAAACTACGTACGGTGACGCGGCGCTGGTCAACATCCTCCTTATCATCCGTAGGAAAGGAGTCCCGATGCCTCTCATAGTGACTCGAATCCGGTGGATAATACGCTAACTGGTACTCGGCCTGTCCGTGGAGATGCACTACCTTGGCCAGATCGTCATGTAGCCTTCCCGAGAACCAATCCACACAATCTTTCAACTCTGGCGAGACCTCCAAAAACTTTGACCCAGGCGACACCCAGATCGTGTAATCCCCACGAGCGTTTCCTTCTCTAAAGGGATCATCCTCCTCGTTGTGTTTCCCACTGGCTTTATCCATCTTTCCTGTCTTGAACATATCTGTCGCCCATTGACGGACGGATTGGATTGTTGAAAGAGGGAGGACATTGTTGAGGACGGTGTATCCCTGATGGAAGAGTTCGTTTGCGTTGTCCGAGGTGAGGACTTTGAAGGTGGACGAGTCGACGTCGGAATTGAAGAGCTCTTGAGCGAGGAGGATTGGGGGCATGGAGGCATCCAAATGGCTGAGAAGTTCCATCTCTGAAATCTCTTCGACTTCTTCCTCGTCGTATTCCTCGTTCTCGTCGTATTCGTAGTCGGAGGGGAGAGATTCGACATCGTCACCGGGGAATGGCGGCAGGTCTGAGGTCTTTGATGTCGCGGCAGCGTATTTCAGGATCCGGTTTGCCAAAGCATCGTCGTGTGAATCTGAATTGTCCATGCTTGCTGGGTAATGTTCTGGTTGAGGTTGTTCGGTCTGTCGCTGAGAACAGAGCGTGAAGTACGAACACAACGTTCATGTTTTTTCTCGACCGCAAGAGAACAAAGTGACTGCATTTCATTTTTTTTGTTCGTGTTTTGAGAAGTGGGTCTGCGATCGACCCTACAGGGTCCTGCGCAATAATATTAGGTACTATCCTGCTTATCGTGAACAGCGCGCAGCATGTTATCGCGGGTCTTCGAGTGGAGTGATGATGCCTCCTCCTGGAGCTGGCGTGCCTGTTGGTGGATTCGTTCCCCGCGGTGGTTCAGGAACTCTTGACGGCCAGTAAGAGTCTTTTCGACCGATGTTCTCAGCTGCTCCACCTCCCTATTAAAACCAGCCGGAACCAACAGGCAAGGTTAGCTGCTACATATTCTAGCAAAGTCGGTAAGCAAAACAAAAGATGTTTAGCCCTTGACAACGTACAGAATAGCATCCATCATCTCGTCCATGGAGCTCTGGAAGATGCTCCTCAGCTCTACATAAGGAGAAACTCGATAGGACGTGAATGTGATTAGAAAAGTCAGATAGCATGTCACGACTGTATCCTAACGAGCGTGTAGTCTAGATTGTTGTAATGAGAAACCTTACTTGTAAGACGGTCCCTGAATGCATCGGAAGAATGGGGTAGGGTGAAGGTCTGGGTCTGCTTGCGACTGCCAGACTCCTCAGTCGCTTGTTCGATGGTGCTCGTAGCTTGTTCATCACCGACCGTCGCGCCTTGACCAACACCTAGTTCATCTCGAGGCTCGTCGTGAACCTTTTCGCCTGCCCTTCTCTGCCCGAGAACTTGACTGTCGCCCCCGATCGTCACATCTGGATCCTCCGGCGGAAGATCCTCGAACAAGACGACCTCATCAGCGCCTGGCTCGTTCATATCCTGATCAGGCGAATATA
Source organism: Linnemannia hyalina (assembly GCA_019671135.1). Taxonomy (NCBI): domain Eukaryota; kingdom Fungi; phylum Mortierellomycota; class Mortierellomycetes; order Mortierellales; family Mortierellaceae; genus Linnemannia; species Linnemannia hyalina. Next base: position 393,890 of record JAHRHY010000001.1, read on the forward strand.
TGCCAGTCGCTCTGACATGAAGTGTAGACGATCCTTGTTCGCTCAACCCCTGGTCGCCGAAAGGCGTCTGTAGACGCGTCGAAGGGCTACGTGTCAGAGACTCGTCCATGAAGAGTTGGTCAATCTCGTTGAGTGTGTGGCGGGTTTGAGAGACGACGGACCGGGTCGACATTGTTGACGGCATCTTCTGGATTGGTTGGTTGTCGTTCTCGCTTGAGGGTGATGGCGAAAAGAGATCAATATTCTCGTTGACTTGAAGCTCTGACATCAACCATTGATCATCCTCGGATGCTGCGGCTTGCTTGCCTTTTCTCATATCAGAGTGCGAGTGATTGTGGAGAGGGGTCTTGTCCTTGATTTGAGCTTGGTGGGTGTGGGTGCGGTCGCTCGTCGTGTCACTGTCTGTAGAGCTGTCCACTCGACGAAACTTCCTGGGTAGGACGTCTGTAAAAAGCTCGTCGATTGAGGGAAGCTCAAAGTCGTCATCGTCGTCGTCATCATCATTGCCGATGACAATGGAGGGTCTGTTTCCCACCCTGCCTCGATCTTGGTCACCAGTCCCTCCATCTCCACTGTCGCTCTTGTCCTTGTCCTTGCTTCTGCTAGCGAGAGAAAGCTTGCCATTCTGTCGCAGGTTGGTGGCGTCAGATTCGTGTTCCTGGCTGTGTCGCATCATGGACGACGAGCTGAACATAAATGGCTTCTTGGCAGTATTAGTGGCAGACGAGTTGCTGATAGAGCTTAGTCGCGCATGACTGACTGCTTGGTCAAGAGTGGTGTTGCTGTTGTCGGTGGTGTAGCGCTTGTGGAGTTCTGAGTGGGTGGTCCATGCTTTGACCTCGTGGTTGACGTTGGTCTTGTCAGCCCCGCCCGAAGAAGGGTTGTTGTTGGTGTTCGAACTCTGAGCAGATGGTTTGGCGCGTTGGGGGTGAACTCTTCTCATGACTGGAGACTCTTCTTGTTGGAAGAGAGGACGTTGAGAGTTGTGAGTGAGTCGTTTGTTCGTGGGAATAGTGAAGAGTCAAAAGAGGAGATAGAGAGCCAAGACGCAAACTACTAATGCACGCCACCATTTTTTTTTGGAGGTTGGATAAGTTAATTCCTTGCAAGGTGATGTCAGTCTATGATTTATTTCCATGCACAACAGGCAATGCCGACTGTCCTGTCCCTCTCGCCCTCTTTCCAGCTCTCTCTCGCTGTCCCACTCTACGATTTTTTTTTTCACCCACTTGGCTTTGCTTTCTTTTTTTCCTTACTTTTTTTTGCTTACGATCAAGGTATTGACCATGTGTGTTGGGTGCACTCTGCTCTTCACGACGAGTGTCCTTTGCTCATTGTCTGCTATACTGGGAGGACAACAGCCAGCTCGATGCACAACAACGTACGCATAAACACCAACAGCGCAACTCGTAGGAAAAAGACCCGCCCCGACATCGGCCAATTCAAACACAAACCCTACAAACAACAACCAAAAGCTCAATCTCGCTCTCGCTTTGTACAAACCGAGACCGACAAAAAAAAAACCAACAACAACCAGCAAGGCGTGCAATACCAGGCATCGCCAACAACTCACGGCTTGCACCCCGCCAATTAGCAATAAAGCAGCAGTCCCTACCTACAACAACCCCCCTACAAGCTTTTACTGGTGTTCCTTCCTTAACTCATTTTTTTTCCCTTTCCACATCATAGAAAACGGAAACGAGAATACCCCCCCGAAATCGTCCAATTAGAAGCATAAAACATGTCAACCAACTCCAGAGCGATCCCCCTCCCAAGCAGACGTGCTGAGCCTGGCACGCCTATTCCTTTGGACTATGGTACCACCCCCGGTGGAACTATCTATTCGAGCACTCCCGGAGGTAAATTCTTCGTCGCCTTTCTTTTTGGGCCACTTTTACTGCACACTCTGTACTACTACTACTACCCAGCCACATGACATGGAACACAGAGAGCATCTCAGGAACCCCAGATACAGGATGCTGTCGGTAGACAACGCTGCCGGCATGGATTACAATTGGCCTTTTTATTATATTTTGTGTGGACATCGTAAAGAGTTTGTAGTTTTGATACGCGGTAAGCGGCAGCGGCAGAGGAGGCCCGTCCCTGTTTACTTTTTGCCATGTTTTTGGCACTGGCATAATGTGAGGGATCAACATAACTGGACAACTCAATAGTAAACCCAGCCCAATCTTTTTGGATGGTTGCAGAGAGATGCAATATGAACGCCTTTGCCATCTTTTTCGCCCCCCTTCCCTTGTGACATGGAACAATTGTAAAAAAAAAAAAAAGGTCAGGCTCAGGTCAGGTGGGAGTTTTGGTGGATTCGGTCGGGTCGAGTTTTTTGGACTGGATACACGGACACACATGCAGACACACCACCAACCAGACTCGTTCAATTGAATCAGGAGTACCCAGGAAGGATGACTGGAATTTATTCACTTTCTACGCTTATTATTTTGGTGGCTACCTACGCCCTATATCTTCATCACTTTGGAGAGAACAAAGATCGAAAGACGAGATGCGCTCCTTTCTCTTTCTCTATGCAAGCATGGATACTACGAGGACCACGGGATTAGAATTGGAACGTTTTTTATTTTTATTTTTATTTTTTTTGTTGAGGGATATCGAGGATGACGACAAAGGGGATTGGGGCTTTAGGGAAAAGAGAATCGGAAATGACGAAATAAGGTGAAGGGGGAACTGCAGTGATGATGATGGTGGTGGTGGAGGAAAAGGAGAGACATTCCTTGGTCTTCTGTAGTTACCTAGGCGGGCAGAAAGGCATCACAGGAGAGGAAGTGGTGAGGCTACTCCTTTTCACCCTCGTTTCTACATTGCCTACCCCCTTTCTACATTTTTTTCAGCTTCATGGGGAAGAAAAGTGCGAAAGAAGAAAACAAAAAGGGAGGCGATTCTTCAAAGGGGGGGTCATAGTAATGGACGATACATATCATACAGGACAACCCCCTCAATATCATCCCTTTTAAATGTCCACTCGATAACTAACTCTCTTACACAATCTTCAAAACAATAAACAATTAGGCACTCGAATCATTTACGACCGCAACACGTTGTTGAGTCTCCGCAACTCGCCCTTGTCGCGCACCCCTCCCGCCAAGCTCGCCTTTGTTGCCGGAGTCACAGGCGCCAGCTTGCCCCACCAGGCCGGATCCATGCACAACCGCTCCCACCTCAACGTCGAGACCCACGACTCTGGCTCGGACGATTCTGATGAAGATTCCGATGATGAGAAGCGTAAGGCTGTCGCCAATGCCCAGGAAGAGGAGGATGCCAAGGGTAAGTCGAAGAAAGGCGTTTCTTGGTGACATTTAGAGCTCGATGTGTGTGTGTGTGTGTGTGTGTGGCATTTGTGGATTTTGGTGTAGGGGACAAATGATCAATGATCCATGAATTAACCCCATCTCTTATTATCATGAACCATATATGATGAACTTAGCCCACGCGACCGCTTCCAAGGAGATCAAGGACGGACAGCTTTTCGACATGGATATGGAGTAAGAGAGAAATGAGAGATAGACCGACCCAACATGTTGTCCCCAACCAAACCATCTCTGAGCACTCCCCAACTCGACCCATCGACCATGGACGGATTCATAAAACCCCCTCCTTCAAAAACCAACAAAAAAAAACAAGGACTTTTCTGGCTTCCCCCGCCCCCTTTCTCGACATATGTTTTTTTTTAGACCTCCGGATGACAAAAAATAAAGAAAGACACCACCGAATATCTTGATTGTAAATAACCCCCCCCCCTCAACCGTCCTTGTGGAACCAAAAAAAAAGGAAAGATCATGCAAGCTTTATTCATCTTTGGATATAAAACAGAATTGGGAGACAGGTGTAGGGGGTCATAAAAGATGATTAGGGTGTTTGTTGGCAAGGTGGGGTTTCCAGTCGGATTGTCTCTTTTTTTAATGGTACAACACAGAAGAAGGGAGTGAGCAAACAAAAAAAGAAAAACGCAAAGAAAAAAAAAAGAAAAAACAGCTGAAAAAAAGGAAAAAAGCTTTGGGTTGAAGAGGTGATTATGCTATTTGAAAAAGAAGATACTACATGACGGAGGAGAAGGAGAGTGAGAAGATGGGATAGGGGGAGTTTGCTGGTGGTGGATCATTCAGTGGGCTGGAGTGGTACGTAAAAGTAAAAGAAAAGCGACAAAAAAAACAAAGCTAAACGAAAAACAAAGAAAAAAGTCCTATTATACAAAAGGGAGATAGAGACCTAAGGAGCAGTGGGTGCATCCTTAGCCATATGGCGAGAGTAAGACCACTCATCACGGCGCTGCAGGGCCTGCTGGCTAGGGAGATCCGAGGACGATCCATGGTGACCATGGCTAGACGAGGACGAAGAGGACGAAGCCGACTGCTCGGGGGACATGAGCTTTCGAACCTTGAAGTCTCTCAGACTCGACGACGATTCGGACTTGGCAAAGTCCGATCGACTGCCATCCACAGTGATCGACGACGAAGATCCCAATGACGATCCGGCAGAGAAACGGCTCTCGACAGGTGAGACGGGAAGAGGGCCCGAGATCTCGGTAGACGAAAGCGACATTGTCGTCGATAACGTGGACAAGTCCTGCGTCAACATGGGGACCGACAAGCTCGAAGTCGAGTGTGAACCCGACTCAAGCATAGAGGAATCGTCATCGTCCGAGTCAAGGTCAGATCGGCGTCTTGAGGTTCCATGTCTGTGAGTCTCTGATCCTCGTCCAGACCGGGACGCACCAGTCGACTGGGGCACAGGGCCGTAGAGAGGTTGTTGGCTATGAGGAGGCATGGCCAAGGGCATCACAGGAGCGCGGCCTGGGGCAGGTCGACCAGCGACGTTGTGGGAGCCAGACGACGGTCCTTGAGCGCCACTACGAAGCAGCTCTTGCTGTCGTTGGTACCGGGCAAAGTGTTCTCTGGCGTGGAACGAAAATTGGCGCTTAGCCTCAGCTTGGTTGTGGGGAGGGAAATATTGCTGGAACTGGGCATGCAAATGCTGGGCAAGCTCGTTATGCTGGCCAGGGTGAAGTGCCACCTGCTGGACGAAACGTTGGGCGAGCTGCTCAGGGGTGGGAGAGTCTGGGGAGATACCAAGGTGAGGAGCGAGCTCTGAACGAAGTGTGGGCATGATAGGTGCCGTCGATGGATGGGGCGTGCTCATGGATCGCTGGGGTGTACGATGGAGGTGATGGTGAGCGATGGGACTGGGACCAACTTGACCGGGCATCATCTGCTGTGGATTGAACGGGCGGCGGTCCAGAGGAGCGGCCTGTTGAGGTTGTCTCTCCATAGACTGCAAGGGTTCCGGAGATCCTTGGAGACGACGAGGAGAAACCTGCTGATGACTCCGCTCTGACTGCTGGTTCTGGTGGTGATGCTGCAGTTGATGATGTTGTGGTGGCTGCTGGTGCTGGTGGTACGGCTGGGAATGACGCTGAGGCAAGGGCTGCTGCGGCTGAGGGTGCATAGTTGGGTGCCGCGCCTGTTGCTGTGGCTGCTGGGGCTGAGGTTGTGGCTGAGGCACATGTTGCTGTAATGGTCCCTGCTGTGGCTGCTGTGGCTGTGGCGTTGGCACCTGCTGTTGGTGTTGGGACGAAGTGCCAGGACGGCTTGTCGAAGGCGCCATCAAGTGGCTGTAGGGCGATGGAGTGGTCGAAGAAGATGCTGCAGGGTTCAACAGGTGAGCAGGAGCCTGTTGGTGGTGGTGGGATTGTTGCATCTGGCTGACGTGGTGACCGTGGTTGCTTCCACCATCGCCTCCGCCAATCATCCGTGCGCCATTGGCTCCTGCAGCGGCGAGCGAAGCCAGGCCATTGTTCTCCAAGAGGTTGGGATTGCCGTCGGGTTGATCCTGGAGGTCTGCAGGAGGGGGTGGGGGTGGTGGGGCTGGAGGCAAATCCGTACCAAACGAAGTCGAAACGCCCATTGTCTCTGCCTTCTTCTCAATACACCACCAGCGATGTCCTTCGTTCCAAGCCTTGCTCTGGCACTGCTTGCTGCAATACTTGGCCTTGCGGCAACGGCGACACTTTGCAAACTCCCGGGGCTTGGTCTCCCACTTGCCGCAACCAGTGTAGGCACATTGACGAATGCCCTTCCTTGTGTCGTCCTTGCGGCAAGCATTTCGCATGATGACTCCTGCCCAGTACTGGATCTCCAGGGGGTGCATTGTCCTGTGGGTGAATTTTTCCACGATCGCAAAGACATTGGAGCCGGACTCGGTGTGGAACGATGAACGCAGTGAAGGGTACTTTGAGAGGTAGGCAAGAAGCTGGAGTGAATGCAGAATGTCGTCCTCGCGGTAAAAGAACTGTTGTGGTCGTGCCTCGCCTGTGGCTCCGTCCTGTGCTATTGACCGCGCATCATCGGGATGGGATGCATCTTGGGCGGCCTGTCCGGCTTCTGGAACACTGTGTGGATAATGAACTGGGTGCTGCGCCGAAGGGGGTGTAGGAAGATTGGCTGTGGAGGGGGCGATGGATCCTGTGGTAACTGATGTGGATGTGGATGCCAAGGAAGGCGCAGTGAGGGAGGCGGAGGAGTGTGCGGACGAGGCCGAGTCGTTGGAGTTGTCGTGGCCGGAATCTTGCCGGAGGAGCCCCGCTTCTTCAGTCATGGGGCCGCCAAAGGGTTGTGTTGACGTCGAGTGGGTCTGAGTCAGCATGGGAGCATTGGTATCGCCATCGGTGATAAGGGGCTGTGATTGTTGTTGTGCTGCCTCTGCTCTGCGCAAAAGCCGCCGCCGCTCGTTTTCGTCGCTGACTGACTTGAGGACGGCAAAGAAGCTCTCGAGGACGTTGACGATCACGGGGACCATTCCTGCCTGGACGACCCGCTTGCGAATGTGTTCAGTCCCCCTTACTCCGATGTTGACGACACATTGGAAGGCGAGAGTCCATTTGAGACCGTTCTTGCGATCGTTGACTTTGGTATTCTTGAGAATGGTAACGAGGCGCTCGAGTCCTCCGTCGCGTGTGATGTATTCTCGGATGGTGGGGGTTGAGCCGGTGAGGTAGGCGAGGTTGGTCAGAGTGTTAATTATGGGAATATAGTCTGTACAGTCTAGTGCACGTCTGTCGTATATGGAGCTTGTGATACAGATGGCGGCTCTGTTCTGTCCTGGAAATGAAAAATTGGGTTCCCTCATCGTCTATTAAGAGGGAAGATTGGAGGGATTGGAAGAAAGGGGAAAAGTGGAATCAATGGATGAAAGAGAGAAGGAAAGAAAGGTATTGGTTAGGAGAGGCTGTTGTTGCTGTTGGACTGGCTACTTGTAGTTTAATTGTGGAGGATGGTTGCTGTTCGGTAAAGGAAAGACTGGGCGTCATGCAGAGAGAAGGGAAGAGGGAGAAGGGAAAGGGAAGCAGGAAGAGGGGTGCCTTACAAGGTATGGGGCGCAACGAGGAGGGTGTTTGTTGTGTGTGGAGTGTGAAGTGCAGGAGTTGTTGTTGTTGTTGCTGTTGCGATTATATTAGCGGGGTCAGGACGGAGTCAAGGAGGAGTGCGCCAAGGAGAGAGAAGGCTTGTCAGAGGGGGAGTTTTAAGGAGAAGAAGGGGCTTTGTAGAGAGAGAAACTGAGGTTGGGGAACAAAGAGGTGGTGGGCTGTGTGGCGATGACAAGTGTGAGAGAGATAGAGAGAGAGTGAGAGTGGGAAAAAGAGTAGAGAGAGAGAGAGAGAGAGTAAGGAGTGAGTGAGTTGCAGAGTTGTTGTCAATGTGTTTGATGAGAGAAAGAATTGTTATGAAGTGAAGAAGGGTTTATTGACGTGGTGGTGGTGGAGTACGAATAAGAAGGGGTAAAAGGGCAGAAAGGGAAAACAATGAAAAGGAAAAAGAAGAAAGAGAAGGAAACAAAACGATGTCATATATCACATAAAACAGCAGAAATGATATTCGGCCAAGACACACAGGTGCTGAGTGAGTGGGAACAAAGGAGAGATAATGATGATAAAGTACAGTACACGATCGCATTTCAAAATTAGAAAAAGAAAAAAAAAAAAAAAAGGGAGGGGAGGAGAGGAGAGACAGAGGTCGACAACACACACTTAGCATGGAGACGATGGTGTGAAATGTGAATCTCAGATGTGCACAGCCCACTCAATCAAATCAAGACATGCAAAGCAAAAGGCTAAAACTCCTCTGTTGAATGTTTTACTTTACTTTCCTTATGTCCTTTTCCCCTTAGCACCCTCTCCAACTTAACTTAATTCTTTTCTTTTCTCCGCGCACCATTGCTGCATTTCTCTTCTCTTTTCTCTCCTCTTCTCCTTCTTCCTTTTTGTTCTCTTGGATCCCACCCTTTTATGTATCATGTTGATAGCGTGTGTCCAGTGGAAATGAAATGGTATTGTATTTTTGAATGCTTGCATGTCTGTCCGTATGCCATCGATGCAATGCTTGTCCCTTTTGGATTTTCGGGCCAGCTCTCTTACCCTCCTTTTGCCGGGTAGCAAATGGCTCGGTCGAAGAAGGAAAGAAGAAAAAAGGTCCTTCAAGTGGGGCGGAGTGCACACAAACACACATACACATACTGGCCATCATCATGATCACCGTCACTGTCATCTCGTCCTTCTCTCTGTTGTCCCCCGTACTTCCTTCCTCACTTATCCCCTGCACCTACCACCTAGCCACACGAAAACATTTCATCATCAGCATCATCGGTCCCGTATGCACACCATAACCCTGTTTCTTCTCAAACCCGTCTGGATATAGATTAACTGCTGTGTAGTTGTCACCAAAAGATAAAAATAACATCACATCCTTAATTAACATACTTTGGAAGAGGTCGCGTTTCGAAGAACGCGGATATGAATAAGCCACCTACTCTCAACCTTCACAAGGCTTCCTTAAAACTCTTGCACAACCACACCCAAGAGGACCCTGGACGTTGACCTCCACAAAGAGTGCAAGCAAGGGATGTCAAAAGGAAAGACAAAAGTGGACAAAATAGATACCAATCACAGATACACAAAATAAAGAGAAGAAAGGGAAAAAAAAGAAGCCTAAAACCACGAAGAGCAATCCCAAGTCTACACGGACACGGCGTGAGTGAATAGTCGCCGTCCAAACATAAAGGTGAACAAAAGAGTGGATGCTCAGAAAGAGAGACATCGAAAGCAGAGACAGGTCATCAAAAGGGGAGCACGAGCAACAAACAGTAACGACGTGGTAAGAACGACAAGATTGGTAGGGAGTGTGTGTGTGTGTGTGTGTGTGTGTGTGTGTGTATGTGTGTGTCGGCGACCCGTGGGTGGGAGGCAAGGGCAATTGAAAGAGAGAGGATGTGGCACGCCCATGTGCAAGATTGATCAATGGCCCTTTTAGTCGGTCGATATAGGTCTTTTATCCATCGCCCCTTTGTGGCCAAGACAGAGACAAAGACAAAGAACGATGCAAAGCAAAGCAAAGGAAAGAGAACGAAAGCAAGAAAGTAAAAGAAGAGATGCGGCATCGGGAAAAAAACACAAGCGAAAAATGGTGCACCGCCCAATCAACAGTAACAACAAATACATCAGCCATGACACACACACAAGCACGAACAGTAGTTATGGAGTACGGGAAGGAAAAAAAAAAGACTTATATTGTTCAGCTTGGACCCCAAACAGTCATGACACTTTTTGCAATACCACCCAAACACTATCATCCCTCCATGGTGGTCAGCCCATATTTCGTTTTGCTTAAACGATATTTTTAACAACAGAAACGTGAACCTTGTTGACAATGGTCAATACACAAATAAAAATGTGTGGTGATTGAATGAAGTGGTAGCGTCTTCTTTGTTTGTCGGCTGTGTATGTGGATGTATGTATGTGTGGATGTATGGATTGAGATTTAGGGGCGGAAACACAAACACAGAAGAGAGAGAGACAGGGAGAGAGAGAGGGAGAGGGAAAGAGAGAGAGCACAAAGGGAAGAAGGGCCTACAGTAGCGTCTTATTACTGCTTGCAAAGGCGTGTATTGGAAAGGGGGAACAGAATGAGGCAGTGCTCGGACAGAAAAGGGGAAGGGAAGGACACAAGGCGGAAAGGAGAGTCAGTGAAGGGGAAAAGGTGGAAGGAGGAAGAGAGCGGGAGTTGAGTTGCAGTTCTTACCTATTGTGTATTTGGTTACTGTATGTGGTAGTCGCGGATCAAAAGAGAGGCAAAAGGAAGAAAATGAGATTCAGGGTGGATCGAATGGAGAAAGAAGACGCGTTCTTGGATGTGAACGTGTGAATGTGAGTGAGTGAATGAATGAGGCTGTGTGTGGGAAGGGATTGGGTAAAAAATAAAGGAGAAAGGAGAGAAGTGGGTAAAAATGTAATGAATGAGGAAGGTATATGGAGGAGAGTGAGAGAAAGGAGTTAGGGTAAGGTAAGGTAAGGTAAGGTAAAAGAGGGTAAAGGAAGGTAAGAGGAAGGAGAGTGGAGTTAGAGAGTGAGGGAAGGTGGGGTAGAGTGGAATGAGGACGAAGGAGTGATGGCGGTAGGAGTCAAGGCAAGGAAGAAGAAGGGGAGGGAGGGGAAAGAGCTTAATGGGAGATGGGTGATGCAAGAAAGAGAGGTCGAGGAAGTCGAGTGAGGGGTATGAGTCGGAGGCAGCGGTGGGGGGAAAGGCAAAAGAGGAAACGAACAGAAAAGAAAAGAGCAAAAGGTTAAAAGGGAGGCGGAAATAAAAATAATAAAGAAAGGTGGAGTTTGCTTTGCTTTCTTGTCTTGAAGGTTTATTTTTACGACAAGAAGGAAAGGGAACGAAGCAAATAAGGAAGAGAGTGAATGAAAGATGCATACAACAAACACAAGTGGCAGTGAAAAAAATAACAAAGGTACATGCACGACACAAAAACAATGTAAAGACGAGGAGACACGGCATATCACATCTCATACAACACAAGGAGGGACATGGAAAAGGGGATAGGTGCAATGACATGATGTGCAATGTTCATGATGCATGGGTATATATACAACTAAAAGGACAGGTACCCTTTGGGATGGAGCTCATGAGATGCATGCTCTACATGTACATCAACTACATCACTCTCCTTGGACGTGATCACTGAAACTAACGCGTCGAATTAAGCTCCTATACAAACATACAAACCACGCCAATTTTGATCATCGAGTCCCAACCAACTTGTCGCCTGACACACACACACACACACTCTCTCTCTTTCTTTTTTTCTTCTCTTTCTCCAATGTCCTCCATTCCATCCACCATCTGCCACGCTAATTTTTTTTCTTGCTCGGTATTTGGCATTGGTACAGGCGTTTGACATGATTTTTACTGAGTCGAAGCTGTTTGTTGTTTGATGTGTTGCGCCTTCTCTCTATCTCTCTCTCTCTCTATCTCTCTCTCTCTCTCTCTCTCTCTCTGGATCATCAATCACGACGCTTGTAGTTCTAATCTGTGATATTCCTGTGTTCAGACAATCCGAGCTAAAAAAAAGTCGAGGCCGTCCATATTACCGTCGCCTTATGGGAAGCCAAGCTAGGGACCGGAAGAAAACAAGTGAAACAAAGAGAAGGAAGAGGCTCAGACAAGCAGCCAGATTCCAAGATCGGGCAGACAGAACAAAGAAAAAATGACAAGAGGTATAAATGAACGTGATTGGATCGATTACTCAATCAGGGTTTAAACCCCCATGACGACGTAGGAACCTGTATGGACCTGGACAGACCTTTTTCCATTTCCACTGTCGTATATTCTACTGTTCGTGATATCTTCTGAGGCATGACATTTGGAGTCGCGTTTTTATGCTTTGCATAGGCGATATCTTGATGTAAGCATTGGAAGGCAAATGCACGTTGCTTATTCCTTCTCCACTCGCTTCTTTTTCTCGTCCCCTACCCTTTCTTTTCCTCTTCCTATACTTTGGCCCTCTTCTCAAACCTAATACCATTCTCAACCATTGCTCTGCGTCTTGTTCTCTTTTTTTCTGCCCGTGCCCGAATATGTGTGTGGGTGCGCTTATGGAACTCCAGCCCCGTCCCCACTCTGCTCTCTTCTCACTTCATCGTCATCCCCTCAACCCTGGTTTATGGTCGCTTATGTAAAAATAACAAAATGCAAACACATCGACCAATCCATGCGTTTCTCCGTGGACAAAAAAAAAACATTGCTCGCTGGCCATCACATTTGTCTGTTGTCAAGTCGAGACGGTCAGATCATCGCTCGGATAGGGCATGATTTATTTCTCTGTTCAAGGATCATAGAGTGTGATGGCTCTCAGGACCTTTTGCTTGTTTGTCCTCCCCTTTTAGGTCCTCATCCATACGCCTGCCCGTCTCGTCGTTGTGTAATGTTGTGAGCACCATCAATCTTTAGTTATCTTCACGTACTTTTTTTTTTTTTTTTTTTTTTTTTGTTGCGCGCGCGCTTATATTTTCTTTCTGTACAGCCTTGTCCCTGTCCTTATTCCTGCCTGTCCAGTTTATTCCAGTTCTACCCTCTCCCCCTTATCCCATCCTCGCCGCGCCGCATGGCTCAAAAACCATCCAAAGCGACGAGGCGTAAAAAAAAACATCAACTAAAACACGTAAGTCTCTGTTTCTTCGCCTCGTGCCTCCGAATTTTTTTTCTTTGATCCCAACAAGCAAGATCAATGCGCTTCATTCCTTACTCCCAAACGCCATTTCTTGAAAGCGAAAAAAGGCTACAGCCCTGAACTCTGTGTGCGAGATGAACATCACAAAAGAGGCATGAGCGTTCTAGAAGAAGCATAGGGTGGTGGTCTTGAAACTTGGTCAAAGGAGGACAATGGGTATATGTGAGTATGTGTGTCATATATGTGTTATTGATGAATGATTTGAAGATTGATACATAACACACACTCCATTCATCCCGACGAAAATAACTCTGCACTGGTAACTGTCCTGTACACTTTTTTTTTCTTTTCGTGTGGCGATGCAACCATTATTTTTCGACTGTCGACTCTTCTTTTGTGCCTTGCATTGACAGGCGCCAACCTTATCCTTCCAAGATTAGAAACACGCCCTAAAAACCGCCCTAACAGGTCTTTAACTCTCTGGCCTGATAAAACACTGGACTGTTCCTGACTAAGATCCAGCACAGTGACGAAGTGACAAATAGGTTTTTTTTTAAAAACTTGTACCTCTTTCAATTCCGCCTCTCCCCTTGGCCCCGCCACCAGATCAGACAGCCGGCCGTCCCATTGCCTCATCCTCCTGGCCCGGCTCTCAAATAACCGACAAAGTACAAACCCGCCGCGCCTGCTTCATGACTATGAAAAAATGAGCTGCCTAACTCTGTTTCCAACACTGAGTCTAGTCGAGCCTGCTTTGTGTGTTGTTTTTAGACTTTTAGGCACATCGCCTCCAAGTTTATGATTTCGATCTGCTGCAAGGCAGCTTCACCATCTCTCTACCTTTTCACCACCACAACAAAAGCTCTTCTGGCTCTCAACCTATTTTTTTTTTCCTTTTCTTTTTTGGACATCATTTGAGGCAGGCCAAGCCCCCCCAGAGCTTCGATTTTCGAAGCTTCCGGCCACCTTTGTGCGACATAACGAGGGGTGAGACTTTATCATCGCCACATAGGGCACATAGTTGAGAACGTAAACGTTTGGAAGGGGGGATGGGCGTTCGAGAAGATAGAGGTAGTTAAGAGGATTTTTACCGATACCCGGCCGTCCCATTGATCGATCGTCTCTGATTGAAAGATAACAAAGTTCGAAAATGTCAAACAACATGAGCGCCAACAGACATGGGGCGTAGGTGTTAATAATTTGCGAGGGCGGAGAGGAAGGAGCCCGAAGGCTGAGGGGAAGGAGCTAGAAGGAGGCTGTGAAAGGAGGCTATGAAGGGGCTAGAAGGTTCCTTACATGTCAACATGGGACTAGAATTATTGGACCTGGCCGGCGGTCTGTTCTTTGCAATCGTAAGACAGGAAGAAATTAAAGAAAATGAAAAAGAGAGTTGAACATTTGTTGCAATGAAATAGTTAACTGAACAAACGATGGGTTTGATTGCAAAAAGAAGCAGGGGTTCTCGAGAGATTGTAATAACTTTCACTCAGTCCATGGAGCTGAACAGAAGGAGAATGAATGGCAGGAAAAGGAGGAGGAAGGGGGCAGAATGGATCTGCTTTAAACTTCTTGGGGCATAAATGAGAAACGAAAAAAAAGCGTCAGACAGGGCTTAGCAAATTTTGTTGGAGCAATGCAAGGCATGGAATGACCACACGAGCACTATCCTCCTCTTTTCTTGCATTTGCAACCTTCCATTATTATTGGTTTGTGTTTTGGAGAAGGAGATGGGTTGAAGGGGAGAGTGAGAAAGAGGTAAGGTGTGTATGTGCTTTTCAGTGTAGGAAAGCTGCAATAGACTTTGTTCATATATGCGCGTATGTTATACATCCAACATATCGTGACACGTCGTTATCGACGTAGTCTTGTGTGTACCGTAGGCAGACATGTACACCATAACCTACAGGACGCGTCTCTTTCCTTACCCCTTCTACGATGCAATCAGAAACATGTCTATTTAGTGTTCCTCATCAATGCAAGATGCGTCTCTCCTTTCTGCTTTTGTCTTTTTTTGCCAATCCTTCCAATTAGCAAATAACTCATAATATTATTCTCCGCGCGACTCTTTTTTAGGTCTTGGCGTAAACATACCAGGCAAACCGCCCTGCATCTCCTCTCCCTTGGGTCAATCCATCCAATTCATCAAATAACAAGAAGGAGATGGAATGGCGGAGATGCACGTGTACTGCCCTTTACCTTGCTTTGTACTCACACCCTAATTCCGGTTTCGTGCTTCGCTGAGGCGGTGTGGAGGTGGGCAAAAGAAAGGGGTAAGTTTTTTTCTTCTTCTTTGATCGATACCCCATTGAGAGTATGCCCAAGACGAAGTGTTGTTATTCTTGGCTTGGCGTAAAAGGGAAATGGGACAGAGCGGGAACAGGGTAGACTTGGCTGGCTTTGATATACATGCCTTGTCAACATCAAAAACCATAACGGTACTCTCTCCCGCAGCGCTGCGGGCTTGAAGATCCATCTTTGAAGCAAAGCCACCCGGAGAGTTTTTTTTTTTTCATCTCTTGATAGGCCATGCAGTGCGCTCGCCCACTTCAAAAAGCAATTGAGTATGACTGCCCCTCCTTCTGTTCCCCTGTTTCTGTTCTCCCCCTTCTTTCACCTATCTCCTTCACTACGTGATGCTTCCAGTCAATCCGCAATCGTTTATTGCAAGGAAATAACGATCAATAGGGGTCCTCCCTCTCCGTTCCAGTTACAAACTTTACGAAAGAAAAAATATATGATCCGCAGCTCCACTGAGATGTACGTCTTCACCCTTTTGTCACTTGTTCGGCAAGCTCACCAAACCCCGCCTCTGACTATGAAGAACAGTAGTCTACTTGGTGCCATTGCCGACGATTTTATCATGATTCATGATTATCATCACACAACATACGCGGGAGAGTAGACTCAGTAGAGTAGATGTATCCTTCGGCGCAACTTGTTTATTATTAGCTTTTCTGTCTGTCATTCGCCCACCCGTCCTTCCAACATTTGATTTCTCTGTTATTGATTTTTCTTTGTGCCACATGCCACAGAAAGAACACCTC
The DNA here is from genome assembly GCA_019671135.1 of Linnemannia hyalina. Taxonomy (NCBI): domain Eukaryota; kingdom Fungi; phylum Mortierellomycota; class Mortierellomycetes; order Mortierellales; family Mortierellaceae; genus Linnemannia; species Linnemannia hyalina. The sequence goes on from JAHRHY010000001.1 coordinate 409,465, forward strand.
TCCTTCTATCCACCGCAATCAAAAAATGTCTGTTGGAGCGAGTGGGTGAATGAGGGAGTGACTGTTGTCATCCACAAAGAGATCTCGTTGTTCTTGCCACTTGTTGCCTCCAAACCACGAACGAACATGCCCATCCCCACTCCCTCATTCCCTCCTTTTCTTACTATTCTCCTGAAGGTGTGGGTTATGTTATGTTCCTTAACCTGACGCATCGACTCATCTTTTCTTTCTATCTCCCCCCCTTTTATGTATTGTCCCTGCTTCAATTGACTCGTCCACGGAGTAAGACGGAAACCATCAACAATGTTGATGGTCGACTCAGCCCTTGACTCGTTTCTTTGAATGTAATTTCTTTGTCACTCGTTCCTAAACGTGAACGTGAGGTAACCATGCTGACGGAGAATTCTTTGAACATGGGTTGGAGCAAAAAAAAAAAAAACTACCTAACTCCATTGGAAACAATCTCGATGTCGCCACCCACCCCCCTTCCCCTCCTCCCTCTTTTCCCCGCTCGGGCAAAGAAACCGTTTGGACAGATGCAAAGAATAGGAGAGTAAACAAATGGAAGTTTCGATTCTTCCCCCCGCAGTTTTTTTTTTGTAAGGAGTCGATATATGTATTGGAGACATTGAATGAGCACTCTTGTGATAGTGACGCCAAACATGACAAAGAGGAAAGGGGAGATCTTCTCCAAGATTAAGGACAGATGTTGCACGTATTTTGTTTGAATCTTTAAGATGGGTGGGATGCGGGTTTGGTGGCGCGAGAACCCCATCCAAAAAAAAAAAAAAAAAAAAAAAAAAAAAAAAAAGCGCGCAATCAAGGTAATGAGATTTTGATTCCCGGATAAAAGGTGTAAACGGGAGAACAAGGGGTAGTGAGACAGGGTTGTGCGTTCTTTTTAGAGGCGTAAATGTTCAACCAAAGTAAAGAGAAATGAAAGAGAGGGGGTTTATTCCAAGAAGAGAAGGGGAGTAAAAGATTGGATACAGAACCTCAACGATGCGACTACTCTGTTCTACTTTGTCGAGATTCATATCGTGAAGAACCTTTCTTCACAAGGAGCTTACGCCCGCTTCTTCACTCGCATATGCAATGAGTCTTCTTTCTTCCTCATGCTCCACGAAGTTCGTTTGCTTGACTCCAAAAATGGTGCACAAACCAACCATCCCATTAGAGCAAAATAAGAGAGCTGCCCCAGACCTGCATCAAGGTGGAAAGGGTGCTTGCTGCATCATCTTCGGCAAGGTGCCATTAGATAAAAGTGAGAGAAATGCGCACTAAAATAAGAAAGATGTCAGCGTGTCCTCGCTTTGCGTGTCCTCCACTCCTTTCGGCAGGGGCAAGAGGGAGGGAGCCAAGTCAGGGTGAGAGCATGATGAAAAAGAAATGAGAAACCAAACAAACAAATAGACCAAGCTCAACCTTGTTTTTTTTGCAAAAAATTCTCCGGTGGAGTATGACGATTGCACAGTAACCATGCAAGGCAAAGTAAGGAAAGAAAAAGGGGTTGGAGGGCGTCAATTGATCGTGGACGGAGCTGTTACAATTGCACTTGCGTTGTTGAGGGTTGGAGAAGGAAGGTAGGCTTGGTAAGGAAAAAAAAGACTTTCGTGGCGAAGGTATTACGGGAAATGAGTCGCGGATGTGAGCTAGGTGACTGAGGATGATACAAAGGGAGAAGAGGGGAGCAAAGGGAAAGACATAAAGAAGGAGATGTCCTTTGTTCTTGATGCGTAGGGGCGAGGGGTCATTTGAGCAATCGAAAACAAAGGAGAAAAACAAAAGAAGATTGACATATGGGAGGGTGTGCATTGTCCATCGGCAGAGAGCAAGAGAGACAGAGTGAGTCCAGTCAGTCCGGTCCAGTCAACCACGCAGTCAGTCAGTCAGTCAGGCAGTCAGTTAGTCATTACCCCTCCCCCCTCTCGCCATTCAATTTTTTTTTGATTTCTTGGCCATTTCTTGGCTCGTTCACTTTTCGTTTCCGTTCTTGTCAATCTCGCAGCACATTACCCATCGTTGTTTCCAGTCAGAGTAACCCATTGTATTTCGTTTTCGATTGACGCTATTCAGTCGCGCATAGTATAAATACTGATTTCAAGATGGAGATCGTCGCCCTCTTTTCTTTTTCTTCTTCTTCTTCGTTTCCACTTCTCGCCTCCACTTCTACTCTTGCCTCTCCTCTCTTTTGGATTTTCATCTTCATTGTCACCAGCATCTTCATCATTGCATTATTGTTCTTTCTGTATTTCATACCACTGTTATCTTCTTTGTTCGTTTCTATCATCCACATCATCGCGTTCTTCTCCTTTCCTCTTTTAACTGCATCCAACAACCTTCAAAGACACCTTCGTCACCAATTCTCCACATTTCATTTTCCTCGGCTTCACTTCCCTCCTTTTCCTTCCTCTATTTCTTTAACTCTTCCACCGCCTCCTCCATACTCTGCATCTACAACAGCAATTTCCCTCCCTATCGACAACAATAACAGCCGCAACATCCAGCATACCGATACCACAATGGGACGACACAGCAACAACTCGCATGACGGATGGCTCACTATCCAGCTCAACGACCCATACATCACCATCCCAGACTCTTCTTCCTCCTCAGCTTCAAGCAACATCCCGCTATCAGATGCAGAGCAAGGTCTACTCACCGGCACAGTCCTGGTCCGCGTTTCAAAACCAACCAAGGTCAAATCGCTATCCTTAACATTCGCTGGCGTTGCAAGGACTGCCTTCTACTTTGATTCCTCAAGAATCCCAGGTGCACGGACATGTGTTCATAGTGGTGAGTGCTTTTTTCATTGCTTAACTTCCTTGCTACTTCACCCCCCACACCCGCAGTAAATTCTCCTACCTGTCAAACCGTGAAATGTGAGATCCACTCCCCTTTACTGCGTCTCTGATTTTTTTGTTACCTTGTCGAGCCACACCACCAGTTCTAAAACGCTTCTTTGGATAAGATTGCTGTGCCGGTTCGATGTGCCCTCTTTTCTCCTCTATTCTTTCGCCTTATTCGCCGCCCTCTTCACGTTCTTCCCGCCTCCCTTCATTGTTTTGTGACAAACAGAGTGCACTTTCTTCCTTCCTATCATCCTGTCGAAAATGTGGTTACTTCTTCCCTCCATCACCACAGCAACAGCGTTTTTGTCGGCATGGAAAAAAAGGCTGAAACACCGCTCTATCTCCTACTCCTTTTTCAACTCCACCCATTCCTCCCACGCCTTTCTCCCTTTTCCTACAAACGTGGTGACCCTGATCCCTGCTCTTGAACTCAGACAAAGAGATATAAGCCTTGAGTACATTATGTCCCGATCGACAGCGCACCGTGAGGGGATTTCTTACAAGTGACATCATCTGCACTCATCTTGTCCAAATGGGGAGTCGGGGTCAATTAGTTCTTGTGCGCTTTGAGCACCATTTTGCAATGTGGAACCGTTCTACTCAACCCTATTTGCTCAAGGCCAAGGGACCCTTCTATTGAGAACAATTTGGATGGAACAGTCAATTTAGCGCGATATTTTTGTTGTTGTATGCATGGCGAACATGAGCTTGTCTGGATGGTGACTATATTTGTCCTCGACAATTGACAGGGGAATGGAATGAAGGAGATTAAGCAAGGAGGCGATGACAGGGGCAAGGGGGTTATTTACCGTACACCAGCTTTTTCAACTCCAGCTATGTTTATGAGAGGAGATGCACAAACGCCATTTTTTTTGTTTCTCCCTCCTCCTCTCCTCTTGAAACCCCGTTGAAGAGAGGCACCCTCCTGTCAGGGCGCATTGACACAATCGAGAAACGGGTCCCTGCGGGATGATAATGTGTGCTTGGTGCCCTGTTTCGTTTCGCGTGGCGTGTTAGTGACAGAACAAAAAAATACCTATTCCTGGACTTACTCCCCCTTCCCATTCTTCTCTTCTTGCAAACATATTGAGATTGACCTTGAACCTTCTTATTCTTCTCCTTTGTGCTTGCCAATTAGATAAACACCAGTACGAATGTACACTCATCGAACAGACAGAACACTTTCTGTCACCGACTACAACCGCTGCCCATACCAACAACAATAACAACAGCCACCCACATGTCCTCCCGGCAGGCACTCATAGGTTCGCCTTTAAGTTTACCCTCCACGATCGACTCCCCCCCGTCATCTCCTCAAGGGCCATCAACATCCAGTACCGCCTCACCGCTTCTATCCACACGGCCTCCTTCCTTCCTTTCTCATCGCCTCATATCGTTTCAAGGCCCGTCGTGCTTTTGCAAAGAGATGAGTTGCCATCGGATGATCTCTTCAACACTGCGGTCCTTAGAGTCGCCACACAAAAATCAAGTCGGTTGTCGGGTCATGTCAGTATCCCATGTTCTGTCATTCCTCAGTCTGGAACGATCCCTTTGGTGGTCAACCTGGGACTCAAAGGAAATGCTTCGTCGGTTAGCAAAATCACGATCGAGTTACTGGAACGCATCCTTGCCGTCGATGATGCTGAGGACCAGGAGGATGTGTTGCTTCACGAGCGGTTAGTGACTCGACAGAACTGCCCGATTCAGGACTGGCCTGGCTCGACGATGGATGAGCCAGTGATGATCGCCAAGCGACTCATGTTCAAGGTCCCTCAATTGCCTCTTTCCGCCTGGTCCTCAGTCGAGAGCGAGGAGGTCACCTCATTGACAAGTTATCGAGCTGGTCTCGAAAAAGGCCATATCCACGCCTCTGGAGACTACCGGCTAGGATCCTTGTCCAACAACAACACCGCAACCGATAACGGTGACAATGGCGACACGAGGCACATCCGCATCCGACACTTGATCCGGTTCACTTTCCAGATCCGTGGTCTCACCGACCCATCCACCTCCTCTGACGCAGAAACCATCGAAACGGAATCGTTCCAAAAGGACACCGATGTCTGGATCGTCGGCAATCAAGAGTACCGCGAGGACGACACTCTCCCACCCAGCTATTACCGGTCCTTCTCCACTACCCTCGTCGACAGCGACAAGATCCACGAGATAGACCAACGTGCAATCGAAGCTCTCCAGGATGACATCCCTGACCTTATTTTTCCACCTTGTTACGAGGACTGTCTCACTCGCCTCACACACACCGTCTCGTCTTCGTCAACGGTCGCAGGAAGCTCTGGAGAAGGATCACGTTCGAGTTCTGTGTCGAGTTCTCCAACACTGGCGTCTTGGCGTCCTTCTGTCGAGAGTCAGAGGAGTGGGATGATGATGGATGTGAATGTGTCACATTTCAGTCTTGCGGAGAGCCATGGTAGTCAGGATACTTTTGCATATGACTTGCAGGCGTATACGAATCGATACTCGCAAGCCAGCCCTGTTGTCGTCCTTGCAACGTAGTCAACTTTTTTTTTTTTTTTTTTTTTTAATTTCTTTTGTTAATTATTACTTTCTGTTCATAGAGAATAAAAAATAAAAAAAGAAAGAAACACTTTGCCTATGCATTTGATCCATGTACCTTATGCACTTCTCCAGACGGGTAGATTTTTTTCTTTTTAATTTTCTGCTTATCACACATATTTTGGATTTTGTTATACAAATGCGCGTCCCGTCTATGGCTCTCCTAGCCTTTTCACCGCTTACCGTTCTTCACATCATGAATCTTGAAGTTCCTGGGGGGGGGGGTTTTTTTTGCCTGGAGCCAGGAAAGAGGCAGAGAAAGAGATCCAGTTCCGTATGAAAAAAAGGTGCAGAAGAGGGGTGGGGGGACACAACCACTCTTTATGGGGCCAAGGAATAGAGAGACGGAAGAGTGGGGATAGTGCTTACGTCCTTGACGGGCAGCACCGCCTGGCGGGGGAGAGTGACCTTTGGTTGGCGCGTGGACTGAGCAGCGCAAGTCACAGTAAAAAAAAGTCGAATGGGGGGGTGACTCCGCCCGAGTGAATAAAATGGTGTGCATCAACTCTGCATCCGCCACCAACGCACGCCATGGGTGCCAAGTCCAACAGAGTCAAGCAGCTGAAAGAGGCTAGAGACAGGAAGAAACGCAAGTTGGACGATACAATTGACCCAACACCGAACGCCAAGCCAATGAAGAGGCGTGTACGCTAGAGATGGAACTGCTGAGAACGGATGCAAAGACGCTTGACAAGGAGTGGGAGGATGTATTTGAGGAGGAGGATAGTACCGATGAGGAAGGCTGGATATGCTATATGGGAAACAGAATAAGGCTACTGGATGGGAAGAACTACAGAAAAAAATACACTTGAAGTGTCCGAAATCAAGACATACCTCGGCAACTCGGAAAAACGTGGCATTCAGAGATGCGGCTAAGGGTTGTTTGCCTTTGAAGCAACTTGGGTTTTCACCGTTGTCGATTGTTCGCAGCTTGTTGTTTATGTTTAATGATTAGCTGTGAATTCTAGATGCCGACTCTGACTCTAACAGCGATCCTGAGAGCGAGATCAACGACATTCAGAGGAATACGGTCATCATGGTAGACGAGGTCGGTCGGTACGTGAGTGCTCGAACCAAGGACGGCTCACTCAGCAAATCAGGACAGGAAAACCTCGAGGCAGTTCAATAATACCTCCGCCTTTGCATCAGAGGCTTCAAGGAGCACAGCGCCGCCAAACAAATAGTTGTTATACGTGGGAGGAAAGTTGGATACTCGCATTGGCGATGCCCAATTGATTGCTGCTCTAGTTCTTTTTGAACGGCTGCTGGTGCTAACTTGACGTATTACTTGGTTGTCCGCTCGCCCTTCTTCGAAAATGAAGGCTGGGAAAGTGGAACCCGCATTGTGATCTGGAACGAAACAACGGATACGAAAAAAAAAGGCGAAGCAGCGCAGGTCTGCCATGGCTGCAGATCATAACTCCTCCTCACTCACTCACATACTCAGCATTTACTCTAAAAAAATGTTGCTCAAAACCCATTATTTATCTGTGTTCTTTTCTTAATCTCATCCAGCTATCTATGGCAAAGTATTATTCGCCTTCCACATCTCCCCACCATCAGTCCCATCAGGTCCCCCATTCGTATACACCTCCTTCTTCCAGATGGGCACCTGGACCTTCAACTCATCAATCAACCAATGCACGGCTTCAAGTCCCTGGACACGATGACCTGACGAGACCGCAATAACGACACTCGTCTCTCCGACGGGACAATCACCAATCTTGTGAACAATCGCGACATGGATCAGATCGTCCCATTTCTGTCGGGCGGCAGTGATCAGGGATTGGATGGACTTTTCGGCCATGGGGATGTAGGCTTCATAGGCTAGGGTCTTGACTTCTTTGTCTGTTGTTTTTTTTAGTGGAGATAGGAAGAGAGGAGGAGAGGAATGAGGAAGGATGGTGAGTTTTTGAGTGCTCGTGTTTTGTTTTCGTTCCTGTTCCCCAATTGAGCCATGCGTAGTTCGTCTCGACTCAAAGCAACCTTCCATCTCCACTTTTCCTACTCTATCAACGGAGAAAGTGAGATTGCGCAGGAAATAAAAAAAAACCCCACTTTAAACATAAAACGCATGCATACCTTCAAAGTTATCGCGTGTGGTGCCAGAGAAGGTCGAAATGGCTCCCGCTTTTGGGTCCGCCACAGCCTTTGCAATCTCGTCCAGGCTAATGATGTCGGCCGTGATCTTGACAATGTCTTTCATTGCTTGTGGTTGTTTGGGGGTGGGGAGGGTGTGAGTTGATGAATTGTTGGTGGGTGTAACAGTCTCGCGCTTGTCTTTTTGGGAGTCCTGCAAGGTGTTCTTGGTTGGTTGAGTTGTCGAGAAGGTGTGATGGAGAGTAGAATGAAAAGAGAAGAAATGAAGGATAGGAGAAGTGCATGCAGCTGTGAACGAGCAAATAAAGTTCCCGCAAGTGAAAAAAAAAATGGGTCACACTTTGTGCTGGAGGGAGACGAGGGAAATGTGGAGACTGTTTGGTCCTGACACACCATTCACCCACAAACGTACAGTGTATATTCAAGTCAATTGACACGCCTAAGAACTACAGATAAATGGCAAGGGGTACGCGAAGGAAGCAGGATAGATGCAAAAAAGGGTTTGATGTCGATATCGACCAGGCCTTTTTTTACGACAGAAAGTCTCCTCCTGGTTCCACTCTTCCTGTACACCCCTGGCTTGGTTATTTTATTTCTTCCCAAATATTTTGGATATAAATCCCGTTTTCTTTTTCTCGCTCCCGGACCCTGATCCTGCAATGGGCTGGCTCGAAGGAGTAGAGTTGTTGGAGTTGGATTTGTTGGTGGCAGCCGGGGCGATGGCTTTATTAGGCGGTTTCTTTGTCCCGAATCCCTGTTTCCTCTTTTTGTAGCTACAAGGTGCAAACCAAAAAAGAGCTGGGTGTTAGAGACGCAGAGCAAACTTAGAGTTTTGTTTTGTGTGCGCGCGCTGTTATCACGTTCCGCAGAAGAACGTTATCCTTGGTACTGATGGCATGATGAGATGACCCCGATTCTGAGCAAATTGTAAAAGTTTGTCCTGTTACTTCTATCCCGTTCCCAATGGCTCGTTGCTTAAAACCGTACCTGTCAAGAAATGCGAGCTGGATGCGATTGAGCGCACCTCGTCTGACTTTGCGGATATATGTAATGGCGTCCTATTGAAAAGGAATGAAAAAAGAAAAAAGGTTAATAAAAACATCTTCTTGACAGCTACATTGGATCCAATGCCTCCAATTGATTTCGATCCGCAAAGCCCAGAATGAACTCCAACAGTAAGAAATATCCATTTCGAGACGTCAAAGGGCCCTGTCCCTGTCGTAAGCGCAGCGTTTCCTATGTCCTTACCAATGGATCCATGCCTCCTTCCACAAGCGCGATAGCCACGAGAACCTAACATGACATCAGCAAATAGAAAATGGACAAACGAATTAGCCATAACGAAAGTATGATAAAATGTTTGTTTTTTCTGCGCCAAGTCGCCAAGCATAATTCCCAAAAAGAGCGAGTAAGCCCTGTTAGTGTTGGTACAGGAAAGAAACCAAAAGGGTTTACGTACAGGTGCTCTTCCGATGCCAGAGACACAGTGGACGGCAATACAGCGATCCTTGTTGGGTGAATTGAAAAAGACGTCGTCGTTGAGATCTAACCAGCGCGCAACGACGTCCTTTGCGGGTGCAGTTCCGTCCTGGAATTTCCTATAGGGCGATACAAAAGCAAGATACGAGTTAGCTGATAATGCAGGAAGTATTGAGGTCGGGGCTGATAATATCCCATTGTCGGTACGAAGGGCTGTTGGGCGTTACTGTCCTTGCCAATTCGAACTGTTGGCGGCAAAAATGACTGGAAAAGAGAAACAGTTTTTTCCTCTTTCCTATTGCCATGACATCACCATAGAACAAAGAGGAGCGCTTACATGTTGTCATGGACAGCGATGCCAATGTCGCTGAGGGGTGTTGGGTCGTAGGGGCTTCCTTCACAGATGCGGACGAGGTCGGTGACGTTGTGTTCTTCGAGGACGGGGATGTAGGCCGGTAAGGTTGTGTCTGATGGACAGTCAAGGATCAGGAAGTTGAGAGGCCCGACCTGGATAGGGCTGATGCTGACTCGAGGCATTACGAATCAGTTGATGGTAGCAGGAAGTTACTTGTGAGTGTGGAGGTGTGTGTGAGTATGTGTAGGTGTAAGTGTAGGTGTAAGTGTAAGTGTGTGTGTGTGTGTGTGGGTGTGAGTAAGAGAGGATGCTGTGGATGCAAGGAGGAGCAGGTGGAGTAAAGGGAGAAGAAAGAGGAGTAAAGAATAAAAGAGAGGGAAAACTGAGTCAAAATATTAAAAATCCTATGCCCATATTATAATATGTTCTGCTATTATTGCCTCCATTGCTTTGTTCAGTAATTGCCCTTCAAAAGAGAGGGAGTGGTTGTTAGCCCGAGATTTGTTTTTCTTTTTTCCTTCCTCGGCGACCGTTATTTTATTGGAGGGTGAAAGAGAGAGGCGCCGCCATTGTTCTTGAGCGTCCAAGTTCTTAATAAGAAAGTATGATATCACTTTTGATTGTGTCCAGCTCCACAACGAGCTGGGTTGCAGTGGACAGCACGAAGGAGGGAGGGAATACCGGTTGTTACTACGGGTAACCATGATCATGTCTATTACGCGTAGTAAGGCATGTTGACATGCTATGAAATGAGTATGATGCCATTTGTTTTCTTACTTGTGTCCCCGCTGACATTGAATCAGGCTGTTGTCAGTTCTGTCTGTCACTCAGCAAGCCTGCCTCGTGAGGTACAAAATAATGCCTTTCTGCACCTTCTCTTCTGATCACCCTCACCCACATATAACTGAGTCCGCTCTCTTTCCTTTTCTCTCTTTCCTTTTCTCTCCTTGTCTCTGCTCCCTCCCCTCCTCTCTCCTTTTCATTCATTCCACATTCAAAACTCATTTCAACACTCCTCACTTCACTCGCATTCACACTCGAAACAAGAATGTACCAACGACACTCGCAGACCCAGACCCAGGCGCTGAACCTCCACAGAAATGCCACCACAACTGGTGCACCAGAAGCACCACGAGGGTATCAACACCGTCAACAACAGCAGCCCATGGAGCAACCTTCAATAGCCTCTGCACCACTACCACTACTCCAAGAACAACGAAGACACAGCTACCAGCAACAGCAGACACCCACATCAACACCAACACCACAACCACACCCACCACCACCGCAAAAGGCAGAACACTATCCACCTCAACAGGCAGAGCACGACCCTTCTCAAACGACCCAACAGCATTACCCAGCGCAACCATACCAACACCAGCAGCGGCAGCAGCAACAGGAGCAGGAGCCAGCTAGCCCTCCAGTGGCTCGCGAGTTCACTATTGTTGCCCTGGGGAAAAGTGGAGAAGGTATGATAGCTATCACCTATATTTGGTGGCACCACGGCACTCTCCAGAACTATTTTCCGTCAAAGCGAAGCCCAATCGAAAGAAAGCCTTCCTACCTCCAACCAACCGCCTTTCGCTCTATATGGCCATGTCACACACACTCACTCTTCCTCTCACACCTTTTCTTTTTTCTGCTGTACCTTCTCATAGGAAAGAGCACACTGCTGAATTCGATCCTCGGCCGAGAAATCTTCCTGGCAAAGGCTTCGGTCAGTGAGGTGACCCAGCATGTGGACAAGGCAACCAACCACTTCCTCAACATCCCTTCCAACCCAGTCATGCACTGTATTGACACTCCTTCCTTCAATGGCAAGCTGCATGATCCCCACCGTGTCAACGAGCTTGGTGCTCTTCTTACTAAGGTTGCCGCCGGTGTTGATGCCTTCCTCTTCACCGTCAAGTGTACACGCTATCGGTAAAAGAGCCTCTTTTTAGTTCCTTCTTTTCTTCGATAAGTTTATTTTTACAACTCACACCACACCGAGGCGTTATTGTTATGATCTCATCTCTGGAGGATCTGCGGCAATGGATTTGCGGAGTGGCTGTAATGCGATGATATGAAGAGCGCCGCAATGCCATTTCTTCTTTATTTTCAATTCATCTTCCTACCCCCTTACCCCTTCACCTGCATGAAATGCGAACATTTTTGTTTTTTGTCAATCTTGGCTATACTTGACATCATCACACTGAGCCTAACTAAACTTCTATTCATATCACCCCGACATAGCTTCGATTCAACGTTCTATCAAACCCTGTTGACCTACCAAAGCCTCCTCACCCCGGCCTTCTGGTCAAAGCTCATCCTCGTTTTCACCCACGCAACCCCGGAACTCCTCCCCTCCACCAACCCCGAATCCCGACTCCCGCTCATGGCCTGGGCTCGCGAAATTCAAGAAAAGTTTAAGCTCCCCGCGGCCCCCAAAGTCATTTTCGCAATGGATTTCGCCCGGTTCCCATACCCTTCAGGAGGAGCACAGGATTTCTGGGAGAAATTGATGGAATTGGATGCGAATACGGAACCCTATTGTCATCGGCCGTTCTTGGAGAGTTTTGGGAATGGGATTGCGGTGGAGGGGTACGTGCAAAGGATTAAAGGGCATCTGGCGGTGTTTGAGCCGAGGTTCTTTGAGAACCAGGCTGAGGGGCAGTATCAGGAGCATAAGCAGGCGTTATTGAAGAAGCGGGGGACGGAGGGAGGTCGTGTAGGGGGAGAGAGAGGAGGTGGAATTAGTAGTGGATGGAGGTTTGGTTTGTTCCGAAAGTCTACTCAGGCCACCGCTCGTCCCGGCATGATTTGAGTTCCTACTCGTGTTTTTACCTTGTGCATCTCAGGTAAACTTTTGTTGAGGGCAAACAAAAAGAATCAACAACCTAGACAAAAAGCAACATTCTTTTTCCTTTCTTCCTTCTCCCACTTTTCTTTTCCTGCACATTGCACAGCACATAAAAATATTATCAAACATAATAATCCCATTGCGGACGAAATTAGTCGAGAGGGGGGGGGGGAAGTTTTTTTTTGAGATGACAAGTCTTGTAACCCGCCTCGCGTTGAGGAAAAACTGTCAAGCAATTACATATGCATTTTTTTTTTTTTTTTAGTTTGTTGAAAAATGCGTTGTGGTGAATAAAAAAAAGGCGATCTAATAGTAGTAGGGAAGGGAAGGGAAGGGGTCGTACTGGGAACTGGTTGGTTATTTTTTTTACAGGAGCGAGGACTCGTAGAAGGCAGTCTCTTCATCATCAGCGCCATGTCTCTGCTGCTGTCTCTGCTGCTGATGGTACTGCTGTTGCTGCTGCTGTTGTTGAGGTGGAGGACGAGCACCCAACCGAGCAGGTGGAGAAGGATGACCTCCACTATTGCTGGGAACTCCAGCGGGCGCGATACGGGGCGAGGGGGCGCCAAAGACCGCCTGCTCTACGTGAACAGGAGAAAGCTGCTTCAATTGCTGGGCCTGTGGTGGCGAGTTATGCTGCTGATGCCGAGGGGACGTTGGTGAGGAGGCCTGGTAAGAATGGTTGTCGACGGCTGCGAGGACGTCATCGAAAAAGTTGTCGCTTTGGGATGTAGAGGAGGCTTGAGGGGGAGGAGGAGGAGGAGCCACAAATCCGCGAGAGGGCGATCCGGCATGGACGGGGCTCTGTTGAGACTGTTGTTGGTAGTGGCTCGAGGGAGAGTTATAAGCCTGGGTTGGAGAGCGGATAGGCGAGAGGGTAGATTCTCCGGCAGCACGGGAAGCAGCGGTAGGGCTGGACGTGTTGATCATGGCGAGGCGAGAGTGAGCAGAGGAAGGAGAGGGAACTTCGGTCTCCATGAGTCGTAATTTGATGTCTTCCTCCTCGGCCTCTTCGTATTCGTAGTCTTCGTCTTCTTCGTCTTCGTCGTCGCCGCTGTGGTACATCTGCTGTTGGGCCTTTTGATGTTGGTGAGTGGGGGCGGTGGTGGTGCCGGGGACGACGATAGGGCCGGAAATTGGGACGCCAGTGAACTTGACAGACTTCTTGCGCTCAATCTTGGGACCTCCAGTGCTGGCAGGGGCTTCTTCCTTGCCCTGCTGCTGCTGAACCTGTGTGGCGCCGACGGAGGCTGGGATAGTAGGAACGGGAGTTCTTCTGTCATCATCCGATTCAGACTCGTCATCTTCATCATCGCCAGGAGTATGGACATAGGCACCAAAGATGGTGTCGCGGTATCCGTTGTAGACAGGGACACCATCGTCATCGACCTCGGTCTTGTCATCATACAGTGTGGGGTTGAAGGGGTGGGCTCCTGGTGCGGGGTCAGCGGCGGGGGCAGAGGAGGTCGTGGCAGCGATAGCCTGAGGAGGAGGAACGGCCTGGTGTTGGACCTGAAGAGGTTGAACTGGCGAAAGAGGTTGCTGTTGTTGTTGTTGCTGTTGCTGTTGCTGTTGCTGTTGCTGTTGCTGTTGTTCTTGCAGGAGCTTCTGCTGTTGTTGACGCTGGAGAGCACGCTGCTGCTGTTCATACTGGTGCTGCTGAACATCCAAGGGCTGCATCTCAATAGCACGGATCATGGGGCTTTGGTTGCGGGGGGAAGGGCTCATCTGGTTCTGGTTCGGCAACTGGCGATGGGCCATTGAGGGCGAGTTCGATCCACCATGGTGGGCATGAGCCGCCGCAATACCTCCAGCCGCCGCTGCCATCAACTCACGATCCTGGAAGGGATTACCCTGTTGCTGTTGAAGAGGAGACCCGGGCAAGTTGTTCTGGCGAGGACCATTACTGTTCAAGGACCGAGACGAAGACGAGTGGTGAAGAGGTCCTCCTCCTCCCTGCATCATTGCATTCGAGTTGTTGCGCTGAACCGGTCCATTACCGCCGCCATAGTTGTTGTGTCCTTGCATCATACGAGCCTGCTGGTTAGGATCATAAGCCGACTCGAGCTCAGATTCAAAAGAGTCGCGGTTGTTATGCTCGAAGGGGCTCTGGCTACGCTGCTGCTGCATTCCAGGATGACCGTTGGGCATTCCGTAGGGCTGTTGTTGACGAAGAGGAGGTCCCTGGTTGAGTTGAGGGGGCGAGTAAGCCTGGTGCTGGTCGCGAGGGGAGAGGGATCGCGCCATTCCGGGGGAATTAGGTCCACCGGGAGATCCTCTCATCATTGTCGAACCCTCAGACCCACCCTCAAAGGGGTTCCTGCCATTGTTGTTGTTAGGACCACCGGGGCTGCCAAGATGTTGCATCTGGTGTTGAGACCGAGGGCTTCCAAACTCGTTGCTATGGTTACGCTGGAATTCATTCGAACGCGGAACAGGGCCGCCCAAAGGGATAGGAATCATTCCTCCATCATGTCCATGTCCAGGAGGTCCAGAAGGAGGAGGCCCAGAACGAGCAACAGGACCAGACCCACCCTGGGGTTCATGCATGCTCTCTTTGGTATCATCCAACCGAGTATGCTGGCTGCGTTCACGGGCCAGACGGCGGTGTCTAAAGAAGAAAATTGCGGCGATGAGGAGGAAGAAGGCGACGACGCCTCCAATGATCCCGCCCAAGGCTCCACTCGAAAGCCCACCACTTCCTTCTCCCTTGCTCTCCCCGTTAGAGCCGGAGGTGCCTGTTGTGGATGGGAGGGTGACGGAAGTCCCGGTGGAGGTGGGGGCGCGTGTTGCTGCGGTGGTGGTGGTGACTATACCACCGGAGATGTTGAATTGTCCTGAGCTGATGCCCTTCAATTCGTCCTTTCCGTTATAGTCGCAGAGGTAACTATGCTGTTTCGCCACGAAAAAGAAGACATCGCCCGTTAATAAACCGCGTAAAATACGTAACCTTCACTCTCTCTGCATCTAAACTTTCCTCTGTTCATTTCTAGTCCAACTCACCAATCCACCAGTAGCGACAGTAGGCACATTAACCCGAACGGTCAAGAGTGTCTGCGAGACATTCGCCTGGACAAGGTACGTTTGTCCCGTCAGGGCACGGAGGACCAAGTTAAAGGGGGCAGTGTTATTAATAGTGCCCACAGGCGGGTCCACAATGCTCCAGTTGAGGGTCATGGGGTCACCAGGATTGACACTGGGTAGTTGAGTCTTGGCGAATACGATGTTGGCAGAGGCGGTGTTGGTCCAGGAGAGGGCCGACATGGTGGCCAGCACGGCTACTGTGGCCAGCTTATTTGAGGTGAGGGGGTGCATCGTGTGTGTGTGTATGCTGTTTGTGGGTGAGGGAGATGGGTTCAAGATTGTCACTCCTTTTCTACTCGGGTTCTAGGGCGGTCTGTTTGGATAGGAAATTGAGATAGAGGTTAGAGGGGATTTTGGTACATAGTCACAAACACGTTCACTTGCTCCACTCAAAAGGACGCTCTTTGTCCTCTTCTCTCGCTGTTAGGCTTGCTCTGAGCTCTCAACAGAACCACTCCAACGGAAAAATCGCAACCACCAACAGAAGAGTTGAAAAAAAAGGATATGAGCATCGATAGGGGATCGATGGTGAAAACAAACGAACCAAGAGATGGAGGTGTCAACCGTTGCAGTAGGAAACATGCTGTGGTGGGGTGGACCTTCCTTCCTCTCAACAGGTGATGGGAAGAGATACAAATTAAACGAGACATCCATTCGCGATTGGTTCTTTTCTTTCAGGGACAGGGAAGGCCCCTGTGTCCTTCTCGCCCTTCGATATAACTCATTCTCTGTCCTCCCCTTCATGTATTATCCCCACTTTGTCTCGCATGGTGCTAAAAACCAATTTGACGGTCTGGCACTCTCACTTCTTCATCATATGGCCCAGAGATGAAAGGATTGCGCCAGCCAGAAGTAAAGCAATGTGTGTATCTATTGCCCAACATTAATGGAGAGCATTGTATGTGGTCGGGTTGGGTATGTGGCCGTTGTGTCTGCCGATGTGTTTTTTTTTTTGTTGCTGATATTATTGTAGTTTATCAACCGTGGAGGTCGAGGAGTCTATCTGAACACCCGCAACGTCTTTTCTCTCGAGATGAACGTTGGTGGGAGGTCGCTACTGTTGCTGAGGTTCATCACCGACCGCCTTTGCTCTCTCTCCCATCTTCCATTCCCCTCGTGTCAACTTTGTTCCTTACCAAGAGGGTGAAGGCACACAGTCCAAAATAAATGAACGCTCTTTTTTTTTCCCCCGCTAGTGCTAATTATCCTTGATGTTTGTAGTTGCCTTGATGGTGAAAGTGAAGGAAGGAAGGGGTACCTTAGGCTGTTTTAATGTGCCCCTTGTTTGGTGTGTCGTTGCAACGGAAAGAGGGTGAGGTGTTGTCGCTTGCTGAAGGGAAGTGGGTGCCGAGGGTAAGTGGAGAGTAAGGAGGGAGAGTGATGGATGATGGTGCAGTTGATGCTTGTGAAGGAGTTCTTGCTGGATAGAAGGAGAAGAGAAGAGTGTCCAAGCAATAATGATGGTAAGGCGTGTGTCCAGGAAGGAAGGGAAGGGGGAGTGATGGGTGAGGAGGAAAGGGAAAGGGAAAGGGGAAAAAAGGAAAAAAAGAAAAGAGAGGAAGAGGAAGAGGAAGAAAGAAAGAAAAGGAGCGATGAAGTGTTAGAGAGGATAAACCTACAAGGCTTCTTGTTGTTATGTTGTCAACTTGTCATACCAAAGCAGCTGAAATGAATCTCCAGGGGGAACCTTGCTTTTTTTTTTTACCTGTCTTTCTGCTTTCAATTATTTCCCTCGGTCTATCTGGCTACCATGTCTTTCTACGATGTCGTGTGTGTGAGCAAGCAGGTAATCCATCTACTCGCTCTCTTTGCTCCCAAAGAAAGAAAAAAAGGTTCATCCTTAGTAGACTACATGGTAGTCTAGTTTCTGGTTCCTATCCAGAAGGACCTGACTCCGAGTCTCTAAAATATCCGGCAATATTACTAGACCCGTCTAGCTTCAGTGTTTGTTTCGAATCCAAGGAACATCCATCTCTTCCTCAACCTCTCACAACCTAGAATCGCAAGCGCGCTTTCGTTATTGCATCGACAACAACAATAACACAACAACAACAACAACAACATACCCTTCGTCCTATCTCGCTCTTCCCTTTGTCCAACTTCCACTGTGGCTAAATTCCTGGGCAAGCGCCAGTCCAGTCCATTTTACCCTGCCTCTCTACAACCTGCGGGGCGTTTGCCTAATAAAACAAAATATTTATTTCATTTTCCACAGCCGAACAAGTCAAGGCTGTTGCTGTCGTCTCCCTCTTGTCCATTAAGTCTGTGCGACGAGGGAGGAAGAGAGAACTATTACATACTTTCATGGGTCTTGGGCTGGGCGCACAATCAAATCAATGGTTGTACAATTCATATCTTCATTTATTATTTTGTGGGCGTCGAGTAAGGATACACTTCACGCGGTACTTTTGACTGTACCTTTTCTTCTTCTCTTTGTTGTCTTCTCTGAGTGTCAACAATAATTGTGCTCACTACTTACACCACATACCTCTATCGCTGCCCCTGCCGGTCGTTATTTATCTACATTCCTCTCTCTCTTCCTGTACCCTTTATATATGTATATTCTTGCCAGTCAAGTTAGAGAAGGCCCTTGGAATAGGGTTCCACAGGAGCTGATGACATAGATGAGACACACAACAACACGAGGCTAACAAACGAGCAAAGAAAGCAAAGAAAGACGTCAGAGATGGATGAGCCCATTAGTACAAGTGAAAGCTACAGAGGATATGAACAAAAGAAGAGCATTTTCCAGGTCCCCGGGAAGGACTGATGTTCGAGAGGATGGAGGTGGTGATGTATGCAGCACCCCTCATACGATGGGGCGAGTGAGTAGTAAATTAACATTATTGTGTATGCACCCCCGAAATGATTTGCTGTGATTCATTTTCATCAAACCCAGATCCTATTTCTGATCGCAGTACGTGAGATGGACAGATGGTTTAAAAAAAGACAGGGGTGGGGCAAGGACAACATCTTCTTCTTGGGCTGCTGGACAACCACCGTACGGTGAAGCACCATGATTTGCTCACCATGTAGATGACGATGGTAACTGTCAAAAGACATAAAGGCTAGGGCAAGTGGTTCGCTCTTTGCTCATCCACTCAGGGGCTGTCTGCGACAGGAGATCCCTGCAACGCCCAAACGTCTATTTATTTCATACTCGGGAGAGTACCCTTCTTTTTTACGCCCAACATTTCAAAGGAAAGGGCATGCACCATGCAGTACGCTGATCATCACATCACATCACCTCTTCCTCTCTCGACCAAACTCCCACGAAGACAAACAGTTTATTAAGGGACACACATCTGACGCGTGTTGTAGGATCTTGCTTCTCTTTTTTTTTTTTGGCGGCCACTATCCCGTCATGGCGTGGGACCACAGCTGTCAATAATAATGGGCTTCTGGCCCCAACTCCTTGCTTTTGTCAACATGTAGGATGTTGATGACCGATTTCATCCATCATCCCTTGTTACCTCACTCCACCCAACATCGCTTTCTTTTCACGCCTTCGCTTTCTTTTGTGTCCCTCTATGCACGCTCTTTAAGATGTCTGGGTTGGCCTTTGGTGTCACAGGGATCTTCATATTTCCTTTCTCCCTTCTTTCCCATTCAAAATACGTGTTTCCTGTTACTGGATGGTGATTGTATGAGACTTTTGGCAAAGTTCGACATGATAAAAGACATGAAAAGGGTTGTGTACAGTACATATATAAACCAACATCCAACCACTCCCCATCTCTCATACACTCTTTAACACATACACACCAGCTCCCTCTGTCTCTCTTCCCAACGTAACAACATCCACCTCAACCATGAAGCTCGCGTAACCGTCCTCCATGATCGTCTTACTTGCCATCTGCGCCATCGTTGTGGCTGTTCCTACTCCTGCTCCATCCTCCTGATAAACAAATGTCGCGCCTCCATCATGCAAGTACCACAGGCACAAATCAATTCTTCTTCTATTTCTTCTATCACTGTCCTTCCGCGGTGGATGCACCATTCACCCATGATGAGGCAGTGCCAATGTTCCATGGTAATGATTCACTGCCACACGTTTTCTTCTTTGTTATTTTCCTCACACCAACAACTTGCATCTCTTTTGACTTGCATCTCTTCTCCTCCTATTACTCTCATCCCCTGCCGTCATCACCAATTCACATTCTTCCACTCCTCGATCTCCAGCTCATTCCTTTACGCGTTACTAACGGAACAAATTCACGTCAGAACGCCAACAACAGGTACGCGCCTTTACCTCTATTACCTCTCACAACAGCGCGTCGTGTACCCTAACAAACACTAATACACTCTCATACTCAACTTAGGCGCCTGACCTTTACCAAGTGAGACTTCACCGGCCTCATATCTCCGCTCCACGTATAACAACTACTACTCCTCGGTATGTTCAATCTAGGCTATTTGGGCGTGTGATTCGATGCCTCTGTCTTTGGACTCCTTCTTCTAACGAAGATACCTTCTTCCCCCTATAGTCTCTGCAAATATGACGACGACTTCGAAACCGCTTCCGTCAGCCCCCAAGGTCGACGGTCAATCCCCACAGGCCATTTCACTGTATTTCACAGAGAATATCGCTGCTCCCTTGTTGCCGTTTGCACTGCCACCGTCTGGCCTGTCCCGTCTCGAGACTACCACACAGCTGGCATACTGCAACAATTTACTCCGCGCTCATCTGACCTCTCCCTCGTCCCTCGCATCCCTGACCGCCTCCCAGCAAGCATCGGTGGACGTCATCCTTCAGGATGAGGAGGAGCAGAACCAAATCCGGTGGTTGACTACCAGGGTCGTCGAGGAGTTCGCGGCAGATGTACTCAAGACCTCGGCCAAGATCTCGGAGGTCTTGCTTCTGGGACCGTACCTCGACCAGGAGTACCACCGCAAGCTGCTAAACGTTTTTATCGACGAGTTCGAGAATGCAACCTTGGTGGACGTTGATGTACTCCAGGGTATAGTGCAGCTTGTACAGTGTGCTGCGTCTGATTACCTCCTTCCTGATGACCTTGTCAAGATCCTGGGGATTCTTCGAACACACCTCCAGGATATCCACAAGCAGACGACCGAGCATCCATACCATTTGACTCTGGCCCTCTCTGGTCTCCTCGATGCTATGGTCGAAGGCAAGGTCAGGGATCTGAGTCGTGTTGTGGACCAAGAACCCCTGGCAGTGCTCCTGGGCGGATTGTCGAGCAGCTCGGACCTCTATCTCAAGCACCAGGCAGCCTACGCCATGCAAGGACTGCTCTATGTTCCAAATGACGAGACGCGTCGACAGCTTGTGTTGCGACATGCTGGAAACATTGCCATGGGTCTTCTTGGCGTCGCGAGCGTTTACAATCTTGATGTTGGGGGATTTGCAGACGGCCTTGGACAGCTCAAAGACGCCGCCAAGAGCGCATTCGAGGTCGGGTCCCAGGTTGTTGGTGGCGCACAGGCAGTATTCAAGAGTGGACAGGGACTTTTTGACAGTTTGAAAGGTGGCGCGGAGTCTGGAGGAAAGAAGCTGTGGTACCCTGCGTTGCGCGAGGCTCAGGAACATGTCAGGAACGGCCGCCTGGCAAACTTCAATCGTTTGGTTTTGGAGGCTCCTTGCTGTCGCGATGTCGAGTTCCAATGGGGTGTGTGTCAGCTACTGGGTGAGATTACCATTGATCTTCTCTGGGATGTTGCTACCCGTCAAAACGCCGTCGACTTTCTTGGGGAACTGTACAGAAACGATACTATCCGTAACCCAGATGGGGATGTCGACAGGTGGATTTTGAATATCCTCCGCCAGGTCGTAGCTTTGCCCGACGCTGCAGTTTCGGAACACGCTCAGTCACTACTTCGATGCCTGGAAAAGGAAGGCAACGTTAACAAGCAAGCCGTCTACCGCGATATTCTGGCAGGTCCTCTCAGCCCATACCCTCTTAAGGTCCAGCTCTTGCCATCGCCATCGTCACCACTACTCAAGAGAGTCCAGGCCGCCCCCGCTGTCAACCACGACATTTACGTCTTGAAGCTCCAGCGACTGAGCGAGCGAACCAATGCTGTCTACATTCCACCGCAGGCCAAGCCCGCCCTCAAATCCGACGACGACACTCTTTTCCCGCTCATGGAGAGGGTGCAGGAGTTCCTGGCCAGTCACCGAACGGTTATGCTGTTGCTTGGAGATTCCGGAGCGGGGAAATCGACATTCAACTTGCAACTGGAGCGAACTCTCTGGAATAGCTACAAGGCCTTTGGACCCATCCCGCTCTACATCAACCTCCCGACCATCGAAAACCCAACCTACGACCTTATCGAGAAGCAGTTGACCTACTACAACTTTACGGAGGACCAGATTCTGGAGCTCAAGTTGCATCGAGAGCTCATTCTCATCTGTGACGGATACGATGAGAGTCAGCTCAAGACCAACCTGCACACCACCAACCAATTCAACCAGCCAGGACAGTGGAAAGTCAAGGTTGTGATCAGCTGTCGTAGCCAGTATCTGGGCGCCGACTATCGGTCCCGGTTCCAGCCCCAACCAACCGACCGCTATGCTCGTTCCACACCCGATCTAATGGTGGAGGCTGTCATAGCGCCGTTCTCGAGGTTCCAGATCGAGCAGTACGTCGAGGAGTATGTCAAGAGCCAGCCGGCAGCGCCAGTCACTGTCCAGGACAGATCGGCATGGACAAAGGACGACTACATGCAGACGCTGATCAATGTCCCTAAGCTGATCGAATTGGTCACGAACCCCTTCCTTCTGACCCTGTCTTTGGACGCCCTTCCAGAAGTCATTGATCCCAAGAAAAACCTGTCGACCATTCGAATTACGCGTGTGCAGCTTTATGACGGGTTTGTCAAGCAGTGGCTCAGAGTTAATCAGGCACGATTGATGAGCAGCCCATTGACCGCAGCCGACCAGGAAGCATTGGACCTGCTGGTGGAAGATGACTTTTTCTATCACGGTATCGAGTTCCAAAAGAACCTTGCGGCGGCAATCTTCAAGCAGCAGAAGAGAAAACCAGTCGTCCAGTATACCCACCTCCGTGACGGCAAGACATGGAAGGCCGAGTTCTTCCATCCCAGCGACAGTCAGATTAAGCTGCTGAGAGAGTCGAGTGCGATTAACCGGACTGGCAACCTTTTCCGGTTCATCCACAAGTCGCTTCTGGAGTACTTTTATTCAAGAGTCGTCTATGATCCGCTTGACTATGACGCCAATCCCGATGCCGATGCCGATACCTATGCCGATGCCGATGGACAACCGTCACCTAACGACTACAAAGACAGGCTGTCACGCGGGGATATTATCAAGGAACCATCGGTCATGCAGTTTCTGGCGGAGCGCGTGGACGCGAACCCGCTTTTCAAGAAACAGCTTTTCGATACCATCGAGGACTCCAAGACGGATGAGATGGCGAACCAGGCGGCGGCGAATGCGATCTCGATCTTGGTCAGGGCTGGAGTTCGGTTCAATGGCGCGGACCTGAAGGGCGTCAGGATTCCCGGGGCCGATCTTCGTGGGGCGCAGTTTGATAGTGCGGATTTGCGGGAGGCGGATCTGACAGATGTTAACTTTAGCAAGGCGTGGCTTCGACATGCGAACCTCAGCAAGGCGCAAATAGAGAGGGTGCAGTGCGGAGAGCTCCCGTTTCTGGAGGTAGGCATGCTGGTTTCGAAATGCGAGTTCACGTCCGACGGGACTCTCCTTGCCGTGTCGACAGAGGATGACACGATTTGTATTTATGAGACTGATGAGTGGAAACTGGTTGCTGAGTATCCTGGAAGGTCTGCTATTGCTGTCTCGCCGATCGCTCGAGAGCTAGCTAGGGGGAGTTTTGGTGGTACGGTTGAGGTGGGTGACATTCTCACGAGTCTAACCCGGTTGACCTTACGTGGCCACAATGCCGTTGTCACTTGTATCTCGTACTCGTGCGATGGGTCCCTGATCGCTACCGGGAGTGACGACGCCACGATCCGGATCTGGTCGGTCGAGACTGGCGAGACCTTGCGTGTGTTGAGAGAGCATCAGGACGTTGTGCACTGTGTACGTTTCTCACCCCATGGCAATCGGCTTTTATCCGCCAGCAAGGACTTTACGGTGCAGAGTTGGGACGTCAAGACTGGAGAGCACCTCGGGATTATCGGACGCCATGTCGAGCCTATGCGGACAGTGGCCTATTCTTCTGACGGCTGCCAGTTTGCCACCAGTGGTGACGAGTTCCACATTCGACTCTGGGACGCCGACACAAGGGAATGGCTCCGCACGCTCATGGGACACCGTATGACAGTTCTCGACTTGTCATATTCGCCTGACAGCAACCAGCTCGCCTCTTGTGACATGAACAGTATCGTCCGTTTGTGGAATGTCCACACTGGCGAGTGTCTGAGCACGCTTTCGGGACATCGATACAGAGTCAGCACTATTGCGTATTCACCTATTGGCGACTTTATTGCCTCAGGGGCCTGGGACGGGACGGTGCGGCTTTGGAAGGCTGGCGAGGCGGCGGTATCCGATGCCATTTCGGACGGGCAGTTTGATAGTGCGGTCTGTGTCGATATCTCGCAGGATGGCAGGACGATCGTTACGGGTCATGACGACAGGACGGTGCAGTTTAGGGATATTATGACAGGGGAACCAAAAGTGATCCTGAAGGGTCATTTGTCTCCACTTGTCGATGTTCTGTATTCACCGTGCTTCAAGTGGATTGCTTCTGCCGGCCACGACTGTGCCGTGCGACTCTGGTCGGCCAGGACAGGAGAGTCTCTGCACGTCCTTGAGGGCCACACTCGGACCATTTGGGTCCTTGCTTTCTCTCCTGACAGCGCCTGGATCGCATCAGGGAGTAAAGACGCGACTGTTCGAGTCTGGGCTACTGAGACTGGCGAACTCAAGTTCCTTCTCGATGGCCACACGAACGAGGTCGGAGACGTCACATTCTCCCCCGACGGCGATCGGATCGCTACCTGCAGCGACGATAATACCGCTCGCGTTTGGTGCCTCAAGACTGGAACCCAACTCCTTTCACTCCAACACGAAAGCATTGTCGTACAACTATTTTACTCCCCGAACGGACAGGACCTCTACACTTTCCAAGAAGGAGAATTGAGCCTCCGGTGCTGGAACCCTCTGACGGCCGAACGGATCCCGATCTCTCCTCGATTCGACCAGATAACCAAGGGAGGCACTGTCTGGGCAATGTCGCCTGATGGACGGTTCCTGGCGGGGTCGCGGCCAGATGGCGTGATGGGACTGTGGGTCTGTTGGTCAGGGACGTTTTATGAAGTGCTTCGGACTTTTATCGGACTGGTACTCAAGATCCGGTGGAGACAGACAACTGATGGCGACGGTTGGTTGTACTTGTCGACGCGATGTGTGGGCGCGTTAAAGTTCTGGAAGGTGGTCGACAAGGGAAAGTCGATCGAGTTGCAGTTGGTTTCGAGTGTGGGGTTCAACGTGCTTTCGTTGGAGGAGACCGATTTGTCGGATGCTGTTGGATTGAGTTCTCTCAACCGCGATTTGGTCAAACAGCGGGGAAAGACAGTCTTCTAATGTTCCAAGGGCAGAAAATATATCCTTTTTTTCTTTGGTTTATGTTATGTGTCTTTGTCATGCTTATATCGACATATAAAGAAAATGAAAGATGAAACTCCTCACTTCACCTCTATTTGCACAAAGTTTATGAAGAGATACTCATTTAATGCAAAGCAAGGTTGAGAATCTACGCCCCTGCATTGTCGTGACTATGGTGTGACTTGGTGTACAGAGAAAAAAGCAGTCAAGTCTCACTTTTTTTTCTTCGGCGACGTCACCTTTTCAAATGCGTCTCGGGAGAAAAAGTCGTATTCTGTTCTCTCCGGATCTCATTTGTGCCAAATCCTTCACTCCTGCACTCTTTTCTGCCGAAAAATTATCTCGCCACTACATATATCCACCACCACAGGTCAGACTGGAGGGAGAGGGCGCTTGTTAATTGTTTGCTCTCACACAATCTGTCTATCATACACATTCACACACACACACACACACACACACACACACACACACACACACACACACACACACACACACACACACACACACACACACACACACACACACACACACACACACACACACACACACACATACACACACACATACACACACACATACACACATACACACACACATACACACACACATACACACACACATACACACGCCCTCCAAAACAGCATTAGCAAAGCTAATAACCAGATGTGACTCGAACCATACAGATCCTCTCCTTTGCGTCTCGTTCTTCATGGATACATCCTCTTAATACAACCTCGCGTTTCTCTGCAAACAGAGGGGCGTGATAAAAGAAGGTGTAACTGTGGGAGCAATACCTGCACGTATCGCTCTGCCTACAATCTGAATAAAGTGCCGGCTGTCGGATCGCGCCTTCCCGACGATGGTCGCGCTTCATTTTCGTTTCTCCCCATCCGAGATATGTGCCTTGATATTGAGTGAGACCGCGGAAATGGTTCAAGGACCAAACATCCTGCTTACGCGACTTGCCTTGAGCAGTGGCGTGAAGCAGTGTGAAAGTTACTTTCCGTAGGCCCCTACCAAAAGATTCACACTCCTCTTTCTATGCTCTCTACTATTGCGAGCCGGTTGATCGTCGCGCTCTTATGTCTCAGCGCCACACCTCGTCCAAGTCCAAACCCGCGTCCAAATTGGTAGCCCTCAATGCAAAGTCCCTGTCAAGAGCCGGCTCGGACTTTCTACCATTCTCAGGCTAACCTCTTTCCATTCCCTATCCAAGAAATCACCCGACTCGGGTTTAACTTGAAGTGGCGCCAAATGGACTTATTAGACTTCGTGTTATTCAGCACGAGGAGCTCAAACAAATGTTACACGGGTTTAAAATCCAAGGGGTGAAGGGCGCCACACACGCACCCAACCTTCTCTTGTCAATTGCACTTTGATTTCTTCCTCTCTGTCTCCCTTTTCAAAACGCCAAACTACTCACTGTTGTGGTTTGTTAAATTTGTTGGTGTTATCCGATTCACGAGGGGGAGGAACTTGTCTCCAATGCAAAGAACCATGGCGCCAACTATGGGCCTCCTTCTATCATGTAAGGGGAATAAAAAGAGAGAAAAGAGTACGATGAAGAAAGGGGAAGAAGAGGAGTGTATGTACGTCTTATTTTCGTTTGGGTCTTGAACATGATTTGCATGTTTGTTGTGCAGGAACATTGTTGAATAGCATGGAGGAGAGAGAGAGAGAGAGGAAGATGTGCGTGTGGCAGCATGGATATGAATTAGATTTTGCATGGTCGAGTAAAACGTCAAGGAGTCATCGAGGGAGAGAGAGAGGAAGATGTGCGTGTGGCAGCGTGGATGTGAATTAGATTTTACATGGTTGAGTAAAAAAGTCAAGGAGTCATCGAGGAACAGAGACGGGGCAGTAAGTGTGTGTGTCGGTGTGGTGTGTAGACAATGATGGTATGCTGCATATTGAATGTAATAATTCAGCCCATTTGCCTTCCTCCTGATGTTCCTCCATCTTTCGCCAACTCTCCATCGCGTTACTGCTCCCTTCCTTCCATAGGTCCTGTAATGGTTTCTGTTCATTGTTTTGTTCGGACAAAAAACAAAACATAAGAGTATTGTAAGGTTAGGCCGTTAATCTTGGCCAAGCTGCATGCATTGCATGAAATTTCTTTTTCCTTTATTTTGAATGTCGTTTTTTTTCTCGACCCCTGAATCACAACAATAAGAGATCCCATTTGTTTGCACATGCACAGTAGCAGTACATGTCTCCAGCTCATGGAATGTCGATGGTGCTCCTCTATGGGGGGGGGGGGGATTTACCACCACTTTCTCTCGCTCTCCTGCTCACACTCACCTTTAACCTCTCCCTTGGTCACAATTGACCCTCTTCCCTCTTTCTCTTCCTCTCTCTCTCTGTTATGCTCACTCTTTTTCTTTTTGAGTTCTTTCTTTCCCTTTCTCTCTTCTTCCTAATTGCACGCTCCTTCATCCATCTTACCCCTGTCGTTTTCATATATCTCACTCCCTTACTCTCTCCCCCCACTCTTGTCTCTTATCTCCTACCCCACTCTCATCCTCACTCTCACCCTCACTCTCACCTTCACTCTCACCCTCACTCTCATTTCTCACTGTCTCACCCTCTTTGGCCCTTTCCCTCCTTCACCCTCGATCCACAATCACATCCAACAACAGCATTCTCAATACCATACCTCCTTTTCCATACACTCATATACAACAACAGCTCCTTCTTCCAAAAGGCATGCTTTAAAGACACACTTCAGGATGACTGTCGCTTCACCGTTCTCCGACTTTCGATACCTCTCCTCCAACACCATCCGACCCTTGACCCTCCTTGCTGCATACTCCTCAAAATCTGCTCTTGCTGTCTCTGCATTAGTCAACGCCAACAGCAATTGCAATAACCATAGCAATAACAATAATAACAGTAGCAGCAACCACTCTACCGTTACCTCTCACCCTCCCCTTCCTCTTTCTTCTTCAGCTTCATCTGTCTCTACTCCGCCCACATTCTCCACACACACCCCACCTCCAACATCACCTGTCTCGGAATCAAATCGACCACAGACCACCATCAACAACAACAGCAACAACGGCAAACCCTCCTCGACATCATCTTCGACTACATCCTTTGATCCATTAATACTCCTCCAGGATCGAGAATGCGATCTGGCCTTTTATCAAAAGTACTTTCTGAATCAACGTAAAGTCGACTGAACGGGACAAAATGAAGGAGCTTTTGCTTTCGTGAGCACAGCAAAGACCATACTGACCCTGTCAACTCTGAACCATCGTTACTAATGACCCCTCTCCTTTTCTTTTCATCCTGTTCTATTTATTCATCTTTTACCCTTCATCCTTCACCCTGGATTATACCTAATCATGCTGCATATCGCCGTTATACCGCCCACTCTCCTTTTTATTCTTTTCGATCTCCATCCGTGACACTCTATATTCCTTGGACTTGATGTAGCCCATAGCAACTTTGTCGCCGCTCAGTCTGCACAGGGCCCAATTGTGGTCTCGATTGCTATTGACCGGAAAGGCTGTGTCAGGATTCTGATCAGGACAACTCAGGTGAGCAAAGAGAGTTGCCCCCTCTCCCTTCCTTTTCCTTCTTTCTCCTCATCCACCCCCTACAAATCGTTGCTATTCTGTCTTGTTTGGTTGTTGGAAACAATTTTTGCCACGGAACAAAATCAAACGTTCGCACAGGCTCAAAGAACACTAAAAAAAACCAATTCATGCAAAATCAAATATGGAAAATAGGGAAGCGAAAGGATCGAGCACCCATCATCGACGCACTCGATCCCCTGGTACAGAAAATTCTTCCTAGGAGGTTTCCTCTTCAACAACAGCAACAGTCCGTCGTACCATCTCTCAATTCTGAGCCAACTCTGTCCTGCAATCCCCATCGAGTCATTGGAACCATGTCACCATCGCGACTTGCCGCGCGAACTGGAGAGGATGGAGGAGCGACAGGTGATTAGGTCTTACAAGTTCGGTGTCGTCATGCTCCTGCCAGGGCAGACTCTGGAGTATCAAGGCCTGACGAATACGAAAGGTATGAGTTCAAGCCCCCCTTCAGCTCTCATGCATACAAACGCAGGAGCAATACTAAGGAGGAATCGATAAAAGAAAAAAAGGAGTAGGAGAAAAAAGGTTAAGAAGGGTAGGAAATGGCAAGAACCAATCGCGTGCCAAGCGAAAGAAACAGGGGGCTAGGAATAGGGAGAGAAAAGGAAAGGGAGCGGTTAGAGATGCATGAAGGAGTTCTTTTTTTTTAGGCGGGAAAGAAAGGCGTGGAAAGTGTTCCTGTTCGCTGTTTGTGGAGAGGGCGCATATTCGTTAGAAGGAGTGTTCTTTTCAATTGGTCTTCGATGTTGATAATAGATGATCTATGCACTCGCGGTCTAACAAAAAAGATAATCCCGTCGCAACTTAGAATCATGCACGCCTGAATTCTTGGACTTTTTGACCTGGTTGGGAGAACCAGTCCAACTTCAGGGATGGAAGGGATACAGGGCAGGATTGGATGTCATCGGTAAGGCGAATTGAGCTATGCATATTCTTTTCGCTCGTTATGCTTCAGTTGTGAGACCCATTGGACAACATGTGAACCAGCTGGAAGTTTGTATGCATGGATTCATGCACACATGCATGCTCTCCTACAAGTACCTGGCTCCTGGTAAGATACTTATATAATTTTGCTTACCGATATGAATTCCATCTATTAACTATTAGGGGACACCACAGGAGAGAAGTCCGTTTACACAAACTGGAATGGATACCAAATCATGTACCATTGTGCGCCCTTGATGCCGTTCAATCCCAAGGACCGACACCAAGTCGAACGTCGCCGATTCATCGGGAACGATATCGTGAGTTTCGTCTTCTTTCATGGAACACTGTGGAATTTCGTTGTGTTCATTTAACGATTTGGTGCGCTAACCACTCTTTTCATCCCTTTTGTCGTTTCTACACCCCTTTTTTTTATTTCCTTTGGAACACTTAGGTGGTCATTGTGTTCAAGGAGGACGACGATGACGAACAGTTTGACCTCTCTAGCGTTGGATCGCGACAGAACCGTAAGTTCACCCTCCGTTTCTCTCCTGAAGTGCTACCAGAGGGTATCTTATCACTAAGGAGTCAAGAGTTCCCTTTCTATGTATATTCCCCCCCCCCCCCCCCCCAAAAAAAAAAAAAAAAAAAAAAAAAAAAAACATTATTGACTGAATGTACTTTTCTTCATGCGCGTGCTCTCTTTCCTCTACAGATATCATTTGCATTGTGCGACCAATTCCAAGAGAATCACCAGCACACCCAAAGTCGTATCGAGTACAAGTGGCAGTCAAGGACGGGATCCGCAACTTTTCACCACTCCATTTTCCTACGGTTTTGCAGCGAGACGACGCATCAAGGGATCTCTTCCTACTCAAATGTAAGTGCGACAATGAGCACGAGTTGTCCTCGTCCTTACCAAGTCGGGTCGGAGGAGGAGGAGGAGGAGGGTGCAAACAAAAAAAGCTATTGTTGATATTGTTGTGATTGTTGATGTAGAGCGTCGTTGAGTTCCCTTTATTTTATATTTGTGTGCATTGACATTGCGCAAGGCGACCCGAAAAAAAAAAAAAGCGACTTATGAGTTTACTCTATCGTCTACATCTTTTCCCTTCGTCGTAGTGATCTGTGGAGAACGGGCAGCGTACAGGGCCAAGGCGTTTGCAACGCAGCTGTCAAGGACACGAGAGTCGTTACTTCGGGATGTCATTGAAACACACCAATAACAGCAAGCGGACGCTTTATGAGGATATTTCGTCAGTTCACATCAACACAACACCAACATCAACACAACCATATACCAACGTCTTTCCCCAGGTCTTTCCCCTTTCCCTTTACCTACTATGTATACCAACCACTAAACATCTAACGCTAATGCCCATCTCTGTACAATGTAACAATAAAAAGTAGCACCTACGATAACAGAAAATAGAAACAAGAAGAGATGTAATAACGATACGGAAAAAGGGATGAAAAATATGTCTCTTTAGAGTGTAAATTGAGAATAACCCATCATTGTTTTTTTGGTGCACCAAGTTGTGTGTGTGTGTGTGGTTTGGTTTGGTTCATGTACACAAGCGGACATAGGACAAGTGCGTGTGAAATGGATGGGATGATGGGTTGGATGATTGATGCCGAAGACAACAAAAAGAGGAAAAAAATATGGTCTGTCCGTTTTTAGACTTTGGAAGAAGATGTGGAGTAAAGCGAGACATCGAGAGAAGAGTGGAGGAGGGGATGGAAAGAGTAGCATGGAGAACAGCCCTGCGTGTATATTTTCATTTGTTTACTTGCTTAGCGGGGCAAGACGGGTGCATGATGTTTTGGGCAGGGGTCAGTTAGGGTGGGGGGGGGAGGTTTTTTTTTTCTTGTTTAGTGTCTAATGTTTGTTTTCCTTGGGTTGCTATTTGAATTAATCATGACAAAACATACAAAGTAAGCAAAAGATGGATGGGATGGGGTGATGTTTGAAGTCAAGAGGGAAAAGGAAAAGTGGAAAACAATTGTCCAATTGGCAGGTGGGCATTAACGAATAACTTATTGTTCAATGCTATTACCAGGTCGGTAGCATGTGTCAAATATGCAAGCAGGACTTCATGATTGCTATCATAGGAAGGAGCACTCATAGCTCTTAGTTGAGGAAAAGGAGGAGACGGAGTATTACGATGTGCGCCGTTTTTAGGAGAGGCAAAGTGTCCGAGAGACACATGTCCAAGGAGGAAGAAAGCAACTAAACTTTCATTTGAAAGAGGAAGGAAGGACGCTGGATGAATTATGAACAAACGGTGCAAGGCAGGCAGAGGGACGGGGTCAGATGTACGAAACTTGCAAATGGGCGTTGTGTATGTATTTGTGTGGGGCGGGATGACCATAAAAACAAGTATCCAAACGGTCTCTCTCTGAAAGAAAAAGGGTACATACACATAGCATACATGGCATGTGTTGACTGATACGGAGATGCGCCAAAAGTGAACAGCCAATTGCGGCACACCACACCAGGAGGGACAAGAGGTGCAGGTTTGCTCAGTCGATGTTGTGCGCTTCGCATTTGCGTTTTTGAATTCTGTTGTCGACAATAGTCGATGCGAGTGTAAGAAGAGTAGGAGCCGGGAGAAGGGAGAAGAGAGTCCGCGGACATGCAGGCTGATGGATATGAGTGAAGGAATCATACGTTTGTCAGGCAATGTAGGTGTGCGAGTGGCGAAAAGGCGGAGCACAATTAAATCGATGCTCATCTTTTTTTGTGTTCTTTCTTTCCTTCCTTTCTCTCTTCTCCTTCTTTCTTCTTCTCTTCTATTCATCCCTTCATCCTTTCATCTCTTCATCCTCCTCCTCTTTTTGCTTATCCTCTCCTTTCACCTTCATCGTCTTCTTCTTCCTTTTCCTTCTACACATCGACACTGCTTCCTCTCGTACTCACACTCCTTAGACAAATTGTACACACGCGACCGTTGGAATTCGACTCTCACTTTCTTTCTTTTCCACTTTGGAACCATTATATTGACTCCGCCTTTCTTTGTCGTCTTTACTCCACACCTTTTCGACTTACTCAGCAACACCCCGCACACATACACACATTCTCTCTTGATCCTCGATCTTGCTCAAGTGCTTCTTTAAGTGTGCAAGCAACCGGAGTCGCTCCTTTTTCATAAAGAAGAATCCTTTTGGTTTTAGTTAGGTTAGTGGCGAAACTTACTCCACAGAACACGTCCCAACTGATAAATAGAAAGGTCACCTGCCGACTCATCTTCCCTGTACCTGAAATCACTTCACCACTCGGTCGTCGGTGTCGAATGGAAGACACATTCAGAAACAAAAGTCAATGCTAATGACGATGCTGACAGATTACGTCCTTCCATGACCTGTCTCTCGCCCTATAGAATACTTTCCACCAAGAGAACAGTGCGACAGTGGCGGACTCCAAAAAAAATATACACGGACCCCGACCATCCAGGAGGAAAAGAACACACAACCGACACACCCTTTTCCGCACCCAACATCGACCTTCTTTTCCTTCTTTGCTGAAACAAGAGAACAGCTGTGAGCAGGGTTCGGTCTATCAAACACAATCCTACTTTCTTGTTTCGGCTCGCGTAAACCCAAAGGAAACAAATACCCATCGCTCAATTATTACCGCGAAGACAAGAGCAACGAACGGAAACCAGCCCGCGCAAAATCTAGAAAAGTCGAGAGAATTAAGTTGATTGGAACCAAATAACGAATGTAAGTGTTTGGGAAGGTCTATATCTAGCTGGTATTGTTTTGTTGGTTGTGCCCCCACAAAGTACAACGAAGAGTACGTGGCCAATATCCACAAGTGCCAATTGTGCTCACCAAAAAACTGCACCTAACATTCCTGTTTGTGTTCTCCCTTTTCCGTCCATCTTTTCTTCTTTAGATTGAGCTCTCAACAGCCACAACCACCACCACCAGGATCCATTTCCCCCTCAGCCATCGCGTCCAGAACTTGCGCACTTTATCCAATAACGAACAACGCCCACTTTAACGACAAAGCAACAACACATCATCACCATGGCCAAGGAAAAGAAATCACGTCAGCAACCTGAGCCTGCCAAGGATGCGACACACAACCCCGACAGTTATGCAATTCCAGTCGACACCACAGCGTCGTATTTTCCCGCCTCGGATGCAGCAAGTCACTACTCCAAGGAAACAACCACATCTGACCACAGGAAGAGTAAGAGCTGGACAAAGTCGCTGAAAAAGGCCACCAACTCGATCCTCTACATGGCCATGCCCCCAACAAGCGTCGACCATGTCCCTATGATTGTGGCCCAAACTCCCATGTCGCCCGACCGTCTGATCCCGACAGTGCACTCGCCCATCTTACAGTCGACCGCATCTTCTATCATGACCATCGCCCCTACTTCCTCAAGTACAACCTCTGTACCTATATCAACATCGACGACAGCAGCACCATTCAGACCCATATCAGAGACAGCTGCATCCTCAACTGCCTCGGTCACAACGACTTCCATTGCCTCGTCATTATCATCAAGTCAACGGCGTCACCACCACGACACTAATGTCGGTCTCTGGGACGCAACTGCTACTACCGGAGCCCTGCCAGGACAGCCAGAGTCAAGT
Source organism: Linnemannia hyalina (assembly GCA_019671135.1). Classification (NCBI taxonomy): domain Eukaryota; kingdom Fungi; phylum Mortierellomycota; class Mortierellomycetes; order Mortierellales; family Mortierellaceae; genus Linnemannia; species Linnemannia hyalina. The sequence goes on from JAHRHY010000001.1 coordinate 443,444, forward strand.
GGGATCGCAGCACCATACACGAACAATCACCACCCTACCCAGTACACTTCCTCCTCGACGACTTCCTCAACCTCAACTCTAACACGGATGGCGGGCAAAGGCAAGGAGCGAGCAGAACCTTTGCACTCGGGCGCCTTTTACGATGGCATCGAAGCAGAGGCGTATGCGACTTCCCTCGATTATGACAATTCCGAGCGTACCTCCTTGGTCTCACCTCCTTCCTCTCCTCCCAACCAAACCAACCACAGCGGCAGTAGGACGAACGGACACCACTCTCTGACAACGTTTGTTATTGAAGCTGCAACTGCTGTCCAACCAGAACATGAGGACAGCCAGGAGGCGCTCCCTTCGCCCCCACCATCACCCATCAACGTTCTGCAGAAGCAGGAGAAAGTCAAGCCTGTGTCGCGCAGGGAGTTTCAGAAAGAATATGGGTACCAGCCGGAGGTTTTGGAGGTGCAGGACGTCATTCAGGCGCGATCGATTTCACACTCTACCACAAGCATCAGCGCCTCTACCGAGCCCCAGAAAGCAGAAATCGTGACCGTCGAGACGCGAGAGTTCAACCAAGAGCTCCTTCCCGCGATCCCCAACAATATCTCCCGGTTCAGTTTTGCAGTGGATCCTGAGTCAGAGTCAAGCCACTCTACCACCGCATTTTCGACATCTGAGATCGATACAACATCCAAGGTTGCCGCCGAGGTTCCAACTGTTCCAGTGGTTGAAACTCGACAGGATATTGTCTTTGTCAGCTACGAGGAGGAGCCTGAACCATTGCCGCCCGTTCGCACAGCACCTTTACCCCCCATCCCACAGCAATCTCAGCCCCAAGCTCCGCCTCAGCGTCTCCAAATGTCCGTCTCTGCACCGGTTCCACAAGCATATTCAACTACCACCAATGCCCGTGACGCTGCTCGCAAGGAACTCACCATCGATGTTAGCGCGCCCTTGCCTCCTTCTATATCCTCTTCATCTATCAACGCCGCTGCCAACACCACGAGGAGGCAAAAGAGCAAGAGCATGGTCGTGGACGCAGCAGGATTCCCCATGGTCTCTCCACGCGCCTTAGCCCTCACACGGTCGCTGTCCAACAGGAATAATGCCAAGCCCCAGCCTGTCAAGAAGGCCCCATGGCTCTGGCACCAGGATGGGGTCCACCAGCAGCGTCTTGAGTCTCATCAGATCTTGACCAAGGAGCAGGTCTTTGAGCAATACCGTCTCGATCTGGAGACCGAAGGCCCTAACGGTTTCTTCCTGTTCAAACTGGTGAAGAAATTCAGGCGTCAGGACCCTTCATTGGAGGCCATCTCGTCGACCTTGTTGGATGCCGAGATCACTTCTTCTCCTGTCTCGAACTCTCCCTCCAGCCCCACACCAACCTCGATCCTTGACAACCTTGACGCCAGCTCCGTCTCCCAGAAGCTCAAGCGCCAGTTGTTGTTACAGAAGCGCAAGAAGCAGCGCGGCAGCAAGAATTCGGGTGACGGCGAGGAGGAGGATCTCAACTTGGAAGCACTGCTGAAGATGTCGAACAACAACACCAGTCTCCAGAACCTGAACTCATCCCTCCAGGAAGTCATTGATGCCGTTGACAGTCTGAAGGAGTCTCAGGAATGGACCAGCTTGTTGGATCGACCCCAGGACTATGCCCATCAACGATCCCAGAAGCCTGTCTTCCCCGACAGTGATGGAGAGTACACATCCAAGGACAAGGATCCCGCTCAAATCGATGCTCTCGAGAGAAGAAAGGGTGTGTATTCAACTGGTCGAACAGATGGCACCAACTTGATCTCAAAGAAGAAGCAGAGGGCCTTGCAGCGACGCTCCTCAGTCACGACATCTGCAGCAGGAGCAGCACCAGGAGGCGGATCTCGGAAGGGAAGCAATTCACTTTCGTCAAGTGGTCCTGTCGACTTGGAGTCTGGTTCTGTGGAAGGTCCCTCTGGTAACAATGATCGCCGTGGATCTGAAGCGGCGGTGGCGGCCGACGGAGGATCACAATTCAAGAAGCAGGCAATTGCGCAGCTTCACATCTACAGTCGCAACGGTCTCAAGTTCAAGTTTGATGTGATGCAAGACAACGAGCTCCACTTTGTCGAGGCCTCCAAGAAGTACACATTCATGGACCCACTTGCAGCCCACCGTCAGCCCAACTTGGAACGGTCTGGCAGTGGCAGGACAACCCTTTCGCCTCTCAACTCGCCTACCTCTGCCAACCCACCTCCTCTCCCGCCACACCATCCCAATGGCAGCAGGAGCAATGGACGTCGCGCCAGTTCGGCTACCGCGGTCTCGACAGTCTCGGATCACAGCCGTGTTACGATCTCCCCTGGCAGCGCTCCTCATCGCTCTAGCAGCACAAGAAGCAAGAGCACTGTTGGATCTACGTCTGGTGGTCGGAGAGTGTTTGTGACCCGGCTTGGTCGACACACCCTGTTGACATATCCCGAGTACAAGGTGTTGGCCAAGTCTGCCAGTGGATTCACCCTTGGTGCCAAGCTGCTGCTTCAACGATCCATCGCCGTCGCGACTCCCAGCTTCCACGGCAAGGACTCTTCACCCACCCTGCAGCAGCAGCAGCAACAAAACAATGGATACGACGCTGGCACACCCATCAGCCCCACCAAGAACTATTCTGCCACACCCACTCCAAGCAGCACCACCACCAATGGAACAGGCGAGTCGGACTATTTCAGTCTCAAAAAGAAACCCCGTGCCATTAGTGGGTTTGCTTCCAAGGCTGTTGCGGCTATCAAGGCACCCTCAACTCCTGGCGCCTCATCCAACTCCAAGGCGACGACCCCTAGACCCATCGTCACCCCTTACAACCCCGCCGAGTACAAGAACAAGTCACTGGCTGTCTCTGCGAATGCACCTGTGGTGACTGCCATGGCCGAGGAACCCCCATCGTTGAATGGAACGAATTATACCCAAGGAGTCGATATACCCCGGCCATCCGACTCCTCATACCCGATGCTGCCCACGTCGCCCTCTCCTCTGGACTTGTCGTCTCCTCCCACACCAGCCAACCTGTCATCATCGCCCCCTCCCATGGCCATCCCTTCGTCGTCGTCTTCGTCAAACCCTTACAGCTCGACCATTAAGCGCCAGGGTAACCAAGCAGGCCTCAAGTTCCAGCATCTGTTCATTACAGTCCACCAGCGGCTCCAAAAGCTCGAGTTGGACGGTGGTCCCTCGCTCTATTCTTCGCCCCTGGTTCAATGGACGGTCATTGAGGACCCTGCAGAATTGCGCTGGTGGCGTGACAAGATTGGTATCCAGATGATTGGTCGTCTCGAGGGTGATGAGTTGCTGAATGGCGGCTCGTCGTTTTCATATTCTCTCGGTGGTCCCAAAACTCGGCAGCAAGGAACCATATCAGCCCTTACGTCGGCCATCAGTGTTCGATCGTCATATATGTCTGCCCAGAGCACCATCTCGGATGCGTCCTCGTCGCTGTCATCGTCCACCTATAAGAGCCAGGTCTCGGTCGAGCGGTTGGGGTACCGGTTCTTAAGAGTCTCGGGTCACATGGGTACCTTGAAGGTCACTGTCTCGGAGCAGGTTGAGGCACGTGCGGTGGCATTGGCAGTGCAAGCCGAGATGCTTCGCCAGAAGAGAGTGGCTCGTATTCAACAAATGCAGCAGCAAGGTCGCCGCCCTTCGTTGGGAAATGACCTGTTAACCGATCAGACTTGGGTCGAGCTAGCTGATACGTTCGAGACTTTAGATGCCGACTATGTTGATGAGGAGGATGAGAGTTTTGAGGAGGATAGCGAGATTGACGGTAGCAGTGGGGATGAAGAAGCCCGCCGTCTTCGCCATCGCCAACAAAAGCTGCAGAGGAAGAGGCAGCAGCGACAACAGCAGGAGAAGTTGCAGAGGAGTAATAGTGGTGGTGGAGGAGGATTTTATGACATGTACGAGTATGATGAGTTTACGGGCCGGACACACTTGAAGAAGGACCCGAGCGTGGACCGGTTTTCGAGGCGGAAGAGACATGACCAGGCGGCGGCCATGGAAAAGAAGACTAAGCAGCAGCAACCCTTGATTGAGAGGATGACGATGATTGTTGGGCAGGCCAAGGTGTTCAAGGGCGACTGGTACATGAAGAACGTCTACAAGTTCCATCTATAGTCCTTTCTTTCTCGATAGCTCCTACCCCCTTATCAATAATGATCATTTCGCGTTTTTTGGTACACTCAAGACGTGACGCAGGAAATGCGACCATTTGCGGTGACACTGTGACGTCAGAAATGGACAAGTCGACCCGTGGCCAGTCACTCTGCCATTCGCGATCGACTTGCACGGTCAGGCCCATGTAACTCTGTCAGACATTCTCACTCATTCACGCTCCACACCTCCTCACCTTCACCCCTTCCTCCTCTCCTCTCCTCTCCTCTCCTCTCTCCTTCCTCATACCTCTTCACGAATAACAACAGAAATTAACATGGCCACCCTACCACCCATCGCTTCCGACTACTGTCCCCCTTTTGCGCCCTTCTTTGGCCTTATGGGCGTCGCCAGTGCCGTACGTTTTCTGTCTATTCTTGACGTCTATGCAACGCTCTCTATGAAAAAAACATAGTATCGACGGCTCTTGTAACCTATATGACGCTCACGCTCGCTGCTATTCTTTGTTTTTTTTTCTCTTCTGGTCTTCCTTGCTAATAGATGGTCTTCAGCAGTACGTGAACAACTACTTGTGGTGGAGTTTCGAGTTGTTTTTTTTGGTTCCATTGGAAGTGACAAGCGACACAAAGAGCTCAGAGAACGCACCACATACAACATACGACCAGCATTCAACCAGCCTACAGCCGACGTGTAGAACAGAGACGGAACCAAGCAACGCAGGCGGCGATAGTATTTCTGTTTAGTTCGACCCAACAACATATCTCACGCTGCACTACACGACACGACACGGCATCAATTCGATCAATCATCCTCTGCACACTACCCCTATCAGAATGGACAGACTGATACTTTCAGGAACAGCTGACCGCCTCAACATAACAAACGATTATGGCGATCCACCCCAACTGACAAAAAGACATACAGACATGATTACCCTGGCTGAACGACTGAAGGAGTCCAGGACTTTTCAATTGCTCAGGACGTTGGTGGACAGAAGTGCTTACTATGTTCTTTCATCACTATGACTTCTTGACCATCAATTTAGGCATGGGAGCAGGATATGGTACATTCAAGTCGGGAATCGGTATTGCCGGTATGGGAACTTTCCGCCCTGAGCTGATGATGAAGGTACGGAAAGGGAATTGCCGACGCAATGTGATTTGTTGCGAACTGGATCGACAGGTGTTTTTATTTTCGTGGCGATAGATGGGATCGACGATTTAACCACAACAATTCTCATTAACAACTTGGGACGTTTCCTGTCTGACTCATGTTGTATCTATGTAGGCGCTCATCCCCGTCGTCATGGCCGGTATTATCTCTGTCTACGGACTGGTCATCTCTGTCCTGATTGCAGGAGCATGTATGTTGTCCATTTTTTTTCTTTCTTTGAAACTCGCGACAAAGAACGATTAATGTTATCATGTCATTCCATCGCGATTCGACGAGGCACTCACCACATCGACCTTCATCATCTTTTTGAAACTAATGACGGATAATATAGTACTCCCTTCAGGATACTCACTCTACACGTAAGGAAACATTCTCGTTAGCTGTGCAATCGACAGCCAATATGCAGCCTATTTATCATCAATTGAATTATCCTAGAGTCGTTACTAAATTTATCTTTAATGCTGGGAATGCAATAGTGGATTCGTCCACCTCGGCGCAGGTCTGTCTGTCGGTCTTACAGGATTAGCTGCTGGATATGCCATTGGCATCGTAGGCGACGTGGTAGGTTAAATATTTCCATTCACTTTTTTTCCATTGGGACCCGTGCATACTTCCCCTCGTGCTTTCTTTTGCTGAATGAGTTCCATCGATCAGTCTCTCTTTTTTCTGGGCAAGCCAAGCCATTCAGGCGCGCGTTTTTATGCATAATCGTTACACGCATATCCAGTTTTTGCACTTGTCCAGACCTTTTTTCATTCTTTTTTTCTTTTGCACATGTGTATGTTTTTGTTGTGTTTTTTGTCAATATTATTGTTGAGAAATAACTCGGTTATTATTTGTTTGCTCACAACTTTATTGACCTCAATATTTTCTTTCTCTTTGTCCTCCTTCTTACCTTCGTCTCCCGTTGCCCTGCCTCTGCCTGCTGTCTTCTGTCATCACTTTTGCCTCCATTATATTTAGTGCGTCCGTGGGTATGCATACCAGCCAAGACTGTTTGTGGCGATGGTGTTGGTCCTCATTTTCGCAGAAGTCTTGGGACTCTACGGATTGATTGTTGGACTTATCTTGAACACTAGGACCAACAACCAGTGCTAGATTGAGATCATTTACCCATTGTTCTATCTTCCCGGTTGCTGGCGTGATTGATTGACGCCGGTGAAGACAGAGAGGCGAGAACTGTGGTGTGATGGTTGACAGGTGGGCAGGGACTGATGGACACGGACTGAATGATGGGTGGACGAGATTAAGACGCTGGTCTACACATTTTAGTTACATGAACCTCAGGAAAAACACATGGTAGACAGACTCACTTTTTTCACCAACAAAATACAAATTGCAAAACAAAAAGCAACACAAACATAACACGAACGGTGCACACTCAAATGGATAAATCCAAACAAGCCCGAGCTCAGGCCCCATGCCAAGTCTAGTGAAGAAGAACAAGGCAAAGGCAAAAAAAAAAAAAGCAAGAGCTCTCTTTTTTTATCGTTGACGAATGACAATTGAGTTGGAAGTGAGAAGTGTAAGACATGCAGAGCAAAGGAGCGAGCAAAATGAATGTTTTGTCTTGTAGTCTGTAGTGTAGAAAATCGATTGTTCGATACAATTTCGATAATCGCACATCAAGAAATTACTGCCGCGGTTACTAGCGAGAGAGGTGGTTCTATTTCCCAGGGAAAAAAAGAAAAAAAGAAAAAAAAAAGAAAAGTAGTGTGAGACAGCTCTAGACTAATGAACGATAGGGGGACCAGAGGTCATTCCGTTTCTGGGAATCAAACTAGCATCCCACACCCACACCACTAACACCCACACCACTAACACCCACACCCCGGATTAGGGGGCGACAAGGAGGTCCGGGGCCAGGCCAAGGCAAAAGCAAAAGCAAGAAGAAAAAAAAAAGTGCACCAAGCGTGTTTTGGGTTAGAGCACTTTTCTTTGCTTTGTCAAAACAGTATTTTTGTGCACGAGTGTGTGAATGTGTATCTGGATGTAAAGTGGATGAGAGTGCGAGTGTGAGCACTTACGGTAGCTCGAGTTTTCTTTTTACTAGTGGTGGTGGAAATTACTTGATGTGTGTGTGTGTTGGTTTGTTTTGGTTTTTGGTGGTTGTTTTGCTTTAATGTGAAGAGCCCGTTCTTGTCATGTCCTGTCCTGTCTATCTGTCGAGGTGGTAGTCTAAATGGAGGGACGGAGGGGGATAAGGAGAAACAGAGAGGAGAGAGATGCATGCAATTGCGAGAGCTGCACAACTGACAAAACAAACAACGACTGACAAGCAGGAACGAGTCAGACAGACAGGGGAGAGATGAGCAACGAGGGAAGGAGGGGAGGAGGGAAGAGGAGATGCTATTTTTCGCTCAATTAGGGAGAAGGGGTTTCTAGTGGTATGAAAGCGACAGGGAAATGCCCCGATTGCTAAAAACAGTGAATGGAAGAGAGGAGGGGAGAGAGAAGAAGGAGGACGATGTCTATTCATAAGGATGGCGCATTTCGAGAAATTAAACGAGGGAAGGAGGAGTATGGTCCAATGGACCCTTTCAGGAAGACAGGAACAGGAAAGAGAAAAGAGAGAAATGTACGATCGCGATCGATGGCAATGTTGATGGCATTGGTATTGGGTAAGATCGATTAGAGGAACGTACCCGCGTGTGCCTGGTTGGAAAGGCATGCGCGTGCCAGCATGAATATTTTGATGGACGCAGTGATGAACAGAGAGAACAAATAAAAACGAGTACGAGGGGACGAGTACACGAGAATAATAAACAGCAGGACAAGGAATAACAAGAGCGTATTCCTTGTGGCCATCCATGGTAACTCCCTTGTATTCCCTCCCCTGGAAGTGGAAGTGGAAGGGTACCGTACCGTACCATTAATTGGTATTACAGTATGTGGATGGTGTTCAACCTTGTTTTCCCTATCCGCTGTCTGACCCTCGTCCGCTGTTCGTTGTCCGTTGGGAGATTGAATTCCTGTCTCGGGGTACCTCTTTTACTTCTTTCCTCTTTCCTTCTCTCCTTCTCTCTTTCCCTTTTCCTCTTCTTACTTCTTCTTCTTCGTCTTTGTCACTCCTTCACCTTTCGTCCATCCCCCATCCCCATCCTCTCTCTCACCCTATTAACGACCCCTTCCCACCTCGGATATAACCGCTTGTCCAACACTCCCTTCTCCTTCCATCCCCTCCCTCTTCGTATACCCCTCCCCTTATACCCTCTCGTACCACCTCCTCCCTCTCTTCCCTCCTTTTCCACTTGCATTCACTCCTTCTACTCGCCTTCTTTTCTACATCAAGTAGTCGAATGAACATTACCTGCTGAAAAAGACTCCGAGCAAAAGAGAAATGTCATCCTACCAAACTTACTCATCCCACTACTCAAACAACAACAACTCCTCATCACAACACCCATACTCCAGTCGCTCAACATCCCCCGCGACAACACTCTCACCTCCCTCACCAACCATCGGTAACCGTGGAGGCACCAGTGCCACCACCTCTGCCGCCATTAATATCGACTCCCAAACACCCATCTACACCATTGACTACAGCCACTCAAATACATCAGGATCAGTAGGGGCACAACGAAGCGGTTCGCCTTCGTTACCACCCCTCGGAAGCCCCACCAGCACCCTCCACAGCAGTGACAGTCGAAGCAATACCTTCAATTCACAAAAGCGCACCGCGTCTCCGACCATGGCCTTTTCTAATACCCCTTTGCCGGAACCGACGCGGTGGAAGCGGGTCCGGTTGACGGTCATGAAGCTTGCGACTGTTGAACGGTTGCAGTTGCTCTGGGGTCTGCTTGCAGTCCTGGGTACCGTGTCCTGGATTGCCCTCTTGCCAGCCTATTCCTTCAGGTATTGGCTAGTTGCTGTTTTTTATTCCTTTAAGTCGTCTCTCTCTTTTTTTATTTACGCCCTAAAACAAAATCCCATTGATATGAAAAATTGTGAGCGATGAAATAGAGCGACTAAGCATATGAAAGAGTCACCAATGGGTTCTCCTCTTGGTTATCTGTCGATAGCAACTGTTCTGTCCATTCAAGTCGATACTCACCCCTGGCGTCTTTCTCTTCACGTTTCATTTTCATTTTAGAAGTGGCCTTGGGCGCGGCACCTTCAGTGACCCTTCCTACAGTCTTTGTAAGCCATCCCTTTCATTGCTCCTCTGCAGATCGTCCTCCCCCTTTATTTTATTTTTCTAATCTCGTCGACCAAGGTCGCTCACAAGGTTCATCCTCTAACCATTGCCAACTCTATCTTTACACCTTTGCGAAAACTAAAATAGTCTTGGTTGCAACTGTCGGAACGTCGTTTTCAGCCATCTGGCAATCCCTTTGTCCATTCCTCATCCGCCAAAGTCAACGGGCCCTCCTCCCCCGCATCATCAACCACCCCTCTACCCAAACTGCCACCATCGTCGTTTCCGTCGTCCTGACCGTCCTCAACTTCTTTAGCTGGATCATCTTGGCCGCTGGAGGCGATACCGGTGCGCATACCAACTGTATGACGGGCCCCTTGGCCGATAGACCTGGATACATCTCGCAATGCCGGGGCGTCAATGTTGCGATTGCGGTCGATGCCATTGTGTTCTTGCTCTGGATCCCCATCTCGGTCGTCATTGTCTGTGGAACGGTCGAGCGTGGTCTGTGGTGGTGGGGCGAGGATGATGGCTGGGCACAAGGAGAGGGCCTGGTTGGAGGATCGAACATGATGTCTGAGGAAGAGTTTGATATGAAGATTGGTGTTGGCGGAAGCAAGCGTATCAAGAGACGTCAGACTGTCTTCCCGACCGAGGAGGAGCAGGCTGAGCATCCAGGAATGGTCATGATCCAACAACCTAAGCCAGCGTTTGTCACACCCATTGCTTCCCAGTTCCGGTCGTCTTCAGGTGGAGCCGACGACGACCTCGAGAACGGAGACGATGATGATTTCGGCAATTTCACACCTTCGAGTTACAGGCGGCATCACCAACAACGTCAACAACAACAGAGGCAACGATTGCAGCGCAAGGCGTCGACGAATTCATTGTCGAGTCGGTTGTCGACTTTCTTTGGCGCCGGTTGGGGGGCGGATGCTATGCCCCCTTCATCTTCTTCGTCACCCACAGAACCTGTCCCTGCGCTCCCACCCATGCCTATGATGCCTTCCCAGTACGCACAGGAGAATGCTCGCAATGCCGCCGCTGTTGCCGCCAAAACGAACGGCGGCGACACCGTCACAGCTTCGACCAGAAAGAAGAAGAATGAAGAGAAGAAGAAGGAAGAGGATGAAAAGGAAGCAGAGGAGGATATTCCGTTGCATGGAGATAGCTATGAATCTCAATGGCATTCCCGCTGGTCTTGAGTACTGGACTATGACCGACCGTTTGATAGTTCCTACATAGACACGTTCTCTATTATTCTTAAACTTCCTTCTCGCTCCTCTAAAACGATAATGCCCTTTGTTATATCTTGTATGTACTGTACATGGTCGTAGCTGATTTGTGCTGTTTGAAAAATTGCAAGGGGGCTATGGACATTGTGCTGCATGCACCGTCTTGATTTCAGGCGACCTCGCCCCGTCACCCTATCTTCCCGAATAATACATTTGCATTCGGGTCATAATGTACTACATTGCAACGGCCTCTTTCCCTCCTCTTCCCTGATCCCTCCAAGAGCCTTCTCTTTTTAGTTTTAGTTTTGGTTTTGGTTTTTAATAAGTCTCCTCACCCTTTCACCCCTTCTCCGTTCCCCTTGACCTTCTATCATTTGAAGATAAAGAGACTTGATTGTCAGTTGTTAAGCCCAAGCTATACAACCTCCCCTCCCTTCTCCTTCACCATTTCAAAAATCAAAAACCAACTCATACACGTACCATGAGGCTCCCCGCTGTCACACCATCCGTCACCCTCTCGATATCCTCCGTGGCTTTGATCGTCGCCACTCAAATTGAATCTGCCTCCATGCCAGCTACTGTCCCTGAGATCGTCAGTATAGCCATTGCTCTTCGACCACAAGCGGACAACGACTCTGTCCACTCCCACCAGCGTCGCCGTCGTGAGGAGGCGACCCTGACTCTTCACAAGCATGCATCAATGTCAGACGGTCCCAAGTGATGACGGAGTCAAGTCCGAGCTTGATGGAACCGACTAGCTAAAGCCTGTAGAAACCCCTGCGCCCTCAGGGCGGGAAGCATTCCGTGCCAAGTGGCTCCTCGATACTTTGTAAGGGTGTTTTCCTCGTTCCCTGCGTATAAAGACTCAGATGGAGTCTCGGGCTCAGACGACGACAAAGACGAAGACGAAGGCGAATAGTGATATTGCAACCGTGCAGACTAAGGTAATAAAAACACAAGGCTAACCCATGTCAACAAGTTTGATAGGAATGAAGGAGGGAGCACCCGGCATAGCTATGCTGACACATACAATCATTCTCAGTTAAAGTGTTTCATTTTTTTGTAATGGATATGCCGTCAACTATGAAACTCAAGGGACACGTAGAGGGAGGCTTGAAAAGGAAAATAGATTTCGGGACGCGTCGAAAGTCACAGGTCATAAAGTGGGGAGAAGGTGGACGGGACAGGCCCTGTTGATACAAATGTTGGAATGCAAGTTGGAGGATGGATGGAAGAGTTACAAGATGGAACTGGTGACCTGGAGGGGAGTATTTCCTAATTTGCCAGGAGGATGACATGATAGCTCCTGTTTTAGTCCCCTATCCCTTCTTTTCTCCTCGACCTCGCTTCCTTCCTCGGATTCTGAGGATACTTTTGCATTCCTGCCTTAGACTACCAGATGGAAACCCATGGCCACTCCATTACGTTACTCCTCCCCCTCGCTTCCTTCCTCAGGCGTGGGATACTTTTTACATTTTCACCTTAGAGTTTAACACTGCCAACTGGGTGTCAATGGCCCCTTCCTCTGCTATCCTACCTGCACGCCCTCGCATCTTATTTTTTTTGGCATTGCCAACACTGGACAAATAAAGACCTGGCATTCAGCTACAAAAAAAACCGCCATCATGGCCTTGACTGTCATCCTTCAAGTCTAAGTCGCACCCTTGCCAGATTCTGTCCCTGCCTTTGTCCCTGTGGTGGTTGCGATTCGATATGTACCTGTCCACGACACCCTATCTCTTCCAACCGAGAATTCAGAAGATACCCCGATACCAAACGGCAAGCGTTGAATTGAACATAAAACAAACAGCGTGGACAAGAAATATTGAACCCTTCTCTTCCTCTATACTTTCCCACTCACGGATCCCTTGTTTATTTGTTTGTTTGTTTGTTTGTTTTTGATGGTCACCAGCAAGGCGTTCCCTACCTTATGTTGTTTAACAACAGCAATAGAGGGTGGGAGAAGAAGGAAGAAGGGCAGTTAAAGAAGAGGAAAAGAAAATAGATCAAAGAATGAGCTTAGACCAAGGGCCAACTCACACACAGCAGGCAAGAGAGAGTTGGAGTCAACCCAATTTCGTTTTTCTTTTCCGTCCTTTTCTCACACGTTCTTCCCCTCTCTCGTCTTCTTTCGTTTGGTCGTTCTGTCTTTCGTTGTTTGTTTTTGTCAACGACACACACGCAGCTTAAACTGATTCGCACATCCAATCACGCCCTGATTGCACCGGAATCATACGTCACTCAATTTCCCTTCGACCGACTCATCAGCCGCACTAAGAGAGCAAAAAGTCTCTTGCAAGGGACGCACTTCCTCAGCAAACAGCAACAACAGCAACAGCAGCAGATAACAACAAAACGCTACAAACACCACACACAAAATCCATACACATGTCATACTTCATACTTCATATTTGATCTCCCGACAACCGCTCTCTCCATATCAACCATCGTAAAAGATCATATAGTTCTTGTATCCCCAAGCACACCTCTAAACTGCACAAACTGCAGCAACAAAAAATAAAAAAAAACAACACGCGTCAAAGCCAAGGTACGCTCAAACGAGTACCCTTTTTCTCGTTTTCTCTTTTAGACAGCCTTCAGCACTCTACCAACAATCCCAAAACTATCAAACTGCCAACAGCCGAACCAACACCCAAACCAACAATACGCGCACAAAAAAAAAAAAAAAAGACCTTTGCTCTACCTTTGTGTACATTGATTTTTTTCCCTCGCCTCTACAGCTGTTGGGGCTGAAGGGTAGCTTGGATCCCTATCTGCTTTACCAGGCTTGCGATGTCTTTCAGCTTCTCTGGTATGTGTCCAACGACGAGACCGCTCTTGGAGCTATATTCAGACAAACGGCCATTGCGGCGAATGGATTAACCAAGGTCTCGGTCGTGATGAAGTTGGATTTGATGTCTACACTAGAGGGTCTTAGCAAACTATAGGAGGCGCTAGGCAAGACGGCTAAGGTTGCTGGGTCTATATATGGAGGCTTCGTTTGCTGATGAAGAGTGCTCGAAGAGTCTTTGACAGCTTGAAGCATTTGGATCTGGTCGAAGGCATTCATGGTATCCCGCCGTCAAAGTTGCCTATGCCTTTGCCAAAGCCGGCCAACTGAAAGATCTGAAGCAGTTGACGATGGAGGGCCTCTGCCGCCACGATCATTTCTTCCAATGAGGGATCTCTCAGCTGTTGGGGCAGATCGCTGTCGACACACTCTAGTCTGTACTTATACACCAGCAAGCCAGCTGCTTCCTTGGTTATCTTTACCTGCACAATCAAGACTGGGGTCAGGATGAGACCATCAAGGCATGGGTGGTGCTCACCGTCGTCGCCAAGCTGAACAACTCCTCCGACCAAGCCGTCAATGAGACCACCCCTTCTGTGCTGCAGGATATGACAGTGGACCAAAGTGCCACGATCCACATACATACACACACACAGGGATGAACGCCTTTGCCTCCTGTCGAATGGAACGAATGGATAGTGATATTGAACACAATGGGACTGGAATGGGAGCGCGAGGGGAAACAAGAAAGGTGATGTTTATTACCATCAATGTCAGAGTTCCACTCTGGAAACGTTACCTGACCACATATCTCAGAGAGTTGCAAACCGGGTTTGTGAAAAGAGAACGGGAGGGGGAAGATGAGCCAGATTAGGTTTACTATTGCTCTCTTCCTCATCCCTGACTCTTTCACGGCACTACACTTAGAAACCTAGTTGGCGACTTGTACACATAGAGCTGTATCATAGTAATAATAATCATCAATTATTGCTCCCCAACTCTCGTTCCCACCCCTGATTTCACTGTCTCCGCCTCATGCTGTTGCAGAAGAGCGCTTGCTACCTCGGCCTTTCCCCCTCGGATTTGAGTGATGCCTTTGACGGTCGACATGTTAGTGCATTGTTGGGTGCTGCTTGGCTGTGGGTGTTTGTGTTTTTGTATGTTATTTTATGCGTATTTTGTATGTGTGTGTGTACTTCTGATAGGGAAGAAAAGAAAATTGTATCCGTGTAACAAGGCAAGCGATTATTGCGTGTTTTGACATGTGTGTAACGAGAGATATCAAAAAGGACTCTTTCCTCCCTCTTTCATGCAGCGCGTATCGAGCGAGACACGGAGTTCCACAGCGACCAGTGAACAACAACAAACACCAGATAAAGGGACGAGAAATGCTAAAGCCATTATACGTTTTTTTTTTCGGGAAAAGTGAACAGGATAAAGTATTTATCCCTGCATCCCTCAAATTTTTCATTGGGTGTACAGTAATGCATAACAATAGCCATGGACAAGTCAGGGGAGGCAGAGACAGAGAGAATAAGCTAGATCTATCTTAAGTTGGGGGGTGGGAGGGGACTATTGCAGGCATGCAGCTGCATGTGGCTGATGGGCTGAACTTGGGCTGATTATTGGCTAAACTTTGAGATAGCTACTACCAGGCAAGCTTACTACCAGGCGAATAGCCAAATTAAAGTCCGTGTCGACAAAGCCTTGGCACGGAAAAAATAATATTGGTTTCCAATGATCCTACTGGGTTACCGATAATCAGGGCCTAGACAACGCCGAAAAAGGAGTGAATCCATTTCTTTTGCTCAAATTTGTGCCCATGTTTACTAAAACAATGATAACATTTCCCAGATGGACCACTTGATCCTGTCAATACCTTCGCCTTCACACCACCAAGCCCTGTATGTTATGTTGCGATGGCCTTCAAAGCAATACCAATGGGGTTCCGAATCTAACATCAGTTTTTTTTACACGATTGGCACATTGACAACTGGTTAATTAAAGAACACTTGCAGTCATAATGATTGGCTGTTGTTACCATGGTATGGTGCGAGTAACACTGAGAGTGCTGGCTGCTAAGCACCTAATTGTGGCTTAGATTGTCAGAGATTTGCCAAGAAAAACCATAAACGTGTGCTGCCAAGATTTTGGGCCGCCAAGCTTTTGTGCAAGCCCGATTTTCATACCGAGCCCCTGGTACAAAATCTTGGCAGCAAAGACGTCCAGCCGTGGTGCCTCTACAACCCAGCCGTATAAAAGTGCTTGCAATTGAGCACAATCCCCCAATCCATTAGGAACAGAAAGAACAACGCCAATCCCCATCCCAATCATCAACTCGACCCGACTTGCAAACACAACAACAACAGAATATCTCTCACCTCCCACCCTTGTCCCAAATGGAACACGAAAAATACGAAATCATCAAGTACGAACCCAACCACCTGGGAAATATCGTCATCGGTGCCCTGTACGCCGTCGAGAGTTTCGCGTTCTTCTATTACATCTTCCGCCACAAAGCTAGATGGGCTTTATGTCTTCCCTTGGGCGCCATCGCTTCCTCCATTGGCTTCTTCATCAGACTCGGCCTGGAAAAAGATAACGTCTCCATAATGCTCTACGTTATCCAGAGCATGTTCATCGTCGCTTCACCATCTGCCTTCCTGGCATTCAACTACATGCTTTACGGAAGACTCATTGCCGCGATTGATCCCCAGTTCGGTTCCGACAAAGCCCAGCCCAAAATGGAAAAGTCTCGCTTCTCCTTTATCCCACCACGCATTGTCGGACGTGTTTTTATTTGGTCAGACATCACCACTTTCATGATCCAAATCGCAGCAGGAGGCATGCTGGGCGGTGGAAAAGACAGCCCGACGCTCCTCAAGCTCGGTGACAAACTGTTCCTTATCGGTGTCATTGCCCAAGGTGTCTGTTACATCCTGTTCACTGCCTTGCTGACGGTTACTTTGATGCGACTGGTCTCCGAGAGACAGACTGCAGGACTTAATCGATCTGGAAGGGGCTGTATGGGTCTCGACCAAAACACCGTGAAAATGGCTGTCGGTTTCTACTTTTCGTCTTTGTGCATCGCCGTAAGTACTTTCTTTCAGTCTCTGTTCGCACGTCGCTTTTATGCACACTCTTTGATCGACTGCTAATCAAATCACTCAACTTCTTTGCCTCCAGGTCCGATCTGTTTACCGTGTCATTGAATTTGCTCAAGGCCACAATGGATTTTTGGTCAGCCATGAAGGTAAGGACCAGGGCTGACGATGATTGCGGGCATTTTTTTTTGATTTAGGCAAAAGTTCAGAGTACTCATCATTATCCTTCATTCGCTTTCTAGTCTACTTGTTTTTCCTTGATGCTGTGCCTCTTGTGTTGGCTATCGGTGTCTGGGTTATCCTTTGGCCCACAACGACTCTCGACAGGATTGCATCGGAGGCTCGAGATGGATCGCAGGCGTATAGCATGGAGTCCGGCAACGCCCCACTCCGTCTTCCAAGCAGCGATAGCTCTCTTAGGAACTAGGAGGATGCCGAAACAAGCAGGACACCGAAATTAGACTGACTTAAGATTTACTAAAGCTTGATATCACACCAACCATTTGCGCCTCTTCGAATGCAACACATGTCGTGTATGTGCACAACAGATGTGAGATGTTTAGCAGTTGCTAGTCGCAGTGGTTGCATGTATGCCCACGCGAAAAGAGGAAGATAGGTTTCTGTCCAGCTAAACTCTTTTTCTCCAACATACTTGCTCGCACACGCATTCATACACACACATACTTCCACCATTCACAACAGTAACCAGTACCCGACTGCCCAACTCATTGTGTGTCATGATTGCAAGGGCGCTGCGCGTAAGCATCAAATGAATATATGAGGGGATGGTGGTGCAGGTGAGAGTGCTGAAGGTTCGAATAGTAACTCGGAGGCGAGAGGGCGGGAGGTAAGTCGATTGCAAATCGAGGTCGAGTTGCATTTGTGACCAAAGGTTAGGCTTTGGTGGCTATTTTCAAAGGCAAAAGGAAAAGGCGTTCTTTTCTTTCTCGAGATGTGCGCAAAAAGCAGGCCCTGTGTTTGCTGTTGTGTGGGAATGAGAGAGACCATGGAAGCAACAGATACAATACTTTTGTCACTGAATTTGGTTTGTTTTATTTATCGACATAAGTGTTTTCCATGCATGGACAGGGAAGCAAGCCAGGAAATGGACTGCCCCTGAGGAAAAGATAGAAACTACAAGAGATCAGGTTGTTGCTGCAAGTCCATTTTCATTATCACTCGCATCTATAACACTTCTTCTCTCCTACAAAACCAATTATTTAAGATAGCCACCGCCTTTGGACACTCAGTAAGGACAGAACGCTCAGGAAGGAGGAGACACAGAAAACAACGTGTTGAGGGCCGGTTATAATACAACATGCATCATTCACCTTTTAACCCATGTTTCGTTGATTATTTTTGTTCTTGTTAAAACCAAGCCAAATGTTGATCGCTCCCCTCCTTGTCGCCATTGCCACTGCTGTTTTGAAGGCGCATCTTCGATCGAGTGGGTCCATTTCACATGGATAGTGATATGCAACCAGAGACATTGCGAAATTTTCCCTTCACGTTTCCTTGGCGACAGTAGCTCTTTTAAACGCAGCAAGGTATGCTGCCTCAAGTTCCGGGGTATTGGTTTAGAGTCAATGAATGCAACAAAGTACCCCATTTTATTTAGCGCTACGTTTACCCCAGCCGCCTTTAGCCTGTTCATGAATAAGATAACTGGCTTGTGGCAACCAAGCGTTCATAGCGACGTTGCTTTTTGATCCTTCGATGTCGGCCCTTCCTATCGTATTGAAGCAGAATTCAGTAAGCGTTGGCTAATAGAGAACGTGAGCTAGGTTTTGGCCGTCGTGAGACAAGTTAGTTTTAGCTGCTGATAAAATGTTGTTGCAACAGTAATTGAACTTGGTACGAGAGGAGCCATTCATTCGGATAATTGGTATTTGGGTCTGAATGAGTAGGCAATGGCCCGAAGCTATCCGTTGGGTTATGACTGAACGCCTATAAGTCAGAACTCGTGCTATAACGCAACGATTGCCGCCTTGTGCCGTTTTTAGTTGAATACGAATAGACCCACGGCCCTAAATCATGCGAACGTAGGAGCGACTTTGTGAGGTTCCTGCTAATGTTAATTCCGGCTTTAATTGAACGGGTATTTCTCTTACCCTGTGCCACAGTATCATAAAACGCTTATCTACATCGCCTTGCTTTACCTCGCCTTCCTTATCCAGGCCTCCAGTACGTTAGTGTAAATACCCCTCTCTACTTGTATAATAAGCATCATCCTTTCTTGCCCATTCCTCTTATCTTTAGTACTCTCCTGCCCTTGCACTCACCTTTGTCCCCTGCCTATTTTCTTGTGCTCATCCTCTTGTCCCGCTACTATTACAGCAGTAGAGTGCTATTGTTTGCTACGATACGCTGAGATTCTGAGATTAACCCTACTGTTCAATAGATTTGTTCGAATGAACAACATCTCGTTTGTTCTTCTACCCGGGGCTTGATTTAAGGGCGGTTCAGAGGTTGGACTTGTTGCGCGCCTAGGCGTGTGTACCTGCCTTGTAAAGACGTTAAAGAAAAGTGAATTCACTTTGGTGGCGACAGGCCGACAGGTCCTTCATGACCCTGTCAAGCCACATTCAATGCTCAGTTCAATTGCAAGCACCTAAGATCACAAGCCCCAGCCTTTTTTTTTTTTTTTTTTGAATGATTCCGTGAGAAACGAGGGTTTTGCCACCGAAGAGATGTTTTTATTTCCTCGAGGGGACTATTTCCCATTTTCTTTTCTCATTCACTCACTTTTTCCACTCTATCCATTCTCGTTCCTCCACCACCACCATCACCACCACCACACACTCGTATTAAATGGAGTCTCTGTTAAGCTCTCTCACTTTCAACGCGTTGCAGGGCAGACCCGTTCCGGAGACTCACTCTGCCAACCACGACCTCGCGCGTCTCGTTACCAGAAAGTGGGAGATCTACGCAGGCCAAGAACAAGAGCAAGAACATACCAGCAGCATGAACGACTTCAGCTTCTTCTTGCAAAAGACGGAAGGAGATAACCTCGAGAAGATCGTTTTTCAAAGAGACATCTATGCCGATTTCGCAACGCTAAGCATGTCTAATCCATGGGAGAGGATATCCTTCAAAGTCATTGGTTCGCCCATGTGCCTCTATCGTCTGGGCTGCACCTTTCCCTCGGGCGTTCATATCGTGCCATCGGACAAGTCGGCATGGTGGTCTGGGTTCATTCACAAGGCGACGGGTCGGTACTTTGGAATCACGGATATCAAAGGTCGTCCAGCCCTCAGAACTATCCAAGAGCAATCCGATCTCCGATTCCAGGATGGACAGTGGCAGCTCTTCCAAGATCTAACAGGATTAAGCCGCTCAGTGATGAGGACCATCTCGCAACCCTACCTCGAAGAGCTTCCAAAGGAACTTGTCGATCATCTCTCAGATCCCGACACAGGCGATGTTGTTGTTCTCAAGAAGATGCAGGACTTTGTTGAGGCCAACAATATCTTCACAAACGATATTGCCGAACTGCTGAGCTACCTTGCTTCCGACCAGTGTGCCCATGGATATGGAGATCTTGTTGCCGGTTGCGAGGAGCGAGAGCCTTAAGACGAGTCGATGGAAACAAGACTACTGGATCCCAAACGCAGACGATATATGTCATGAGGACCACTTTCTTTCTTCCTCTTTTTTTTTTGTTCGAACCAGTCGCCGGACAGGCGCATTTGAAGATAAACTTTGATGGCGAATGATCCGATCTGTCGTGAACTGGGCTAAGGCGGGGCAGGGTTGTCGCTTTCTCAAGCAAGATCAGGGAGTGTAAGGAAGAGATCAAAGGGAACAGGGCTGAGTTAAACTAAGAGGACTGAAAGGATATGTGTATCGAATGAATATGTCTGTGAGTATATGTGTGTGTGTTGCCTTTGCGAGCATAATTGTTTTTAGTCGAGTAATTTCATTGTTTGATGTCATCATGCTTGGCGACAAAACAATAATGGTGGCAAAACAAGTTCAGTGGACGCGACACTATCGTGTGGGTACAGAAAACCCCGCTCTTTTTTTATTTTTGTCCTCTCCTTCCTCTTATCCACCCACATTCGAATACACACCCTTCACATTCTCACAAACACAAGCACAAACACACCGTCTCTCTCCTTCATATACTCAAAATCATGTCTCCCTTGCTCAAAACCCTCACCTTCAACGCCCTTCAGCGGAAATCCATCACATCAAGGCACTGCGCCAACCACAAGCTCTCCTACTACGTAATAGACAAATGGGACATCCCAGAGGAAGGCACCTTCTCAACCGTCGGCACTAGCAGTGGGATTGATCACTGTGTCTACCTCAAGACCTCCAAGGATGGCTCCTCTCCTGATCGACTCGCTTTCGATGGCAACCGTAACAACTTCCTTAACGACAGGACCTTGTTCAGAGATCTGGGATCTCCATTATCTCTCTACCGCCTCGGCTGCACCTTCCCTTCCGCGGTCCATATCGAGCAAACGGACAAGTCGGCATGGTGGTCTGCACTCACCCACATGACCACAGGCAAATATTTTGGATTCGCTGATATCAAAGGAGGAGTCGAACTCAGGATCCGAAGCGAAGAGGTGTACTTAAGCCACTACATGCACAAAAACGGTGAGAGTGCCTGGCGCGCCATGGACGAATTGACAAAGCAACAAGCTAACGAGATTGCACTGGAGCCCTACTTGGATACACTGCCACAGGAGATGGTCGATCGTCTTTCTGCGCCCGAGACGGGGGATCCGGCCTTGTTGGAGGATCTGAGCAAGTTTGTCGAAGACAACAGGGTCTTCAAGGAAGATATGCTTGAGCTGTTGAGTTATCTGGCCTCAGACCAGTGTGTGCATGGATACGATAACCTCGTTGCCGGTTACGAGGCCTGATAGGATGCAAAAAAAAAAAAAAGGCTGTCGCAGGAATCTTCTTTGCTTTTCTGCGTTTTGAGAAAGAAAACAAGAGATTTGCCTGAGAATAGGTCTTCCACAGTTGCCCAAATGAATAAAAAATGCGTCTTTTTGAGTCATGGATGGAGGCAAACTGAAATACCATGATGAGGTGGCTGGGCTCAGAGCTTCGCTGAGAAAGGCATGGGAGTGGTGGCGCTCCCCTCTCTATCTCGCCCACTCCATGTAGTGCATATGCCTCTCACTCACTCTCTCTTTCTCTCTCGTTCTTCCTCTTTTTTTTTCTCCTTTTCCTCTTCCTCCTTGTTTCTCCTCTTTCTCGCTTACTTCAACACCTTCGATATTTTCACCTCATCCTCAATCCTTTTCCCCTTCCTTTTCTTCATTGTTTTCTTCGCTGCATTCATATCCTCTCCACTTACAACGAAACGTACACGATGAAGGACTGCGTGATGTTTGTGGAAGGTGACATCTCTCCAGCTTCTATACAGATTCTCACTGATTACACCAAAGGTTGGGACTTGCTTTTGTTCCGCCATGAGACGCGGAACCATCTCGAGAGAAAGAACAAGTGCTATTCTTTGAGAATCATCCCGTATGTGTACTTGTTGTGGGACAAGCAGTCGGAGGGAGATGAAAGAACCATCGTACTGCATTGCTTCGACAAGACAGTCGCCGCACCTGGTCTCAAAAGAATGGCGCAGTTTCTCCGGTTTGAGCTCACTTATGGCTTGACCTTCTTCATGTACATCAACATGGGCATTTGGGACTTTATGAATGCAGAAGATGAGAGACCGCGGGATGGTGTCCACAGATGGATTAACGCTTGAACCAAATCGCCATGTCAATGACAACCCTTGCGGCGACGCACGGCGGCGGCAGCGGGTGCCTGATCTGCCAGTCCAAAAACCAGCAATTCCAGGCTAAGGACGAGGTTATCCGAGCTAAAGACGCGGTCATTGCCGTTAAGGACGACGCTATTACCCAGAAGGACCAGGCCTTGAAAGCCGAGAGTGAGCTCCGAGAACCCCAGAGAATGTGTTGGTCCAGTGAGGCGAGAGACGGGGGTGGTTGTGGGGGAGTGCTCGGAGCCAACTCGGCATCATTGTTACCTTTTCTTTCTCACAGTTCATAAAATCATTGTCAACACATATTGCACACCTTTACTTTTGTGAGAATAAAGACGAGTGGTATGCTTTATTTGAGAACGGGCGAGAGGGAGTAGTGAGTTAAAGTAACAAAGTAACAAAAAAAAGAATGGGTGAGGAAGATACGTGGACTAGTAATCCTACGTTTTTACAGGTCCCAACTCGGTCGTGTCTTCACTCTCTGATGAGATCTAGACGCTGTCAGGAGAGAAAGCAAGGGCCCAGATGGTCCGAGT
The DNA here is from genome assembly GCA_019671135.1 of Linnemannia hyalina. Classification (NCBI taxonomy): domain Eukaryota; kingdom Fungi; phylum Mortierellomycota; class Mortierellomycetes; order Mortierellales; family Mortierellaceae; genus Linnemannia; species Linnemannia hyalina. Next base: position 466,301 of record JAHRHY010000001.1, read on the forward strand.
GTGGCCCTCAAGGACGTGCAGAGACTCTCCTGTCCTGGCCGACCAGAGTCGCACGGCACAGTCGTGGCCGGCAGAAGCAATCCATTTGAAGCACGGTGAATACAGAACGTCGACAAGTGGAGACAGATGACCCTTCAGGATCACTTTTGGTTCCCCTGTCATAATATCCCTGAACTGCACCGTCCTGTCGTCATGCCCCGTAACGATCGTCCTACCATCCTGAGAGATATCGACACAGACCGCACTATCAAACTGCCCATCCGAAATGGCATCGGATACCGCCGCCTCGCCAGCCTTCCAAAGCCGCACCGTCCCGTCCCAGGCCCCAGAGGCAATAAAGTCGCCAATAGGTGAATACGCAACAGTGCTGACTCTGTATCGATGTCCCGAAAGCGTGCTCAGTCACTCGCCAGTGTGGACATTCCACAAACGGACGATACTGTTCATGTCACAAGAGGCGAGCTGGTTGCTGTCAGGCGAATATGACAAGTCGAGAACTGTCATACGGTGTCCCATGAGCGTGCGGAGCCATTCCCTTGTGTCGGCGTCCCAGAGTCGAATGTGGAACTCGTCACCACTGGTGGCAAACTGGCAGCCGTCAGAAGAATAGGCCACTGTCCGCATAGGCTCGACATGGCGTCCGATAATCCCGAGGTGCTCTCCAGTCTTGACGTCCCAACTCTGCACCGTAAAGTCCTTGCTGGCGGATAAAAGCCGATTGCCATGGGGTGAGAAACGTACACAGTGCACAACGTCCTGATGCTCTCTCAACACATGCAAGGTCTCGCCAGTCTCGACCGACCAGATCCGGATCGTGGCGTCGTCACTCCCGGTAGCGATCAGGGACCCATCGCACGAGTACGAGATACAAGTGACAACGGCATTGTGGCCACGTAAGGTCAACCGGGTTATACTCGTGAGAATGTCACCCACCTCAACCGTGCCACCAAAACTCCCCCTAGCCAGCTCTCGAGCGATCGGCGAGACAGCAATAGCAGACCTTCCAGGATACTCAGCAACCAGTTCCCACTCATCAGTCTCATAAATACAAATCGTGTCATCCTCTGTCGACACGGCAAGGAGAGTCCCGTCGGACGTAAACTCGCATTTCGAAACCAACATGCCTACCTCCAGAAACGGGAGCTCTCCGCACTGCACCCTCTCTATCTGCGCCTTGCTGAGGTTCGCATGTCGAAGCCACGCCTTGCTAAAGTTAACATCTGTCAGATCCGCCTCCCGCAAATCCGCACTATCAAACTGCGCCCCACGAAGATCGGCCCCGGGAATCCTGACGCCCTTCAAGTCCGCGCCGTTGAACCGAACTCCAGCCCTGACCAAGATCGAGATCGCATTCGCCACCGCCTGGTTCGTCCTCTCAATGCCTCATCATGCCAGGACATATCATTTAACAAACAAACAAAATGAGTTGTGCAGTGCACCAGTATATGGCAAAGCACATTTAGGATGGATCTTCTGCAGTTGGCCCACAGCAAGTATCCACGGAAGGTCTAGGGAATAATAAGAGTAGAAATGATAGGTTAGGGAAGAGACAGCTATGGCAAAGAAGATGCGACTTGCCCTGAGTGATGTTCCCTTTCGACGGCGATCAACCTGGATCGCGTCGAATAGATGAAAACCTAATTATGATATTTCGCTGGTTGGCCGAAGGGAACAAAAAAAAGATAAAACGCTTCTGTCAACTGCAGCGCTGGAGTGGGGTTTTGATGACAAACCATGGCGCTATCTTGAATAAGGGGTTGATACCTGGCGACCCCCTTTGGTTGTCGAGGCTTCCAGTACGGTACTCCTGGGTACCTGGCGTATCGCAGGCCAGGTCAAAAAAAATGTTTAGTACAAAAGAATCATGCGAGACGAGGAAAAGGCTGGCAATGTCGGGTCGGAACAGGAAAAAACCTGTTTGTGACGCAAGATGGACGACAGCCAAAAAGATTTCCTGTTTCCTGCCTTGGTTTGTCGGGTGTTTGTGGTGAGAGCAAGAAATATTTTGCAATGGGGATGTGTGTTCGTTTCGTACTCTCAAAAGTCAGTGAGCGAGTGGATGACGATGGATTGTTCACAAGGGTAACAAAAACCTGCTTCTGCAAGGATTGTGGGATCGATGAGAAAGAAAAAAAAAAAAGATTCGCATGCGCCTAGAGGGAGCATGATCATGGTCACCAAAACCATCTCACTTTTATTTCGCGCATTGTTGTTTGCTCTCCGCTTCTTCCCATTCTTACTTCATTTTGCCTTCTTTCTCTGTTAGCTCTAGTCAGGCAAATAAACATGTTCAACAGCATAGGACTCTTCTCTCAAGCAATGTCTCCTTTATTTTTTGTGTTTTGTCCCACTGGTTAACCCAATTGGCAAGGACTAAAAGGACGAGAAAGACAAGAGGAAAAAGAGTGATGGTCGAAAGCAAGGTTCAGACACCTGCGTTTTGGCTATTGGGACCTCTGGCACCGTTTGTTTTCATCTCTCGGAGCACAAAAGAAAAAGATGCAAGGACACAAAGAACGAGGTAACGAGAGACGAGAAGGTAAGAAGGGCGACAATCAATTGATTGACGCTCCTTTTTTAAGGCTGTTTGCAGCTGTACCTTTATTGGCCAATGAAGAGTTTGGTGCCGCTTTCATGAAACCAAACGTGATCTTTTTTTCATTTTTGTATCTTTTTTTCCCCCCCTTTTTTGTCTTCCTCGTTTCTTCTTTCTCCACCTCTCCCGTCCCTTCACAACCAAATACCCCGCCCGTCCTCCGTCTTCCGTTCAAAGGATTCACCCAACTACAGTACAGAAGAAAAACCTCAACAAAACAACAACCAACAAGCCTTATCAACACCACAAAACACACAGAGAAACCATGTCGTCCTCACTGGACCACCAAGGGACTCAATATGGCCTCAACAGCAATAACTCCGGGAGCAACAACAACAACAACAGCAACTCCAACAGCTACAGCAACAATGCCATAGACAGCAGCAGCAGCAGTAGTAATGGTGGCAACAGCTCCAACAACAATGGTGGTGGAGACAACAGCAACAATGGCGACTACCATCTCGGAGGATACCAGCCTAACCAACAGCAGCAGCAAAGGCATCCTCAGCACCAACAGCAGCAGCAGTTCCATCAGCAGCAGCAGCAGCATGACTACCATCAGCAGAGCAACATGCATCCTCAGCGCTCATCCAATCAGCCGAACCAGCAGAACCAGCAGCAGCAACGTCATCCTAATCAGTACGGACAGCAACAACAGCAGCAACAGAACCAGCAAAGGCCGACGTCTCCTTATGGCCCAATGGGATCCCAGCAACAGCAGAATAATAACAACAGCAGCAGCAATAATACCAACAACAACGACAACAACAACTACAACAGTAGTAACAACAGCAACAACAACAGCTACGGCAATAACAACAACAATAGCGGCATTTCAAGGCAAAACAACTCTCAGCAGCAGCACAACCAGGGAGACTACATGTTCCGAGGCAATCAGCAGCAGTTTGATAATTATGGCCAAGGCCAACAGCAACAGCACCAACAACAGAACCAACAACAGAACCAACAGCAACAGCCACACCATTACCAGAACCAAAGTCAGCACCAACCGCAACAGCAACCTCAACAGCATCAGCACCAGCCGCAAGCACGGAGCCATGATTCTGCGGAGCGAGGATCGGCTTCTGTCTCTGTCTCGGGTTCTTCACCCCCTCGGTCTGAGGGCGGGGCCAAGTAAGTCGACCTTGTCTTTTTTTTCTTCTCGGTTGGAGAGGTACAGAGAGATGGAGAGAGACAGCGCGAGTAGTACAGAAAAAGAGAGAGAGAGAGAGAGGTACAGAGAGAGAGGTACAGAGAGAGAACGAGAGAAGTCTTTCCTCACACCAACACGGAATCAGGGCAAGGACGATCAAGGTTCCAGCAGGACACGACAAACAAAAGGCACAGTTGGGCACATTCAATAGAATTGGATAAAGGGGACACGTATCATCATCATAGAAAAAAGGAAATGAACGACGCGAGGCACCAACCACAGCGGGGAGCCACAGGGCAGGACAGTCATAACAAAACAGGACAGGAACGATAATAGGATTAGAGTGTAAAACACTGAGCTGTTCTTGCATTCGTTTTTCCTTCCTGTCACTTCCTCCCTTGATTTTTTCTTCTCACCTGTTTTACCACTCCATAACACGACTTGTTTGCTTTTAGTCTGCGGTTCAAGATCACATTGGAGGCTCAAACGGCGGCCATGCAGCGGCAGGACGAGACACCTGTTACCTACTTGAACAAGGGTGAGTGATTTTGAACCTCAAGCACACACAAAAAAAAAAACCTCCTTTTTTGCAGTCCGAGTGTTTCGTGAACAACATTCGCTCGCTTTTAGTCTCAATCTCATCATCTCATCGGGCAGACCGGGACTTCAATTTTTGTTTGTGTTTGCTGTTATGCTGTTATCGCTAAAACCTGTTATTTATGTACCTTTCTCCCTTCCACCAACAACAACAACAACATTGACAAACGAATAGGTCAGTTCTACACAGTGGTGCTCGCGGATACGGAAGAGTACGACGGTGACATCACAAGTGTGATCAAGGTTACCTTCCACGACGCATCACATCGAAGACTGGCAGCGCGATACTGGAGTTTCTGGCTTAGTCAACAGTCCAATCCCAAGGTTGCAAGGGCCCTGGATATCGGTAAGGATGGCAAACCACTTCAATCTTCCCAAGCACACACCGCACACGCCATATTTTTGTTGCTCTGTCTCCTGGGCCACTTTTTTTCGCGCTTTCTTTTTGTTTTTTACTGCTTCTTTCCTCTTTAAGCATAAAGGGAGATCTCAGATGGCAGGTAGAAACAAGCAATCGGAGTAATACAGGAACAGACCAAGAAGCATCGGCGACAATAGGCAGACTCGGACAAGTAGACGGATGAACTGTTAGGATAGGTCAGCAGCAGGATAGGAGAACAGGACAAGAATGAAAACGCTGATCCATTTCATTTGTGTGGTTTGAAGAAGGGGATATGAAAAGGGAGGGAGCGATGGAAGGAAGAAATGAAGGAACGTAATTAGGCATGAACAGCAGGGCATTCATGCACCTAACGCAGTTCTCCTGTACCAGAGAAACAAACTAACAAAACTCAATTGCCCTTTCTTCCTCCGCCCCTCCCTCAAAACCATTCACAGAAAAGGCATCGTCAAGCGGAATGATGGAAGTTCAGTCAAAGACATTCGATAGGATCTCGTTCAAGTGGAACGGAAAGGCAGGCGCCAAGTTGATGGTTCGGTTCAACTGTCTCTCGACGGACTTTTCGCGCATCAAGGGCGTCAAAGGCATTCCACTGCGGGTTCATATGGATACCACGACGGAGGATGATAGCAATGGAGGCGAGAATTCCATGGAGCGGTCCTTTGCCAAGATCAAGTTGTTCCGTGATAAGGTATTTCATACTTTCTGTCCTTATTAGTACTGGGAATGCATTTCGAAACCATGCATTACTAACCAAAGCATTTTCTGTGGTGTTATCTTTATCTTTCCCAATTACGCTGATAATTTTTTAGGGTGCAGAGCGGAAAAACAAGGATGATCACAAGCACCTGGAAAAGATGTGGGACAAGATGCGCGGCAAAAACGCCGACACCAATCCTCTCGTCAACATGTTGGCCCCTGTCCAAAGCGTGTCCCTCTTTTCGGAATGCATGGACCACCCAGAAGGATCTGGCGAGGACGAGACGTTGGATCTGTCCGAAACGCTTGCACACGATCCTGAGGGTGATGTGGATGCTGCTGGCGGAGAGGATGGTGCGGCGACAAGTGTGACGTCTTCTAGACAGGATTCTGATGCTAATCGCCATTCCTCTAGTGGTGGAGGAGGAAGTGGCAGCACCAATGACACAGAGTCGAATTCTTTGGTGCCTGTTACGAAGAAACGGCGTCGGGGGACGGATAACACGGGAAGCGGCAGTAACAGTAGCAGCAGCAACTTTGACCAACAGTATCCTCAACAGCAACAGCAACAGCAACAGCAACAACAGAGTCAAATTGGATACCTCAACCCTTCTTCATCACCCTCCAGCGGCAGCGTCGGATTTCTTAACAGCACCGGCGGAACCAGCAATAGCAGCAACAACAGCAACAGTAGTACCAGTGGCTCAATGAAGATGACAATGTCCTCCGACCTCTTTCTGGACCGCGACCCAAGCTACGTCCCACAAACGCGTAAGAAGAGGCCGGTCCTCTGTCTGTACATCAAGATTGGCGGCGAGTCCGTCTACCGGGCTGTGTACCTCGAAAAGTATACTCTCACGGATCTGATCCAGAAGCTGTCCGAGAAGCTTGAGATCCAGTCGTCAACTATTTCTTGTGTCTATCGCAAGACAACCAAGAAGGAGTTGATGGTGAGGGTTGATGACTCAATGGTTGCCCAGATGACGGATGAGTTGGATATGGTCGTGGATTATGACTTTAACCAGATGGACGGAAGTGTCAACCTCACCCTCAAGTACTAAAAAACAAAGGGAGAAATGAGATTGATGAACGATCAACGACTTTTGTGGAGGTCGCATCGCCTCCTTTTTCTTTTCCAACCGCCCCCCTTCTCTCACTCCACGCCCACCCAACTCATGTCTGTTTGACACACACGCTTTTACATAGAAAACTCAAAAAAACTCAACACCCCAAAAGGAGACAAACAACGCTGATCATTTCTTTTCCTCGCTTCAACAAAAAACAAAAAAGGGGGCAATCAACAAGGAAAGTAATTGGGATGAGTTTGATATGATACATTTATTGCAGTTTCTTTGTAAGGTTGTTCGTTGTTGTTATTTTTGTCTTTTTTTTTTTTTTTTTTGTTTTGTGTTTTTTGGATGGTAGTGGTGGTTGTTTGCAGAAAGGGGTTGTTGTAAAGATTATCCACAATGGTGGAAGTGGAGGAAGGGGGTTTCTGTTAATCGTTTTTTCTAAAGTAAGCGGGGCGAAAAAGATAGGGGTGACGGTGGAAGAAGAAGAAGGCGGTTCTTTGTTGTGGTACGATGGTACGGAATGAAGGGGTCATAACAAAAAAAAAAAAATAGCAAAGTTTAAGAAAAAAAATGAAAAGAATAGAGGAGGGGGACAAGCAAAACAAATGAATCAAAAAGAACAAGGACTGGGTAAGCCGTAAAAAAAAACAATACGACGGGAAGAGAAAGTGAATGAAAAAAAAAAGTGTAGTGCGAAACAAAATCATGAACAAGATCCAGCTTTTCATGATGAAGGGGGTCTTCCAAGAAAACGATAGGAACATCCTGTTTCCCGTAAGGATCCAGACTGTATCCTGTTCTATTCTTGAAAGGCTTTCCGTTTCTCATTTACTGGGTCGATATCCTGATGTTCTGCAACTCTTCGCTCTCCTTCTCCGTCAGTATTGGTCCGTTGTTGGAGGAGACCTGGGGGAATGCTGGAGTTGGGGGTCTCATTCTCTGAGCCTTCTCACGGAAGTCCACATAACTAGAAACGTAAAAGGAATCAAAGTTAGTGATGTTGAGTTATGAGGCTGAGAAAAGCCGGATGAAATGCAACGAAAAAATGGCCAAGGAAGAGGTGAATCGTACCTGTAGCAGGCACCTCCACAGAGGGTCATGATGATTCCGAGTCCATTGAGGAATCCAATCTTGGTGTTGAACACTGTCACGGCAACCACGATCGACAACACCTGCTTGACATTGGCTATCAGATCAATGAGATAAAAAAGTAACAGGTCAGCGATAGGTCCATTGGGGTCCAGATTCTTCGCCTTTTCCCCTGCAACGAACAATGTCATCGTGCATATCCATGTTCAAAATGGTTACCTGCGACAGTCATGGTGAGAGCGCTGGTCTTCTTGTTGGCGGTGAAGGAGACGAAGTTAAGGAAGAAGGCAATGATACCGTTAATGAGGAGAGCCACGATCAGGCTGGCGCTCATCTCCGTTTTGCAGAACGACACAACCTCATCCAGCTCGCCCTTCATCCATGAAAAGATCACAGTCTGAACAAAAGCCAAGGGCGACATGCGGAGCAAAAGGTCGAGAGGGTGGAGCTGCAAACGTCCCATCTGGATCCGGTTGGTGACGACAGTCTTGACGGCCGCAAGGACTGTGCCGAGAACAGTCAAGAAGAAGCCCATGGCGGTGTAGGAGTAGTCGCCGACGGTCGCCATGTAGACTCCCAAGAGCAAGGGCATCAGGGACAGGTAGGTCAGGGTTGTGTAGCGCTTGCCGAGGAACAGAATAGAGATCGCGATGGTAAACACTGGAGTCATGGCCCGCACGACTTGGTGGAAAGCGACCGACACTTCATGTCTGTTGTTTCATGTCGGAGCCATATGATATGGAAGGAAAGAAGATGGAGGGTCAGTTAGTCAGTCATCATCTGAGTGGGGACTTTTTCTGGTAAAGAAAGAGGCCCTTCCGCCCTTTCTTTTTTTGATGTAATTGCTTATCCAACTCGCCAGGTTTATCGGGAAAGGGCAAGCGCCTCTCCTGGCTCCGCCCCGACCACTCCTTCTCCTTTTTTCTGTCTCCTATCTGTCTCCTCAATCCTCTTCTGGGATACAATATCCCGCTTCCAAGAAGCCTTAGCTGCAGGAGATCATCCGGCTGGGTAGGTTTCCTGGTCGGCAGCGATTTTCCTCGCCGATTTGGATAAATTTGCACGTGGACACACTACGCACCACCCTTGCTGGTTTGCCCAGAACTCCATGAATATCCACCCAACCAGCCAGCCACGGCTTTGTTTTTGTGAGGGTGTGTTATTTTCAGAGGCACCGCCTCCGGAGCGCCATTTTGATCTCTCCCATTATCCCTTCCTTTTGTTCTTGTTGGCTGTGTGTTGATCTGCTGGTCTGTGTTGGTCCAGTGGTCTGTTTGGTTCCAAGTATGCGTCGTCCAGTCCAGGGTCGTTTGGGTTCATGTGTCCATTTTTCCACTCAATTTCGGCCAATTTTGTTGTTGGCTCTCCCTTTCCACGTAATTCACCGTCCAAAAAAGATACACAAGCACACAAAACGCAGCACACAGACACTTCAAAAAAGATGAAGGGAGCGAAAGTAAGGGGGAGAGAAAGAAAGTGACAAAAAAACACAACAACAAAAACAAAGGAAGAACTTACAGTGACACGTTGCTAATAGCGATGTTCATCGTGTAAAGGAACGAGAACATGAGCATGACCATGTTCTCGTTCTCGCCCAAGGTGGCCGGTGTGAAGTATCCCAACCGTCCCATGATATAAGCGCCGACTCCCGAGCAAAGGGTATGAATACCAGTAAGGGTCCAAGGGAAACCAAACTTGAATGTACTAAGGATGGCCTTGTTGTAGATGGTGAGGGAGAGGTTGAGCATAAAGTAGGCGGCCAGCCAGGAGTACGAGGTGTCGATTTTGGCCGGCCTTGGTCCTGCGCCGTTCAGCTGCAAAGGATGGGGTCGTGAATTTGCTGGAGGCATCTTTTGTTGATGTTGCTTAGATCGGGGTGATGATGCGGATGATGGGGCGAGGCGGACTGGCGGGATGTGGCGAGGAGCAAGTGTTTCCAGGAGACTTGCGAGAGAGAGAGAGACTTTATCCGTGAGAGAGAGTTGCTTTTGATGAGGTTTTTTTTGTTTGCTTGCTTGTGATGTTCGCCACTGAGGAAGGAGGAGAGGTGAAGTGTGAAAAAGTCGAAAAATGAAGCCTGGAAGGAATAAAAGAGATCTAAGAAGGAACGAAGAGGACAAAGAGATGAGCGGACTAGTTGTCAGTACAGTACAATCAATCGTATGTTACAACACCCCTTTTTCAGGGGTGGGTGAAAGGTCACGGTAAGACTTTTCTTTTTTTTCCTTTTTTTTTGTTCAGCAACAACGAGTGAGGTTTCTTTTCTTTTGTTCATGTTCATGTTCCGTACAATAACAAGATCGTTGACGTCGTGAAAAGAAGGCCGGTGGCGATGGGGAAGGTTGGATATGCAATTGAAGATGAAGAAGGAGAGTGAACAAAGGAGAAGAAGCCCAGAATAGCAACGGACAAAATAACAAAGCAAGGAAAGTGGGTACGGGAGGAAGGGAGAAGGAGGGTGCAAGGGAGGAAAAAAGATAACGAAGGGAAACAAGGAGCAAAACAAAGGGAACGGCAGAAGCGTGTCCATGATAACAACCAAGAAACTGTCAACAACAACTGACAGCAATATCGAATGCCATCGATCTCTCCCTCGCGTTCTCCCACTCTCGTCCGTTAACTTTGTGGTTGCCCTTCCTGTTTTTCTGTCTAATAAAAATAATGAGCAATAGAGAGCGAGCAAACACTATCCAGCTGTTCGCTTTTTCTTCCTTTCTTCCTTCGTTCTGAGTGCGGAATGGTTCAGTACCCCTCCCCTTGGAGGAGAGTCTAATCAGTTGAGTTTCCCGACTCTTTGCTCATCTTTTCATTCTGTCACACATATGCCCTGTAACCATGTCGTTTTTAAATGAAATAAAGCAACATGAACTCTATGTCTCCCAGGGTCGGACACACTTTCCACTCTCTTATCCATATCCTATGTGGTTCCTTGTCCCGTCACTATACAGCTGATTGTTCCTGTGGTGATTGTTACTGAGACTTTGAAGTGATCAGCGATCACTGACTGATCCTCCTAGTCTTGTTCCTGAGGTGATCCCTGGTTTGTTCCTGAGGACTTGTCAGCTTGTCCATGGTCCTGTTCCTGAATTTTTTTTCACGGCTATCAAGGCGCGAGTGACGTTTTTTGCCACCATTTTTGCACCTGTATTTACCAGACGTACAACAGAAGGTGGAATGCCAAGTTGAATGAATAAGACACTGGAGTAATGCAATGAGGAAAGTGAATGAATGAATGCAAAGGAAAAAAATATGAGAGTGAGTGGTATGCAGAAGGAGGACAGATAAAGGATAGAAGAAAGGAAGAGAAGAAAGAAAAAAAGGACTGAAAAAGAAGAAACGGGTTCAGAAGAGGGGAAACAGCGATAAAAATACCCATGGCGACAACAACAACTGAGTGTGTGAGTGAGCATTTGGCCCTAATGGTCTGGTCTGGGTAACAGCAACATAATCTTTTGTTGTTTGTATTAGCATAGCCTGGATGCTCATTACAGACCGGAGGCGGAAGGAGAAGATGAAGAAGGTCTCAGATCCATTATGTTTTTCATTTGCATTCAATTGATTTGCATATTCTGTCGTTCCATCTTTTCTTGTTTTTTTACTCCGAGTGGGCAGAAGAAGACAAGTAACGCAATCTTCACAAAACAACAATTGACCTTTGGCCGGACACAGCATCATTTGTTACTTACTTCCCTTTCCCAGCACTGTTCATGGCTTGATCCTCAAACATAGAGACAAACAAACAAACAATCAAAGATGGATATGCGCGTCGTTCAATGTCCTCGTCCCAACAACCTATAGCATGTACTTTTGTCGTCAATTGTAGGACCGAATAACAATGCTTTACCTTCTTCCCTTTTGTTCCTCCGCTCCCTCCATAGAAGACTAAAGCTCAATAGGATCTTGTCGCATAAAGAAAGGCCAAACAATCGATTGCACTAACATAAATTGACTTATTACAACTTCATTTTTTTTTCTGCCACAACAACCACCCTTCATTGTCTCTTACTTCTCTCTCTGTTCTTTTTCTTCTTTCTTTTCAACACTTGTTTACCGTTAGAGAGCGATCAGTCAAGAATGAAAGACATGGTGGTTGAATGAGAAAAAGAAAAGGTGAGCCCTGGCTCAATAGCATCAAAACAGACACCGGCTAATATGCCATGCCCTACCTTTTGCTCTATTTCATTTCTTGTAGATGACGATTTCGTACCACCAGTGACAGAGAAGGGTGCCCCTCCTCGCTGAGAAGTCGGTTTTCTTGCACTGCGATACTACGTTAGTTTGTCTACAAGACTTGCCAGTCTTCACCAGTTGTCGTGGACCAGCCACGTGCTCTTTCTCTTTCACAACTTATGGTATCCATGGAGCTCGAACCGCTCCTGCGAAATTCTCCTCGGGATATTTACCATACCATACCATACTATACCGCCTACCAGAGTATAATACCTCTCTCTCAATGTACAACTGAAAACTATAACAGAGTGTTGGAGAGACCGAGAGCCATTCCTCACACCTCGGCTCCCTCCATTCCATCGCTTTTTTTTGTCCTCTCATTCCTCGTTGTCGCTTAGAGAGCCATCAGTAGCATAAACCCACTAAAGCATCTCTTCATGAAACTCAATTCTGGGATATCTTCTTCATTTGTCTCCTAAGCTCGTGCTTTGTTTCTCGATCAAGGTACAAGGAACAGTTATGATACCGAGAGAGTGCTATATAACAGCATTCTTTTGTATTCATGGTGTGTGATGCTCCCCCTCCAGACAAGGAAAGACAGAGAAAAGAAGAGAGCGAGAATGGGCAAAATGATGGACTAGTGTTCTAGTACCGTGTAATGGACTCAGCTCTATGACACCCTCTTCCATTCATATTTTGGTGCGAAATGCTAAAAATAACATATGGCCGTTGCGTTCTCATAAGCAAAGACATGAATCAATCTCAGCTGTGGACCTTGTTTGATCGTAGGCCATGCACCGATCTTCACTTCTCGCACACACAACACACAGCAGACACAGACGATGAGCCAAAAGCTTGTATGATTGCGATCGGGGAGAGAGAGAGAGAGAGAGAGAAAGAGGGAGAGAGAACGGGTTATGAATGAAAGTGTATGACGCGAACGGACGCATGCTTGTTGACGCTTATTGTGCAATGCTTCAACGACTGCGGCCTTTTTACTGCCCTCGTGGGAGATATTTTTATCTATACTCGTGCGACACTGGTGAGGAATAACCCTCCTTTCACCGTATGACATGCATCAAACCGAATTAGGCAGAGAACAAAAAAGGGAGGAGCGAAAGGCATCGATCGTCATTTGTCATTCTGTGGTCGGCTGCACCACTTCTTTTTTCTCCTTTGCCAAGCAATGCGGTCAGGCGGTCATGAGATTCAGCCCCCTTGCCATTATTTAAATACGCCCCTCCCTACCTTTTCTGCTTTTTTTTTGTCTTGCACTTTCAACTCTACAACAACTTCACTCACACATCAAACGAAAACATATCACACATCAAACGAAACATATCACACAAACAAGCAAAAGGATGAACATGGCCAGTCAGACATACAACCCCTCCTTCAACCAGGGATACAACAAACCACTCCCCAGAGTCAGCCCCCAACAGCAGCACAACCAGCTCCAACACCAGTACCAACCACAGCAACAACAACAATACCAACAACCAGGACAATACCCGGGCCAATATAACCACCACGCGCAGTACCAGCAGGGATCCCCTGGTGAACAGCAGCGTCAACAGAAACAATACCAGCAATACCAGCAAGTACAACAGCAACAGCAGCAACAGCAGCAGGACAGTCGTCGGACAAGTGGAGGAAGCCAGCAGACGGCGGCGGTTCAGAGCTCGCTCATGGCTTGGTTTGATGCTGTTGATACCGACCATTCTGGTACTCTCTCGTGCGAGGAACTTCAGCGGGCTTTGATGAATGGTAAACAAGCAAGGAACATACACTTCGCCAATAATGTGCTCGATTTGTACTTTGTGATTGTCATTTGACGAAATGAGCGAAAAAAATAATTGTGCATCTGACTAAAAATTGTCTCCTCCTTTTTCTTCTTTCTACTTTCTACTTTCGTTCGGGATGTTACCAAAATTAGGCGACTGGACACCTTTCAATGGTAAGGAACATGAGTACATCAGATGATGATGATCTCTGACTCAGACAGGCAGTCGTGTGGGTGAATAAGGAATGCACGCACCGAGGCGCAGCTTTATTTCGGAAGTCGAGTCCAATGCGGTCATTGTGTCTTGAAATCTAAAACGAAAAAAAAAAAAAAAAAAACTTTGCCTCAATTCTCAAAACACATCTCATGCGCTCTACGCGAAGACACAAACCCAAGGCTGAAGTAATCATACTAACCCCACTCCGTTTCCCTCCCTCATACAATAGTCGAAACGGTCCGTATGATGATGAATATGTTCGACCGAGACAACGACGGAACAATCTCCTTCAATGAATTCATCGGCCTCTGGAACTACATCGAGAAGTGGAAGCAATGTTTTCAAGCCTACGACCTCGACGGCTCCGGAACCATCGACTCCATGGAGTTACAAAAGGCCCTTCAAGGATTCGGTTACAACCTTTCGGAGGCCATTGTCCAATTGATTGTGACAAAGTACGATGTGAGAGGGCAGGGCGATATCAGTTTTGATAACTTTGTGCAGTCGTGTGTCACCATCCAGACGTTGACGAGTGCGTTCCGGAGGATCGATGTTGCGGGCACGGGCGTTGTCACCATGACCTATGAGCAGGTACGAATAGAGGGCTGCAGCGAGTTCTGACTTGTACAAACTGGGCTATTAGTGTGTGCTGAAATTCATTGCAATTTGGTGCTAACACAACCTTTCCATTCTTTTTTCCGGTCTTATCTCTTTCTTAGTTCCTTGGCTTGGTCATTAACAACCGGTGAAAATAACGGCTGAACCAAAAAAAACCCCCACCTATGAGGACTTCTCAGCCCAAAAAAAATGGAAGATCACCACCCCTACAACGACCTGCCCGCCTGCCCGTAGCTCAAAACTTAGGCCGGATCTATCCTTTGCCTTTCTGCGCACTCTCCCTCCTCTCTCTACTTGTACAATAGTCCACACATCTACCCAGCGCACCAATAAACATGTCAATGTTTTTTTTGTATTTTATTTTATTTTTCTATTTTCTAATACATAATGGTCGTACTGTCAGCTGTATGTTGAACTAGATGATGGTGTCTACTTTTTTTTTACAGCCTGGCGAATTCGATGGGCAGATCGTCTACGGTCTCCCTTTCCGCCTTTTGGATAAGTTCAATTGTATCCTGTGCTGTTCCCCAGCTCGATTGGTAACCTAGATATGAAGGGTTAGATGGGAGTAAAGGATGAGGTTGGTTAATAGGGTGTTCAAGAGTAGCGACAGAGCATTCCTGCAAACACCACCAGAGCATGAAAAATACCAGCGCCTCCATGGCCATAGTTGTGGGCGATAAGAACATGCTGTCCCGTTCCCGTGCCTAAGAACATTCAGGGAAGTAACAACATAACCTGTTAGTATTTCTTTGCTCTACTTGCTCAATCAACATCTATGTTCCAGGTCGCTGTGACTTCTTCGTCTTCCTATGTCCTTGTATCTCAACTTACGTCCATGCTCGACCTCAACGCGCACGCCACCAAGCCGCGAGGGTCGGAACCCAACCTTCTGATCCACGATGTCGAACTTGGAAAGGAGGTCTGGGCTGGAGGCGTAGGCATCGGAGGATCCAGGGCTGAGGATCTTGGGGTACCGGTCAAGGATTGTCTTGAGGATGTGTGTTGTCTTTGTCCCGCTTACTGACTCGTTGCTACAAAGGGTCGACATGGAAGCAAGTGGGTGGGTTAGTCTCGAAACTCGCGCTGTAATTTACTTGATGCTCAGGATGTTGTGCGGTTCGTCACTCTTTTCGTTTTGGTTGACTTGACTTACTTTTGGTACGCCTCGTGGGATCCTCCGAGGACCACGTCGCCGTTCGACCGTGGGATGACATACATGATCGACCCAGACTTGGCTATTCCATACCCACAACAACAACCAAAAACATATGGTCAGTTTTCATCCAGACGACAACTCCCAACAATAAGAATATCCATGGTCCATGGCTCCAGAAAACTTACAGATCCAGGTAACAGTCTCACGGATCCACGTAGCGCGTATAACAGCTGTCTGTCCACGGGTCTGGAAATTCCTCAAATCATTCACGCCTCCTAGGTGCCTTGCCTGGAATCCCGTACAGTTGACAATAATCTTGACCGGTCGAGGTTTAGTCCCGACCCAGAGCGCCGCCTCAGTAACATGTGACAACTTGCGGTGTTGAACATGTCCTCCTGCTTTCTTAAACTGGTGGAGGAGGAACTTGAGATAGATGCCTGGGGTGATGACGGGGGTCTTGTAGGAGTAGGCGATTGGGAAGGCTGCGTTTGTCGAAGGGATCTTCTTGAACTAGACGAGCGAGAAGTTCAAAAGGAGAGGAAACGTCAGTGCCCATCTTACTTGACCTTGTGCGAGAAAAAGCGTCGATTGCCAGATCCTGTGTTGATATGTAAGTCTTCGTCCTTACGTCGTCAACGACCTTGGACCACCATGGATCCCGACCCTCATGTCCCGTAGGATTGAAGTCAAAATAGTCGATCGCATCCCGGATATTAACACCCGATTCTGGGTCCTTGGCCAGTTCTTGGAACGTCCTGTACGACACCGTGTCATACCCTAAACCATTTACCAGCACACAAAGAAAAAAAAATCGAGTTAGTCAAACCCAACATGTAAAAATACCCATAACACTTTTGTGACACATACAGAGTCACCTCTCCTCGCAAATTTTCGCACGCAGAAAACGAAAGGACAGCGTACCTTTGGCCCGCTCGTCGTCTTCGTCACACATCGACCGCCAGTGGGCACCAGCTTTTGGGGACGCATAGTCTGGACGGGGCTTGTCCTCCCACGGGAACTCGTCCGAGATAATCGTGACGTCTATGGAGGGTTGAAGAAAAAAAGAGGAGTGTCAATTGCTGTGTCTGGAGTTCGGGCACTTTTGGGCGGAGAAAATAATGCGACACAGTTCAGTTCCGAACGGACAAAAGTCACTTTACCATAGTGGTTGCACTGGAGGAGGAGTGCAGTGGTGAGACCGACGACACCAGCTCCAAGAACTGCCACAAGGGGTCTTTCGTGTTTGTGATGAGTGTGGTTGGTCATTCTGTTGAAAGTGGGTTGAATGAGGAAACGAAGAGATGGAGACGAACTTTTTTCTCTCTCTCGTTCGTTGGTCTGTGGAGCGAGTAAAGGTCTTGTGACTCGTTCCTGGAAGGGTTGATTTTCATTCGTCAGTAGTCCCTCAATACCTTGAACCTTTTCTCGCTTTCCATTTTTTTTGGTGCTTCTTCGCGTTTCATTTTTCGTTTTCAAGCCGAATTGGGATATGTTGTGGCTCCTTTATTCTTTGTTGAAATGGGAACGCTCGCCTTTGGTTGTTATCCGATCACATTTTGCCTTCGTCTCTTCTTTCGTTTGCTTCGATAGCCAGTATCTCGATATGTGCCCCTGATTGAAGATATACTCACTCCTCCAATAACTTGGCGGCACTTGACATGGTAGGATCAAGATAACCAATGAACTGGAAACAAGCTGTTTGACATCTCATAATTTTTCCGCATAGGATTCCTTTTCCTAACGCGACCAGCAGAGCGCTGCCTAGTCTGCGTGCAGTATCTTGGATATGCGATGGCGGAGTTCATCTTTGATTGTTCGAACACATAACCTTCAAACCTGCGATAGATCATCTTCACTGACATCAGCGTTTGGCCCCAGAAAACATGTATGACTTTTCTATACTTGAATTACCATCGACCCGATGGCGATGGCATAAGAAGATGTTTGGAGTAAGCTCGATGTTCAAGGATTCGATGTGGTTCTTGGTCTGTTCTTTTAATGAAACCTTCTTTTTCGGTTGGCTGTGATTCCATCAATTCTTCGCCATGGCTATTGTACTCTTTCAGAAGTCAACAAACGATGCAGCCATTCCATCGCGGTGCTGACCATAAGTAGTAATGAAGGAATGGAGACGATATCAGCCAGGTTTTGTCTTAGATCATTCCATCATTCGAACGTAGGAGACAACACGCATTATTGGGTAGTGACATATGTAGTAGAATGGTTCTACTTGTGGATCATCCTGCACCCACGGTACATTCGCGTGAATAAAGGTTGGCCATTTGTTGACAGGAACGCTCTTTACGGTTTCTTAGGCAGCACGAGGTGAGTACTTGGCTTAAACCCTTCTACTATAACATGCGTGTTGCAGGATATGAGGCTAGTAATCTTGTCCTTTTGCCGCATACTTGGCCGTAATTATTGTAGGTATCACTACTATTGAAATAACTTCTCAGGTACACGATCGTTTCTCCAACCAATAAATCGGGTTTGAAAGAAAAAGCGTGTCTTGTGAACATAACCCTCCTTGATCTGACAACCAGCACCATTTTTTTTTAATTCTCGGCGATTTGTAATGATAGGGACAAACTCAGGATTTATATTCTAACGTCTTGCATGTTTATGGTTGTGCCCCTCTCTCCTTTCTATCGTATCAAAGCTGCTGGCGGACAAAAGTTGAAAAAGTAGCCAGCGAGTTAACAGTGAAGGCTTCGTTTCATCAGACACGGGGCATTCAGCCGTCAAACAAAGTTTTAACCTGGAGGCTCCTATGTCTAGTGACCCTCTCTAGTTTTTGTTCATTTTTCTAGCTTTTGCTTTCTCCAACACACCGTCCAAGGCGATCGATTATGGCAGTGAAGGGACACTCCTTGTCCTTCTTTTTCCTTTCCCGAGCGCGCATTTTTTTTTCCCCAAGCTGGAGCTGGAGGATCTCACGCGTGGAAGTTGGCGTGGCCCTGTTAGCTTTTGATTGAATGAAAAAAATATCACCGATCCAGTTGCCCTTGTAGCCTTTGACTTGTACACTTATATTTTTCACCTAACGAATCTTCTATTAGAACTTTCTCGTCTTCTATGTTTTGTTCTTCACAGTTAGATAAGCGTCTGGCTTCAATTGGCTTTCAAAGATACACGCTTGGCAGGTCGGTATTCCACCGTCATGATTGTTAATTTCATGATCATAAACCTACTGCGATACAACGGGCGAAGTTTGATGCATTCTCGTGCATTGTATGATCTTGGTCGATCCCATCTGATCGGATGGATGCCTTCTGCAGTCAAGCCGGGGTTATTCGGGGTTATCACACTGTCGTCATGGATTCGACTACCTCTAGGTGCACATCCATTTTTTTTCAGATCACCTTGCACATGGATCAAGCTGCCAAAAAAGATGAGCCTTTTAACATCGTTTATAATAGTTCACATCGTGCCGATCCTTCCTTGTCTTCATTATATTTCAATGTCTATGCACATTAGGCTGGCATGTACAACTCACTCGCAACGGCCGGTTTAGAGTGTTTTTTCTTTCTTGGCTATACAGGCAGTCATCAAAACGCGTAATAGGGTCAGCCGAGCACAGCAACGTTTTTTTTGGTTGTGAGGTGACATGATGTGGGGCGATATGAGGTTTGTTTGCTATGGTCGTTCTCACTTGTTACTGCTTGTGTGTATTTATTTTTTTTGTTTTCTACTGCAATGTCGTTTTTTGAGGTATCGACATGTTGTTGTTTTTTTGGTACGCAGCTCGCGGATATATTTCTGGAGTCGTTGTCGTCCCTCTTTTGTTGAGAAGCACATTTTTTTTTACTGAGATCTGCCAAGCAACAGAAACGGTTTGTTTTTCACTTGGTAACTCGTCGATTATTTGTTGGATGTTTCTCTTTTCCATGTTGACAGCTGCCACCTTGGTCAATGGGTGAATGGCTACGAATAGTCGTAGTTGAGGTCGTCCATTTTCTGTGAGCGTAAAAGAAATGCAAGATGGCAGATGCCGGAAGGAGGAGTGCGCTGAGAAAAAGTAAGAAATATGATCCTTGTTTTCTGCCCTCTTTTGGGAGTTGTAGCAAGGGGCGTACACATGGGGAACTTGAAAGATCAGTACAATGATGGTTGCGAGCATGCCCCATGATCATCCTCCCAAAAAAAAATAGTTTGATAGGCCCTCATGGTCCTCGATCCTGGTTTAAGTACATCTAAAAAAGAGCGGTCGGTGGGAGTGTATGAAAAAACGAATGCTAATAAGATTTCCCTCATGATCCCTCCATTTCGAATAAGCCCATCCTTGTTCACAAAAGCTAATTTTTCACGCGTCGAAATTTTTTTTGGCGGCAAAGGTTTCGTGTTTTATTCACTCCCAAACCTTCGCCTCTTCTGCTGGCTGGGCCCAGGGGTGGCATTCTTATCAACGAGCTCTGGACTCATGATCTCGTCCAACGCGCACTCGCGCACTCCATCCACGCTCCCTTTACCATCACTATCACCAGTACCATCACTATCGCCAGTACCGTCGCTACCACCAGTACCGTCACTGGCACCCTCCACAGGAGACTGAACAATATATGTGGCGACTCCCTCATCCACTTGCGTTGGACCAACCTCATCCATGGCCTCTTCGCGATGCCGCGGTAGTACAGGCTCTCGCTCAGCGCGAGCAGTCCACTGCCAGAGTTGACTGGATGTCCGTTTTAACCCTCCACTCCATTGGCTCGACCCACTCCGTCCGAGACCCCCTCCATCCGAAGCACCCAACAGTCCCGAAGCAGCCCGGCTGAGCCCACCACCACCACCTCCTGCAAGCAAGTTACTGCTACTCGGCGCTCTCGGCACAGAGTCAGCAGCATTTTTGGGTTCATTTGCCCGCAAAAGCCCATCGAATGCGTCGCGAGTATAATAGTAAGAGAACCAGCTTGGTGCACGCTCATTCTGAGCCGCCGTGAGCTTCAGACTGGCTGTCTTGAACTCTGTCAGGGATGTTTCTACATCATCGTCCTGCCTTAGCTCCCGATACACCCTCGTCTGAAAGTACAACACCTGCGCCACATCCTTCACCGAGTCGATTTGTCGGTAACCTATCAATGCAAACCAAACTCACGTCACGTTAGTACTTGAAGAGATTACATTATATTGTGCTTGAACCCTCCTCATGTGCACGACATTCATGCGTACCATGTAGAGCATGCTTTAGTAGTACAATGACTTCGTGGAGTCCGCGGCGACGATCTGAAGATGAAGACGACTTTTTTCGATGTACGCAAGCAAGGAGGCATTTTGCGCTCTGAAAGTAAGCGAGCGCCTGCACAAACATGTCTCCTTGGTTCAGGGCCTATTATGATGAGTTAAATGGGGCGTGGTTATTAGTCCCCATTTACAAGTACGTCATCCAAAATGGAACAAAAACCTCAATCGCTAGTTTACCATGCTCATAATACTGTCAACCAGATCTTTCGCATGTTGAACATTATCCAGATACAAGAGAACTTCTGCTAAGCGCAACTTGACAAGGAGTAACAACGGTCTCTGAAAACTGTCCTCACTGAGCGTGGCCGCTGTCAGCAAGAGTGGCACTGCCGAGATGGCGCTTTCAGATTCCTATAGACGAAAGACTTCATGTTAGCCTGAGGAAGAGATGATACAAAGGACACACCCTGAAAAGGAGCGAGCTTACCATGAAGACTTCAGCGAGTGCAAGCAGGTACATTATGGTAAACTTGTGGGCGCCAGACCACTGGTTTTGCTGGAGGATAGCTAGCCCTTCCGAGAGCTGATTTACACCCGATTGGCGTTGACCCACCAATACACTCAAAAGCGCGTTCTGCATCAGAATGTCGAGTTGAAGTTCCAGACTCGTATCGTCCAGCTGAGCGTCCTGCGACGCACCGGCTCCATTTGCATTTCCAGTCCCTCCACTACCACCGCCACCATTCTCAAAGCTGCCGTTACCAGGAGAGTCCATGTTCTTGTTGGCACTCCTGTTGGATGAGCTAAGTCGCGGTGTATTTAAAAGTGTGCTGCCAAGCTGTTGGTTCCAGATCTCTGCATTGCGAAGGTTGTTGGACGACATAGCTTTCCTCTGGAGAAGCTGAACAAGGGTCTGTACCCACGGAGCCGCCTTCAAAGTGTTCGATGGAAACTTGGTCTTTGCTTGCTCGATCACTCTGAGCGCCTCCTCAAAATAACCGTTGAGTGTCAACTAAGCCATACAAATGCCGGAGGTTTGGTTAGTAACTTTTTGTCACTCATACCAACAAGTCAAACCATGCCTGATAAAGTGTCACTTACGTCAGATGCATGCTTGGTGTAACCAGATGTAGCATCGCTCATATCGACATCACTTGGCCGGTATTTGAGTTGCAGCTGGGAGTAGAGGGACGACAGTGGATGGTTTCCTACGCGATGACAGAGACAAAAACATGTTAGCAGTGCTTTTGGTAAAGAGTCTTTCGACGTTTCGAAGAGATGTTCTACTTACCATAGGCACCCCATATCTTGGACTGGAACAGGTTCACTACCCCCCCGACTCCTTCTAGTGAGTGCCGCATATTGATAGATGATGCTTTGACAAGGGACTCCAGCGCTCTCGGCGTCGACTCTCCTTGCTAGCGTCAAAAGAAGAGCATACAATAGACGTCAGAAAGCGTGATTCTAAAGGGTTTCTTGTCACTTTGAGCCGCTGATTAGTTTGTAAAGTGAGTTTTACCAACTGCTTGGCGTTGTTCAGCTCATTGAGCGAGGTCAAGTAGTGTGATGACTGTTCATCCATTTCTCCTGCAAGTTCTGCCAGCATTTGAGCCTTGTTCATGTCCGATCCGGTTCCAGGCATTGTTCTTGTCAGTCGATTCAGCCAACTATTGTGAACGGGGTAGAGAGTGAAAAGGCGTTAGTTTTTAGTTGAACGGTCAAATGTAGCTTCTATGTGGCGAGAATGAAACAACCCTCTGTAACTTACTTTGACGCGTAGCTTAGACACTCTTGATCCAATTGACTTCTAGCCATTTCAATCGTCTCCTCAAGCGCCTATGAACATTGGTAATGACAAGAGAGTCAGAGAGTATCTCACTACGCCAAACAACAATGCTGTTAGGATATTCCTACATTCAAAGCGGTGGGCTGAAGTACTTACAACGAGAGCCTGATCGTAATTGGAGAAGCGGGCGTGCAGCATGGCTAGGTTCAGAAGCGCGTACTGATACAGCACCTGGTCCTGCATTGAGATGCAGTAGTCAAAAAACCGGTACAGACTTTGAATCGCAATCTCGTAATCTCCCATCTGTTGGGCATGTAGACATCTAATCATATCCATTGACAAATAATTTGATCCGCACTTGTTAGCACACGATCCAAGACTCGAAGGGACTATGATAGCAGTTATAGCGACGCAAATATCAAGTGAAACGTACGTGATGTAGTGTGTCTTGGCAAGTGCGGGCATTCTCGACTGTATTTCATAGACATGAGCCAATAACTCATCGGGTATACTTGCTTGGCCAGGATCTATGTGTAGGAGTTACAATGTAACCATTTCTAGTCAGTTGACGAGCACTTTCATACAACTGAATCGGAAAGTAAGCAGCCTCTCCTGAACGTGGTCGCATACCAGAGAGTTTGTCGGTTTGTGTATCGAGATACTTTTCAACGTCAAAGATCGACATGAGCACCGAACCTCCTGGGGACTGTGAATTCCGCCTACGGTCGGTTGGTGAAGGCACTGTTGGTCGATCCAGCGCAGAGCTATACATCTCCAGAGCCGTGTAGCACTTGCACACCTCCTCGAAACTGAGTTTCCTGAACTCGATCCTGGCCTTTCGCACATAGAGACCCAGCACACTTGATGGTTCCTAATAATGAAACCAGACCCCTGTTAGTTCACAATTTCCACTTGATCTTTCCATAGTCTTCGTGTCCTTGACTTGTATGACAATGTGTGCTCCCATACCAGCAATATTCGTGTGTCGTTTTCAACCTATGAAAAGTAGTGTCGAATGGAGTCAGGTTAGTCCTCCTCGTACAGGCCAGAGAACAGCGCTTCCCAGATATCACTCCTGTCGCCATGTCTGGCACTTACTACAATCGCATTAGGGTTAGGGTCGTGAATGAGGTCCGCAAGGCCAATCTCTCGACCTGATTCCTCCATGGGGTCATCCATGGGATCGTGCTCCAGCTTGTACATGAAGAACTCGCTGAGGTGATGGGGACTCTTGATCCTTTTGAGCTATTGTATATGTCGATCAGAAAGAAAAAAAATATAAGATACCAATATATCATAAGAAGATTCGCTTCGCTACATCGACAGGCTTTCAGTCAAGCGTACCGTGTTCTTGAGGTGGCTCCATACGATATCCCCTGCTTCACTCGAGACTCGACTTCCAAACTCATTTACATCGCGGTGCAGGTACTCTGAAGAATCCTGTGAATCAACAACGCGGAGGGATGGTGAGGAATGTGACCAATAATAAGCTCACGAATATCGTGTCCGTCAAATCCATGCAAGGTACCTGAATGCAGTCCAAAAGAAAGAGAAGAAGTTGCTGAGCCGCATCAGGCGGACACTGGTTGCGACAAAAGAATTCGACGAGGATAAGGACCGAGACTTTGTGAGGGGTCAAGTAAGGCACCGCATGAACTGGGTCTGGCACAAGTCGCCCTCCTGTTCTTTGGTCATTGAAGTTGTCGTCATAGTCCTCTGCGATTTCATCTGGGTCGGCGAAAGTCTGTGTCTGGGGTGGTCTCAGGGAGATGTCGGTTGCTGTCCTGGCGAATGCGCGTTTGCTGGTCATGAATGGCGGGAACTAAAGGAAAGGAAGAGAGGGATGTCAAAGCAACAAAACGTGTGAGCGAGACAAGAGTGAACAAATGGCCGAGGTGACTGTTGGCATGTTCACTTTTCTGTGATTGAAAATTGGTGGCAAAACAACCGCCTCCCTCTCTGTGGGCTTGCACTTACCCGTATAAACGTCGTTTATGGAGAAGGAAAAACAGCAAAGCACTATGCTCTCGTGCTCTCGTAGTCTTTTGTCAGGCAGCCAAAACGGCGCCGTATGGCCTCCGTACTATGGGTAAGCACGCCAACAACGGCGCCTGGTACTCCATGCGAGGTGAAATATGTGTGTCGAATGGTGGCTTGGCCGAACCTTTCACAAAAATAAAAACTAAAAAGCTCAATGCTTGCCTTCTTCATTCATTGTCTTCACTCGCAAAGGAATCAACTCCCAGCTTGACAACCAGGAACACATCACCCACCGACATGGCGAAAAAGGACAAGAAGGGCGAAAACTCGGTCCAGAACAAAGAGATCTTTCAGCGCATGAACTTTCTCTACCAGGCGGCCATGTGCATGGCCACCATCACAACGCCACCACCTGGAAACAATTCCAAGAGCAGTCTGCCAGGTGACGCCACCGAGAGTCAAGCAGCCACTGACAGCACTATCGCGGACACAGCAACAAGCCATGACTCGTTCGGAGACCCTATATCCGTATCGGCAATACCGACCACCTCTGCGAGTGTTGTGGATATGAACAACCTTCTCCAAGGACCACGTAAGCTCAGCAGGAAGAAGACGCGCAAGTTGCTGAGGGAGAGAAAGAACAGGATTGCTATGGAGCAGATCAGCGATCGCGGGAGTCACCACCGTCTAACAAACCCAGGCAAAGGTCCCGATCCACGCCCACTCTCCGGCACTGCGCGATTTTACGCTTCTACCCTGATGGAGGTCGGTCGCAAGAATGTTATCCGCATGTAAGTCAGCCCTCTCGCTGTAAACAATCCAGGGTACGCATTTATGAGACAATGTATTTGACCAGAACACATCTATTCTCCTCGATCTTAACAGTGGCCCGACTATCAAGAGATCCGTATGTCAGCGCTGTGAGGCTCTCCTTATCCCTTCTATCAGCTGTGAAGTGCGTGTCGAAGGTACATGCTAGTTCTTTCTTTGACTAATTCATTTTCAAATCATTCGTGTACAGCGCACAATAGGGCAAAAAAACACATTTGGCTAACATTTTGAGTCGCACCTTTGTATTGTTCCTTACTAATATAGCCACGCCTCAGTTGAACACACGGGTGATTTGTACCGCATGTGGCGCTTTTAGACGGTACTTTTGTATGCCTGGGAAGGGTATTGAGGGCGACCGTTGGGAAGTCGAGGAGACGATCGGAAGAGAGGGCAACGATACTGAGACAGGGTCAGTCAGCGCCACAACCTCATCGGCGACAACTCCCGCCGAGACGCATGATGTCGGGAGTGATAATGTCGGTCTGGAGGATTCCGTCATGGAGAGAGCGGAAGGGATGGAGGGTTTAATTCTTCAGGAGGATGTTGCTTAATATTTTACCGCAAGGTCTTACTCTTGGAGCTCATTACTTCTACTCCGCAGGTAAAGAAGCGTTTTTTTCAAAAGAAATGGCAGGAGGATCAAAAGCAATCGCACGTAAGGGAGAAGGAGAGTGAGCGACGGAGGGAGAGCGGAAGATGTGTGGAGGACAGGAGGAACAGCGACTATTGACATCCATGTTCACATACATATTTCGGAAACGGTCATTGAAGACCAACAACAGCATCAACATGTACCATAACTTTTGTAAAATATCAAAATAATAAAGAAAAGAGAGAGCGTGTTGCGACTTTGAACACGAGCGCAAGGGCGGGTTGACGAGAAAGGGTCATTCATGTTGTTGGACTGAGGCCCTAAGATCGATGAAAAGATGAAGAAGGAATTATTAAGCAAGGTTCAAAGAAGAACGAAGAATTTGTCGCAGGTCTGGGTTGCGCTTCAACGAATTCGCGTTTTCGCAATACCTGACATGAGGGGAGGAGGAAGGGTTGAAATTGAAAAAGAAAAGAAGGGTCGAGAAGGTATTCCATTGGATAACGTTCTTTGTTGATGCAGACCGTGAGAGTTGAACCTCAATTCTCAGAAGTCAAACGTATTCAAGGTCGGAGAAGGGGTCCCTCTTTCTTCCTCTCTCCTCAACCTTTCCCTTCAAGCCTCTCTCTTTCCTTCACTCAGCAGCCTTTTCAACTCTTTCATTCCTCCTTCTTCATTCTCTTTCTCTCATACCCCATACTCTCACATTCACCTGCTTACCCTTCCGCTCATTACACTTTAGGAGTCTCTTATTTTACAGCACACAACTCCCTTCTCTTTTTTCTTCTTTAACCCCAACACTCTTTCTCAACGCTCTGGACCTCTTTTCCCTTTTACTTCTTTTCTCTCCTTCTCTCTTTTCAGCCCACTCTCTTCCATACTTTTTTTCGCATTAATCCCCTGCATACCATCATGTCGACCGCAACTCACACTCCTATCCATACACACCCCTCCGACGATCACTCCTTTAATATACAGGCAGCACAGCCAACGACATCCTCAATGGTATCACCAAAAGCAACACCGCCACCACCGCGCAAGCTCCGTGTAGCTGTAGTCGGATCAGGACTCGCTGGGTTAACCGTTGCCCACCTCCTCTCCTCGCTCCACCTCGAGGATGGTCAGGGAGACCAGGGCATTGATGTCGAGCTTTTTGAGAAGGCTCACAAACTTGGTAAGATAAACATCAACATTTCTGTTCCTTCAGGGGGGAGACACAACCCAGACCAGACAGACACAGACACCAGTCAACAGTCAACAGACACACATGTCGATTACGATTATTTTTTCGTTTTTTTACAGTCCGCGTTGTTGATTTACAAACCGTTTTCCTTTTTGGAGAAGGTTGCTTGGACCGGGTTGCATGGAATGGGTGGTGACCATGGTTGTGTCCGTAGTGCGACAACTTTGGGATCATCGTCATCATCGCCATCATCACTATTTGATCTTCTTCAATCTACGATACACCCCCCAACACAAACCGTTGGTTGCCCCCGTTTCAATAATCTGTTCAATGGCCAACCCCTGATTCTGTGCTGATATGGACCCATCTAGAATCAAAAATGCTAAAATGCAACCGACTAATTCACACCTTCCTCCCTCCCTTCCCTTTCCTTCCCCTTGAATGTGACGAACCCATCCCTTAAAATCAATTAATCGTTGTAGGCATGGATGCCGCCTCATTATCGGTGACTTGCCCTTGTCAAAAGTGCGCCTTGGCAGCAGGCCGAAGTGACGGCGATCCCCATCACGAACACGTCGAAGGACGAATGGACGTACCCATGCGCAGTTTCTTTGCTGGTAAGTTCACAACACGTTTATTATTTTTTTACTTTATAATGGTGTAGGAATGCGAATGAAAAAGATGATCAAAGAAACGGAAGAAGCGGTTTTATTTTGTCCGTGTCTCTCGGCACGGCGTTAATACGATCAAATTTTTTCGATCGTCTTTTTTTTTTTTTTTTTTTTTTTTTTTGGGCGTGGAAGAGAAATGTGCGTTTCAGCGGCTTCTTTGTGCTTGTGCTGGTGTTTGTGTGGTTGTTGGTTGTCTGCGGAGAGGTCGGGTGTCAATTT
Organism: Linnemannia hyalina; assembly: GCA_019671135.1. Lineage (NCBI taxonomy): Eukaryota > Fungi > Mortierellomycota > Mortierellomycetes > Mortierellales > Mortierellaceae > Linnemannia > Linnemannia hyalina. The sequence continues at coordinate 494,295 of JAHRHY010000001.1, forward strand.
TGGCGGGAAGTGGGGTGACTGTTATCGTATCGCAACATTGGTCTTTCTGCGATTGAGGAACAACTAGATACAAGGAGGAAACATGAAGCCGAGGAAAAGAATGGAGCGATCGAAGAATCGAAAAATGAGAAAGGAAAAAAAGACAAACGCAACAGCCGCGATCGGATAAAATCGAAGGATGATGACGAGGAGGATCGACGGTGCGGTCAAAGATGATCACAATCGAAGGTCATCCGCAACCTTGCTCCGGCAACTTTATTCCCTCCTCTGACCCCCTATTTGCAGTTGTGTCTGTGCACACCTCCCTCTCATCCTTAAACAAACAAAAATTACGTTGTCAACACGGCATTGTTTAAACCCGACGGTTTCATGTCCACAATCCTCGTCATCGACATTCAACTAACCAATATACATCTACACATTGAATCCAATTGAATAGAATACTACCCAAACTTGGTCCGCCTCTACCGCGCCATTGGCGTCAAGTTCCACGATGCAGACAACACCCTGGCCTGCTTCGATGTCACCTTTGACACAGAGTCCGGAGAATCAAGCCCCAGCACAAAATACAGACCTAGTCGCAACCATCGCAACGTCAACATCGAATCCCCGTACCTCTCATCGAGATCCTACAAAGTCAGCTCAGACCATACCATCACCCTCCCAGACCTGCCTTCGCTCTCAGTCCTTAACCCATACCCCTTTGGCCGTCGTCTCCTCGGCTACTACAGGATCGCCCGCGACTATGTCAGGATGCTGGCTGTCTCCAAGGAGTTCATGACACAGGGCCGCATGATGGACATTGGAAAGGACCCTTCGGAATGGGGTAATGGCCGTCAGGTCTCGCTGCGGGAGTTCTTGGTCAATGGACAGTACAGCCATGACTTTTCTGCATTCTTTGTTCCTCTCTTTGCTTGCGTCTGCACGTGCAGCTTTGAGCGGATGATGGAGTTCCCAGCCTGCGTGGTTCTTGAGTATGTTGCTCGGTGTATGCCTTTTGGTCGCATGCAATTTGTCTCATCGGGCGTTCGGGAAGTCACCGAGAACCTGTCCAAGAACATCGGAACCATTCACTACAACACTATGGTCGAGAAAATCATCGAGGCGCAGGATGCAGAGGAGGCGAACGAGAAGGGTCCCATTGTTTTGATTGACTCGTTTGGCGTCCGTCGATCGTTCGACCATGTCATCTTTGCGACCCAGGCCAACCAAGCAGCCGCAACCTTGGCCGGTCAGCGCGCCAGCAAACCCCTCCCCAAGCCATTCGTCACGTCGCATGACGCTGGCGATGTCGAGTCCAACTATGGTCGTCGGGAGGAGCATGACTCGGCTGACCCCGAAACCCCTCAAGGTGTCAAATTCGACTCCTTGGCAAGCAATCACCCCTTTTACGCCCAGATGAAGACTCTGGCCAAGTTCCCATACGAGCGCACCCAGGTCGTCTGCCATACCGATACGTCTTTCCTCCCCAAGGACCCTGCCTCATGGAGACTGTTGAACATTGCCAAGGCGACCAATGCTGACATTCTTGCGACACCCTTTGACGAAGTCACAGCAGAATTGGCCAAGACCAAGAGACGTGCCTCGACCGATACCCTTGTCAGCAACAGTGACGATTCAGGACTCCGCAAGAGAAACACAGGAGCAGGAGATGCTAACAGCACAACCAGCTCGGGAGCTTCCAGTCCAACGACACTCAACAACAGCGGCAGCTCCACTCCCGTCTCGACAGCCTCTCAAAGCTACAACTCTGCCATGGCGACACACATCATGAACAACACTGCTTCTTCTCTGGGATCGACGACCAAGTTCTTGCAAACCACCAACCCGATCTTCCAGCCCAAGTCGGAGACGGTCATCTCGTCTGCTTGGTTTGAGCGTGCGGTTGTAAACCCCGAGTCGATGAAGGCAGTCGACGAGTTGTCTCAGCAGATGGATGAGCAAGCTGAGCGCCTTTTGGCCGGCCAGCAGTCTGGAAACAACAACTCGACCTCGGTGTCTGACAGAGTCTGGTTCGTTGGAAGCTATGCGTACCCAGGAATCCCTCTCCTCGAAGGATGTGTCGTCAGTGCGGTGCAGGCTATGGAGCGGATCATCTCTTGTTCGCCCACCCACCGATTGGACACAGCCGTCGATGCACCCGAAGGATCGTTCTTGAGACGCGATGCGCCCATGCGCGAACGTCGCCGTCGCCGGAAAGAGGAGCAGGATCTGGCGGCCAAGCTTGGCGGTCAGGATCTGGAGGAGCAGCAGCTGGATCAGTCACCCTCTGGAGTCTACTTCCGGACAGCCTGGAAGGATACACTGGAAGATGAGCAAATCTGGGAGCAGCAGGAGAAAATCCGTCTCGAGAAGGAGAAGGCGACTGCTGCTGGTGGGGAAGTGTCTGAGATGAAGGGACATTTCTTGAGCGCGGTTGGATTGTGGACTTCGAATGTGTATGTTGAGGTTGCTTGGATGTTGCTGTTGTATCTGATGGCCATCTTCCAGTGGTGGATGGTTTTCATTATTGAGAGCTTTGGCTTTGACGGCAGCCGGTGGGCCATGGCCTAGACAGTATAATACATAGCTTAGATGTAAATTATATCGTAATTAATCTTACTCTGAACCTGCTTTGTACCTCATGATGGAACCCTCATTTCTGTTTGATCTGTTCAGTCGAAAGTTCGCAGCCGAAGATGAGGAATATGCAGTTTTGATGATTGCATTTGTTACAGTTGGACAAATCATATTAGATCAAATCAACAACTCTATTGGTCTCTGTCAAGATCACAATCCAACGGCATCCCTTCACGCCTTAATATCGCTGTACTCGAGTTCACAAACATTGTCGAAAAGATCACCCTTTCATTTCCTTGAACGCAACACAATACAGCAGAAATGAGAATGATTTTTCATTGGGTTTGGCTCCACAAAAGGATCAAGACAAGTCTTTATTCTTTAAGCGCGGGGAGGGCGGTCACCGCGGGGCTTGCGCTCAACGGGGGTCTGCTTGACCTCGACGGCGGTGACACCGGCCAAATCCTCGAAGTTCAAAGACTTAAGAAGAGCCTGTTTTGTTTGAAGAAATAAGAGATAGTTGTTAGTGTTCTGATTCGTAAATGCCTTCTCCGATCTGTCAAGTAGATCCAATCTACGTATCATAACGCGTAAATCCCGAACAGAAAGAAAAAAAAAAGTACCTTGGTGTCGGTATCGATCTCAATAGCAGAGGTGTCGAGGGCCGAGAACTCGGGGATGTAGTTATCCTTGCGCTCACGCTCCTCCTCCTGAAGCTTGAAGGAGATACCACGGACGGGTCCGCGCTGGATACGCTTCATCAAGTGGGTGGTGAAACCAGCAATCTTGTTGCGGAGACGCTTGGAGGGGATGATGGCGACCTCGGAAGCAATCTTCTTGTTGGTCTGGAAGTCCAAGGTAAGACGGGGGTAGTACTTCTCGATGAGAACCTTGGAGGCCCTCTTGACAGTCTTAGTTCTGTATTGTTGGAAAGTTGGAGAGAGGTTGGGGGGATGGTGGTCAGACTTCCTGATTCATAATGTCCTGTAGTATTCCCGTAACATATGTTCACAGTAACGACGATATCCAGATATTAGATCCTAGGTTGCCCATGATTTCCATGGTTTTTGAAAAATTACCTAACGCGACCCTATAGTAGAGAAAAAATAAAGCATAGGTTAGCACAGGTTCAACATAAAACTAATCGCTTTCCTTTCTTGTATGCACTCGTGATAGCGAGTTTTCCTGAAACAGGCGATCCTTGCTGCCGTGCTCTTGTCGATTGGTTGTTTACTTATCGCCATTCAGTCCTCTTAAAGAACGGCTTCCATCATCAAAGGTAGAGATCTCTCTTTCAGACAGATCTGCCAAGGCGAAAAAATCAAGTTCAAGGGTTCCTCCTGATGTCAACGAAAAAAAAAAAAGTCAACGATGGTGCCGGATAGTCCTGGATATGCTGATCGATGGGTTCCCAGTGCTGATCGATGCCAATGGATGGGTCGCCCAACTGGTATCCATGGTATCCGAGTGCCACCAAGACAAGATGGATGTCTGCACGTGACTAACCATTTTGAATTGATGATAAGTTGAAAGAGGAGGAAACCACTGTCAGCCCTGCAGTACGGCTCTAAATCACTCCCTGTTGGATGGTGGGTAAAGCACCCTTAATAAATCAAACTCTGCCACGATACGTTCTCCGTGGAGTCGAGGCCCTTTGTTAAACACGGCGCATACACGAACACGAACAGGAACGAAACAAACACTGCCTTCGCCTATGTTTAGTCCTGAAAACGATGTGTTTTCACGTCGACCTGGATGGAACTGTTGACATGTCCGCGACAAGGTTGTTCCCGAGTTCCTGTTCAAGAACATAGGGGTCCTCGCCACATAACGTTCGTCCAATCCTTTTCCCATACGCGGGCTGTTGCTCTTCCTTGCAGCTTGACAAAGAAACCAAAAACAGAACACACCCCTTTTTCTTGTCTCTTGTACCTCTCTAAAAAAAACTCTCTGTTTCTTTGCCTGTGGGTTGCTTACTCCTATTCGCTCACAATTGACTGAGGGGTGTGTTCAACCCAAGGCCTAGACAGCCTGCGAGTACCAATTGATATGCGAAATAAATGGAAGTGCGCATAACACGAACACGCCAACTGTTTCTCTTGTTCTTTGAGTTTTTCTTGGCAAAGAGTTTGGTGGGAATAGCTGACCCGCAAGGTTATTATTACTCTTGTTTTACCAGGGGGCGAGAATACTGCCAATTGAACAGCCGCAAGCTCAGAGGAGAACAAAAATGCTGAAAAAGGTGGACCACCCGATGGTAGAAAGGTAAGCTCGATCCATTTCTGCATGTTCAAGAGTATCTTAATTTCCCAATTCCTGCCTCCGCCAGCCGCTCCTCTTGCATCGCCTTTTTTTTGCTCAATTTAACAAAAGGTTCGATAAAAATAAAAATAGGAAAAAGAGTACCACAAGACCTCACTCCCATTGCCTCTTTCAGATGGATGAAGGTTCAAATTCCACTCACACGATACCGCTGCCTTTGCACCCACACGACGAACAAACAAACAATAAAGCCGAATGCAGCTAAAGTAAACAACTGAAAAGGAGAGAAGGGCGTCGAGGTGGACATTCCGTCCAGGGCTATTGAACTCATGGATCAGGGCCTGCGCCCTTTTTCTTTTCTTACCACTATGGGCGCTCACCCCTTCTCATCATTCATTTACGCTGGCTCGACTTCTCTTTTTTCTTCTCTCTTCTCTCTCTTTCACTTTCCTCATCGCCTTTTCCCATTTCCACCAACGCTTTAGCATCTTTGTGTCGCCATTTTCTTCGTCTTCCACATCCTGCATCACTCTCGCGTTTTATATCAATCCGCCCTTTCCTTTCCTCGCTGCATTTGCTTACAATTGACTTTCTCTCCAACAACCATAACGTATCCATCCACCTCCTTTTTCGATCCGGGATCAACTCTTGGCGAACCTCCTTCAAGCACCCGTTCACCCGTCCCTTCTCCTGAAAAAAAACAAACAAACAATACACAGCTACCTCCTTGAGCCTCTTTTATATTTGTGTGAAGGTAAATTCAACATGCATACGTGAGATACATGCTCCATTCACTTCACAACATTGTTTCCTCCAAGCTCCTGAAAACATAAAAAGATGCCCAGTTACCCACTCGTTGTCTGTTTGGCTGTGGTTTCTCGCATCACAGGGTCAACCATCCACTGCGCTCTCGCCTGTTCTGCGCTTTTTCTTTTCTTTGGGCTATTTTTCTTCCGTTTGTCCAATGCCGCACACACACACCACCCTTTTTGTGTTCCCTTTCGGCTTTTCCCTTCTTCCTCCCACTCTTCCATCCTTCTTTTTCCACTTTTGTATTTATATCCATGCAACAACATACCCCTGCTGTACACCCTTTAACCGCATTAAGTTGCTGCAACCAACCCTGAAGTAGTACGGCTGAACACAACCATTATTTTCCTCGCTTTCCAATTGGATTCTTATTCGCAACCACACACGACCTTATTTCCCATTTGCGGGTTGAAGACCGTATCGAACGGAGAAACGCACTAAACCCTTTCTTATTATGGCCATCAACTCATTAGCCCTGGTTCATCACCCTAATTGCTACGACCTTGCGATAACAACAGCAACACCGCAGTCTCTCCTTCCCGCTCGCCATCGGCACTTTTTACTTTTGCATAATAAGGATAATACGCATTTTTCTTTCCAAATGTCGCATCAGCCCCACCAGTATAACTACGACTCGCAGCACTCAAAAAACAGCAACAACAACAATCAAGGCCTCAACTTGTCTCTTCCTTACTCTGACGGCGGATCCTTAAACATCGACTCTATCACCGACTACTACACTACCACTACCACTACCACAGCTCCACAACACTTGCACCACCAACAACAAGCTCCAACCTTCCCTCGCTCCACTTCGCCTTACTCTTCATCATCCGTGGACCCGCTTGCAACCAACCCTTCGCAACTCAAGCGACCCGCCAGTCCATACATCCCCACAGAACGACCAAAACACCCTTGGAACCTCTCCTCGGCCGCCTCTTCTGTCATCTCGACCGCAGATATCTCTAGTTCGGCTTATAACCCCTCCATCTCTGACAGACGACGCCTGATTCATTCCTGGAGCTCTCGCCCCCAAAGCAGCGTCATGGATCCTAACGACCAACACCAGAACCAGCACCAGTTCACGGCTATTGAACTTCACAACCAGCAATTCGCCAGCGACTCCACTGTTCGGTCCAGGAATCCATCTGGAGCCAGCAACATCAACGAATTGGCATCCCTCTCCGCCTCTCCTACCAACAAAGGGCGCCCAGCCTCCGTCTACTCGACCACTGAAGGACGAGCCGGCAAGAAGAAGCAAGGCTTTTGGGCCAGCATTAAGCCCAAAAAGTTTTCCTTCCGCCCCGAAGGTGTCAAGAGACCCAAGAAGGCCGACTCTATCGGCAACAAGAAGGCCAAGTTCAGCAACGAGCGTACCATGGTGCACTGGATCAAGGCCGCGATGTTGATGGGCAGTCTGGCCATGACCCTGTTGTCCTTTGGCGATAACCAGGTTACGCCCTATGTTGGAGTATCGCTGTTGATGACCTGTTTGATGATGCTCATTTACTCAACAACGATCTTTCAGGTTCGGATGGAGTGGCTCAATATGCGGAGGAAGGATGTGGTGTACTATGATCGGTTTGCGCCTTCGATCTTGACGTTGGTTGTCGTTTCCATTTTTATATTCAATGGAGTTAGTAAGTTTTTTGTTTCACATTCTCTCTTTCACTCTGTGGTTTGTCAACTGGGTACTTGGTCTAGAGTTGATGAGGATACAATCCTGCTTGATAAGTGTCCTAACCCCCCATGCTCTGATTTTTTGCTCAATTGGTTGTTGATAGTCATCTTCTCTGGCGACTTCGAAGTCAGCAAGGATTTCCTCAGGCCAAGATAAACATCCACCCATTTGCGTGACACACTTCCCTCCACACTTCCTTTCCTTCAAAAAAGCATGTACCATCGTCAAATCAAACAATAATATAGCATTTATTTTACATTGGATCGATGCAATTGTGTGAGCGATCGATGGACAAACAAATAAGCGAATGATTGTTAAGCAAGGACGTGAATCCTCTTTTTTTTTTTTTTATTTCTCAACCTCAGATTCGCGGATTCAAAGAAGCTAGCATTCCCTCCCAATGCGTACGGTCCTATTAGGGGGTTTCAAATACGTTGTTCAGAAATGCATAAGAGGAGATACGCAGGAGTGTAACGAAATACTACGCATTTGAATGCAAAAAACGAGGGAATAATGCCTGACCTATTATTGGAGAGCCAACATCGCGGTTTACCCTTTCGTTGTTCTAGTTGTCACGGGGACGAGAAGGAAGACCTAGAAAAAAGTGTATGGAAATGAGGGGAGGCTAGGCAATTACGCGTTGCTGCGCCAGGATCAAGACCGAAGAATAGAAGGATGGACGAAGTGTGTTATGTCTGTGTGTATGTATCGCCCGTGCTGGGTGTGCCTTTATTCCCTTGCGTGCATGTGGTTCGTGTTGTTTTGTTGTATTGTCGTCCTAGAAGAGAAACTTGGTCTGAGCGGATAAAAAGAGTAAAGAGAAGAGCAAAGGTCGTACGTGTTCATTATTTTGTCTTTGTCATCGATCACAATATATTCAGATTACACAGACTTTCCTCTTTGGGAACAACTTCTTTGTTTTAGGACACTTGGGTGGATCGACATCCAGCTTGGGTCGGGTCGATCAATTGAGAGCGGCTAGCAAGCTCTTTTTCCATCCTTGTTCTTGTTGCTTATATTTCTTGCTTATGATCGGACCCGGGTACGTGTCAATGAGTGCGTGGACTGAGCTAAAGATCGATTAAGATTTTTTTTTGTTGAGTGAAATAGCCAGCTCATGATTAAGTTCAATGCTCTGGCAGTGAACCGAAATTTTTCTGTTCGATCACTTTCGACTGTTGGACGCAAAGATAAAAGAGGAGGGGGACATTGACCCGTTTTCTTTCTTATTCGCTTCACTTTACTTTACAGATCTCTTTCCTTTCAACCCTCAATCGGTCTCTCTATCCCAAACAACTACAACAATAAACGATAACAGCAACAATGACAGGCAACACACCAGCACCCGCAAAGTTATCCAAATCCCGCTTCGGGTCCACAGTCCCCTCCCAAGCCGATCTCGCCCTCCTCTCCCAGCCCCTCACCCTCCCCTTCTCCGGAAAAGTCATCAAGAACCGCTTCTGTAAAGCCGCCCTCTCCGAATCCCTCGCTGGCGCACAAGGACAATTCGACAAAGACCACTTGGACCGATTCGTGCCCTTGTACGATGCATGGGCTGCGGGTGGGACCGGTTTGATGTTGACGGGGAATGTGATGGTGGATAGGACGATGAGGGAGATGGAGCATAATGTGTCTGTTGAGGATTCCAGGGATTTGGGAAGGTTGAAAGTATGGGCGCAGACTGTTCAAAAGCATGGTAGGTTGGAAGAGTATTTTGTTGTAGGGATGCATGCGTGTCGATTTGTTTCTGTACCAGTGTGATAAGAAACAAGTGTTCTAACATTCCTCTGCCTGCATTTGTGAATTTTTAAATAGGAGCGGCGATCTACGCTCAGATCAGTCACCCCGGTCGCCAGACCCACGGTCATCTCACCGAGAACCCCGTCGCACCCAGCGCCATCCCCGTTTCTAACTTCCACCCCCTCATGTCCTTCAGTAAGCATATTTTCTCCATTCACTCTCCCGTCATCGGTACACTTGGACACGTCATATCTCTCCCATTGCTAATCAACTCCCTCTCCACTTTTCTCCACCAATAGATCCACCAAGGGAACTAACGACAGAAGAGATCCATTCGATCATCGCCCGCTTCGTCAAAACCTCCGAGGTCCTCTACGAAGCCGGATTCGACGGGATCGAACTCCACGCCGCACATGGATACCTCATCTCCCAGTTCTTGAACCCACGCACCAATGAGCGTACACATGATCAGTATGGCGGGTCTTTGGAGAATCGGGCTCGATTCTTGACGGAGATTGTTGAAGGGATCAAGAAGGTTACGCCAAAGGAGTTTTCGATTGGTGTCAAGTTGAACAGTGTTGATTTTGGGCGTCGTCGCCAAGGTGGTGCTGGTGGGGAGGAGGAGGTGGATGAGCATTTGGAGGAGGCAGTTCAGGTGGCCGTTATGCTTGAAGGTTTAGGTGTCGACTTTATTGAGATTTCGGGAGGCAGTTACGAGAGTTTTGCGACGGGCTTGCTGGACGGAAACGGGGTCCCTGACGGATCTCCCAACGCCACCACCACCACCACCACCGCCGGCGAAAAGAAGGCCAAGAAAACTGCTGCTTCTTCAAGCACCCAGAAGCGCGAGGCCCATTTCGCAGTCTTTGCAGAACGCATCTCCCGCGCCCTCAAGTCCACAAAAATCATTCTCACCGGCGGATTTGTCACCGCCTCGGCCATGGCTGACTCCCTAAAGTCCACCAATTCAGGAACACACATCGACATGGTCGGACTGGGTCGCACCCTCTGCCAAGAACCCGACCTGCCCAACCTGATCCTCTCAGGTGCCGTGACCGGAGCTGTCCGCATGCCAAAGACCCCCGGCGGATTCTTTGACGATGTGTTTATCTGTGGAGGGAACATTCGGAGGATGGCGAATAGGAAATCCCCTGTTGCTTCGTTGGGTCGGTTGGCCGTTAGTTGTGACCATTATGCGTATTCGATGGATTATGCCAAGGTTGCTGTTCATAAGGTCAAGACGATCTTTTCGTAGAGGAGGTGTTTCGTCTTGAGATGGTGGGGTGAAGGGAGGAGAGGAAGAAATGGGAAGGATGGGAAAGGAATAGGAGGGTGATAATAATTATAGACATAGAATTTTTGCGTTCTTTTGCTCCGCATCCCCCGAACGCACAGACATATGGCATTTCCGCACTATTCATTTTTTTTAATGGTTTTCTTAATAGGATGACGAAGATTAACAAGAACCAGACATTGACAAAAGACAAAGCAAAGAAGAAAAGGATGCTCTAGTACTGGGAGGCGGGAAGGGTAACTGTGAGAGACATGAAGGACAGAAGAAGAAGGAAGAGGCTATAAACTACCACTTATCCTGGCCTGGTATTATGGTGGAGATATTTTTTACGAATGGGAGGGAGGGAGGGAGAAAGGGAGGGATGGGAACGTTATGCCGGTGCGGCGGTGGCGGGGTGCGCACTCTGAATGAATTTTGCTATTGGCGAGAAGGAGAGAACAAGAAAGCGTTAGCAGTTGGTACGACAAACCAAAGCAAAAAAAACAAGAACCATCAGCACAAACAACAGAGAAAGGAAAAAGGACACGTACTGTAGAAGTTCAGGAAGTAGGCACCAAAGAGGAAGACACAAAGGACCGTGGGTCCAATACGGTCATGGAACTGACGGTCAGCCCTCGTTGACAAGATGTTGGACAGACGGATGTGGAAGATACCCAACGCGTACAGCATCGCCAAAAGCGTAATCACCGTCAACACCGCTCCCGAGACTCTTGTCATGTAGTTTCCAAAGTTGAGTAATGTCAACGAGATGGATCCCAAAAGAACCGAGAACTGGAGCCAGTTGAGGAAGGTACGTTCGTTGGCAAAGAACACCTTGGGTTCCATTCGCACTGCACCTATCGCACGCTTGGGATCCTTGGTCGAGGCTCGTTTCTCGCGGAAGCCGAACTTCTTACGGCGGATGGTGGATTTCTTGCGGAGGAGGTTGTTGTCTCCGCCGTTTTCGCCGTTCTGATTGCTGCTCTTTTCGGTCACAAAGGAGCCGTTGCCGAGGGTGAGGTGTGAGTCGCGGTTGTTGAGACGGTCAACCCAAGGACGTGCTGGAGTTGGCATCAACGCCTGGTTTGAGAAGGTAGGTCCATTATCGCCCAAGGGGTGCGAGCCCGTCACGCTGGCATGGGAAGTAGAGGCGCCCATAGGCTGGTTATAAAAGTTGACAGGCTCGACGGCGCTGCCAGGGATGCGACGGTTGGCGTTCTTCTCGGCCATCTTGGCTTGGTATGTTGCTTTGTCCATGGTCTTTGGCTTCTTGGGCTCAAACTCGGAAAGCGACTTGACCTTGTCCCCGCCCTCACCACCTTCAATCAAAGCCTTGGGCACAATCGGTGGACGCAAGTTGATCTGGGGCGTACCGGCAGGCCAGGGCCGGGACATGTAGTTGTTGAACCCGAAGTCAGTGTTGGGGGGCTTGCGGATATCCTGATCCATCTGTGGCAACCAGAAGGGGAGAATCTGGATCTTGTCCTCGAGGAGCGTGGCAACACCATGAATGTACTTCGAGAACCGAGGGCACGACTCGACCAAGTGCGAGTTGATGAGCTCAACAATCCAGGCTGGGGGTTCCTGTCCGTGATGAGTCTGGAGTTTGACCTCCAAGACGGCATAAGGGAATCGAGTAATATCCTCAGCAGGCAGCTGCTTGAAGGGCCAATCAATTCCAATATCATTGCGCTTCCAGTTATCCCCCGCACGAGTCCGTCCACCAAAATCATCCTCCCTAATCAAGGCCAACTCGGTGTCGAGCGAGATACGAACACGAGCATCGTTATGGAGCTGGAAGGCTGTGCGACGGTAGAAGGCACGGATGGTCGGTCGCATCTTCTTTCCAACAATAGAGGTCTGGACATCATCGGCGAGCTTCTGCATCACCTCGACATCCTTGACGGATTTTTGACCTCGAGCGCGGAGCTTGGCAAACTTGACGTCCATGGTGTAGTCGCCGGTGAGGTAAGGGTTGATATATTTGGTCTTGATGGGGAATCGCTCCTTGACACTCTGCTCTCCAGTCCATTTCTCACGATGCACCTTGCGCTCCAGAAAGCATTGTCCGTTCTGGGTGGGGGTTGGTCCGTACCAGCTATGTATTGTTTGAGGATGAAATTGTTTTTGTTGGTCAGCATGCTGTAGAGGGTGGACTAGGATCATGCAAAAATAGATAAGAGATGAACCAAGCCCCACAACAAGACATGACAAAATAAGTCGGTCCCTGTGCAGGACCAAAAACGGATGTGGATCAATGGTAAAAAAAAAAGAGATTGCTTACCGAATACGAATAGCCTGGGCCATATCCGACTTTTCCAGACGCCCCTGGTAGCACTCAAACTCCTCATTGTCGACATAAACCGACGAAATAGCCGAATCGTTCTCCTCGTACTCTTTCTTGGTGTTGAACAACAAAACAGGCAAGTGCTTCATGATGACCAGCTTGACCTCAGTGATGTTGTCAGGGTGGATCCAGTACTTGGTCGTGTCACGGACAAAGGCGTTCGAGTCCCAGTTGGCAAACTGATCGTCACCCTTGAGCTTTTGACCACGGGCGGCGACGACATGGTAGATGGACGAGAGACGGACGATGACGGCATCGTAGTTCTCCTTGTGGAAGGGCTTGGTGTTGAGGCGGACATGGAAGATCGACTTGAGCATCCATCCTGTTTGTTTCTATGATTTCGCGATATGGTAACCATCGTCATCATCGTCGTCATATCAATCCCCAAGCAAAGCAAGGAACAATTGTGAGCAAAAGAAGAAAAGAAGAGGGTTAGTGAGGGTGGACTTGAGAGTTGAGTTTGGGAGTGCTAACGGATGTTTTTGTTTCGTGCCGACTGACATTGTTTCGCAACAAGGGAAGGGAAGGAAAAATAAAGAGAAGCAAAGAGGGCATCCAGGAAGACACCCAGTCGCATAAGACATATTATCAACAACGATAAACAAAGTTGACACCAAGCAATCATGCTGGTTCATGTACCACTTGTCGGATCAATAAGCAATCAGCTGTGGTGATGTGTGTGTTCCATCTGTGACTATCACTGTCCATTGACTGACTGGTCCCTGCCCTCACCCATCACTCTTCATTAAATTAACCGAACCCAGGGAAAGAGCCTTCGCCTCCCTCGCGTCACTTTCGTGTGTCCGTATCAAAATGAAGAAAAGTGAAGAGAATTTCCAAACGATCTAGTCTAAAATGATGGAAGGGCTGAGGGCAGGTGAAAGTCGAAGATAGAGAATGGTGATGGAAGATCCGAAAAATTCGTTTTGTAGGATGATCTGTGACAGAAAAACTAGAGGCAAAAGACAACCAAGCAACCAACAACAAAAAAAGAGCGAACAGAGGGAAAAATAGAAGGAGGGAGAAGGAAGGAGAAAGAGTAACTGTACGCCAAGTGTGCCCAAATGTGTGCCCACATGTCGATCGAAAATGATGGCACTTCTCCCTTGATCCTTATCCAACTCTGCACTAAACACAAGAAGAAGACCACTCCACACTACTTCTTATATCCATCTGTCTGTGTCTAGTCCATTCCGCGATATCCAGAAGGGCACTAAATGACCCAGCAGCCCGCCTCTTCTTTTTCCATCTTGTTTTTGTTGCAGACTACTGCACCAGACCACAAGACAAAAAGTACGGAGCAGACATCATTACTCATCGCATGGAGAACAAAGGGAGGGGGGAGCCATAGAAAGTGGAGGAGAAGATAGTGGTGGAGAGGGGGAAAAAAAGAGGGAAAGGACAGAGGAAGAGGGAAGGGAGAGACGGATCAAGTGGTTATGGCACAAACAGGACAGGAAATGACAAAAAGGGCACTCTCCACCAGCTAGGGACATATATCTTCAAATAGAAGAGAAAGAGGAAAACTCACATCGTGCTTCTTGACAATCTTGAGGAATCCGGTATAGTTGAGACGGGTGTACTTGGCGAGGACATCGATCTCAGCAATGAGGCGGTAAAGTTCGACCTCGAGGGCCCCCCAGGTCTCCTCTTCTGCTCCGTTCTTCTTGAACTCCTGAGCCTGGGAGTTGTAGTAGGCAAGCTTGCGCTGGACTTCGCCAATCTTGACGTTTTGGAAGCTGTAGACCTTCTCCAACTCACGCTCAAGCATCTCTACAAAGTAGCCCTCGTCCGTCTCGTTCCAGAGGCCCACGGCCGTTCGTGACTTGAGGACGCTCTTGAGCTCATCGTAAGAGATATAGTTGAAGGACCATTCTGGTTGAATGGATCCACCCAAGTGCGCGCCAAACTTCATGCCTTCTGGTGTGTGTGCGGATGAAAGTCGGGTTGTTGTCGGAGGTATTGGTGATGGCGATGGTTTTTTGTTGTCTTCAGCTGCAAGGGTATGCAGCAGTTATGGTCGAGTGAGGTGTCAGAGAGCTAAATTGGATTAAGATGCGGAAGGGATATGAAAGAGAAGGAAAGGAGAAAGGGAAGGGGAAGGAGGAGAAAAGGAACGAAAGAAAGAAGCAAGAAAGAGGCAAGAAAGTAAGTAAGAGAAATAAGGTAGAAATAACAAGACCCCAGGATTAGTATCGCCGATATGGTTGGGCAAGAGCAGAGATTGATTGAATAACGCAACACAGAAAAGGAGGATGAGGTAGTCAGTAAGAAAGAGGAAGGAGAAGGAGAAAGAGAAAAGAACAATAATGAAAGATAAAAGGAGAGTGCCAGATTGAAGCACAAGGAGAGTCGAAGTGGAAGAAGGGGGGAGTAAGCACTGTGAGTGTATATGAAAGGGAGGGAGGGAGAGGAAGAAACAAAGAAAGGGCCGATGCAATATTTGAAGAGAAAGGAGGGAAAAAAGGCAAGCGACTCCAACGGGTGAGCCAGCGAGGGTCAATGCAATGAATGGGTCGTGTGAGTAGGATGGAGGGAGGGAGAGGGTGGAGTGCCAATGGCTGCTGTCGTGTGAGCTGTCATTGTTGTTTTGAGAAACGTGGAATGCAATATAAGATTTCAGGGCAGGGGGCACACAGCCCGCACTGAGGGCTCAATTGAATTCTGAGGGACAATAGAGAAAGAGAGAGTGGCGTGTGAACAGTACCTGGATAAGGAATAAGAAAATGAAGGAGAGGGAAAGGGAAATGAGGGAATGAGGTGAAGTGTGGATTGAGGGCGAAGAGGGTGGGAGTAACAGTGGGCAACGGTATAATAAAAGCGATGAAGAAGTCGAGAGAAAGAAAGAAGAAAGAAGTTAGAAGAAGAGAAATAAAGAAAAGTATAAGTAGGGAACAAGGAGACTGTTGAGTCGACTGTGGACAGTCGGATCTGCAACCTGCGGATGCGGGGAGGTGCATCAGCCTGACCGCGGTCGGGCGGACAGGGGAAACAAGAATCGTCGATGAATCGAAGGAAGGCATCGCACATACAGACAGAGGGATAATACAAGAGATAACAACGTCGTTGCTGTCCAACTGTTGATGTTGTTTCCGATATGTACGGGTTGATGTGAATTAGTGGACTGAATAAGCACTAACAGGCAAGATGTCGTCTTTGTTTGAACGACAACGGACCATATCAACATAGACGATGTAAATGACTGGTACTATGGAATATCGGACCAACGACAGACATACACACTCATACAACGATCATCATCATGTGCTCTCCCTTTTCCTCTTCTCTCTCTCTCTCTCTCTCCTCATCTTCTCGTCGTCTTCCATCTCCTCTTCCTTGTTCTCGTTGGGTTGTCAACAAGAGGCGTGTAAGAGTGTGTGCCCATCAAATGTGTACAATGCACTTTTTTGATCGTGTGCCTGATTTGGTTTGTGTGCGCACAATGTCAAGTGTGTGTCTGTGGAAGATGTGTCCAGTCATTCTGTCCTCTTTATCTCCCTGTCCCCTTGAACAACTGGCTCCGTGCACACGACCAAACATTACACCAAAAATCCGGAAGAGAAAAAATAAAGGGACAGCGGAGGGGGGAATCAATTGACAGACAGGAACACCAGACAAAGACAAGGCTGGGTCATGCATAAAAATAACGCCGGTAGGCCGGAATGGGTTGCACATGGTGGATAGGTAAGAGAGCGCCTATTATCACCTCTCACTGAGTGGTGGCATTGATGCTGCAGAGGATGAACATGAGAAAGATAGCTGCCTCTTGTAAACCGTGTCATTGACTGACTGATGCACTCATGTTTCAAGATACCATCTGTTATTATTTTTGCGATGGACATCACACTTTCTCATTCACTCCATTTCCTTCTTCTTATACCTTTCCGAAAAGGTATCTCCTTGTAACCATGTACTCCCATTCTTAGAGGTGTGTCAGCTATAAAACTATGAGCTGCTTTCACTTCCACGCTGTTCTTCGTTCTGCAAAGAAGAGAAGTAATAAACATTGGACGTCTCTTATCTTTTTGGTATACGTATAGTGTGAAAAGTGAGGGGGAAGGAAAGGGGAAGCTGCTTACCTTGGTGTTTGCGAAAACTGGTGGGAATTGGAATGCGAACAAGAGTGTGAGAATGAGTCGTTAAGTGAGGGGATGAGGTGGATGTAAATTGTTGAGTATTGGTGTGACAAGAGTGTCAATTAGCGAAATCGATCAAGATTGCGCGATGGAATGGGGAGGTAGTTGTGCTTTTTGAGGGAATGCAGAATGATGAATGATGCGATTCTGAGCAAGGGATGATATGCTGTCGGGGGGTAGGATGGATGAAAGGTAGAGGGAGACGAGGGAAGGATGGAAGTGGCAATGAAAGACGAAGGTGAGAAAGAATGCGAATGAATAATAATAAAGAAGTGAAAGATGCAATGCGGAGAAAATGAAAACGAAACACGAAGAAAAGAAGAGGATGAGAAGTCAGCTTGACGCGCAGTTGTACTTTTGATATGTTGATATTGCGGTACAGAAGTTGCTTTGTGTCACGAAGGGGAAGAAGGAGGAGGAGGGAGAAGGGGGGATGCAATCATGGGAAACAATACAAGTTTAAGGGAAAGCAAAGACTAAATCAGAGAGCGCACAAGCATTGCAGTGAGAGGACCTTCATCTTATCATGAATAGATCGAAAAGTATGGTTACCCTCTGACTATCCAATGGACATTTAGATCGCAATAGTCAAGTGCTTACTTAGTCACACCACTCACCTTCATCTGCTTCCATTTGTGCTCACCCTTCCATGTAGTCACCCTTCAGACATGCATCGATACGCGCGCGCAGGCAACAAATGCATTCGCCACCAACAATTTGCCTAAAATGCAATCCTGCTCGACACCAATTACTACCGCGACATTACCCCATCACTCAGCATCGCCACCAGGGCTGAGGCCTATTCACCGCATGCCTGTTCGAGTCGAACAGCCTGACTTGATCCCTCAAGCATGGTACCCAACATCCATGCAAGAACAGTAACAGGATCCCCGGCAACATCTATTTCGCCCTCTCGCCTGACCTCTTTGTCCTCACTCTCTGGCAACGAGGCTCTGAACGGGGCGGGTCTTGCGCAATCTTTTTCTTACCCCCGTCCTTCTTTCTTCGTTACTACATCCATAAAAATGACGATGATACTCGCACAAGACCACTCCAGCTACACCAATTGTGCGTGAACAAGGAGGTGATTTATTTCCTTCTTCTATTCTCTTTCGCGTGTCCCTTCTTCGCTGTATTGCCCTTTTCTTTATTCATCGCTCATTGCGAAAATAATAATCAAGACCAGGCAGGCAAGGCCTCCTGGCTCTCATGAAAATCTCTCCCTTTTTTCTCCATGGCAGCCTTGACGCTGTTTTGCCCATTGGTCCTTTGTATGACAAATAGCCATTCTTCTGACCTCCTCCCTCACTCTGACCTTTTGTTTGAACATTGAATTGAAAACGCGGAGGTTCTCTATAAGTCTTGTTATATGTAAGGTGTGGTGAGAACATGAAGACAAAATACCTACAAATGGTTTGGCTTGGATTTCTCTGCTTGCTGACGATCATGAGTGATTTGGTTTCATTCTTTTTATTAGACCAAGATATGGGAACTTGTCTTGGCACCCTTCTAAATGACACTTTTTCTCCAAAGGGGGAGGAAGAGGAAGAGGAAGAGGAGGCAAAGGTAAAAAGGGAGTGATAGGTCTTGCGAGAGATTCAAGAGTAAAGCATATCGAATGAAGTTTCTTCTTCGCTCTACTTTGTGTGCAGCTCCTTCTTTCGATGAGCCATGTCTTCCCCTCTGTTCCCTCCCCTTCCTCCCCCTCTCCTGTTTCCTTTTTTGCTCAACAAGAACTATTGATCCACTCCCAAAGAACTATACGACAAAGCTAGGATACCTCCAGTGCGTTGACATTCGATCTTGTTCTTTTGGTTCCTCTTTTGTTTGCTACTCTGGTCGTGTGAGTGAGGAGAGGGAGTGTGAAATGATCGCGAGAAACTTTGTTCTTTCTGACCTGCGTCGATTTAGTTCGATTTGAAGACATGGAGTCACCTCCAGTCCTGTTTTTGTTCCCATGTGTATCTATCCATTCAGGTCCTATGCCTGAAATTGAAGGGGTCATGGTAAGTGTTTGATAAAATACGGGGCGCCAGGTACGCTCTTCTTCACATACTCAGATACATTCATGCATCTAACATTCATACGCACACACACGCAGTAATGGCGTGGGGTCCTTATTCTTCTAATTTTCTAACACGGTCATTTGAACAAAGGAAGGAGGCTCAGGACAGACATGAACTATTCATAAGAGATAAAAGAAAAATGCAAGGGTGGGCGCTGGTGAGACGAATAAACTAGTTGACAGCTGATGATCATTCCATCAGCCCAAAGCTGTGTAGCTTGAGCAAAGATGAGACTAATAAACAAAAAGTGATCAGATGAAAAAGCGCTGGTTTGGATGTTCTTATTTTTGCTGATGACCTTAATTTTTGGTGGCGCGTATTCTTTGCTTTGTACAAACGAACTACCCACCTAGATTGCAATGTTTTACTTTGCGTCGTACACCTCTTATATTTTATTTTATTTGGTTTAATCGATCTATTCATATGTCGTACAACAACCCTTATCACCAAACGCTCTGTACCAACTTGTTACCATCACAATCTTCATCTCCATCTATGAAGAGAAAGAGGGCAACCAACCTGGCCCCCTGGCGACCATCTTCACATGTACAAACAGACTTTTGACATGGAAAGAAGGAGAGGAGGGAGTAACCTATCTATCAAAACCTCAGACTATTTTGGTTCCCGTTTTGGCCCCATTACTTTCGGCGGTAGAAATGAGATGGTGTAGAGCCCGTGAATTAGACATGTTTCGACCCCTCTCTTACCCCTCATTATTCACACTTTGTCAAGAACCCGCTTTAGCCAAACGAGAAGAAGGGGATAACGAGTGTGAGACGAGAATAGAAAGGAAGTTCATGGACAAGAGATGTCGGAACTAGAATCTGACATCTATCCCCTCAATCGCGCCCTGTCTAACATTGCATGGTGAGAGGTAAGTTGGTTGAGTGTTCGTACAAGATCCATCAGTTTGCAGACAGTACGTACCATGTACCTCGTCATCTTTCATCGCCGTCGCCTGAATGGCTCCCGTAATCAAGAAAGTAAAAAAAGGTCTCATAAGATTGAGAGAGAGCGCCAACCTACAATCCGACTCCGCTTCATAAACGGCACTTCCCCCCATTCTCTTACCTCTTGAACACTTCATACTCATGCTCACCATCCATCCTCCCCCATTGCGCATGACAGACAAAGAGGAGGATAATGTTAAGGGTGTTCCACGTTTCTGGCAGGAGAAGAAGACTAAAAGGGTTGTACCTGGGAAGATGTCAGCATTTACCCACCTTGGGCTCTCTCTCTTCTTTCTTTTTTTCTGACCAGTGCTCAGAGGGATGGGTCCTATTTGCTGACAGGTTTGTATTCCATTGTCCTGTCTTGGCTGACGGATGGGCTGCGGTGTTGCACCACCACTGTTTAATCGCCTCGCATGTATTTTGGGTTTGAATCAAATAGGATGGGGACATACACAGGAGAAAATTGCTCACATACAGAACCAGAAGTAGAATACTTTCTTCTTTTTTCATCGACAAATCGATTTGCGAGGAATAGGAGGAAAGGAAAGGGTAGGGAAATGAAGAGAAGGAAAGTGATGAGAGAGAAAAGGAGGCATTTTTTAGTGTTTGTTGGAATTGTTGTTGTGGTTGTTCTTGACGATTGTCCCTTTGCACATGTTGGGCGGACCGTTTATTTATGTGTGTTTTGTTCGTCAATAACAACGAACGGATCATAGCAAACACATCGTGGGTATGTGTCCTATTCGTTCAACAGCAAGCAATCAAAGAATGGCGGAACAGAGGTGAGAGAACGGAGCATTAGGTAGACATTTGTCGTTCGGTCAATTTTTCAAATTCCTCTCAGTCTAATTATCTCACTCGCCCTCTGTCTATGTTTTCCCCACCTTCGCTATGGGAGTTTGTGATCCACTTTTCTCCTCCCCTCTCTTCCCTCTCTGTCTCCCTCGGCCTCGGCGGTGTTAATTCAATTTCAATTCAACATCCAAGAAAAAACCGCAGGAATGAGCGAGAGAGGAAGATGAACGTGAGAGACATAGGGAAGGGAGGGTGGTCATTTCCGAAAGAGGCTGCGAATGAAGACGGAGAAATGTGCTCACTAGCAGGTTGACCTAGGTGTCGTTTTTATGTTTGTGCTACCACAGCTCATAATCTGATTCAGAAATCAGGATTAAGAATAATGTTGTGTCAGGAAAGAAGACAAGAGCAGAAACAAAACAAACAAAGGCAAGCGAGAGAAAAAGGGGAACGTGTCTCTGTTTGCATTTCGTTGCTTCGTGCCTGAGGAAGGTACGCCTTGATGCTTGATATGTTTAAGAGTGAGATACGTCGGAGGAGGATGAAACGGCTGTTGAAAGACATGTCAAGGCAAGGACAAGGCGACAAGGCAAGGTAAGGAATAAGGGGTAGACGTGCTGTACTGTACCGATACATTGCGATGATGACTTTGTCAATGGACGTGGCATCTTATAAATTTCTCTATTGAGGTTGAAAACCCCCTTCCGCTGCTAATGCTCTTTTCTTCTCGCTCTACTCGTGAGGGAATACGTGAACACAAAGGCCAAGAGAACCATCGATTGCCGACCGACCCTTTTTCATTTCATTTTTTCTTTTTGTACCTTTGTACTGTTGCATGCTCGAGTGCTACAGAACCAGGGTTCTCCGCTGTATCTGTTCGGGCGTACTCTTGCTGCGTTATTGATAGTAAGCATGAAGTATAAGGAGCGTTATCATTGAACAAGGGTGGAGGAAGAGTGGGTGAAGTTGACGGGAACATGAAAAAAAGGAGTCAAGGCAACAGCACAGGCAATGACCAATCCGCGTCCCATCTAATTTTCAAGTCAGAAAAGAAGAAAGAAGACGTACTGTGCATTGTTATATATTCGCTTGATTAGCATTGAGAATGAATAATGATTGAAGCGGAGGTCTAATGTCAAGTTTGAGTGAATGGGTCTGCCCCCTGTTCCTGACCCTTGCTTTATTTGAATTTCTCCTCTTTTTCCTTTTCTCTTTTTTTTCTTTTTTCTTTTTTCTTTTTTTTTCTTTCCTTCGTTGACTTTTCCTCCTCCACCCTCCACTCCACCTTTTATTACCTCCATCGCCACCAAAGTCCCCCTTCCACTGACATTTCTGTCCTCTCCATTCCATTCCACCTCTTCTCATCACTGAATTGATTGTCTCGCCAGATTCCCCATTTCTCTCGAGTCTCACTCATCCTCCACATTCAACTGTCTCCGTCTAACTCAGAAACAAATAATTCACCCACATCCCTCACCCATATCACGACAACCAACAACTCAAGCATACACACAATGTCCAACTTTGCACACGCAGACGGCCAGACAGTCGTCTACCGCACCTACAAGACCCGCTTCATCGGTCTCTTTGCCATCGTCCTCCTCAACATCTCCACCGGCTTCGTCTGGCTCACATATTCCTCGGCCCTCAATGCCGCCAAGGCCTATCTTAACACCAAGGAGATGGTCGTCAATCTCACCACCATCCTCTACTTCATCGCCTTCTTGATCATGTCCCCTGTCTCCGGTTGGATGTTTGAGAAGAAGGGCATCAAGTACTCCCTCCTCTTCGGAGCCATCATCCAGGTCATCGGTGCTGCTATCCGATACATCGCCACCTTTGTCGCCTCCTCCCCCACCAACCCCGGCCCCCGTCTGGCCCTCACATTGGTCGGACAGGTCATTGCCTCCGGTGCCCAGCCCTTCTTCCTCAACGCCCCTCCCAAGTTTGCTGCCGTCTGGTTCTCTGAGGACGGCCGTACCACCGCCACCATGATCGGATCCGTCGCCAACGCCCTCGCCGCCGCCTTGGCTCAGTTGATCATCCCCGTCATCACCGTCGAGACCGACCCCGACACTATGGCCACCTCGGTCTTGCTCTGCCTCGTCCTCTCTGTTGTTGCCGTCGTCCCCGTCCTCTTCACCCCTGCCCTTCCCCCTACCCCTCCTTCTCCCTCGGCTGCTGCCGCTCTTGAGGATAATGTCGAGGAGCCCTTCTGGATCTCGCTCAAGAAGGTCGGATCCAACAGACAGTTCATAATCCTCATGACCCTGTTCGGCACCTTTGTCGGTTTCTTCAACGCCTTCTCGTCGCTCATCACCATGTTCACCAAGCCCTTTGGTTACACTGCCGAGGAGTCTGGTTACTTTGGAGCCGCCATGGTTGTCGCTGGTCTTGTCGGCGCCGGTATTTCGGGCCCTCTCATGGATCGCACCAAGCAGTTCAAGTCTGTAGTCAAGACGATGGTGCCCCTCTCTACCATTGCCTACATTGTCTTTTGCTTTGTCGTCCGCAAGGATTTCTTCATTGGCATCATGATCGTCTCGATCTTTATCGGTTTCTTCTCGTTCACCATGTTGCCCGTTGTCCTCGAACTCGGAGTCGAGTGCACCTACCCCGTCACCCCCGCCTCGTCCACCTCACTCCTTTGGGGATCCGGCCAGTTCTTTGCCGTCATCTTCCTCTTTGTCCTCCAGGCCCTCCAGAATGACGATAAGGCTGTCGAGACTGGTGTCAATGCCCCTCTGATCTTCATCGCAGCCATCTGCGTCATTGCCTCATTCCCCGTCTACTTCTTCAAGTCCCCTTACCTCCGTCTCGAGGCCGAGGGTCGTGCACGCTCCAACCATGGCCACGTTATGGTCGACAGCAAGAGGTCTCTCAGTGGTGATGAGTATGGAATGGATGAGGTCTCCCTTGAGGACATCAAAGATGTCAAGGGTGCCAAGGCCGTCTAAACCTTTAGTCATCCATACTTTATATATTACTTTCTTTAATTCACTTTTTGCTATACCCCCCATCTGCTGCAACTCATCCTCTCTTTCCTCGTCATTACATAAAGAAGTGCCCATCTCTGTCTATCTATACCTATATCCGTTTATGTAATTTCTCTGGCGGCGTTATTGCAATGTATGTCTACGGATGTTCCTAGAAAGGCATACCAGTAATTTTTTGACGCGTGGTGAGGTACTGTACTAAAAAAAGGAGGAGGAAGAGGAGGAGGAGGAGGAGGAGGAGGAGGAGGAGGAGGAGGAGGAGAGGTGCATGTATCCTTCCTTGTATTGGTTATACTTGCAATGAGAGTACATGCGTTAGCTTTGTGTTCGTTCTTATCTAAGCAAGCATACACCGTAAGCAGATGCCAGGGGGCACGAGGAATACATGGATGAAGAGTTTTATGAGAGGCACAGAACGCTGCAGACGAGTAATGGATTATGAAGGCAGACGTGGAGATGGGCAACAAAGAGGGGCTTTTTTTTTTTTGCTTCTTGAAAATAGCATTTCGAGATTCTGGTTCGTTTTCAAAGCACCAAAATACGCGTTTTGATTGATTATTTCTTGTGCCGAGAACTGCAGAGCTGAAGGGCGATCGTTGTCATTTGGTTAGCAGTTGTTCTAGAAAGCAATTGCCACAGAGGAGGTTATTGTTCTTTGGATACGGATTGTGCCACCAAAAAAAAAAGAAAAAGAAAAAAGAAAAGAGAGGTGGGAAAAAAACTGAGGCTGAGCGAGTTGCGAGGCGAACATTAGTATTTCGCGCCTCATTGTTTTGACACGATCAATTTAACATGTAAGACTCGTACGACTTGGTTCGCCACTTGCTATTGTTCTCTTGTTCATGCAGAGAGGATAGGAGCCGTCAATGTATGGTACACATGATGGCCATGGATAAAGGGGAAAAATAAAGAAGAATGTGCCTTGCATGCATGTAGAAACTAAAGCCTCTCGAAAAAAACTGATATAAAATGGGTGGGTGTCGCCACGTTTTCCTTTAGAACCAGTTCTCGCTTAAACATCAACAGTTTACTAACACGTCTATACCTATACACTTACACCTCTGCTCTTCACCCATAAACGTACTTCTACCTATTCGCAACCTCATTTTCCCCCGTCTCAGTTCCTCTCTCACCTCTCAACAACAACCACTACTTATCCTCCACTACCCCACAAAACCCATTCAGCGAAGATGAAGGCGGTTCAAGCAGTCGCCCTTTTTCTCACTACATTCGTCATCACTGTTTTCCGCACCACACCGCCAACCACCACCGCCTAATCCTTCAACCCCAACGGGATCTTTGGTGACTACGCTGTCTCCTTCCGCAAGAACACCGACCACATGGTCGACGTCGGTGCCTGCTCCCGCGCAGCTCTCCGGAAACCAACCCACCACCATTCCTTCATGCCAATCTACTCCCAACTCCATTGGCACGCCATCAACGTCCGCCTAGACGGTTTTGCAATTGGTAGATGGGCTGTTCGTAACGAGTGTGTCATCCTGCGATCAGGCGAGACGGACAGGGGGATTGTTCGAAGTTCGTGGAAGGGGAGATTAATTTGACGCCGGCGGCGTATGCGGCCGTGAATGAAGGGGTTATGTTGGATGGGATCACGGCTCCTGGAGGGTTCTTGAAGGTGATAGAGTGTCCGAAGAATAATGAGGATATTTTGAAGTATGCTAATAACATTCCTGCGATGATGATCAAGGATGTTCTTAATTATGGATGAGATACAGGCAAAGTGTTGCTTTGATATTACTTGGTAGAAAATAAAACAAAGTTGATGTTGTATGTGATTTTATTTCTACGTGTCTGTCCGTGCGTGAGTGCGTGTGGATGTCTGTCTGTGTGTGTGTTGCACAGGTGCTGTTCAT
This sequence comes from Linnemannia hyalina, assembly GCA_019671135.1. NCBI lineage: Eukaryota > Fungi > Mortierellomycota > Mortierellomycetes > Mortierellales > Mortierellaceae > Linnemannia > Linnemannia hyalina. The sequence goes on from JAHRHY010000001.1 coordinate 519,787, forward strand.
GTATAGAGAGAGGTAAAGGTAGAGGTAAAGGTAGAGGTAGAAGGGAGGCAAGGGGTTGGCGTTTGTTTTGTTAGCCCTCCAAAAGTTTGCAGACTGTAAAAAAGTAAGATATTGCGCGATGTGCGGTCGATATGAACGGCGGCAGACTGTTACTGTCACCTACCCTGTTTTTTTTTGTATTTGTTTTGGGAGATGCAATTGTTGTATTTGAGAAACGGGCTATAGTGGTAATAGTTGTAGAGCAAGTAATTGTTGAAGACAAAAAGGCAACTGTAGACGAAGACAGCTGTTATAAGGAAACAATTGTCGTAACAAGATTAAAAAAAAGTTAAGAAATGAACAAAAGAGGTCGCGTTGAGGGGACGAGTGACAATAAGCGCCTCCTGGTGTTAAGTAACATGCTGCGATGGAGAAGTGGCGATTGTTGTAAGGATAACAATTGTCGTAAAGTAAGACAAGAAGAAAGACAATAAGAAAAAGAGGCTGAGTAAATGGAGGACGAGAAGCAAGTAATACACATTTTCCTGTTACAAATAGCATGATTAATCGCCGGCTAGGTTCGCCTCTTGTTAGGTCTTATTTTTGGATACCGTGAATATAATAGCAAGCATGGTGACCACGGTCGAAAAGAGAAGCAAAGAAATACGCGTTGTATGTATATATGTGAGAGCCGTCAACAAGTTCAGCCTCCCAAGAAAAGTCTATAAATGAAGGGAGGGTCGGGCACGTCGCATCTTTTTCTTTCCTCAGATCAATTCGCACTCAAACTTCTACAGCTAACAAGTAACTTTTTACCCGAACAAAACATCACTCTCACAATCATTCTTTCACTCTTTACTTGCAACAACAACAACCCCTTTCTCCCGTAAGCCCAAACATCAGCTACGATGAAGTCAACTCAAGCTTTCACTCTGTTTACCATCGCGCTCCTTACCACCCTCGCGACCACCACCTTCCGCTTCGCATCGGTCGATGCCCTGGCCGTGCCCTTCAAGGAGGCTCGCGTCTTTGACGACTACCCCGTCGTCTTCCGCGAGCTCGTCGCCAATGAGATTGATGTCGGCGCCTGTAGCAAGGCTGTCCTCTCCGGAAAAAACCAATCCATCCCCGTTCAGTCCATCGACATCCCGGCCAACTGGCATGCCATCTCCGTCCGCCTGGATGATTTCGAAGCCTCCCGCTCAGAAGTCTGCAATCAGTGCGTGATTCTCCGATCTGCCGAGACCGACAAGACGATTCTTGCGACCCTTGCCGGCGACTGCTCCAGCTGTGAGGAAAACCAGATCAATCTGACACCTGCGGCCTACAAGGCTATTAATGAGGGGGCCGCGTCGAATGAGACTGCTTCGGGTGCCACTCCTGCAACTGTGTCGGAGGGGTTCTTTTCAGTCGTGCCTTGCCCTCGTAACGCTGGGGAGGTTGCCAAGTTTGCAAAGGCTTTGGGCATTCCTGCCAAGACCATCGAGGAGACTCTTAAGCGTGGATGAACCCTAGTCCCTCTCCCGCTCCTCACGTTCTTATGTTTACGTCGTCGTTCACTTCAACGTTCTTCTGTTACGACGCCCTTTTTTGAAATCATTAAAAAGAAAATTTGCTCCGTGTTCATTGTCCAGGCCTCCTTCTCCTATGCTGTGCCCTCGGTTTCTTTTTTCTAAGCAAGGGGTCGGTGATTTTGTTGAACTTCCATGTCGGTTCATTTTTATGTACCCTGCAAATAGCATGGGCCCTGTGGAAAAAGCAATAGGAACACACGCGCTTGCTTTTTGGCCTTTTTCTGGGTAGCAAGAGCGATGTTTTCTTTGAAAGTAGCTATAATTCGAGAGGAACTCAACTGTGTGCGAAAGCAGTTGTGATAGAGAATCACAAACAATTGTACCTGTGCTATTTTTCATTTGCTGTAGACGAAGCAAAGGTTGAAGAAAATGCCAATTGTCGAAGACAAAAAAAAAAAGAAGAGGCTGAGCTGGAGGGCGATTCCTTGGGGAAGAGTGACCAAGTCAGCGCGTATGGCGTATGGCCCAGCTGTATCGCTTGGATATTGTTCATATTGTTGGTTCGGATGTTGTTGGTGAAGGCGGGTCAAGCGCTCGCCCTTTTCACCATTAAAATCCTCATCCACCACTGCCTTCCGACAAACATCAGTCTTCATCGACCACCAAATAGCCTTCCACGATAACGTTGAGCACCTCGTCGACATTGGCGCCTGCACCCCCGAAGCCTTCTCCGGGTCCTACATCCCCTTCAAGCCAGTCTTCCTAACCCCATTAGCACGCCGTCAATGTCTGGATGGACGATTTCTCTGTCGGTCGAGTAGCACTCTGCACTTTCTAGTATGTCATCCTGCTAGCTTTGGAAACTGGCAAGAATATCATGGCGGTTTTGGCGGAGGACTATTCGAAATGTGAGGAGAGGCAGATTAATTTGAGACCGGCGGCGTATAAGGCTATTAATGAGAGGGCGGTGGTGATGGGTGAAGAGGCCGGAAGGGGTTTTTAGAGTTATGGATTGTCTGATGAAGTAGGAAGGTATAGGTATGAGTGAATATGTCGCCTAGTACGCTGGGGGGCTCTCCTTCGTATTATTGAGAAGACTTGGTGTTGTGAATAAAAAGGAGGTTGTTGAACGATAGTGCAGTGGATGAATGTTCTAAAGATGAGACGCGTTTTGACTATGACAAGGGTAAGACGCGTGCTGCAGCGTATAGAGCGATAGAAGGTTGGATTATGGACTCAGCTCGCTTTTTTTTTCTTGTCTAGAATTTCGCACAAATGGGTTAATTGGAGCACCAACAAGAAGATGGGTCAGGCGTAGCGCAGCATCCACAGGACCGATGTTAGGGGCGACATGGATGATAGGTTGTTTATTACGGGGCGTATAGCTGGTTGGTATCCAAGCAGGGGCCACCATCACGGTGGCAGCCTGGTGGCTATCTATTTCTGCTTTGTGCGCAGTGTGAAAATTACGAGGCAGGGCGGAGGAGATGGGGTCCGGTCGGCACAATTGATTTTCCTCCGCAAGCAGGTTTTCTTTTAATTAATTAGAGCTGTCTGTGAGGAGGTGAGAATCATGACATCGGTGGTTGAGCGAGACTGTCCGCTTTTTAAAATTCTCTTCTTTCGTCTTTCACGCTCTTTGTCTTCCACTCCCTTCACCCTCCACCCTCCACCTCCTCTCTCCTCTTCTTTCTCCGTCGTCTATTCCTTACTGTCGTCTGCACTCATCGTCGACAGCATTCATTCATCCCCTCTCCTGCACTCATCTCTTCTCCGCTCACTCCCTGCTCTCCTCCTACACACAACTGCAACCGCAACAGCGAGGATACCCACAGACACACAATGTCAACAGACCCTAAGACAAGGAAGCCCGCCAGTACGTCCTCTCTCCCTTTCAATGGCATCCCTTCTACCCTCTCCTTACATTCTCTTATTTTCTTCTCTCCTTCTACCTCACTTCTGCTGACCAGTCTTACCACTACCCATATTCCTCTTACTTGGATTCAAGTCTCTCTTTCAAACATTCTTTTTCATCAACTCATAATTCAACACACAACTCACTCCAGCGCACTAAGAACCCAGCGATGCTATAAATACCAGACCACGTTCTCCTCCTAACTGTTGTGATTGCTTTGCAATGCTTTAGACACGGCCTTCAAACAGCAAAGACTGAAGGCATGGCAGCCGATTCTGACACCCAAGACCGTCTTGCCCACCTTTATTCTCGTCGGTATTCTGTTCGCACCCATCGGTGGTCTGCTGCTCTGGGCGAGTGATACTGTAAGCACCCACGCACACCCTGCTGTTACTGCACTGTTTGCCTGCCTAGCGTTTGCCTACCCTCTATATCCCCTGCTTTGTTCTTGCCTTGTTGCTGTCAGTCTTTTGCTCTCTTTCAGCAGCATATGATCCAAATAAGGGAGACGGACAGCACACGTTGGGCAAAAGTATCAAGGAATAGGAGGAATAGGCCGACAGGATCAAGTATAACTTAGGATTGGTCGTCAGGAGACTATTTTCACTCATGGGTCGATTTATCTAGAGTCGACTTGGTTCAAGGACAGAAGGCATGGATAGTCCATGGGACAGGATATCATCAACAACTGTCGTCAAGAGGAGGGCGACTCTCACTATTCACACAAAAGCAGCGGATTCAAAGGGCGTCGGGAAAAAGCAAACGACCTCTTGCCAACAGAGGGAGAGGGAGCAATGTTCAGCCAAAGACAAAGCCTGTAAAGCCCAGACAAAAAGCACCATCAGAAGGAGATACACCAGCCTTTTTACATTGAGCACAACAGCAAGCAACAGCGGAATTGCGATTATTACTGTTATTATTATTAGTATAGGGCTGTTGGACAGAAGCAATATCGGCTGCTTCGATGGCTCACATATCCCGTTTCCAGCACAACGAACACGCTTTGTACACCCTTTTCACGATCTAATCCATATAATACCCCTTCACGACACATATAGGTCGCAGAGGTTGTCATCGATTACACACAGTGCGAGACAGCAGGAGCAAACTTTGTGCCAGTTCCTCAGGGCTCTTATTCGACCAACTTTCCCGGCAAAGTAGATGTAGTGGAACCACCAGCATTCAAGGCTGTACCTTCTGTTCAGGAGGGTACCAACGCAACATGGCCAACAACAAAGTGCACTGTCAAGTTCACCATCCCCGACACGATGAAGAAGCCCGTCTTTGTCTACTACCGCCTCTCCAACTTTTACCAAAACCATCGTCGATATGTCAAAAGTATCGACGCCAAGCAGCTCTCGGGAACTCCCCGCACTGCGGCAGAGTTGAGCGGAGGATCTTGCGACCCATTGGCTGTTTACAAGGAAGGCGACGCCCAGTTTCCCATCTACCCCTGCGGACTTATTGCCAACTCTGTGTTCAATGGCAAGTGCCCCATCAATGTTTTTAATCAAGTCATCTTATGAATGGATGGTAAAACACATGCCTTAGACGCAATTCGACTGACCGTTGTCTTGAACTCTTATATTGTGGTATTATGAACAACAGATTCGTTCAGCCCCTTCTTGAACCCATTCGACAGCACGACCAACGGCGCGCGCCCCTACCTCCTCTCAGAGACGGGCATTTCGTGGCCCAGCGATGCGAAAAAGTACGGTGTGCAGACATACCCTGATCTTAGCCAGATCCGCCCCCCACCCAACTGGATCAAGCAGTACCCTAACGGATACTCTGCAGCATCGCCACCCATTGATGTATCGAAGGACGAACACTTTCAGGTCTGGATGCGCACAGCTGGTCTGCCCAACTTCCGCAAGTTGTACTCCAAGAACACGGACGATGATTTGCAGAAGGGTACATACACCATGGACATCAACATGAGTACGTATCTTATCGAAGGCGCTGCTTTATATACATTTTTGTTTTTTTGTTATCTGCTAATCGGCGATCAATTGCTAAAGAAAGAGGGAGATAACCTTCATCGATTGGCGTACACAGTGACTAACCCACTCACTCAATTATCTTACCACACTACAAAACAGATTACAATGTGACATCGTATGGAGGAACAAAGTCGATTGTGATTTCGACAGTGTCGTTCATGGGAGGGCGCAACCCGTTCCTCGGAATTGCGTATGTGGTTGTGGGTGTGATCTGTGTTGTTCTGGGGTTGGTGTTCACTGCCCGGCATTTGTACAAGCCCAGACGATTGGGTGATCACACTTATCTCTCGTGGAACCAGAACGCAGCGACCAATGCGGCCATGGCGAATGCTTCAGCGACCTCCGCTACCGCCACCGGCGCCTCTGCCCGGTACTAAGTTCTCCTTTTGGGAATGGGTGTCGTATGTCTGATTAAATCTCATACCTCTCGCACTCTCTTTTTGCGTCCTCCTATCTCTCCATATCTCTTGAAGAAGAAATGTCTTACCGTACTACTACCTTGTCAGCCAGTCGGCAGGATCGAAGCAATAAAAAAAAAAAATGAACAAGACAAAAGACTAGTTGTGGCCTTCGTTGTCCTAATTGATTCTTCCCACCGCATCTTTTGCTGGGGGAAAAGAAACCAACGTCACACCTTTCTCATTCCACTTAAAACCCCTCCGATCCTTTCTCTCACCTTTTCTTTTCTTCTTTTCCCTTCTGTATTCTTCTTTAACCAACACCCCTTTCCACCATTTCCTCCCTTCAGCGTCTCAACCAACTCTCACGCCACATCATGTCCAACAAACTCTCCGAGAAGCTCGTTATCGACCAGGTCGACTTTCACGGCAAGAGGGTCCTGATGCGGTAAGTTCTCTCTTCATCTATCTTCTTCTCATCTTCTGTCTCGTGGAACGATATATGCCTAAGAACGACACGACGCAACATAACAGGACACGATACGGCACGACACGATCTGTTCCGACTGAACGCGAGAGAAAGCGAAAACGAAAATAAGAGAGCACACGGTTTATTCTCTATTTTTTTGCACACGGAGTCACCAAAAGAGACGCCAAACACGAAGAAAAGTTAAAAAGAAGAAGAGAAGAGTAAAAGAAAACTTACTTATCGTTATTCTTTTCTATCTCTGAAAATAGTGTCGACTTCAACGTCCCCTTTGCTGATGGCAAGATCTCCAACAACGCTCGCATTGTTGCTGCCATTCCCTCCATCAAGTATGCCTTGGACAACGGTAAGTCAGAAATAACTAACAATTAAAGTTCTTCTAATTTTTTTTATTTTCGTGACATATGATTGAGAAAGGAGGAGGAGAAGTGAGTCGAGTCCTGATGTTGAAAAGGAAATGACGGAAGTGAACAAAAGGTGGGGTAACGATAGAGAGAGAGTGAACACGAAAGAGACCGATCCGATACTCATTGTTTATTACTATTATTGTCACCTTACAACTACCTAATAGGCGCCGCTTCGGTTGTCTTGATGAGCCATCTCGGTCGCCCTGATGGCAAGAAGGTCGAAAAGTACAGCTTGGCCCCCGTCGCCAAGGAGCTCTCGACCCTCCTCCACAAGGATGTCGAGTTCCTCGATGACTGTGTCGGCGAGAAGGTCGAGGCTGTCTGCGCCTCCGCCAAGGACGGCAAGGTCATCCTCCTCGAGAACCTCCGCTTCCATATTGAGGAGGAGGGCAAGATCAAGGACAAGGAGGGCAATGTCACCAAGGCCACCGAGGCCGATGTCCAAAAGTTCCGTGCTTCGCTCTCCAAGCTCGGTGATGTCTACGTCAACGATGCCTTTGGAACCGCTCACCGCGCTCATTCTTCCGTTGTCGGAATTGATCTCCCCATCCGTGCCGCCGGTTTGTTGATGAAGAAGGAGCTCCAGTTCTTTGCCCAGGTCCTTGAGGAGCCCAAGAAGCCCTTCCTTGCCATCTTGGGAGGTGCTAAGGTCTCCGACAAGATCCAGTTGATCGAGAATTTGATGGACAAGGTCGATGCTATGATCATTGGAGGAGGCATGGCCTTCACCTTCAAGAAGACCCTCGAGAATGTCAAGGTAACCCATTGGTGCTTTTTGCCGCTATCAGGAGGCGTTTTTTTTCTCACGCCCTGCCCTATGCATCCCAAGAACAGCAGCAACGAGACATTATATTCTATCATGCATGGACATGGACCCGTCGAATTTGGAACCACTTCATCTATGTCTCTCCTCGCTCTCCTTGTCCAACAAGGAAGAGACAGACACATCGACAACAAAACAACTAGGACAACAAAAAATATCATTCCCGATTTTCAGTCTCTCACAATATGTTTCTCAATTCACTTTTATTCCTCTCAATATAGATCGGTAACTCACTCTTCGACAAGGACGGTGCCGAGATTGTCGGCAAGTTGGTCGAGGCTGCTAAGGCCAAGAACGTCAAGCTCTACCTCCCCGTCGACTACATCACCGCTGACAGCTTCTCAGCAACCGCCAAGACCGGCTATGCCACCGACGAGACCGGCATCCCCGACGGTTGGTTGGGACTCGACTGCGGCGAAAAGTCCAACAAGATCTTTACCGAGGTCATCGCTGGCGCAAAGACCATCCTCTGGAACGGTCCCGCCGGTGTCTTTGAGTACGATGCCTTTGCCAAGGGTACCAAGGCTGCCCTCGATGCCGTCGTTGCCGCTACCGCCAACGGTGCCGTCTCGATCGTCGGAGGTGGTGATACCGCCACCGCTGCTGCCAAGTGGAACGCTGTCGACAAGATCTCTCATGTTTCCACCGGTGGTGGAGCTTCTCTGGAGCTCTTGGAGGGCAAGAACTTGCCCGGTGTTGCTGCCCTCTCCGTCAAGGCTTAAATCTCCACACTCTCTTTCGCATCTCCCCCAACATATCCCTTGCAATTGAGTTCTTCCGTTGCTACGCACTAATTGTACATAAACTAACAAAAAAAATAAAAACATGAAGCCATCTCTTTTCACGGTTTGTACAGAATTAAAAACTCGCATCCTCCATCATTTTTGTTGCCCTTACTTTTTTGACGATTTATTGATCGGATTTATGTCCAGGCCTACAATTCAGTATACTACCTCGCAAACACAGCATGCTGCCGTCTGTTCGACTTCTACTTTTGCTTCTGAGCAAGGATGTGCTCGACAACGGCAGAGAAGTCAGCAAAGATACCATCGAGTCCTCCAAAGGTGTCTCGGTCCTCATCCTGAGCACGGTACTTTCCAGTCTGGACCAAATACCGGACGAGTCCCAGTTCTGCGGCCCCGCCTCCAAGATCTTGCTCGACGTCGTCTCCGATCATGACGATCCCTGTTCCTTTTGTTGTTGTTGAGGCTGGGTCGGAGAGGCCCATGTTCTGGATCGCAAGCTCGAAAAATGCCTTCTGGGGCTGTTAAATATGTACGTCATGTAAGTGTAAAAGTAAGTGGTCAATGTCGCCTTGGATGTTCCACAATGACGCGCAATGATGAACACTCTACATCTTGCACACTCTCTCACACGTGAAATCTGCCAAGTTTGGACGTTCTATATTACCTTGCCGACGACATGGGCTTTGATGCCAGAGGCGAATTCGAGGGCCTCAACAAAACCTCCAGGACCCAGGGACAGGCTGGTCTGATCCTTGTCTGCAAAGTATTTTGCCTTGTGAACTGCGACCAGTCTCGGCACTCCTTCTCCTCCTGCTCCGGTCTCATTTCCCGTGCTTGACGTTGATGATGATTTGGTCTCAAGAAGGATCCTGAACGCCTTGTTCATCTATTAGAACCAGTATCAGAAGGTCAACTCCACGTTTTTGTGATATGTTTCTTTGTGTCGGCTGGAATGACAAGGAAGTGTGGCAAGTTGGAAAAGTGTCAGGTAGGAGGCGATCGTTGTCAATTGACTTTTACCATGCCATAGTGAAAGCTGGAGGGAGAGAGACCAATGACAACCGAGTCGTGGGGTTCTGAGGTCGGAATCCCCTTGAATTCCTCCAGTGCGTCCGGTTCGAACATCAGCAACGGCCTATGATTGATCCATCAATTAATTAGAGGAGGGAAATGCTGTTGCTGCGATCTCTGTGCAATGGAGTGCATTCTTTTTGAGAATAAGGGGTGGTCAAGGTACCTTAATCCGCGTGCTTGAACAAATTGCCGACATGCGGAGAGAGATGTGAAGATCTAGGTAAGGATGGTATGCAGATGAGTATTTGGTTGAGTGCAGGACGAGGGATGCTATGAGTCATCCGTTTTGATGCTGTTCGATGGTCAGGTAATGATCCATGGGTGGTAAATAGTCTTCGTCACAGATGATGCATTGAACGACCTACCTCTTCACGCTTGACGTTGAATCCGAACTTGCGCAACTTGTTCGCAAGAGTGTCTCCCGAGTACTGAGTTGTGTTTGTACAAAACCTGAACTATCACAATCGCATCATTACATGTCCCAAGCATAAGGATATGGGTATTAGTAAAACTTGCACGCGGGCAATGATACTAAAACGAGGCGACCAAACAGGTTAAAACCCTTACGGGAATCCCGCTGGCGCGAAGTCGGTCGAGTGCTTGGATGGCGCCGGGGATGACCTTGTCACCGACGTGGACTGTCCCTGACACGTCAATCAGCACTCCACGAATGCTTTGCATCTTGTTTTTGTCGTTGCTGATGAATGCCAGTGAATGAGTATAGAAAGTGTCACCTGTTCTTAACTGTCGGTTGTGGTCCTGATGCCGGGAGGTGATGTCGAGTGTCGCGGTTCTGGAATGGTTGAGAGGAAAAGAATGCACAGCGTGTGAAGAAGTACCCACGCTTTGTGACTGCAGCATACAAGAGTTCAGTGTGATATCATTCATGGTGGGGGATTGATCATCAGCGTCTGAGACCATTTGAATTTTTGGTGCCACTAAAAAATTGCAACGATTGAAGTGTTCATTATTTGACCAGACCTGGCCATCTTGTTATCAGTCAAGAGATGGAGATGGACGAACAACGAGAACTCATACTACACAACTTGTTTGCCTTACTCTGCTTTTTTTTCTACATCGCTCAGCTATCGTGAGGAAAGCGATCACTCATTTGTTACTTACATTTATTTTGTGCAACAAAAGCACTGGTTTTTGTTGTGTCAAACATCGCACAAGAAATCAAACAGAGTCTGTGTGTTCTCCCTTCCTTCATCGGACAATTATTTGTGAACACTGCGATTCACTTTCACGGGCCGCCTTAGTTTTTGTTAGGCGCTCATTCCCACTTGTTTTTCTAACGCTGTACCTATTCTCGCTTGGTAGCTGGATAAAGATAGCGATGATGATGACAACGATAATGATGATGAAAGCAAGAAACGCCAATGCGCTAACTAATAGTGGCGGCGCCATTTTTTTAGTTGCGCGCTTTTCTATTCATATTGAAGAAAGGCTGATGAAAGGCAAAGGAGTCTAGAGCTTCTACCACGAGGAAGCGAGGAGGGGGGGATATGAAAAAAAAAAAAAAAAACTGTAAAGAGCCCGCGTCTCCTCCACTCACAAAAAGCCCTCCAATTTTTTTTTTGCTTTTCATATCGTTTATTACTTCACGTTGTGTACCTGAGAGCAGAAACTGAAAAAGGGGTTTCTTTGGCCACTCAGCTATGGTCAATTTTCGATGAAGAAATGACCATAGACCTGGGCAGGGGAGGAACTTCACAATGGAGGGCGAAGAGGAGGGAAAACGAAGGCTCGTTTATCAAACCTTTTCTTTTTGGTATTCTTTTTTGCTTCGAGATCTTATTATTGCATGAGAGAGTGAATTATTAACCCTCAAAGGAGCATCTTAATGAGGGTTGAGCATTTAACAAAACGATGCGGCTGAGACGGGTAACGAAAAAAAGCGTTTAATGGGACCGTTGAATGTTGCACTAGTGTCATCAAAATCTCATAATTGGTTTTGCGAGCCCTCGTCCATAATTTGGTGCTTCTTCGATCTTCGGGCGCAGAAGAAGGTAGGATGGAAGATTGGAAACAAACGGGAAGCAAGATGAATTGAGTAGATAGCATGCAAGGGTAAATGGGGTATAGGGGTTCGAATATACGGAATATACGGGAACATGGTTGTTCTTTGTTTGAAGAATCATGCTGAGTGAGAAAATAAGGCTAATTGCAACGGGAATTAGGTTGCTCTCCTGTCGGATAGGTGCGAGACCATGTGTGATCACTTTTTGGCCTTCTCTCATTTTGGGGCGTTCGGTTCAGGGGATCGCGTTGTAAGTGAATGCAATGAAGCGAATAAAACGGTATGTGCACAAAGCTACAAGGCTCCAAAACACAAAGGAGCAAGTCCCAGGGGCAGAGACAGAGGACAGAGGAGAGAAGTGGTTGGAAGTATAGAGGTGTGAAGAGATGTGGTTTGTTGATGTTTTGGTGCAGAGGTACAGCAGGCGGGTGTTCAAGGTGAGATGTGAGAACCCCCTTTATTTCTTTCCGGTTCTAGTATGAATAGGGTCAGTTAGACAGGGCTGACAGGGCTGACAAACCTCTGTCTCTGGAGATTCAATGGTGGGCGGGCGGTGGGTGGATGTGCTCTCAATCTTTTTGAAAGGAAGGTGAGAGAGAAGTGAAAGGATGAAAAAGGCAAAGCGAGTGAAATAGGTGAGAATCAATCAAGGGGGAAGGGAGGGGTGATGTACATGTGTTGAGTGTTTGTGTGTTGTGTCATGGACAATTATGCGGGATGGATTAAAAGTGAGAGGTTCACGTTAGATGGGATGGGGTGGGAAATGTCAATGCATGGTAAGACAGGGGTTATTGCAATCGCTGGCCCCTTTTGGCTATTGCGGGTGGAGGGCGGTGTGCGGGTGAGAGTGGGAGTGAGGGTGTGAACGGAGTGAGAGAACAATTGACCGTGGTTCAACAAAGAGGAGTCTAGTTCAGGCACAGGGGGCGAACAAGAGGGCAACGAAAATAACCTTTGGTGAACACAAAGTCTGGTTCCTGACCCTTTGTGGTCTGCCTTGACCGATACCCTTTTTCTTTGAAGCACTTTACTTTTCCTCTTCTTCTTTCCTTTCTTCACCCCTCTCTTGTCATCACCACTCTTCCTTTCCGCCTCTTATCCTTTCTCATCCTTCCTTCCGACGCATACTCCTCCTCCTCCTTCGCTCACATCCCTCCCATTGCAGGTCATTCCCCTTAGCCCTTCTTCCTTTGCTGTCATCACTCATCACCAGCAATAGCCCAGTGGAGTTCATCATCTCCACCTTACGCCTCTCAGGAAACAATACTTTTCACCCCTGATACCCAACAACAACAAAAACCAGATAATACACCATGTCGTACTCTATGCGCCGCAAGAACGTCGGTAAGCACACGAGACGGGAGGTCATTTTCTATTCGTGACAGGCAGAAAATACGGAGATGGGAAGAAGAGGAGAAAAGTACCTGGCGCCCTGCAGTTGAACTGAGCGTTTGCTTGCTTCGCTTGCCCACTGCTCCTGACTGGGTGAGGGACAGTCAAAAAACGCGCACCTCCTCAACTCAGCGAGACCGACAGAGTGGTGGTCGCCATCCCAACGATACTCCCTCCTCCGGTCTTTCTTTCCTCTCCTCTCTACTGCGAACAAGCACATACCATACATACACCTCTCTTAGCTTTTTCTCTGCTACAACCAGTCTTTCGTTATAAATCTTCCCATCTCCAGCAATAAGGAAACAACGGCAACTACAGAAGGAGGCAGAACGGATACCACCACCTCAATCTGTCTCTTCCAACAGCACTGGAGAAGCACGAGCAACAACCAACAACGTGGGCGTTTACCACCATCTTGAACGTACGGGAAAATAATATAAACAACAAACAACAACAGCTGCAGAGAATGGAAAAGCGCATGCTTGGACGGGAACAAATACAACAAGACAAAAACAGCACTCAACACGCAAGACGGAACCTGGACGATTGTATCTATACTCTTTTCATTGCCCTTTTCTTTCATGGTGTGGCGTGGTATTGTCGTTGCTTCTCTTTGTACAAGGATTTGCTCGTTCTTGTCGTTTGGATTTTTGGGAAGCTCCTTTTTATTTTGTAGCGAATATATTAATTGCTCACTTTGATGTGGTCTATCTACACTTTCTGGCGTCATGCTGGTCGTGGTCCCGACCAGGCCATGCCTTGACCGAGACGACAGACCGACCGCCTGTCACTCAGTCAGTTGGAAAAGAGAGGAGAAGCGGAGAGGACATAACAACAAGAGGTCATGTCAGATGTGGCACTCTCGCTCTCTACTTGGCCGTTTGAAAACGCTCTTTACTTTTTTTTTCTTTTTTCTTATGCTTGCCTCTTGTCATTCCGAATGGGCGGCTCTCGTTCTATTGGATAACCTGTTCGAATTGCTCTGAATAGCAACTCTCTTTACCTTGCCCATCGCTCTCGTCAGATGGGTGCGGTGAAGTGGCGGTAGTGGTGGTTTTGAGGTTGTAGCAGAGTGGAATGGAGAGTGATAGTAGAGAAATAGGATGTTCGCGTGTGTCCATATACTGCTCCTGGTTGGGCGTTTACCTTTTGTACTGGAGTATCAGAAAGGCAGACAATCTCGAAGACGACTTTGCCCTAGCCTGTACAGTCTGTCAACCATGCTTCTGACTCTAACTCTCTTTTTTATTTCCCCTGTCATCTGTCATTACGACTTATTAGTCTCGGAGCTCAACCTTATGGTGGCGGGAAACAGTGGTCTTGGAAAGACCAGCTTCATCCGCACACTCTATGGCACTCTCAAGCTCCGCACCTCATCTGGCGGTCTCAGGAACAAGGCATCCGTCTCGAACTTGGGATCAGCAGCAACCACATCGACTAGCGTCAGTGGCGACACCTCACCCACCTCACCCACCAACATCAGTCAGAACGGAATCGGCACCAAGGCCAATGGCACCAAGGACTCTGCCGGATACGCCACAGGAAATCTCGAGCGCACACTCAACTCGTTCGAGGCTCTGTTCGAAATCGAGGAGGGCCACGAGAAGATCAACCTGACACTGGTCGACACCCCTGGATTCGTGGGCACGGACGATGTCATTGATGCTCACTGCGACGAGATCCTCGCCTACTTGGAGTACCAGTTTGATTTGACGCTTGCCGAGGTAATTTATTTTTCCTTGAATTGCATTTTTTTTGCATGCATTCGGTCTAAATGGTTTCGAGATGTGCGGGAGCAAGTGTCCGACAACAACAACGGGAAAGAAGTGAGCATGAACATGGCATGGACTGTGTCCAGTTCCCCTTTCCCCCTGAGATGAGGTCCTGCGCTGGGTGTGGTCTGTTCAGGACTGGCAATCTCCTACTACCCCCTTTTTTACGCCAAAAAAAAGTCACATTTCAACTCACTCCTCTATTTAACTTCACTTTCTTTAGGAGCGCAAAGTTCGCAGAAACCCCAAGGCAACCGACAACCAGATTCACGCCTGCATCTACTTTATCGACCAGGCCTCCCACCACCAGGGCCTGTCAGATGCCGATATCCGGATCTTGAAGCGCCTTGGAACTCGTGTAAACCTGATCCCCGTCATTGCCCGCGGCGACACCTTGACCCGTGCCCAGACAAAGAGACTCAAGCAGACGATTCTCAAGGACGCTGCCGACAACCAGATCCAGTTCTTCCAGTTCCTCAGCCCCAAACTGGCTAAGCGACTTTTGGCTCAACAGCAAGGTGGAGATCTGGACCAAAACCACAGCACCCCGAGGAAGCGCCACAGCAGAAACGGACCTGGAGACGACGAGGAGGCAGATGAGGTAGGAGAGGACGAGGAGTCGGATGAGGATGAGGATGATGAGGATGAGGATGACTGGGATCCTGAGGTTCTGGAGGAGAAGGCACACTTGCAGTCGTTGGCACCCTTCACAGTGATCGCACAGGAGGAGGATGGAACCGATCTCCGTGACGAGAAAGGCCGTCGTATCCTAGGTCGCGAGTTCCCCTGGGGTGTTCTGGACTGCCTCAACAGCCAGCACTGCGACTTGAGCGGACTCCGCTCTGCATTGTTGTCATCTCATCGCCAGGAGCTCAAGGAGATCACATACGGATACTTTTATGAGAAATACCGTACCGAGAAGCTAATGGCCCGTACCAAGAGCCAGCATATTGCCTACCAACAACAGCAGCAGCTCCATCAACAACGACAGAAGAATGGCTCTACTGGAGGAGCAACACCAACGGGATCGACGTTGAAGAACAAGGAGTCGTTGTTGAGCGTCGGATCCTCTGCCGCCATTGCTGGACCATGGGAGGAGTAAGATGTACTTTTTCGATATCCACTGCACTCACTGAATATTACCAACAACAACTACAACAACATAACAACAACTCCCATCAAATGAACAAAGCGCTGAGCGCCTCACACACCCTAATGAAAAAAGCAAACTTCAACAACGTATATCCCCTTCATTGTCTCGAAGCGTCCGTCGCTCGCATTCTTTCTTACTATTCTCTCTGTCCTTGACAATCAAGATTACCCACGACCTTCTTTTCCTATTATTTATCATACCACACCACTCTCAAGAATACAGCAGTAAAACGAACTTTCAGTAATAGAACCAACACTATTTAAACTACTGAGAACTTTGGAGGATGGTGATTGTCGTGTGTTTCCTCTCCTTTTTTCATCCCTTTTCTTCAACTCCAGGGTTGTGTCGAAATATGGCACGAATGGTTGTCAATTATAACCTTTTCATTGTTCTTCTTACTGCGTGTTTGGGTGGTCTGCGTCTTGTTCTTACTTATTGTTGTAACTCTGTGTTTAAGGATGGCACAGTTGTCATTTTCACCAGTCTGGAAGACCCAACGTACTACCTGCTAAAATGATAGCGAGATGTTGGCTTCGCATCGTCGAAGAGGAAGGAGTACCTGGTTTTGAAACGTACCCTAGGAAATACTCATAGTTTCACACCTCACAAACCGTTACCCAGTTTGATACATCGTATGACAGTAGACAGGGGTCGGGGTGAGATGAGGTGGAGCAACTCATATCCAGTGGTGACGAGTCTAGGCTATGTGCCTTTACTTGATTGTGTCCGTGCTCTGCGCATTTTTTCAATATCTCCGTCTCCGTCCACTGAAACATACCTTACTTTTGTGCGAAACATACACAAATGCGACAGTGATTGGTTGGCGCGTAAAACACGACACTGCTACCAAAGCTAATTTTTCTGTTTTCGTTTGGTCGCAACTCGCGAACCCATTTCTTATTGCATCGATGTAGGATGTCAACATTTATTGCGTCAGTCTGAGGGTTGGGGTGAGTATGGATGCCTTCAGCTTTCTGAGAGATAATTCTTTTTCAAGTGTCCTTAAACACTCAATCGCATTGCATTTCAATGTTAGGCTGTGTTGTCTTGCTTACCGTCAGCTTGGTCAAAGAGAGGGATAGATAATAGCGGTTAAATGGAGTGAAGTGCACGAAACTACAAGAAAAAAGAGAAAATCAAGGATGAATGAGGTTACTGCCACCTCCACCGTCCCTCTTTCCAGACTCCTTTTCCCACTCCACTGCACCTCACTTTAGCAAACGGGGTGATCGAGCGGACATGGATTATGAACCTGAGCGCCCCATGTTTTTTGCCCCTCTTCTCCTCGACAGAGTTAATGCACCTGGCCCCTGAATTCATGAAACAAATGTTCAAAAAGATACCCAATGTCATGTTTATGTAGTGCGAGGGGATGGTGCAATGAACGAGTGTGTTAGCGCCATGTGCATTCAGAAAGGGTTCGCATACTGGTTTCTACTCGATCTCCCTTTTTCCTTCTCCCTTTGTCATGGCCCAGTTTCTCCAACACAACTCCAAAAGTGCAAAATGCATTGGGAGTGAAGAGTGGAGTGAATGGACCCCCCAACCAACCAACCAAAAATTTTCTCCGTCTCTTCCCTCGCTCCTGAGTCGTCTACCATGCATACAAAAATGCAACCAAAGCGCACAGAGGGGAGGTAAGGGCTCAAGTTAACTTCAGAGAAGGAGAGACAGGGGAGGGGAGGAAAGGACCATCGGGCACTAACGCTTCAAAAAACCCTCGCAAGGGGAGAGGAAGGGTCTGAAGGAAGGGCGGACTAACTTGTCAACGGTTCAGGGATGAACCTGGGGGTGGTGTTTGTCGGTCTGCCGTGTCTGCCGTGTGGTGTTGTTGATGGAGGGAAGGCAGAAAGAAAGGGGAGGAGGAAGGGGAGGAGGAAGAAGAGTAGAGGTTTGGTAAGCCCTAATCCTGACAAACACCTACAGCAAGCAATAATAACAAACCAAAACAGCATTCAAAAACATGTTTTGTTCTTCGTCAGGCCAAAGTAAGGTTAATTGGCGAAACACAGATAATCAGACGCAGAACGTGTCAATCTGCACTTTCACCTGCCTTTAGCAAATAGGGCCTGGGTTCTCAATGTCTCTTTCCCGAAGGTAAAACATCCGAAATGGCAATACGCTGCAAGTTTCTATCATTTCTACCCTTGTGGTTTTAGAACGAGAGAGACAGGAAGAATGAGGAGAAGAATGGGAATCGTCATAATATGAAAGAGAAGGAGAGGGGTACGATAGCAGACTTACCAATTCTCCTTTAGTTCTATGAACCACCTCGTCTTCTCGTCTCTTCTCTTCTCTTCTCTTCTCTCTTTTCGCCCGGGTAAAAGATCATGTTGGAAAATTGATATCAGAAACCTAGGAGGAGGGAAGGCGAAGGGAATAAGAATTGCCGGTAGTAAAGACCACTGCCTTTCTCTATCTATGGTGGAGTGGTTCAAGGAGAAGCGATTCTTTCTTTGCGTTTGCATGCTTGCTCGTTCATTATTCGTATGCACAACTAACAGGTGGGTCCACCATCTCTTCTTTCATTCTATGTTTATGCCCTCTCTCCCTATCTTCCTTTTTAGTTCTCGATCATTGCTATTGTACGAAGCAAAAAATGGGGATAGGGGAACCTGGTGTCCCATGGAGAACCTCGTGAACAATATCCGCAGATATGCAATGTGGCTCGAGGGCATCCCAAGTGTCGCAAGTGAGTGAGTTGCCAGACCAGAGACCCCGTTATTTTATTTTTTTTGAATGTGTCTGTCTGCTCTGTACTGCGTTCTGCTCTATCGCTCCTTTACCATGAGAATAAAGGGGTCTATGAGTGCATGAGTGTGAGGATGAAGGAAAAAGAGAAAGAGTGAAGGAAAAAGAAAAGAGTGTTGTGATCATGACTACAGTACAATGGACTATGTCCAGTGCACATGGCGTCCTGCAATGAACAAGTATGCCCCCAATGCGGATCTCAAAACGGTTTGATGTTTGGACCCTTCTCTCTCTCATCTTACTCATACACAAACACACAGACACACACAAACATACACAGACAAAGAGACAAACAGACAGACAGACAAACAGCCCCCTCTTTTTTTTGAACCCCTTGCTGTACTCATTCAATCTCTGAAGAAGAGCGTAAAGAGGGAGTGCGAGTGATTCAATGCATGTTGTTTACAAGTTACAGCCCCAATGGCTCTCAGTTTCTGAACAAGTCGTAACCCTTTTTCCCTCTGAGTATATTGCGTTCGAGCTCGGTTGAAGGCCAATCGTCATGAACATCTTTTCACCTTCAAACAAAAACAGATCCGCTCCCCCCTTTTGTTTGTCTCCACTAGACAATCCCTTTATTTATTCCATCTACTTCTGTCGTCCTTTTTTCTCTCTTCTTTTCTTCTCTTTTCTTCTTTCTTCTCTTCTTTTCTAGTTTCTAAGTTCTCCTCGTCGACTTTTCATTCTTTATCTCTTTTTCCTTTTGTACATTTGTCTCACTGTATGCTCTGCTCCTAGACCCGTTCTTTGCATTTTCATCCATACCCTACCTTCTCATGCCCTTTATTCTCACATATCCAATTCACCTTCGTTGCTAGTATTTCATCCTCTACCGCTACACTGCTGTTCTCTGATTTACGACCTTCTCATCCAGCAACACTGTCGCTTTCACTCACTTATTCGTCACCAAAAGTTCGCACTCCACTCGCGTTCCTTATCGAAACCGTATATCTTTTCTCTGACAAACACCAATAATACACCAACCATGCATTGGATCAACACAATTGCGATCTGTATGATCGCTACCATTGCACTCTTCCCAGGATACGTACTTTCCAGTAAGACCTTGTCCTTTTATTAAACGAGGGCAGATCCTCAAATAATATTTGTTTGCATGGTGCCACAACCTACACAACAAGGACCATCCATCCTTTGTCCTCTTTATCCTTCGTCCAATCGATTCTGACAAAGCTCTGCCGTACCTTTTTTTTTTCTATTATTACTCCCATTCCTTCCTCTTCTCCGTACATAGGCTGTTGCTATTCCATTTCGACTCAACCCCTTCAACCGTCGTCAACTTACTACAAAGCCGACAACAATGCTCCTCCATCCTACGCCATCTCCCTCTCTGCCACCTCACAATTCGCCGTCAACAACCCCGGTGGTCCCGTCTACCTGGCTTTAATCACATTCCCGGGAAACTATGTCCTCTCGGCAATCCCTAATGGTTGCATCTCTGTGTCGATTAATACGGTGAACTGTACAGTCTCAGCCATGAACACGCTGGTGACGGACTTTGCGAGCGTTATTGTTGCGGATGGGACGCGGCCTACGTTGGAGTCTGTGGTTGTCAATGGAGAGGTTTGTACGGCGGCGAGTAGTTGTCCGACGTATACGCCTACCAACCCGGGGTCAACGGCTACTTGGTCGGTTATGCCTGTCCCTTCTGTGACCACCAGCAATCCTCCGTCGATCCGACCTTCAACATCAACCTCTTCAGCATCCCCACCACCCTCCACATCTGACCCTAGCGACACCCCAGCCTCCAAAGCCACGGGCTTTCACAGTTCCAACATTGGTCTGATTGTCGGCCTGACCCTCGCATTCGCGCTCTTGATCTTCCTCGCCTCTCTGTACTTTCTCCGCCGTCGTCGCCAAACCCCGCAAACCAAACCCAATACAGATGGCTCTCGCGTTAGTGGTCGTTGGGGTGGTGCAGCAGCCGCAGCAGCGCTCTTCCGGATCAGGCACAAGGGTTCCAAATTGTCCCTCGGTCGTACAAGTCTCCATGGTAGCCCCTATATGGCATCGACATCTGAGAAGGTGGTGTCCAGTAACGAGGACCCATTCTTTCAAGCTAATGCTGCCCTCGCACAATCGACATCTACTATCTCGGTGACCACCGTGTCTGAGAAATCCGCGACGGCCATGGGGACAGGGACTGGCTTTGGCATGACGCTGATTGATATCCCTGAGGCATATGAACCCGAGGACTCGCCGTCTTTTTCTTCGTCATCGTCGGAGGTCAATTATTTCCAGAACGAGAATGATGAACTTGAGCGCGACCTGGATGCAGAGTTTGCAGAGGCGACTATCACCACGACCACAGAGCTCGTCAACAAAGACAACAACAACGACAATCAACAAGCGCCATCGTCATCATCCACATCGCGTTATCCATGGATCGCCCGGGCTGCCAGCAAATCTTCCCAGCTCCATCGCGCAGTCAGCGCCGCTTCCAGCCGACTCCTCCCTCTCCACAGCACCGACGAATCCCGAAGACCTTCAATCGAGCAACAAGAACAGCCTCTGGCCAGAACCCACACCGGAAGATCCATCATCCCAGGACCCCGATTCCCCAAAGACGGCCTCACCTTCAAGGACAACAGTAATTCCGACCGCCTCTCAACTCGCTCAACCTCCTATTCCATGTCCATCCCGCGTCCTCCAAAAAGCATCCACCGCACCTCTTCCCGCGACACCAGTAGCCACGGCCAAGTCTTCGGGACCATCCGCCCAGAACACCACCAACAACTCATCCATCAACAGCGCCTCGACCAAGGCCTAACACCGGATCAACCCCTACCCTCCTACACATACCATCAACTGGCTTCTGGCGCCACATCTGCAGGCACTGCCGCCAACGCCGCCGCGCTCTCTGCAGCAGTAACTCAAGGCGGTAGTTCGGGGCTGTTCAGGAGTAGGAGCGATAGTGCAGGTAGTGCTGAGGATTCTTTTGTTAACCCGGGTCCACCACCTCATCCCCCAACACGGCGGACGTCGAGCAGTTGGCAGGCTAGTGCGTCTCGGAATGGGTCGGGGTCGCGGAGGGGGTATAATCAGCCGATTCATATCCGACCCCCTGGGCCTTCTTTCCAACCAGACCAACAGCAGGTGCAAGCAGGTTCGGAAGGTGGATCTGGGCTGTATGGTTACATGTAGATAGCAAGTACTGTGCATTAGCGTGCATGGCGCTTTTCATTTTCTCTCCACAAACATTTGGTATATCCCCGACTTTCTTGCATTCATACACTGTAGATAGATTCATAAAAGAGTAAAAGGCGACGACCATCGCCATCGCATTTGTATTTTTACCACCCCCCTCCGACGAAAAAACGCCTGAGAAAAGATGCATGGCTATGACTAGCAGAGTACGATTCCGGTAGTAGGATGCGAATGCTCACACACGACTATAAACAGGAAGTTCTCTATGGAACCACTAGACACACACATGACGAGTAGGAGAGAGTGTAAGATCGAAAGACCGGCTAAGATCTCTTATTTCTTGTCGGCGCGAAGCAATGGAGAAGGAGGGACTAGCATGCGTTTTTGGCTCCTGGGAAAAAAAACCACCAAAGTCTTGTCGCCTGTCGGATACGACTATTCTGGAAGGTGAGAAGAACAGGCTCACCGTAAACAATAGCAGAAGCGGCGTGCCGTTTACTCCAATAGTTCAGGTAGCCCAGTCCAGCCATCGACGACAGGCAAAGTTTACGACGTTCATGGCTTCCTCAGTCAACTGTTTATTTGTTTTGTTTTTGTATTGTGCTCGTCGTATTGTATTCATGTGTCAATACAAAAATGACGAAAAGTGGCTGGATAGTAATAAGTTCCTTGTTTGTGTTCCAATCCAATGAATACAAGCACGCATGGGGTCCCTGGATGGATTGTGGATGGAAAAAT
The DNA here is from genome assembly GCA_019671135.1 of Linnemannia hyalina. Lineage (NCBI taxonomy): Eukaryota > Fungi > Mortierellomycota > Mortierellomycetes > Mortierellales > Mortierellaceae > Linnemannia > Linnemannia hyalina. The sequence goes on from JAHRHY010000001.1 coordinate 542,127, forward strand.
GAATTGAAAGGAGAGAGAGAGAGAGAGAGAGAAAACATGGAAGACTGTAGCTATGTGAGATTGTTTTTTTTCCTCCTTGGATGCGGCGCAGATATGGCAATTTCATTAAAGAGCAAATGAAGAATGAGAAACGAATCAACGGCCAAAAAAGAGGAATTGCGCCGCGCTTCCATACCCCTGCATCTCTGTCATGTGGAGTTGGAGAATATTCAGAAGGTCCAGTACTAGCAATAAAACTTGCATATGTTTGAAATATGCCCCATGGAAGGCATTCACATCCAAAGCATGCCGAACCATATAAACAAATAAACATTAGGTCAGGGAGTGGAAAGGACCCTTGGGTCTTTTTTTTAGCTAAACTTTGTTTTTTCCTTTGTTTCTTCTCGCTCTATCCCACAGCAGCAGGTTTGCTTGAGCGTGGGAAACGTGGAAAGTTGCAGACACATATCATTGGTAAACATTATCGTACCTTTGACAATTTCATACATCGGCGTTGAAGGTGGAGTAAAGGGGTCGGAGAGAATTCGATTGGAGCAGACAAAAGTGGGATGAACCATACATGGTGAAAGTGTGTGCACAAACTGACAAGCTGTTAGTCGAATGGTTAGTCCTCCTTTGTACATCACACATGGGAGGTGGAAAGAGAAAGGAAAAGGGCGTTGTTGTTTCTTTACAAAGCACATTTCTATATGTGCTCCTCGTTGTTGCTCGCGTTTCTCTCTCTCTCTCCTTCTATTCATCTCTCTTGCTCTCCTCCAAAAATAAACCCTTCACCTTTTCCCCCTGCTTAGCCTACCTTTTTCCCAAACTTACATTTTCGCTTCCATGTTGAAGGTTCGCAAGGGTCTCTTCCCGAACCTCAAAAAAAAAACAAGAACCGCATTGCTTTTACCATACCACACCAATCTAGTACATAGTACATGTCCCAGAGAAAAGGCTTGCAATAAGTGTCATTATTTGGCTCACGTACTTTTGTGGCAGAAGCAACCATCTATGGTAGTGCGACGAGGTTCGGAAACGATACTTTTAGCCATCCCGCCGAACCACAACTCCACACGAAGAGTCAAACCTTACCAAAACAATGAAAAGTTAAATGGCATGGGCGCCGCCGCATACCTCTGACTATGTCCAGTGTTTGTTTTGTTGCTTAGCAAGGCTACCCTCCTCTTTCGCCCGTCCTCTCACCTTCCTGTGACCTTTTCCCAATAATATTACGGTTGGTGTTCCCAACCTACACAAGGAGAAATCGCTAATCAAACGGGAAAGTAGACAGGAGAAGGGTTGACAATGTCAACAAACGAAAAAAAAATGGTAACTCGGGGCAGCTGGGATATCGGTAAAGATTAGTGAACAAGAGGATAAGAGGTATATGTACAAAGAAAAGGGTGCTTGGTCTCTAGAACTGTCATGTGGATATGTTCATACATGCGTGACAGATATATGAGGCAGGGCGGATATTGCTTTCATGCTCTATCACCCCTTGCATAGAGAAAAAAGTTGTCGTCTGCAGCATTGGTGATGAATGATTGGCTGACTTGTTCTTGAGAGGTGGTGCGTCCTGTCCTATTGTCCGTTTGTTGACGGGACATGCCAATGAGAGAGAAACAAAATCAAAAACAAACATCCACAGTTGCAATTAGTGGACGACTGGCAGATGGCAGTTGAAAATGGAAGGATCGGAGGGGAGGAAGCGTGAAAGAGCAATAGGCTTACACTTCCCCTTGCGCAAAAACAACGAATGAGAGAAGGAAGTATGGGTAATCGGCACCGAGTCTTCGAGTCGCAGGCTTTCCCATCTATCTAGCCTCAATATATTCTCCAGTCTAGTACACCCTCACATGCACACACATGCTGAAGCGGAAAAACAAAAATGTGCATTATGATGCCGGGATGGGAACTGCTCGCCATTGACCAGTTGATGGATCCTCGTGGTGACGCGTTCGTTCCATATTGCATGCCTCCCGTGGGAGTTACCCTCCACGGGGTAGCCAATGAGAAGCGACAGTTTGTCACGTCCGTCGGGTGAAATAATTAAGAATTTGATCAGTGATATCAGACCATTAGAAAACGCCGTCAGGAACAATTACAAACCAGTAGGACCCTTGAATAAGGTGAGCACTCGAGGAGAATGCGAGCGGAGTGGAGGGGCATATTGAAGATCCTCTCTCTTCTGCTTCTCCTCCACCACTTGTTTGTCTGCATGCTCCTCGCTTTTCTCATTATGTCCTTCTCTGTTAGTCTCGCGGCTCTCATTTTTTGTGTTGTTTTATTCCCTCCCTTGCCGCCAGGAAAGAGAGAGACAGAGAGTGAGAAGGTACTTTGAACAAAGTAGTGAGCCTGTGTTTATTTGTCACAAAAGTGGGACCACCACGTCGTCATCCCCCTACTCTATCTCTCTTCAAAAAAAGGGAAGGCGTAAAGCTGATAAAAAAGCGGAAAATCAAAGATGAGGGGAATGCAAGTATGAAAAGCGAACAGCTCTTGATTTTTGTTTCTCCACAGAGATGCCCTTCTTCGGCAGCTGAAAAAGAGAGCCCTATCGACCAATGCTTCTTTGTTGTCCGGCAAGACTCTTACCAATGGATATATCCCTTCTTCCTGGGAGGGTGGACATGCAGTGGGGAAGTCTCTAGGAGAGAGAATCCATTGTGCACGAGCACAATGCGCAAACATTTTTTTGTCGGAGGCGAGTGGCGAGAGACAGACGAGAGACAACAAACAAACAAGGGGTTGGTATAGATGTGTGGGAGATAAAGAGAGAGTGGAAGTAGGTAAAGTTCAAACTGAGCATAAGGGAAAGGAGGTAAGTGGGCTCGTTAGTTGGCTCAGGCCTACGCGTAAATAAAGCGAAATGGGGGATGTGGGCTTGGAGCTCAGCTCTTACTCGTTGTCTCTGCCGACAAATAACAAGCAGCAATAAGGAACGAAAGGCCAATAGAAACCCACGACAGGTGTGGGCACGACAAAGACAGGGCAAGACAAGACAAACAACACAAAACAACAAACAATGACCTGCAACAAAGGAATGATGATGTATTCGTTGTTGCGACTACACTTATTTGTTTATCTCATTTTTGCATTTGCTTTTGTTGTTTTTCACTCCAATCCTTTTCCTACCTCTCCCTCCTCGCCTTCTTTTTTCCTCCCCTTCACTCATAATCACTCCCACCTCCGCTCTGTCCGTTAGACGGAAAGGGGGTTTACGTTTTTTTGACAAGGCGGGATAGGGGCTAAAGTGGGACGTGGGATAGGTGAGATTGAATGTTTGCAGGAAAAATGTGGAGAAAATTGGTACCGTTTGGATGGTCGACATGAGATAGCCCACCTCTAATCGGCATTACTGATGTTATCGCCGAAGGTTGTTTTGATACCATTACCATTGTTGTTATAGTTTTTTTTCTCGATCATTGCTTCCCTCTCCATTTTGACATTGTCAATGCCCACTCATCTATCCCATCCTCTTTGGCTTATTTCAGATATGTCAGACTTTTGCCGGTATCGGTCTTATGGTAAATAGCTATCTGGGATAGGGAAGGAAGAGCTGGCGCAACAACAACAAACAACAATGAGAAGCGAGTAAAAAAATGCGAGGTTGGCGTTTGACGAGGTGCGCGCCTGGTCTCATTGTTGTTTTTGTTGACAATTTCGAGCAAAGGGTTCGCGTCTTGGTGGTTTTCGTTCACGAGGAGAAATGGGAACAGCAATGCCAAACGGACACTGGCAGTGTTTGTTTTTCTGATACGAGATAACAGTTGTATTTGGACGAGAAGAGGCGAAACAGTAACAAATTCTAGGTTCATCCCTTGTTGTACGCGCGTTTGGCCATGGTTACCAAAAAGTTCGTAGAAGATGGAAGAGAGAAAGGGACAACATCCCACTTTTTTCATGTTTTGTATTGTCATTGCGTGTCCGTTCCTTGGAAGCCAGTATGAAAACATTTGTGCTCGAATCTACGCGGCGAGCATCATGGAGGGTACCGAAGAGGTCACTCATATCACTTTTATAGAATAATGAGGGCGTCAGGCAAACACAAGAGTATCGGATGAGAGTACATTTTTTTTACTCGGCATTATGGAGTGACATTTTGTGGACACCAATTGTGCTCTTTACAATCATGGCCATCGATTTTTAATTCTCACCAATAAATGTATAGAAAGGAAGAACAAAGTAAGGCGAGTGAGGATAACAGCTCATCATGGAAGGATACGTACAAGCGGGAAGAAGGATGTCAATTTGAAAAGCAAATACGTTTGGTGCATTGTGGACACGAGAAGAGACTGAGGCGGCAAAGGACGAGAGCGCCGTCCTCGTTTATAATCGAATGGGACCATTGGCTCCTTGTTTATGAAACTATGCTGGTGATGTTGTTTTCTGCTAGCACAGTTTTGTTTATGGTTTGGAACCCTTTTCTACGCATTCCTCGTTCTCCTTTTGAGCCATGGGGACAAATGTTATTGCGAACCCTTTGGAGGAACTCATTGCTTACTTCTCTTCGATTCAATTGCTTGGGAATCGACTCTATTTAGTCCTCGCGCACACGCCCTCTCCTTTGTTGTTGTTTTTCGCTCTCTTTTCGCCCTTAGCCCTTGTGCCTTCTCCACCACCCTTTTCGACACCACCTTTCATGTTCCTAACCCTCGTCGGAACAGGTCCCGCATGTGAGAATCAACAACCACTCCACTTTCTCTCCCGCCTGAGCGCCATCCCATCATTGTTAGCTATGGTCTCCATTCCGCCCGCATTTCAAATCAACAACCGCCAGGAAGGCCAGGTCCAGACCATCTTTTCTCCTTCACGGGTCGAGGAGGAAAACGCGTATAAATACTGCCATCCCCTCCGTCGTTTTTTGTTCTTCACTTTTCTCAAGCAAGCAAGTCCTCTCCACCCAAAAAACCTAACCCAAGCCAACCCCCCTCCCCCCAACCTCAAGTAAATCAGCCATGAAGTTCATTGCCACCGCCGCTGCCCTCATTGCCTTGGCCTCGTCTGCCACCGCCGCCTTCTCTTCCTGCGGATCCTCTTCCGACTCGTTCAACCTTGGAGGCATCTCCTACGCCCCCAACCCCCCCAAGGTGGGCCAGAACCTCTGCATCACCTTGAACGGATCCCTCAGCAAGCCCGTCACCGCCGGTTCCACCATTCGCGTCACTGCCACCTTCTGTAAGCTTCCTCGCACCTCCGCCTTGTTCTTCCCTTTGGATTACCTTGTCCTCATTCGTTGACTCTACTGCATATCTCGATCAAGTTCAACCTCCGCGTGTTTCTAACACATCCCTCGTCTCTCCCACCCCCTTTTTTTTGCACTTCTAAATGTATCATTATATCATCATAATTAGGGGGAATCAACGTCTACGATCAGACCGCTGACTTGTGCACCGGATTGGTCGGAGGTGCCAACCCCTGCCCCATCGAAACCACCACCACCACGGTCACCCAGTGCATCACCGTCCCCTCGAACGTCCCCGCCGGTGTCTCCCTGACCCTCAAGGCCGTTGCCACCAACGCCGATGCCTCTCGCATCTTCTGCATCAACGGTCCCTTGACCTTCTCCAACTAAGCGCGAGCAAGTCTTTCTGCTTGGTTAACAACACACAAAAGGAATGACATTGAATGGGTGGGGTCTGTGACCTCTCCCATGGTTTGTTCCTTTCATTGGTAGCTACTATTGAATAGTCCATTACCAGAGATAAAATAACCAATTTGTATCTAAGAAATGTATATATCGAAGGGGATGGTGTTTTCTTTTTTTTTCCTTTTTGTTGGCATGGAAACATGTAGATGAAAAAGATGGGAGCTTCCCTGGGTGTCTTTTACTAAAACACAAGGAGAATGGATAGTGTGTGAATGATTAGATTGGGTGGCAACAAAGGCTCTTGTTGGTGATGATGGCACGCATATGTACTAAAAAAATGTACTTCTGCTTGATAGCGATTCTGGTGGTGATGACTCCTGGAAGGGGGGGGGGGGTGTTCATGTGCTGTTGCATGACCTTTGGACTCCATTCCCTGGGCACTAACCCTCCTTATGCATTTTCGATTTTTGTGTTCGGCTGTGGATGTGACAGTCACATTTTGCCACCAAGTTTTGTTTAACCTTGATTATCCTCTATCTTGGTTCGCGTTCGACTCAATCGCACATTTTTTTTCTAGACAGCATTGGCCGCTATCAGACGTCGTCGACTGCTTCATTTTTTCTTGGTTCGACTGACCAAGAGATGCGCCCTTGGCCATCACAACACCCCATAGGTTGATCTAACAGAACAACTTTGTACTTTGATCGAGTCTATTTGATGACCTGGCGCTTGACCCGTACGAGATATAATAAGGGGTCCTAGTCTCCTTTTTTTCCTCCTTCCTCGCGCATTGCCTTTCCTCCCTCTACTAGCTCGCCCTACTTGCACACAAAAAAATAAAGACTTTCAAACATATTTTATTATGTACACCCATTCAGCGAGAAAAGTGACTACAGAATGACGATGTAGCAACCAATGACATTCATCGAAAGTCATTGTAAAAAGAAGAATACCCCCATGACCGACATCGTCTTTGCTTCTTGATGAAAAAAATACCGCCACAGTACGGTAAATACTTGGCAGCACCTCATCCGCCCATCACGCACACAGAGAAAAAAAAAACGTTTGAAGACTTATCAATGAGCCAGAGACAAGGAATGTCATTATTGTTTGGTAGGAACAAAATCGAAGGCCCTGTGCAATCCTACATTTTTTTGATCTTCAACAAAAGAGACCACATATACCCTTAGTGCACATCGTCTGTCTTTCAATTGTAATTAAGAAGCGGTGGATCTGCCACGACGCCAAGGTCTCGGGAGCTGTGAAAGATGTGGCTAAAGCAGACGAGCAGCGACAACAGTGAGTTGAACTAAAAGAGGGGAGGGGGCCGATCAGGCGTTTACTTATCCAAGCTATCGACATATTTTAAATTACAGAAAGAGTATCAACAGGCAAGGTGAATAAGGCCATGATCACTTATCGTCGTGCAAGAAAACAAAAGCAGGGACAAAAGCTCCATGCACATGAATCCGGGAGGGGAATAAAATGGAAAGAGAAGACGCCGATGGGATATACTAGATCAAAGATGAAGTTGAACTATGACTTGAACGACCAAACTGTCATGCCAGTATATCCAACAAATCGTTTTATTCCATATTCTACTGAAAGCGAGCGATCCACTTGCAAGTCTTATTTCCTCGACCATGTATACCCATTCAACGACAAAGGTCAACCTGTCTGCAGAAAAAAAAAATGGCGCAGGTCTTTTTACTAAACGAAACTTTTAGACAGGCCTCCCACGGTGCTTTCACAAGCGCAATCGACAAGTAACTTTTCTTATTCATTGAAAAGGTGCAAAAGGGACATTATGCAGAGTTGCTCTATAAGATAGCCCGCCACGAAAATGAAAGGAGAGGTATCATTATTAACGCTAAACCCAACGACCAAATCCCAACCTATTTAAACCTATTTATTCAATTGTCAATGGCATCTACAACAACGAGATTTATGTTAAACAAGTCACCTAAAGTGCCCAACTGAGACGTCAGGTCATCCTCACCAACTTCACAATGATCCTTCGCGCGACAAGGAACAAAAAAACCCACAAAATATGTTGAGGCGCAGCAAAGGAAAGGAAGAAAAGAGGGCGTCAGAAACAACCTCCCTATCCATAATAGAGCTCGTACATGATAAGAAGAGTATCCAAGATAACAAAACATCGCACCAATCAAGAAGCGCGACCCTGGACAGCGATGGTCAAAGCATCGAACACGGCAGATCTACTTTAAAAGAGAGAAATAAGCACCCATGGTGCAAGCAACCGTGCCCTACTTTGGAACCGAGTGATGGTGACATCCGTGAGATAGGGCACCAAGATGAAATCCGCAGCAAATCGCCAGCTCATAGCGGTCTACGCAAAAAAAATCGACGTGTCGTTTGTTTTTTTTATATTTCCAGACCAGTAAAGAGAGAATGTTCTCAACAATGTTTCTCATCCCTGTCATCATCATATCACAAATGAAGCATATGTCAAAAGTAGAATCAAAACCTATAATCACAAATACCGTACATTCGGACCTCCACCGATATCAGCCGCGAAATTGAATCAAAGATTTAAAAAGAATGACAAAGACTACCTTGAATCACCAGCACATATCCTGCGTATTCGAGTAGCCCAGAAAGAACCCACCAACTCCCGTCTTCAAACAGACCGTTCATGACGAGCAGTTATCTCTCTAATCCCACCAACATATCGTTTAACTGGCATAACATTTCTTCAATCGCACATACAAACGTGCACACAAAAAGTAAGGCATGATGGAACCAAGGCATCCGAGCTATTGGAGAGCTATGAAGGTTGACCATCAGGGTGCAATTCCGATCTCCTGATATAAGCCTCGCCAATTCAATACCAAATCCAAAAGGTCATCAGCTTACATTCTCAGTGTGTCCTTGGGGTGAGATGGAGGTATCAGTTGGTACCTGAAAAAGCCTCAATGAGATCGCATAGGATCTCGAGCAAGACGGAGCCCTTTCCAGTGAGAAGTGAATTGAAAGAATCAGTACGAAAACGACAGAGCTGAAGAACAAAAAAAGGGCTGGAGGGAAAGAGACGCAGGTTGCAGGGAGTATATCCTTCACTTCAAAATATGCAAAACGTGTTATAAAAACTTTGTTCATCTGTCAAAAAGAAATCAGAACGTAGTATCCGGAGAACTGTGCTTCTCTAGAACCAAAGCAAAAACCACTGAAAATAGAAGAAAAAAAAGTCCCTTGCTCATCCTATCGTTATCCAGATGTGCGGTTTAATAATAAAAACCTCCCAGAGGTGCGAAAGTTTGCACGACTGGTAGAATCGATCACGCTGAAATATCAAAGAGAAGCCAAAAAAAAACACGAATTCCTTTTCGATCCAGGTGGGATCTCTTGATTTTTTTCTCGCTTCAAAAAAACAGATACGACAACACCGAATACCCTCCTCCTCCACGTTGCAATTAAAACATCCCCCCCCCCCGCATTCTTTGGTCTCAACATGACTTTGGAAAGGATCAATCGACCTTGTTGTTGTGTATGAACGTGGAGTAGAGCGAATGGGAAGGAAATACCCCACCACCACCATTCTGGCAAAAGCACACTGTTGCGTTTCTGGATGCGATACACGCCTTCAGGAGTTGCGGCTATCAACATCCAAGGACACACCATTCATCGGCTTTTTATCGTCGCATTTTTGATCTCCTTCAATCCCAAACAACTCGTAAGGAAACCGAGTTTACTCACGACCTCCACGTGGCTCAACGGGGGAGGGGGGGGGGGGGAGGGGGGGTCCTGCCGGGCATGAGCAGATGCATTCAAGTCAAAGTAAGTGACCTGCCTCCAACACTCTATTCTCCATTCCAAATCGTCGCCACATCAACAGGAAAAAGCAAATCGTAAAAAAACGAGGTTCTCAATAGAAAGAGGCATCGCCTTCAATCAACTGCACGCCACTGTGCAAGTTTATCTATGCATAAAACTTGAAAAAAAGAAAAAAAGAAAAAAAGAAAAAAAGATTGGGCATATTGTCACTCGGAGTCCTCCCTGTAGTTTACAGTCATAAAAAAGATATTCGGACATACGCGAAAAAGAACGTGGTCCATTGGGCTTCGTTGGGGATATCAATCCGCAACTTCAAAGAAATCAAAAAGAGCTTCTTTCCATATCGCCCACCAACTCCATAAATGTACCATCGCATGGTATATAGTATTTCTTTAATCCAAAATACAATGCAAAAAAAATATTAATGCCAATAATACAAAAATCAAAACGCGTTGCTGCCAATCTCTAAATCCAAAGCGGCGAGTTACCACCAAACTGTCCCTCGCCCGCCACCGTCGTAGCTATCCGAAGTCCCTCCTGCTCCAACCCAACCGACGTCAATCCATTTCCTCCTGCAGCAGAGTTCGACCGGTCACCAGCGCCTCCAGAAAAGTCCATCCAGAACTGCGAAGGGTCATACCCGGTCGAGGTGGCGATCATGTTGCTGAGCTGAAAGTCCTGGCTCATCTTCTGCTGTGCCTCCATTGACAAGGACGTCATGGTCATGGTCAATGGCATGGTGACCGGCTGTTGTTGCTGCTGTTGACGAAGATGCTGCTGGTTGTGCTGGAATGAGTGTTGTTGCTGCTGTTGCTGTTGAAGCATCTGAAGGGCATGGCGATGACTAGGAATAACAGGGGCCGCCAAGTTGGGCGACTGGGTCGATAGCGCCGAGGGGTGAGGACCTCCACCAGAGGACATACCAACCTGATCCTTCATGCTCATCTCCATCTGATGTTGTTGCTGCTGTCGCTGAAGTTGTTGTCTCAGCAACTGCTGCTGTAACTGCTGCTGCTGCTCGACCTTGTGGAGATCCAACGAGTCCGTGGTAGGCTCGACTTTGACGGCGCCCGCGCCGCTACCAAAGGTTTGCATCTGGTACAAACGATGCTGTTGTTGGATTTTGAGTTGCTGCTGCTTTTGCTGTTCCTTGATATCCGAGGCCGCTACCGAAGATTGCTGTTGGTTGTTGTTGTAATCGAATGCGAATCCAGAGCCGTTCATGAGTTCCGGGGAGGTCATCATCGACAGAGTGGGCGTCAGGATGGGCTGCTGAGCGTAAGTCGTTGTCTGCATGGGAGCAGCATACATCGAAGGCTGGTACTGAACAGTCGACTGCGTTGACATGGATCCGGAGTGAGAAGAGACAGTGTCAAGTTGGCGCTTCTTGCGAGATGGCTGTGTTGGGGCGTGGTCGATCTGGAGGGTCGAACCGTGGTCCATCCCTCCGTTGGCGCCCTCTTCCTCTGCTGCCGCCTTCGATGTCGTCGCCAAGAATTGTTCCAGGATCTATGCATTATATGAAGTAGCAACTCGTTAGTTATCAATTCATGTCCTTACAAATAATAAGCCAACGTATAAAAAGAAGCAAACAGTCGAGCTCTCACCTTGATACCCTCGGCAACACCACCAGAATGGGCCGCGCAGGACAAGAAGCCTTCCAGAATATTGATTGTGCGCGTGTAGTACTCCATCGCGACCTCAGTGCCGCGCTTGTCATAGACAACGTTCATGGCGTGGATGACACCAGCCTGCAAGAGCGCATAGAGCGCAAAGCGGTTGACCACATAAGAGCAACGCGCCATTTCCAGACCCTGGGCGATATCCGTGATGGCACGGCCAGATCCTGTGCAGATAGTGTTGGACTGCGCAGCTGTTGGCGACCCAGCTGCCCCGACAATGTAGGGACGATGCAAGAGAATCAAGGTAGTGTTGTAGACAATGTAGAGGTAGGCTGGGTAAATGTCACCGTTGGCTCTGTCCAAGCCTGCAGCATTAGGGGATCGCATGGGCGAAGCAGGGGATCCTCTTCTGCCGCCAGTGTTGTTCGGGTGAAGCCAGCGCATCTCTGGCGACAGGTTGCTAAGCCATGAAGTGAGCGAGCCCTCAATATAAGAGACCATCGAGTCGTGGCCGCCAAATTGAGGTGGCAAAGACTGTGTTGAGTACGAGTGCTGGAGAACACTGCCCAAGATCTAGCATCGTAGTTATTTAGCAATAAAGTTGTTAGTGGCTTGTCGTGATAAAAGCCACAGCACCTGCAGGATGATTGATTTTTCAGGAGAGAATTGTTTGTTACCTTGACAAGTCGAGCCAAGCAGATAAAACCGCGCATGTCTTGCTGAACGTCCATAGGCAGCTCCACGTTGCTCTCCTTGCCGTGCATCAAGAGTCCAAGACCAAGCCATGCAGAGAATTGATGATCCTGGTGCACAAAAAAAGAGTGATAGAGAGGAAGGAAAAAAGAGATATACACCTGAATAAGTACTTGGTCCTTCACTTACAGCAGTGGTCAATGCAGCACTGCATGTCGCTGTGGGTGGTTAATAAAACAAATTGAAGAGAAGGTCTCGTCGTTGTACATACAAGGATGAACATGGACCACCAGAGGTAGCGGAGGGCATCGGCTTCGGGTCCCCTTGTCGCCTCTGGGTCACGGTTGAGACCCAACTCGTGGGCCATACGGATAGCCAGGGAAAGATAGCTGCTGCTCCGGGTGGCCTTCCACTGACCCTGGTGGTGAAACTGGGACATTAAGCACAGCGCCTGCACTGTGCTCACGCGGGGGACATCCAAAAAGTCGTCGAGCAGTAACCTCGCGGCATCAAAGTATCCTTGGCTGGTCTCAAGGCCCTGGGAGGCAGTCTTGGAGGAGGAGGAAGGGACCTTGGATGCGATTGCAAGGAGGGCATTGAGGAGCAGAGGGGAAAGGGGGGCGACAGGATCCTGCAGATGTGCCTTGTGGGCTTCTGCTTCCTGTGGCTGTGGTTGTGGTTGGGTGTGTTTCTTGTTGAGGTGCTGGTGGTGGTTCGGGGAGCAGAACTGGCACGCCTGTCGGTCCCATTGCTTCATGAAGGTGGGACGGTGGAGGATAGGGAGGAAGGTGTTGAAGGAATCAAAGAAGCTGTTGAGGAGGTCGAACAGGGCGTCAGGTGATAATGAAGGGGAGAAGGAACGTGCCAGAGAAGGGAGGGGCGGCTCTAGGCTCTGAGCAGTAAACTGAAGATAGTTGCGGCCGTAATGTTGCGACTGCTCGGGTGTGAGCCATGGGAAGGGGACGGTAGTGCGGACAGAGGTCGTGCCCAGCTTTTCGAACATGTCTGTCAAGGCAGCCATGTCTGCCTGAGACACGGGGCCGGGATAGTTTGCGTGGGCATCCATATGGTGTTGGAGCTTGCTCTCCTGGGAAAACGGTAATAACGAGGTCAACGAGCGGTTGCGGGAGACCAGGGGTGAGTGTCGTGCGCCGTTACCCAGAGGGCCGATCGATGTCGCAGCAGAGCCAGACCGTCCACGGAGAGTAGGGGATGCTGGTGGTTGTCGCTTGACTTCGACCAGGTCTGTAGAGATGATGCTGGCGTTATCGTTGTCGTTATCGTTGTCCATATCGTCGTTATCGTCATTGTCGTTATCGTCGTTGTCGGAGCCAGCACCCGCCGTTGCTCTGTCGTTGTTGTTGTTTGTTGGAGTGGAAGGATTCTTTTTCTTTTTGACGATTCCAGCGAGCATATTTTCGATTTTGCCTAGCCTGTCCTCGATGACCTCGACATAGCCCTTTGGTGGACCACGCTTTGTGTTGGAGGTTGTGTAGATGCACTGTGTTTTGGCGGCCTTGCAGCCGCCACAACCGTCGGGTGTACCGTCGCACTTGACCCGCCGCCGCCTGCAGTTGTCGCAGGCCTTTGTGATTTTTGACCTCTTTGAGTTGCTGTTGAAGTCCAACAGCATGGGAGCGCTGAACATTGTCGGTTATATGTGTGTGTGTCGAGGGAGGGGAAGGTTGTGTAAGTGAGTGTGTTGAGAGGGTATATGAGTGAGAGTGAGAGTGAGTGAGAGTGAGTGAGAGTGAGAAGAAGGTTTTATGAGAGTGAGCAATTGGGCGATATGAGTGGTGCGATTGATTGGTGAGTGGGTATGAAAAGTGTGTGAAAGAGGGCGTTGAGCAAAAAATGAAGAAATGGGAGAGTTATCGATGAATCTGGCCTGGTGGATAAAGGTGGACAGGTGGATAGCGATAAAAGAAGGGAGAGATGGGAGAAAGGGGGGGAATATGGGTATGAGAGTAGGAGTTGGGGAAAGGGGAGTGATGTGTGGTGGCAAAGAGAGAGAGAATGGGGATGGTTCAAATAAGAGTGCGAGTGAGAGTTGGAGAGGGAGTGGATGGAGGAGTGGATGATGGATGATGGATGATGAGAGAGAAGAAGGGAAGAAGGGGAGAGCAGTAAAGTGAAAAACAAAGTGGGAAGGAGAGGAAAACAAACAAAACAGAGAGAGGTCCAGAGGTGTGTGTGTGTGTGTGAGAAAAACAAATTTGGGACAGGACAGAGGGCAGCTGGACAACCGGATTCACTCAGACACACACTCACTCACTCTCTCACTCACTCACTCAGACAGACACACACACAACAGGAATAGAGAAAAACTTTGATGTGTTTGCTTTTCTTTTGTTTTATTTCAATCGATCGGGAGAGGGGAGAAAAAAGGGAGGCACATCTTTTGAAGGCATTGAGGAGGGAGGGAAGGAGAGATGAAAGGGGGGGATAGAATAAGAAAGCACAAAGGATATGCCATGGTGACGAATTGCAAAGGGAAAGGGAACGTAGGAAGAAAAAAGGGTCAAGGGGGGATCTTCGATACCGAGCAATCACAAAGAAGCCATTTGGACCCCATTCGATACCGAGAGTCACTTTTTCATGCAAAAAATAGTATTGGTTCTGCAACCCTTTACCACATGGATTCATACGCACATTTGAGGTACTTTGAGAGAAATAGAGGTAGCACTTGTTGGCTATGATGATGACAACAATGAAAAGGTACGAACAGTTGCTACCAACAAGCCAAACAAAGACAAGAGAGCCAGGCGGAGAGCAACAATGTAACAAGGTTGAGCTTTTCCACGGCCAAACACGACATTATTCTCTCACCCAAGTTTTTCTTCATTCACAAGCTACAGTAGCAATGTAAACAATGGTCCAGGGTCAAACACGACATTATTCTCTCAAACAAGAGAAAGGCGTGAAAGATAAGAGCGAGCTAGTAGAATAGAGACAAAACGAGAGAAAGTGGGCCTGTGAACAGCGACTTCTATCTTTGTCAACATACTCTCGCATGTTATTTTCTTGTCAACCCGCCACCATCCCATACCCATCATCATACTGTGTACAGTACCTGGCAGAGCGTTATGAGGACAGCGATGATGATGATGAGGCATTTAAGAAAGAGAGAGGGTGCATTTCAACCCCAGAAAAGGAATGGGCCCAATCCAAATCCCGAGGAGCGTCCAACAAAGGAGGCCAAAAGTGGTTAATGTAGGATGGGGGCCGTGAAAGGGAAGAGTGAGAAAAGAAAAAGGGCCATATGCGCTTTTTTTTCCATTCTTGAGCAAAAGGACAAAGAGGAGAGCGGCGTCACCTATTATTTTCAGAAGATGAAGTAGATGACATGCACATCCATGCCTTGTTTGAATTGCTCTGATTTTGAACTGGCAACCAACAACAAGAATGACACACCCTCATCCATATCTTGTCATCTTTTCAACAGCAGCGAGCCCGTGTTAGCCTTGTTTACACTAATAGACAATTACCTCCAGGTTCATGAGAGAGTGGATTGAAAGTGTGGGACTAATGTAGCTTAAGCATATCCTCAGGTTTAGATGAGGGGATTGAGCAAACATACTAGGCAAGACGTAAACTTGCCATATTCGCACTCTTCGTCTTCGGTTGCAGAGTTGCGTATATTGTCAGCAAACAAAGGACGAAACACAAAGCAAGACCATCTCTTACAAGCACAAAACTCTTTACCTTCTTCCTTCCTCCTCCTCCTCCTGCGAAAAGATGCGGGAGAAGAATAGGGTATGCAATGCAGTGCTGCAGCAGTGATCGCCTTCCGTCGATGGTCTGCAAAGTGAATAAAGTATAAGGCATGAGAAACATAAAGGAAGCACCCAAAATGCCCGAAAGAACAACAAGGAAAAACTTTGCTGAACCTTTTAGAACGTTTGCCTATCCTTCCTCCGAGGAACTTTTTTTTCGCATCAAGCCAAAATGACATGCGCTCAACAATGTATGTGATGGCTTCGCCCCTGCGTGGCGTTGCTGCTGTGTGCTGATTGTATTATGAGGTGTCTATGGTCTAGAGCAATCTAACACATCTACATGTCATGGATCCATTGACCGACAAGGAGTCCCATAGCTTCGCCATGGCCCAAAACAAAAGCATGGACCATCCCCTGTTCACACAACAGACTTTTGCACTGCGGGAACTCCTTCTGCATCTCATAATAGTTCTCAATCGGACTCCACTCATCCGTCTTTCCATAATAAAACACAAACTTGTCCGCGTTTTGTTTGATGGTCTCCTTGTCCATGACCTTGATGGCTTCCATTTCCTGGCCTGCCAGGAAGAGGCAATTCTTGACGACGGAGCTGTGGAGGAGTTGTTGGGATGTGACTTGAGCCATGTCGGATTCTTGGCCGGTGAGGAGGGAGACGATGGAGCGTAGGATGGGGGGAGCAGAAAAGATGAAGCGGAGTGTGCTCACGGTGCCTCCAACGATTGATCGGACCGAAGGCTTGAACAAGTTCTATTGATTGTCCATTATCCAGGAGCAATTAAGAGAACGCCAAGTAAAAAAGTCGTTGGTTGTTTCCCCACGAAAAATAAGAGAAAGAGAAAGAGGTAAAGGCGGTTAGTCAGCACGATGGGAAATTCATTTCCAGAGCACGGGCAATCTAAACAGCCGAAAATATGTTGCTTTGCTCGCTGCATTCCCCATATGAAGGATAGGAACTGACCCAACCACCCACCGGGTCAATGCGCTCTCTTTTTTTGCTGGCTATCATTTTACAATCTTAGTTGGGCAAAATGAATTCCAACCACAAATTACCTGCATCTTGCGGCCATTGGGGGTATCAGCGATCCGATGGATGGTCGGGAAGAGTCCAAATAGACGCTCGATGCCGTGGTTGGGACGAGCCTTGAGGACACGAAGTGCCAACCAGGAACCCATTGAATGTCCCGCTAGGATGAATCGAGTTCCTGTAGGGTACTGTTCTCTGAGTCGATCCAGGATTGCAATCTTATTCTCGACCTGTTCTTCGAGCGTGTACATCTTCGATGTGTCCGTGACATGGTTTCCTGCCGAGTGGCCGAGATGCGATGCTACAAATATAGGATCATTTGACGGTTAGAAGGCGGTCATTGAGTGAGTTCCTAGTTTCAGTAGCGATCATTGAACAGTAAAGACGAGACAGCAAAGGATGCAAGATGACCGATCTCGGATTCTGGACGGTACTGGCGACTCCAGCGCTTGGGTCGAGTACTTATTTTGTAGCATACCTCCAAAGATGTCGATCTTGCCGTCGCATTTGTCATGAACGGTCTGGAGGAAGGGGATGTAGTAGTCAATCAGGCCAGGATTGCCTAGCATTGTCCGGTTACGGTTCAGTTGAGTAGAAGGAAGGTGTAATGATTAGAAAACGAGCAGCGAAGAGTTTAAGCAAGTGGACACGACGGTTAACCGATCAAATGAATATGATGATATGTTCGTGTGTTACCAGGGATCATGAAGAGGACAGTATGAACGGGCTGCTCAGCTCCCTTAGCAGTCTTAGTGGTAAGCTGACCCTTGGCGGGCCACCAGAGCGTAGGGACGTTCTCGCCCTGGACATTCCAGACCGCACGAACGGGGCTCTTGAAGAGTGTTGCCGGGTTGGCGGGTGTTGTTGATGTCGAAGTCATGAGTGTTCGAATTGAAAGTCGAAGAGAGGGGTGGTAAAGGGATGGGTGATGGAATGGCTGTCGTATGAAGAAGAAGCGGATGAGCATGCACCGATTAAGGAGAGAGAGGAGTGAAGGAGAACGAATGAGCGACAAAGAAGGAATGGAGATTAATGGGAGAAGAGAAGGGAGAATGATAGTGTTGCGCGAATTGTTTTCAAGTAGAACAGGGGTACGAGGATGTGTGTATGTCGGTAACAAATACAAGACGCCCAATACCCCTTCTCATACCTTGTTGTTCCTCAGAGAAAATCAGGGGCTGGGAGTGATGGTCACCTTGTCTCTCAGTTGTTGATCCTTTCTATCGATCGGCCATATGTTGTATGCCATGTTGACTGACTGTGCGCCCACCCACCCACCCTCACGCTCAGCCAACGTGAACGGCTTCTTGGCTGTTCGTCATTCCAGCATGACCTTTCCTCATCTCTTCCTCATTCCTCCCCTAGTTAATCTACTTTCCATCTCTTTTCTTTTTCGTCCCTTCTTCGTCTTCACATCCACACTCCGCACTTCGTCCCTCCTCACTCACACCCTCTCTCATCCTTCTTTTCGCTGTTGACCCTTTCTATCCAATGGAGACGTGGGTGTCGCATATCACAAAGTGGCTCCTTACCTCAACCGCAGTCGCTACCACCGCAACCGCCGATCCAACAACTCCTTCCCCTTCCTCTTCTACCTCTTCCTCCACCACAACCATAACCACCGACCCTACGACAGGAACCGCCCCAACAGCGACATACTCCAACCAGACAGCTGAACTCCCCCTCTCCCAACCACAATTGATCACCGCCACTCCTGCCACTGCCACTCCTGCTCTCAGATCCTCCTCATCGATAACAAATCGTCATTCCAATAACTGCAATAACAGCAAAAACAACGACGGCCTTGACGAAGCAGGAGAGGAACATGTGGATGCCAGCCCTTGCTTCTTGAAGGAGACACAGACACATGTCGGCAAAAGCCATCCGTTCAAGGTATGCAAGGGAGTGAGGTCACGAAAGAAAAAAGGAGGCCAACAACACTTATGAGGCCATATAAGAAACAACGAGAGAGGCGTGATAAAAGAGTGAGAGAGTCTTGGGTGGGGTTTTGAGGAATTTGGGATTGGGATTGTTTCGTTTAGATTAAGCTGCACTAGCTGAACCCGAACGGTCGGATCTACATATTAACCCAGCATCCTTTGCCTACCTAGGTGACAACAACGGTGAGGACAGTCTTGGGCACATCATCATCACCCTTGTCTGCCCCAGTAATATCGCCTAACAACGAGGGTGGTGTTGATCCAACCCAGCAGCAGCAACGTGTCGTCTTCTCCAGCATACAGGAACCGGTCTCTATCCACCCATCAACGAAAGAGGAACTGTTATCTCTTACTGTCCAACATGAACACGACCACGAACACCATCATCATCACCAGCACCAACGCACAGACTCAGACTCGGACTCGATCGATTTGGTTGAAACCGACGACCTTGGTACTCGTCGAATCAACTTCCCTAAGATTGTTCGAGCGATCCAATGGGTGTTCAACGGGCCCAAGAGAGATGGGGCCCGCAAGGTCACGACGAACGATTCCACGTGGACGTCAGACAAGGACCAGGACAGTGACGTTTCTTCACAGGAGATCCGTACTGACAAGCACAGGAGGAAGAAACGACGTCAGTCGGCAAAGTCGTTGCCGGCTATCCTACCGCGACCCACGATCAGCAAAACGAGACTGAAGGTATTTGTTGGTACCTGGAACATGATGGGGCAGATGCCTAATATTCGGGATGGGTTGACGGGGTTTCTGGATATTGATCGACAGCAGGAGCATCAGCACCAGCACCAGCAATCGTTACTAGATCCCAGTTTGAGGTCAAGTCCGAGCCCGATTCCCAGCTCAACCCCAAGTTCCAACCCAAGCTCCAATCCGCCAAACTTGGAGAAACCATTACCTCAACCACCTCATCCTGCAACATACCCGCTGGAGCAAGTTTTGATGAGTTCAGGATTGCTTGCTCCAGGACCAACCAACTCAACTGCCCACTCGAACCGATCAGCGACAGAATCTACCACCAAAAACACACTTACACCACCACCCCCACAACAGTCCGTTGTCGACTCTGACGCCCCAGCACCGCACAAGTCTCAAAAAAGACGAGCAAACGACCTACTGAACAGAATCCGACATCCGCACCATGCTTCCCGTACGGACCTGTCTTCAACACCCTCTTCCAGCGGCAATCAGCGACGAGTACCCGATATCACATCAGCCTCTGGATCTGCACCTGGGATCTTGAAGGCACCGTTCTTGGAGATGAACACAAAGGCGCCATACCATATTATTGCCATCAACACTCAGGAATGTGAACGGGAGATTCGCGAGGCGGTGCTGTTTCCGTCCAAGAACACGTGGGAGAAACACCTCCAGACATCATTAGGACCGGACTATGTCATGATCAAGACCGAGACCATGGCGGCACTTCACATCGCCGTCTTTATCTGGAAACCCATCGAGGACCTCGTCAGTGGTAACATATTCAACTTGATTTTTGTCACGTTCTTGGTTGGCTGTTAGCTTTGAGTGTTCATATCCAACCCTGGCTTTCTTTGAACAATAGCGGTTGACTCGTCAACGGTGGCAACTGGAATCGGAGGAATTGTAGGAAACAAAGGGGCTGTCGCCATCTCTGTCTACCTCGGAAGTACATCCTTGTTGTTTGTTAACGCGCATCTCACAGGTAAAGGACGTTTGGACCTCATCTGCTTCATTTGTATTTTAATAGACCTCGATGTTTTACTGACCAACTCGCATATTTTTTTCCCCCACATTCCTGAACTACAGCCCACCAAGGAAACACACAAGCACGGAACAACGACTACAAAAGGATCATCCAAGAATTGCACCTGAATGAGGCACCTAAACGACAGGCGCGAGGATGGCATTTCAAGGGCGACATGAAGCTTCGACGACATTACAATTACCCTCCCGTCTACCTTCCCAAACCTGGCATCAAAAACAACAATGGCAAGGCGAAGGCGAGTAGTACCACCAACTTGCTTGATCCGAATCGATCACCAGTAGCAAAGGCTTCATCGTCTAGTGCTATCAGCCTTGTACATCCACAACAGCTTCAGGCCAAAGGTCCGCAGCCTCCACAACAGGAACCTTACCCGGATGTGACGGATCAGTTTGATTATACGTTTTGGGCAGGAGATTTGAACTATCGCGTGGATTTATCTCGAGAGAAGGCGGATGAATGTCTCCAGAAAGGCGATCTCGAGGTATATCTCTAATACTTTCTTGTTGCAGGTTCTTGGAGGGGTGCCACAAAGCAATGAGAGATAATCAGTATGCTAATTATTATTTCATTTTGCCTCTTCTAGACGATGCTGGCGCATGACCAGCTTTCGATCCAAAAGACCGCGGGAGCAATCTTTGACGGGTTCATGGAGGCACCGATCAAATTCAAACCGACCTACAAGTTTGATCCGCTCGTCCTCATCCCTACTACCGACACCAACAACCGAACCCTTCGACGAAACTGGACAAGGACATTGCAAGGACGACCACTTTCGATGCTGCATTTGCATGGGCCAGAGGCGCCTGTTCTCTCACTTGTTTCTACGCCTACGGGGTCACCATTGTACAGGATGGAGAATTCTAGATCTTGTCCGTCACTGTTGTTGGATGAGCACGGACATGGACTGGCGGCGGGGTTGCAAAGTGATGATGGGAGTAACCATGAGAGGACGTTTGAATCTGACACCGAGGGGAGTGCGAGTGCGAGTGGTGAGCGACGGCATCGCCGTCATTCTCATGGGCTATCGGTCTCCAGAGCTATCCATTCTGTCCGCCGTCGTCGGTCGGCTGCCTTAGATGCCATTCAGACTACAGGCAACAGTCTGCATCAACGGGTCCCTTCGGATGATGTGGTGTTGAGTGGTGGGCATGCTCAGGATGCTGTGATGAGGCAACAGAGCCCGTTATCAGCTACTAGTCTCCCTGATGAATCGATTTTTGGTGACCAAGGCCGGAGGGATAGTGGTGATGATGAGATGGTGGCCCGACCTGTGCGGGTTCAGACTCTGGAGTTGGATCAGGCGCTTCAGGATAAGCTCTTCTCAGACGCTGCTACTGCCAGGAATGGTCCAAACGCGGTAGGCGGTCAAAATGGACACCTTGCAAAGGAGCAGCAGCAACCGCTGACACTGGAGCAGAAACGGCAGAGGCTGCTGCAGATGGTGCGATACGACTCGAGTAGCAAGCAGAGAGTCCCTTCTTGGACGGACCGGATTCTGTGGAAGGCGACGGGGGGAAACTTTTATTTACCGATCGAGATTGGGGATGATACCCGGAGTGAGAACGGGAATAGTAGGGGGTGGAGTCTTTTGAGGAAGACGCGGTCGCGCGCCATTGCGGATGGGGCGACAGGATCGTCGCCCAGGACCCCGGGAGGAGCTGCAGTCGGTGATGAAGACAATAGTGGTGGAGTTGGAGGAGGACCGACGTCACCGAATGGGTTCATGATGAAGTTGGGAATGAAGAAGACCAAGGACTCTTCTGCTGCGCCTGAAGGAGGCGGGAAGATGAGTCTGTTGGAAAGTTTGCGGATGGAATTCCATTCCGCTACGTCTCGCTCGTCACGTCGCGGTGGGAACGAAGAAGGCACCTCCAAGTCTTTATCACAACATGCAGCAGCACCACAGTCGCCAGCACCACCATTGATGTCGGAGGATGACGAGAACCGGGCGGCGGTGCTTGTGAAACAGTATACGGCACATCACGATATCGGATTGTTCTCGGATCATCGGCCTGTTACGGCGGTGTTTGCGGTGCGGTTTGATTGGAAGTTGACGGATCGGGGTGGTGTTATTGGGAATGGTAATGGGGTGGGGAATGGGCTTTTCTTGACAAAGTCTCATCGGACGGCGGGGGAGCGGTGGGGTCCGCTGGATAAAGTTCTTGAGAGGATGTAGATACCGTAGATCATCTTCCTTTGCCCAAGCATTAGTAGAAATGACGATAGAAACCCTTAAGCGATTTTCTCGTGGGACTTTTCTTTTTTCTTTTTTCTTTTTGCTTTTCCTCGGTTGATCAACATTACAAAAAGAACGCAAGCGTTCTACTCCTTTTTGTTCATTTACCCCTCCCCTACCTACTCACACTCCCCCGCTTCCTCTCTCAACGAGCATGTCCAGCAACAGGTAGCAACATCGTCACATCACAAATCATAAAAAACCCAAGAAACAAAAAAAAACTCCACGCAAATCGAACAAAAAAGTACTAAACAGAATCACGTTTCTACTTTTCTGCGCATTTACCCCCCTCCCCCCCCCCCCCCCCCCCCCCCCTTCCAATAATAATAATAATAGAATCGTCTCGTCAACAATTATTCGCCCGGCGGTCGAAACCGAAGACGACAAAAGGACTCAACGCAGGAAGCGCGCTTTCCCCGACGCGCCCGAACCAGCTCGTCATCCCCAGTCCCGTTCTCGGTCACGCTCTCGTTCACCGTTAGCGAGTAGTCGTGATAATGCCCGCAGGAGGTCTAGTCAGGGACAAGGACAGGATATGGAAAAACCAGGAGGAAGTGGAGGAGGAGGAGGAGGAGTAGAAGGAGGTGCAGGTGGAGGGGAGAGGAGGGTGAGAGAGAGTCTTGAATCCGCATCCGCCGCATTCCGGAGACGCCCTTCAGGACCCGGTCACACCTCCTCTTCCTCCTCCACATATTCCAGCATCAACGACCGACTCGGCGATACCCACATCCACTCATCCTCCGCCTCCACAACCACCACAACAATATCAACAGCGGAGGCATTGGACTCTGAAGCAAAACGGCTCCGGACCGCGAACGCGACTGAGGACGATAACCGACGTGGTAAACGGATGATGGGGATGATCCTTGGGACGTTGACCCAGTTTAAGCGGCAGGCGAGGACAGTTGTCCCTAGGGTTGCTGTGCCCCCGGTTAATAACGTGAATGCGACGGCTGTTGTTGGGAAGACTGATGTGGTGGAAAGTAGGAGTGGTCCTAGGGCATCATCGACTGCGACAGCAACGGTATCGACAGCGGCTACGGCAGCGACGGAGACTGTTACTACTACTACCACAACGGCTGCTGTTAGCAGGAGAGACGATAATAGAGCTGGAAGAGACGTCGATACAAGAGCTGGAAGAGACATCGATACTAGAGCTGGAAGAGATGTCGATACTAGAGCTGGAAGAGACGCCGATAGTAGAGGTGCTAGTGACAGTGACATCAGAGGTATCAGGGACATCGATAGCAGAGGTGCCAAGGACGTCGGCAGCAGAAGTGTCAGGGACAGCGACAGCAGAAAGGATGGCGGCAGCAGACGTGGAAGAGATGACGGCAACGCACGAATCCCCAGCGCTCCGGCATTGGACGTACGAAGACTCAGCGAACCAGAATTAGATATTGCACCGCCAACAGCTCCAGCTGCGGATTTGGGCAGGGCGAGTCGAGAGGCGGTTCAGGAACGTGTCCGAGAAAAGTTGAGAATGGAGAAGGAGGCCAATGAAGACCGGCTCCGCAAGGAGAGAGCTGATAGGGAGGCGAGATTAAGGGAGACACTCTTGAAACAGATCGCTGGACGAGTACGTTTCCTTTTTGTTTTGTTACTGTTTATGAATTGTTGGTGTTGTTATGGAGGTTTGATGGGTAGTATTGCTTTCGTGTTGCTATGATGAATCGCGGACTAACATCAACATTGTCTTGTTTCTTATCATTGTTCCAATTCATAGTCGAGTGTCCCGGGACGCAGGAGGACTGCAGTGGGTGCACCAGCAGCGGCAACGACGGGACCGTCATCACCAACACCACCAGTGCACCTATCACGACGATCGCGGGATGCGAGATACGAAAACGGATACCTTATGACAGAGACCAAGCCTCGGTTGAGGTATATGCCCAAGGTCATGAACGAGGCGACACGGGAGAAGTTCGATCGCCAGGTAGAAGATAACTCGGATCAAAGAGCTATCCCTAAGCGTGGTGCCCCTCCACCTCCTAGGAGGGAGGATGCGGATATGTCGTCGTCAAAGTCTCGGACACCAACAGCGCCTGCAGTAATAGCAACGGCGACAGCAGTAGGAAAAGTGGATTTCCATATGCAGGAAGATCGTTATGGGGAGGAGGATGGTGAACCATCTGCGGAAGCGGTTGCGAAGGCCGAGGCTGAGGCTGAACGTGAGCTGGATGCTGGTATGGATCTAGGCCTGGAAGGGTCTGCTAATGATGATTTTAGGAGAAGAGAAGTTCCAACGGATTCGACACGGGAAGAGGCGCAAAACTCGGAGGCTTCCGGGTCCTCGTCGGTGACTGTGTCTGGATCCCCGGCGACTGTACGAGATGGGGCTGAGGATGTTGCCATGGAAGAATAAGGACCAGGACAAGCCAGCGACCAACTCACAGACCAGTCGACCAATTGACCAATTTTTTTTTTTTTTTTTTTTTTTTTTTTTAATTTGCGCCTCTGTATCTTATCAGGATTCACCTACTCATCATTATAAAAAAAAGTAAGGAATAAAACATTTTGACGGCATTTTTGTTGTCGAGCCGTACACAGCATCCTCCAGTTCCTCCTGTCCATCTTCGTTCTTTGGTTGATATGGCATGAATTGCTTGGGCCTCAAAGAGAAGAAGAAAAACATCCGATGTGATCTCATAGCTACAGGAAGGACATCATGAAGATGGACTCGAGGCTCAACAAATCGACACGGACGAAGAGGGACTCGAGGATGTTCAATCTGACAAGAAATAGAAGGAGCGCATTCCTGTTCCAAACCGCTTCTTCTAATTAAAAAGCTAATACTTTTTCATATTGCTCAACTGTTTCCTTGCCTTGATTTTTTTTTGTTACCTAGATTAGGTTCTAACGGCGCGCTCAGATCCAAGATCAGTTATCGGCACCAGGAGAAGGGCCAGAGACAAGCATGCCTTATGCCACTGCTCTGGGGGAGGGGAATGGCATCTTGATCAGCAAAGCTAAGAAGCACAAAGAGCTGGAAAAGCACAGGGTACTAATCCTCTTTGACGCCACTAAAATACGTCCTACATTTTTTTTTTTACACAGATTGAACATGCGGTAACTTTATTTAACGCGCCAAATCAGCAAAGAGCTGACACTTCAATTGGCGCTTGGTTTAAAGAACCTCGCCAGGGGTTGAGCAGTCGCCACCTTTTTCCGCTTGCTACCCGCTGCTCCTCCACGCCCTGACCCCGACGTCGCCGAAGATGATGAAGCACTACGTTTAGGTGCCTCATTAGAATTCTGAGACTGAGTCGAATTGCTCTGTCCTTGCAGTTGCTGACGCTGTTGCTGCCGTTCGAGTTTCCCTTGCTTCCTGTCATCCTCTAACACACTGAGCGCGAAATGATAATCTGTGTGCTGTTCCCATTCGTGGATCGGGATTTGTTGGCCGGGTGCGGGGCACTGAGTGCAAAGCAGCATAGCTGGCGCGGAAGATGTCTCGTCCTGCGCTGGTGGCGGTGGTAGTAGAGGTGAGTGCGGTGGTCTTGATCCAGTACTTGAGGGAGATGACAAAGGCGTGATAGCAGCCTCATGGATCTCGCTCTCATTGCCCATGGGCCGAAAGAACCGCCGCCTCACTTCCCTTTCCTTAGACTCGGCAGGCGGATGTATCCGATCATCCAGTCCCGACTTGCTCTTCACCTCCTCCATCTGCCTGGGTTGCGTTGATACGGCCATTGTCGACGGCTGTGCAGACGCCTTGGAAAAGAACTTTGTAATGTCACCCATCGCACTATCATGCCCGCCCGCGAAATTCGACACCGTCACCGTCAAAAGAATAAGCGGCAAGACGGCTCTCCCCCTCCCATTCTCACTCTCCTTGATCAACTTCAACAGTGCGCCCCATATCTTTTTGGCCATCCCCTCAACTCCACCATACTCAAACCGACTCGGCAGCGGCATCGACCTAGTCCCCTTATGCCGGACCTGAATACTCGCCTTCGGATCCTTCCCCTCCATCTCCTTGACCGCCTTGGGCCCACCAAAGAACCCCAGCGAGATTGTCTTAGGCCACCGCTCCGTTTCGTCAAACTCCGCATGCATCCGAGCCTCCAACTCCAAACAAACCGAGGATATCCAAAACTGAATCTCTTCCACATCATTCAGCGCCGGAATGAAAGACTTGTGGGACGTCATGGATTTAGATTTGATTTTCCTGATCCCGATATGATCGATCCCACGACACCATTGCCAGAGTTCTAGTCCTGCCTGGTCACCGTATCGTTCTTGGAGTTGGCGGAGCGGGACGGGCCAGAGTTCTGAGGCCATTTCGATGTTGTAGTCGGTTTTGATTTGTTTCCCGAATTTCCCACCTAGATTGCGGATCTTGGAGATCTTGAGGTCGTGCAGCAGATCCGGTATGTACTTTGGCAAAATAATCGTCTATTTCATAGTAGACATGAACATTAGCGACAGCATTCTACTTGGCATGAAATGGCCATTAACACCAAAATAATTGAAGGTACCTGCTGGAAGGGCTTGTTCATGCCAGAACCCAGTTTGGCCAAAAGTCGGTTGTTGGCAATGCCAGCAGAACAGGTGTATCCGAGCTCATCCTTGACAGTCTGCCGAATCTCGTTACAATACTCGGCCGCCTTCAAGATCTGCAGCTCGGCCCAGAACTGCTCCTCGAACGTGTCGTCCGGGATTCCGTAGAAAGGCTGCAGGTACTCTCTCCTCTGACGACGCTCCTCTGCTTCGGCCTCCTTTTTGCCCTGCAGTTCCTCCTCGGACTTTTCATCCGCAACTCCTTCATCATGTTGAGGTGTATGTTCCTGAACGACTGGTTGGTGCTGGATAGTGTCACACTCTGTTGGTTTTGAAGGCTGACTCCATGTAGTCCCCAAGTCGTTCTCCAGGTCATTGAGATCCAGATCAAAGTCGTCATATATCCCATGCTCATATTCGCTCTTGTATCCATCATTCTCCTCATCATAGCGGTTGACATCCTTAGCGTCTACATGTTCCTCCACAACTTCCTCGTTGCCATCATGATCCAGATCGCCATTCTCTGTCTCAAACTCCTCCTCTTCCTGCTCATCCTGAATACCGTCCCAATCCCCAGTCTTATCCTCCTCATCATCATCATCATCATCGTCACCCAGAAACACACTCGCACCAGCAGCAGACCCCTTCCCTTCCCCATCCTTAGTCATTCCAAACACAACCCCCGCATGCGAATAATCCCGCTTCCAATCCATCAACACCGCAGCCTCCCGATCCCATTTCGACAAATCCGCGCCATATTCATCCATGATCCTCTGGTTAACAACATCAGTTACGTCCATGAAGACTTCGTCGAGCCCTCCCTTTTGATGTTTGGCCGTGAACTTTCGAAAAACGTTAAAGATCTTGGCAGACGCTTTGCGGTAGGGGTCGAGGGAGACTTTGTGGGTGTATCGGGATGGTGAGGGGTAGTAGTCTGGTTGCGCGTCACCTGGTCCCAACGTTGCCACATGAGCACATACGAGTTCTATTAGCAGAGAAGAGGAAGGCGTTAAAACACCTTCATAACGCAGGCACGAAATAACACGTCAAAGAGATGCTTGACATCCCAAGTAAAGTACCTGGACAGAGCAACTTGGCGTCAAAGACGTTGTGGTGGAGACGGGTGATGCCTGATTTTCGGGCTGCATAGTTGACGGCGATAATGGCGTTCCATTGCTGCGAGACCAAAGGCACATCGGCCGAGAGGCCTAGTCTGATTTGCTCTGTTTGAGCACAGATCGCGCGTCAAAAGAGAAAGTAGGGTTAGTGGTGCTATTGCTGCCTTCGTGCTGATACCGTGCAACTGCAGTGTCATTCTTACCAACTTGTGCGAAGAAACAATCTATGCAGGAGCAGAAAACAGACCAGGAACAAGGCAAGTTAAAAATTGGTGGCAAATAACGTAAAGTGACTTCTTTCGACAATAGCGCACGTCTCCATGCGAACGAGGCAAGGTCAATGCCTATGACCAACTTACCGAGGTCGATGTGTAGAAAACACTTTCGCCGTTTCAATATCGCTGGCACCTGGACACGCGTTCCTGTTGTTGTTGTGTTGGTGTTAGTTGTTGCCATTCGGAATTCGCGAAAGAAGAAGAGACAATCGACGTGAAGTGATAAGCGGGTTTCTTTTGAGGAGAGTCAAGAAGAGCAAAGCCACACAAAAAATCATTCTGAGAGATCCGAATGTGGATATCGAACCGATGGTGGTGGATCTTGTCCAAGTGCCACACCAATGTGCATGCTTCCCCTGGATCGACCCTGTCTCAGGATCCGATATGGAACTTTTACTACCTTATGAATATTGGAACTAAGGCCTTACCGACTCCTGAGTCCCAATCTATTGTGTCAGTCTAGGTTGACGGAATTCGTATGCAAATGGACATTCCTGTCTGTGCGAACTGTGCCTGCAGATCACTCCACAAGCAATTGAAAGGGAGAGGGAGAGGGAGAGGGAGAGAAAAGGGTTGCAAATGAACAATTGAGAAAAAAGGCGTTCGATCTGTGAGTGAGAGTAATTGTGAAGGAGTATCCCTGTCATTGTCAGTGACCCAGGAACCAGCAGGGTTGCATGCCTGCGATGAATAAAAATAGAAACAGAAAATACGGGGAAACGTGTGAAAAAAAATGAAGGTGGTAAGGAGTCCCAACGGCTTTTGTTATTTCAATTTAACCCGCCATAGGACGGACCTCTTCGCATCCGGTGCTTCCGTCTGTGTTCCTCTGTAGTCTATGCAATGCCCTGCCCACAGCCAGCAGGTCCGCTCACTCAAAGTATCCCACGCCTAGCCTGGCCCGGTCTTCTTCCCCATAAAAAAGAAGGGACAGGAAAAACCACATACACGAAAATCCATTCTCAGTCTGCCTGCATGCCTGTCCATTCAATTACCACACAAATGAGCTAAAAACGCCCGGTTCTGGCATGTTCTTTCCTCTCTCTCTCACCCTCTGGGTCTGTGTCTCTTCATGACAGGGTTATTTTTATGCCTGTCCTTCCGTTTGCCCGTGGGCAACATTCACGTTTTGTTTGCTCACTTTTTTTTCGTTTTCGTTCCCGTTGGTTCCTCTAATTTCGCGAGAAGCTTAAAAAAAACGATGCGGGTTTGCCTCTTTTGGGTGGGAGACCCCGTTAGTTACGACCTGTGAGTGGACAGACAAAGGCGGGGGTATTAGGCACGGGTAAGAAAGGGGGAAGGAATTGACGACACGAAGGAAAGGAAGGGAGCTGAGTTGTTTTGCTATTTTCCTTTGCGTTCCGATCCCATGTCAGCAACATTGAAACACGACTAGCAAACAACAAGCGCCTTGATCCTCAGAGTCAAAAGAAAAGAAACTCAAGGAACGAAGAAGAAAATTGGTGATGAGACATGGGTAGGAGAGATGTATCCAAGCCGAGACAAATTGAGAGGACGGGACAGATAGGTAGGGCTGGATGAAGCAAATAAGTCAACTGCATTCCTGTTGAGATCTCAGATGAGTGAGACTCTTCCTCTCTTGAATATTTGTCTGTCTGTCAGTGTGTAGGTGTGAATGTGTCTCTTCCTGGCGCCCAAGAGAAGCGGCCGGAAGGGGTCTATGAGTTGATGTGATTGGACAATGGGTGCCCCGCTGTATGAAAGAACAGAGTAATGACGTTGGATCAAAGGCAGTCACCCATCCGATGAACAGAAACCATAAAACATGGATCCAGTTCCGCCGTCGTACACTTCTTCTTTTCTTTTTCTTCTTCTCTTCATCCCCAACACACCCCTTCACACTACCCCCAACCAACACTTCAAAATGTCTATCAAAGTCGGTATCAACGGGTACGTACTCTCCTCTTCTTCCTTTGTCTTGCCTTGCTTCTCCTCCACGATCAACTACACTTCCACTCCTTGCATACGCACGCACACTCTCACCTCCCGCCTTTGAACACAAAAAAGAAAAAAAAAACCTCGTTTTCATTTTCGCGTCACCCATTGTTCTCACACAAAGGAACAGTAACGGTGACCGAGCCACCTTCCTCCTTCTCTGCCCCGCATTGTTCCTTCGCATGCATCAACCTCCTTTCCTCCGTTATGCATTTTTTTATGCGAACGTGCGCACCAAAAAAAGTGGCCCCTGATGACTAACTGCCACCCTCGTTTTTCTTCGCAACAACAGATTCGGACGCATCGGTCGTCTCGTTCTCCGCGCTGCTCTTGCCAACAAGAACGTCAAGGTCGTTGCCATCAACGATCCCTTCATCGATCTTGACTACATGGTACGGATTCTTTCTTCTCTCGACTACCTCGCGTTTTTCGGATCCCCAACAACCGATTATGTGCTCACGCTTTTTTTTCACGATCGTGTGATAATTGTAAAAATGAATAGGTCTACATGTTCAAGTACGACTCCACCCACGGTCGCTACAAGGGCACCGTTGAGGCCAAGGATGGTCACTTGGTCGTCGATGGCCACAACATCGTTGTTTACAACAGGTAATTTTCATCTTTCTATTATTTTCTATGCATGTCTCTCTTTTCTGTATATTTGTAACAGGATGCTTTGTCTCAGTCCAAGCAACCGGTCCAGTCCAGGTCCCACGTCCTTTTCTATCATTCTCCAACACATACGCCCTACGCCTAAAACAATACAGGACAAGGACACAGAAACGAAGAAGAGAGACATGACAAACGTTGATGATTCACCTCTCAGTATCACGATGACGATGAGCCGCATCTTTGTTGATCTTCTATTGGATTTCTATATCGACGACAACAACAACTACTTCCAGCAACCAACATTTTTTACCCCAACAACAACATCAACCTTCGCCATCACAATCAATTGAACACCGTTCTCACATATGACTCTTCCTTTCTTATCATCCCATCCAACAATAGCTTGAAGCCCGAGGAGATCAAGTGGGGTGCTGCTGAGGCCGAGTACGTCGTCGAGTCGACCGGTGTCTTCACCACCATCGAGAAGGCCTCCCTCCACTTGAAGGGCGGTGCCAAGAAGGTCGTCATCTCTGCCCCCTCTGCTGACGCCCCCATGTTCGTCTGCGGAGTCAACCTGGATTCCTACAAGACCGAGTACAACGTTGTCTCGAACGCCTCCTGCACCACCAACTGCTTGGCCCCCCTCGCCAAGATCATCCACGACAACTTCGGCATCACCGAGGCCTTGATGACCACCGTCCATGCCACCACCGCCACCCAGAAGACCGTTGACGGACCCTCGGGCAAGGACTGGCGCGGCGGCCGTGGTGCCGGTGCCAACATCATCCCCTCCTCCACCGGTGCCGCCAAGGCTGTCGGTAAGGTCATCCCCGAGTTGAACGGAAAGTTGACCGGTATGGCCTTCCGTGTCCCTACCCCCGATGTCTCCGTCGTCGATTTGACCGCCCGCCTTGCTACCCCCGCCACCTACGAGCAGATCAAGGCCGCCATCAAGAAGGCCTCCGAGAACGAGATGAAGGGCATCATGGGCTACACCGAGGATGAGGTCGTCTCGACTGACTTCATCGGTGACACCCACTCCTCCATCTTCGATGCCAAGGCCGGTATTGCCTTGTCCGACACCTTCGTCAAGCTCATCTCCTGGTACGATAACGAGGTCGGTTACTCCAACCGTTGCGTCCAGTTGATCGAGTACATGTACTCCAAGGACCACTAAATTGTCCGCACCCTCCTCTCTTCTCTTGCGCATATAATCCTCTCATTCACCGCCACCGAGCAATCTCTCTTTCGAGTTCTTGCTGCAGTGCATAATTCACAGAATTGTCCTAATCCCATGTAAATAAAATACAACATAGTACTCTTACAAAAATTGCAGCAATGGCTTCGATGAATGATTAATGGTCACCAAAAAGACGTTGGGGAAGGACTTTCTGTATCAAAGTAAATGCCTACAAGGGTATCGATATCGATGAACCTCTGTTGTTATCTTCTAATCGATTCTCCCTGTGTCCTTGTGTGAGCTCAAAGAGAAAATTGGTACTAAATCAAGCAGTCCCCTGCCACTGAATTTGTTGTGGAGCGACCAGAGGAGAATAAAAAAATCTTTTTCTAACGGCGAACTTTGTCCTCTGTGAGAACCGAGATGCAGCGATTAGAACTCTCTTTATCGCGTATCGCGCTGATAAGGGAAGTACGAGTAAGTACAAAGGCTTTATCCAGTAATCGTGTTGTGGAGAAACACGTACCGTATCATCATCGTCATCGTCCACTTTACGATCGGCGTTTTTTTTTAGTTTCTTTATCTTTATTATTTGCCAGTCCTTTATCTCGCTCGCCGTTATAGAAACGCGCCGAGTCGGCTGCCACTTGACTGTTCAATTTTTCGATACTTTTGTTCCATCGCATTCTTTTTTTTTTTTGTTTTGTGATCTCTGCGCTCTTTCGACTGATAGTCAACCTGATACCTGACGGTTCCTGAAAAAACGCCACTAAATCTTCGCGTCGATAAGAAATGTACCCTCACTTTCTCTTCAAGCCACCTTCTTTTCAATCTTCCTTTCCTCGTTTTGCTCTCTTTCTTTTTTTATTTCTTTTTTTTATTTCTTTTTTTTATCCTTGTTCTTTTCTGTTTCCTTGTTGTCATTCTTTCCTCGAGGAAGAGGGAATACTCCCATCCAAGTCCCTGTCGCCATCCATCAAAAGAGTTATCTCGTATGTATTCAAGTCAACGACTTGGATCCCCTCCCCTCTTGTTCCAAATCTCTATGGTGGCATCTCCAACTCCAGCTACAGAGACAACTGCCTCTCCGTAAAGTTGGGCGGCCATGAACCTTGCCTGAGCATAATACACGAAGCCACCAAAATGAAATGAACCAGCTTTGCGCCAAGACGGGACACGGATGCAGATATGAACGGGGAACTGACAAGATGTAGGCGATGACTGGAAGGAGATGTTATTACGAAAAAGAAAAAAAGTAAAGTAAACACAAGCATGATATATAGAAACGTGAAAATTAAGTCTATGGTATCTTAGAAGGGCATAAAAAAAAGGAGAATGAAAAGGATGAAAGGGGAGGGGAAGAATGCAAAGTAAAAAAATACACAAAGAGTTACTATTTAAAACAACTCAACGACAATGTCGCCACTGCTGTTCTTGGCCATGATCAACCCAACACCTTGTCCATAAGTCCCAATCAACTCCCGCGTCATGAACCGCCACTCCTCCTCCTCCCGCTTCCGCTGCTTCTCTGACTTATTACTACTGACCCCATTCACACTGCTGGCAGACCCCGGTGATCCTCCATCGTTAAGCGACCCTGTCGTTGATTCTGCCCTCGAGTTGTGCTCAGATCCGTGAGTTGATGATCCACCCGACCCTGCAGCTGAGGGGGGCTTATTGGCACTGCTGGTGTAGATGCCCTTCTTGAAATGGAGGTACTGCTGCGAGTGTGTCGAGACCGGCGACAGCGGCGGAATACTATGATGATCATCCTGACCGCCCCAAGATGACGTCGTCGTCCCCTGACTCGATGACCTCGACGACAAGACATTCGACAGATAAGACCCCGGCGAGGGTAAGGTCGCCGTCCCGGAATGAATACTCAACGGCTCCGTCGGCGCAAAGAACGTCGGCACTTTCCGATCACTGGCCGACGGCAATGTCAACACCGCGTCCTCAATCACCGAAAACTCGGGGTCCTCCACAAAGATCTTTCCATAATGTGTTCGTGTCTCCAACCGCCCCTGGAACGACCTCGACATCTGGATCCGGGTTGCGCCTCCGAAATTGATAAAGTTGCCCAACACACGTTGTTGCTGCTCTGGTGCGACCGCCGCTGCAGCGGCCACAAGGGCAGCAGTCGTTTCGCTAAGGTGGAGTTTTACCTCGAGTGGTGAACATTGTGTCTTGGCTTCGACTGTAAAAGGTCCGAAGATATCGGACCCGTCAACTTCGAGATCGAGTCGAGAGTTTGCTGTGGAACAGATGACGCGCGGGGAGGGGAGTTGGTCGTCGGTGTTGAGGAGGTGGACGTTCGCGTTGACTTTTCCTGACCGCGCATGGGCGACAAGTCGTGCGACGCTGAACTTGCCTATGATCCCACCCTGATTCGTGTTGTTGATCGTCGCCAACTCTCCGTAGAACCCCTACATTAACCATATCCAACGATCACATTAATAGTTAGAACAAAGGCAAAGTACGGTAAATACACACACAAAGAAGAACAAAAAGAGACGGAGTAACTTACATCAATGTTGGTGTCCCCACGGCCGATATTGATGTTAAGACACCGAATAAAAGTATGGCTAATATCTCCAATCGCAAGATCCAAATTTGCGCCTTCAATCGTAAAGGACTCCAGACTATCGAGCTGTCGTGGGATAGTAACAAACACCTGAAACGTAACCGCCTTCTCCAGCTTTTCCTCTAGAGGTGTATGGATCGTGTACCGGTACTGGTTCCCGTCCTGGACTGGCTCCAATGCGGCTGCGTTCTTGATGATCGCGCCCTTGGCCTGTACACTTGTCCGGATCTGAATCATGTCCTCGTTGCCGCTCACTATCGTGATCTCTCCCTAATATTTGTCACAAATGATGTATAATGAAATGCATGTAATTGTGGTTAGCATCGGTAACAGGAAATTGCAAATGTGAGTGTGAATGCAAGACCAAGACAACAGCAGGTAAACCGGGCATTGGACGCCCAAATGAGAGCCGAGCATTTCAGCGACTGCATGAGAGAGAAAAACATCAACAACAGGCGATGAATGGGTGGACTGTCGCAATAGACTGAAGGCTGAAGGTAGGTTTGGAATGTTGCGGGATGTATTGCAAGAGATAGTTGATGCACAAACAAAAAAAAGAGGGCATGTAGTTGTGCGACAAACAACAACGAAATCACATTCACTAAATGTTGGAGCACCCAATTAGATGCGTTGTTTTAGCAGAGTTAAGAAAGACGAGATTCTCAGTCCTCTCCTTTTCATTCAACTTACTCGTTAAGCGTGTGAATGAAAGGAACAAGTTGGTCGCCAAGGGAAAAACAAATCCCCTTCCCATCCCCAACCGCATATTGCTCACCACCCCAGCTCACCGAAACGAAAAATAGGAAAAGAAAGGAGCAAAGGATAATAAGCATGACACATCGCGACACATCCACTCACACACCATTGCTTCGATTTCCTGTCAGGAATGGTCCACTTTTCTCTAGAACATTTTTTTCTTCACAAACCGAACCCAATCCGCACGAAAACAGAAAGGCTCTCAACAAGGGTCAACTCACAACACCGGCGATAAAGAAACTCGACAAACCCGTCCATCGTGGCACGAAGGAAAAAAATTTGATTTTTGGTTTTTGAACAAGCGTAGAGAGGGAGCGGATTGTCGTGCAAAAAAAAGGGAGAGGGATATAACAAATCCTTTTCTTTCTTTCCTTCCTTCTACAAAGGTGGTACATCAATCACGCACGGCGCTCTCATAACCACATCCACTTGCTTGCTCGCTATGTTCCCCTTTATCATCGCAGGTGCTTTATCCGGCTTCCGGAATGAAAAAGGAATCGAGAAAATAAAATGTAGGGGCTGGACCCTCAAGAGAAGGAATGGGGAATGGAATGTGTTTGATGAATGTCAACAACCATCTCAAGGGTAGGATAGCGAAAAAGAAAACTATAAATCAAGAATTGAATATCCACTTGCAGAATCGGATAACGGGTTGTCGCTTGGCAAAAGCGTGTGGGAACAGAGGCCAAGGGTGTATGGGTTAGATGAATAGATGAAAAGAAATGTATGAGCTCTTGTGTCGTTCATGTTGGGCATGTATTTGTGGTAATCCACGGTAGATACAGTGTATGCCGAGAAAACAAAAATGGGCGAGGTGGGCTAGAAGGCTGAGAGCATTCGACCATTCATCCCTTCCTTGGTCAAACGATGTGCTATTTCCAGCCTCTAGTAATTACGCCTGATGCACACGCTTCTTCCTCTTTATTCCTTGCCTTCAAGAAGATGCGATTGTGGCCACATCCATCAAAGGGATGCTCAATTGGTCGGACAAGACCATGAAAATACAAGGAAGCGAAAGGATGCAAACGTAGGAAACATAAGATTACAGCATGAGCGTGTGAAAGGAGTTTCCCGACAAACACCGCGTGTTTACTATACAACGAAACAACAATATCTTCAAGGACGTTTTCAAACGAGAGGGAAAAGAAACCAAAGAAAGAGGGGAGCCAGAAACCATATCACAACAACGCGCTGGACACTTTCCACACAATACAAGGAGCAAGAAACACTAGCAAACAAGTGCTCATTATCTTTTTGTCATATCAGACGAGCTGCGAGGGAAGGGAAGATTGAGAAGGCGTGTTGTTGTTGTTGGTGTGAAGGGAACATGTGTCCAATGTTTTCTTTGTTGATGCTTGCCCAGAGCAAGTGAATGAGAGCAAAAAAGAACACGGCCCGAATTTGAGTTCATGACAACCGAGAGGGGTCAATATGGAGGGAGGGAACAGTCAGCAATGAAGAGATATCATTAAGACAAGGGAAGGAAAGAGGGAAGGGAAAAAAGAGCTCGATTCGAGGAACCCTTTTTCTTCCTTTATGAACATGGGAATGAACGAGAATGAAAGAGGGCTGGTGAAGGGTGCTACTTCCTCGTTTGTTACGGCTAATTCGAAGCGTAGACAACCTCATTTTGGTTTTCCTTCATTTCCAGATCACAACCATGCAGCATGCAAAGCCCTTTTTTTTTATCCGAACCTGAATACATCCACTCTTTATGCAGGAACCAACACAAACCATTGTCCGTCTCCTAACCTGACCACTTCCCGGATAACTGCTACTCCTCATTATCAGCGTCATGCCGCCTTCGTTCTTTTTTAGTGCCGTATGACTAAGAAATACGCTAGAAGCGCACTGAGAGATAAAAATGGGCAAAGTGTAGTGGTGACAATACTCGGTGCTATTACCTTGGCGAGTCCGACGACGTTGATGGTAATGTTGGAACAGAGTTCTGCGCTGATCTGGACGTCCTCGTTGTCGTACCGAGCCTGCAAGAGTGGTTTTTGAAAAATGCCCATTTTGTTGTTGTTGTTGTATGTTGTTGTGAAGGATTCAAGTTGTCAGTTGCTCAGAGTGGGCGTTAAATTAGAAGGGAAGGAATTGCTGCGGTTTGTCGTTGTCGTTGTGTTGAGTTATTGTTGAGGGAGAAGGAGACGCTGCGTTTGTTGTGTCGAGGGGTGTGTGTATGAGAGTGAGAGTGAGAGTGAGAATGAGAAGGGATGAGAGTGAGGATTGATGCAAAATGGTGTGAAGAGAAGCAATGTGGAATTAATAACAAATCGTAAAATTGGATGCGAGCGAACGTTGTCAATGAAGAAGTTACGACGAAGAGGAGAGAAAAGAAAAAGAAGGGAAAAAGAGCGAAATTAATGGGAAAAGGTCAGCGTGGCTAGTACAACAACAGGGCACACATACACTCGCACACACAACAAACAAACAAACCATCATCATCATCGAATAAGGAGTACATTGCATCCTCCCTCTACGCCATTGATCGGTGGACAATGGTCTCGGTCTTTACTCTTGCAAAAACAAGGGCCACCAACTAGGCGAAGTGGACCAAGGGATAAACTTTGAGAGAAAAACGCAACAAAAAAATGAGCGAAGTGGAAATGAGTTCACAACCATAATGCTCAAAACAACAGCGATGGGAAATCTGAGTTTTGTTTCTTGGAGATGAAGGATGGAAGGATGCCGCAGAGAAGAAGAAAGGGCCAGACTGTCTGGGCGTAACGGTTGAATCGATAATGAACAAAAACAAATAATGAGACAGGCAATCGGGAATACTCATGTACTATGTCATGCCATGCAACAGAAGCCTTCCCTTACTTTACTCTTCACTCACTCAACTCACCCCCCCACATAAACATACGCAAGCCTGCTGATAGCTGTTTGTTCAGCTGCTGCATGCATGGCAATCAACGAGAATTTGTCCTGTCTCTCACACCACACGCTGCTCACTCGGAAAATATGACATTTGTTTGGTGTAGTGTCTTTCGAAAGGCTGGATGCTTGGCGTAGTTGTCGATTGTCAATTCCTTCCATATCCAGCGTTTTTACCTACCTTCTCTAACAGAGACAAAAAAATGTGAGAAATTCTTCCAACCACACATGTCCTGTTCTGCCCTGCGTCATCTCCCCTGCTTCTTTACACCTATCCATTCCTTCCTTTGCATATCTCCTTTCCCTTGAGGAATTTCTCGTCTTTGTTTCCCTTGGCCGTTTTTCATTTTTGTTATCTTCTTTCACCTTCAGACGTATACAATGAAAAAAGTCAGAGTCAATCGGATAATCGGGATGGAGATTGACAAGGACAAAATACGTGGTTGTTTAAAACGGTACAGTACAAGAGTACTAAAAGGTATCAAGCACCTCTTTCGAAAGCGCAATGGTTCCTTTCTGCCTCCTCCTTACTTTCATTTCTGATCCCCGCAAATGAAACGAAGGTCATTTTGTTTGTTTGTTGACACCATATCTTCAACAACAACAACAACAACAACAACATCACCTCTTGCCTCACTACCCCGTTATCGTCGCAGCCTACAATAAACTGCGCTCGTTCTTCCGACTGGTCGACAAGACTGTCAACGGACGGTAAGGAGGGGGATGTTGGTTGATTCGAAGAGGTGCAGTCAAGCAAGCGATGCGATGCTTACTTCATTTGCGACACCCGGGCCACCATTGCAACTCATACCGACAAATACCATTTCTCTTTGTCCATGGACCAAACAAACAGCAAAGAATCAAGCGATGAGGAAATGCAACAGTCGATGGTACCAAAGAAAACAACATCAAATGACCACGATTTCTAAAAAGTGCTCTCAAAAACGAGATCCTCAAACCCTTTCCTCCCATCGCAAGAAAGAGTCGAACCACTTGGCAGTCCTTGTGCTCTCATAGCTCCATCCATTCATCGCTGGTGTCTGGTTAATCTGTCTGTCGAGTGTTCTGTGGCAATTTGCTACTCCATATTATTTTCGCAATCGCTTCCTTGTTTGGGCAAGCTGGATGCACTGGATATACAGGGTTAAATGCGTGCATGACCGAGGGAGCATGTATACATTACACCCTTCACTTGTCCTGTACAGTACATTAAAAGAAAGAGCGGCGGAGGATTTCTGTGGTCCGGGAAGTTTTTTATGCGCCAAACCCTTTCTCTCTCGCTCATTCATTCACCCTCATCACTTTCTAACTATTTTCAATGTCAGCCTAATTCATTTACCGCGAACCATACTTTTCGAGACCAACCCAACCAACGCCGTTTGTCTTTCCTCACCACCCTACTGTTGAGTTGACCCTATTTTGGCTTTTCTTCTTCCTCCGTTCTCAATCACCCCATCGCATTCACAGACAAACATTGCCAAAACGGCCCATTTTGATGTCTCAGCGTTTAAGGTACCTCATTCAATCCTATGTACAACTAAAATTACTGGCGAGCAGTGACAATGGTGAGGAGGGGGTTGGTCATAGGAATAGTAACCGAGGGTTTTGGGGTCGCGGGTACTTGACCAGGCACCAGTTTCAAATCGTATCGTTGTAGTAGCATGCAAGAAGTCACCAACGCCTCCAGCGTTGCAAATGTTTGTCCCTAATGGTAGTAAATAATAAAGACGAGATGAGTTCGGGTCAGGGTAGCATTGCGTCAGTAAAATAAATATGTGGAAGCCATATATGAGCATTGCCAATGTCGATGCAGTACACGACTTACGAGACAGAGACGAGGCCCTGCATTGAACGAGGTGAACTTGTATGGACTCTCCGCTTTAAACTTGCCAAATGGACTAGTATTCGCCTTCGCTCCTTCTCCTGGCAGAGCCCCATAATCAATCAACCACCTCTCAGGAACAAACTGCTCCGCATCCTCCCCCCAAACTTTCTTATTCCTGCCCAAACAATACGACGAGATCCCAATCACATCCCCCTTATACACTCTCAACCCACCTGGCATTATATCATCATCAACAGCCATCTTCACGTTCTTTGGGACTGGTGGGTACAAGCGAAGGGTCTCGTGGAAGACTGCCTTGAGGTAAGGGAGCTCATGCATCATGGTTTCGTAGGTGTAGGAATGACCGTCCTGGAAGACGGTGTCGATCTCGCGGACGAGGTTCTTCATGACGCGAGGATGGGTCATGAGGAGGTAGAATTGCCAGGTGAGGGTTTGAGCTGTTGTATCGCGTCCCGCGCTACGGAAAAGAGAGAAAGAGAAAACATGTGAGTGGGAGGTAGTATCGGGAGCCTAAACAACGCGACTACTAGAAAAAATAACGCAAAGAAAAAAAACTTACATCATGAAGTTGACAAAGACATCCCGGAGCTCAACATCTGTCAACTTGGTCCCATCCTCCGCAACATGATGAATAAAATGATCCAACAAGTCCCTCGGCCTCTTCTCCCTCTCTTCCTCCGTTTCCGCTCTCCGCTTCTCAACCGCCATATACCCAAACCTATCCAACACCCCAATCGCCTCCCTCAACTTCCTTTTCTTCCCAGGAATCACTCTATCCGTTAGGAACCAAAACGGATTCGACGTCCTCGAATCAACATTCGCCGTCAAGTAATCAAACGCGTCTCCAAACTCATTCGGCCCCTCGCAGGTCA
Source organism: Linnemannia hyalina (assembly GCA_019671135.1). Classification (NCBI taxonomy): domain Eukaryota; kingdom Fungi; phylum Mortierellomycota; class Mortierellomycetes; order Mortierellales; family Mortierellaceae; genus Linnemannia; species Linnemannia hyalina. Next base: position 583,096 of record JAHRHY010000001.1, read on the forward strand.
ACGCATTAAACTCCAACCCGAACGTCAACTTCCCAAACGCGTCCAATGTAAGTTTCAAAAACTGTTCCTGTAAATCCACTGGTCGATGGAGGAGACGGTGGCGGTCAAGGACAGAGCAGAGGTCGAGGCCGGTATCCTGGAAGGCTCCCGAGACGAGTTGACGGTAGAGTTTTGTGGTAAAGATGTTGGCGGCGGTTTTGCGGTGGAAGCGCCAGTCTTCTTGATCAGAGACAAAGATTCCGCGTCCGAGGATGTCCTTGAGTTGGTCACTGAAGATCGATCCCTTGATATAGTTATTGAAGTTCGCTATAGATGTAAAAATTGAGAAGAATGGTTAGATATATGCTAAAAAGTAGGCGAGTAGAAAAGAACAGCGAGGAGATGAACTTACTCTTAAGGACATGCTCAAAGTGCTCAGGAGTGTTGACCAAGATAACCCTCCCAAACAGCGGAATCGTCAACGAAAAGAAATCCCCAAAATGCTTAAACGCCGTGTGCAAATGGCCAAGGGAATCATCACTATTCTTCAACATCTGTGGCATGTTTCCCAACAAAGGAAACCCCTTGACAGCTTTGTCTTTGAGGTCGGGGCGGGCACGGGTGAGGAAGGCTCGGTTGGGGTACTTGATGATGGCGCCGAGGAAGAGGCCAATGGTTGCGAGGATTACGTATTCGAAGAAGGACCGTTTGCGGTTGTGGAGTTGCCGTTCGATGAAGCGACGCAGGCCTATGAGGGTCATTGTGTTGTTGGTTGTGGTACTGATTACAGATGTCATTTTAAAGAGCAGTGGGTTGGTTTGTTGGTTGGTGTTGCGTGCTTATTGTTCGGTGGCTGTGGTGGGTATGTGGGTGATTAAATACACGTGCTTTGCGAATGAAGGTGTGGGCGAAGTACAAAGAGGAGAGAGAGAGGCAAGGAACTACAGCAGGGGGAATAAGTTGTGGAAGTCGGAGATGAGGCGAGTAAGAGTGTGGACAGTCAAGAGAGGATAGATCAAAAACAGAAAAGAAAAAAAAAGAAAAGAGGGGAAGATCCAGACTCACCCATCTCTTTTATTCAAGAAAAACTAACGAACAGTAAAAAAAGAGCGTTTGGGGTGAGAGTCAAATCGCTAACCCGCAGACAGACAGACAGACAGACAGACAGACAGACAGACAGACAGACAGACAGACAAGATCCCCCCTTTCTCCCCAAGCGAGCCGATGGTGCTGTTGTTGTGTGTCAATGCAAGTCTCTGCGACAACAACAAACCATAAAACAAATTGCTGGTTGGAGATGTACGAGGAAGGAAAGGGGGGCTGACCGCGATCCAATTGCAAGCGTAAACAAATAAACAAAGACCCCCCGGCCGATCCATGATTCTTACTTCAACTTCTTTTTCTTCCCACAGTAGACCCTTACTGGTCAGAGAGTAAGCGCCCAGCAGTAGAAAACGACTGACACATGGTAGCACAACCAGACAAGAGTAGGAAATTCACAACTACAACTATTCTTTTCCCCCACACTCGCCCAAAAAAAACGTGGCACAGTATGGTTTTTTATTAGATGACGGCGTACTACTTATCCCTTGGTGTGATGAGGAATCATTGAGGATGTAGGCGATCAAAGGCGAACGTATCGAGAGAGAACATAGTTGTGCCCTCCTGGGCGGATAGAAGAAAATAGTGTTGGGCATTGAACGGTTGACAACTTTTTTTCTTCCTGGGGTTTGTTGTGGATCGATGGAAGCAGAGAATGGGGACCAGCATCGGCTCGCTTTACGTGATCATCGTCATCATCGTTAACAACCCATTGTTTTTTTATCTTTGTTTTCTCCAGCACATTCACAAGCCGAGCATTACTGTGTTACACACCCATTCGCGAAATGCTCATTTATATGTTTTTATTCTCCACGAGTCCAATGGTTTCAAGTCTCTGGTAACCCGCGAACCGAGCACTGCACCTCTGCGTACCCTCGACCTCTATCGCACACCCTCCATCTCAACACTAGACAGAGATGTACGAAGAAGAGAGCGAAGAATCACCATTTCGTGAAGTCGTTGTCATCATGGATGACTTATTGTGCTGTTTACGGGTCGTGAAGGTCATCAGAGGGTTCAACATTGGCAAAGTGGCAGAGGGTTTGGGTTCTGGGATGGGCTGACCTGGGACCAGTTTGAAGTCAAACTTCTGTAACAGCATACAACTCGTCACCATCGCCTCCAACGTTGCGAACGTTTGGCCCTACGTTTGTTATAGATGTGAAAAAGGTTAAGGGCCAGAATAATAAATTACACGCGGGGAGGAAAGGTGAGGGAAAAGAAAGTCGAGGATACTTACGAGGCAGAGGCGAGGACTGGCGTTGAAGGAGTTGAACTTGAACTGGTTCTCCATCTTGAACTTTCCGAACGGGCTCACACCCTTCATGTTACTACCCTGTTGTTGTTGTGGAGGAGTAGAACGCGTCGCAGGCGATGAACCCTGCTTCTCAACATCCTCCTCATCCACCAACCACCTCTCAGGACAGAACACCTCCGCATCTTCACCCCACACGCTACGGTTCCGTCCCATCGCATACGTCGAAAACGCCACCAACTCGCCCTTGTAAACCACAGTTCCATCAGGGAGGACATCATCCGAGACACACTCCTTGGCGTTACGGGGTACCTGAGGGTAAAGACGGAGAGTTTCGTGGAAGACCGCCTTGAGGTAGGGAAGTTCTTGCATCATGATCTCATAGGTGTAGATCTCGGATCCTTGGAGGACAACGTCAAGTTCTTTGAGAACGTTTTTGAGGATTCGGGGGTTGGCCATGAGGGAGTAGAATTGCCAGGTTAGGGTCAATGCTGTTGTGTCTCTTCCCGCGCTATGTTTTTTTGTGGAATGAAATGTGGAGTAAAGTAATTAGGGCTCTCGATCCATCCTTGGGTTCTCTTCTTCCTCCATAATCCACAGGCATGCATGCGTGCCACAGAAGTGAAACTTACATCATGAAGTTGACAAAGACATCCCTCAACTCCAGATCATTTAACATAGACCCGTCCTCCCTGACATGGTTAATAAAATGATCCAACAGGTCCCTGGGCCTCTTCATTCTCTCCTCCTCCGTCTCCGCCCTCCGCTTATGCACCGCCGAATACGCATACCGATCCAACACCGCAATCGCCCCCTTCAGTTTCCCAATCTTCCCGGGCGTCAACCGATCCAAAATCGGCCACAGCGGGTTAATTACCCTCCCATCAACATTCGCCGTCAAGTAGTCGAATGCGTCCCCAAACTCACTCCGTCCCTCCGTCAACAACGAATTGAATTCAATTCCAAACGTCAGCTTCCCAAATGCATCCATGGTCAACTTCAAGAACAACTGTTGCAAGTCCACAGGCTGGGAGAGAGACTCAGCCTTGTCGAAGATGGAGCAGAGGTCGCGTGCAGAGTCGGTGAATGCCCCTTCGGCGAGTTGGCGGTACATCTTTGTGGTGAAGATGTTTGAGGCAGTCTTGCGGTGGAAGCGCCAGGCGTCTTGGTCCGAGACAAATATGCCGTTCCCGAGGATGTCCCGGAGTTGGTCTCCGAATACTTTACCCTTAATGTAGTTATTGAAGTTGGCTATTTGGGTAAAGAGAGGTTAATGGAGTGAAGAGCAGAAAAGAAGCTTAGGTGAGCGCAATGCGCAGTTGGAAGAGACAAATCGACATCGCACGGACAAATTTGGACGAAGGATAGGGGAAACAAGGAAGGACGGAAGAGTCGGTTTAAAAAATACCGAAAAATCAATACTGCCACATGGTGGAAAACACTCCACAAGAACCAACAAACGGGGGAAAAAAAGGATCAAAGACTTACTCTTGAGGATGTATTCGATGTACATGGGGTGGTTGACCATGAAGAACCGCCCACGGTAAGGCACCGTAATGACATAAATATCCCCTCGCTTCTGAAAAGCCTTATTCAAAACAACCAGCGGGTTCTCCTTGCTGGTCAGTGCCTGAATCATGTTTCCAAAGAGAGGATGTCCGTCGGCGGTGATCTCTTTGAGGTCTGGACGGGCACGGGTGAAGATGGCTCGGTTTGGGTATTTGGCGATAGCAGCGACTAAGAGCGCCAAGGAAGTAAGAGCCACGTATTCCAGAGGTGAGCGATGCTTCTTAGTCATTTGGCGCTCCACGAATCGCTTGACTCCAATGGCGAGCAGGAATATGGCCATTGTTGTTGTTGTTTGTTGGTTTATGTTGTCTTATTGGATCCTTCGGGAGTGTGAGTCCTATGGAGGCGGTGGTGTTTGCTGTTGTTCCGAAAAAAAAGAGAAAGAAAAGAAAGGAAAGGAAGGAAAAGAAAGGGAGAAAAGAAAAGTAGGAAGGAAAAGAATGAGCGAAAATTCGCTCGGGGCTAAGCAATGGCTTTAAATACCGGTTTTTTGTGCATCCTCCCTCGGCTCCTGAATTGGCTTTTTACGGAGAGACAGTGGGACAACAACAACATGCCCACTGCCACACACATGAACAACTGCACGCGTAGGATGAGCTCTCGGCTCGCTTTTAGTAATACAGAATGTGGAGTAAACACGCTGCACCAACATACCCTTGTTTCATGTCGCCCATCCCCTTTGTTTCTTTCTCTTCTCCCTCTAGCATGAAGAAGGAAATAATGAACGCGTCTTGTCTTGGTGAGCCGAATATCGATTGCTTGCATCAAAGAGTTCACTCTGATTCAACAACACACAAAAAACTTTTGGTGGCGTTCTTTTTCTAATTTTTATTCGTGTTGTGCCACATTCTCAACTACTCCCACTCATCAACCGATCCTCCCCATTTCATGGCGCCATAGACCAAGATCTTAACGCGTCTCGGCCGCTTCCTCACGGCCTCTAGAAAGCCACCCCATATCCTCCCCGACGTGCGCATGTTGATCTTTTCCAGTGCTTGACCCCAGACCATATATTGAATCCCAGCACATGTAAACTCGATACTCGAGCAAGTAATCGAGAGCTCCCGCAAGTCCGACAGCGTCAATGCCACATGCTCCATCATCCGGTTGGTCCAGTCCAGATGAGCCTCCAGGATCTGCAGGTTAGGCATCATATGGATCATCTCGATAAACTCTTGCTCGTACTGTGACGCCTGGCAGGCTTCAAAGATCAGACGTAACTCCCGCATTCGTCCTGGTGCAGGGAGGCTCTTGTAGAGACATTGCAGGGTCTCTGCGGAGAGAAAGCGAGGCTGGCAGATATAGAGGGATGAGAGGGAGGTCCACTTGGGGAAGGCCAGCTTGAAGATCTTGGGGAGGACTGGTTCTGAGTTGCGATGGATGCCTAGATGAAAGTGTTGGAGCTCGACACATTCGGCCATGGCGGTCCATTGATCGTCGGCAAGTGACTGGGAGAGATCCAGGGTCAGGGATTTGAGTCGGCCAGAGTCGCGTCGGTAGAGGTAAAGGAGACACTCAAACAGATCAGGTAGGGTGTAGGATTCAGTCTTTTGAAGGGAAATCTGGAAGTGTATGAGATGGTGGGTGGCCAAGAGGCAGGTCTGGAGAATGTCGGCCAGACTGTGGGGGGTCCACCCAGCGTCGGTCATGGACAGATCGGTAATGCGAGAGCCAAGTAGAGACTGAATCAGAAGGACGTTCTCGACACAGGGCAGATCGGCAACGTCGATGTGGAAGAGGTTGCCGCCGCTGGTGTCAAAGTCACGTCGAGAGGTGACGTCCAATGCCCGAACAAAGAGACGGTCGTGGGGAGAGAGGTCCTCGAGGTAGTCGAGCATGCCGGTGTCTTTGAAGGGGTCACTGGGGAGAAGGGGGAGACGTCTGAGCCAAATAGGGAGGGCGATCCTTCTCCAACGTCGACAGACTTGTCGTGTGATGTCAGACAGGCCATCGTAGCAGAATATGTCTGCCAGGATCTCTGCAGGCAGTATATCCATTCTCCTTTTTTTTGTGGGGTGTAATAGAGTTGGCACCGATTGTGGTGGGTGCGAGGGAGAGTAAGAGTGGAGTTGTTGACAGGTGAGGATGGGGGGATAGAAAGATGAGGGTTGAATGGGGTATGATGCTTCTTTTCAAAGTGGGGCTGGTCTGTTCTAAGGTGAACGTATGACGTTGTGAGCAGGGCGTATGTTGAAGTGGGGATGAGGCAAGGGTGATTGAGTGAATGGGTGGATGAGAGAAGGAGAATGAATCAGCCTGAGCGATGGAGAGTGGTGAATGGCATTGCATCCAAGTGTGGGGTGAGGAGGAAAGCACTAAAGAGGGTGAGAAAGGTGAAGGGAGCGATGCACTGATATGACACTGAGTGATCAAATAGAATGACACACCAAGGCTCAACAGTCGCACTCACTCCATCAAGACGTCTCGTCCCATCTGCTGATAGTATCACTGATCGCACGATTCCCTCCGTAGTCACTGTTGATCCACTTCCTGGATCCACTTTTTTTTCCTTCCCTCTTTTCGTTCTACAGAGAGTGAGAGAGGGGACGGGAGCAAGCTTGTATATTGGGATGATATTACTAGAGAAGACAACTGTAAGTAGCACGTAGACATAACGACGACAATCTCAACAATACAATCATTGCAACGGTTCTTCACGTTGACAAGCACAGTCAGGACTGCCCTACCTCTCTCTCTCATTCCATGACATCACATCTATCGTCTGAACCTTGCGCACGGCCAATCGCCGCTTGCAGTCACTCTACTCTCTGTCAGCTGTCTGCGAAAAAGGAAACGCAGATTCAAAATCGACAGAAGGACAGACAGACAGGCTGACACACTTCTTCCCTCCCTTTTTTTTTCTTTCCTTTTCTTTGCCACCGCACAAAATACCCCACGCACACTCGCCTGCGGACAAAGACGACGCAATCAAGCCAACGACATCGAGCAACACATCTCTCAGGACAAGGACACTCTCAACAACGCAACAGCAACGACAACAACAAAAACCTAGACACAACTAGACGAACACATATACCCTCATGGGAGCAGTTCTCAGTTTCCTTGCCTTGCCGGCGCTAGGCGGGATCGGATCGATTCTCGCCTCATGCTTCTCTGCCGCCGCATGCTCCCTCGCCTGTCGCTCATGCAACTGCAACAACTCCATAGCCACCCGTGTCGGGTACGCTGTAAGTTCCTAATGGCATTACAGGAGCGTATGCTCCATTCGACATGCAATGCACAGTTCGAGGGGAGCTGTTGCTGGACCTCCTCAACTTGCCTCTGCTGCTCATTTGGCAGCCTTAGTTTCCGTTCGCTATTGGTATCTTTTGACTGACCATTTTCTCTCTCATGTTTCTATTGAACGGATAGCTCATCATGTTGGTGAATTCACTGGTAAGGGCGCAAAGGCAACAGCAGGCAAAAAAAAGCTATTGGATACCAAAAGGACGACTAAGTCTTGGCAAAACATCTATCTTTCGTTCAATATTTTATTTTGTTACGTGGCGAATCTAACAACATATCCCTTTGGCCTTTTCATTTGACGACAATAGTTGGCATGGGTACTACTATCGGATTGGGCGTCCAAACAGCTGGAAAGCGCCACTCACGGATACCTTCAACTCAACTGTAAAGATGCCTCCTGCTACGGAAACCTTGGCGTAAGTTGCTTTTTAATTCAGGAGCAGCGTGTGTTTGTGTTGAGGATCACGCGATTCGCATTGGGGGGGGTGGAGGGGGGGGGTGAGAGAGAGGTTGACCAGCAGGTTGACCAGCAGGTTTTCGAGAACATAAAACAAAGGCATGGGCAACAAAACAAAACAAACAACAAAAAGCAACAAGACCAGACACTAACAACTAACACCACGTTCCTTATTTTGTGTGCTATCGTTCATAGGTGCAAAGAATCGGGTTTGCATTGGCATTGTTCCATTTTATTCTGGGGGCGTTGTTGATTGGAGTGAACGACTCTCGTTCGAAACGTGCTGCTATCCAAAACGGGTACGTCTCCCCTCGAAACAACACGTTGGCATTTTCAGCACTATCTTTCATTTCAACTCAGGGCCTCAATTGACAGGAATCATGGACCTGGCAGGAAGGACAGAGCGACTAAACAACCCGTCTACAATCCTATTATCGATATGATTAGATGGTGGGGTCCAAAGGTGATAGTCTGGATTGCACTGGTGGTCGCTTCATTCTTCATCCCCACAGGATTCATCATGTCCTACGGCAACTACACAGCCTTGATCGGTGCAGGCATCTTCATCCTCTTTGGACTCATCCTCCTGGTCGACTTTGCACACACCTGGTCCGAGAGCTGTATTAGCAAATGGGAGCAATCCGACACCAACAAGTGGCAGTTCATCCTCATTGGGTCCACCAGTATCATGTACCTCGGCGCTATTATTCTGACAGGGATTATGTATGGATATTTTGCAGGCAGTGGATGCGGGATGAACATCTTTTGGATCACTTTTAATATGATCTTGGCTATTGCGGTCACAGTCATTGGGATCATGCCCTCCGTCCAGGAGGCCAACCCACGGTCTGGGCTGGCACAGTCGTCGATGGTGGTTATATACTGCGCGTACTTGATCCTGAGTGCGGTTGCCAACGAGCCGGATGAGGGAACCAACTGTAACCCGTTGAGTAAGGCTCGTGGTACCAGGACGACGACGGTCTTGATGGGCGCAATTTTTACTTTCCTCGCAGTTGCGTATTCTACATCGAGGGCTGCTACACAGGGAGGCAAGGCCACGTTGCAGAATGGAGAGTATTCGGCACTGCATTCTTCAGAGAACGATGTCCCTCTTGTCAGTAGTGCTCCTGGTACCACGTCCATGCGTCGCTCTGATGCCCTCCTTGCTGCTGTTGAGAGCGGGTAAGAACCCTTTTGTCGTTTTTCCTGTACCTTTGGGTTTTCTCTTTAGAGGTCCACGTCACAGTGTCTATTTGCCCAATTCTAACGATATTCTACTATCATCTTCTCTTCCCGCAAAAAATACCATCCCCTCAAACTCATAGAGCACTGCCAGTATCAGCACTAGACGACGACGATGACGACGATGATGACACCAACTACGACACAAAGGACGACGAGAAGAACGGGGTTCAGTACAACTACACCTTCTTCCACCTCGTCTTTGCCCTCGCCGCCATGTACATCTCTATGGTCCTCACCAATTGGAACACTTACAAGCAGCCGGAAGGGGAAGAACATTTGATCTTGATTGGACAGAGTTGGCCAGCGGTCTGGGTTAAGGTCGTGTCTAGTTGGATCTGTTATGGACTTTATGGGTTCTCGCTGTTGGCTCCCGTTATTTTCCCGGATCGATTTGCTGAGTATTAGAGATTGAGCGTGAGAGAAAGGAGAGGGGGAGAGAGGAGAAGGGAAAGGGAAAGGAAGTTGTGGAATAAACGACAATTGAGATGTAACGTATAACCTGAGGTGAGAGTAAAAAGAAGGAAGACCCCTAAAAAAATGTTGGAATTTGCGTAAATGATCATGTTATTATCATCCCGAAAAAAAACGGGGGTGAGTTCTCTACGCGTGCCGTGGGTAAGAATATGCCCGATGCTTCCACTCTGAGGTCATTTGCCTGGCTCAATTGTCGTCCCAGATAGTTATACAATGCCAACACTAAAAGAAATAAAGCGTGTAATAGCCATTTATATATATGAGCATCATATGCATCCTACAATGGCAATGTACGTGAGAGCTGTTTTGCTACGTGGTAAGTCTCAGCAAGAACTTAATGGTATGTCAAAGGAAGAATTGTGGGGTTTGGTAGTCTCGTCCCATCCCTTTTAACCGGAGTCGACCTCCATAAATCGAATTTCTGAAGGAGGTCTCCTCCTGAAGGTCTGGAAGAAAAGGACGACACACATCGTCTCGTGCTAGCAAGTGCACCCACTGGTGTGCTTCAACGAGGGTGGCTTCTGGTAGTGGGTCCACCAAGTCCTTTGTCGCTTCACAGAGTGCCTCCCAAGACTTGTCCTCGACCTCAGTTGCAAGCCTCCAGTCTGGTGATCCGCTTCGACAAGGAACATAAAGTTCACAGCCCTGCGCAAAAGCATGGTTTCAAAAGAAATTAGAAGGGTCCGATTCATCTGTATTCCTTTTTACTCTTCATCTCGGCACTGAAAAGGCACTTACAGCTTCTCGTGTGGCTCTGAAAGACCGCCATTGTTTTCGACGATCAGACTCCTGAACGCCATGAGTTCATCGCCGACTTCAATATCATTATATACCCAAGGGCTATCCACACCAGAGTCGACTCTTCCAGGACCATCCAAGTAGTCCCAGGTATAAAATATGGATGGTGACCGATTGAGATAGCCTTGATCCACAAAGTTTGCATCCACAGGATCGCTGGACGGGGCTGGTCCGAGCAAGACCCGAGAATAATAGCTTGGTGGAGTGGCATATGAGGGGTCGTCATCGGTAGCCATCATGGACTGATGGTGAAGGAACGCTATACGGTCAGAGTCGTTTTCACATTAGCACTGAATTGAAAATGAAAACGAAAACGAAAACGAAAACGAAAAGGAAAAGGAAAAAAAAAGAAAAAAAAAAAAAAAAGCCTAGTATAAGGAGAATCCACTTACAGTCTTCTAGTGTCAGGCTGCGTCCTGACAAACCTATTAGAGATGAGACGAAGATGACGGCGATGAAGAACAATAGAAGTAAGTCCATTGCTCAGCAAACAAATCTAAGTCGAGTCGATTGATGGGGTTTCGTTACTTTTCCCTGGCCTACCTCCGTGTTGTGGTGTGTTCGGCGCGGGTGTTGACTGTTCAAGCTGTATGTCGTTTCTTGTGCCAGACGCCAACTCTGTGGAGGGAATTGACAGAACAGAAGCTTGTTGGGATAGCTTAGAAAGAGTGGGTTGTTCAAGCGGTGAAGTCCATTCGCCGTCTCTTGTACAGTTGTTGTCCTGAGGAGTGCGCTCACGAGGAGCAGGCAATGTCGGTCGTACATCCCCTCCTGTGTCAGGATCAAAAATTAAATAGTGACAGTCGATTAGCAACGGAACTCAGAAAGTGGTGGAAGAGCAAACGAAGACCGCAAGAAAAAGGAACATTCACATACCATCAAACCCCTTGATATTGCGACTTGGAGCGCTCAGTTCAACCAATCCGGCCACAGCGACGACGTCTGGCACTGATTTTTCCGAGGGAACCGAGGTTTTTTTAATGAAGTGGTCGTGAACGCTCCCTTGCCACTGTCTGCATTTTCACTGTCTTCAATGTTTCTCCATCGTGTTCTCCACTGGATTCAGCGATCGCCGAGCCACTTGGTCGAGAGTCTACATTGAGGCACGGTTGTAAAGATGAGGGTATCATGATCATGGATGTTAGCGACTGGAGACAAAGCATTGCCACTTATAGCGATGTCCAATATACGTACCGGTAATGGCGGATCCTGGAAAAGAATCTATAGAAGAACAGACGAAAAGGTTAGCTTGTCCCTTCGCAATATATATCTCAACTGGCAGCAGGCGTGCAAAGTTAGATGAAGAGCGTACATGGCATACCTACTTCCTCTTGAAGCATCAGCTTCACTTTCTTGTTCACAAACGCACCCGCCAAACTTGTGACAGCGACGGATTGGAGTTTGGCGCTCCGTTTCCGTTTCTGTAAGGCCCAGTGCATGTCGTCCGCGTCCTTGTAAACGTTTTTGTCCCACTTCCGCTGCAGCCCCTCACCTAAGTGACAAAGACCTTGGTGTTTGCACTGAAGAAGACGATCGATAGTATCTTTCCAATTACTATACACCTGTGACCTCGTTAATTCTTCATCTTTCGATGTGAATGTGAGATAGCCTGGGTAATCGATGGCAGCAATTCGTGTGCAAGAGTTAGTATACTCCTCTGTGGCGAGCCCCCTCAGCTCTACTCTCCAGTCGGCTTTCGTTTCGCTCGAGCGGTTGTTCGCTTCTGGTCGAGAGACATGAGTGACGATGGCAGACGACGTCTAAAAGAGATAAACAGAAGAAAACAGACGTAATGAATGGCCCCAAACGACTCGTAGAGAGGAGGAATAATAGATTGGTGAACCCAAAATCAAAGAAGGCTCTGCTAGAGCGTTAATGAGTACTCCTGGGCCCCCAAGCAGGCACCCACCACTGGACTCTAGCATAACGAGTCCTCGAGTGGGGTTGAGATGATTGTAACATACTCAACATGAGTGATGGATTCCAACGGCCATCCCTCATAATTAGATTCGGGAATGGTAGGATTGAGTTTCAGCATGGCTCAAGAAGGCTCCGCTCGAGCGTTATGAATACTCCAGGACCCCAAAGCAGGCTGCCACTGTCAGATTCTAGCGTAACGAATCTTTAGGTGGTGTTGGATGATTAACATCCAACGCGCGTGGATGGAACAATGTAGGAGAGGTAGTCAACCCCATGCACCTCGACTAATGTAGTAGTGTTGGATAGGATTTGGGAAAATTGTCGTGTGCACTAACCTTGGGCTCGAGCTCAAAGGGCGGTTAGAGCGAATGCGATAGCAACTCAACAAAAAGACAAAGGCAGGGACAGCAGCGTTCGTCAAGATACGTAGCAAAAGGCGTTCGATTATGATGGAAAGAGCAAAAGGATGCAAGTCGTGGACCCATTTTACGTGTACAAGTCGAGTTTGATTCGGGCAATTTACTAACAGGACAATGCTATTGGCTGGAATGAGAAAGTGAAATAAGCAGGCCTGGAATTTGGGCCATATTTTCTCCACACGACTCCTACCCACTACCCACATCCTTGACTCCTTCCCACACCCTGTACTCCTTCCCAAAAGACATCACACATACACACACCAGCCCCTTCTCGCTGACATGGGGATTGGCTCTCTTTGAGCCTTCATCAGGAAGAAGGGTTACATGCCCCAACTCATACGAGGACTCTCCGGTACACCTCCATCACCAAGCTCCAAGTTCCGCGTGGACCTACTAGCATCATTCTACCCCCAATTTCGCTATCACTACCTAAACGACTCATCCACCTTTCCTCAAGCGATCGAGCGGCATCTTATCTCCTGTGAGTTGCACAAGGAAACCTCGGTACTCTACCTCGACGGAATATCTCCTGTGGAGAAACAACACACAAACTCCTTGAGGCAGGACAAACGCAATACCGCACTGGCAGGAGTGGAGGATTGTATCCGGGATATGGAAAAATCGCTGGAGGGAGGTCACACTCCACACAAGCCCGCTTTCAAGATATTAGAGAAGAAGCTCCGTGGCACATTCTACCTCGGTCAAGACTCTTGGATGGTGTTGGCCACATATCTACGCGGACAAGGTTGGGACTTGCCAGAAGTTGCGTCCGAATCGGATGTTGCCAATGCTCGTGATTTCAAGTCTGGAGATGTCGCTACAAACCAGCAAATCGTCGGTAAGGGACAGGATCAAGAACATGAGCCAGATTCGCGGAGCATGTACAATGAACAGGAGCCTTTCCTGCAGATCCTCTTGAACGCTATCATGAACACGACACAACCTGGTACAAAGGCGAATATGAGAAAAATCACCGCGAATATGGAGCTCGCCCGTGAGTTTTTCAACAGGATCAACCTGTTTGGCGTCTCGGGTCCACCAACCAAGCCGCCTTATCCAGCATCAACAATAGCCCAGCCTGTCGCCAACCAGGTTTACGTGGAATTCAAAAAGCATTACAAGAATGGCTCCATGGAACTCTGCAGGAAGGTAATGACAACTAGAACTAATGTTGCCGATGAAACTCTTTTAGGGATAGAATTCTTAAACCCTGCCTCATAAAGTGCTCAACAAAAGTGATTCATCTTTTTGTGAATTCTGCTTTTTTCTTGAAATGCTCATTCATCAATGTTCCGATCGGCCCCCAGGTTCCTGTAATTCATTCTCTTGATTCGTAGCCTCATTCTTCACGCTTGTCTTTTTTTGCGTGGACCGACATCGGCTCATCGCCGTAATTGAAATGCCCCATCTCAATGAATCACTTTTGTTACAAGCATGCAGTGACGAATGATTTCCATGTAAAAATTTTACATGGGTTTAGCACGGAACGACCTGTATTTTTTAACACCACACGCTCAATGCACTCTCTACAGGAAAACTGAAAGCAGTTCCATACAGGGCATACCAAGTCTTGAAAATAGAAAATGTACATCATTTCGGAAAAATTATTCGTCTTGTTTTTTTTATTGAGTAACGAGGTTGGGATCATATTCGTGTTTGGGGACGCAATTTTGTTTTATTATCGTGATGGCAGGTACCTTTGTGAGAACGAAAGGGGAGAAGAAGACAAACAATAAAACCAGGGGAGTGAAGCGGAAAAAGTGTGAAGTTAAAGAAAGGTCTTGAATGAAGGGAGGGATGGGAGTACTGAAGGAATGATGGGTATACAAATGGAGGTGAGGAAGAAGAGAACAGGAGGTCTTGAACGAACCTTGAGCTCCATAGTGTTTGTGGATACACTAGGATGACGACAAACACTTAGAGACCCCTCCAAGGAAAATACATGAAGAACCCCTTTTTGAGCGCGATTGCCCGACTGCATGCACTAAAAAAAACGTAATGCACTTCGTGAGATCAAGACACTAGCCTAACGAAAGAGGTAACAGGTTCTTCTTGTGAACCCTTTTTTTGTCGTCAATCTTTACTAAACCAACCACACCGTGAGAAGAAAGAACCCGCCCCTTCGCCTGCTCTTACTCTTTACGTCTCCACGTCAAGTCATCATCTTTGTTCCCCTCGCCTTGATCTTCGTGTCCTCACCCACCCATCGTATTCGTGTTTGCACTTTACCAGTCTATGGTAGAAAGAGGGGTAGAAAACTGCTTCTTACATAAAAACGCATTTAGGCGAATAATGTAAGGAGCAATTCCACTAATTTGCATCGCTATAAAATCGGAGGGTGATGGTGCAGAGATCGAAAGAAGTATTGAAGGATCCTTGTTTTTTTTATTTAAAGGAGGACGGCATTGAATTGACTTTAGTGAAGACGACAATGGGCCGATACTGCCAACCATTAAAAAATAAACAGCGGGATGGAAAGACGTGGTACGCGATTGCGGGGTAACATGACAAAACATGAGATGGAAACGAAGAGAGTGAAAGAAAGAACGAATACTTTTTTACCATTCAAAGCAAACAAACACCATTCCGCAAAAAAGACACCAATATGATACAGAGAATGAAAAGAAAAAGAGATAAAAAATACACACAAAAGAGGGAAAAGAGGGAGGAAAAGGCGAAACTAGAGCCTAAGGATTACTTGGAGTGGCTGTTTCGGTGGTTGTTGTGGTTACTGTTGCTGTTGTTGGAGTTGTTGGAGCCAGTGGCTCCAAAGTTGGGTGTCGCGGCTCCCTTGGGCAAAGTAACCTGAGAGCGGAACTTGAACTCGGCCAGGATAGGGACGTGGTCAGATGGGAAATGTGCATTGGGGAATCCAACACATCGACTCATGTACTCCTTTTCAACACCACCCAGCAGACCCAAGACAGACAGGAAGTTGGACGAGTAAAAGATGTAGTCGATCTCGGCTGCGAACGTAGGCGTAAAGTTGGTAAATGGCAGCTCAACACCGTCACTGTACGAAGAGCGAAGCGACATCTTGTGGGAAAGACCTTCTGAGGTATAGGTTCCGTAGGCATGATCTCCAAAATCGTCGTGTCCTTGGGTGATCGCTCCCTTTACCAAGAACTCGTAAACTCCCGAATGTCGCTCAGAGTTGAAATCTCCACAAATAAGGGTGGGAAGCTTTCCAGTCGGGTTGGAAGGAGGCGCGTTTGATCCGGATACTGGGAGATGGGCCCATTGAGTCGACAGCTTGTCGAGCTCGTCCATCATCATTGCCACCTGAACCAATTTGACATCCTTGAAAAGCGGGTCCCAGTAGACGTGAGTGTTGACAACAACAACCTTGTTCTTGGTGTCCTTGTGCTCCAAAAGGGTGATAACTGCAATCTGATCCTTGGTCATCACACGATTGAAAATATCCTCAGTCTTCCTGAAATCGGGTCTTTGCAGGGCAATGTGATTGAACTCGACAAGATGCTTATCAATTAAGGTAAATCTATGCACGTGGAAGCGAAGTATTCAAGAATACAATAGAAAAGCGGGTGGGGGGTCAGTTGGCAAAATCCTGCAACGCTCATCGACTCACGTCGTTTCTTGAAGCATATACGCTGTCAGTTCCAAACTGAACACCTACTTGGATGCCTTGAAGAAGGTGCCACAACCGTCGACAATCCTGCGATCCTTCTCGGGCATAGTCTTTGCACGCGACTTTGGCCAGAAGACACTGTCGTAATCCGCCTGCTGCTTCATCTGCTCCTTGAAGTAATCCTCGTATTGGCCCATTTCAAGTTCCTATTGATCACACCATGAGATCGTCGAAAAGTAATAGATCAGATATACAAGAGGCATCAAATAACAACATATCGCGCTTTTTCGCAGATCACTGTGGACTGTACCTGAAGACAGACAATGTCGGCGCTGTAGGCAAGAATCTCCTGGAGAATAAGCTCCTTGCGGTACTCCCATGTGAGGGCCCAAGAAGGAGTGTAGCCGTACATCTGAGGGGTGGCATAGTTCTCCGCCAGGATGTTGTAGCAAAAGGTCGTGAAGGTGTCCGAGTTTGTCGATGAGGTGTTGTCCTCGAGCGGGATCCATTCTCTCTCAGGAGGTGGCAGGGGAACTACAATAGAATGAATTACAAAGGAAATCGACGCGTTGAGTTATTTGTCTCGTCGGATCTCAAAATATAGGTTCCTACAGGGCTACCAAGTAACCTACCAGGACAGTTCTCGCGGAGGTAATTAATCACGGCTCCAGTGCCTTCCTGTTGCAACAAGTTCTTGAGACTCTCGTTCAAAGGGTTTCCTTCCAGCGCCAAGATGTCCAGCTGGTACAGCGTGCCCATCTCTGCAGGCAGGGTCACAAGTCCATTGTCGACCAACAAGAGCTCCTTGAGGTTGGTCAGCATGCCGATCTCTGGTGGCACGGATGTCAGTTTGTTGCCAGACGCATCCAAAATGGTCAGCTTTGTCAGTCGGCTGATCTCGGGCGAGAGGAGATGCAGGTTGTTGTGGTTGATGTAGAGGGCGGTCAAAAATGCATACTGGAACAACTCGCGACTCATGTTCTTGAGACCCATGCCACCAAGATCCAGTGTAGTCCACTGCTGAAGGTTGGGCGCCGTGGCATTTCCTGTCTTG
Source organism: Linnemannia hyalina (assembly GCA_019671135.1). Lineage (NCBI taxonomy): Eukaryota > Fungi > Mortierellomycota > Mortierellomycetes > Mortierellales > Mortierellaceae > Linnemannia > Linnemannia hyalina. The sequence goes on from JAHRHY010000001.1 coordinate 600,202, forward strand.
TCTGCGCCTTCGCCATTGACTGCCCCGGCCTTGGAGGGGTTGTTGGGATCTGTAATGGTGATAGCCGAGCTCAGTCCAGAGCTCCTTGCCACCGCGGCCGCAGCTCTGGCGCGGTAGTGAGGCGTGGCAGACTGACGCGAGACGCTGGCATAGTGAATTTGCTGCTGATAATGGGTCGAGCCGGCACCGAGCTGGGGAGTCAACGCGGCCGGGATAGTTGCGGGAGAGGACAGACCCGATTGTTGACGCATCTGGTTCTGGTGGTGGTTATGCTGCTGTAAATGCTGGTGGGTCAATGCCTGGTGCTGCTGCTGTTGCTGCTGTTGCTGCTGTTGTTGCTGTTGAAACTTTTGGGCTAAGTTCATCTGGACAGGGTAACGAGGCACTCCGCCATTGTACATCGCCATACCATGTCCAATATGGTATCCAGAGTTGGCGGGGGTTCCGACCAGGGACGCAGGCGAGGACTGGGCAGGCGAGTAGACCTGGTTGGGGCCGTTGTTAAGGGCTTGGTAGAGAATAGGGTTGTAGTGTTGCTCAGTCATCGTTCAGTTGTTTGGGGCGTTGAGGTTATTAGGTGCTACGCAATTTGTGCTGCTTTGTTGGTGTGTTGAGAAGCGAATAGGCTTGACGGTAGGGGGGCAGTAAAAACGCGACGGCGTACAAAGAACGGTGGGAGGAGTGAGGAAACGGTGTATTGGGGCGAGTAGCAAGAAGGGAGGAGGAGGAGTGCGAGCACTGGTGAAAGTCCTGGAATAGTCGTGGCTATTTGAAAGGGTGCAGCGACAGAGAGACGAACACCAATGGTGAGGGTTAGGGGGACAGTTCCATGATAAGTATACAACTTCTTCATAGGTCTATCGCTCTGCCCATGGCGATTTTGTTTGTTGCAATTAACAAAAAGCGTTGTTCTTCTTCCTGCTCAGCTAGCGAGAAAGGGGCGATTGTTGTGTCCTGTTTATTATGCGTTGGTTAACAAGAGAAGAGTCTTTTGCCTGCTGCGTAGTATGACTACTGTTGTGGCACTGATTATGGACGAAGGGCACGCCACCTCATGGTAAAAAGGCGACCCCGTAGACTTGCTCGTCGTTGGCTTTGTTCTTCTGATGTCAACAAGAAGACCCACGCACACACAAACACACAATCTTCCTCGAAAGCTTGGGTGGAAGGGAGGTTGGGCTTACATCGTTGACGACTGCGTGAGTATTTTTTTTTTTTTTTCTTGTATGTTTTTTTTATTGGTATCCTGCTAAGAGGGGACGAAGGCACATTGGCCGCGAAAACAAAGAGAACAAGGTGGGAGGAGAAGGAGGGGAATGGAAAGGAAGAAAAGAATGAGTGTCCAAGAGGAGAGAAAAGACAAACGAAAAAGGAAAGCTTTTTGTGTTCAATTTATCGGTGACGTCGTTTGACATTGGGTCCGAGACAATGGGCGCATCAACCCATTCTGGGAAAAGTGGACTGCAATTCTCATTTCCTAATCAGGACCCAAGACACATTCCATTTGACAGTGCATTTGACAGCACATGCACTTTCGACCGGCATGAACCGTGTTCAAACCCTTCACCCCAAGAAGAGTGCACTCAAGGTCTGCTACCGTGCTCTGAAAGTACTGAAGAGTGCACTTTCTTCTTTTTTTGGCGCGTGCCTCATCCCCCATCGACTTCAATAAGTGTAACAGTCTTTTCTCGCACTCGTTGAACTCAATTGCTCGCTCAGACTCCCTTAATTTCCTCCGCTCTGCTTTCTTCTCAGCACGGGCTAGCTCCATTTGAAGCACAACAAGAGGTACGATAACACGCCATGCAGCTGGGATTTCATCCTCGCTAGACTCATCATCGTCGACCTCACCGCCATCGTTGATATCGTCGTCAGTCACGCCTTCATCCCGGACAAACATGTCACTTCCGTCATAACTGATATCCATGCTATTGTAAATCCAGGAGACCAAGTACAGATGCTTGCAGGGCATTTTGTGCCGGACGTAGTCGGGGCATGTGCAAGAAAGAAGTCGAGCTGCTTGTGCGTCTGCGCTGACGGCGTACTTGACATCAGGTGTAGTGAAAGAATTGACAAAGAACTACAAATGAATAAAAAAGTCAGAGGGATGTAATAATACTTAGAGAGTATTTTCAAAGGTCAGCACACATGCAAAAACAGGTTTCTTACCTCATTGTTCTCGTCCAGTTCGGCAACCATGTCCTTGGAGGCAGCGAGTGACAACACCGTTGCTTTTTTCTTTATCGCCTTATCATATTCTGAGAGTACAATAGGCTCCAATCCATGTACAACCTTGAAGTGATGCGTCCTGAAGTAATATTACGCCTGTCAGCAAATGAATCAGATCATCTCCACGCATATCACGGATATGTTCCATATGTTGCCTCTTCAAAGTCGCATGCCAGCTTTCTACAAGATTGTTTGTGTTGATATGCTGGTAGTCCTGTTGACGGAGAAGGAAAAAAAGACATAGGTAAATATCTGCATTTTCTTTGGTTATTTGTAATGATCAATGATCAAAAGACTCACCTCTCGTTGGTAAAGTACCCATCTGATCATTTTCTCTGGCTTCATCCAATTATTGTTGATATAATCGATCATCGAGGTTTGACCCGGAAACAAGCGCTGAAAGTTGACCCATTTTTTCCTGTAGCTCGGCTTCTGAGTTCGCATACCGAACGGCATTCAAGGCCTTGCGCATATCACGTAGGCCCGCCGTCTAAATCGAACAAACCAAAAACAAACATGCATAATTTAGCATTTGTGTGATTTGAAAAAACAACAACACGGTAACTCATCCCTTTATAGGTCAAAGTACGTACGCCTCAATTCGATGTATATGTTCACATACCCCAAGCACTTCGAGAAATCCGCGCGCTTTTCGCTCCCATGCTTGTCCCACATGAAACAAGCAGTAGTAGATCTCCAAGGTCGGAAATACCTGCTTTAGTGTTTCTGTCTCCGCGACGGAACAGTCGACCATGAACTTGGTAGCTTGTAGGCCGCAATCTGTCTTGAGCCAAGTCAGCCACTTTCTCAGTAACATGCTATAGTAGTAAGAAGAAAATATTGTGAGTACAGATGGATCGAATTATCATTAGTAAAAAGTAACGGATGAACGAACGAGCGAACGAACGAATGAAACATAATAAATCGCGATCACTCATGAACCAAAATCAATATATAACCTAATTGGGTTCACATTTATTATTTTCCACTTTCCAACGGCCCATTCGACGTTCACCCAACAAGACTTACATCGACTCAGAGTTGCAAACCATAAAAGCGATCGGTATTCCCGAGCGCGATTGTCGATCTTTGACCAGAATCGTAAACAAGTACGCGGTTCCGTTGGCCTTCGGATTGTTGGGGTCCGGTCTCAATGACTTGACTGTTCTATGGGTTGAGTCCATACACACAATCCCTTTGTTGTTGGCCATAATCTACAAATGAAAATGAACCAACGTTAGCAGCAGTGGATTGATGAGCAGATGAGAAAAACACGTAAATGAGACAACAGATCTGCTCCACTTGCCCTCATCTGGAACGCTGTGCACCAAGCAAACACATAAAGGTGTTCGAAACCTTTGACCCCGTCCATAAACATGGATTTCCCTCCTTCTTGTTGGATACTGTCAAGCCAGAGCTTGACGCTTGCCGTAGCATCATCATGCTTACGAGAATCTGCAATCTTGTGTCGATAGGCGGCTGTCCGAACACCGCCGTAGTGCATGTAAAGGCATGGAGGCATGGGACCGAGAGTTTTTTGTTTCTCAAGCTTTATGCACAACGAGCAAAGTACAAGAATATCGTTAGAAAACAAGTAAGTCAGATGAGAGAAGTGTCGTCCAGGCAAGGAAAAATAAAATGGCAAGGAATAGAATACCGTATCCATTGTTTTTTTGTCCATGCGCAGTTGCGCCTTGATCGCCTTCCAGCTCTGGCCTGCTTTGGCCTGTGCCCTGATCCATTCCAGCTCGTTCTTGGCCATGGGTAGTTTCGCTCTCTCTTGCGGTGTATCCGGGTGATTGCGGATGCGGGTATACTCTACTTCCACCCTGTCTTGAAGCAAGATCTTTCGAATCCTGATCATGGCAGGACAGTTAACGCCAACAGAATCCCGTTTGAGGATCAATTCCTTGGGAGGGCGATGTCTCCTGCACCTGAATAGAAGGCTCCAGTCGTACAACCGTGGTGAACCAGGTGCACCTGGCGCTGTTGCGTTTTTGGTGGGGAGAAGTTGGTCGATGTCGAGCTTTGTTTGTATGATATCCCCTTTTTTTCTGCCCTCCTGACGATGCTCAAACTGCATCGCAACTCGTTCGTTGCGCCAGAACGTCCTATGTCGAGGAATATGCGAATGAGAATTTACTAGGATTCAAGCTTGAGTTTGCAAATGGCGTACTGTGGCTGTACCTGAACTCTTCACCTTTGAATACATGTGTCCATGTCGCTTGTCCGTCTTCCCATACCATGTCCTCCGGGGGTATATGATGTGGTGCGACCGGGAGCAACGGGTCAAAGTCCTCAGGGTAAAGGAAAACATCCCCAGCCCTCAATGCAGTCATGCCTGGGAGGAGTTAGGGGGTTCAGATATGAAGGAAACTGGGAAAGGGAGTACAGGAAAGAAAGGCAGCAAAAGGGGTGTAGTGATGATAAGAAGTTTTTTGTTTGTTTTGTTCTTTCAAGGGACGGCTGAGCGCGGAGTTTGATTGGATGGGAGGAGTGAGACTTTTCCCGCTCTGATGCAACATAAAGGAGGGTGACGTAAATGCACCCTAATGAATATGTAGCTCGTTGTTGCTTCTTTTTCTTTTTTCTTTTTTCCTTCTTTACACTTCCAACACACACACCCACAACACACCCACAACACACCTTATTCACCCTACTCACCCTACTTTCTCGCCCTCATGGGAGTTCCCTTGCTGTGGCCTCACATACGGCAGGAGGGTCATGAGGCAACTCTGCTTAGGCAGTTTCCTCAAGGCCCTTTACCCCCTGATGCCCTTTATCGTGTCGACCTCCTTGCCTCCTTCTTTCCTTCCATCCGACGAATTTTCTCCTCCAGCACTCACGACTACCTTACCTCCAACGTCATCTTCGAGCGACATCTGGTCTCCAGTCGTATCCCCAAGGCATCCTCGGTGCTTTATATTGACGGTCCATCCCCAGAGGAGAAGCGAGAGACACGGCAACTTAGGGAGGAGAAGCGCATTGTTGCATTGCAAAAAGCCCACATCTGGCTCTGCAACATGGAGACCCGAGTTGGTGGTCGGAGGAGGGTCAGGAAACGTGACTTCACCAAACTCGACAAGCTTATCAGAGCCGCCTTTTATTGGACTCCGGATGCCCGCGCCTCCTTGGCCATTTACCTTCGCGTGCAAGGATGGACGGTTATCGAGTGTCCTTCTGAGGCAGACATTGCAATAGCTATCGACTCTCAACCCCAGGATATTGTAGTATCGGGAGACAGCGATATGCTCATCTATGCCACCGTTCATACCATATGGAGGCCTATTTCGCGAGGCAAATACCTGGTGTACGATCTTCCAAAGGTGCTGAGTTATCTGGGTATCTCGAGACTGGCATTGACGGTTCTAGGCATCGTTTGCAAGAACGACTACACGTCCAACTTGACTCGAATGGGGTTATCGACCAACATCAAGATTCTCAAATCCCTAGAGGAGATGAAAGGTAAAGCTCAATTGCCTTGTATGTTTTTTTTTGAAGATATACGCTAATGGAGGTTTTTCTGATTCAATAGCTTTTGCTTGACCTCAGCACCTTGCTAACAACGCTTCTGTCCATTTGTCTTTTACTATGATAGATCCAGCAGCTGGAGTAGAGCCAGTCACCGAAGCAAATGTCGAGACAATGGTCAAGCGGTACTTGGCTCATCCGGAAGTAGTCAGGAGGAACCCTGCCGCGACTCACTTCGAGGCAGCGGTGAGGGTTTTTGCTGGCCGGCAGTTCAAGGTCGCGGTTGCTACAACACCATCACAGCCATCTGACCATACAAGCTCAACCAACTGCTCGACCCAAAAGTCTTCCGATCTAGCAGCGTTGCTTGAAAGGCTGCGTGTTCTTCGCCAGCGATTAAACGAGAACAAGAAAAGGTAAGGAGTTGTTCCAACGGCGATAACTTAACTGTAATTAAATGAATGAATTGTATTCTAACCTTTGTTTTTCTTCTGTGATTCTTTTGTAGTCTCGTTGCCGATCAACTGGTGCAACAGACGGATGTATTTAACCGGTACGCCACCGTGGACCGTCCGCCAGATCAGCGGCCTCCTCCTCATTCATCAGGGAGAAGATACAAGCACCGCCAACGATATGCTATCAAGACCCGCTCTCAGGTTGTGAAGCATGAGCCACCAGAAGCCATGAAACAGAACCAATGGAAACCATACAAGTCGGCCCCTGATTCTCCGTTGGAACCGCAGTCTGCCGTCTCTTCATCGAAACCCAAGTCACCGAAACGTCTGCCGTCTGCGGAGGGTATGGACAAGAAGGATCTGGTTAATGCCATGGCAAGGGACCACCCCATGCGAACACTTGACATTGGCACCGTCAATGCCAACGCAACCAGAGGCCTGAACAGGGAATTTGGTCCAGAAGGCTCGTCTGTTTATCTTCCGAGGGTCAAGATCGCCCTTCGAGATATTGCCCATCAGTCGTCTCATGTCAAGCGGGTTTGCCAGAGGGCTATTGGCTTGTACCTGGAGCGCCTTGCACTCTCCATAAACGAGTCAGTGGTGCCAGCGGTGCCAGCGGTGCCAGTGGTGCCAGCGTTGCCAATGGTCATGGATGTGGTGGGGACCATCGAGTCCGTCCAGCCCCTTCAACAGCAACCCCTTCAACAGCAACCCCTTCAACAGCAACCCCTTCAACAGCAGCCCCTTCGGAAGCAGGCGAGTAAGCTTCATGCTGAAGATCGCTTAATTCTCGATAAGCTATGCCCAAAGTTCACCGCCAAGGACATTGCTGACGGCAGAAACATCAACGACGGCACAACAGAGGATCTCACCAAGCCCGATGATTCTGAGCACGATGAAACATTGGACAAAAAGAACGAACCCCTCCAGTTCTTGATGTGTCTGTTGAATGCCGTGTACTCTGGCAAACTGCCTAAAAGGCAGAAGGGGAAGGAAAAAGGGGGTGCACCCTCAATTGACAGTCCAAGCGCAGTCTGCACCTTTATCGAACGAGCCCGGGATTTTCTGCCAGCAATCACGAAGGACGGGGACGGGCTAGAAAGGGACTTTGCGGGTTCGAGCTTTTTACGATCAACCGCCTTGCAACTGTCGGTTGAGCTGAAGAAGCACTACAGGAATGGTTCGACGGACCTTTGCGAAAAGGTAAAGATCGTTTGAATGCGAAAAAAATTACTATTGAATCCTTTGTTTAGACTTGGACGAACGCTGTTATTGACGCTCTTCCGTTTTTTCTATAAAAAAAGATTGCCCTCCTCAAGACGAAGAAGCTCCTGCCACTCGAAGCAAGGGATTGCGTCGATCCCGACATCACTGCATTTGAGAATTTCGTCCTTTTGAACAGGGTATGCGGCTGCCCCCGTTCATTAGTGCCGATGTCGTCTTTTGAAAACAAGTTTATCACTGTCTCCGAGTTGGAACTTGCAAGGATCTTTTGGCGGGATCCGATGTTAAAGACAGTGCTTCAATCCTACGCATGGCCCGACTTTCCAAGTATCGAATACGCCGACCAAGTGTCTCAGACTGATGTCGGAATGTGGCTCTCTAGAGCAGTACCCGGTTGCCTTATCACGAAGTTACTCACTGACATTGGGGGATACTCGGAGGTGGAACGGAAAAGGCTGCGGAGCTACTCCCGGTCGACTCGCCTGATGCCTCTTGAAGATACAAGACGACACATACAACAAATCCGACACGCTGACTTCCAGCCCACATCATACACGGACAAGGGCTATGTCCTCCATGGATCCATTCGGACTGATGGTTTCCGTCTCCAGCTCATCGCCTTCAAAATGAACGAGCTGCATTCCGTCAAGTACCGACAGTTACCGGCGGATCGACTCCCGAATCGTCTCACTTCCACTGTTGCCGGCACGGACTACTTTCTGACGGAGATTCGGAACGTGGTGTCTACCCCGCAGGACGTTGTCGACCTCTGGGGATGTGATCCGAAAAGAATCAAGATTCTCGGTATCGACTTGGGACAGGCGTTTGTGGTGGGAGCAAGCGCTTTATTACCCTCTCGCAACAAGCACCTTGACGCGGAAGGAGGTCCAGAGGGAGCCCAGAAGGATCCATTGGTCAAGCAACCTACGACAAAGTATTTCAACCTCGCAGTCAAGCAGAAAGCGGTGTATCAACCTACCCTCAAGCACCGGCGTTGGTTAGAGCAGAGAAAGGCACAGCCGCTCGAGGGGGGAGGATCCATCTGCCAGATTGAGACCAGTCTGCCCGCTCGCTTTGGTCCTGATGCGAGTATTGCCGAGTACACAACAAGGATGCAGGAGGTGGAGGCCCAACTGGGTTCCTTTTATGGTAGTGTTGTCTTGAAGAAGCATCGGTGGAACGCCAGGAAGGCTCGCGACGAGGAGTACCGTCTGATTGCCAATCGTTTGCTCGAGATGGTTGGAGGATCATTGGGAGCCAAGAGAAAGGAGAGCAACAAGATCGTCATTGGAGTTGGCCTGGGGCAGTTCTCTTCCAGGATCAGGCTCTCGTCGCTGCACGAGTCTTTTGAGTCGTACTTTATTCAAAAAGTAAGTACGCTGAACTATTACTCTTCGTCTTCTGTTATCGTTGGGAAATGCAGCATGCGGAGACTAACTATGTTATATTTTGTTCTTTTTCTCTATTAGGCACGATCGCTTGGATACATTGTTGTCGGTGTAAACGAGTATTACACTTCAAAGAAGTGCCCAACTTGTGGAGAGTTCGTTGGCCAAGTGGATCTCCGGCGCCTGTACTGTTCAGAGTGCAAAAAGTACATGCATCGAGACGTGATGGCCGGTCACAATATCTGTAATGTCATTCGTGGCCACCTCCTCAAGCAAGAGCGACCGCGCTACCTCCAGCCCAAGGACATTGATGGCAATTATCCCTGGGAAGAGAAACAGAGTTTCAGGCCCCGCCCTGAGGGATCTGGTGCTGGTGGGCACAAGGGCAAAGGGGTCAAACGAAAGGCGACCGACGAGGGAACAGATTCCAGTCAATTCAGGAGAGTAGCAGTGTAGTTTTCTATTTAGATCATTTGTGTATAAGCAAATACATATGATCGAGTTTGGGTTCCGGGAGAACGCACGACTACTCACTTCGGTGACGTAGTTTGCGTTTGGCGTACGACTTGTTACTTCGGTGACGTAGTTGATGCGCCCATTGTCCTGGAACCGACATTGGGGACAAAGGTGTCCTCCCCTCGTGCAAGTTCCTTTTCAGCTTTGCCACCATTAAACTACTACGCCATGCAACACGACTCGGGAACACCACCAAGAGCCACCACACCGGCACCAGGAACAACTGGTACTTACGCCACAGAATAAATTACAAAGGTCCAACTTCCCATGTATACAACACAAGTCTTGTTGGAAACAGCAACTGACATCGAATCATTGGCCATCAACTTGCCTTCTTTTAGACGTTCACGCTCTCTACTCTCGACTCCTTGGCAACCCACAGGCCAATGCCAACAAGGCTATCTCTACCTTCCAGGAGGAGTTTGAAGTAACGTACACAGCATATCGTGCGACCCTTCTACACTATTCTTTTTTCGTTCGTATCTTTCGTCTTCATTAACCGTGCCTCCAGCTCTCGCACTTCAGTCTCAACCTGACTCATCCTGCTCACTCAAATCTCCTCAATTGTTCCATACAACTCGCTAGGCCAAGAAGACCCTATTCATGGAAAAGGATGACGAAACTGTGTCAACGCTTCAACAGATTCCAGCCCAATTGAGCAGCGCCAAGGAGCACCTGGATAACAACCTCAGTGACACGCAGTCAACAGGTGAGTGGTGACTACCACCAACCACCTTTTGGTGACTACGATTCTTGGACTTGGCGGATCAAATTGACATCTTCTTTCTACCTTACTCCATCTAATTCTTCATTCGCTTAGCAAAACTAGCTGTTGAAAAGCTGCAAGCATTACAACAAGCTATCGCCGCGAACTCGCAGGTAAGAAGACAGGTACTCTATCCCGAACACCCTACGACACGTTAATTTACGCCCGATTTTCCAGTTGTTAACCATATTTTATCATTCCTTTTCTAGGCGCGTGAAAAATCTGCCAACCCAACACGATCCGCCAAGGAGGCTTTTGAGAAAGACATCAATGATGCCAGAGAAGCATTCGATCAGGAAATGGCCCTTCGACATGCGGATGTGGTGAAGCAGTATGTGGGAGCATTTGTCAATCAAATCGACTCCTACTGAACCCACCTATACCACCCACCACCAACACTTGCTTGCGCTTTCTGGACTTGCATGGCGCTGGAACTGTCCTGGAGCTATAAGAGATGTGCAGCAGCACCCTTGTATCCTTGCGGTCCCGACGTTGTCTGACATGGGTTCGACAGAGTACACGATCAATTGCGTGAATGCCTTGTCGATGCATGAGTTGTTTATTCTGGTAGTAAATGGTCGCCTGGGATTGGTATGCTGTTGGGAGACCGGACGGACGGACGACCGAGAATCGAATCCTGAGAAGAAGAACAATCTAGTGGACTCCAGGACTGTTGCTCTTGCTCTTCTTCTTGTTCTCCTCTTCCTTCAACTTCTGTTCCCTCTGCAATTGAGCGTGGTCGACCTTGCCCTCTGCCAAATCGTTCAAGTACTGGATCTTCAGCTTGTCCATATCTGCTTGTGTCGTCCTGTATTACCGAACGAATTCCCGAGGTTCCCAATAGCAGTTGATTGTTTTGTGTAAGAGGAATAAAATACGACGGTTAATTTCAATTCTGAAGACGGTACAATAATTGCGAAGCAAGAGGTCAAGAGGAACTGAACGAACGAAAAAGGGCGAAGAGGCCTTACAATGCCATCAGACACTTGTTCATAGCCTTATGTTGTGCCCTGCAGCCCCAGAGAACTGTGACCAGCTTTCCGTGTGTGCATTCAACGAATTCTAGCAAAAAGGGCGAACTCAACGGTTAATGAATTGCAAAGTCGATCCAAGCTTTTGGTTGACCATTCCATGGGTGGGTCATTCCATGCTGTTAACGGGTTGCTTTTTGTTGGTACCTTTGACGATTGGGTCGCATTCCTTGAGGGCGTTAGCCTTGAGGGTCTTGAAAAGTACTTCTTCTTCTGCTCTTGTAAGAATGTGCATCCTGAATGAATGTGTCTGTGTGAGTTGATTCCTGTGGTGTTGAAGTTAGAAAAAAAAATGGTGTTTGTGGTCCGTCGCCCGGTTTTGTGCGCCCGATTCGATCGGAAGTGGCTTTGCTCTTTCCTTCCCTCAGACGCGTTTCCGTTATTGCCTTTTTCGCCATCGTTTTCGATCAATGAAAGGAGCTAAATTGATAACGCGACAGGTTCGCGTCTTGTTGCTATTCTTCGTACGCGTACGGTTTTTCTTACTGATATATGGGCGCTGCAGCATGAACAACCATCCTCCGAGATCTGCCTTTTGTAGATTCATCAAGTGGCGTCAAATATCGCCATCATCATCTATCTGTATACCCATCACATTCTCCTTCATTGACAATTGAGCCAGTAAAAGTGGCCACGATAGCAACCTTTCTTCCATCCCCAGCAGGTATAAAACTAGCCCAAGTCAACCCTCTTCTTTTATTTCTTTCTCTCTTGTAGCCATAGCATTACACACCAACACACAACCTCAACCCCCACCAACACACAAAAACACACACACACACACATGTCCACCATCCAGTCCGCAATGTCGCACATCCTGCCCTCCTCCCACACCAAGAGGATCGCCATCACCAACGTCGACTCATGGCTCGGCAGCTGCATTGCCGTCCATCTGGCCGAGAAGCTCGAGAAGAAGAGCTCCAAGGTTCAGATCGTCGCCCTGGCCTGCAAGGACAACACCCACGCCGACTTCGACAAGCTTAAGAAGTTCAAGAATGTCCACATCCACAAGGTCGACTACAACGACGAAAAGTCGCTCGAGAAGGCTATCTCCGGTGTCAGCTGCTCCATCCTGATCCCTGAGATGACCGAACACCGTGTCAAGCACGCCAAAAACTTCCTCTCTGCCATGAAGAAGGAGAAGGTCAAGGAATGCTTGCTTCTGTCGGTTGCTGGTGCCGAGAGCAAGGATCACAACCTGAAGGAGATCGTGACCTTCCACGAGATCGAGCAGATGGTCGAGGAGCACTGCTCCTGCTACCTGGTCCTCCGCAAGAGCATCTTCAACCAGTGCTTCTTCCTCTGGAGTCCCACTGTCCAGGAGAAGGGTGAGTTTCCCATGTCCTGTACCGCCGAATGTCAGATGGCGCCTCTCGATGCTTGTGACCTCGTCTGTGCAATCGAGACCCTCGTTATTGAACACTACCACGACCACGACAAGGTTGCTGAGGACGAGGAGTCGACCGACGACGACCACTCCACAAGAACAAGAAGTACACCCTCACCGGCCCCGACAAGATCACCGCCCAGGGTCTCGTCCAAGCCATGAACGAGGAGACTGGCCAGCGTGTCCAGTTCAAGCAGGTCTCTCGCGAGGAACTCAAGAAGTACCTCGAGTCGCTCAAGAAGCGTGAGGACTGGTCTGAGCAGCTCAACGTCGATAGGTGTCACGAGATCGCCTCCCCCGAGTCCTTTGTTGCCGGAGGTGACCACCACCACATGGCCCCCAACGAGTCGATGATCAACCTGTTGTTGGACGAGCTCGAGCTTATCAAGAAAGGCGAGGCCGGCTTTTTCTCAGGCGATCTGGAGAAGATCCTCGGTCACCAGGGTAAGTCTGTTAAGGACTTTTTGCACAAGTACAAGGATGAGTTCCGTCGTCAGCACTAGGATAGTCTATCCACACTCACTTCTTCTTAGCACGAGAACAACAGAGATCTTGCTGCAGTCAGTTGTGTCTCTGTTCGTTTCTTATTTCCGCACCTACAGAGCAATTGTATTCACAATAGCATAGTATTCGCGCCATTAAAAAAGCAAGAATCCCAAAGAATAAACGCAGTTCGATTGATTGCAACCTTTTCTTTTCTTTTGCTTGGACGAATGTCGAAGTGATGCATTATCGGAGAGATCCTGTGCGATGGGTATGAGACGTGTCGAAGCGCACACACTGGTGAAACACGCATATACACGCTCAACCCCGCACAACAACCGACTCCATTTGACACCCAAGGGAATAGCCGAGAACCAGCAATGGGTTTCCGACATGGTGTATGCACACTGCGTTCAAAACGATGTACACCAACATATCCACGTCTCCACCTTTTCACCACTCCAACGTTCATCCCCACTTTTGTGTTTGTTGTTCCCTTACCTGGCCTTCCGACCTTCTAGCCTGCAAAGAATGGATCGCTTCACACTCTCGCCCCCGCACCTCCACCGCCCATCAACTCCACTTTCTTTTTTAATTGTACCTTACATGGTTCTCCGAGCTCTTCTTTCCCCTTGTAACATTTACTTCGCTGCGGTGCAACCATAACTTATTTTTTTGCTGTATTTTTTTTCTCTCACTCTCCAGCTCTACCATCTCTTCTAGGTCCTGATCCCTCTTTCCGCCCTCTAAATAAATGGTGGATACCTCCTCTCCTCAACCCCACATTCCCCTCATCCCCACAACCCACTTTTTTTTCTCTCCGTCTTTGTGTATTGAAGACTATGCGCGCACGAAAAGTGGATCCATCTTCCCCAGGAAATGCACATCATCCTTTCCGGCCTTGTCTGTCCTGGGGAGAGAGAGGGAGGGAGAGAGTGTGTGAGTGTGTGTGTTTGTGTGAAAGTTGTACACCCAATAGGTACCGAGGGATGAAATAGGGTATGCGATTCAGGAACGTTCTTTTATTCTTTTGCTGTTTTGGTATCTCCTCCTGGATGACCTGAAGAGGGTTGTTTGTTAAAAAAATTTAAGTGGGGACGGGGATCTAGCTGACCAAAGATGAAATAAAAAATGGCCCTGAAAGGAATGAACGGATGAACGAACAAAGAGAAGTGAGTGTAGGGTCAAAAGGATCGAAGTTGAGACTGACTCCTCCTTTCCTCACTTACTTTCCTTCCCTCTCAAACCTTCCCTCATATCTGGCAGGCATCGCTCATGAACGTTTTTTTATTGTCGTCAAATTGGCCACTCGTACTAGATCAATGGCGAAAATCACTCCCCCGCCGAATGAGCTTCTACGTCTTCTCCCGACTAATACACCATCATCCATCCTGCCTCTTCATCACTTTCTCCTCCTATAAAAAAAGAAATGAGCACCTCTAGTCTGTTTGCTCTATATGTATGAAGGAGTTCAGAGAGAAGGCATCGACAAAGCGGCAGTTTCACGACAACCTTTTTCCCCACAAATCAAAAGACGAAATAGGAAAAAAAAATGCGGGGAACGATTCTGTGTTGTTGTTATTGTTTTCCCTTTGTTGTCGTTGCACGATATCGCTGAACCCAAACAAATGGACGAGGTACTGGATTTTTTTTGGTTCTCAGCACAGGCGAAATTGTGCTTCCTTTCTTATTTGCTTACTTCTCTCTTTCGCTCTTGTCAATTGCGATCCAATAGGATGCTAAGGTTGGACAACAAGACACTACAACACAGACTTGGTTTTGTAGTCGCTTCGGACATGAGGCAGATGGTGGGTTTGCTTGAATACAACAACAACAACAACAACAACAACAACAACAACAACAACACAACAAATCAGCAACGTAGAGGACAACGGCTCTCAAACAAACTGACCGACCAACATGCAAACCGATAAAGGCATTTCACACAATCATTTTTTAGGCATACAAAAGAGTCATGCGGCAAGAAAAAAATATCAAAAGAGACCCACAACCGATCGCCTTTGACCATTTCGTTCACAAACGCAAGCGACGTAAAAACAATATTACCCATGTACCCCGCACTCGAATTTCTGTTATGGTTGTTGATTGTGTCCTGTATTCTTCCACGCTCACCAGTCATGGGTGATTTGACTTCTTTTCCACTCATCAACTTCATCCCACACTTTTTTCTCCACTGTTCTCCCTTTGCTCGACCCCAGTTGTTGCCATAATTGTTCATGCCCTTTTTCATTGTTCGTTTGTTGTCAAGCAATCGAGGGACTGAGCATCTTCAATGATTTCGGCCGACCGAACACGGAAGTACCGATGTCGACAAAATAAAATCTCACCTCCACCATTCAGCCCGTCATGCAGCATGTCCGTTTGTTTATTTGCAATGGTCCTGACCTTGTCTTTCTCTCAATTGACAAAACAAGTAACCCCAGCCATTCAGCGTAGTTCCACACCAAAATGTCCAGGTCACCAATGAGCTCCCACAGGCTCCATTTTTAGCTACCCTTCAGTAGCAGCTCTTCTTTCTCCAATACCCCGCATTTTTCTTATTTTTCAAGCATGATCACGAAACCTTTTGTGTGTGCTTGTTTTGTTCCCTTTTTTGGGTCCGCATGTGTTATCACTCGCCCCTCCACCCTCGTCGAACTTGCACGCACAGGACCTAAAACAACTTCTCCTTTTTGTTTGTTTTTGTATGCGACTGAGTACTGATGTTATCTTCACACAAAACAGAACCCCGTGTGCTCTCTTTTTTTTTGTTCTCTCTTTTGTTCTCTATCTCTCTGTGTTGGTTTCTCTCCCCCTCAATCGCATCATCCTCCATCGTGAATTCGTTATCCAGTTACACCCCTATCCAAGTTTCTCGCTCTTTGCTCACGCCCATATTCATATTCATATGCAATGCAAGTGTCAGATACATTTGCCCGACCTTCAATCACATTCATTTTGTTACATTGTTACATGTTTGTGTCTGTTTGAAAAGAGCTGTCATTATTATTACTGGAATATTGTTTTGGGTTACTATACAAGAGGGGGTAAGGGTGTTCGTTTGTTGTGGCAGTATTGTAGCAAGCGAAAGCAAAAAAAAAAAAAAAGAGAATTAAAAGTACAAGAGGGTAAAGAGGTGGAGCGAGAAGGAGTGGACTATATCACAGGCATATGAGTTGTTGAAAAAAGAAGGTTGGGGAGAGGTGAAAAGAGAACAAGGGTGGGAAATTTCTTCCTTCAGATGAACAATGTGCTCATGATGGCCGAGATAGGAGGCAGGGTCACGCCCTGGGAAGGACGGAAGGGCGCCAAGACGGGAGGAGGCAACATGGTGGTCGCAGTCGAGGCAGGGGATGCCTTGGGGCTGGGGGGGAGTGAGAAAAAGTTGCTGCTGGTCGTGTTCTGGAACTGGAACTGCATTGGGGGCTGCTGGTTGTTGTACTGCTGTTGAGGGTAGTGTCCATGGTAGACGTGGTGGTGGGGCACGGGCGACGACTCAGGCGTGAAGAGAGGCGAAGAGGAGGCGTCGGATTCCGAGTCGGACATGGTCTGAGATGCTGGAGAGGCCGAGCCGTTGGTGAGCGGGGGTGAGGGCGCCATCATCATGGGGGGAGAGTACTCCTTGTGGGCGTGTGCCATCGATGGGTAAGGCGATGGGCGGTTGTTGAGGTGGTGTTGACGCTGCTGAGATGATGACGACTTGATAGGCGAAGGCGAACGAGAAGGTGTAGAGGTAGAAGACGACGAGGTTTTGTCAAAGGCGACCATGACGACCTTCATGAAGGGCTTGATCGAAATGTGGCAGGGGGGTGCGGTCGAACGC
Source organism: Linnemannia hyalina (assembly GCA_019671135.1). NCBI lineage: Eukaryota > Fungi > Mortierellomycota > Mortierellomycetes > Mortierellales > Mortierellaceae > Linnemannia > Linnemannia hyalina. The sequence goes on from JAHRHY010000001.1 coordinate 616,975, forward strand.
TCCTTCTTGGCTTTGGTGGTCGAGTGGATGCGCATGTGGCGAGTCAATTCGTCCGAGCGCGAGAAGCGCTTCTGGCAGGTGGAGAAGGAGCACTGATGGGGGCGCTCTCCGGTGTGGGTCCTGATGTGACGGGTCTGGTGCTCGAGACGGTGGAACGACTTTGGGCAGATGTGGCATTTATATGGGCGAGGCGCATCCTGGCCACTCCTGGGGACCGCAGCCGAGGCGGTCTTTTGTTGCTTGGGTGCTGGGGCCATGGTCATGATGGTCATGTTCATTTCGTTGCTGTTGTTGACAATATCGGCGGTGTTGGCGAGAGACAAGAGAGAGTTGGCAGCTGAGTGAAGTGCAGACATGTGGTTGTTGATGGTTGTTGATAGTTGTTGATAGTTGTTGATAGTTGTTGGTATATGATGTACACGGGATAATACAGGGATGAATAAAGAGAGTCTTGATGGAAGGGAAGTGAAAAGTGGAAGTAGTAAAAAGAAGAAAAAGGAAAGAAAAAAAAACTGGAAAGAAGGGGGGAAATGGGGTCCGTTTATATACGGGTGAAGAAGGGACTGGAGAGGGAGAGGGATAGAGCGGAGAGTGAGAAAGGGCGGAAGAGAGGGGGAAAAAGTGGAGACAAAGAAGGTTGCCGCATTTTTTGATGTTCTCTCTTATCTGTTGTCTCACACATATAACAAGATCACTTACTATTAAATCAGATAGTATTCTATCCGCACTTGCTCATTTTAAAGCACAGTGTTCAATTCAATCCACACATTACTATCCCACAGACATCGAAAACTGTATCCTCTCTTGCTCATATTCATACAAATATAGTCAATTGCACTGGCACAACAGCACAACAGCGCGGGGAGGAGAACTACAAACATTATCAATGTGGGGATAGAAGGGCAACTTTCCTTTTCCGCACTCGTGCCCTTCTTGTTTATTGTCGTTTACCTTCTCATCTTCAACATCCCAAACTCATATGCTTCCTCCACCCTTCACCTCCACCCCTCATTGCCCTTTCTTTTTTTCTCTCGCTCCATTCTTCCCAGATAGGTAGGCAGAGTAGGCCACTATCGCCTCTTCTAGCACATAGGCATTGCATACTATCAGTCAAGAAAAAAAACGACTAAAGGAACAATTAGGATCGCCTCTCCTCCTTAATCTTTCTTGAACCAACCTTCATCACGCTGCTGAAAGCCACTCTCAGCCTCATCCTCCTACTCGTTCCACATCTTTCCGTATCCACACTTGGCCCGAACTCTTCCTCGAGTTTTCCATGCGTTCATTGGTCTTATCGACCCTTGGTTGTATCGACCGACAAACATCCACGTTTCCCTTTCTTCACTTCTGCTCAACCACTTGTATGATTTGTTCCCTCGCACAACCAACCTAACCTGCCCCATACCTTCCCCTCATCTCCTCTCCCAGGTACAACGAATGAGAGCCATTCTGGGCCGGGTTCAACTTTCAGGGACTGGGGCTGGTTACCCCTGAGTTCATAAAGGTTCTTTCATGCTTCTATATATTACTTGAGGAACGCGTATACCATGTAGCTCCACATCACCCATCCTCATTTACTAGGAATGGTTGACGCAGTTCTGCCCCTACCCGTAAATACCCCGATTTTTTTTTCTACTCAAAGACTCATTCCATCTCATCCGTTACAATTGAGGGAGTGAACACCCAAGCACTCACAGAAAGACGAGAGCTGTCTATTCTTGAATCAGATCGAACGGGAAAAAAAACAAGGAATCATCAAAACAAATCGTGCTTTTGAGCGATAGCATACTGCTGTAGCAAGCTGTCATAAGTCATAGTTTCCTGCTTCCATATCTTCTCCTTCTTCCTCTCCTCCTCCTTTTCTTATCCCTTACCTCCCCGAGGATGCCCATGAAAGGATCGGATTTGTTTACTCTTTTCCTCTGATTATGCAGTGCCAAAGCAATACCTTGATTCAAGTGTTACAGACAGATAAAAACAAATGGCTCCAAAAATGACAACAATAGCGCAATGCGGACATGTGCAAGAAAAATCAATAGCAAAATGGCAATTTTGCTGGTGCGTTGAGAGAGGGGAAGGGAGGCACAGAAGGAGAAATCGCCCGTGCTTTTTGCAAACCCAAACAACCACCTCTATTTTTCGTATGCTCTCTTCCTAAATTCTCCTTGGCCTTGCTTTTGGACTCTCTCTCAGAGAGAGAGAGTGTATGTGTGCTCATTGCTGGACCACTTGCACCTCATGTAAGGGAGTTATCGGCCATTGAAGGGAAGCGTTGAGGCATATGGAAGAGACGTCTGGACATGTCCCACTTACCCATCCTGGATATTTTCGTATCAAGATATTTCAGGTACAGGGCAGAAGCGGATACCAGGTTAGGGACTACGTTTCCTGGATTACCGTGAGACCTCTCCTGCGACTTTTTTGGTTGATCGATCAGGGTCCTAGATCCCCATTAACCGTTCCAAGCGATCAAAAGTCGTCAAAAACGACGCTGCCCTTCTTTCTCCTGCTCCTTTGTTGTTCCAACTCACATTTCTCAGTTGTACATCCTAACATGAACCATGCTAGGTCCTACGTAGCAAGAAAAAGGTTTGTTTTGCTGTCAAGGTGCGCTTTGCAATCGACATGTATTGCTCTGTTGCGCGTTGCTATTGTTTGGGGACGAGATAAGTAAGAGATCATATGTATTTTTCTTTTCTCGCTTCTTGTGCACACATTTTTTTATTTGCCTCATAGGCCCTGCCAGCCTTTGGCCAACATTCAAAAACAAATATGAAAAGGGAACCGAGCGCCATTGTTGTTGTATGTTGATTGTTTCCTATTGCTTCTCAACAATCAACAACAACAAAGGACAACATAATCAGGAGGAGGAGGAGAGCACAGCTACTTGCTCTACGATAAGCACTTATCGTAGACCAGCTCCTCTTCAAAGTCCCCATCTCCTGGCTCCACCTTCCTTCCTCTGAATCCTGGATCATACCCCCGCTTTTTTTTGGTGGCCACCACCATTTTGTGTCATGTTTTCCCCCGATCATAACGCGAGAAGGAGAAGCCCTTTTTTTCTTCCTCTGTTTTTAGACCCCATTTGAAAACTTGGTACTCCTCCCCTTCCTGATATACACCCTCCGTCATGAGACCCTTCCTCTCAACTCTTGACCTCTCTCCTGCATGCCCCATTCTCCCGTTTAGCCATAATCGTGGCATAAGACTCCGCAGATTGCGGTCGCTCAGTAGGTTGGGTTTGGTCGGCCGCCCATTAATGGGGTGTGTAAGCGACGATCCAAAGAGCCGGCCTGCATATTGCGAGCGACTTGCGAGAAAAATAAATGGAACTCAAGGATACTGTCTATGCTGAGTTTCATAATCGCCACGTAATTTTCATCATCCATGCCGCTTTCTTCTTCTCTCCTCCTTATCTCTATACAAATACAGAGAACAACAACTCCACCCTTCATAAAGCCCCGCGCAACGGCCTAGTCGCTCTTTCTTTTCTCCTCCCTTCCCTTGTTCAATTGTTATAATATCGTCGTTGTTTAGAAAAATAATATTTCCCCATCTTTGTACTCCTTTTTTCCGCGTGTTGGTTCTGCTGAGATCAAACTGTCTTGGATGGCTGGCCAGTCAGGAGCGCAGGAGAGCCAGATTTGTATGGCCGCGAAACCATTTTTCGACCTCCTCTGGCGAATAGGAGTTGGATCGGCTTCCGATCCTCTCCAGTTTCTTCCGATATGGAGTTCTTATGAGGAGGTTGGAAGGAGGGATAGGGACAGGGGTTGTGGGCAGGGAAAGAGTGGGACAGGGGGAGGAGGGGAATAGGGAACCAGGAAGGGAAAGAGGAGAAATGAGGGGTAAGAGAGGATACACTTTCTGGGACTTTTGAGTTGAAGTTTTTTTTTTTTTTTTTTTTTTTTTTGTTTGCCTGGTTCATAACACTTCTGTGTTAGCAAGAAACCCTTCTCCTTCCCCTCCTTCCTCCTTTTCCTATGTCTCCCTCTTTGAGCGACGTACAGCCAACCCTTTCTCCCCCGCATTTTTCTTCTTTGTGAGAATATTGTTAGGGTTTGGATCAAGAAATATGAGTTGATTGCCTTTTCTTTGGCCGTCTTGATTTCATTTTGTTTACGCTTGTAATTTGGTTATTTCTCGTTGCTTCTTAGTTGAACTCAACGGATCAAAGCGGCCACAGGGCTAAATTAGATATCTGTCGCATACTCCAGGTGACCTTGGTACGCCGGGGAGCAGTACAAAAGGGATTTTCACCCATGTATTTTGAGATACCATCCGTCCTCCCCTCTTTTACTTCCTTATCCCACTCTCTTTTTTTTCGTAGAAAGCAATAGTACTGTACCGTCATCATTTCTTTCTTCTTTTCTTGGTCAGCCTTGTTGTGGGACAGTACAATACAGACCGTACGATACATGCCCATTTTTTTTTCTTCCTGAGATTTCATTTCTACTCCGCGAATTGGCCATCTTGGCTACAAGATGGTGCAATTACTTTTTTTTTTTTCTTCCTTCCTTCCTTAGTTCACAAAAAAATAAAATGACCCGAGAAGGATGTATCTTCCTCAAGTGCCTTTTTTCAATAACCGTTTAGCCCTTCTCCTTATCACTTACCCACTTACTACCCATTCCCCAGGTTTGGTTTCCATCACTGGAGCTGAAGCTGGAACTGGAGCTGGAGTCGTATAGTCTACTTTTGTTATGAGAATAAAAAGAGCGATGGTGGAGTGGAGATTTGAAAACGAGGGGAAGCAAGTTTACCCCTCATCAAAAAGAGCTTGACCATGCTTTTTGAACCTGGGGTAATAGATATGTGTCTTTAGGAAAGTGGGGATATTCTTGTTGTTAAGAATAGAAAACCAGAGGTGGAGAAATAGGTGGATATGGCTACGATGGTGGAGTGAGCAGTGAGGAACGACATGTTCGTGCACCAATCATAATATCATTTCATGGCAGCTTACTTTTTTACTGTACTGAATCCCCGTTACCCAGCAACCATTTGCTAGCTCTTTTCTCTCCTCTACTTGTTAACAGATCGAAAACATAAAAAGAGTTGAGAGACGAATAGGAATGCATTATCGTCCATTAGGGTTGAGTTGCAGGTATATTGGTGCTGTTACGAGGAGGAGGAACAACCGAGAAAAGGTTAGTAGGGAGAAGTAGGGATTGGCCTACTTGCAAGGTGCAGTGTTAAAAAAATTGACCAGATCGAGGAAAAAGCGGGGGGATTAGAGAGGAATGGGCAGTATTTTGATTATCGCACAGCTTTAAAGTACCCACAGACTGAATTGGAGCATGACAACGACAAACCACAACAACAACAATAACAACAAAAGTAACAACATAAAGTTCACCCCTCCTTGACTTCCCCACGTTTTCTCAGCCAAACGATTTGTTTGACTCTTTTGTTTACATTTTCCTTTTCTTCATCACAATCAAGAAACTTGAAAAGGGAGGAACCAAAAATGCGGGGCTGAGTTTGAACGACTCTCAAAAACAATCGTAGATGACCTTCTCGCTTTACTTTCTTGACCTTGCTCCAACCAAACGAAGAGTACAATGGAGGAAGACGGAAACTCTATTTTCCCCATATTTCTCTTTTCACCCTTCCCCTTTCACCTTGACGGTGTATAGTCTTTACATGGCTCCCATATGGCGACATTCATGGATCCAAAGGAAAATAATGGGTTGAAGAAGTGGGATATGGATGTGGATATGGATATGGATATGGGATAGGAGATGGGGCAACGTTTTCCGTCCTCAAGTGAAAAAAATGGGATACGATCGGAAAAGAGAGGGGAACGACCCCACTGAGTCCACTACAAAAAAAATCCATAACGGAAGACGTAGGAAAAAAAAAAACCAACACGGCCTGTTCACCTTACCTTTGGAATGATAGGTCCTGGACCTTTCACTGCTCTTTCCGAAGGGTATTGGCAATTGGTGGCGTGCTTTCTTTTTGTCTTCGTTTTGCTTTTTGCTTCGCACGGTGCTCTCAACGCGTGTTATCTTAATTTCTTCATGCATGGCAGGGTGGTCAGAGTGAAAGGAGAGATAGGCAGTATAGGAAAGGAGGAATGAGGCTCTTTAAAAAAACCACTCCGACAAAGAAGAAAGAAGCATCCCATCCTATTGTTTTTGGTAACAGGGAGCTCTACTGGCAAATCAAAGAACACACGTGTAGAGAGGATGAAATATGCGGATGGGTTCATCCAGAAATGACAGGGCTGAGATGTGGTAATGTGCACCCTCCCCCATCTCTCTGTGGACATACACCACAACACTCTTCCTCTTCCTTCCGTGAGTTGAGTATCCACCTTCGATTGATCCGGAACGAGAGAAACTGCGACGCGTTCAGTACAAACCCATTATCTTCTCATAGTTTACAGGTCAACGTAACAAAAAAACAATTGAGCTTCAGAATGCAGGAAACAGTAAAAGAAAGAAAAGAGAGCTAATCCATAAAGGCACATCGAACACGCGTATACTGTTCATCAAACGCGTTTTTTTTTTATGTTTTGATCTTTTTGTCCCATTTTGTTTCTGAGATGATCAATTATTGCTGCCAAAAATCGTCATCGCGAACTTGACTAAGAAGAACACACTTTTCCCTTTTATTCACTACTCCTTTTTCTTGCGAATGACAAGAAAAAAGGAGGTGAGAGAAACGAACAAAGACAAAAAGGATGATGAGAAAACTCCTAACCCCCTCGAACGTGTCATTCAGCGTTGGTATTTGGCCAGTTTATTGATGACCACAAGAGAAAGACAAAATGAAAAAAGGCAGGGTGAAGAAACAAAGGAGAGAAAGTGATGGGAAACAAACAAAGGATTGGAATGGGTCTAATGAGGATGAAGGGTTACATGTCATCTGTTTTCTTGCCTGACTGAACTTGTCCCCGAGAAGCCTAAGCAGCCTGAGGTTGGGCTTGGGCATCCGCCGCCTGAGGTTGGGCTTGGGCATCCGCCGCCTGAGGTTGGGCTTGGGCATCCGCAGCCTGAGGTTGAGCTTGGGCATCTGCAGCCTGAGGTTGGGCTTTGGTATCTGCAGCCTGAGGTTGGGCTTGGGCATCTGCAGCCTCAGCTTCACCACCCACCTCGTCCTCATCCTCATAGTCCTCATCCATATCATCCTCATCCATATCCTCCTCCTCCTCGTTAGCCTCCTCCACAGCAGCAGCAGGGTCAGCAGCGATCCGCAGACAAGCCTCCAACCCATTCGAGAATGCAACAACAGCTCCCAAATCAGCAACGGCATACATCTTCACAGCATCACTATCACCACTGTTTCGGAGAATCTCCATACGGTACTGGTCCAGAACATCCGCAGAGAAGATGGGCCGAGTCGCCATAAGAGCCTCGTTGGTGGCCGCGACCGAGGTCTTGGAGGCGTTCTCCAGGATCGCCAGGGCGCCTTGGAGGTAGCGGTTGAGGTCCTCGGACACGTCGGTAGGGAGGGCGGCAAAGGCCTTGGTGGCATCGGCGACGGTGCCGCGGTAAATGTCTGCAAGGAGGTAGCACGACTGCTGCTCGAACATCTGTGCTTCCGGCAAGCTGCCAAAGCCAGCCTGGCAGGTGATCAAGGCCCTGACAGCGTTCTTGACCGTCTCAAGGATGTCAATGACAGGCGTAAGAATGACGCTCAGAGGGCCAAAGCTGAGAGCCCTCACGAAGTTGATCGCAGTGTTGATGGTGGCAGAGATGGTCGCGGCGACCATCGCGGCGACCGCTGCCAAAGGCCCACCACCAGTGATACCGTCGAGGAGGTCTTTAACAAGGTTGAGAATAATGTTCAATTTATCGCCGATTTGAGCGCCAAGACCACTCCCAAGGGAAGCCTTAATCAACTCTAAGGTGTTGTCGATTGCTGTTGAGGCGATGGAAGCTACATTATCGCAAACGGGCCCTTGGACACTGAACTGGTCGCCGACCACAGATTTAGGTGCGGCCACGTCGGGACCACTCAGGAACTGGATGCGGAGGGCCTGCTCAGACACCTGGTACGAAAGTTCCTCGAGTTGGGCTACCAACTCGTTCTGGTCTCCGGACGATGCCCATTCATAGGTAGTCTGAGCTCCTGGAGCAGCCATAGGATCGGCTTGTGTGTGTGAGAAAACATTGAGCGAAAAAAGGTAAAGTGCATGTATAGGATTAGTATTGTTGATCGATGTTATGAAAAAAGGGTGCGGTGATGGTTTCTAAAATGGACCATTCGTTTTTATTATTGCTGTTATGCTTACCCTGTTGGGCTGAGGCGAGGGCGATGGCGGCAAGTCCGAGGGAGAGGGAAAGGATTTTCATAATGGAGGAAGGGTATATGTGTTAGTAGAAGTAGGTGCTGGGAGAGAGGGATGAGGAGCAGAATGAAAGAGCAAAGGAGAAAGAGAAAACAAAAAAAAAATGAAAAAAAGGAAAGTGAGAAATAGATAAAAGCATCCCAAGACGATCCCCATTCTTCCTACCATCCTTCACCCCCCAAATGAGCAGATAGGAGTGAGAATGAGAAAAGGCAAAGGAAAGCACAGGGCGGTGGGAAAGGGGGGGACGTGAAGGATGTAAAAGTCTCTAGTAATAGTGCTAAACAAAAAGGAGTCAATGGAACGGGAAGGAGAAGCTATCAGTAATAACATAGACACGAAAAAGAAAAGCAAGCAGCAGCAACAAAATAGGGCGCTAGAGCTGAGTGCAATATTGACTTATGAATGGTATTGTGGCATGCTAAATTATAAAACTAAAACAACTAGTTTAGGCAGCGAGGGTTTCAGTCTGAGGTTCGGCTGCGTCGGCGGCTTCGGGCTCATCATCCTCATCATACTCATCCTCGTCCTCAAGAGCATCCAACTCATCGTTAAGGTCCTCGACGGCAGCAGCAGGGTCAGCAGCAATGCGCAAGCATGCCTCCAAGGCGTTCGAGGAACCGATCACAAAGGAGAGGGAGTTAATGGCGTAGTTCTGGACATCATCTTTGGCACCGGCACGGACTATCTCTACCATGTACACGTCCAAGAGCTCGGCGGCAAAGATGGGACGAGATGCCAGAAGTGCCTCGTTCTTGGCGGCAATGGAGTTCTTGGAGATGATCTGGAGGATGGCCTGAGCGCCGGCAGAGTAGCGCTGAAGGTCCTCCGAGGCGTTGGCAGGGATAACAGGAACGTTGGCCTGGACATCGGCGACGATAGAACGGTAGAGGTCCGCAATCTCGAAGCAAGAAGCCTGCTCGATTGACGCAGGGGCAACAGTTGAACACGTGTGCATACTGGCAAGGCGTTCCTTGATGTTCTTCAGCGCTTGTGGGATGGCTGGGGGAGCAGACCGGGAGTCCGGCCGGCAATGACGTTGAGCATCGAGAGAACGGAGTCAATAACCAGGACTGTACCACCCATGTTCGACGGGCTAACATTCTGGGAAGTGGCAGAGAGTCCAGCGATTTTGTCCATAAATGCGCTGATGGGCATAACACCCGGGATTGAGATCGTTTTGAGCGCCTTGATGACTTCCTGAAGAGCTGCTTGATTTATTTTGAAGCCGGCCGCGCAGGTAAACTTGGCATTGAGCTTTCCTCCGTCGGCGGCCGCGGCGGCCTCGATGTCGACCTTCTGCTCAGGACAAGAAAGGAACAGGGCACGGAACTCGAGCTCGGGTATCTGGCTGTAGGTCTCCTCGAGCTGGTAAACAAGGTCATTGTGTTCTACTTTTTGTTCGGCCCACTGGTACGTGGTTTGGGCACCGTTGGCGGCCATAGGGTCGGTAGCTTTTTGTAATTGTAGAATAAAGTTGGAATGTTAGATCCTTGAAAATCGTAAGGGTAGTGCTGCAGGTGAAGAAATCTAGGTGAAGAAATCTAGGTGACAATGATCGATTGGACTGACGGTGCAAATTGTTCGTGTACCTTGAGCAGCAACGAAGACAATGACGGCGAGTCCAAGAGGAAGGGAGGCTATCTTCATGATGGGTATTGGCGGTATAAGTATATGCGGGGTGAGAGCTGGGAGGAGGAGGAGAGAGGTTGCTGGTGAAGAGGATAAGGAGAGGAAAGGGATAGAATCGTGCAAAAGTGAAATGAAATCTTGAGCGTAAATGAATCGATCCCTTTTTTTGTGCGGTAGAAGAGGGGTGAGAGAGTTGAAAGGAGCGAGAAGAAAAAATATCAAAGCGGGGGACAAAGGGGGAACAAAAAGGATGAGAAAGGACGGAAACGGATGAAAGGGGTGGAAGAAAATGAAATACTGTAAAGAAAACTGGAGAGAGAAGAAAAAACAAGTGGACCCTTTTCACCCCAAAGGGATAAGGGATCAAAGTGAATCCCCTTTTTGATGCTGTTGGTGGAGTTGGTGTTATTGTTGCTTTCCCCTTTTGCAATTGCGTTTGAACGACCATGGCTTTTGTTCTTCGTTGTCCAGTCCTCCTACACTTTTATTATTTCCTTCTTGTGAATCTCATCCAGTCACTCACACTTAAAGAAAGAGAGAGAAAGCACCCTCATAGAGGAACAGCGAAAGAGAGATAACGACGAATGACGAACAACCATACAGTCCAAAAAAAAGATAGTAAGGATGTCCGATACTGAAATGAGAAGGGATGTGAGAAAGGCTAAAAAGAGGGCTTAAAGAGCCCAAATACGCTGTAACGTTGACCTTATTTCTCATCCTCATCTTCACCCTCATCTTCGCCCTCATCCTCGTCGTCATAGAGAGCCTGGACCTCCAACTCCTCATTGAGCTCGTCAATGGCCGCAACGGGGTCAGCAGCGACGCGCAAACATGCCTCCAACGCATTCGAGACGCCAACAACAGTGCCCAGCGATGCAACAGCGTATCCCTTGATCTTGTCGTCCGTCGTGGCACGGATAAGCTCGATGCGGTACTGGTCCAAGATGTCGGCGGCAAAGATGGGGCGAGATGCCAGGAGTGCCTCGTTGGTAGCAGCAATCGAGTTCTTGCCAATTAAGTCGAGGATTGTCAACGAGCCACTGGCTAACCGCCTGAGATCCTCCGATGCATCTGCGGGCAGATTCAGGGCCGGGTTGTCGCCAGCAGCATCCTGGATGACTCCACGGTAAATATCGGCCAGGGCAAAGCACGACGAGGGCTCGATCGCAATCTTACTGCCTCCCGCTCCACACTGGGAAAAGAGGGCAAGACTTCCTTGGAGACTGGTTAGGTCGTCGAGAATGGGCTTTGCAATGAACTGCAGAGGAGCGATAGAGACGACTCCCTTGAGGATCTGAATGAGACTTTCAAAAGCGTAGGTGATGGGGGTAACCGAACCGCCACTGGCAGAGCTCATATCAGTAAGACGACCAATGGTCTTTTGAAGGCGGCCCAAAATCGAGCCTGCGAAAGGCGGAACTTCAACCGTACCCAAGAGTCCGCTGATGGCTGAAAGGGCGGTCTGGATTACAGCCGTCAAACTCTCGCAGTCTCCTTCTGCCTTAAAGTCAGCTGATGGCTCTTGCTCAAGACGCGACAAGATATTGGCACGGAACTCGATCTCCGAGACCAAACTGGAAATATCCTCAACTTCATCAGCAAGATCCTGATCGCTTGCTTCTGGAGCCCACTTATAATTGTTCTGGGCACCGGTCGCGGCCATAGGGTCGGCAGCTGGTTATGCCAGAGGGGATTCAAGAAGCGAATGAGTTTTTATGGAGCGGCACGCGTGAGGAAACATCGTTAATAGCGATACGTTTCCATTGCAAATTGCAGTCCTGATGAGGATTAAGGTACGGAGGGAAAGTATTTGTGTCGGAGGTCGCAGAAACACACAACCTTAGAGAACTATGTTACCTTGAGCTGCGACGAGGGCAATGGCAGCAAGGCCAAGGGAAAGTGACAAGATTCTCATTGTTGGTATGTTTGTGAAGACAAGTATGAGAGTCGAAGGGAGGGGACGAGAGAAGAGAAGGAGGGAGGAGAGGGGAATGAGGGTGTCGAGGAAAGGAGAAGAAAACAGAGGAAAGGAGTCAAAAAATGAGCTATGGACCTTTTTCTATCCAACCAGTCCTAATATGTCCGCATTCACAAGGGGCGAATTAAAAAAAAGGAATTGAAAGAGGAGTTGAAGAAAAGAGGAGAAAAAAGGCGCAGAAAACGACAGCGAGGAGAGCGAAGAGAAAAAACGAGAGGGAAGGATCGATGCAAGTAAAGAGTACGGAGAATCACCTCCTGTCCTCGCTCCTTCAACACTAACATGAACATGAACAAAAGCAAGCAACTGGCCAGACGAAAGTGTCAACCGCATAGAAACGGTGTTTATTATTTTTTCTTGATTCCTATACATACCAATAATCCTCTGTTCACTTGGTCACGACCTTGCCCTCCTTAACAGACTTCTTCAAAGTCAACAAACCGAACCGGCGTGCAAAGAAGAAATCAGTAATGAACCGGGGGAAGTAGCGAAGGACTCGGAAGAGGTTCGACAGCGTTCCGTAGTCGATGTAAGCAGGAGGCGACGACTTGAGACATTTGCCAACAACATATTTCGCGAATTCTGAGGTGGGAGTGCATCCTGGGGCTAAATAAATAAAGAAAAAAAAAGCACAGCGTTGGTGAGAGGAGTGTTCCTTTAGTCGTACAATGGTTAACGACGATGCAATTTTAAATTGAAGCAGAGTATGTCTTTTTTTTTTTTTTACCTTGCGATGCATTCGCGCGCGACATGACATACTTGATCACCGACTGGTAGAATGACTTCTCGGGGAGGTGGAAGGCCTTGAGGTTGTTATCGCCAATGTTGGACTTGATGGCTCCGGGAGAGACGACAGAGACCTTGACACCAAAGGGTGCCAACTCCATGCGCAGCGCGTCAGAGATCGAATGAACGGCAGCCTTGCTGGCAGCGTAGAGACCGCCCCAAGGAGTCGATAGGTATGCAGTGACGGAGCCCACGTTAACAATCAAACCCGATCCCTGGCGGATCATGTAAGGAGCAACCGCCTTGGAGACCAGAATGACTGAGGTGACGTTGGTATCCAGCAGCTTGCGAGTCGTCTCAATCTAAAATTGAACAATAATTAATGTTGGTTAATGGCAAAGTATGAGAGGATGGGTGAGCCCTGGTTCATCCTCTGTTCAAAATCATTCCTGTGCGAAGGTTGACTTACAGACATGTCAATCAAAGGGCAGGCCAGACCCATTCCGGCGTTGTTGAACAAGATGTCTAGTAGTAAGCAAGATATAACAGCCACTGTCAGTAATCATGCGCGATCTGTCTATACTCCATATTTTCGTCGTATGCGTGGTCAACCCTTTCGGAAATCTCATCTTCCTGAGTCCTTACCGATACGACCCTCCTTTGCAATAACGTGCTAAAGAATTAAAAAAACAACAATGGGTGTGCCATGCATTAGCGACTCTACCGACGTTAACTCACATCACTAAAAGTTCGGTTCAGTCGTCGTTCACTAGGCATTTGCATGACAAAGAGATAGCCACAATGGTCTTCAAGAATACGCTCTTCTCTGTACCTCAACAGCCTCCTTGATAGACTTTTCATCCAAAACATCGATGTAGACCTTTTCAATATCAAGACCTAAGCCATTTCATCAGGCCAAAAATAAAATCGAGGGCTATTAGTTAGTCAGTTGTCCTTGTCGCGCGTCCGTGTGTCGGCTCGCGCCACTCGTTTTTATTTTCTCGTAGTTGGTTACCTTCAATGCCAGTGATGGCGTCCAGACGTCTAGCTGCAGCATAGACCCTGCAACCGTTCTAGTGTGACATTCATTCAACGTGTTCAACTTTGTTAGGAACAGGGTACGCGTTACATGCCATGCGGGGGGAGGGGTTTTTTCCTCTGCCGAATGTAATGGGATGTATGGCATGGATAGGTGGGTACCTTCTCGAAGGCCTTTGCGGTCTCGTAACCGATACCTCCAGTGGTGCAACCGGTGACGAGGACGACTTTCTTGTTATGGGTCATTTCGTTCAGTATATGAGTGTGGGTGTGAATGAACGAGGAATTCAGATGTGAAGGGTAAAAGAAAGAGAAGAGTGTGAGAGTTAGAAAGAGACCACTGTCGGGTGCTCAAGTGCCGTCGAGATAAAAAAAAAAGTGTGAACTTTCTTTCCTCCAAGCCAACGGCCTTGAATCGTATTTGACCTTTTCGGCTCGCAATGCGCCCCGCGTGTTAAACTCGATCGGAGTAAATGCGCTCGCGCAAATTGGACGCATGAAGACACAAATGACACACACATACACTCACATACACTTGTGCGAAAGTATAACGTTTATTATTTAGTTTACAAGGTGAACGACAATGGTTGGTGGTATTTACATGACAACGGAGAGTTGGTAGGTCCGCGGTCCCTTCTTCAGCAAAAAGTTTTGGTGGTTCAGCGTATCCAGGAAGGCCATAAAGCCTCCTGTGATCCCTCGCAGTTGCATCCCCTGAAAGGTATTGTACAACTGGTCCTGCGTGAACATGTTGCTCGACTTTTCAAACGCAATTCTCTGCAGCTCCGCGACGTATCTTTGTAAAGCGGAAAAACAAGGCAAGAGGTAGAATGAGTGTCAGGTTAAGACACAAGAGCAAAAAAGGTACAACTCATAGTAGGAATAATATCGATGATGGCAACCATACCTTTTCATGCTGGCGCCTTTGCCTTGGCCGGATTGACTTTGACCTTGACTGCCGAGATGGCCGTCGTTAGGCCCAAAGGCGTCCCTCAAACTGAATGTCCTATTAACCCGAAAAAGTTTTCCATTCAACAGGCTTCTTAGTAACTGTGAGGTCCGCGTATTTTTTTTTTTTGGCAGTTACAGCAACTTTGATAAAATCTTACATGATCTCAATCACATCCATGGCATCCCTTCGTGTGACGACCTCGCGCAGCTCCATGCGGGCTTTGGCCTCGGACATCCTGATCAGAGACTCCAGCTGCCGAGTCGTCACAGGCGTGCCATCAGGCGACCGATGCTTGGCCCGGAGCATTAGGTAGAATTCCTGCAAGACCGCGGCTGCCTCCCGGGAGAGTCGTGGATGCACATACTGTCGTGCGTAAGCAATGTACTTTCGGAGTAGAGGCAGAGGAATGAGCTCCATATTATCTTCGCTCGTCATTCGCAACCGTTCCTCGAGAGGAAGGCTCATATCTGCCTTCACTCCACTTGCCTGAGAGGGATCGATTTCCTGCGACGTATTGCCTCTAAAGGCTGGTGCGGTTGCCGCATTTCCGGAATGAAGCGCCATAACGTGTCTGGAAAGGTACTGGTCCATCTCGCCGTCGGGTTTGTCCATCAGGATAAATATCAGATCGAATCGTGAAAGAAGCGCCGTGTTCATCTTCAGGTTCTCCGCAACCGTCTTGGACATGTTGTAGTGCCCACCGACAGGGTTGGCCGCAGCAATCACACTGGTTCTCGCGGGCAAAGTACAAATAATTCCGGCTTTCGCAATGCTGATTGACTGTTGTTCCATGGCCTCCAGAAGCGCGTTGTGATCTGTTGTCATCTTGTCGAATTCGTCAATACAGCAGCATCCCTGGTCTCCAAGAACAAGCGCGCCTGCCTCCAATGCGAAGTCGGATCCTTTGCCTCGAACAAGGGTTACTGTCAGACCACTTGTCGATATTCCACTGCTTCCACAGACATATACACCTCGAGGTGCGACCTTGACAGCGGCGGAGAGCATCTGCGACTTTCCTAGACCTGGGTCTCCAACAACTAGGATGTGGGGGTCCGAGCGAATGGCGGTTCGATCGACAACAGCAGTGCTTCTCCTTCTCCCCCCAAAGAGTCCAAAGAGAATCCCGGCCTTGACCATCTCGTGTCCGAAAATCGCTGGACTGAACGAATTAACGATCAGCTTGAACAATTGGGGTTCCTTGTGAACGTCCTCAATTGCATAAAGGTCTTTGGTGGTGATTTGGATGCTGTCCTTGCTCTCCTTGGTCCTGTCTTTGGAGTTATCGTCGTTGTACATGTCGTCATCATCCTTCGCCGTCATTGTCGCCTTTGTCAAGTAGTTAACGTCGAGGTAGAGTAGATACATGGTGTTACCAGTTTTCTCGCGTGTGTAAGCTATAGCAAAAGAAAGTACAACGAAACAGGTGTTAGCTGGTGAATGGGAGAGATTCTGACCCAGAGATAAAAAAAAAATTGGTGGTGGTAGTTGACTTACATTTCTCAGACTGCGATACTTTGACGATTCCTGTGGCCTCGACCACATCTCCAGGAATGACCTGGTCAACCAAGTCCCTAGTGACCTCACATTCGATCGTTCGCGGCACTCTTCCAGAATCTGTCCTGTCATCCGGCAGCTTCTCTTGCAGTCTGTAAGCGGATAATAACGTCCGGTTAGTGGACCGGCCAGGCAGGTGATGAATTTGATAAAAGACTCAACAAATGGATAAACAGCTTACCGGATGGTTTGCCAGTCGACAGTCTCCGTGTCATAGCCAACGCCGCGTTGTGGGGTGAAATGCCTGCCTCTGCATCCTACTTCTGGGCATTTTGTTGGCTGAATGTACTTCGCATCAGCAAATTCTAGTGTCTGAACTCCCTGACAAGCATTGCAGGTGAATGACATCTTTGTCGCCAGAGGTGTAACTCCTGACGTCCTGACAATTGTTCCCCGAACGCAAATGAATTTTCCTATTTGGCTCACGAAAGAGTGGCGACAAGGTTAATTAGCTGAAAGGGGGCATAATTAGACAATCCACAATTTCTTCCGCAGCCGGTCTGAGGTTCAAACAGTATGCGGGCGTACCTATCAGGTTGGCCTTCATATCCTTTCCATGTGTGATCTTGTCAAGGTTACCAAGCCGCACCGTGATCGTCTTTTGGTGCTTTTCCTTTGCAGCCTTATCCCCATAGAGACCCTAAGGTTGAAAAAAAAACGACTCGGTGATGTTTTAGTCACGATCGCTTATTGTTCATGTTTTTGCCTTTAGCAAACTCCTGCAGCTAACAGTATGTCGAGGTGTATATTACCTGGATAGCTGCAAGGGACATGCAGCCCAAAACCGCAGTAGTTCGATGGACCACAAGATCCATCAACGCTGGGATGCTGCATTCTTGAATAAGAGCCTTCAGATTGACGACAAACACTCGCCGGCGCTCCAACTCTGCTCGTTGTTCCTAAGTTTCAAACGAATAAACGAAAAGGGTGAGTTGAAGTGAACTCGTATTGTAACTTGTGACGAGCTCGATTGATTGGCGCCTTAGTCGTTCTTCTTACCTTTGTGAGTTCGTGAAGGTTACGAAGATGGTATCTTTGCAGGAATTGCCGAAACTCAGCGATCCAATGAATGTACTCGTGTTGCTCGTGGTAGTCTATGAGGAGGTGAGCGGGCGTATAGGTCAGTAAAGAGTCATCCAGCTCGCCTCCCAGAAAAGTGCATACATCTCCGAGACAAGCACAAATGTCCTTAACTTACCATCTTGCGGAAGATAGACATCCCAGTCGATCCATGGACAATTCGTATCCTTCCGTTTAGTCCGTAGTGGCGCTGCCTGTTGAGCCTGTGTAGGGATTTCGTGCGCCTGGACCATGGGCATGTTGACATCATCTTGTTCGAGTTGCTGACCACCAAAGGTGTTATCTTGTGTCGAAGTTCTGGGTCTCTCCCATCGTTTGCCGCTATTATTGCTGTGAGCTTCAGGGTTCTGTGAGCGTCCTGGGTACTGGTTGTTCCTTGCGCCACCAACTTCGAAATCATCGTCTCCATCACTATTGTTGTCATTTTTGCCATGGTTGTTGTGCTTGCCCTTGCCTTTGCCACGCCAGGACCCGCGACCTCCATTTCGGTTGTATCCCCCTCCTCGACGAGCGTATGAGCCACGTGAATTCGACTGTTCAGGTGGCATGGGGCGATTGTTCCATGAGTTCAGGTGAAGGAAGTAAGGCGAGAGAGATGTTCAAGAAAAAAATGTGAAGGGAAGAGAGGAAATTTATTTTTGACCAGTGGCTGTGACATTTTTCTAAAAATCAATGACACTTCTCAGGGCCATGTCTTGCAGGAGCTGAGGCCGCGGCCGAGGGGCTGCATTCGAGGCAAATGTCGAATACTGCTTCCTCTGCTGTGCTAGGTCGGCAGTTCCTGTACTACTTTGTCCAAACAGAGCTGTAATCCTAGGCTGCGAGTTGCTTTCATCATCATCAGGCCTAGTAATCGTGCAATATGTAACATAGTTAGCGACCAATAAGTTCAATACAAAACGAGCTACAATGAAAAAAGGAACAGGTCGAGACTTACCAGCGGACATTCTTGCCAGACTCGTCCAGCGAAGTCTTGCAGGTTGCCCAACTGAAGCGAACGATGTTCGGGTACCCAAAGATGGGGTCCATGTTAGCCTTGAGCCACGATTTCGTCTTGGGATCTAATGTGATAGTTTGGTGGTTGTCAACGTCGTTTTCTTTTGAGTGTCCAGAATGGTCCATATTGAGTCGGAATGCGAGAACATCATTTGCACGTACCACCAGGATATCCAGAACCGAATTCGCGGGAAATGGTGCTCCCAAGCTCCTTCTCTGCAAAGATCCAATGCCTCAACACATCGTCGCGGGTGACCTTGGCGCAAATACTGGCGGCTGAGACGATTGGGTATTTGGAGTCGGCTTTCTTGGCGACGACGATTTTGGTGACGGAGGGGAAGAGACCCTCCAGTTTCTTTTGGTATGTCTCTGGAGGTCCAACTGTATCCACATAGACCTACATTGTTGTCAATGAGAATTGGTACTGTCAGTCCAATTGATACAGTGATAGTCTGGTTGCCAGTCCTGACGGCAAAAGATATACTCCTGGAGCTTGTCTCGTACTTCTTTCAGGTTCACTCCTGAGGCGATGGTTTCCCTGATCAGTTGGATGGTGGTGTCATGAGCAAGGGCGTTCAGATTGTACTTGTCCCTACAGGTTTCATTCAGGGCAGTAAGAGGTAATTATTTATCTGTTAGATAATGCCGTTGTGAGATTCAATCTTGCCTTTGTCTCGGATCAGATGATCGACGCCAACTGATAAGAATCTAAGAGAGAGGGAGAGCTTACTTTCTCAGCATGCTGTTGGAGATGTCCATGGGCGAAAGAACTCTGACGCTCCACCCGATAAGATCTGGCCTCGACATGATCACATTCAACAGGTTGTCTCGCTCGTCCTCCTTCAACGTCTTCGAATCTATCCAACGAATTAATTAATATTGTTACCTCACCGTTCTCTCCCTTTTGAGATCTATCCGATGGCTATGTGTTTAAGATTGTCCAAGTGCGCATTGCACAACAAGATAAACACGCCACTCTCAATTGAAAGAGTGTACATACCGGCAAATCCCAGATCAGCCAACTCGTCCTTTTTGGAAAGGGGGCAGTAGCAGATACCGTAGACCATTGGACCAAGAACAGGTCCTCGTCCAGCCTCGTCGACTCCGAGGATACATTCCTGATCCTTTTCGAGGCCAGTGGGCAATGGAGTAGCGTAGGTGTATGACTTGAGCAACGGGGTGGCTGTCCTTGAGGGTGGTCTGGTTGTTGTCTCTGAGACCGAGTAGTCGGCCTCTTCCATGTCGATTGTCTCGTCTTCCAGGCTCATTCTGCCGTTGGTTGTTTGGTGTGTGATGTGCGTGTTGTTTGTTTGAATCGTTTCTTGAAAGAAAAAATAAAATAAAAAGAAGTCGCGTTGGGTCCTGCCAGGGGCTACGGTTCATTTTTTCCTCTCTTGGAAGGCGCAAGTCACGGGTCTCACCCTTAGCTCTTGAACCACTCTCTCTTGGTCTCTCCTTCCTGTCTCTCTCACTCATTCGCTCTCTCTCTCTCTCTCCCCCTCTCACTCTTTCATTGTTTCCTCCTAGTTGCGATCGCCCTTCCTTTCATTTTTTTGTTCCATTCACCCTCTCCACTCTTTTTCACACCTCCTCTTTGTTCCCTTTTCTTCCCTCGCTCACTCACTCACCTCCAAGTCTCAGCTACTCCGATACCCACTTCCCTCTCTTCTCAGTCAATTCAAGCCATAAACGACAAACCAAACCAAACCACACACAACCTGCACTAAAAGTACAAAGCCCAATGGACACTTCTCGCAACAGCCAGGCCAAACCAACCCTGCTTCCCTCGAACCAAGGATCCGAAGCCCTCCTCGGACCCACAAGACGAGACGCTCGTTCGGTCCTGCATCATCCCTACGAAGCTCTCTCCAAGGCCCATCACCACCAGCACCACAACCACTACCGCCACCACAACCACTACCTACGTCATGAACGTTATCTTCACTCGACAGCTTCAAACTCCTCCGAAGCCTGGACCTTGCCCCCCTCTCCTCATTCGTCCGCATCAACCTCGACCTCTTCCTTGGCAAGGACTGCTGAATGGCTGCGGTGGCTCATTCACTCTGCTGCTGTGAGCTCGCTTGAGTCTGTTCCCAACGATAGTACAAGGCAATTGATGCTACTGGACCTTCCCGTTGACGGCTTTTGTACAGGTAACATACCGACCGACAAATACACACATACTGTTCCCTACGCATACATTTATGAGGCGGACGGATGCATAAGCAGAATACCCAAAAAAGAAGGTTGGGGACTAGGGAGAGAAGGGAGAGAGAGGGAAGGGGACAGCATTTGAGACGGGGAACCCGGTGACCTGGATTAGGGCTGCGTCTCTGAGACCCCCGCAAGGAGAGATAAGTGGTGGAGACACCTCTTTTTTTTTGGAAAAAGGTGACTAACAACCAATTCATGCGCTTTTTATCCCTCCTTCTTCCCGTTCCATTCTCGCTCTAACCGTAAAAAAACCATAGGGTCCCACAGCAGGTCAAACTTCGATAGGATGCCAGGAATCCGATACTACAACCAAGGAACAGAGGAAACAACAGGTCGCCCCATGTCCTCTGCTGCGACGACCCCTCGACCTTCACAGGGCACCGCTGCCAAGAACCACAACAATGCCAACGCCAGCAATAACAACGGCACCAGCAATAGCAACAACAGCTCAAATACAAACAATACCAATACCCGCTCGAGTGCCACTCCAGGCCAGAGAACGACAACGCTTCACCAGCAATCAGGATCGCACCCTTACCCGCTTACCCCTTCGTCCTGGTCATCGCAGCCACCTACACCACCATCTCCTCCCAGTTCCCTCAGTCGATCAACTGTCAACTCTGCAACAATAGCTGCGGCAGCCAGGAGCGCACGGAACCGAGGAGAGAGCGATGACAAGTCTGCCTCCACGTCTTCTCCCTCTTCTGGACGGCGTGGATCTTCTGCCTCCTCTACAGGATCTACCGTGGGAGCAGGAACCCCAACTTCAGCACTGCTCTTTTCAACCAGCCAAGAGTTTCATCAAGTCTGGAGTCAGACAACGGCCTTTTTGCACCGGACATTCTCTCCAACGTATCGTGTCAGCCATCTCTACTGGGACTCGTGGACCAACGGCACTCAGAGGCGAGGACTGGAGAGGTTGAAGACGAGTGTCTTGCGAGGAGACGCTTTTCGCCTGATGCAGAATACAACAGTCCAGCTCCGGAGCCTTTGGAACAGGAGTATTGCCGAGAGTACAGCACGTGCGAGCGAAATTGAGCGGCAGGCAAAGGCAATTGAAGAAAAGACACGACAAATTCAGCGACGCGCCTTTGGAAAATCTTCGCCATCATCACCCTCGTCGTCGTCTGGATCGTCTAACGAAAACAAGAACAGCAACACCAGCAGTAGCGGTGGCAACAAGACTGAAGAAGGCGGTCAGGAAAAACCTCGGAACTAAGAGCTCTTCGGTAGTCGTTGTTTTTCTTCGTGTAAATAAAATGGACATGGCCTTGATTATCAATTGGGGTTCAGCTTTGTAGCGGCAATGGTCTTTTTGTTGTACCAAGGCAAGCAAGGATCGGGTGACTGCTGGATGGTACAACTGCATTGTTTCTTAACAATCACCCATGGTCTTTGAAAATGATTCTCTCTTTTCTTCCTCCGCCTGTTTTGCAACATGTCCACCATTTGGGGGGGGGGGGAGAGGGGGTTCCATTGCCAGGATCCTGCAAAAGGTGAGAAAGTCACTCGTACTTGTAACTCACACACAGCTCACACAAGTGAAGCTACCTCACTCTTGCAACACGTAGCCAGTTTGCCAACCAGTGTACTTGTCCACTGACGCGGGGTTTTTTTTGCCTTTGCAAATATCAAGGAATGTGGCAATTGGGGTGCTTGATGTCAAGTTCTCTGGACGAAACGGTTTTCGTCGATCAGACAGTATGCTGGCAGGGATGGATGGACGTTACTGGCTGATGTAGTATTGACGCTGTTGCTATCTCCAACGACGAGTCTGTTCGGTTGGCGAGGGCGAGCAGAAAGAGGGCGTGATTTTTTTTCAGTAGGTCATAAGGATATCTAAGGACCCATCGATACCTATCACCAACCGTGACCCTCGGACTCACAAAAAAAGAAAAGGAACTATCGCCATCCCCTTCGCATTGGCCAAGGACCAGAATATCTCCACCCCCATCAGGGAAAAGGACGAGTTTATTTTTTGACATATCCTATCAGTGGCGACGAGTTTGACCATGACGCGACAGTATCCTATCGGCTTGTTATCGGAGTTCTTGATGTCGACCCGGAGAGGGCTGTCGGTTCGTTTTCATTTCAGGACGGTATCGACGACCCTGCTACGAGACTGTCATTCGCCCGTACGTGGTTCGTTTCGGATCCGAAAGATGAGGCCGGGTCATGGATCCTCGGACGACCAGGAACAGGACAACAGGAGGTTTCTTTTTTTGCATATCGCCACACACTACTGTCCCCCCAACCAAGGCTTTTTTTTATTTTTATTTTTATTTTTTTTATTTAAGGATCATGATCCGTGTCTCCAGGACCGTATCCGTTCGTTTGCACTCAAATGGTTGCTGCAGGACTTGTGTTGGATTCATCGGACAGACCTCCATTGAAGAACGTCGCTGAAGCGTATCGCCGCACTCCAATAATGGATACATATCGGGAGCGGCTTGACCCCCACAAAAACACGGCTTCGGCGGCTACAAATTCTCAATCATTTATACGCTCACTACCGAAGCGTCCATTGCCTTGAAAATATCAATAAGCAATGAATGTCGACCTTTGGTCTGCACACAGTTTTTCAATCGGGCACGTCATGTCGTCAATGGAACTGGAAATCGAGGAGATATTGTCGCGTCAAACAACAATGTCCTGGAACACGCGATCTCTCAATTATTTTTCTGCAGAAAGAGTCGGCTACGTGAGCTTGTCAAACAAGAATCAACTGTTTTTCTCACATCAATGTATCCAACCTGTCGGGCAGCAGGATCGAACAACGGACAACCATGCCTGCAAACCGTTATCGTCCTCAACAACAACAACAACAACAACAACAACAGCAACAAAAACAAAAACAACTGTGATCATCCCTAGGGGCGACTGGACATGCGGTCAAGCTTCGAAGAAAAACTAACTATCGCAGCACCCCTCGATAATCAGGACGCGATCCCCCAACGCCTTGGTAACCTCGTCAATGGCCTAAATCTTGAATAGCACTCATCGATTAGAGGGTCCACGTCACCCAACGTTCTCGTCATCGTCACCCTCACTACCATGAGCGGCGTGCTCTTTCTGGATTAAGAAAGCAATATCGTCCAAGTGAGCAACAGAAGCCGGAATAGCCAACTGCAACAAGTTTAATTTCAGCTCACCAGACGTATCAGCCATGCAGTCATTTTAACCTCTTCGATTACGACCGCCTTCAAGGTGCATCCATCCTCGCCATCAGAGCTATATTTAACAGATCGGGGGAAAGCTGTAATGGAAGGGCGGTATCGGTGCTGAAGACTCTGTTCGCGGAAAAAAATATCGATATGCGTGAAGACTTGCACGCTCAAGGATCGCCTCCTCGCCCCTTTGTAAGGCAAAGCCTATATCAACGTCTTCGACATCCACCACCTCGACAAAGAGTTGATCGCTATCAACATGTCTCCGAAAATAAGGTCGTCCAGGCCTATGTAAAGGCACGTTTATTCTCTCTATTTTCTTCTAGTTTTTTTCTAGCCTTCTATTCACTTGAAAATGGCTGCTTGTTTGCCTGCTTGTCTATCTCGACGCACAACAAAGAAAAATAATACATGAATGCTGCCTTCTATTTCACAACCATGTAGTACCAGGTTATGGTGTGGTGTTGGTCTCTATCCACTGTCGACTATGTCTTTAGGTGATATTTTTACACGCGTGCTCTTTATGTACCCCACAGATGTCCTAGCGACCAATTGCTTTTGGTGGGGGCGGTGCTGAACACGTGCACGGTGCACAGGGAAGGGGTTGAGTGACAGGTTGGTCGTCTCTCGCCTTGCAAAAAAAAAGTCGGCTCCTTTCTCCTGTAAGTGGGTCGCTTTGGCCCTTGCTGCAGACTGCAGTCGATGCTTCTAATTTTTTTGTTAATGTCGACCGTCCCATCCGTCGACTTTTGACCGCGTGAGATTGAATTGGGTTGACCGAGACCTTTTCACATTTTCGTAGGGTGTGGGTGTGGAAAAAGTGTTTCCCTCTCGCTCTCTTTTGCTTGTTGTTCTTCTTGTCGTTCCTAATTCGTCCCATCCAACCCATCCTTTAATCTCACTCTCTCCGTTCTTCACTCATCCATTCACCCACTACACACACTCACCTTCACGTCCACCACTACTTTCTATCATGGATATCGGCTCACCTTCGCAAGCGTCAAATGCCCCAATTGTCTCCCAGCAACCCCGCGGTCAGCATGGCATGCAGCAGTCTTTCGCCGCAGGTCCGTCTCCCATCCCTTTCTTACCCTCTCTGTCTCTTCCTCTCCCACCTACTTTCTACACCTATTCAGGATACCGGCATGCATACTACAGTTTGATAAAAACAGGACACGGCCTAAACAGCAACGGCGAGCCAATTACACGCCCTTGTTCATATTTCTGCACAACAAGCGAACTGATAGTTGACAATACCCTTTCACCTATCTATCTATAATCATTTTTTCTCTAGAGTTCTCACCTGACGATGAGAACCACGGCATCTACGGCAGCATGATGAACTTTGGCGGTGATGTGTGCGGAACCTTGGGCGCCATCCCCTGCTGTTTTTGCTGCCCAAACCCTTACAAGGTCAGTTGTGCCCTGCCGTGCTTCCTAGTTTTCTGTGTCAAGAAGGAGGAACCTTAAAACGAAAAATATCCAGTCACTCCGACTTGGTCGACTTTGCCCATTCGCACTTGCATATCTATCCTAACCATGAAAAACCTATTTTTTCCCCCTTTCCATGCAGTCGGTCTCGCAAGGATTCGTTGGTCTTATTACGCGCTTTGGCAAGTTTTACAAGATCGTCGGTAAGTATTTGCTTTACCTTTCCGTATCAGACTGCCATACTCCAAAGTGCTAGGTACAGCGGTTGCACATGTATGTGTTGTTACTGTTGTTGATGAATATTTCCTTTTCGCCCCTGTTTTGTCTAGATCCTGGCTTGACAAAGATTAACCCGGTGACAGAGCGACTTATCAAAGTCGACATCAAGATCCAGCTCGCCGACATTCCTCAACAGGTTATTATGAGTACGTCTGACCGCCTTTTTTTATCATCTTGGATTGAATGGCTATTTGGGAGCTGTGAGAGTAAACAAAAAAATACTCAGCTAATTATTGATGTTTAATCGCGACTTTCTCCATTGTGTAGCCAAGGACAATGTCAACGTGCATATTGACTCGGTGCTCTACTGGCACATTATCAACCCCTCGCAGGCCACCTTTGGAGTCAGCGATGTGACTTCCGCCTTGATCGAAAGGTATGCAGCGACATCACAACTGAGCTTGGGTGAAAGATATAACCTCCTTCTTGCTTCTCATGCTAATTGGTCATTTTATTGTATGTTTTCGACAAAATAGAACCCAGACAACGCTTCGTCACATTCTTGGTATGCGTGTTCTCCAAGAGTTGATCGAGAACCGTGAGGCCATTGGTGAAGAGATCCAGGAGGTCATTGACGGACCCGCGCGTCAATGGGGTGTCAAGGTCGAGTCGGTCCTGATCAAAGACATTACCTTTTCCAAGGAGCTTCAGGAGTCTCTTTCCTCGGCTGCTCAGGCCAAGCGTATGGCCGAGTCCAAGGTTATTGGAGCGCAGGCCGAGGTCGACAGTGCCAAGTTGATGAGAGCCGCTGCCGATATCTTGAACACGCCTGCGGCGATGCAGATCCGATACCTGGAGACGATGACTGGTATGGCCAAGGGATCCAACACGCGTGTCATCTTCATGCCTACCCAGCAAAATGGTCAAGACATGACTCCTCTCCAAGCCAACCAGTGGGAGCAGATGGCTAAGCAATAGGTTTATTTTTGCACACGCATTCTTGTAGTCAAAAATAAATGAAATTCTCACGACATTACATGCGCAAAGCCACCCTTGACTTTTTTCGCGCGCTAATTTATCGTGGACGGGTTGGGTTCTCTGAATTTCTTGAACTATAGAAACAGGAGCCGTTACATTACCGAAAGCAAGCAATGGCATCAACAGCAGGAGAAACCCCATCGTCTAACAAGCCCCCAGGCTTCATGTCAGGCTATATGTCTGATCTCTCTCAGTCGCAGGATCTCAATTCCTTCCTGCAAAAGAATCAACCCTCTTACGATCCCAACACCAACAGCACCACCACCGCAACTAGCGCAGCAACGCCACCAGCAGCATCTATTGCCGATACAAAGACCAACGATACCCACACACCCTCACCCTCCTCCTCAACACCCAAATCACCAACGTCACCATCCACAGAACCCTCACCACAACCATCCTCAGAAACAACAGGAGGCCGTAGACCCTATGAGACCAAAACACCCGTCGGATCGCACCCCCTTCCAAC
Organism: Linnemannia hyalina; assembly: GCA_019671135.1. Lineage (NCBI taxonomy): Eukaryota > Fungi > Mortierellomycota > Mortierellomycetes > Mortierellales > Mortierellaceae > Linnemannia > Linnemannia hyalina. The sequence continues at coordinate 643,768 of JAHRHY010000001.1, forward strand.
TGCCCACTCGGTCTTCCAGAAGAAGGCGATCCATACCGCGGCATTGGACAATTGTGCAGATATTAATATGGAGTTGACAGATTGTTTGATGGGTCGGTCCGGGTCCTGGTGGGACCGCGCCTCGATGTGTATGAAGGCCAAAGAGCAGTTTGCGCTCTGCTGTCGGTTGAATAAGGTAAACCGTGTTTGGGGAGGGTTGTTGTGCATGGGCTGGGAAATAAGTGAACAACGAAGGGCAGTCAGTTCGCGAACAGCGAGTGATATGTATCCCGTTCGGAAAAGATATGATAGGAGGGAGAGAGCAGAAGGATTCACTTCAATTGGAGCGTATATTAACATCGCCCCTTTCTATATTTTTTTTCACTTGTTGTACTTTGTCTCCCATAGGAAGCACTGCAGGAAAAGGGATATGCGAAGGAAGGGAACACGGCCGCACAGGATTTGGCGATTCTCGACTATGCAGATGAGATGACGCAAAAGGCGATGAAGGAAGACACTACTAGTACCCAGGAAAAGAAGTAGCGAGAGGATGACCCAGAGAGGGCTGCAACAAGAATGTTAATAAAAGGGGCAAAGGGAGAGAAGGAGAAGGGAGATGTGGCACAATCCTTCACCCCTCCTCCTCCCTCTTTGCATCATTTTTCGTCCATTTTGTGAACCTCATACGTTTCATTTGCATCTGTGGACAAATAGATTGAAGTCTCCATGCACATGAACGCACGAAGGAAGGAGGAAATGAAGCTCCTTAAATGTGCATTGGTGCAAGTCCTTTGAGTTCCCTGTCTGAATTTGCGGGAGATTCCTCCTCGCACACCATTTTCGATTTCTACATGTAGCACTATCATAGACGAACCTTCAAGTGTTCACAGCAGGAATGGAGGAAGGTGAAGATGGTTCATGGTAGGACAACAGGAAGGACACCAACAACAATGTTCCTTCGTTTGAGGCGGTGCAACTGAGTTATATTTTCCCCCTCCGGCTAAAATGCGCGAAGGAAGCGACAACAAACAATACAAGCCCATATTTTGCAAGAAGGAAAGTTGAGTCCAGATGTTGTCGTTGCTGAGTTGATGGATGACGACCTTCATTTTAAGCGAGTGCTATCATTAGTGCAAAGATGCCCTGGAGAGAGAGCGGGCGAGACATCGTCGCACAGCCCAGACCATTTAAGCGTTCGGACGAGGGAAAAAACCGCATTTGTTACGATATAAAAGTCTTCACGCCCCACCCTTGCTAGACTTCTTCTTTCGCCCTCTTTTCACTTTTCCTTCTTCTTCCTTTCCTCACCTCCTTCTTCTCTCCCTCCTCACCCCCTCCATTTCTGTTCTGATTCACTCGAATCTCCACCCACCCACCTCCTTCTTCCATTCACTCATTCCACTTGCACCTTACTTACCACCTTAAAGCAAAGAAAAAAATCAAACTCGTCCACAGCAAATAGACGCACGGTCAATTGCATTCAATTTTTCCGTTCGCACGCGCATCCCTCTCTCAACAACAACAACGAAAAAGCAGAGCACGCTGCACAACAAACATAAAAGCATGACGATCCTATTTTCGGTCGCGTTGTCGATGTTGGCGGCCTTGGCCTGCGCCCAGCCTCAAAACGTCCCTCCGCGCACAACTCGTGCCATTACACTCATTGGAGAAAACCTCTATCTCTACGGTGGTAAGTGCCTCTTCTTCTTGTTATCGTGTCTTCTGCTGTGCTTGAATAGAGGGGCGGGTTGCCAACTTTTTTTTTCTTTCTCGTTTGGTTTCTTACCCTAACAAAACAATACATCCGAAAAACCCTGTCCGCCCACCCCTTATCGCGATGTAGGTTCGAGCAGTGGAGGCGATTGTTATTCCGACATGTTCAGCCTGAACCTGAACCCTGCAGAAGGCTTTGTCGCGCCCGAAGCAAAATGGAATAGTATAACCACCTCAGGAGATACTCCTGTCCTCGGCGCTGATTCATGGGCTGTTGGTGCGGCGGACGGAGCAGGCTTGCTGGTCTATGGGCAAAGCCTTTGTCCTCAAAACCTCGACAAATCCGCTAACCCGCCACACACATATACTAGCTCCTCCGGATCTGCCCTTTTCCAGAATACGGATGGGAATTGGGGTCTGGTCCGTACGGGGTCTAATATCTTTGGTAATCGGTCCGTTGTGAATGATCAGCCTGTTCCCGTCCAGGTCGTCGATACCCAGGGCCAAGTCGTATACACGTTCGAGTATGACTTTTTTAACCCACAGCTTGGGATGCAACTGTGGAGTTTCCCGACGAGTAACCTTGTGACTAACATCGCAGAGTTTGCCAAGAACACGACGATGCTCACATCCTTGCCCCCAACTCCGGTCCCACTGCCTCCAACAAACGGGACCAATACCACTGTACCCGCCCCTCCAGCGCCTGTCAAGGCGACTCTTGCACCATGGATCGATGTGGGATCCGCAGTCTTTGTCAGCGGCACAATTGTGGTGGTTGGTGGTGGAAAGGATGCTGGCGAGCGTTTGAAGGGCGACAATTATGATGCTGCTTCTGGATACCTCAAGATGGACCGGTGCTGGGTGTACACCATTGCCACAAATGAGTGGGCCATCCGTAACTTGGTAAGGGATTGGTTTTTATTTTCGTTTTATAATGTTTCGAGCGGGGACGAAAAAATATGTGAATTGAAGTGTCTAGACTTGTGTCGAAGAGTACATGAACATACAACTAATGGATCTTCGTTTATGTATGTATTCATGATGACGATGATGATACATAGACAGGAGATGGAGGATCCTTCCCACTCCCCCGGAGATTGCACGCTCTGGCTGTTGGTAAGTAATCAATTTGTTCCCACACCCTACCCCACCCCTTCCGGGTCTCAAACAGAAGAGTATCAGCACTCTTCTACTGCTCGCTACGCAATGCTGATATTGTATTTCTTTTTCACCATTTTCTATCTGGGGAATCATAGTTGGATCCAAGATTTACATGCATGGAGGCAACACCACCCAAACAATCCCAACAGACGCGTACGCAAGCGACATGTGGATCCTCGATACCCAAGCCTGGACCTGGACCATGGCGCCCAGTTCTTCCCAAGGACGTGCCCAACACACGCTTGTCTTCACCAACAACAACCTGCTCGCCGTCTCTGGATTCCAGTTCTTGACATCCCCTACCAAGGGTGCCCAGAATTCGTTCCTCGGTATCTATGATCTCGCCACATCGACCTGGGGTTTTCAATTTGGAACTGTTCACGAGACCTACTTCCAGAAGCATGGTGCTGCGATCATTGGTGGGTCGATCGCTGGGTTCTTGGTTTTGGTGGTTATTGCTGCAGTTACAAAGCGTCTATTGGGCAGGCGGAGGGTGCCTCGTAAATCTGCGGGGACTATGATTGGTGGCGCTGCCGGTGGACCTGGGCGGAGTCGGTCCTTCAAGCCTTTCCTCGCTTCTTCCTTTAAAAACAATGATGCCACGGCAGGAGGAGCAGCCTCGCAGCTGTCTGGCATTACATTGAACAACAACAGTCATCAGTACCAACAACAACAGCAGAAACACCAGCGTCCTTACGAGACCGAGATTGATCTGTCGAGCATGCCTCGCGCCAGTGAATCGACTGTCTACCCGACCTACAACCCATACGACTCCACTAAGCAGCAGCAACAGGTCCCCCTGATGAGCGCCAATGCCCTGGAGCAACAATGTCATATCATGGACCCCTATTCCGATGAGGATGTCGAAGAAAAGGACGCGCCGACCAATCTCCAGATGCCTGCACATGAACAGGTCGGATCCCCTGTGCCCGACCAAGTTTACCAAGGTCAAACGGCGGCTATTCCGGGGCAGACTGTTGATGTATCGGGCGCACATGTGCGGTCTGAGCGGGCTATCCATGAGGATTCCGCAGGTTATCTCTAAAACTACCATAGTATTTCTTCATATCTCTTTTTTTTTCTTCATATCCATCCAATGTACTTCTTTTTTCATTTCTATTTTTCCCGTCATTCGCATGCTCTCTATTGTTTTAGTTTGGGTTGTTGATATACGGTGTTGTTTAATGAATAAATGCGCGCATTGATTTGTGGCGTTTCCAGCGCCATCTGTCAACATTGCCCACTCAGTAGTGTTCAAAACTATATTGCAAAAGCTGGCTGCGTCCTGTTTGTTGTCTACTTGTCCTCGATCTGAGGGTGTCCTGCAAACTTGTTGTACTCAACAAAGATACGCTCTGCTGGGCGGAAGCCACCTGCAAGTTTCAAGAAAGAAAGAAAGAAATGAAGAGATAATATATGATCAGCAAAGGGTTGAAAGAGTACAACAGAAAATCAGGGAGATGATGTACAGCAAAGCGGAGATGACAGCTTTTTGTAAACATCTAGAGGGGGATGCAAACATAAGAAAAGGAGGGGCTTTGAGGCATTTTTTTGTTTTCTTGTTTACCTGGAATATCGACAAAAAGGTACTTGTACTCCCACTTGTTGCGCTGGTCCTTGACCATCTCCAGATGAGCTATTCCCTCGTTATCGGGACCCTCGACATAGAAGCGCATCAACAGATGTTCTTTGCCCTCAGCATCCAGAACCACCTGCGAACTATTTTTGTTACATGGTCATTGAGAACAACATTCATGGGTGTCAGTAAACAAAGACTTTAAAAAAACCTTGGCGCCCAAAGAGTTGGTAATCCTATAAATCGAGAGACAATAGCAAAAAAAAAAAGGCGAGGAAGGGTTGGGGGGGGGGGGGGAACGTACTGGATGCGACGATTCCTGCGGCGTTTAGAGTTGGAGGGTTCACCGTGACCCATCATGGGGGATCCAATGATATCCTTGAGCTTTTCGTTGTTGCGGACTCTTTCCAATGCGTCGCCAAAGACGTGGGTGTCGCTGTTGGATCCGAAGAGTTCAGAAACGATCGCGTATCCAATGATGCCTATTCAATTGGAAAGATGATTGAAGTGAGTGGAAAAATGAGGTGGATAAATAATTAATTGGAGAGGCATCGCAGTTGGGTTCGTTTTGAGCGCGATTGTGGCGTTGATGGGGTTGTTGATGCTGTTGTTCGTTCGTTCGTTCGTTCGTTCGTTCGTTCGTTCGTTCGATCTAGACGAGAAAAAAAACGACAGAGAAAAAGGAGATGGAAGATGAAACGTACTGACGAGCACGACTCCTGCGCCGATGACTGTGTAGTTGGTTGTAGTCTTTGTCGCCGTCGCAACTATTATTTAACAAACAATAAAAATAAGTTAATTATCTCTCCTCTCTACCTTCCTCTTCCTGTGGTTCAATGGGGACTCCTATAACCAGCACACACGATACACGCGACAACTATTGTCCGAGCATATTATTCTTTGTTTTGCTATGTATAGTTACCCTTCTCGGAGGTAGAAAGATCCTTCCATTGCTTCTTTTCGGTATGCTGGGCAAGTGCACCGCCAGAGGCAAAGGGTTTCTTGGAGTGGTCTGTTGCCAACCCACGACGGGCTGACAGTGACGAAGGCTTAGTATGCTGTTGTGTCCTGAGAGCGTTGGCGATCCTTGACTGCGGGAGCGAGCATTTAGAGGATGAGGTCAGGCATGCGCGTGTGGTGGCGTTCCATGAGGATCGAAGGCCGGTTTGGAGGAGCGTCGTCATTGTTGATTCCTGTGGTGAATTAAAGGAAGGAAAAGAGGGGTGGGATGGCGAATGTTGAAATCCTCTTCCGAGAAACACGCTCAACCAGGAACAACTCTGCCGTGTGAGAAACCAAATACTACGTCACAAAATAGCAGTACCAACGAGCATACAACATCATCCTAGGACGACAAGCGACCCCTAGGAGAATGACATACCTAGCCAAAAAGCAAAATAGCACAAAGTGGTGTTTTTCCCTTTCACCGATGACAATTATCAGCCAAATGACAAGCAAATGATGCTAATAATGATATTGACAAAACGGCCGAGAAAAACTTGTATCGCAGAAAAAATGACACATGCATACCAAACTTGCCAGGAAAGCTGAATACGATGGAAACTGGAAAGAGCGGCGGAGATCTTTCTTTCCAAAGAAAAGTTTGAACCTCCTACACATTCATCTCTTCGGCGTGTCAAGTGCATCGATGAGGGGTTAAGGGAGTGTATGAGAGGAGGTGCAACAGTGAGGGACGGAGATGCGTGATGGCGCCAATTGTTCATCGATCTGTTGTTTGAAGGTTTTTGACGGCTGGTCAACGGTTCGTCGCTTCTCTTCCCCGCCATTTTTTTTGTGCTTGGTTTTTGCTCTCGTGCATCATCTTGGCCATGGTTAATAACATTCGGCCATGCCGATTGGCAATAGCCAAATAGCAATAGCTAATGGTAATAACAATAGTTAAAGCGATAGCAGTACGATACGCAATGATACCTGTTTTTCAATTTGCAATGGTGGTAGCAATAACAACGGTGATAGCAATACCTATAACAAGGCCATTGAGATGGTGGCCAATGGTTCCAATCAACTTCGGGAAAAAGGGAAAAAGAGACAAATGGAAAACAGCCCAACGGGTTTGACTGAAATAGCGGGATGGGGTTGTCCTCCACCTTCCGGAACAAGTTAATGCAACTAGAACAAGAAAAAGTGTTTCCGTTCAGTCTGCGCCCAAACTGAATAAAAAGGACGGGAAGAAGGGTTCACCCATCTCTTCTTTTTTTCTTTTCTTTCATCTCCATTCCTCACACTCACACTACTCTTTCGCTTCTCATTCCTCGCCCCACTCTCTTCACACATACTCTTCTACTCTCACTCTCCCCACTCTCCCACTCTCTTCACCACTCTCCACTCTTTCTACACCTTTCATAAAACACGTAACAACTACAGAATGAGCTCATCTTTGACAAGCAGTACTTCGGATGCCCCAAAGATACGCCGTGTTGCCCTCATGGGTTCGCGCGCTGTCGGTAAACTTACACCACCCTTGAATCATCATCATATCAATAAAACACCCGCCCATCTTGACAAGAGAGAGGGGGAGGAGGAGAAGAAGAACAACAACGAAAGCGATTCCTCTTTGTTTTTTTGCACGAATAGATTGAGCTATCTTACCATGACCATGATTGAGAGTGCGTCTTTTGCTCCCTTCGGATGGCTCTCCCAAGGCTTATCTCCGTCTCTCTCTTTCCTCCCTCTCTCGCTCACTTTGTACAACTGACATCCATTTGTTTGATCCGCGATCGTAATCGCGAAAAAATGCTGAGCGATTGTTCGCAAGCTGGCCTGTCCATCGGAGCATGGAGAGAAGGAAGACGGGCTGGGTAGTAGGCGACAAGATAACATACGCCCCCACCCGCTTCCTCGGTTCTTCTTTCCTTCACTCGGATGAACTTGAGCTTGCGCGTGCTGTCTTGGAGATACAATCGCCTACTGATCGATGCTCACGAACGCTCGCCCATAAGCTGTTCTTCTGTGGGTTGGGCGACTCCTTGTACTTTCACGTGGACTACTCCTCGACTGAGGAAGGAGACCGATAAACAGCACTGACCACATTCGTCCTACCCAACTTTTTTGTTTGAAACGCTCACTTGTCCTCTCCTCCCTCGCCTCTCTTTCTCTTGTTCTTCTATCACAACAAACAACTCCCATCGCCTACATTGACAAATACCCAACATTGTACTCAATCGACTTGTCTTTCTTTGGTTCTCCTGGCCATATAGGCAAGTCATCAATGGTCGTCCAATACGTTCACAATGTCTTCAATGACTCTTATTTCCCTACCATCGAGGAGACATTCACAAAGCAATTGACTTTCCACGGACAAGTGTATGAGGTCGAAATCATTGACACCGCTGGACAGGTACACGTTTATCTTTAGCCCTTTTTAAAAAAAAAGAACAGTGGGAAAAAGGGAAAAGCCTAGTTCTATTTTCTCCTTCTCTTTCATCTCCTCATATGGTAACGATAACTTCAACTCATTCCTCGCTTTTATTTCCTTATCGCATCATATATTTCTATTCGACAACAACCAATTACAAAAAAATAGGACGAGTTCTCGATATTCAATGGACGACATGCACTGGATGTGCACGGCTACGTACTAGTGTACTCTGTGACGAGCAAGCAGAGCTTCGACATGGTGACCATCATCCGGGACAAGATCCTCAACTTCACAGGAACCGACTGGGCACCCATTGTCCTTGTTGGAAACAAGACCGATCTTCAGGGACAGCGACAGGTCTCAAGGGATGAGGGCGATGAATTAGCTAGCAGGTGGAAGTGTCTCTCTTGCGAGACCTCTGCCAAGACAAATATGAACATCGGTAATATGCCTTCAATGAGGAAAAGGGCGAAAGAGAGGGGATGAACGTCTTGTTTTTTATTTTTACATTTTGTCCGAGCAGACACTAACCCCCACCGTGCGAATATTTCCATTTTTAGGACGGACGTTCGAACTAATGCTGGCCGAGATGGAGAAATCGACGGATTCAGTGCCCGAGGACAAGAAGGGCGAGTGCCTGATCCTCTGAGAACATCGCCTGCATGATTCAGTTCAGGGATAGAACCCTTGCTTGGTTTTCTTTGTTAGATTGGCGCGCTTTGCATACAAACCTCATTAAAGCATGTCACCCTCTTTGTGCCCCTTTCGTGCAGTATCAGTATGCAGTGGATCAGTGAGACGACGCGTTCTGTGTAGACGCGAATTGGTGATGGCCTAGACCGCCAGCACTATAATTTTTTGACCTTTGAGCGTCCCAGACCTAGGACCTAGGGATGTCTTTCTAGTCGCCTTCGCCTTCCCTCGCACACTTGTCCGGCATGTTCGACCAGCATCGCAAGCACAAACATAAGTGCAGAGGCATAGTATACCCTGTTTGTGCAACCACAAGAAGAAATCATGTGGCATGAAAAAGCTCCATGGCCAATGGTGTGGCAAAACAAGATGTCTCTTTGGCTTATACCCCATCTCTTTTTTTCTTTATTCCATCTGTTTGAATCTCATCCCATTCCATCAGCTACTTCCTTCACTCCATCGTCCTGACATCTCACAACCATCTCCTAAACTCTCGTCATCCAGGAATTCATAACTCTTCTTTCTTCACCTCCTTTCTTTGCTTCGTTTCTCTCTCTTTCTCCCTCTCTCCCTTCTATTGGCTTCGGTCACAGCGTGTTGAGTGAAAGCAGCAGTGTCGCCACTCCAGTCAGCCGAGTAAGTGAAAGAATGATAAAGTGAAGGTGTCGAGCGCCGCTAAACTTGTTACCAACGACTAAAGCTAATATTTACTGGATACCTTTTGTCGTAGACGCCTTTTATTCTGTACAGCTCACCAGCGCCCAGCCAACCTTCAGCAAGCTTAAAGGTATGTCTCCCGTTTAGTACGTTTCTACTCTACCAACAAATACTCTGCGAGAGACGAGTTAATGAGTATTCACACTCCCACTATTTCCTCTGTAGAACCTTCAACGCCATGACCAATTCGAGGCAAGAACGACCCCTCAGCAACTCTTCGCCTTCCAGGGCAGAAAAGAGGACGACTAACAATGCACTTTCAGCCACTCAACCAAAACCAGTCCGTATCATATCTCCTCAGGAACTACAGGATGCCATCATGAATGCAATGTCCTCTGCGCCTAAAAGTGGCTCTACGCTGACTATCTCCGCAACAGTTGCGCAACTCTCTGCCGCATTCGTCTCTCTCGAAATTACAAACACACCCTCACCCTCGCCCAATTTCTCGCCTCCAGTTCAACAGTCCCGGAAGCCCATTTTCATTTACAGCATTGCTGCGCCTTCAATTGCAGTCGCACTCCCCCAGTCAGATACCCGTTTCGAGACCACCACCCAGTTGGCCTATGTCAGTAATTTGATCCGCAACTGCTTGTCGACTGCAAGCATCGACGCTCACGGAGGCGTTGGTGCATTCTTGGATCCACCCCAGCAGGCCTTAGTCGACGCAATTCTTCAGGATGAAGACAGACAAGATCGGATACGCTGGTTAACGGCTATGATCGTGGAGGAGTTTTCAGCGAGTAGAAGTTTCAGGACATCGACAATATTATCCGAGGTGATCCTCCTTGGCCCATCCCTCAACCAGGAATATCACCGGAAACTACTCAATATCTTGATCATCGAACTCGATACGACAACATCGCTGGAAGTTGATCTACTTCAAGGCATTTCCCAACTCGTCCAATGCGCCGAACCCGATTACCTCCTCCCCGACGACCTTGACAGTATCTTGGTTCTTCTTTGCAAGCGCCTAACAATCAACCACATCCACCTGTTGTATGCTCCTGGCGCTCTCCCGTGTCCTGGATGCCATGGTTGAGGGCAAGGTCAAGGACCCGAGTCATATTGTAGACCACGAGGCTTTGTTCAGCGTGCTGGACCGATTGACGGGCAACCCTGATCCGTATCTCAAGTACCAGGCAGCCTACGCCCTACAGTGTCTGATGAACATTCCGCACGACGAAACGCACCGGGAGTTTGTGTTGCGACATACTGGAAACATCGCCATGGGTCTCCTTGGGGTTACAAGCGTCTGCAAGCTGGGTTTCAGCGGATTCTCGGATGGGCTCAGAAACGCTACCACGAGTTCCCTCGAGACTGGTTCTCAGGCTGTAGGGGAAGCTCGATCGATGCTGGAGAGCGACGATGAAATACTAGCGATTATCAAGGGAGGCGTCCTCTCAGGTAGAAGGCAATTGTGGTATCCCGCTTTGCGCGAGGCCGAGGAACATGTTCGGAGCGGTCGGCTGGTGGATTTCAATCATCTCGTCTTTGAAGCACCATGCTGTCAGGATGTCGAGTTCCAATGGGGCATTTGCCGGCTCCTTGGCGAGATTGCTGTCGATCCGTTGTGGAATGCTGCTACCCGACAGGATGCTATTGACTTTCTCGTCGAGCTTTACAAGGAACTTACCATTCAGGGCCTAGCCGAGGATGTCAGCAACTGGGTCTTGGATATCCTCCACCAGGTCACTGACTTACCAGACATTACCATCTCGAGCCATGCTGAAACGTTGCTTCAAGGTCTGGAACGCAGGGGTTATGCTGGAGAGAAAACCCTCGACCGCGATGTTCAAGTCGGCCCTTTCAGCTTTTACCCGCTCCTGACCCGGCAAACCGCTCCAACATCCTCACCACTGCTTGCCCAAGTTCGAGACTTTTCCGACATCGACTACGACCTGCACAAGTTACGAGCGCAGCGGCTGGAGAAACGAGATGACATTCTCTACATCCCACCCCAGGGCAAGTTCGCCTTTAACTCTTCCCACAAAGACACATTCCCGCTCATGGAAAAGGCGCTGGAGTTTCTGGCTAGCCGCGCACAGGTCTTGCTGTTGTTGGGAGATTCAGGTGCGGGAAAATCGACTTTCAGCCTGGAGCTGGAGAACAGTCTCTGGAAGGACTACAAGAGAGGCAATCCCATCCCTCTTCACATCAACCTCGCCGCCATCGATAACCCCGCCTTGGATCTCATCGGGAAACAGCTGCGCTACCACAACTTTTCGGAAAGTCAGATTCAGTACCTAAAGCAGCGCCAACAATTCTTACTCATTTGCGATGGTTACGACGAAAGCCGGCTTACGAGAAACTTGCACACGACCAACCACCTCAACAAGCCAGGACAATGGAACGCCAAAGTCGTGATCAGCTGTCGCAGTCAGTACCTGGGACCAGAGTATCGCGCTCGATTCGAACCAGCAGGCAATCTATATGGACATAGAGCACCAGCCGATCTCTCCCAGGAGGTCTTCATTGCGTCGTTCTCCATGGCCCAGATAAAGCTTTATGTCAAACGTTTTGTAGGGCGGACGTTGTTGGATTATGTTCCTGTCCCCGGCCGGCCGCCATGGGGAGTCGACGACTACACGAACAAGCTCGATGCGATCCCTAATTTGATCGATCTCGTCTCCAACCCTTTCCTTCTGACGATGGCTTTGCGAGCGCTTCCAACAGTGGTTCAGTCCGAGCAGGCCCTCTCCGATATTCGACTCACTCGCATTGGGCTGTACGACATCTTTACAAAAGATTGGCTGGAAACCAACAGACTACGACTCGAGGACAGCTTCCTTTCGGAAGTGGCGCGGACAACTTTCGACCTCCTATGCGATGCAGGTTTCCATAAAATGGGTATCAAATTTCAAAGGATCTGTCTGCGGCTATCTTTCAGCACCAGAAAGGACATCCAGTGATCGGATACCTTCACCAGCGGGACGCCCAGAGCTGGAAGGCTAGATTCTTTGATCCGGCTAGCCATGAGGCCACCATGCTCCGCGAATCCAGTCCTTTGGCTCGATCCGGCCATCGGTACCGTTTCCTTCACCGCTCGCTCTTGGAGTACCTGTATTCCCGAGTAATATTCGACCTATTTCATCCCGCCAACCAGCCAGGTGAGGACGACCACCCTAACGTGGAAGGTACCAGTGTGCTTCTTGCCGACCATCCATTGAACCAGAGGAGCATTGTTGATGAGCCATCGACTTTGCAGTTCCTGGCCGAGCGCGTTGAGTCGAACGATTTGTTCAAGACATGGCTACATGATGTTATTGGGGAGTCCAAAAAGGATGGAGGGATCGAACAAGCAGCAGCTAACGCGATCACGATTTTGGTCAGGGCAGGAACGCAATTCAATGGCGAGGATCTACAGGGCATCAGGATTCCAGGAGCGGATCTGCGTGGTGGAGAGTTTGATTCTGCGAACCTTGAAGGGGCGGATCTGAGTAATGTCAATCTGGGCAAGGCGTGGCTGCGGCGGGCGAACCTCACCAATGCGCAAATGTGCGGGACTAGGTTTGGCGAGTTTCCTTTTCTTGAGCTGGAAGATGCGGTCTTGCATTGTATCTTCTCAGCCGACGGGGAAACCTTGTCGCGTCGACGAAGAACGACAAGATTCATGTCTACAAAACCGCAAACTGGACTAATATTGCCGAGTATCAGGGTGGAGGAGCCATTGCGATCTCACCAGCTAACGGCGAGCTCGCCAAGAGAGGCGAGAACAATACCGTGGAGTTGGGTAACGTCTTGACAGGCGAAGCACGAATCACCCTGCGCGGACACGACCAAACCATCAGCTGCATCTCTTACTCATCCGACGGAACCTATATCGCCACCGCAAGCGAGGATAACACCGTACGGATTTGGTCGACTCAGTTTGGCGATCCTGTGCATGCCCTGGAAAGCCATACACAACCTGTCCGTGGAGTGACTTTCTTTCCCGACGGCCTTCAACTCGCATCCTGCAGCCAGGACTCCACAGTGCGCACGTGGGACACCAAGACAGGGCAGGAACTCTTGCGGTTCAATTATGATGTTGATATGTTCACCGTGGCTTACTCTCCCAATGGTCTTCAGCTTGCAGCTGGCGGTGCAAGTCCTCGTGTTCCTGTATGGGATGCTCGCACGGGCGACCTTCTTCACGAGTTGACTGGCCATACTGGAGGAATTCTCGGTTTGGAATTCTCCCCAGACGGTCTTCATATTGCCTCCTGTGGTCAAGACGGGACCATTCGCCTGTTCGACGCCCTCAAGGGAACGCCCCTCAACACCTTTTCCGGTCATCTCTTCGAGGTCACTTGTGCCGCATACTCGCCAACCAAAGATTACATGGCTTCGGGATCGAGGGACAAGACGGTGCGCATATGGAAAACTGGAGAGCCTTGGTCGGATGCATTTTCACACAGGCAGGTTGAAGGTATTGAGTGTCTGGACATTTCACAAAACGGCAAACTGATCGCGATTGGCAAGGCAGATGGGTCGATTCACTTTTGGGAGATATGGGCCGGCAAACCGAGGATCATCTCTACGGGCCATACGTCCCAAGTCCTGAAGGTGGAATTCTCACCAAACGGCGAACAAGTTGTTTCAGCGAGCATGGACGGGACCGCGAGGTTATGGTGTGCAGAAACAGGAAAGCTGCTACGAGTTTTCGGGGTCCATCAAAGGGCTGTTAACGACGTTTCCTTCTCGCCCTGCGGCAAACGGATCGTCTCGGCGAGCGACGACAGGTTGGTGTTGGTCTGGGACGTTGATAAGGCCGACGAACCTGAGTCCTACTTGATTGGCCACGAGAGCAAGGTCCTGGGGGCCACTTTTTCGCCGGACGGGGAACAGGTTGTGTCCTGCAGCAAGGACGGAACTGTGCGGGTTTGGGACATTTCTTCACGAAAACTCTTCGCCCTTGCGTCTTTTGAAGGCGTTGAACAAGTGTTCTATACCCCAGAAGGTGGCCAAGAACTCATGTTGGTGTCGATAGCAGCCCACAATCTTTCCCGCTGGAATCCACGATCTAGTCGGAATTTTGATGGACAGCACGAGTTGATCGATCTGGATGTGGTCTGCTGTTCACTATCACCATGTGGCAAGCTCATGGCAACAGGAGGAGACAGGGGTAGCTTAGAGCTCTGGGATCGGATCTTGGGTACCTTGATCGTCGACTCGATAATTGGGCTCACGTACGCGATCGGGTGGAGGCAAGGGTCCGAGTGCTTGTACCTGTCGACGGTGGGACTGGATACGCTGAAAGTTTGGAAGCTGGAGCAGAAGAAGGATGGGTATCATTTGCAGCTGCTTTGGAGGATCGGGCTGAGGGAGCTTTCTTTGGTGGGTGCGAATTTGGAGGGGGTTGTGGGATTGGATCCGTTTGACCTCAAGTTGATGAAGCAGCATGGCGTTAAAGGTACTCCTCACGAATAAAACCGTCTTCGCCCTTTTTACTTTACACTAATGACCGTTGATATAATTTCTGATCTACTCAACGACGACACTAAACCTTCACCTTTACGAGGACGGATGATAGACAACACATTGGGTATGATTATGATTTATTAATGGTATGAAATATGCTAAGAAAAAGTAGATGCAGATTAGATATGAGCATAGACAACCAACAATACCGATGGTATTGTTGCATTGTCCAAACGTGTCTACAAAAAAAAAAGACCGCTTTTGCTTGTTCCTTGTTCCCTTCCTTCCTTTTTAGAGGTTGGCAAGGACAGCGAGCTTGATATCCGCAAGGATACCCGCCTTGGAATCCTCACAATCACCTACAACACCTCCCAAAATTGCGCCCAAGTTCAATCCCAAGGCCAAATCCACATCCGCCTTGACCTTCAACCCCAGAGCATCCAGACGGACCTTGAGATCGACCAGGATATCGGCGTCAATGCCGGCGAGGAGGTTTCCGAGATCGACCTTGACTGCCGCGGTGATATCGGCCAGGATTCCGGCGTCGACGTTGACGCCGCAGGTGGACTTGCATTTGGAGTGGACGAGGGCGTTGACTTTTGCGCGGATGTCGACGGAGAGGTTTGTGGAGATAAGGGCGTCGATCTTTGCGTCCACGATGGCTATTTTTTTTATTTTATTTTTTTGGTGTTTGTGAAGAACAATGGAGGATGGGTTATTGCGCCTTGCAACCAAAATAATTAATTCGGACAACTAAACCCTGATTAAGTTGCTGTTCACAACTAAAATTTTGCTCCACGCCTGTGTACACTCCGCTCTCCACTGAACTTTGTTGGATTAGTTTTAATTTTTTTGCCTCATTTTGTTAGAAAGGCACAATAGTTGAAATTAAAAAGGAAGTTTTGGTATTGCATATGCGGGGTTGTGATAGCGAAAAGTAAGGAAGAAAACGTACCCTTGAGCTCCACGGAAAGATCGAGATCGACCTTCAAGTCAACCGCCAACTTGAGCGCAACCTTGGCAAGGATATCGGCCTTAATACCAACAGTGGCGTCCAGGACAATACCCAAGTAGGCCTTAAGGATAACATCGATTTTGGCGTCAATAATAGTATCCAATCCGATATGGATATCCAAATCGCTACCGCTGCCTCCGTTGCTGCCGTGGTGGTCATCTCCGCACGCGCAGGGAGAGTCGTTTTTGTGACCGTTGTTGCCGTTGGTGGGGGGTTTGGGGTGTCCGTTGTTTCCGTTGCTGGGGTGCTTGGGGTGTCCGTTGTTGCCATTTGATGGAGGCTTGGGATGTCCGTTGTTTCCGTTGGATGGAGGCTGGGGGTGTCCGTTGGATGGAGGCTTATGGTGTCCGTTGGATGGAGGCCTGGGGTGCCCGCCGCCGTTGTGACCATCATCACCCTCGTCTTCGCACTCCAAGTCATCGTCAGAGCGCTTGAGCAACTCGTCGGTAACGGACTCGACAGACTCGGGCTGGGGGTTATTGGCGGAGGACAAATCGGCGGCTTGTTGGGCAATGGGGAGAGCACCTGTGAGACCGTCCAAGACACCACGACGTTGGACGAAGCGGTTACGGGCGTAGAGCTTACGACCAGGTTGAGCCTGGGCCTGGGACTTGGAGGTGTTGTGAGAGGCGCATGCAATGGCGGCGATGGCTGAGAGGACGATGACTGAGGTGATCTTCATGTTTGGTATGAAAGAATGATAGGGTGAAGGGGTGGGGGGTGTGCGGATAAGTATGAAAACGAGGGAGGAGGGAGAAATGCAAGTGGGCGGGAAGGCGAGGAGTGGTTGCGGTGAGGGAGGAGGAGAATGCTTTATGAGAGTGGATCTGAGATACCAAAAAAAAACAGGCGCCATGGTTCCCTTTTTATACTTGGTTCAAAAACGTAAGGGAAGGGATGGCTACCTTTGGTTACATTGTGTTCTTTTCTATTTGCCTCCTTCGGTTTCATTTCCGCGCGTCCCTTACCCTTTGGCTTTTGCCCATAAAACGTGAAGGGCTACCATTTCCTGAGAATAATGAGAGTATGGCAAAAGGGGAAGACAAAATAGACGCGTGCAGCATGCCATGCAGCATGCAACGAGGGAAAATCAATGTGTGCCTGTACAGTACGTCTTTGCACCATTCAACATTTTGGGCTTTGATCTAGGCTCAGTGAGTGGTGTACATTCAGGAGATGTAGAGCATGGCATGCAAGGGACAAAATAAAAAAGAAGAGGGAGACCCTCGATGACAATACGTCCTGTCTTGTTCGGCGAACCTTTGGTAGGAGGCCTAATCCCTTAATTTTTTCTTTACAAGACTGACTTTGTTTCCATGCCTACTTTGCCTTGAGTTCATTCCTCAGTGATATTAGCTCTGTTCGCAGACTGTGGACTCTCCGATTATTCTTGTTTATCTCTTTTCATTTCGCGCTTTTATTTTTGTATGTTGGCTTTTATTCTCCTTCGCTACGCCGCTAATTGGTTAGAAGGACCTTTGAAAAGTAAAGGCAAAGGGGTAACCATGGGAAAGAAAGAAAAAGAGAACGACCCAGGAGGCATCCAGGAGTTGTTCAGGACTTTTCGTGGAGTGAGCAAAAAAAAAAAAAAAAATACACAGGAGAAGGCCAAGACTGTAGTAAGCAAAGTGAAGAGTGCCGATTTCAGACAGAAAGGGACGCGATCTTGTACCTCCTTGAACTATATCAACATTTTCTTCTCTAAATGACCGAAAATCGACAAGCTGCAGCAGCTGGCGCCTTTTCATCTCTATATTCAATGATGTTTATACTTCCTTGAGGAATCCTTTTTTATTCCATTCGTGTTGATTGCTCTTCCCAGGCTAGTCGTTTTTATTTTCTTTCTTCAAGGAACCGTCAACAGCGATACGGTCAGCACCATTTTATCGCTGGTGGGTTTTCTGGTGGAGCTGTTGCTAGTGCCATTTATTTGTTTGGTTCAATAGATATCGGGTTTCGTTGCAACTGCCTTCTGAGCTTTGTAAAGTTCGCTACAATTATGCCAACTCATCCTGCTGCTTCTCATCAGCAGTAGGTACGGCAGATACAGCAACATGTTTCTCCGTCGCCAATAATCCCCACCTAAGTAATTGGCGCTTTTTGTTTTCTTTCAAGGGTAGCCGGGATTATGGAGGCAATCATAGAAGGGGCGGAAATGAAGAGGCGACGGAGGAGAGGGGAGGGAGTACGTGAAAAGAAGAGGACGAGGAGGAAGCGAAAGAAGCGTGGTCCAGGAGTCAATATGTTTGTTTATGTGTAGAGTACAATTGGTTAATTTGGGGGAGGGGAGAGAGGACATGGTGGTGTGCCTCCTATCATTTCTTTCCTGTCTTTCAACCCTTTCTTTTGTCCAACATTCTTCCACATCCTTTTTTTTTTTTTTTTGCTCTTGTCCTTTGTTCGTCTATTATCTTTGTCTCTTTGTCTTGTCGGTGTTGCTAATGACAAACTCGCGAGGCTTTCTTTAAGTGAAGCGGTAGGATAGAGCAGAAAGTCTTCTTCATAACTCTCATTCGGGACGCGTCGCTAAGAACGCAACCCTATATGCTGTATTTTATGTCGCCGACAACGCGTAGTGAATAACATGCAAGGTGCGACCATGTGTCAATTGGACAGAAGAAGAAATGACAGCCCAACGAAACCAGGCGTTTCTGTCTGTTCTTCATTGTGAGCATTTTAATAATGAACGGCAATTAAAAGAAGAGTCGATCCTAAAAGACGACAGCCGAATAGGGCGCGATGAATGAGTGTCGCCCAATAATAGGCTGGATGAGCCAGAATTGAGCCCTGGAATGGCCGATGCTCGATTCGCTCACCAAAGTATTTCCACTCCCTCCTCTCTACTTTTCACCCTCTTCCTCTCCTTTTTTCTTTTTCTCCCTTGCATCATCACTATTTCCCCTCCCTCTCTCTTCTTTCCTTTCCATTCCTCTCCCATCCACATCCTCATTCACCAAAGGCGATTCAGAAGTCTCACAGGAAGAGCTCCGCTAATACAGGACACACGGACGACGCCCATCTTGCTGATTCAAGACTCGTCATCACCCACGACGCCATCTCTTCATCCTCGACAGGAATAACGAAAAGCAACAACAACTACCCCAGAACAACCCACACAAAGATACTATCATGAGGAACGGCCACAGTTCCGCAGTGGATCAGACCGGAGTACCGGTATATAGAGGAACCCAGGCAGCCAGAGGATCAAGCCTTGACGATAACAACAGCACTGCACCTGATGCCTCACGCCAAAGCCTGGACGAGAGCCGCGAACATCACAATCACGGCCACGACAAGGTCGTCTACTCGAACGATAACGAGGACAGCAGTCGGTTCACAAAGTTCAAGAGTCGACGCAGCCTGCCCTGGTACCAGAGTCGCGAACTTCAAATCGTTGGTGCGATCACGCTGCTGTCGTTTATCGTCCGTCTGTGGGCAATTGATTACCCTACCTCGGTTGTGTAAGCTAGTCTGAGCACTGTTTTGTTTGTTTTGTTTGTGTTTTGAAGGGATCGGGTCCCATCAGTCCCTATACAAAGAACAACGCCTCACTGACATCATTTTTTTCTTTTTGCGTGAATGAATAGCTTTGACGAGGTGCACTTTGGAGGGTTCGCGTCCAAGTACATCAAGAGCCAATTCTTCATGGATGTCCACCCTCCGCTGGCAAAGATGTTGATCGCCTTGACTGGCTGGCTGTTTGGCTTAAACCCTTCCTTTGACTTCAAGGAAATTGGATTGTACGTGTAACCTGGACAAGTACCGATTGTTTATCGCGCGTCAAATTGTTGTTCGTTTCATCATTATTATGAATTATTATTGTTTTTTGAAGGGCTCACTCACAGACATTTGTTCGCCTTTTTGTCCCTTTTGTTTTGCATTTTATTTTTGAACCCACGATAGGGATTACATCGAGCCAAAGGTCCCTTATGTTCCCATGCGAATGATGTGTGGAATCATGGGCGTCGCCGTCGTCCCAATGGCATTCTACACCGTCAGGAACTCTGGACACTCCATCCATGCCGCGACCCTTGCCGCTCTGCTTGTTCTTTTCGGTGAGTCGATATAAAATGAATCACGAAAACACCATGCATGCAGATTTCCAATTGGTTTAGCCGAAAACCACGAGCTAGCCGCTAATTAGATGTATCTCTCTCTTCGAATTCAATTCCGGTCTGCCAGAGAACAGTCTAGTTACTCAGAGTCGTCTCATCCTGCTGGACTCGCCCTTGATCCTGTTCACCGCATTCACGGTCCTTGCCTGGGTCAACTTCCATAACCAACGCAACAACGCTTTCTCGGATGACTGGTTCATCTGGCTGTTCCTGACCGGCGTGGGACTTGGACTCTCCGGAAGTGTCAAATGGGTTGGACTCTTCATCATTGCGACCATTGGAACTTCGACCATTAACCAGCTCTGGAATCTTTGGGGCGATCTCAAAGTGTCGCCTCGCGCCTGGTTGAAACACTTTATCGCACGCGCAGTCTGTTTGATTGTTGTCCCTGTTGCTGTGTATATGTTGATGTTTGAGATCCACTTCTTGATCCTCCACAACGGTGGCGAAGGAGATGGCTTTATGAGCGCTCCCTTCCAGATGACTCTTGGTCACTCACTTCAGGACTCTCCTCTCTGTAAGTTTCACCAATCAGTGGAGTAAGAAGTTGACTGTGCCAATTTTGGAGACACTAACATATCGTTTGATTTTTCATGACACAATCCATAAGCCGTGGCATTCGGAGCAAGTGTGTCGATCCGTCATCAGGGCACTAAAGGCGGTTACTTGCACTCCCATGCATCTGTCTATGAAACTGGAAGCAGACGTAAGACTTGATCGCGGATTGAAGCATCGCATCCATCTTCTCAACAATCGCGAGCGTTTGAGGCTAACACGACATGACAATAATTGGCATTTTTCATATTAGAGCAACAGATCACTCTTTACCCCCACAAGGACACCAACAACGAATGGATTATCCAAAAGGGAGATGGCACAGTCCCCGAGAACCTCGAGTACATCCAGCACGGCGACACTATCCGACTCATGCATACCTCAACCAACAAGCGCCTTCACTCGCACGACCACAAGCCGCCAATGACCGAGGACGAGAACCATTTCGAGGTCAGTGGATATGGCTATGCGGGATTCGCAGGCGATGCCAACGACGAGTGGCGCGTCGAGATTGTAGAAGGCAAGGATGATGAGTCAGGCTCGTACTTGCATACTCTCAACACCCAATTCAAGCTGGTCCACATCAACATGAACTGTGATCTGTTCTCGCACAAGGTCAAGTTGCCCAAGTGGGCCTTTGAGCAGCAGGAGGTTACCTGCATGCGCAGCGCTGTTCTTGCCAAGACTACCTGGGTCATTGAATCCAATAGTCATGCCAACTGTAAGTCTTTCTTTGCCAGTTCTTCGTCTTTGGCATACCTTCTTGGTTTTGTTTTCTAACATGCCTAACCATTCGTTGACACTTTTCGATGGTGCTCTGTGTTTTTACTAAATAGACCCAAAGGATGCACGCATGGTCAATTACAAGAAGCCAGGATTCTTTGGGAAGTTTTTGGAGCTGAACAAGGTCATGTGGGATACCAACGCCGGTCTGTTGGACTCCCACCCTTACGACTCTCGCCCCTCTTCTTGGCCTTTGCTCAAGCGCGGAATCAGCTTCTGGGGCAAGGAACAGAAGCACATCTATCTGGTCGGTAACCCTGTCACCTGGTTCATGTCGACGGCTGCGATTGTCGTTTATGTCGCGATTAGAGGACTTTTGTTCCTCCGTGATAAGCGTGGATACAACGATGACTTTAATGGTAAGTATGCAAGGGAGGGAAAACAAAAGTTGTCCCGGATCGACATTGTTAAAGTGTAATATGGAAATAGAACGGCAAAACTTATTTTTCGTTAGTGAATTAATTATAACCATTGTCATTTTTTTAGGTCTTCGCGAATACTATGAGCTCTCGGGAGGATTTTTCTTCATGGCATGGGTCTACCACTACTTCCCCTTCTTCCTTATGGACCGCCAACTGTTCCTGCACCATTACCTCCCAGCACTTTACTTTGCAATCCTCCTTCTCAGTGTCACCTTTGACCTCGCCTGCAGATTCATCCCTAACCGCGCCCGCCTGGTGGCTCTTATCTTGATCGCCTCAATTGCTATTTACTCCTTCCGTCTCCGCGCGCCTTTGACTTATGGATCTGAATGGACCCGGTCCGAGTGTGAGGCGTCCAAGGTTTTGACGACCTGGGATTATGATTGTAACCAGTACCCGGATAACTATGCCCAATACGCCGCCAACGCTGCTGCCAAAGTTATCCCCGTCGAGAGCACTACTAGCAGCGAGGAGGTGGCTAATGTCGACTCGTTTGAACGCGATAATGACCCTCAGGAGCAGCGGGCTGTCTCTGAGGGAGGGGGTGTTGTTGATGCTGCTACTGCTGTTGTCGACGCCGCCGCCGCCGCTGTTGCAGAAGAGGCGGACTCTGTCCCAGAAGCCGAGGATGCGCAGATCACTGACCCTGCAGAATCCACAATGGCCCATGGTGGGGAGATCGAGCCCACCTTTGACTTTGAAGTCCCCGTAGAGGACAACGACGACGGGAAGGATAAGGTATAAATGGACAAAATACATCGATGAAAAATAAAACACTGTTCGTTACAACTTTTTCTGTTCTTCATTTTCAGTTTTTTTTATTTTACATGATCGGCGTAAGGCATACAAAAGAGAGGAGGGAGAAACATACACACAAATAAATGCTGACAAAAGTAAACAACTTTTTTGTTTTTCCACGATTGGTGGTGGTCCTGATGAAGAGAAAAGGAGGAAAGGAGGAAAGGGCGGAAAAGAGGAGGATGTAAACCGGAGCGGGTTTTAGTTCTGGGACCAGAACTGCTGCTGCTGGTTGCGTCCAGATCCCTGGTGCTGGCTGGGGTGGTAACCCTGGTGGTGGCTAGGGTACTGGTAGTTGGAGAACATCTGCTGCTGGTAGTAACCCTGCTGACCGCCCTGGTGCATGTTGTTGCTGTTGCCGTTGTTACCGCTGGGCTGTTGCTGTCCCTGAAGCGACGAGGCTCCCGATCCAGAGTTGCTGGACGACTGCGATCCAGCAGTGGCGTTCTTGTCCGCTCCAGAGTAGTTGTTGTTGTTGGCACCGGAGTTACCCTTAGCGTTGTTGGTGGCGCTCGAGGTAGGTGTGGCAGGCTGCTGCTGGCTGCCCAAGAAGTTCTGCATACCGGGATTGTACTTGGCGTAAGGGTCGTTGTTCAAACCACCCATACCATGGATGCCAGCGGCAGACATTTCCTCGTATCCGCCCTGAGAGTACTGGTTCGAGCTGTAGTTGCCGTAGGGCGAGCTGCTGGCAGCGGCACCGGGCTTGCTGGAGCCGTGCTGGGGCTGCTGCTGCTGTTGTTGCTGGTGCTGATACATGGGGTACATGTTCTTGTTGACAAAGGGCTGGCCGTATCCCGACTGCTGGTAGGCGTTAGGGAACTGGTTGGGCATGTAGTAGTAAGGGTAATAAGGCATGCCGGCCATGTTGGGGTAGGCCTGCTGCTGCTGTTGCTGCTGCTGGAGAGTCTGCTGAGCCTGAGTAGTGGCGGTGGTCGCGGCGCCCGTAGTGCTGACAGCGGGAGATGCATCCTGGTTGTACTTTCCATCGCGGGTCTGGTAGTTGTTGGCGCCGGTGACAGGGATCTGACCATATGTGGCAGGGTCGTAGTACATGGCTCTCTGGAGATCGTTTCCGTAAACAGCAGCGTAATCGTTGGGAAGCGAAGCCATGGGGCCCATGCCGAAAGAGCCCAACTGGTTAACGCCAGGAATGTACGAGCCATAGGGAGATCCCATGGCGTCGTGTCCCATGCCGGGGTGGTGGTGATGCTGGCCGAGGTAGTTGGCAGCGGGATCCTGCTTCACGTACGAGGCGTTGGTAGCAGCAGGGGAGAGACCGCTGGCAGCAGTGGCAGGGGAAGCAGCAGCAGCCTGGTATCCAGAGGCTCCTGAAGGAACGCTGGGCTGACGGCCATAGGCAGGCTGCTGCTGCTGGGCCTGGGGCTGAGCAGGGGCGGCATTCTGAGCGGGGACAGCAACGGGCTCGGGCTGAGCGGCTTGAACAGGCTGAGCGGGCTCAACAGGGGCAGCCTCAGGCTCAATAGAATCGGATTCGTCGTTCAATGAGAAGCTGCCAAACTTCACAGCAACGCTCTGCAATGCCGAAGATCCGCTGGGCATGACAACGGGGGCATCCTGGTTCAAACGGCGGGGTTGGGGAGCGGCCTTGGCCTTCAATCCGGGGGGTCCGACAGGGGCAGCAGCCTTGGGCGAGGCAGGGGCAGCCTGAACGGGCTCAGGGGCGGCAACGACCTCAGGCTCGGGGGTAGCGGCGACAACCTCCTCGACCTTCTCCTCGACCTTCTTCTCCTCAATAACGGGCACGACAACCTCGGGCTCGGGAGTAGCAGGCTCGGGAGCCTTCTCTTCCTCAACAACAGCAGCGGCGACTTCAGGAACTTCCTCGACAACGGGCTCCTCAACCTTGGGAGCAACGACTTCGGGAGTGGGTATAGGGGTAGCAACAGGTGCGGGAGCGGGTGTAGGTGCGGGTGCAGCGACAGGTGCAGGTGCGGGTGCGGGTGCAGGTGTGGGTGCAGGGTTAGGCCTAGAGGTGCGATAAGACAAACAAAATAGCGTGTTAATATCTGTCCGAACTTACAATCCTGGGGGTTTTTTGACTTCTGACCTCCAAGACCACATTTGCGATTAATATGCTTACTTGACAATCTTTGCCCATGACATCTTGCTTCCGGCAGGAATGGTGGCAGTGTTCACTTTGCGAGGAGCGGGGGTAGCAGAAACAGCAGCCGCAACAATAGGGGATGCACCCCATGAGTCATCAGCTGCGGTTGTGGTGGATGTGGCGACGGCGGCGGTGGCAGGTGTATCTTTCGATCCGTTGGAGGCGAGAGTAGTATCATTAGTTGTTGCAGGCGTAGTATCCGTTGTTGGCGTAGCATTCCAAGAGTCGGCTGCGGCTGCGGCGGTTGCGTCAGTCTGGTCATTTTTCTCTGCTTCGACATTGTCGGTGTTCCAGGATGACTCTGAAGTGGTGGTAGTGTTGTTGACATCAGAC
Source organism: Linnemannia hyalina (assembly GCA_019671135.1). Lineage (NCBI taxonomy): Eukaryota > Fungi > Mortierellomycota > Mortierellomycetes > Mortierellales > Mortierellaceae > Linnemannia > Linnemannia hyalina. The sequence continues at coordinate 668,535 of JAHRHY010000001.1, forward strand.
TCTGTCTTGGCAGGGCGTCCGTTCCTATCGCCACCGTTCAATGCGCGAGGCGCGCCTCTTGTTGCGCCACCACGTCCGCCACGGAGTGAATCTACGCGTGTGTCAACAATTGGCTTCCTTGATTAGAACCGTGTTGCAAAATAACGAATGTCGCCCCTTGTTTGAATCTACAACAGTCAATGAGTGGCCTTACCACCACGGCCGCGTCCTGCGAATCCACCGCGCTGGTTGTTGGAGGAACGGAAGTCTTGCTTCTCAGAGGTAGTCTTTGGCTTGGGGGTTTTCTTCTTTCCCTTCACCTCGCCCCACTGAGTGGCATGTCCTATAAGATTGGAATAAAAACGTAACAATAGGTCAGTACACTGTCGAGTTTGAGCAATATACATTTTTAATGTAATCTGAACGTTATTTCTGTTACAGAATAGGGACATGATCCGTCCAAAGATCAACAATTGTGGTTGAAACGAGGCAAGGAGGTGAAAGTTGCATAATACACAGAAGGGAAAGGTATTTGATCATCAAAACAAAAAGAACACAAATAACTCCATCCGTCGTTATCGATCAACTTTCCTGCCTTGTCGCAAAGGGTCCTGAGTTGATGCAAGGGCTGTCTGTCTATCTGTCTACCGCTTCGGTTGCAATAACAAACAGTTGTGATCCTAATCTGTCAATGTCCCGCGGCTGTCAACGTAACAAGTCTGTTGTCCCTTCTTTTGTTTCGTATCTCATCCTGTGTCCGCAATTGTATCCACTTTTCCCACAGAGGGCACGGTCGGTACAACCAGAGCGATCAATGTAGTACACTCCCGTTATTGCCTAGCTCACCAACCACCACCTGACCCTATCAAGCTTTCTCATCTCTTTTTCTTTTGCTCTGTACGTCGTTATTTAACAACGCATACATCCCGGGAACCAGTAGTGACAATGCGAGATGGTGGCGAAGGGGAACCAAGAGGAGGTACGCTGACACGATAAAAGATGAAATAGAAACAAATGCGAAACCCATCCAAACGGATTATCTGGGAAGGAGAAGGGGGCAGGATCAAAACAAAAGGGTTGCCAAATAGACAAGGGGGAACAGTAGGGGCAGAAGAAGAAGGAAGGTCTACCGGAAGGGAAAGGAGCGAGAATGAAAGCAGGAAACAAAAGGCTTTGAGAGGCAAAAACAGCAACTCACCATCACTGATCCTGAGAATGGTAGATTCCAAATCACCGCCGGCATCTTGGATGGCGTACAAAAGGTCTTCCTCTGACCAGTCTGCGAAAAGTTCTTTGAGTGTTGACAGGGAGCCTCCATGTGCTTGACGAAGGTGACGGAGATCCTCTGGTTCATCTTTGCGACGTGTGTTATTGCTGTAAAAAGTGGCCATTATATCTGTTTTCTCGTTTGTTTTGTTCGTCGGCGGCGGTAGCGGTAGTGGTAGAAAGGAAAGTAAGGATAATTGTGTAGTTTATTGAAGAGAAGATAAGAAGACAGTTTCTGTAAGCAAAACTGATCAACTCGATCGATGATGGAACTTGCAAACAAAAAAGGTTGTTCAAACTCGAGCCTCTTTCTTCGTCCAAAAGTAACCTCCTGTCAGCGATGCGCGCGAACAATCGTTGTCGGTATTCTTATTCCTTCGACTGCATTCCCGTCGGTTGTCTACCACGCCCCTCGATCCTCTCCTTGCGATTGAACGTACGGCGGGTTCCATGTGTGTCTGCCGCCAATATGCCTTTTTCGGTGGCGTCCCTGATTCCCTGGATTGTCTTGTGTTATGTCCCGGATCGTTTGCTGCTGCTGTTTTACCTTATTGTATATATGAGGGTGGGTCGAGTTGTGTGTGTATGAGAGTGCGTAGGTATGCGTGGCTGTATTGCTTGTGTGCGAATTGGGTGGTGGTAGTGGTGATGGGTGGAAGGAGGGTAGGGAACGGTTGATGGTGAAAGGTGTGCAATGTGAAAAGAAATGGAAAAGAACAAAAAAGAAGTAACTTTCAACTTTGGCACCTCCAGTCTGTCGAATTTACACGTGATATGAGGTGGCTTGTTCAGAAAGGAGGAGATCTTCGCTCTACGATGGAGACGCGTTTTGCTTTTCAACAAGTCGCGCTTCGATACTCAAAACCCAAAAGATAAGAATGAAGGGTACGAGTTGAGAAGCAACGGCAAACAACGTAGGTTTATTCTTTCGCTTGCTTGGCTAATGATCCAGTCAGCCTGGAGGCACGGAACAAGGACAGCTTCTTGGGTGGCACGTTCCTGTCATCCACAACTTCAGGCTTTACTTCCTCCTCCTCTTCTTCCTCGTCTTCTTCCTCATCCTCGTCGTCTTGATCTTCATCATACACTCCAATGACCTCGGCCTCAGGGATAATCATACCCGGAGGGATCACCACTTGTTTCTCCCATATTTCCTCAATGTCATCGCGTGTAAATGCACCATACTGAGCAATCATTGCCTGTCGGCGCTCCTGATACTCACTCACAACCTACTGGTCGATTGGCCAACAGAAATGGTGAATTAACGTGTCAGCAAAAAGGTCATTTACAGTTGGCGACCTACATCACATTCACTAATAACAACATAACCAGGCAAATCATACCTGACGCATTAGCATATCCTCCTCCAGTTCTTCTTCGTCTACGGGCTCGATCGTATCACGCTCGACAACAGCGCCTTTCAGGAGAGCAGTGTCCTTGAGCTTGGAGCTTTCCACAGCAGGGATCGTGCGCATAGCAGGCTCAGCCTTGGCCTTGGCTTTTGTACTCTTTGCTGATGCCTTGACAACTACTGGAGGTTCCCTCTCAACAACCACGCCGCTCGAGGCGGATCGTGACACCACTGCCGGGGCTGTTGCCCTTGGCCGACTGACGACCTCTTCCTCCTTCGATGGCTCGTCCGATAGAAGAACGTTTCTTCCTGGAACTGCTGGCTCTGGCTCCATACTGGATCTCTGCTGTTGCTGGCGGAACAAAGACGTTTTGCGGCGTCCACCTGATGTTGGCTCGACAGCAGCGCTTGAGGCGACTGGCTTTGTGAACGTGTTCTCGACCATATCCTTGATACCGGTAATTGGCACTGGTGCCGGGGAAGGAGGCACAACGTCCTTGACGACTACGGGTACACTCCTTTCAACCACCTCGAACACCCCTGGGGCTGACTTGAAACTGGGAGTAGGGGCTTTACGCTCAACGACACTGTCTGAAATGCCTCCAACTGCAGGTTTGGCCGGGGTACGCTCCTGAACCGTTCCCGCTGCTGCTCCTCCTCCTCCAGCTGCTGCTGCTGCTGCGCGACTTTGGGCAAACCTGGACATCTTTTTTGGTGCCGGTGCTGGGACTGGCTCTTGCTCGACCTCCATCTCCACGACAGCGGGTGTCTCTGTCTGTGCTCTTGCCTGCTTGAACAATGAAACCTTCTTGGGTGCAGGCTTCAACGCCGATTTGAGTGAGGTTGCCTCAGGTTCCGCTGATGGAGTCTCGAAGACGGGTGCCTTGCCAAGTCCTGAAGATCCTCCCGCTGCTGCCGTCATGTTGGCAAAGGTCGATTCCAGGTTCGCCATGTTAACAATTTGGTCCGATCCTGCTGCCCGGACCGACTGTTGCTTGGCTCTCATCTGGTTGTACAAGTCCGCAGGCGATTTGGGTTTAGGCTTGGCTACTGCTGCTGTAGCTGTAGCTGCTGCTGTTGCCAAAGGAGTAGGGTGTGGTCCTGGAGGTGCGGTGGTTGCTGAGCGGACCTGACTAGGAGCAGACATGGCGTCGAACCTCTTGGTCTTGGACATATGTTCGGCGAAATGCACACCCTTCTTCGTCTTCCGTGCAGCAGCCCCTCCACTTGATCCTTGAACCAGCGCGACCTCCTCTTCTTCTTCATCCTCCTCGTTTCCAGAGTGCTCCCAGACTTCCTCCTCATATTCCTCGTCCGAATCCAGAGCCTTAGGTCTGAATTCATCCTCACTCTCGCCATCATCATCTACATCCTCATACTCGTCTGACTCTGTCTCTTCGTCCGATGTGACGTCCTCGCCAGCCTCACGACGGCGCTCCCTTTCGTCATCTTCGCGCTCCATCTCTTCAATCCGATCCAAAATGGCTCTGTCTCTCGCTTGTTCCTCAGGCGTCTTTTGAGAACCGGGCAAAATCTGAGCATCCTCCGTTTTGGCACCCGTTGCCCCCTCTATTTCGACGTTCGTTGCCGCCTCCTCTGTATTGACATCCGTATCCTTCTTCTCCTCTGTATTGACATTCGTATCCTTCTTCTTCTCCTCCTCCTTTTCATCAGCATCCTTATCTCCTTCACCAGCGTCGCCACGCCGTTCCTGTTCCTCTTCCTCGTCCTGAAGTTCCAGTTCAGCGATACGATCCAGCATAGCCTTGTCCCTTGCCTGCTCCTCGGCTGTCTTTTGAGAACCGCGCTTGCCCTGAGTCTTCTTGGCCTTGGCAGCCTTTTCCTCTTCGTCGTCCGAAAAGTAAGGTTCCGTGATCTCAACAATTGGCAGTCCTTCTTCGTTGTACTATTTACGAACAAGGAAACAATATAATCACACATTAGCCGTCGTGTTATTCGAATGCTCACGAATATATGCGCAGCGGCGCTCATGGTGTAATTTAGCTCTTACCTCCTGTCCTCCAAGGAGTCCTGGAGCCATGCCACTCTTGTTGCGAATCTCATCCTCCTGTGCCTTCAGCTTTTCAATGTTTTCCTGCACCACTATTGAAAAATAAAGAAGACGCGGTACATGATTAGCTTTTACTTTCATAGATTAAACTTTCCCGACTCAAAGTGAGAAAAAAAAGTAGAAAACATAGACTTACACTCCATGCGCCTTTCAACAATTTCCGCTGCTTGGACAGCAGACCGGTCAACAAACCAGTTGTCGCCCAACATCACCAGAACCTCGTTCGTATGGATAATCTTTCCAGGCATGAACGCCAAATTACCGATGGGCACCTATTACAAGTATCAAAAACATCGCACATGAATGTTAGGTCCCAAACTTTTAGGCCAGCTGCGATAGCTATTTTTCTCCTTCGTGAAATATATTGTCTACACGCACCATGACGGGATGGGAGATCTCCTTGGGGAGGTCCAAGAGGGTGGTTTTGAGAGCCTGATAATCAGATTCGTAGTTCTTCCACCTGGCGAGCTCCTCGTCCAGTTGTGTCAGTGCTGCCGAGAACTTTGAAAAGTAGTTGGCGAGCTCTGATGTTTCTGCTGCGCGATCGGGTTCCTGTGAGCGATCCATTGTAAATTGTAGGGAGGGGTGTTTGTGGGAATGAAGAGAAAGAGGAGAAGTGATTCGCAACCGTGTGCCACCTTTTCTACTTTTTTTTTTGTTGCTGACAGAAAAAGCAGTCACCCACCTTTGCGTTCAAAGTTCAAAGCAACTGTCCTCGCGAAATTGTGAAAATGAAATGTGTATTGTTGATGCGTTCGCCCGTCGTTATTGCCTTCGTACTCCATTGTACGGCCGCCGGTCCTATCTAATGCTTCCTATCCAAGGTGCTACTGCAACTATATCTCTCTTAAACTGCAACGAACAGCTTCAAGAGTCCCTGGGCATAGCTGACAATCTCCATGGCGCCCATCTTACTGTCTCCAAAGACACGGTCGACAAACGTGATGGGGACCTCTCCGATGGTATAGTTGAACTGTCTGGCACGGACCATCATCTCCATCTGGAAGACATAGCCCTTGGAGATGCACGAGTTGATCAGTTGGGTCAACACCTCCTTCTTGTACAGGCGGAAACTTCCAGTCAAATCAGACACACCAGGGCGAAGCAACACTGAGGCCAAGAAGTTAGCTCCACGGCTATTTTTCAATAGAAGAGATCGGCAGCACATTTAGTTAGGCGTTGTTGGTGAAGTTACTTCAAGAATATCAAGATCAGAGTCGCTGTCGATATATGTAATTCATCCATGCTTCCTTGCCTGATAATCTTGCGCTTCAGATCCCAGCCATAGACACCGCCGTTACCGGCATAGCGGGTTCCAGTGACAACGTCCAAGTCCTTGGACTGCTGAAGACTAATGAATAGAGAGTATCGAAAAACATGACGCTGTTAGGTGATATTTTCGCGAGACGATGTAACGAAGGCTCGAATGTAGTACGCTCGTCCATTTTTGACTTACCGAATCATCTCGGGGATGAACTTGGGCTGTTGTCATACAGGCAATTGAACATTATAGGAGTATATGTCAGCTTTCATCTTTCGTGAAACAAGCGATCTCATTTCCTCAATGTAACCATATCCTGCAGCCAAGCACAAAACATCCGTCGAACAGTCGTTCCTTACGTGGTGGGACATGTCAGCATCCAGAATAAAGATAAAGTCGCCAGTAGCGTGCTGGATTCCGTGAACGTATGCGGTACCTACGAAAGACCAAACAAAAATGCCATAACTCATTTGTTAACAACCTGGGTCGCTGGGACGTGTCTCATGATATACTCCCTCGCATCTGTCTGAATTAATCGTCTTCGTTCTTACCGAGTCCAAGCTTTCCGGCACGAGGTCTCAACACCTACAGAAAAAGATATTGCCAGAACAAAATGCATGTTAGAAATAAAACTATGGCAAATTCCTCTCCCGCGCCCATAATCACCGCCCTTAGTTACTTACAATCCTGTTCTCGCCATAGATCTTTTGAAGCTCCTGAGCAACCTCCAAGGTCTTGTCAGGACTGCCGTCGTCAATGATGATAATCTCATAGTCAATGTTGCTACAAAATACGTATAAAACCAAGCAGATCGCGAAAAAGACGTTAGACTCTCGTTCTTCTTCCTTTCATCTTCCAAGTCTCGCATGCCGTTCTTGTGAGACATCAGGTCCATTCAACACAAAGAATCAGCCTTCACAAAAAAGGACGCGAAGGCACGTAAAAAATAAGAGAGAGGGAGAGAGAGATGAAAACGTACTTCTCGTGGAAAGTCTTGGTGAGAAGCCAAATAATGATGGGCAGGTTCTCCCTCTCGTTGTAGGTGGGGAGGAGGACAGAGTACTTGTGTTGGCCGCTCATGGTTGAATTGTGAGAAAGATGATGATGGTGTTGCTGATGGAGGTTAATGTATGGTGATTGGAGGAGGGGAGTTGTTGCAGTGGTGTGGTCGTCGAGGATGTTGATGCTGACAGAGTCGTTGCTGTGTTCTCGCTGATGAGGGTTGGTAAAAGGAGCAGAAGAAGTCGCGAGTGGGAGGGACATCAATGGAAAATATGACGAGGAAGAGAATAAAAAGGGGTGGTTCCCAGAGGAAGATATGTGTTCGCTTCTGGCTCCTTAATGCATTAAAACCCGTATCACGTGGTGTTGATTTTTAATTCCGTTCATCAACTATCTATTTTGCTGGCGCAGACGATGAGGAGGCTGCTGCTGCTGCTGCCTTAGTTTCGGTCAAGCTGGGACCCTGGGTGGCAGGTGTAAAAGTTGCGAACATGAGGTACGAGGTATGGCCACGCTGCTCGGCTGGGAGACGGGTCACCACCACATTCTTGGGCTCAATTCTCCCTCTTGGCTCAGCTTCGGAAGCAGAGGCAGTTGTCTCCGATCCAATGACGGGTGTTGAGGCCGTTGTCGACACACTGTCCTCCATCTCAGATTCCGTGGTAGAGTTGGGTGTAGCCGCTGCAGATGACTGGTTGCTGTCATCAACTGAAGGTTCCACCTTGATGCTCTTGTTGATATGACCACTGCTGCTCTCTTCATCCTGAGTGTTGTTGTTGCTATCGTCACGAACCACGCGAGGGGCGGCACGCTTTCTCTTCTTCTCAACCGCCCGCTGCTTCTCCATGGCCTCGTCAATGGTCCACATAGGGATCACACGGATCTCGTTGAAGCGGATCAAGCACTCGTACATCTGAATGTCGACAAATCCTTGCTCGGTCAATGCTGTGACAGTCCTGGAGATCTGCTCGATACAAGGACTGAATGTGCAGATCTTGCCGACCTTATTCTGCTTAAACGCCTTCTTCGCTGATGCCACCGCCTCCCAAGGTGCAGGCAAATCCAAAAATACTATTGCAAGAGAAGTCAATACACAGCATTAGAAAAAGTTCTCACCCCTAGAGCCATACTCTGTCGATTATTGCCACCAAGTCCAATAGGTCAAATGACACTTACCGGCGTCGACCTTGTTCTCAAGGTCAAATCCATCCTTGCAGACATCTCTGCAACGCAGGGTAACCAAATCTGACAATCCATGCTCCTCAAACTCCTTCTTGGCAGCATTGACACGTTCCTGATGGTACTCGAACGAGTACAAATGTCCATGGGGTGCCAACGTCCTAGCAATCGAATGCGAGAACGATCCCGATCCAGTTCCAGACTCAATCATCGACATTCCAGGCTTGAGGTTCAAATAGTTCATGACGAACGAGATATCGGCAATATACAAGATCTGGGTCCGGTGAGGCAAGACCAATGTCCAGAGTTCTGGGGTAGGGTAGAGCAAGAAGAGGAATCCACGGCCGGTGTTTGAGCCGAGCTTTGTGCCATACTCCAGTCCGATCATGTCCGAGTGCTTGTAGTTTCCGAATTTGCAGTTGAAGTACTCTCCATCCTTAACGCGGATAATGCTCATGTTCTCCTTACTCTACTTGGATTGGGCGTAAATGAATAGTTGGTTAGCAACTTTGTTCGATTGTTGTCGCTCGTTTGTTGTGTTTATGAGGGCAGATATCGTACCAGGTACATGACGACATTGTCGCCTTCCTCGATGGTGTTGTTTTTCTTGTAGGTGGCGAAGCTCTGCTTCTCGACTGCTGTTTCGCTCATGATGGATGCCGGAAGGGGGATGTGGATGGGTTTGGGTGTGATGGTACAACGACAGGGACAGCCATGTAAGCGATCGCCTCTGTCTCCAAGAAAAAAAGAAAAGAACACGAGGCAGTCACACCCAACGCTGTTTTGTGTTTGTGTGGCTGAAATCCAGTTAACCTTTGAACTACAGCTCAACTTTCAACTTTCGCCTCAACGCCAAACTCAACCAAGGACGAAGGACATCGCCAACATCCCAACAACAACAACAACAACAACAACAACCATGAGCGACGCGAACAGCAAAGTGGCACGGCTACAATTCCTCTGGAAGGCATCCCACCTCCTCCTCACCCAATGTCCCGGCGCATCATCCCACTACATGTCCCAGTTCCTCTCCCTCGCCAACGACCAAGACCTCCGCCTTCACGAAGATATCCAGACAAGGTCCTGTGCCGCCTGTGGGACCATCTTTATCCCTGGCGTCAATTCTAAAATCAGAGTCGTCCCTGTGGCCGAGACGCGCGTTAAGCGAGAGAAACGGAAAAGAGTCGAGCGCAAGAAGGCTAAACAGGACAAGAAGAAGCACCAGCAGAAGGCGCAGGAAGCAGCGGGAGGATCTGATCAGGCGGCGGTTTCTTCTGAGGGCAACTCTACAACAACAACAACAACAACAACAACGAGTCAACCAGTAGGATCAGGGTTAGACACTACCAAGACTACAACGACAACAACAACCAAATCGTCACAACAGGCACCACCACCACGTCCCAAGAAAATCATCCACATTACACCCCACACAGAACTCGCTCAACAGCAGCAGCAACAACAAACCCAGCAACGCATCAACATCCGCAACGGCTCCACTGCTACCGCTAACACCTCAAAACCCGACAAACACGCCAACCAGATCCTGAACCACGTCATCTACTCCTGTCAACGCTGCGATCGCATCACAGAACTACCTGGAACCAAGGAAGGCGTTCTCCATACCCGTGTCAAGGTCACTAAACCAGTCTCGCATCGACGGAAACTTAAGGATCTCCAGAAGCAACAACAACAACAGCAACAGCAACTACAAGAACCTGTCGCCGTTAGAGCCACCCCTACTTCAGCGGCAAGTACGAACCCTTCAACACCAACATCAACAACATCAGGACTTCAACCACTCAATACAATCACATCCGCAAGGTCTTCACCCAAACTACCATTTACGCCGACCAACAACAACACAAACGCAAAACGACCAGCTTTCTCTCATTCTTCACCATCTCCAGCAGCGGGGGCAGGACACCAGGACCTCAAACGGACAAAGTACTCTGTCTCTTTACCGGCCTCGCCCACCGCAGGACTCTCGAGAGCAACATCCGCAGCACCCTCTGCGGCAACATCTCCAGCAGCCTCACCTCGCCCCTTTGGATCGGACGACATGAAACCTGGTCTCGGTGGCGGTGGTGGCAACAACAAGAAGAAAAAGAAGGGTGGTCTTATCAGCATGCTCGCCAACCAAAAACCCAAGGACTCCGACGCAGGTGCTGGCGGATCTGCCGGTGGCAGTGGTGGTGGTGACAGTGTCCTCGCCAACTTTTTGATGGGTCTCTGAGCCCTCTCTCTCTCTCTCTTTGTCCCAACAATAATAAAAGATCTGAAAACAACAGCAACTGTACCATCGTTTGTAAAAAAAAGGACGTTTATTATTTGGAAGGAAGACACACTCTAAAAATGAAAAAGTCAGCAGAGCTGTGCTATATTTAAGGGAAAGCACGGCCAGTGAATCTAGGGTACAAGCATGCATCACGGACGGTGTGGAGGTTCAACAACCAGGCAATGTACCGCTCAACACCAAGACCGAATCCTCCGTGCTCCGAGGTTCCGTACTTGCGCTGCTCGGTGAACCAGTAGTAAGGGTTGGGGTCAAGACCCTCGCGAATGTAGGCGGCCATCAACTCCTCCAAGTCAGAAATACGCATCGATCCTCCGACAATCTCTCCGACACCGGGCATCAACACATCGACCGACTCGGTCAAGGCGTTGTTCTCGGGGCAGCGCTTCATGTAGAACGACTTGATCTCGGCAGGGAAGCGGCACAAGAAGATGGGGCGGTTAATCTTGTCGGTCATGGCACGCTCGGGAGCCTCGGGGATATCCTCACCAACCTCGTAGAAAGTACCGTCCTCCTTCTTGATGTCGTTGTCCTTCAAGTACTGGATGGCCTCGGTGTAATCCATGCGCAAGAAGGGGCGCTCGGGCTTCTTGAAGCTGGGGTTGAGCTTGTAAACAATTTCGGCAGAGGGCTTGTGGGCCAAGGTGCGGTCAATGACATCGCAGACCATCTCCTCCAACTGCTCGAGCAAATCGTTAAAGGAAATGAAAGCCATCTCAGCCTCGCAATGGGTGTACTCGGACAAGTGGCGACGGGTATGGGACTTCTCGGCACGGAAGGACTCAGCCAAGCAGTAGACATCTCCTAAGGAGGGAAGGCAGGTCTCCAAGTACAACTGGGAGGACTGAGTCAAGTAAGCCTTCTCGTTGTAGTAGTTGAGCTCGAACAAGGTCGAACCTCCCTCGACCGAGGTCTGGACCATGGCGGGGGGAGTGACCTCAGTGAAGCCGCGGTTGTCAAAGTGGTCGCGGAAGGCCTTCATGACCTGAGAGCGGACCTTCAAGATGCCGGAAGCCTTCTCCTCGCGCAAGACCAAGTGACGGAGATCGTACTTGACGGAGGGGTCAGAGTTCTCGTTAACCTTGTTGGACATGGCCTCCTCGCCACCGGGGGCCTTTCCAATGCACTCCCAGTAGTCAACAGTCAACTCGTGGTTATCAGGTGCCTATTTGTTGTAATAATACAAGGGAAGGTTGTAAGTTATATGGCAATCACGAACAAGGTCTTCATGCCCATAGCATGCTCCGTCACCAGAAAAAACAATGGTCGTATTGTTGAAAATGTCCACATACAGTCTTGCCCTCGGGGAGCTCGTTAATCACACCATAGACGGTGACGGTCGACTCGAGAGTAAGGGTAAGAGCATCGAAGGTTTGGCACTATTTTCCGATTCGTTCGAACAAAGCAATGAAAACGTGTTAGCAACGAGTTTCTTGGTTGTCGCAATTCATGGAGATAACAATTATCCTGAAAAGGCCAAGCAATCCCATGGAAAAACAACTTACAAGGGTGTCGGTGAGGACGCACTGGAGGTATCCGGTACCGTCTCTGAGAATGATGAAGGTCATGTTCTTTCCCTGGACACGGAGACGGTGAACCCATCCCGAGACCCTAACGCGCTTGCCTCTGTTCTCAACACCGTTTCTGATCTTGATCTTCTGGGCAGCGGGCAAGGCAGGGTTCTCAGTCAAGACAATGGCCTTGGCAGCCTCCAAGACGCGCTCACGCTCATCGGCAGCAGCTTTATCCTTAGCAGCCTGCTCAGAGGCCTGCTCGGCCTGCTTCTTGGCCTTCTTCTCGAGCTCAGCGACCTTCTTGACGGCCTTCTTCAAGGCAGCTCCGGAGATGGGGACGTAGGCAGAGACCTCGTCAGTGCCGGCAGCAGCGGCCTTCCAGACCAAGATCTTGGCGCCATCACCGTGAGCCTGAAGGGCTCTGGCAGCGGTCTGGTAGGGGAGCTCGGCGGAACCGTTGCCGGTCTCGTCATGGCCCTTGGTCTCGTCGACGTGAGCGACTATTTGAGAATAGTTATGAAGAGAATGGTTAAGAGTTGCTATTTTTTTTCCTGTGTGGTTGTTGGGTATCGCGGGCACGGTACAGCCTATCAATTGAAGAGGGAATGATACGTCCTCGCTTTGAAGGGGAATAAGGTCGTTCTATCTCCGTCGGGGAGTTCTTTTTTGCTGTCGTTGTCGGGCTCTTTTGCTGTTCATTCTAATCCATCAATCCGACGACTTTTTCCTCCATGAGCCTACCACTCTCTCCACATTAAGTACGATGACAGCGTGCTGCCGTTGTTGCTATTGTTGTTGGGTCCTGAACGTTGAACGCCGCCTCGACTTGCTTCGTCCATTGCTGGCCAGTGAATGCTCGAGGGGAGGAACGGGTGGGTGCCAAGCCCTTATTCGATTCCCGAAAGAGGAAGGGCGAGAGGGTAGTCCTGCCATGATCATTACCAGCGTTGAGGGAGAGGGAATCGACGGCGATAGTGTCGGCCATGGTTGTGGTATACGAAATAAGAGGATGAGAGATTGATAAAGAAAAAGAAAAAAAAACGAGTTTTTGAAACAGCTGCTTTTATGGTTGTTTATCGGCACTTTGATCAGGTCACGTGCGTGTTGACTCACGACGTTCTTTTGGCAAGGGGAAGATTCGAAGGGGGAATCTCATCTCGAAACCAAACAACAAACACACATGGAAGAACATCACTTCAGCAACAGACAGCTGGAGACACCTCCGGCATCGCCACTGCCAGAAGGAGTGGAGGAAGCGTTTGGGTCAGAACAAGAAGAGTTCGAACAAGAGGAGGTGGAATACGAGCAGCATGCATGCGAGCAAGAGGAATATGAGGAGGAGGGATACCAGGGGGAGGAAGAGGACGACAGAACGACCGCCTATGAGGAGGAATACGAAGAAGGGGAGGAGGAGGAGGGTCTATACAATTGGGGGGACGACTTGGAATTGACTCTGCCTGGTGAGTACTATTCAGGATATCGCAGAATGCTCTCCTGTATGTTGCAGCCAGGATGCACCATCCGCGTCAAATATGGACGCGACGGGAGAACGCTAGGATACCAAGTATACAGTGACGATTACCGCGAACAAGTACAACATCGACGACGAAAAGTAAGGGAATTCGAACGACAAAAGCGACAACAAGAACGGGAATTCGAGCGACTACCACAACCGCCGCGATCACAGCCACCGCCACCTCCTCCTGTGTTGGGATGTCGGCCAGCACTCTACTACCACAACCATGCACCGTGCCGCGACTTCTCTGACGAGCCTGTCTGGAACCAGACAGAACCCATACCCATGCCTGTCGAGGAGCAGGAGGAGGACCGGAGGTGGATGGAATACCACCAAAAGAACCTACAGGACATGGACCGGAAAATGGAGGACAAGCTCATGCACTATGTCGCTCTCGCTGAAAAACAGCCACGCTATCCTCAAGAACCGCTAAGGGTGTCAATGGTCCACGTCGATTCTGGACACCCCAGCACGAGCCAGCCAGGAGGGCACGGCGAGGTTAATAGCAGCAGTGGCTCTCAGAACCTCCCTCCGTCGGCGTATATCAGCGACTCAGAGAAACCATTTCCGTGGTCTGATGATGAGGTAGAGGCAGAAGAGTCTGCAGAGGAGCAGGGCAGGGCGATGTCCAGTATCGAACGATCTCTCAGGGCGCAGGCTGTCACGGCCCTCCATAACCCATCCGCCATGCTACTGCATTCAGTCTCCATGAACGAGGTATGTTGATTTTTTTGCTCCTATGCTGGTTACGGCCCGCAGCTCTCTTTTTTTTTTGGTGAATCATGGACGCCATCTATGCATAGTTCTTATTTTTTTTCCCTTGACTCACGACATTTTTGTTTGCCTTGTTTTTTCTACTCTTGTAACCATTCTTCAACAACTTAGACTCCAACTAGAACTCGACTGCGGATGTATCGGTAAGCGAAAGGACCTCCCTTCTCCCCCTTTTTTGGCCCACTTCGTCATTTTTTTTTCCTTCTCTCTTCGACTCACCTCACTTTCTTAAGCTTTCAAGCAACACCAACTCTATTGTTCCCTATGACTCCACGCATTAATTGCCACAGCGGTATCTTTCTCACCAAACTTCTCCCACAAACTTTCCCATGAACGCCTTTGGTTACTTTTTTTTTCTATGACTCCGCGCAAATAATTTCCACGCCCCTTTTCGTCACCAAAAAAACTCACTTCGCCCATTATATTTTTCCTATGGTCACCTTTTTTTTTGTTGTTTCTGTCTATGACTCTGCACAAAAATCTCACTTCGCCTTGGCACTTTCCCATGAAAACTTATCTTCCCCTTCGATAACTCCTAGACATTTGACAGGACAGCCGCAGCCGCCCCACGAGTATGCGCCGGAATCCGTCAAGCAGGCCTATGGAGAATCAGGAGGCAAACCTCTCGATGACCACAGTCACCACCTTCACCACCACTATACCGATACTCACGCCTCCTCTTCCTCTTCCTCGTCACACACTGCGGCAGCGTCGGAGCACTATCAACACCACAACCATCACAGCCACGGCCATCATCATCACCACCACCACATGGACTCGTCGTCGAGTCATGTTGATGATGATGTCCCCATGGATGACGAGTTTGGTCCGACCTACTTTCAAGGAGCCCTCAATGATTGAGTCATAAAAAACTCTTGTTCTCAATAACATTTTTCCCTTTCTCTTTTCCCAGTTTGTAACAACAGCTTTCAGTAATTAATAAAGAAAAAAATATTGCGTTCTTTTTTATTTACAAAAAAAACAATTTCAAACGAGAGATAAGATTCAACGGTTGAAGGCACGCTGGCATCGCTTGCGGAGCCACCCCAAAGGCCTCTTAGCCTCCTTCTCCTTCCGCCGCCAATGATGAGCTTCCATCCGATGAATCCACTTCATGCCCGCAGGTGTAGCCGCCAGTTTCTCGACCTTTCGCTGGATCCTCTCACTCGCATCCTGGACCGCTTTCGACTTGATCACCCCCGCTACCCTTTTGTTAACATCCTGCGCAAACTGTGTCTGAAGTACCTCCTCGACCTTCTTGGTCATCTTCGAGTGCGCATCCCGGACCTTCTCAGTCCTCCACACCTTCTCCATTCGGTCTTCGGCATCCGCCATGATCTTGTCGGCTCGTTTCAGGATCTCTTCGGCGTTAATGCGTTCTGCCATGGCTTGGACCCGCTTGGAATTGAAGAGCTTCTCGACTTGGTCCTCGACTCCGACTATGAGGTCGTCCATCTTTTGGAGGACCGTCTCGGCTGTTGGGAGTTTGACTGCCTCGGCGGCCGCTTGGCTGGATCGCTTGAGGGACTGGAATTTTTCATCCAAGAGGACAATCGGGTCCTTTTGTTCCATGCTCCCCTTGCCGTGTCGCTGCTTGCCCTTGGAGGAGCATCGCTCAAGGAACCGATCCTTCAATTGATGCGCGCCCTGGTGAGCTCTCGTCAAGATGTCCCAACTGTGTGTCGCCGAATATTCCTGCCTGCCGAAAAGCTGATCCACCCACGACGAGAACAGAAAGAAAAGTCGCTTGGCCGAATGAAAAGTGTAGGATAGGGCGCTGTTGGTCATATCGTGAACGTCGCAGAGGACTGGTTGAAGTAGCCCCCACTGCTGGTTCATCCACTCGACCGTGTTTTTCGAGAGATGCTTGACCATGGGCGACGAGAGTTGCTGGAGTTGATCCTTCCACGTCTGGTTCGCATCCTCATCCTCGTCGTCTTCAAAGTCGCCGAGTCTATCGGAAGGAGTGCGTGTCAGAACACGATCGGTGGGTGGGACGACGGCTCGCTTGGGCCAGACAAGCTCTCGGGGCGTCAGAGGCACGCGTGTGCCGTTCGCAAACCAGATATGCATAAAGTGCTGTGTCTTGGTACGGCAAAGCCAGGACGACAAGGGAACATCCGCAGGGGCGGGACCTCGAGGATGGTGTTTTCGAACAAGAGCGACATAGATCTTGAAGGTTCCATTGCCGAGATCTTGAACAATCGGGTCTCCGACATCAGGAGTGCTCTCGGTAGGGGCTCCTCGAACCGACCACGCCTTGTCATCCCCAAGGATCCGGACATGGAAAGGATGTCTATGTTTGCCCTTGTACGGAGTACTCTTGGCAGTCAAAAAGTCGACGTGGGCGACTCCCATGCGACCGTTCTGGACATAGTCGATATGTCGGATAATGGCGTGCGATGGCTGCGAGAAAGTGCCAGAGCCCATGTTGACGCCCACCACAATCGCCAACACGACTGTCAACGCCACAAAGAACACGCCCACACCTGTTGTAAGGTGGTCCTGCAGCTTTGCCCCCCAGACCAGACCCACATATAGTCCTTGGCTCATGAACTCCTTGACAATACGCCACTTTTTGCAGACTGAATCAAACACTGATGCTTGGACAGGAGTGCTTCCGTCGACGAGGCGCTGGATATGGATGCTGAGGAGGTCCTGCATGGTAAAGCAAGATTGCAAGATGACGTAGACCTGCTGGTCAACTGCAGAGGCAATCCGTCCTGATCTGGGTTGACGAAGGTGGGTAGCGAGTTGTTGACGGAGATCGATCGCGGTGAATGGGTCGAGGTTCTCCTCTGGCGACACGAGGATAAGGAGAGGGATGAGGGCCTGAGCGAACTGGAGTAAGTTCTGAGCGTCGTGTCGAGTTGGTCCAGAGGTTGGCAGGACATAGACACACAGATCTGTGCTCTCGTTTTGAGCAACCTCTGTAGCAGCAGATTCTGCCGACTTGGTCACAAAGCATGGTCTGGGAATACCGGATTCATGTTGGTGTTTGTGCTGCAGAATAAAGTTGGTGGTGATCTTTTCTTGGATCCGGGTCAATGCGTCGTCAGTCAAGTCTCGTCCGGTGATCTTGATCCGGAGGCTGCGATGGCCTCCAGTGGACTCGGTGGAGTCGAGGGTTGCAAGGTGAGGAACCACTACTTCTGTATGAGGCTGGTGAACACGAGTGGTCGCAACGAAGAGCTGGGAGACGGGAGCAGATGCAGAGGGCGGTGTTGACAAAGACAAACCCTCCTCACTTGCTGGTACATCAGCATGGAGTTGGACAGTTCTTGTGGTCGACTGTTGTCCCGCTGGTAGGTCCGTGCTGCGCGACTCTTGGCATGGTACAACATTGGGTGCAGTGTCAAGAGAAGCCGCGTTTTCGTTCAAAGTCTGAGAGATTGACTCTGGTCCACGCTGGTCCAGCTGTTGTTGCTGAGGATGGGTCGAGTCTGACGGAGGGGCGATAACTAATACCTCAGTGATAGCGTCTCTTTCGTCGACAAGTAAGAAATCATGTTCGCCTCCATCGCTCCTGTCGTCCTTACCATCCTGTGCTTGATGGTTGTTGTTATTGTTGTTTCCATTGACATCGGATGCACTTTGGACACTTCGAACTTCCTGCTGCTGCGTCGGTTCAGAATCAGGGGTCGTCAAATCCTCTGCCAAGGCGAGTGAGCGCGACTGGTCGGGAAGAACAAGGAAGGGACCTTGTTCGAGCTGGAGTGAAGCGAGGGCAAGAAGAGCGGAATCTTCTGCTGCGACTTGGACCGTGCTTGCTGTTGCTGTTGACTCATTGTCGTCGTGTCTTGGCGAGGAGAAGGAGGATAAGACAAGGTCAGAGTCGTGGTCATCGTAGTCGTCGTCGTCGTGGTGATGGTCGATATCTGTTGTGTAGGAGGGGAGGTCAGAGTCGGAGGGGTAGTCCTGGAGGTCTTCGGACTCGTAGCTGATGAGGTCGTCGAGATCGGATGCGTCGCTGAAGGGCGAGCTGGGGTCTGGCACCTCTTGGCGCATGGTGGCTGGATGGACGGCGGTGTTTGTTTTGGGCGCAGTCCTGTTGCACGAAAAAGGGAGCGAAGGCTGAAGGGATGCTTGGTGTAAGAAGAGAGAGGGTGGGGATGTAAAAGGCAGAGTGTAGTGGAAGAAGAAGGGGACGGTGGAAGGGAGAGGACGAGGAGACCAAGGGGAAAGAAAGAAGGAAAGAAAGGAAAGAAAGATAAGGAAAAGAAAGTCGAGGAAAGGGAAGGTAGCCAAGAAAATTGTGGTGCAACAAAAGAGGAAAGGCTTCATCCACATCAACAAAGACTAAAAAAGGGGATTTTGCACTGCTCAAAATACGTGGAGCAGGGACACACGTTCGCACACACACACGCTTGAATTCTCTTTGGCCCATGTCGAATGAATGCTCCTCTTCTGCCTCTTCTGCTTCTTTACCCCTTAGATTTGGGTGTTCTTTCTTTCTTCCCCCTTGGTCCCTATTCAAAAGAAGAAAAGAGTAAAATGAACAATGAAGACTAGACTGGCGTAACCACAGCACAGTGTAGAAAAGACGACTGAGTGAAGGTGATATGAAGAGTGGCTGTACAGTGCAATATACTACTCGACCACTCAGCCCAGTACCGCCACCGTTCCACTCCCAGCCAACACTTCCTACTGTTGCTGTTGTTTATTTATCAGAGCAACTTTCGTTCATTTTATTTCTTAACCGTATTCTGTCTCTCTTCTCTCCCTCCCTTGCACTTTTTCCCTTCGTCGTCCTTTTTTTCGCCCCCCTCCTGCCCCTTCACCATCGACGCTTCTTCCTCTGTCCTTCCTCCTTTCCTTCATCCGTCCCCTCCTCCTCTTCCTCTACCCTCTCGCTCACGACCCCTTCCTTCCCACACACAAATACCCCTACCCCAACCCTCAACGACCAATTGCCCTCACCTAGCCCCTTCTAACCCCTGCCTGCCACCACCTACCTACCTCCTCCCACTCTCGCTATCACTCACCCTCACTACCACAAACAGAGATGTCAACAACTACCCCCACCTGCACCAAACCAACATGCAATCCCAATAACATGGTCTGTTCACCCTCATGCTCGACCGGCTTCAACTGCCGCGCCGACGTTATTGGCAGCATCTGCCAATGCCCCTCGGCAAGCTGTGTCAAGATCAACTTTGACATTGGTGCAGGAAACGGAGACGACGACAGCAGCGACTCGAAACCTTCGCTTATCGGACCCATTATCGGGGCCATAGCTGGACTTGCGGCCATTGCTTGTATTGCGTTCTTCGTCATCAGGAAACGGAAGCAGAAGCGAAGACGGTCTTCAGTGTTGATGCTCGGGCAGGATGATTCGAACGATTCTTTCTCCAAGCGATGGAACCCTGTAAGGACACACAACCTTTTTTTCATTTTATTTCAGAAGGTTCAGGGCACCCTGTTGAACAGAGAGACAGACAGACAGACAGACAGTCAGGGCACCGGACGATTCCAGAGACAACGACAACTAACAGACACTGCCAGACAGACCAACACTGCCAGACAAACCAACACTGCCAGAGAGAAAGACTGCAAAGAGAGAGGAGGGGGGGAGGTGCAGCTCCGCATGGTCCCTTCAAAGTGGAAATTGGCGCTAAAAATATTTGTGGGCGTACGGGCTTGACCAACCACAGGGCTAGGCTGGAGAGCAAGGGCAATCGACCGCAACTCACAGCACAACATAAACAAAGCAACACAACAAGGAACAAAGACGAGACAACAACAACAAACAACGAAAAGGCAGATACATTGCATATCAGAAACGGATAGCAGTGGAACAACTATATTTGACAAACAATCAACAACAACAACAACAGCAACAACAACAACAAACATCAAACTGGGTACTCAGACTGGTCCCCTTCCCCTCCCCCAGCATCCACATCGGCATCGACATCGACAGACTTAAGCCCTTTTTTTTATCGGACTGGCAAGTCAGTCGGCGAAGCAAAAAAAAAATATACCAGGATGAGCAAAGACGACAAAGAAAGACACAAGGATGCGAATGCTGTTATCCATTGGAGCAGAAGAAGAAAAAGGGCTCATCGCCGCCTTTTTATGTATTTTTGGATATTTTGGAGAATGTGTTTCCATGTTCACATCCACCCTTTTCTCGCTGGTTCCCGAACCGTGAGGGGTTTCAGAATCATTTCCAACGGAGTCCAAGTAGTCCTCCAATGGCACTTCTTAACTTTCTTAACTGGCCGAATAACTGACCCTCAACCGTCCTTTCTGCGATTCAATCATATCTCTAGTCGACAGGAAGCGAATTTGCAGGACACAAGGACGTTATCAGGATCGCATACATCCCTAGCATGATTGGAGACAGCCCTGCCAGTCGACCCGTATCAACGGCAACGGCGCTCGCTTGTAAGATTGTGGTTTGCTTGCCTAGAAAGAAGCTTATTTTTGTCGTAATCGAGGATATTAACGACAGGAAGGAGACCCATGTCGCTGACTCTTCTCTCTCTTCTAATTGTTCGTTGCCATTAGCACCACAACCTCAGTTCGCTTCACTACGAGGCGAGGATCGCAACAATCGCGACTCGGTGGGATCGGCGGGATCACACATGTCAGCAGTACTGGACGAAGCGGTGGTCATGGCAGTGACAACCAAAGCAACCCCTCAAGTCATGAACTTCACAGCCATTAAGGCAGCCCAGTCGGATCTCATCCAACGCTCCAACACTCTTCACAGCACCAACTCGATCAAGCGGTCAACATCTCAACGGCGAATCGCAGACGCAAAGAACACCACTAATACCCCCGCGACAGGAGGTCATAGGACTCCATCACCCCTCTCAGGCGGAGGCAGCAGTGGCAATACCCATGTCCTCAGCGACTCTGATGACAACAATAGCGATGCCGAGGGCAGCACCGCCACTTCAGTCACACAAACGGCACATATGAGGCGGCGGTCAGCAGGAAAACAAAATCTCATGGATAGCACCCACAACCCGTTCATGAGTCCTACGGAACTGCTGGCTACAGGATCCGCATTACCTTCACCATCAGGATCGTCTATGTCCGGACATAACGGTGACACACTTGTCTCTCACAAGGGATCCTCGACCTACCGCAACTCCAACCCCTTCATGTCACAATCCGAGTCTGCGACCCTCATCCCGGAGCTCAGTCCCAACACCAACACTTTTTCAACCAACAACCGGTTCTCGACACTCTCCAGTTCAACATCAGCCCCATCACCAGTCTTGTCGTCATCGTCGACATTTGCCTCGATACCCATCCGACTCGGAGGGGACATTGTCGACGACGGCACCAACGACCCTCTTTCACCATTCGCAGACCTTGCAGGCGGAAGTAATTTAAGACCGTGGATGTCATCGGGTACGCCGGCGTTACGAGATTCGACCTTCTCGACCATGTCGGATGCTCGGTCGTCTACACGGGGAGATGGCGAGGAGATTATGATCTTTTGGGGCGGGCAGCATAATCGCGACTCCAAAGCCTCGAATGTATGAGAATAAAATGACCTCTTTCTTGGCTACGATTACCTTTGATCACTTGCGGCTCGTTTGTATGGCAGTGGGCGCTCAGGGAAGGGGGGCATGCGAGTTGTGGGCATGTATGAAAAAGAATGTGCAGAAATTGGTGGCGTGTGCGTGAGCTTGATTGTTGATTAAACTTTTTTTTTTCAGGTGCGTCAAGGTGCGCGCATATCGCTATGCTACTTGAGAGGGATACTGCTGTTGCCATTTGTTGCCGCTGTTGCTACCTGTTTACTGAATGTCTCCGTGATGTTGGTGGTGCTGATGTGTGGCGCTGTCGCTATCGTTATTGCTCCTGCTGCTGCTAATGGTCTCCATCTCCATTTGGGATCTGGTTTCAAAGGCGGGTTAGGGGTACGAATAATGCCTCTCCTTAAGTTCTCTAGCTCCTCTCCTGAAAGATAACCCGGACTCTCAGGGGGAATGACCATAAAGTTCTACGAGTGCGACACAGTAATTCGAACATTCATATCGTCATTCTCTTCAAAAGTCCAATGCTCTCGTCCTGATCGGCCTCCTACTCTTCCTTGTTCACTCGCCAGCCGCGACGGTGTGATCCTTAAGGAAAACTCTGTCTCCTCGTCGTACTCGGGGCTCGTCTGTTGTTGTGCACGAGAGTTGAGTGGATGCTAGGTGTCATGGTCAAGGTTGGTGAGGTTGCCGTTCATCGGTTGTGTCGCCTCCTCGTCCTCCTCTGAAACCGGCTCGTCTTCCGACGACAACGATGGCGACGTATGGCTCTCTGTCATTTCTTCCTCCCCCTCCGAGTCTTCGTCCTCCCTTTACGTTTCATCGTCCTTGTACTATTTTGTAGCTCAACCAAGAAGTAAATTTTAACAACGTTTTTATCCAGATCAATCTCCACAATATTCATCAACCGGCCCAGACTCCTTTCAGTATGTCAAGACAAAGAAAAAGTACCTCGGTCTGTGTTATTTGGCGCCTTGAAGGTGGGGATGGAAGTCTCTGTACGTCTGTGGGGTGTGTGGGGTGTGTTTGGAGGTGTTTGCCAAGAAGAATGAGTAAGGAAGGTAGAGAACGGAAACGAAGAAGCAATGGTTTTGGTTGACCTCTTTGTCAATAGTACACAGACGAAGATGATCCTTTGCCATGATCAATGGTCAATGATCTTTTGACTCGAGGCGATGGAGAGGGGAAAAAATGGTTTAAAAGTGCAGGCACGCAGCCTTCATTGTTCAAGAGGCTGTGATAGCCAATTCCGAACCTCCCCCACTGAAACCATTTACATCCAAAGCAACTAAGCAACATGAGGCAATAGAGACGGCTGGTATAAAAGTTGGAGACAAAGAGAAGCTGGTGCCCTTCCATCTGGAAAGGGAACCGGCTGTTTTTCTTTATGGCAAAAACAATTAGTGGAGGAGATGAAGTAAATAAGGTGAAAAATGCAAAATGGCGCAGTGAGGCTGCGAATGAAGAAAAATGAGTGGAGTGGGGGATAATCTAATCTACAAGGGAATGAAATGAAAAAATGGGGGGAGTGGTGGATGCTATGGACAGAAAAATTAATATGTAACAGAGGGGTGGCTAAATGAAAAAGGGGCTAGTGGATAAACCACACATCTTTCTCCAATTTAGATAAACTGCCAGGTGAGCTTGAGGACACCGACGCCGAGGCCAGCAAACTTCTTGAAGGCACCCTGGGAGAGATCGAGGTCTCCAAAGTTGCAGTACTGGCTGGGACACATGTCGACGACGGTGACGACGACCTGGGTGTTGGAACCCTTCTCCGTCACCAGGATCTTCTTGCCGCAAATCTTCGTGCCACCGCCCATTTGAGCTATTTTCGATGGCACATATGGTAAATTGGTAATAAGGACAGGAAAGAGTGGGTTAATATTCGATTCTTTGTTTGTTTGTGTGACAAGAACAAAAACCGTTTAATGCAAACGAAGCGCATGTCAATTGCAAACTATAGCCCAAAAGATAATTACCTTCATTGACCGCGACAATCATATCGGACTGAGAGTAGTTGTGCTCGCACTGGCCGTGGGTGTCAGAGTACCAGGTAGCGCGACCAGTATACCAGGTGCCACTGCCAGGGTTCGAGGTAGGCTTGGGAGTAGACTTGGAGGTAGTCGTGGTAGTTGTCTTAGTAGTTGTCGTGGTAGTTATCTTGGTAGTAGTGGTAGCGGTAGTAGTAGCGGGAACAGCAGCAGGAGTAGTCTTGGTGGGCTGGGGGTTGGTCACCGAGGAGGAGGCAGGGTCTGGCTTGGGAGGCTTTGACAGGTTCCAGACAATGTTGAGCAAGTTCTTGGGCGAGATCGGGTTGGTGGCAGGATCAAGAGGGTTCGAAGGATCGGTCAAGTTACCAATGGTGAGTTCCGACTCGTCATCGAAGACCATCAACTCAAAGGGGGTCTCGTATGAGAGACCCTCGAGGGCCTCACGGTTGAGGGCGACCGAGCCGTATTCGCAGTCATCGCAGACACCGACAATCTTGGCATAGATGGACTCGTCAGTGTTGACACGGTTGAAGACTTGGATCCATTGGCCGCAGGTCGAGTTGGTTGAGGAGACGTTGCCGAATTGGAGGGGGTTGATCAAAGCGACATTATCGGTCCCGTAAAAGGTCGCGTTGTCGCATCCAGTGAAGGTGTTTGCTGCAGTGTTGAAATAGACGAGAGAAGGAGATGTGGGGGCGGTGGTAGAGTTGGCTTTGGAGCTGGTTGGTGATGCGATGAGAGAGGCGGGGGTAGTGTCGGTGGTGAGGTTGAAGAAGGAAGCAGTACCGGTGTACTTTGTGTCCCAGACAGCAGCTGCGGAGCCGTTAGTTGGGGGTGAGCTGTTGGGTCCGGAGAATGCGCCGAAGAGTGCGCTGGTGATGATAGACAAGGGTCCAGCTGCTGATGCAAGTCTTGGAATGGGAGCCATTGTATTAGTGATGTGACAGTTGCAAGAGATGTGGAAGGTGTGGAAGGTGTTAAGGTGTGGAATGCAAAGTGAAGAGTGGAGAAAAAGAGAGAGATGTAATTAGGTGTAAAGTAGAGTAAGAGTTGAGAGTGAAGAAGGAAGAAAAAAAAGATGAAAAAGGTGGCGATGGCAGGGACTTTTAAATGAAGACGAGGATGATTGCCAAGGAAGGGGCTTTACATATGAAGAACGTATATAAGTGCAGAGGAGTATTGTAAAATGAATTAGTGAGGATTGAATTGAGGGAAGCAAAGTTTGCTAAATGCATAGTTTGGGGTGAGGGTGAACAGGGTTACCTTGACCGACCGAGCGAGGCAACGGTCGGACATCCGATGCGATGGAGTCAGAAAAAAATGAATGTGAATGCCAATTCATTTTAATTGTCTCGCAACCACATAAACAAATCAAAACAAATAAACAATTTTCACCATGCCATTCTCCCTTCCCATTTAACCATTTAACCACTTCATCCTGGTATGTTTTACTTTTCATCCATCGCCCCTATTGCTCATTTATTGTCCAATCGCATCGCATTGCATCCATTCCAGCAACCCCTATTCTCTACCCCCATTCCATCAAGTGGGAAGAAAAAGGAAGTGAAGGGAAGGAAAAGGAAGGGGAAGAAGACCAAAGAACAAACAACAAGTGGGACAGGGGGTACCCAGCTCGATCTGGCAATTACTTTCAGCAGCATTTCATTCCCGAACACAAGAAAACAAGACAAGCGAGAGCCGCAACATCAACTTTTTGGCCTGGGGTCTGATCGCGATTGAATTGAAATGAATAATCAAAACCATCGGGAGTTGGGACCACCTTTCATTTATTTACATGTTTGGGTGCCATTCTATATCTCTTTTCTAACCCTTACGTATCTCTCTTTCTCTTTACCCTTTGATCCTATGTCCGCCGAGTGGCTGCAATCAACCCAAAAAATGTTATCTCATATCTTTCCCCACTTACGTATCCCTATCCCCTCCTTCATGTTGCTGCTTACGCCTCTGTCACTTGTTCGTTGCCCTGCTGTCCCTGCCTCGCTGTCTCGGTGTTCCTCTTGTTTTCCTGACCTACCCCTGCCCCTGAAAATTTTCTTTGTTTCTCATACTTATCACCGCGTCGCCTCCTATTGACCTTGTTTCACCCGGTACTGATCACTACGGGTAACACGCGTCGTTTTCGTGACAATACCGAAGTAGGTGAATGGTTAAGGAATGGAAAAAATATAGGTGCAAGAAGTGGATGAACAAGTGAGCCAGGATGCGTCCTCTTATTAGTTGTCGCGTGTGTGCGTGAATGTTATTATAAGCGTGAGTGGGAAAGTGTATGTTTGTGTAGTCTCCAGTGCAGAAAAGGAGTATTGGTCTGCGCATGATACAGCAGTACGCCGTACCGTATGCCTAATAATCTCAATAAATGAATTATTAAGACATTGATATTGAGGTCGTGTGGGTAGATGCATGCTACAGTATACATTTGCCGAACTGTTCTTCCTTTTCCATCCACTTCTCTCTTTTTTGGAGATATCTTCTGGTGCTCTCTTTTTTCACATTCGGTATTTCAAATGAAATGAGCGTGGCGTGGCGTGTGTCCTGTTGATATCTCTGACTCTTGCTACACTTTCCACATCTCCATCTATCTCTCTTACATCTTGTTGGCTGGCTGTCCTTCTCTCCCTTCTCTTCCTTTACCCGCTTGCCTTGCCTCTCCCGTCGGTCGCTCAACTCAGGTGTACCCCCAACTAAGCATCAAACATGTCATTTGCCAACAGCAGTCAACAATCAGAGAAAAAATTGGAAATCCTCGCCCAGTTCTTGTTTGTGTCCAGTCCAAACAACTTTCAACGCAGTCTTCTCTTTTGACATCTCCCTCTCTCTCTCTCTCTCTCTCTTTCTAATCAGTCAACGATTGTGTTGTGCCAAGTGGAGTGAAGATAATAGTGAGAGAGGGGCAAAGACTGAGATTCAGTGAGCAAACAAAAAAGAGAAACAGAAGACGGGGTATGGAATCAGTGCTCTCAACCGTCCTCCTCTTCATTTTGTTCGTTGTTTTTCATTCCCTTTTTTCATTCCTTTCTCTCTTTCCTAGGTGTTGTTTTGAGTGTCTGTTGTCCACTCACTTCCCTTTCCCTTTGTTCTGCTCTCGGTTTGTTTGCGTTTGTTTCGTTTCCCATTTCCTCCCTTGTCCCTTTCTTTCCCTTCTCTTCCCTTGCAGCCCATCCCTTACCCCTTTACCCCTGTTCTTTTTCAGTCCATCTTGTTTGGACCTTGAGGGAAGGAGAAGGGTACAGTCATTAACCTTATTTTTCTTTTCCGCTCTGGTCTACGACTCTTTGTGTCATCGATTTTTTCGTTTTCCGTTGGAAGAAGGAGTGTGAACGGCGCTCGGGCTGGGCTGGGATATAATTCGTTTTTTGGGCCTTGGTTGGGTTCGATCTGACCTCTTAGCCCCTTCCTCCGCCCTTATCGCTTACCCTAGCTCATAGAAAAATGCCTTGAGTGTGAACAAAACGAGACTCCTCCGCTTTTTGTGGCGCTTGCGGTCTCGGACGATTCGCACTTCATCAGTCAGCAGGAATGGGGAGGGCGAAAAAAAAAGTACGCGAGAAGGAATATCTATCTCATTGGTGGGCCGAGCAAAGAGAGGCACGGCGCTAAAGGCACACCAATCATCAACGGTCGAGTGATGTTGGTGGCCTTTGAACAGCTGCCGGGCAAGCACGATAGGTGTAGACGTTTTCTCTCTGAAGGGAACGAAAATCGATGCTAGACCTTCAAGAGCCAAGAGCAAAATAGGTGGACCATGCAGAAGTGAGCAATAGAAAGAGAAGGAGCAAAAAATGTGCTATCTGGGCATCGGCGCTTTCAGGGTTCGCGTACTATCCCACTTCTAGTCTGGGTGCACTTTTTCCTGCTCTTTTTTGCTTAGTTATTTTCTTTCGTTGTTGGGGAGACGGGGACGTGGGTGGGAATCGGCAGGGTGAGTGTGGCATCTATCTGTCAGATATGTTTTACTAAGTCTTTCGTTCAGGAGCAGTGGGTGGGATAGCTTCAGTAGGGGACTTGTCTCTCCTTTTGCCGTTATCCAAGACAAGCGGGGAAGGAGATATGAGCATAGTATGCGCATCTCTGGCCTGGGTACATTCAATCAAGATCTGAATAGGAGGGCAAAGATGCATGGCAGGTTTTGTCTAGGGGTAGAAATCGATCTCCTTTACTTCATTGCTAGCATGGTCAGTTGGATGGTTGTGGCAGATGTGGTCTTACTGAGCAGTCTTCCTTCCTCTCCTCCACCATCCTTTTCTACTGTCTACATGCACTCTGCACCCCACTGTACCTTTTCTATACTTCAGCTATCATTCCATTGCCAATTAGAAAAATGTCGGCTTTGGTATATATTTTTCGCATGCGCATTCCTCTGATGTTGATCTAGACCAAGCGAGACAGCAGGTTGTTTACCCTTCTATCCCTGCGAGTATTTTCCATACTCCGCCACTGTTGTTTTTGATGTTGATGTCGATGTTGTTGTTGTGGGCGTCCTTTACTTTTTGGCCGGGGTGCATGGCCATTTTGGGGCAAGATCCCTCTTTTTTTTCATCTTTTCAGCAGCACCGCCTCATTCCCATTAATGTTTGTTTTCTCGGCTGTCGTGTCTGATGGATGAGCATAGACAAATGTTGTCGTCCTTCAGTGTCGCTTTGTTCATTTCATTTTTTAATTTAATTTTTATATCTCTTGACATATGCCATGCCTCATGGCCCCCTAATCTTGACTAAAGTTATCATCTGAACGTGGCATACACATTCCTGACTTGACCCGAAAATCAAATGATCAACTATTAAAACAACAGGATGCTTCCAGTATGCGACAAAGTCCCAGGAAACACCGTACGTTGCCATAAAAACAAACACATTCCTTCGACCCCTGTCCTCCTGAGAGAGACGCTCGCCGTCCTGCGCTGTTCCTGTCTACGGAAAACAAATGTTATGCATCCGCCAAAATTTTCTCGTGTTCTTGGCCTACTTTCCCTCCTCTTTCCATTCCTTGCAAGGTGGCACAAGACCAACAAAAGCGTTGGGTAGAGTAGAGTAGAGTAGAGTAGATATGAGGTTAACATTTTTTATTGAATGAGATAGACGACGCAGTTATGTTGAACGCTTGTGCAACGATAGTCCCTGTGAAAAATAGATGGCCTGGGCACCATCTTTACTCCCTCTCTGCTTCTTTCGAATGCACCATGAACTGGACAAAAAACAACGACAGCGAAAGATAGCAACACACGTCAACAAAGACAACAACTTCTTCAGATTGAGACAAAGAGGGTAACCAACAACTGTTATCTTTTGGGCGCGTCTCTATCGACAATGTCCTCCTCACTTTTTTTTCTCACTCTCTCTTTCTCCATTATCACGCTCTCTCTGTCTTCCATCTCCGTCTCGGCGAATATGATTACGGACCCTCGCATCCATTTTTCACGCCGGTGTCTAGTCCGGTCCTCGACCTATGCCACACTTTTTGCACGCTGCCCCTACCCCCGGGCCTTGGCGGAGATCCTCCCTCCTCCTCCTCCTCTCCTCAATGATGTCAAAACATATCGTGAATGCTCTCTCCTTGGCCAAACCCCCTCTTTGCTCTCTCACTCCACGATGAGTGGTCAAAAAAATCCGCACTCGTCACCTCCGTCATTTTATCAAGAGCATTTCAACCGAAAAAAAATGAGAGCACTCCGGGGTTGTAATGAACAAATGTTGTCATAGATGTTGGCTAAGGTGGGGAGTGGTCGAGGAGTAATATGTCTCGCTCGGGGACTCCGTGCCTCCTTCAGAGTTCAAAGGGCAAAGGGGTAAGATCCTTTTTTTTTTTTTACACACCCCTGTATTGATCCCCGTTCTTTATCTTTGTCTCTCTTACAAATGAATTCCTCAGTCCAAAGGAAAAGGAAATCGTAAGCGACAACAATTCCATTGGACCCGCCGGGTTCCTCGCCACTCATCTTGGCTGTTGCCTCAGCAACATCTTTTTTTTTGGCTTCGCATTTTGTCGCTGTTCACTTTCTGGTTAAATAGAGAGACCTACCTTCATGCCTGTAATGTCTACCCTTGTTAGTGTTCGTTGTTTATCGCCGCGTCAGAACGAGCGAACAGGCCCACGTATCTATGCAACACGACCGTTCGGAGGTCCCTGACCAAAACTAACGCAAAACAAAACAACACAACTCAAAAAAAGGAACCCAGCCCTGTTTTGCTTCTTTGTGATGGCGTAGAGGAAGTGCTCTCAACACGGACCACCCTTCGCTCTCTCGCTCGGCCACCATTTTTCATGTGCTTTGAGTCTCTGTTTTCTTTTCGTTACTTTTCTTTTGGCAACAGCACAAACGAAGAGAGGGATGGGGTTGAGACACAAAAAACGCGTCAGCGGGGTACTAGGGAGAGGATTCGCTAAGCGGATGCGCGTCTATTCCAAGCGCATGAAAAATAGGAAGAGACATGATGTGCTGGGTGGGACCCCATTCAAAACAAACGAGGGGCATGTTGGCATATTTCGGAGCCATCACCGTATCCGCAGCGTGCTGTTTACTTTCTCACACAAGATGCAACACCAGCATTCGATTTTTCATGCGTATTAGTGATGCTTTGTTGAAATGATGAGAAAGGATAATATCAAATAGCTTGACGTGTTTGATCAGCTTTGTTCTAAACACCATCAATTTTTCGGTCACGCTTATGGCGACTGGACGCCTGGATGACGGGCTAGGTCGCGCGCTGCGTTAGATCAGTGATGGACGCGTCTGAATGGACTGGGCAGTCGAGGTGTGAGATCACGTATGTCACCTCGCGCAAAATCAATCCTTCCTTCCGCTTCTCTTTTGTACTGTCCGTCCCTTTTTTCTTTTCTTCTTTCTTTTCTTCTTTCTTTCTTTCTTTCCCTTCACCATCCAGGCAAAACAACAACCCCATTACACACCCATCTAAGCATCACACACTATCTGCTCTCACAAACACACACATCAAATACAAATACAAATACAAACACAGCGACGATAACAACAACACATCAGAAACAACTCTACTATCCTACTCCACTCTTCCCACGCTGATGGTGGAGGCGGGCCAGCACAAGACATCCAACAACAAAGACACAAACAACACAACCAACAAACGCTCAACTATCCTCGACACTGAAAAGGAGCTCTATAACGAGTTTATCGCTTCCCATCGCCATCAAGGTAGCCCCATTACTGGCATCGTCGAGGGCGAGCTCGACTCAGATATCGAAGAAGCCATCGACAAGAAGCTTGAAGACAAGGATCACGAGGACAAGATCAGAGAACTCGGAAGGACTCTGACAGCTGACAAGCTTCGAGGACGTACTGACAAGAACACAATGGCAGGTGGAAACAATTTCGGTGGAGAGCAGCAAGAGTTTCAAGCTGGAAGTGGGCGTCATCGCGGTACTGGAACTGGAGGTGATTTTGCCTCTTCTGCTGCCGCTGAGGATGAGAACTCGAACAGAGAATATAACGCCAACAACGACCGTGACGACCGTGACGATGGCGATGGCGGTGAGGAGGTTGTGGGAGAAGAGACTACCCACGACAAGCGCAGTCGTGCTGGTCACACGGGAGCGAGCGCCATGGTTGGATACGTTGACTCAGCGACGGCGATGACTCGAGCCAAATTCAAGTATGAAGGTCCCGAAGGATCTGACCCCTTTGCTAACGGTTCTCTTCCACCTGTGTCTGCACCTGACACACCCACACCTGTGCAGCTCAAGAAGGACGACGAGGGTAACCCCAAGTACAGGCTGGGCTCTGATCTTTGGAAGAAGATCTACTGGTCATTTTACCCTTCGGAGCAAAGCGTTTTGGCGTCGGTCAACAAGGAGTGGCGGTCTCGGATTTATCACCTCTCTGTCTGGCAAAAGATTTGTGAGGCTGCTGGTCTGGCTTTGCCTGCCAATGAACTCGAGGCCCATGGCTACGAGAAGCCCAACTACTATCAGTTGGCCCACGAAAACGCAGACATGATTTGTGAGCGGTGTTACAAGATGACGCGCCCTGCTGGTTCCTTCCGTGCTGTGCTCGTTGCGGCCACAGACGCAGTCGTCCCTTATATGATCCGCATGTGTCGCGATTGCCGTGTTGAATACTATATTGACCACCCTGAACCTGTTCCCGACGACGTGGCTACTTACAAGGCTGGCGAGTACACCGTGACGCCTCGGATGACCAAGGGTGACGCCATGAAGACTTATCTCTTGAGCGACTCGGACGTTATGTCGCTCCCCTACGAGATTGGTCGCAACCCGTACTTTGGATTCAACTCGCCCATGTACCTGATCGAAGAGCAGCACGTCCTCCGTTTGGCTCGTCTGGTTCACGGGGGTGATATCGGCATCGCTGCTGCTCGCTCCGATTCAGAGTATACTGGCCGCAAGATCCATGAGCCTCATGACGATATCATCAAATACCGCCGCAACTTGCCGCGATCCATGTTGCACAACAAGGGGCTCCACTTGCCTGAACATGCAGCGATCTGCAACATCTACATCGAGACTGGTCTCGGTGACCCCTTGGAGATTGTTCAAGAATTGGGGGTCGTCGATTGGCTCCATCGCTGCACATCGTACGACCCAAGCCTCGACAAGGCTCACCTGCAGCAAGTCAAGCGTCGTCCTCGAATCGACCTTCATCGCAGAAATCTCCCCGAAAGCGAGACACTTATCAGCGCCAACTCTGGCGGCGTCGCTGTCCAGTCGATCCAAAACGAGATGATGACCGAGGAAGAAGAGGAAGAAGACGACCACCACAAAGTGGCAGCCCTGGATGACTGGCTGACCCACCGATTGGAGCAAGGCCAGTACCGGGGTTACAAGCTCGACCCCGAAGGACCCGAGCGACCTCCCAAGGTGATCTGGACCATGCTGGACAAGATCGACATGTCTCACAAGATGCATGAATTCGCGGCCGAGAAGGTCTATCGGGCCATGGAAAAGAAGAAGCACGAAATCAAGCGCGAGGGCGGATTGGACAAACTCATTAAATCCAAGGCCCAAGTCCGCAGCCTGGTCGACGCACTCGAGTCCGGTCGCAACTCTACTAGTCGTTCCTCTGAGCTCTTGCGTCAGAAGCGACGCAAGACTGAAAAGTCGGATGGTGAGAAGGGTGATCAAGGCAAGGAAGCCCCCAAGCTCTCGACGTTCGTGGAGCATGATCTGGGATCGAACTGGCACTCTCAAGTTGTCCAGCGGGCCAAGGAGCTGGCCCAGTTTCGTCCTTGAGGGCTCTTGGAGTCTTTTGCACCCTTGCTCCTTTCTTTAATTTCTTTTTGCTTTTGACACCAGTTTTTCGTTCAACCCATTGACAACAATTCTTGCATTCAGACACACACACACACACACACACACACACACACACACACACACACACACACACACACACACACACTCACTCACTCGCAAACCTTGCCAACTGACATTCGCATACAACACACACGTTCACAGTACACACACGACACAACCATCGCATAAGTTCTTCATAGCTCCCACTTCACTTATTGCAAAAAAATCGCATCTTGCAAACAAAAAAGGAGCAAAAAGTTCGAACGAAACGACAAGGCAACTTACTTTTTTTTTTGTTTTCTGGCAAGTGGGGGTTGGACTGTGCACAAAGGAACCTTTTTTTTTCAATCCCAGGTCCCGACAATGGGCACAATTGTCCTCTTGCACAAATCAAACCATCCCCCATGCCTCGCCAAATGGGCCGGCCCACGCCTTAACCATTCGGCCATATTGATATCTTGATGGACTCTCATTTCCTCGAATCGATTTTTGAACACCATGGGTGCCTGCTGCCAATGGGTCCTATGGGAAGGCATGTGACACCTGCCGGTTGAACAATGAGAAAAATGGAGGGCAAAGAAAAGGACGCCAGTGAGGCGGCAAATACGGTATGAAAAGATAAAGAAAGAAGGAATATGAATGTCAGAGATAGGGTCATATCAAGAATAAGGCGAGAGGAAGAGAGTTGGTGTAGGCCAAAAAGATAATCATTCTTTTCCTCCCCTCCCTCACATCCATGTCGAGGTGTACACTAAGCACCCGTTGCATCGGAAAAAAGAGCTGAAGCTTTATTATCACACGCAAACTATACTACTCCCGTAGACACTCCACAAAAAGGTCATGAGCTAGGTGCCCCATCCAACATGAGAGGCGGGCGAAAACAGAAAAAAAAGAAGGCATGTAAAATTTGTTAGAGAATATGTTTTGAGCACTGTAGCAAAACAACCACCATCTTCGCACTTTTCGCCCATTGTTCACAGCTTTTGGATAGCCAACATATACACACATCTAGGCTGGACCCCCAACCTCATGTTCTTTAGCCCTGGCCAACTACCCTAGACAATGCACAAAAGCCAAGACCATCCTTTTTGCACAGCACAAGCGTCCGACGACTTGACCTCTTTCTTCACTAGGAAAAAGAGATATACAAACAAGACTGGTTGCGCAGGGGTAGAACAAGGTAAACCAAGTACAAAACTCTCTTGAACCCTACAAGTTGGCAAGAGAGCAGCCTTCATGTCACAACACAAGATGTTTACTCTCCCAAAGACCCAAGTAACAATTCCAGCGAAGATATTATTAACGAGATGCGTGCCCAAGGCTTACTTCACAGGGACCAATAAATGTATACTTTTTGTCGAGGGAGGTCCACCTGTTCTGCATCCGTTTTGTCCTACCCCATGCCTCTCCCAGACACCAGGCGTCGACACCATGAAACAAGAACGACCTTCTTGAGCAAATGTCACCTCGAGTGAACAATAGTAACCCTCAAACCCGAAACCCCAGATGAAAGAAGTATCCATGATACTCTATGCTGCTGATGGACACTTGTTGACTTCTTGCGCTTGACAGTTTCGAAGGAAAGGGTGAGAGGGAGTCCCGAGCGATTTCCATGCTCTATGTCCATTGTCTCCTCAGCTGATCCTGCTCCTGCTTCTTCTTTGGGTGAACATCGCTAACCCTATATTGGCTGAGAAGGACGCAAGCAAACGATAGCTGATGTCACCAGCCTATGTCAAGCGAGAAGAAAACGAAACGAGGCAGCCCGAATGTTTTGATGCAAGTACCAAAGGTGAATGAAGGTTGAGAGGGGAGTGGGTCGAAGTTAATGACAGTAACAAGTGTGTGTAGTGAAGACGTGAGGGGCTGTTGTGTGAATGGCGTCGATGTGGTTTTAAATGGAGTTAATGTGGTTTTGAACTGAAGAGGGTACCCTTGAGTGAGTGGGAAGAAAAATGAAATTCGGCTGTCTGAGGGCAACACATACAAAAAGTTATGTAGAGAAAGGACCAACATATACATGGAGGAGGGGAAGATGAGAAAGCAATGGAATAACAAAGATGAACGTGGTCAACCTTTACTGTAAACGACAACTATAGTTATCAATATGCTATCTTATGCCCTCCATCAGTTTAAAATCACCTTTCACAACGGTCAAAGGTCCTAATTCGTTGAGCCTGGGCGAAGTCGTAAAGCAACAGCAAAGTCGGAACAAAACGAGCAAAACAGACTACTGAGCCCTGTTGACTACATAGGGATGATGGTACTCATACCAGTGCTATTATATAATCGTTGTTGGCGGAATCTGCCTCACTCGCGACAGTGAATGTTTCGCTTACGTCAATCTTTCAGAGACGCTCATTCCCTTCGACATCTGCCCAGCAAGGTGATTCCAGCATAGCACCTTGTCAGTTACACCCTTCTCCTTTTTCAAACGACATTTGAGTAACACTGTTAATACCGCGCTATAAATACGCTGAAGCTTTCCTTTACCTCATAAGTAAAGCCTCTGCCCCTATCCGGCGGTCAAGGTTTTGCCCAGGCTCAAGTAGACTCCAAGTCCTTGGGTGGCCCAAGGAAGGGTCATTCCCTCTTTACTTCCTCTAAAAGCCTGCTGCCAAGGCTCACGCCGGAAGCTAGATAGCCAGCTCGATCAGCTTGATAAACAATAAACGTTATTATCTTCTTTTTCTGGTGAAAGCTTCACTTCATGGCAGGTACTACCTCAATACACAAATGAAAACAACTCACTATGCGTTTTGAACGACTTAATTTTATTATCATTGTTTTTTTCTGCAGAGAGCTTCCTACGCCGACCTGCAGGTAGAATTAAATTAGGAAAAGGAGAAGGAAGGGGATGGCGAAGACTTATTCTTTGTATCACTTCTTGCTGACTACATCTCGTTCTACTCGACGTTTCCACTTCTTGCTCCAAGGTGAAAAAAAGTACTCAATGGTGATATGCTCGAGGATTCTCCTGCTCTCTCTGTGGATAGGATCAAAGAAGGTGACGTAGCAGCACACAAGGGCCACCGATTCGGTCAAAGGCTCCAGAAGAGTACTTGCCTCTGGCTGGATGAAATTGAGAATAAGATCGAGAGTTTCCAGAGAACGGGCACTGACATAGATGCTGAGTTTGCCATTGATATAGTGATCAAGGAGTTGGTGGATCGACATGGCCTGGCTGCGAACAGAGTCGATGACATCCGGGTAGTGTTTAAGGTGCTGATCCAGGTGCTGGTCGTCGATTGGGACCAGGGTCCGCTCTGGGTCGGCATGTCGATGATGCGTCAACTTCTCAGGGTCATCAGGTAGGCAAGAGCAGTCGAGGGTCCCGAGAGTGAGACAGACTGCGCGGCCTAGAAAACCGTCAGAGTCACCGAAAAGGATGGGACCGGAGACCTCTACAAAACGTTGTCTAACCATGTCGTACCCGTGATCAGAAGAGGATGGGGGTGCGTTGTTGTCCATGAGCTGAGTAGTTGAGTGATTTGGGAGGCCATTCGTCCTTGCGCCGCATGAAGAAACAGGTGCATTGTCATTTTCGTTGCGGGCGGCAACATAGTTTCGATAGTGACGCTGGCTGGCCATGTTTGCGTTGTTGAAAAAAAGTGGGGTTGTGAAATAAGAATTGTGAGGAAAAAATGTGAACGAGACTGTGAGGTAGTGTGAAGTGAGTGTTTGAATGTTGCGATTTGTTGAAGAGTGGGTGAAGCAGAATAAAAAGTGGTGTGAGTAAAAAGAGTCGCGAAAATATCGACAACAATAAACATGGCGAAGCGGATGGCAGTCAACGAGGGGTTGCCGATTAAATGATGAGTTCGCCGATTCACACTTGGTTCATCTCGTTAGCATCAAATTTTTTTTTTTCATACACAATTTTTTTTCTCTAACAAACAGCATAGAGAAGTTATTTGGAAGTAAAAGGGGACTACAGACCAAACTCTTCAGTGCACCATCCGCCAGTCGCAGTCCGGTCCAGAACCTGGCTCTGCGCAACAATTGTCGATGCTCTTCACAGCTTAAACGGAAGAAGATAAAACTAGATACGAATGAAGGGGATTCTTCCCATCCTCTCCATCATTGACAACCTCCTCCTTCCTAACAAACTCTCCAACAACCGCTCGTCAGCAGCGCGTGGGTCCTTGGTCGCCCCAGGGCACCTTCCTTCACAATGTGTGGCTAGCGAAGCGCCACACGGACAGAAACCATCGTGCGTGATGTAACCGTATCCTTGACTCCAGTCACCTCGGGGGCCTGTGTACTTGGATGTCTTGTCCTTGGCAGAGATGCCCTGGCTTTGTTCCCACGCGATCGTCGCGGAGCACCGAGGTTTCCAGATACATTGTCGTCCTTTTCTTTCCTCTTTTTTTTTTTTTTTTTTTATTTTATGTTTTTTAATGCCCAATTTTTAGTCACTCGTATCACGTGACTTAATTGGTATGAATGATGTTGAACACTTAATTGAAAAAGTAAGATTACATCAATAGAAGTCAATATGGCCGAGCGGTTAAGGCGTGTGACTCGAAATCACATGGGTTCTCCCGCGCAGGTTCAAATCCTGCTGTTGACGCTATCTTTTGCTTCTCTCAACTCCCTTTGGGGGTTGAGCACTGTGGCTACCCGGGGCGACGCCCCGATCTTTTTGGTTTTTTTTTTGGTGCGCCATCCGCATTTTAATTTGACACTCTTACGAAGAAGGCCCGTGGCAGAGCCACGGACGTCCCCCTTTCAAAGTCAAGTATTGTAGTTATTATGTCTTATGCCCAACACCAAGATTCTTAATGAAGTCGTCCGAACGCCTTCTCCAACAAGGATTTGGTCGAGCGCAGCAAGGAGGAAACGGACCAAGAGCCCAACAAACCCGAGGGACTCGAGGAACTCGACGACAGTATCGACAGGAAAAGCGATACTATGGGTACCGTATAAGGCTCTATAAATGGATGGGCAATGTTAGATATTTTTTTATTTGCCTAAAGTCTTGCCGGTACTCATGTTCACAATGTCATGAGAGTTTTGTTGATGATTCTGACTTAAACACCTAATATCATCTTGCTGGTGTTGTGGCTGGGATGAGCGTGAGTTTCAAGAAGGAAGAGGAACGGGGCCCGTTTGTAGCCATATTTTGTGGATCGCTACCCAATGGGGTTTCAATCGTTGTCACAGCCATCTTTACCATAAAAAATGTAATCAATATCTCATGAGCGATCTAGAGATAGGAAGTGAAGGCATAACAATCCAGGGCTCTATGTTTATTACTATAGATTACAGTACTTTCTTTTTTTCAAGGAGGTCCGTCGAGGCAGTCCTTTGGAGTGACCTCGTACGAACTTGGACGATAGTAATCCATGCATCAAGTCCATAAGTGCTTTCTCGGGAACGATAACGGCGTTTGTTCTGCCCGAAGGCGTAATAATGAGACTTTTTTTTTTTTTTTTTTTTTGGTGGCGGAACATCAAGAGAATAACCAACAGTCGAGAGGAGCCTAATAAAGTAAACACAAATGAGCGCCTATTTTCCATGCAATTCAACTCTCCCACCATTCACCAATCACCATTTGTTCAGTGTTGTCAGAATAGCGGTGCGCTTGATGTCTTGAGGTGCAAAGCTGCTGTTGGAGATATTGGGGTATATAGTGCGGATAAGTTGGATCTCGTGCTCGTTGTTGAGATTGGGTCCATATGGCGTAAAAAGGATATGGTCGGAATCCTGATATAATCATCAGAGTCGTCAAATGAATATGTCTGCTCCTTGCTTTCACCCACACGTAGCAAAAAATCGACAAAGGAAAAAGAGCTGCTCTCGTCCGCCTTGACTTGCATATAGCGAGTTAGCTTGAGTGTCTTGACCTTGGGCTAAATGGTGCCAGACATTTTTTACACATGCGCCCTCGATCTGAGACTGAGATCCATGAACAACCACCGGCAACACCTGTCGAAAATCACCACCAAACACGACACTCTTTCCGCCGAAAGGAACCACGGGTCGATCCATAATATGTCAAACGACCCGGTCCACCGACTCGAAGATATGTCGATGCATCATGGGCGCCTCGTCCCAGATGATGAGGTCGGCCGCATGAATAATGGATCTGACTTGTTGCTCGCGGGTAATATTGCAGGTCGAGTCTTTGAAAACCGGAAAGGGGACCTTGAAGACAGAGTGTGCAGTGCGTCCACCATAAAGGATCAGAGCTGCTATACCAGACGACGCGAGGACAACAACATTACTTCTCATAACACCGCTGATTTGTTCAATCAGTGTATTGCAGAGAAAAGATTTGCCTGTGCCACCTGGCCCGTCAATAAATATTTCCCGCTGCTCGCATTCAAGGCTTGGATGTGGGAGCCCGCCAGCTTGGCGAGCTCTTCACGCGATTTTTCGCTGTGGTCGGAGGCGGACTTTGGGATGTGGCGGAGAATGCTGTAGCTGATGACTTGTGGCATAGTGGGAAAGTGGGCCAGAGAAGGGAGACAGGACCTTTCGCTGTCCTTAGGCTGGACAAAGTAGATCCGGGCAATCTTGAAGGTGTCCTTTTGTTTCCTATTGTCCCACTTGCGATTGTTTAGGTCGTAGGTGTAATGCTCAGGAATCCCGGCATATGCATATGTATGTGCGTTTTTGTCCTCTTGGTTCAGCTTGAGGTAGATCAGTTGACTGTCATTGTTACGGCGGGCGACACAAAGTAGTTCCGCATTTTTTTTAAAGGTGACGTTGTGCTGGCCTTGGAGATTGACCTGTAGTCGTTGCACAGCAGGCGAATGATCATGCAAAGGATATCCAAGGATGCGCCACATGCTCTCATGGGCAGAGAGGTATCTCCTATCGCGAAATTCGTGAATCTCATTGCGCGGAGGATCCTAATATACAAACGACGGTAAAAAAATATGTAGAGAGTGAGAAAACAGCAAGCAATGAGCTGCAATGGTCAGACTTCAAGAGAAAAAAAATGCCTAAAGAAATACCTCCGTGCTTGCTGCATTTTTCTGGTCTGTAGTGACTGAGCTTTGACCAGTGATGGCGGTGCTGGACCCTGTAATGGTGGCTGTGGCGGAGCTAAAGCTTGTTGCGGTAACTGTGGCAGTGGCGGCGCTGGTGCTGGTGCTGGTGCTGGTGGATGCTGAAGACAACGATGAAGATTGATCAGTGGACGCAAACGGAAGACTCTTCTCTTTTTTTCGAGGGCGATCTTGGCTCTGTCCGGTCCTTTGTGGAAATGAAAAATGATGATATGACTTTTGCGCTGCGAGATTCTTGTTTTGATTTGATAAAAAAAACGCAAGAACAAAAGACACACCTTATGGATGTACTTGTACAAATATTTCACCGCAGAGACCGAAGAACATATCTCGACATTGATATGGGCGTTGTACTTGGTTGCCAGCCAAAGGTTATGAGGCACGATCCAGCTATTGTCGATCTCTGTTTTCTCATTGAGCATGTAGGACACACACGATCGTCGACGGTACCTTTCAGGAGCGCAAAATCGCTTTATCGCTCTCTATTTGCGCTGCAATCCATCCATCAGTCTGTACCTCTTGCATCAGTCAGCACCTCTTGGCAAAATCCATTTTGTTTTCCTTCTTTATTTCGTTCTTTCTTCCCTTCTTCCATAACCCCCTTCCTCCCTTCCCCCTCCTCTATCACCCGCACCCTTCCCTCCTCCAAATTTCTCATCAAGTAAAACCTACACTTTCCCATATCTCCTTTACTCCGCCTTCCGCTCAACAACATAATACTCAACAACTATGGAACCAGACTCTGACCAGGTACAGATCCAGATTCATGAGCTTGCCTTGCCTCTTATTTTAAAGCCATGGTCAACCGCGATTGTCAGACTCGTATTCACGCGTCGTTCATTTCTTATACCCTTTTACTTTTATAACAGACTATCGAGATGTTCAAGGAGGATTATGACGCAGAAGAGAAAGGCGACTTGTTGTGGGCGGTCAGGTTGGATGGTGACGAGGTACTTCTTTTATTTCTTTATTGTTCCGTGGTAAATATTTCATTTAACAAAGTCACTGACCAACCTCTCTTTATCACAGCCAAATTGGTGGCGATAGGAGGCTCTGGCTACTAAATCAATCATGTACCTGGTGGAAAAAACCTGGGATCCTGGACCTATGCTGGAGCGTGTCACCCAGCCAGCAGCCTACAGAGACGCGGTCCTCGATATTTCACAAGATCCTCATATCAAGAAATCCTACAATGCACGTATCATGGACGTCACAAAGGCTCTCGCGGGAAAGGGCCTTGTCAAGTTGGAGGAGCCTAAGTTATGTCCCTTGTCCGCTGTAGCGCACCGTATCAAGACCGATTTGCTCGACCCAACCACTAGGATGGACCCGCTTCCCCTAACAATTCTTCTCGGTCCTGACAGAATGCGCAAGACAGTGCGCCCTCGCACATCGCTCTCTTGGGCACTGCTGTCCGAACACCTGTCATGTACCATCGCTATCTTCTCTTCCACCGCGGAGCACCGAATCTATCAGCCGGAGACCAGTAGGGGCGTGATATGCTTTCTCCACGAAAAAAACCCTCTTGCTCGACGATCGACCTTTGCAGTGCTGCAAGTGACGGACAAGACACTGGTATCGTCGTATCATCTCAAAGTCCCTACGGCGGCGACTGCAAGGCCTGCCATACCGACTGCCTTTTTGCCCCTCATGCCCACTTCTGTCCAAGCTCAGACTGATCCATTGATATCAGCTGAGACATCGTCAGCAGCGCTTTCATCAGGTCCTTTCTACTCTTCCACGGTATCTCCACAGTTCGCATCGCCATCGTCACTATCGATTGTAGAGTGGCCCCCTCTCCCCTCGGCCCAGTCGGCATCGATGCCATCATCAAATACTGTTGCATGGCCAAGTAGTGTTTCCACGGCGTCGTCGTCCCAATCGGCGCCTGCCCCATCTGCCAAGCCAACTTCTGAATCGTCAGATGTGCTCCGAACATCAACAATGTCTGCAAGCCCACCGGCACCATCTCTACCTCAAACCACGCCCCCTCACGCAACCTTCCGTATTGGAAAGAGACGACAGACTTACACGCTTAAGGACTCAAGAAAGCATTTGACATCGGATGTGGTGAAATCGTTTTACACCGGGGCATGGTAAGTTGTCTTGCTTCTCTTGCTTGGTTAATGACTATAGTGAATATAGTATGTATAACTGACCTTTTCGCCGTTCTTTCTTTTCATTTCAATCATAGTAACGACCGCATTCGCGACGACGTCAACGAGAAGGTTACAGGAATGTGGTTGAAGAGGCGGGAGCAGGACACACCAAGTGAGGTGTTTACAGACGTAAAGAAGCGCAAGATTATGGATGGAATGCTGAAAGGAAGAGTGCCCGCGGGGTTGAATGATACAGCTGTAGAGAGAGTCAAGGCTGGCTTCAACGATACGGCGACGTTCAAAAAGTGCAACCTTACTACTATTGTCGACACAAAATCCCGACAGAGCCTGTACAGCGAGTCGGTAAAAAGTGTGTTCGAATCGTCTTGGGATGCGGCCATTCTCCAATACCAGCCACAAGCCAACATTGCCGATGCTGTCAATTACGGAGACCCCGCAAGCAGTACTGCGACTATGGATAAGGGACTGATTGAGGAGGCAGATGATGGCATGGGTGAGTTCCCGCAGATGGACGAGGAGGAGCTCGGGCTTGTGATTGAAGCGGACGCGAAGGCACGGGAACAGAGGAGGATGAAGAGTGTTACAGTCAGACTTCAAGATATTGTGCGTGAAGAACTGTTGAAGGGCAAGATCTATTCAGAGCCCATGGATGAGTCAAGCAAGAACTTGGAGGAGGAGGAGCCAACGGACTACCAGAAGATAGTCAGGATATTGAGCAGGACACAGGAAGTTCTAACGAACGCGGTGGATGAACTTGCGTGTCTTGGTCGTAAGACCACTTTGTTGGTAAGATATTTCGTTTTGTGCAAATGCAAATTCCATGAATGTTTTTGTTTGAACATGGCATACGTTAACGCCGTTTTCTTTTTCTTTTCTTTTTTTTACATATGGTTGACTACAATAGATGGCCCAGAATCGATTCACTTTGCCAGGACAGAGGAACCACGAGCCTGAGCAGAAGGAGAGGGGGGAGGTACCCCACTTTGACCTCAGGGATACTTTGGTGCCATCGGCATTCATTCCACGCAACGACACAGCGCCGACAATGCCAGTAGCGCCTATACCGGAGTCCCTTGAATGCTTTGTGAACTCCTCACCCACTGGTGACAACAAAAAATGGATGCAGGACGCCCAGAACCTATTATCCTACCACCATCTAGGGTATCTCTATGCAAGATTCATGGGTCCAAATGGCGTTCAAGCGTCCTCTAGCCAGGAGCACCCCCTATGGGCCATGCTTGCTGACGAGATCGATGACCCCCCAGGACCGCAGTGTCTATCTGACGATTGGAGTCCCGGTTGTCCCCACCCTTTGGACGGCCTATCGACGCTGCTATGCGACTATCGAGTGGAGTTGGGAACCAATTTCAAGAACCTCTGGGAAGGAAACCTTTACTTCAAGTGTCTCGAGTTTTATTGCGATTTTCGCTTCGGTTTCACCTTGCCCCAGACCGAGAGATGCGGTATTTACGAGCGGACGCGGGCGTTGGCGGATAAAAAGATTCGTGCCAAAAAAGAAGCAAGAGCCCAGTCGACACATTCGCACAAGTCATGGGTTGACCGAATGGAACAGACCCAGAATGATCTGGGTACCCTCATAGCATTCGGAGGATCTCAAGATCGTATCCGCGGATTACTGGCGTCTCTCGCTATGCAAGCTGATCGTGAGCCTGTCGTCGTTGAACCACATGGATTGGGTGACCAGATTCTGGCCGAAAACTCGACAAATCCAGACCCTTCCACCAAAAAGCAGAATATGCTCGAAACCATCACGCTCCTGGAATGTACTGAGGAGGCGTTGGATGAGCTTGACCTAGAAGCAGAGGAGGAAGAAGAGGCCAAGAGATCTACTGAAGGTAAAAAAAAATGATCATGTCAGTTGCACTCTCTTATCCGTTTGAACATGCAATGTCTGGCGTAGACATACTATAGATCCAGACTAAGGGCTATCCAGACCGTGACCAAGATGTTACTAGAATCGCCCAAACTGGAGCAGGCCCCGGACATTAATTGGGTTCGAAAGTCATGCAACAACCCAGACGACTTTTCAGAGCTTGAATGCGCAGCAATTGTCCGGATAGTAGGAGCATTGCGAGATTACGTTCCCAAACGCCGCGAGAAGCACGATGGAGGGACCTCTCCGCCTGAGCACAACGCGGCCACCATGATTCGGGTTGTTCTGCTGTCTAA
Organism: Linnemannia hyalina; assembly: GCA_019671135.1. Lineage (NCBI taxonomy): Eukaryota > Fungi > Mortierellomycota > Mortierellomycetes > Mortierellales > Mortierellaceae > Linnemannia > Linnemannia hyalina. Next base: position 712,866 of record JAHRHY010000001.1, read on the forward strand.
TCACTTCCTGAGCTGTACTGGATACGCCGATTTCACTCGGCGGTTCTCCCCTACCCCCTCCTTATCAGCCCTTCATCCTATTCCGTTGAGCGCCGCTGGAATCTATGAAGTCCTTTGCCCGAGCTCTGATCATCATTTTGATGCCAAGATCGACGAGACTCACCCCATTACATCGGTGGAACACGCTAACAAGAACCAGCTGGCAGTCCTTGCGAACTTCTTTGACCTTAAGAAGATCGAGAAGGTTTGCACCACATATGGCCTTGAATTTGCCAAGCGGTAAGTGTTTCGTTTTTTTTTTTACGTTGCAGTTGGTGTAGAAAAGACAAAAGTAAAAAACCAACAAACTGATATTTTCATTTAGTTTGACTTTTGTCAATTCTTTCACGACTCGTGTCCTGGGTGAGGTACGACCAGCATATCAAGGCCGGGGCGGATCACCTGTTGTGAGTGACCTCGAGGATGCCAAGAAGGACAAGAGCCAACGGAGGCTAGGACGAGACTGGAGTCTCGAAGGAGCACGTACTGGAATCACTCAAGAGGATGCCAAGCGACGGCTCATTGAACTTGGAACGGAGCTAAAGGACCGCGGGATATCGCAGGAGGAGAAGAGGCAGCGCTGGCTAGGAGCAGACCAGGAAAGATACGAGTTATCAGTCCTCGAGCGGAAGATGTCCAACACCGGCAACTCGCATCTTCGTCACACAACGCCTCCAGGTCCATGGAACAACGGAAATCCTATCAGAATCTCTGTGATGGCAAGCGGAGAGCAGACTTTAGCTTTCTAGACTGGATCAAGGATGAAGAACAGCTGCGGGAGCTAAAAGCGACAAAGTACGCTCTCCAGAAGATCGCTAACACGCGCCCGAAGACCACACGACCTAACACCACCCAACCAGAGCGATCACATCCTGGGTCTCAAGCTACATGGACCAGCCCATGCGTGGAAAACAGGGCGGAGTCCATGCGAATCGATCACTTATTGGACGGGCTTTGTCCAACGGATTCCAGCACCACATCTCCTCGTGGGATAGGAGTGACATCGGACGACCCTGGGCTATGTACACTAAACACATATGCTGTTACCACGTTGTCCAAAGTCACCGAATCAATTCGACACTATACTGTGGCTACCAGCAACAGATTCTCATTGCTGTCAGGTAACTATCAAACTCAAAACTGAATAGCTCAAACTCTGCCTTATTTTTCGAAGATTGAGATGCTAATCACTATATTCTTTTTATCCTATTGATAGTCGTGGATGAGGTCGTCCCTCCCATGGATGATAATACTCACTTGGAAGTTTAGCAAAACTCCCCCCTACCCACAGAGTCACCGCCCCTTGGATCAGCGATCTCTCCTCCCGAAAAAACCAAAAGCGGCGAGAAAAGCGATTGGCAAGTGATACTCCCGAAGCCATTGCTACGAGGGCAGCCCACACGAGTCTCTCCAAGAACTCTATCGAATCCGCCACTACCCTGGAAGAAGTCGATACCGCGCAAAAAACCCGTCGAGACGCTCAAAAACCCTGTAGGGAGTTTGAGGGTGGTGTATGGCGTCAAAGAGATCTGTTGGTGCAGGAAACGATGACGAAACGAGCATATGCAACTATAGCCGCACAACAGAGAGCAAGGGCCAAGGAAGCGGTCATAGTCGAGAGCCACATCAGATCCAACGACAACGTCAGGGTCGAGGACGCCAACAATGATGATAACACCACACAATACCAGGATGTTCATGTCGTGGACATACCAACAGGACACCAACAGGATGCCGGCCAAGCTCTCCACGCGGACCCTCACCGTAAGCACTTCTCGATTGAAATGAGGGTATACATGTGAATAGGCGCTTCATAATGCATTCGGCTAATAATACCAACCTGTTTTATCACATTCTTCCACCTTATAGATGCAGGACCAATCTCCTCCAAACGGGACGTGGCCGTTGTTGTGCTCCACGGAGCGGCGGGCACACCCGTCGGAAGTAGGATTAAAGGGCATGAAAAGCGTGGAGGCTCCAAAATGACCAAACAACATAGGCAACATGCCCCCGTCGCCCACACAAATGAAAACAGAACCAGCCGCCTCTGCTCCTGTTGCTTTCACCCTATCTTCTTCTCTCGTGGTCAGCGCATCCGCGACGGAAAGACGACGACTGTCCGCCTCAACGGAGCAGTAGATTGCAGAAATCCTCTTTGTCCACGAAAACAAGCCGGCCTCGGTTCGATGGGGAGAGATTCCAATGCAGCCTCCAACATCGGGATATCTGGTGCCTCCATCCTCCTCTCAACCGACCACTCCGCCCTCCCACCCTTCCGACCTTTTTCTCTTCCTCCTCACCAACAACACCAGCACCATGCTGGACGCCTTCCATCTCAAGTCCACCCACTAGGATGCGACAAGGGACTGTCTAATAGTAGAGAGAGCAGTTGATTTTCTGGTGGCGGAACAGTAGCACTTAATATCATTTTGGGTTTGGCTGCAGCCTGCTGTCCTTCTCATCGGCGCCATTTTCTTATCAGTCATGTATCCATGGTTTGCAACATAGGCTCGTACCGAACGTTGTACCGGTTCTTCCAAGTAGGGAGTACCTTTGCGGAGACGAAGTGACATCTAGAGAAAGGAATGACAAGTTTGTTTGACAATGCAGACACAATGTACACTACCCTTTTTGTCTGAATTGCACATCCAAGACCCCCTCCCCTTGTTATCTCAATTCACTCCTCACTATTTTCGACTTGTGTCTCTCCTGGATCAGTCCAGTTGAGCATGAACATCCATAACTGCTTTCGTTACCTTTTTACTTTTTAGTTTCGGTCTTATTATGACCCTGGAGACTAGGGGGTCTCTCTGCGCAATCCAAGAACTCGGCGCGACAGGAAGAGAATAAGCTACAAGTGTTGCGTTCCTCATAGATCAGAGGCAGATCAAAAGTGATGGAGAAAAAAAAAAAAGGGCCCGCATATTGGCCCTTATGTGGTGAAGTTATATGAAGAGCACGTTTGTTCCCAAGAAAAGAGATATATGAACTGCTTTGCAGAGTGGTAGTGAGAGAAAGAGAAAGAGAAGAGAACGTGCCAGGGTTGAGCAAGTGTGTGTGGGAGCTCCACTTTTTTTTTTTTTATGGAATGAATGTTCTATGATCGGTTTCTATTTCTTCTTTAGACTCCTCATTTTCTTTTTTCCTTTTCCCCTTTCTATTCTTTTTCAGCTGTGATGCTCTCCTCCTCATTGGACCTGTCCCCCCTTGCCTAGTCTCTCAATGCTCAAATACAGTGTACAGTACCGAGGGTCGTTGGCGAAAAGGCCGACGGGCGAGAGCTGCTGATTGTGAATGAAATGGTGCTACCATCACTCATTCGTCCGTCTCTGTTGTCATGTTTGGGAAAAATGGACCGTGACCCTTCCCTTCCCCTTCCCGTCTCCTCCCTACTGTATTGTTATTTCTATTTCAAAATTAGTGTCAAATGGATCCATCCGAATAGGGGAAAACAACGGGCAGTTGGATCGAAAAAGACGTTTCCTGGAATTCCATGTTGGATATAAGGTTTGAACAAGGAGAGGGACAAAAAAAAAACGGATTGCCATAAACTGTTGTTTGTGTGCGGGGTGTGTGGTGTGTGGTGTGTGGATGGATGGGAGAGTTGTTCGAGGTCTGACAATATGAGTCTGTCTCCTTTGCCTTTTTTTTTTATTCTTTTGGTGTACAGTACACGAGAGACTTGGGTTAGCGAGATGAAAGAAAGGATCAGTATTACCAGGGTTGCAAAGGAGAATGAGAAAATAAAGGGGAAGGAGGAGGAGAGATGGAGGAGTCAATTGAAGAGGAAAGCATGATGAAAGGTAGCAGAGACGAAGGGGAAGAGCGTCTTTGTTGTTTGTGTTTTGTTTGTTATGAATGCTCTTTTTTAGTTCACTGTCAAGTTCAAGGGCTAAAGGCGTGTTTTTCCCATGGATGACAAATGCTATGATTCTTGTTTGTTGTTGCGATTGTTGATGGTGCTGCCGTTCACGAAGAACGAAAAGTCGATAACTCGAGGATATGGATAGCAGGTACTTTCTCTCTCGTTCTCATCAGCATCATCAGCATCATCATCATCATCCATGTATGCCAAATACATAACACCCTCCACAAAGCGACAAAAAAAAAGGGGAAAAGAAAGGTGCAATAATAGAGAGTACATGTGAGATGATACCGAGCACCAAAATCGGAAGAAGTGGTCCCAGTGCACTCTTCTGCCTTCAAAAATAAATAAATTGAGCATTGAGTTGGAAGGGTCCCTCCTCTACTGCTCTTGCAAGCATCTGGTTCTTGCAACCCCTAGCACGTTTTCGTCATATTTTTAGTTGAACTCGCCCTTTTGGCAAAGAAGGTTAGTCTCGACGCTGGCCGCATAATTACTTCAAAAGAAGGAAACCAAAGAACAATTGACATCCCATCAACCACCAAACGACAATAACAACAGCAAACGGCTGCAACAACAACTACAGGAAAGACAGCATGGCCAAGCGAAGCAAAGGAGGTGGCGGGGATGAAAAATAACTGATGAGGAAAGAAGAATAAGGCGGGGAATGATGTGTGATTGTGCGACATTGTACCATTGGCGAAACAAGGAAACCAGGGGCCTAAGGATGAGGGAAAAAGAAGATGAGGAAGAAAAAAAGAAGTGTCCTTGGACTCGTTTGAACACAAAACAAGCATTTTCTTGTCTGCTGGGCTGGCAATCTCGTCATTTTTTTTTTTTTTTTTTTTTTTTTTTGAATGAGAGAGTCTAGACAGTCGACTTTGCTTTGTACTGTCGTTTTGTAATCGAGAGTAAGCGATCCACATGGACACCATTTTTTTTTGTTGATTGGATTCGATCGGTAGCTTTTTTTTCTCCTCGTTTTGCCTGGTAAAGACAACGGAGTAGCGAGGGTGTTTAGTTCTTGCACTCATGAAGACAATGATGGCTTTCAAGGGAACTATGAGAGGGGCCAGGACGGTGATGATGACGGACCTGATGCTCTTTGTTCAATGTACTTGATCAGGTATTTCAGAATGAGATTGCAATGTAATAAAAAAAGGGGAGGGGATCTGGGTTGAGATCTGAGTAGGCGAGTGCTTGAGAATTCTTTTTCTGTTCAATATCAGACACACGAGAAACAATACACAGACAAGAGACAGAGAGAGAGAGAGAGAGGGAGAGAGATGCAGAGAGACAGAGAGAGAGAAAAAGAGAGAGACACGAGCACTAGTGGCCAAACAGATTGGCTCTCACACCCCAAGCAGGAAATTTTTTGTCATCAGACTCGTCCTCTCTCGCCCGGGAATAAAAAAAGTCTTTTTCCAATGTGTGTGGGTTGTTACCGAGGGTCACTTTTGCCCTTTATTTGTTGTGCGAGGTCCTTCCTCGCTTTCTTTTTTTTCCACTTTCCGTTCCCTCTTCTTTTTTCTTTATACTCTTCACTTCCCTTCTTCTTTCTTCATTTTTTCATATTTTTTTATTCATCCCCCTCCTCTTTACCCTTTTTTGTCTTCGCCATCACACATACACACACTCTCTCTCTCTCATTCTCATTCTCATTCTCATTCTCTCTCTCACTCTCCCCTCATCACTTTCACTTACTCTCATTCATTCACTCCGCAGACACCTCACTTGCCACATCCCTTTCATCACTCTGTCCATCTCGTACCCACACTCACTCTCTTCTTTAGAACAACCAGCCATCATCAAAAAAAAACCAGATACCCTTGTTCTACGAATGTCCTCGAGTCAGCAATCTTCCTCGCCTCCTCCCTTTGGTGCGCCGGGGCCATATCCCTCCATGGCATACCCAGCCTACTACCCTCCCCACCCACACAGCCAACCACAGCACCAACAGCCGCAGCCACACCACCACCATCCTCACCCTCACCATCCTCACCCTCACCCTCAACATCATCCCTATCACCCTCCCTACCAGCCCTACCCTCCACCAAACTATCCTCAACAATACCCATCTGGTCCCGGCTACGGTCACGGCCATCCCACATACTACCCTCAACCACAGCAATATTCAACTGACCCTGCTACAGCCTCTACCTCGGCTTCTTCTCCAGCACAGGCGCTGTCCGCAACTGAAACGTCATCTGTAACACCCGCTCCCACTGCCAAATCGACCAAGACCGGAACGGCGACCAAGACTCCCAAAGCAAAATCTGGCCCAAAAACCACCACCGCTTCAGCAGCAGGAGGAGACACACCCAAGGCAAATTCGACCCCCAAGACGCCAAAAGTCTTTCGATTCGAGGGCAGTATCTCGTCAGAGTCCTTCAAGACCTCAAAGTCGTTCGACCTCGCCGGAGTCAACATTCTCAATCGGAAACCGCTCGACACCAAGACTGCGCTTGACAAGCTGCAGCGACGTCGTGAAACCCACAACCGTGTTGAGCGCAAACGACGAGACTGCATTAACCAGGTATAGTATTATTTTTTCTGACCTCGCCCAATTGTTTTTTTTGCTATTCAACCCAGCCTAACAAGAAATCTATCCTCTAACGTCAATCTTGCACCGCTCTTACATAGTTGATTGATGACCTTACACAGCTCCTCCCTTCTAAGCACCTCGAGGAAACAACCTCGAAATGCCACCGCGTCAACGTCCTCCGAGGAGCCGTCAGCCATATCAAGTTCCTGAATGACTCTAACGAAGCCCTCACAAAGTCCATTCGTTCAATCAAGGGCGATGATTTCACGCTGTACCTCCCACAAGAGTCCTCCGCAGGTCCCGGAATGTCCATGGATGTCGATGACGAAGACGACGATGATGCTATCAAGGGAGAAGGTGACTCTGATGACGATCGGACGCCTGATCAGGTTACCGCCACTATGTCTCGCTCTGGCTCGCCTTCGTCCTCGATCACCTCAACACCCAGCTCACCCAAGACCTCACTCACCAGAAGGATGGTCCCACCTCCAGTCATCATTACCGATGCCCCCAGTCCCTCAACCGACAAGATTCAGTCAATGACCGTTGATCCTTTCAGCGCAGAGTCGCGTCAAAGGGCTAACTCGTTTGCATCTTCGATTGGGGACATGAGCAGTCCAAGGAATTCCTTCTCGAACTCACCCGCCTTCCCACCCTCGCCCACCTCGCCAGCCATGTTTGGCCTCTCAGGACAGTTCCCTGCTGGCGAAGATCGTGTTGACGGACATGCATGGGATCAGCAGCAACAGCAGCAAAAGCAGCAGCAATTGTCGCCGTACTTGAACCATTCGCCCTCGCCATCGCCTTCATTGCCACCAATTTCGTCACTGTCCAACTTGCATATCCATTCGCCCACCAACCGCCCAGCGGAAGGCCCAGCTGATATTCAGACTCCAGGTGATTCCAACCGCAACCCATCATCGTCGTATTCAGGACGTGGTAATCGTGGTCCCGTTGTTCTCCCACCTCTTATGATCCCAGAGCCTCACCACTTGCATCCGTCCTACCAACAGGGCTCTGCCACTAGTTCAAGCAGTGGTGCTCGGACTAGCGGAACAGGAAGCAACCGAAGCAGTTTGACATTGTCGCCCAACCCTTCGGAGCAGCCTCCTATCTCGCCTTTTATGCTTTCGCCTCTCTTGCCTCGTTCTCCTTCGATCGGACCTACTTCTTCCATCTCGCCTGGAAACTCGCCTCACCCTCGATGGGCCCATGACGGAATCCCTTCGCCTCAGCCTTACCCACCTCATGGATCGCCGTTTGGACAGCCACCTCACAGCCCAGGATATGGATTCGTTTACCCCGGATATCCTGACCCCAACCAGCAGCCAACAGCAGCGGCAGCAACTCAGCAACAAAAGACCAAGGCATCTCACCACGAGCGCCACAAGTCATTGCAGCCCGAACCCATCTTTATCCAGGAGGAACCATGGAACACGCAGCGGAAGCGTAGTACATCGAGTGCCTCAGGCAAGGCGAGCAAGTCTGGAGGATCCAACAAGAAGAAGGCAGCAACGGTGGAAGAAGGTGGATCGTCGCCGGCTGTGTACCCTACAAGCCCCAACCCCAAGAAACGAACCCAGATCACGACAGGACACGAGACGGGAGCTGTCGGAGCTGAGGAGGCGTCTAAGCGATCGAAACAGTTGGACAACATGACGGCACCTGAGGTTGTTGTGGAAACCCCACCGACGGTAAAAGTGGAGGAGCCTGTCGAGGCCGATGAGGAGGACGCAGCCCAGACACTGACCTCACTTGCCCAGATCTCTGCATAAGCTCTTTTGTCGCTTTGTCTCAGACCGCGTTTCAGTTTTTTTTTTCGTGCTCTTTTGCCTCTATTTTCTATATCTTTGAGGGGTACCTCATTCACATTGTACTTTTAATAACCCCCATTTGCTACCACCACCACTACCATCACCAACACAATAATAAATAAAAAAAAAAGAACTCAAAACAACAAGATCTAGCTGTGCAGATGCATGTGTAACTCTTTGTTTCTCGTTTTCCTACTGTGACTTTAACTGGTGAGCAATCATCTCCTGGATAGCTAGGACAACGAGCGCATGATCCTCATCCTGCTTCAACCCGCTCGCAACAATGGCGCCAACACAACCGACATCCTTGATGATTAAAGGGAAAGCACCTCCGTGGCAGGCATAATCGGCCGTGGGAACCCTGTAGGTTTGTTCCATCTCTGTCTGGTTCTTTGTGGCGAGGAGACGTCCAATGTAGTAGGATGAGTGTTGCAGGCGGACGGTTGTGTTTGTCTTTCTCCTGATCCAATTCTCATTGTCGACCGTCGTTCCTATTTCAGAGAGAAAGTAAGTAGACAAGTAGTTGGTGTTATATTTAGCACTGGCGAACCGGGGGGGAAGGGGGGGCTGCATGCACCTTTTTTTTGCACACATGCACGCAAGGTGAGGGGGAGGTTTTTTTTTCCACCAACGTAACGACAAAAAAAATGGCCGAACATAAATACGCTATCCTCACAGCGAGATCGATGATTCACCCCCCCCCCCCTACCACCTCTTCCCCCTTCAATAGCATACCTTGCATGGCGTGGTGAAAGAGCAATTGACCGCTCCGAGTGATGGCGACAGTGATTCCCTTATAGGGGGTCATCTCCCTGGCGAGGGTAATAAGACGAGTTCCGAGAGTGAGGGCGTCGTCGTTTGTGAAACGCAAGAATTGGAGTTCTTGTTCTTGGGCGAGTAGACCGGGGAGGAGGGCTGCTGCTTCTTCCATTTGGTGGGATGACATTGGCATTACTGTTTTTTGTTTGTTGTTGTTGTGGTTGGAGGAGGAGAGGGTGGTCAATGGTGATAAAAGAGGAGGAAGGTGGAGAGAAGGATGAGAAGGAAGAAAGAACAAGAGACGAAAGATGCGAAGTCGTTTTATGCGTTGGTTATCAAATGATGATAAGAGACTCCCCCCACCCCACAATGACTTGTCACACACTAGTCAAGGAGTTCAAAACAAAAATTTGCGGACTGGGAAAGATAACAAGAAAGTCCCGTTGGAATGAAGAGTAGCTGCAAAATGTAAGGGCATCATTCTGCATCATCTCCACCAAGAACACCCTCCCTGCTCCGCCGCCCAATGCATTAGTGACAAAGAGTGGTTGAACTTGTATTATTATTACGATTAAATGAATTAGGATACGAAAAGTAGTATGTAGGATAATAAGATGGACGGTAAAAAAGAAGTATAAAAACTACAACATCATCATGCAAGCAAGGAAAACAACGGCAAGAGCAACAGTCGAAGATTGAACAACGCCACCCTTGTCCTGGGACGCAATAGCTCCGCTCAGTTTCCCCGTGGGCTGAAGCTGGAATGTACCCTTTGTTGTTGTTGTACGTCTTGTCCTGCTGGTTGTAGTTGTAGTTGTAGTTGTAGTGGTGGTAGTTTCGGTGATAGTGGTGGCGGTGGGGAAGAAGGTTGTTGAGGGAAATTCAGAGGGTGTTGTGGGGGTGAAGGATGGGGAGGAGGAGTCTGGAGTGAAAAAGAATGTTGTGGTGGAGGATATATCGGCGGAGGATGGGTTGTTTCCGCAAGAGCCGTAGTCTGCTTGGCAGCCTCTGCCGCAATGGGTATCAGAGTTGCCGCAAAAACCCTACATAGGTCCGAGATTGTTTTATGACAGTAAAAGAAGACGTTAGATGCGAGTCATTTGGCAAAGAAAAACGTGTCTTTTACTGGCTCCTTTTTATGAGGTCAGTTAGGAGAAAGGTGGAGTTCAATTGGTATGCATGGGACAGGAGTTGTCGGCCGAGCGGGATGGGGGTTACATACCGAGGAGGAGCAGCATAAACCAGAGTCGCAGGAGCCCTCGTCGGGACCGCACTGTTGAGCAGATACAAGTGAGATGAAGGTGATGAGGAATAAGAGGACTAGCAAGGTGAGTGATGTTGTTCTGTGCATGGCGAGTAGTGTAAGAGATTGAATGGAGGGAGAAGGAGAGGTATGTATATGTCGAGAGAGAATGGAGGTCGAAAGGCGAGGAGAGGAGGAGAGAAAGGCTGAGGATAAAAACAAAACAGAACAAGAAAAAAAAAGATCCTGTACCCCCTGAGCCGGTGAGCAGATTGTAACAACAAACGGTCCGCCGTGGTCATTTCTGATGAGTGCACGTGCAGCAGTGGGTGGGTGTGCCTTTGGCGCGGTCGAGGAGCGTCGACTTTTGTGTAGGATTGAAGGAGCTCTCCAGTCTGGATAGTCGCGTCTATGGATGCGCCACGAATGAACCGGCGCGAGTGCAGTAGGATTCTAGGGCTCTCTCTCTATCTCTGCATCATTTGACCAGGCGATGGGATGCGGGAGGGTGTCTTGAAGTCGTTGAGAGAAGAGGCGTTTTTCTTTTCCCAACGTCATTCCCGTGCGTGACAGTCACCTCCACCATCGCGATAAGGAAAAGAGCGCACTGTGCTCTGCTGCTCTCTTGCCCTTATTTTCGTTTCTTTTCTCACACTTCCACATTCACACCCTATTCTCCAAACCACTTCTCATCTCTCATTCCCTCATCATGCCAGTCTCACTCCAAAGCAACAAGGCCATCCTCACCCACCCCTCCGGTGCATCCGCAGAAGTCTACCTCTACGGTGCCACCCTCACCTCCTGGAAGGTCGCTAACAAGGAGCGCATCTTTGTTAGGTAACATGCACCTAAAGAGTTCCTCATTCACGAAGTGAAGGAATGCAAGCTCATACGCATACTTATGCAAGAACCTCGAACGTGTTGCTAAAGCCTTGTTTTCTATCTCTTTACTTGTATCAGTGAAAAGGCCATTCTGGACGGATCCAAGGCCATCCGCGGAGGGTGAGTGTTTCTAGCAATTTCAGCGGAATCTAATTGCTGTTGTCAATCCATAATACGCGTAATGAAGCTCTATGAGCTGAGGTTGTGATTATGCTGACGGACGACGCGTTTTTTTTCTTTGGTATTCTCTCAATAGAATCCCACTCGTCTTCCCTGTGTTCGGCAAGGGCAAGGCTCCCCATGTCACTGCTGCCCTTCCCCAGCATGGTGAGAACCGTTGGTTGTTCAAAATACGATTAAGTTGATCGAGATTACAACTAGAGTGCTTATATTTTTTCTTTCTTCATTGGTAATGTAGGCTTTGCAAGAATCTCTCAGTGGAAGTTGCTCATCTCTTCTGACGATGCCAACACCGTCACCGCTGAGTTCGGCTTGGATCACACCTTAATCTCGGAGGAGAACCGCAAGTTGTGGCCTTTTGATTTCTCGTTGGTTTACACTGTCAAGTTGGCTGCTGAGACGATCGAGACCAAGCTTCGTGTCCACAACGTTGGCGACAAGTCCTTTGATTTTAACACGCTCCTGCACACCTACTTCCTAATTCCCGTAAGTCTATCTTTACAGGGATGCATCGTTCATTTTGCTCTGCATTCACTAAATTGGATACTGTGAAGGCACCGCTAATTCATGGCTGATACTTCTTATTATTTATGATCGTTAGGATGCATCGAAGGTCAAGGTTGTTGGATTGAGCGGAGTTGACTATGTTGACAAGGTCTTGGCGACTACGGTGCATCAGGAGGGCGATATTGTTCTCGAGGGAGAGGTCGACAGCGTCTATGCCAATGTCAAGTCTGACGTTCAGATCCCATATGTTGCTGAGGAAGGAGGTGTTCAAGTGCATCTGAAGGGATTGAGCGATGTTGTTGTCTGGAACCCCTGGGTTGGAAAGGCCGCCGCAATGGCTGATTTCGGAAATGATGAGTTCCGCAAGATGATCTGTGTTGAGGCTGGTCAGGTTGCCGAATTCATTGCCCTCGCTGCCGGTGGTTCGTGGGAGGGCAGCCAGGTCCTGAGTCTTCTTTAAAGACAGTCAGTCCATCAGCAAGGACGCGACTTTTCCTCTTTGAGGTCTTAATTAAATCACGTGCTGAAACGCGGTTGTGTTTTGATTTTTTTGTTTTTCGACAGGGACAAATGGTGCTTAAAAGGAAAGTGGCGGTGGCATCACCTTCTTTCTGTCGTTCAACACCCTTTGCCATCACACTCATCACACCAACAGGACAAGCAGCAATGTCGGACATGGATATCGACCACGACCCCCGTACGTCTGTCGTCAACGTGCACCAGCAAGAGAATCACTGCTTCACCGTTTAACACCTGCATGCAACCATCTCTGACCTGCCCACTCTTTTGTTTGACATCTCGGACATATAGGCGAGGGGCAGAGAACGGTGGAGGCCGGACAGCCAGAAGGACAGATCGAAAAGGACGATCTGGACCACCTTTTTGACTTGGATGACAGCGAGCTCGATAAGGTTGACAATCCATGGATGACGGGCGCTAAGCCTATCAGGTAAACCAGACCGGCGAACTTCTTTTTTCTTATCGATCTGCATGAACACGACTACCGAGGACGAATGTGATCGAGATGTCCATCTAACAACATACTCTGGACAATACAATGCTATAATCGGTAGTTCCAATGCGGATGGAGGAGATATCCATCAGCAGCTCATGCTCTACTACCGCCACTTCTTCCCCTTCAAGCCGTTTTTTCAGTGGCTCAACTACGACTCAAGTAAGTTGGATGCATGTTCAAGAAGGAGGAAGGCATAATAGCAAAGGACTGAGACTTGTCACAGACATGCGGATTTAAGTCGTCTGCTAACACGTTCTCCGTTGTCTGTTTTCTCATCATTGGTAGCCCCAAAGCCATCAAAGTCGTTTTTGAACAGAGAGATCTGCTGGACGCTCATGGACGAGACATTTATCCGTTTCCAATCATACAGGACCCTAGAAGAATTCAAAAACGACATGATCCGACTTAACCCTGCAAAGTTTGATCTGGGCGCCATCTACAACATCCGACCCAAGGACAGACACATGGTTCGCCCTGCGGCGTTTATCCCGGTCGCGAAGGAGATGGTCTTTGATATCGATATGACCGATTACGACGAGATTCGAACTTGTTGCAAGGGAGCAGATGTGTGTAATAAGTGCTGGGAGTTCATGACGGTGGCTATGAAGATCATTGATGTGGCAATGAAGGACGATTTCGGATTCAAGCATATCCTGTGGGTTTACTCGGGACGTCGTGGTATCCATTGCTGGATTGCAGATGAGCGTGCGAGAAAGCTGAATAACGATCAGCGCAAGGCTATTGTGTCATACTTGGAAGTCATCAAGGTGAGAGACGGGCGACACGCGGAGCAAATTATTCTTTTGAGAGTGTTGTTTGACATGGCGTCCTGTAACCTGACATTCTTTTCGCCCACCTTTTTATTTCTATGTGTAGGGTGGTACGCAACAGGGGAGGAAAGTCAAGCTGCCTAATACTCTTCATCCGTCACTAAGGTAAGGGACAAATCTGCCAGATTTTGCCACGAAGAAAAGTATTTTACTGGCATTTGTCAAGGAACTGACGCCTGTTACACCTTTACCTTGACCTATGCAGCCGATCATTTGAAACGATTCAGGAGCATTTCCGTAACCTTGTGTTCGAGTCTCAGGAGATCTTGTCGGAACCGGAGAACTGGGAAAAGATCTTGACGCTTATTCCGGACGAAGGTGTTCAGGCCCGGATCAGACGGAGCTGGGAAGATTCGCCAAACCGTGCACCTTCTCTGAAGTGGACCGAACTGTTGGATAGTATTGGTAACGAGATCGCACAGGTAAGTTTATCATACTCTTTCCCTTTTGTTCGTGGTAAGAGAGAGGAAGAAGTAGAGAGGTTGGTGTTGTTCGTTGGGGGTGAGCGCCAGCTAATCACGTTTTAACTTGACCAAATTGGATAGCACTCGGCAAAGAGACAAGCATTGGAGCATCTCCCACGCGACATCATGTTCCAGTTCACATATCCTCGTCTGGATGACAAAGTGTCTACCAACATTAACCATTTGCTCAAGAGCCCCTTCTGCGTCCATCCCAAGACTGGTACGGACAACCGTTAGATTTCTTTTGATCAAACTGCAGCAGATTGACACTCCACAAGAGCTTATTCAAGATTTGGTGGCGTACTGATCTTCGTTTTCTTTCCATTGTATATATCAACAATGTAGGGCGCGTGTGTGTACCGATTCCAATCGAGGATTGCGAGGACTTTGACCCATCGTCGCCACCCACAGTCCCACAACTCGTTCAGGAGTTGAACCAATACGATGCTACCCACCCTACCTCCGACGATGACTCTAATAGGCTTCAAGGTTCGTGTCCTGCTGTACCGACACCTGTCATGACACGACTGGAGCAGACAAAGGGGGACGAAACCCTTTTGTACGCTTGTTCAACGTTGTACTCATCGGTCTCCTATTATTCGTTGTGTTTGAATGTAGATTGGCAGAAGACGTCACTTCGGAAGCATGTGGAATACTTTGAGCGGTTCCTGAAAGGGCTTTCTCATGAGACGCGAGAGAACAAGCTGAAGGGTAGGTGAATTCAACTTTTTGCATATCGATACTTTTTTTTTTTTTTTTTTGTGTGTGTGTGTGTGTGTGTGTGTTTCTATTTGCTCCCATGTAAGGGTGAGCCAAGGAGAATGAGGAGTCAACGGACCTTTTTTTGAGTTTTCGGATGTTGTTTGTGTTCAACGAGATATAGAGTCGGAGGAGAATATGAGATTAAACAACAAGTTACTGATCACGGTTGTTCTCTCTTTCGCTATCTATGCAAAATATAGATGGTGCCTCCTCCAAGTCGTTAGACTTTTAGAGCGTAGACGACAGGGAGTCATGGAAATAGTAAAAGAGAGCTGTTCCTCGTCAGAATGGCGAAGAGCACACGAAAACATTCTACACCTGTTAATAAAACATCCTGCAAAGACATGTACCTGTACAAGAGCGAGTAAGAGATCGATGACTGGTGCTCGCGTCCAATGCTGTTCTTGATGGTGGATATCATGTTCTGGAAGTGAACTCCCACAAAGGGGTCGAGTTCGTTTGTAATCAGTATGCATGAAATGTTGCAATTGGTCGGAGAAGATGGTGTGGTTGTGGCCAGTCCCATATGGATGGGATAAGGATAGGCTTGCATATTCGTCCTTGTTTGTATTTTTTTTTTTAGTTTTGTTTTGGTGATCGGGAAAGGGGGCGTTCCTCCACGTCTGAGGAAAGGAAGGTGGGGGGGGAAAGGGCTCAAGTGCATCAAATGAAAATGCGCCCCCAAAAGTAAAAAAGCGCTGACGTTGCCCTTTTTTTTTAGGCTTTACTTTTCGATCTGATCAGATCATAATTCAGGGTTCCGGACCCTTCCCCCTCTTTCTCTCCCTCTTCCTCTTCCTCTTCTATCTCTCTTACTTTCGGAGAGTGGGCACGGGTTCGCCACGAATGGAAAACAAAGCTGACAAAAGATATAAGGGCGTTATCCTTCCAGTTGGGCTGCGCGCTCAGCCAAATTAGTAAACGTTTTGCTTGCAAAGATGGGGGAACATTGAAATGCCAATAAAAAGATGTATGGAAAGGGAAAGAGGGCTCCCATATCTGCACAGTCAAGTAGGGGCATGATGGTTCGAATAGAACTGTTGACATGGGGAAGGGAACAGGGGGCGGAGGTGAAAACATTGGGGTATATTGTAAGCAGTAACTTATGCGAGTGAGTGATGAGCTTGGAATGACAAAAGAAATTCTCCGGGTTCGCATGCGAGTGTGGGTGGGAATGAAAAAGGCTTTGAAAGAGGAGAGAACATAGAAAAGAGTTCAATTGCACACGACCAACGCCTTCCGTTTCTCCAAACCTTGGTAGAAAGCTGAGTAAGATGTTGAGGGGAGAGGAGAGAGTTGAGTGAGTGAGAGCAAAAGGTCCGAACACATGCTAGAGATCTTTTTCTATCGCTCTCTCACTTGCTCGGATGTTTGGGTATAAGGCGTTTCTTTGTTGGTTGATTGATTGATTGTTTGTTGACATTGTCACTGTAGGTCACTCCTTCCATCCCCCATCCAGGGCCTCTTACGGTGTCCAAGGACCGCATTAGGAATCTTGAGCACATTCAAACAGAAGGTAGCTTTCGTTGCGCCATTTGTTTTCTCCATTTGACGACGTCTTTGACGCGTACTTTTGTCATGTGTGGTGCGTGTGCATTCGTAATTCGGAAATGGTGTCATTTCGATGGCGATTTCCAATACGTGGATGGACGGACGCGTATGGGTCTATACTCCAGAAGCTCAAAGAATGATGAAAGATTCGCTTAGTTTGGGGAGGTGGACTGTCAACTCTAAAACGCGCAATTCCGGTCGGTGAATCGTTCTCCCATTGATAAACAACAAAAATAAAAGTCTTGGATGACCGTATGGTTGGGATAATGAAAAGAAGTAAACTCAGAAAGCCGATGAACTGCAAAGGAATCATGTGGAAGGAACTGAAAGAGAGGTTGGCCAAGTGGACAAATGGGGTCTGGAGAGAAGGTCCGAGCTATGCTTCCACGTCTAAAGGGCCGAATAGCACGAGGGATGTGAATGAAAGAAAGGTAAGAAAAATGTGTTGTGCCACTTTTCGGCCCGGCGATCCTAAAACTCCAATGCCTAACGTTTATGAGCTTTTTTTTTTCATTTCGCCTCCCGTCAGACATCCCATTTACTGTAGGAGTATGTTGCCCTTTTGTGGACAAGGTCTTCTTTAGAGCTTTGGGCTTTGTTATTTCGGTTTTGGTGGGACAGAAAATGTAATATGGAAAACACTCTTGTTTCTATAGTGTACCTTGACGGTGAATGGTGAGAGGCCGGCCATTTCTTTTTGGTGTTTCAATTGGCATTGCAGAATCTGCGAAGATAGCAGCACAATGGGAACATATCAGGAAGAGATACGGTCGAACACAAGGGCAGTTTTTTTCCCACCTCCTTCGTACTCGTCCTTTGCAATTAGACTATCTTGTGTGCGTTCATTTTCCTTCCTGCCTTGCCTCGCCTCTCAACTCGCGCGTTTTCTCCCTCTTCCTTCCATCTCTCTACTTTTCTTATCACCAGTTGTTCAAGCACTACATTCCATCTCATCCATCCTGACGCTTGTACCCTCTTTCTCTCGAGAAATCAAACGAGGAGGTGGGAGGGTACGTGGAGAAAAGTACGATAGAAAAGACGACATGAACAAAAAGCCGCTCGCTTCTTGCATGACTGGTCACAGCATCAATTGGCCTAAGTCGTCTTCACAGAACGTGGTGTGCAAAAGAGGCGAAACGTGAAAAAGAGTCGACAACAATTGCTTTTTGCGATTGCTTCTTTTTTTTCTTGGGAAACGATGACGAGAAGTACGTTAAACTGAATTGAATTGATGCAGAAAAAGAAAAAGTCCGCTACTGCGTATTATTTGCGTACACCGACCTCCCCCCCCCCCCCCCCCTCGTCCTTGCCACGTTTGTTTGTCGCAATTGAACGAAAAACAGCAAGGGCAACGACAACATAGTTTTTTTTTTTTTTTTTTTTTTTTTTTGGTTTGTTATACTTTTTTAGAAGGCAATTTGGGTTCTGCCAGGGGCGGCATGTGGAAAATTGAACTGCGGGCGCAAGCTGCAAAAGAGGAAAAGAAATGAATAGATCAGGTTGTTGACCTTTTTTTTCGATTTGAGATTTCGATGGAAGAAGACGCAGACCACAGCAGTAATAAACAGTTAGCGAAACTCCATAAAATAAAAGTGGGGTACTTGGTAAACGTTCTCTATTTTTCTTTATTCTTTTTGAGAGTTAGAGAAGCTGTGTTGGCAATGATGGAGGGGGAAGGGGGGCAAATAAAAGTTGGGCAGATAGAAGTGTTCCCGGGGTGTTGTTTTAGAAACGTTTGTTATTTTTATAGTTTTATTACTTTTTTCATTCTTTAGCCAGAAAACAATGGGAAAGAGGATTGGCCACCAGAGCATAACGTGTTACTGATGGTTAATTACATGTCGTTGACCATGTACATGAGCGCCCTTTTCTTGGCTGCATTCTAATAAAGGGAGAGAGAGAGACAATGGGGTGTTGTTAGTAAAAGAAAGGGAGGAGGAATCATGTCATGTATATACGCTCGCACCCTTTTTGTGTGCATCCAAGCAGGCGCCTTGTTCCTGACAACCCCCTTCTTCCCCACCATTGTTTGTTTTGTGAGAATCATGATCATCCCATTTTTTGTGGCCACCATACGATCATTGATTTCCATGCATCATGCTACAGCGAGGCTTGTAGGCTCGTCCTTGTCATTGATGACCTCGGAAGGTCCATCCTTATCCCCTGCGGCATCCTCCCTTTTCTTCTATTTCGTTTCGTTTTTGTGTTTTTGTGTTTTTGTACAAATGAAATGGAAAATGGGTGTGTGTGTTTGAATTGCGTGTTTGAATTGTGTTTTGAATGACTGACTGACTGGCTGACTGATCGGCTACCGGTTGGATGCTCCCGTCTTGCCCCTTTGATGGACTGGACCTTCTATTTTATATTTTTTCCTTCTATCTGTGCCTTTGTCACTTTCTCTTCTTATTCATCCTTATTCATCCTTCTTATTCTCTCATACTCCTCTCACTCACTCGTACCACTTTCTTATTCTCCACTCCTATTTTCCCCTCTTCTCCCTCTCCACCCCACTCTCATCCTTCCCCTTCCTCATTCCTCGCCTGCATTTCATTCCTCCCCACCTCCCTACCCTCTCACTCTCACCCCCCCGCTCTCGCCGTCATTCACCCTTCCTCCATTCCTCTTCCTCCTCCTCTTCCTCTGCTCCTCGATTCTGCTGGAGCGGCCTTCATTCGCCAAGTCTATCACTGAATCTCGCCTTGCTTGCCTCTTGTCCCTCACAGTCCTCTTCACTCATAGCGACAATACCAACAGCACCAACAGTAGTACCGACAGTACCGACAATACCACTCCCACTCAAACCCACACAAACTTCCCCTTCCTCTCCTGCTCCCACTCCTTCCCCTGCCTGCTCCCATCTACTTTGACCTCCCGTTACACCCTCACCCCGACAACCCCACTCTCAATAGAGTATTGTTGTTCACCACCACCTTCCTTCCTCACACCTCAGCTCATCCATCCTCTCGACCATGGCTGATCCAGCCCCTGCTACCCTTGGCATCGCCCTCCCCCCTACATCTGTCCTCAAGATCAGAGACGCATGTCTTCCTTGTCGCAAACAACGATCCAAATGCGACGGCCAGCCTTGTTGCGCAAGGTGCACTCGTCTCGATCTCGAATGTACCTACGTCGAGCTGGTCAAGGCGCCTAAGCCGGTGCCCAAAGAGCCCTGGCAAGAGTTTCTCACCACCACAGGAGCCAAGCCCGAGGCTTTGGAAATTCCACCCAGTGGGCTCCTCAAAGACCCCTCAGTCGGCCCTATCCAGGATGCCTCGACATTCCCTTGGCAGAAATCCAAGATGACCAGGCGCCGGAAGCAGACCTCCAGTGCCAAAAAGTGTACTTGCCCTGTGCCTCCCTCATCCGATCCTGCTGGCCAGGACTCGCCTGATTCCCTGGGCCAGCAGCTGAACACCCCTCCAACTTTGGCGATGGATATGGCGGATCCTCTCTCTATGACAGATGTCATTGGTTCTTCTATCCCCGATCTTCTTTCGACACCAACGACAGCCAGTACACCCTCCGCTCCTTCAAATTCACCCACAACTGCCGCTTGCGGAGCTAATAGCAATAACAACAATAACAGCAAACAACACAAAGGACGATCCACCACAGGACCATGTCGAGTTCACAATCCACAGGTCTCGACCAAATCTGCTCGATCTGTCACCCCCAGCCTCAACTCACCCTCAACCCCAGGGGTTTCGTCAACAACGACTACAGCAGGGAGTGGCCCAAGCATTGGCAGCTCTGTGAGTCTTCGTCATCGCCCCACTCCACCCGAGCCTGTTCAGTTGCCTTCGTCTGTAATCGAGACGTCCGAGAAAATCAACAGTCTGAGCTTAAAGTTCTCTCGGCTTTTTGTGTTTCCGGACGCTGATCAGCCTCAGCAACCTCCACCGCCCCAGCTCGAGATCCTCCAGTCGCGTGCTCTCTCGCCCGTCCTCCAATCCCACCTTATTCAACTCTACCTCGCCCAATGCTGGCCTACCCAACCCATCCTCGACCCTCCCACCTTCATGGCCCAACTGGCTGCTCAAGATTATTGCACTCCTCCTCACCCTCTCGTTGTCGCTGCCATGTGTGCCGCCTCTGCCAGGTGCATCGATGACTCGGATGTAGAACGTCTCTGGGCAGAGCAAGATCCACCTCTGCCAAACCCATTCCACCCCAACCCTGCAAACGGAGAGGCCCATGTTCGGTCGACCCGTGATATGATCTGGTCGATTGGCGAATATTTTGCTGCTCTGGCCAAGGCGTATCTTCGGACAGAGTTGCCTCTTGTACAGTCGCCTGATCGATCGGGCGGAATAGGCGATCCCTTGACAGTCGTCCAGGGATTGATCATGATCTCGACCTGGGATGCCTCTGTCGGTCGCCAGCGCGAGTGTCAGGCCTGCGCAGCTCTGGCTCTTCGAATCATGATTGCTGGAGGATGGCACTTGATGGATCACCCGAACGGCGACGGATGCACGGACAGCAGGATCAAGATGTGGGGAACACTAGAACGCGAGCTGGCTCGTCGTTGTTGGTGGTTTGTCTGGATCGCTGAAAAGTGGACCGCTGCCTTGCTCACTCAATACGTGGTACGTTATCGAAGCCATTTGTTTTTGTTTGACGCGTTAAACGCAGACGGCTGACATTTGATAACTCAAGGCTTGGGGGAGAATTGAACGTTGTCGCGTGAAAAGAGTTTTCTTGGTTCTGACCGCCATTGTGTCTTCTCTCTTTTAATTAATAGACTTTACATCTTTCGTTATGCGAGACACTCTCACTTCCACGCGAGTTCCGTCAAGGAGATGTGAACGACCAAAAGACAGTGATGTATTTCCAGCAATCGATCCAGGCGGCCTATCTCTGTGGATCCCTCATCCAGCTACATTATCACCCGTACGAGGCTGAAGATGGCACCGAATACGACCACGAGACCAATATCCACGACGTGCAGCGGTTACAGGCGCGTCTGACAGAGATCGACAATCATTTGGATGCATGGCTCAAGGCCATACCTGCAGGATTCATTCCCGACTGGGGACAGACCACCGGGGACGAAGGCGATGCGTCCACATTTGAGCCCGCCACGGGCACTCAATTTTTCCATGCGGGAGGCGATTGGTGGTGGCGTCACGCCATGGGCGGAATGCTGGAAATGAAATACTATGCTCGTAAGTTAATTGCCTTCGTTGTTATATGCGAGCGGAGAGTACAATGACCTTTACATGCATGTAGGCATTGTTTGCTAATTCAGGGTATTGTTCTTTGTCTGTAACCAATAGTCAAACTCTTGCTGCACTCACCTCAGCATGTTGTGTCAAAGGCACCCTCTCCTCTGTCGCAACTTACTTTAGCGCAGTATGCCAACAAGATCACACTGACCTGCGAACGACTCTGGCAGTATCCTTCGACCAGGCCGACGTTCTACCACATGGCGGGAGCTTTTTTGTGGATGGCGCTCTGTTATCAGCAGGAGAACACTTTGAGCGAGAACCCAAGGATCAGGACGCCGGCTTGCGTTAACATGCAGAAGAGCTACTTTATGATGAAGAAGGTTGGCCGACTCGTCCATTCCGCCGAAGATGACATCTTCTCAGAACTTGAGACCACCAGTGGAGCATCTGTACGTAACAATATGTGGCCTTTAGAAAGATGGCATCGAAAAGTTTTGTCGTTTTTTTTATTTGTTCTGGGCATGCATTTTAACCTCGCGTCATTTTATGCTTTGGCTAATTGATGGATTCGTTAATAGGCGGTGCCATTTATCAGACCGACGGAAGAGCAGCGCGTAAAGCCCATGATGAAGGTATTCAAGGAGATGTTTCCAATCATGCGTCAGGCTCTTCGTGACAAAGGATTTGGACTGCGTACCCAACCAAACGCCACTTCCAGAGTCACATCGAGCGTGTTGCCCCTGAACAGACAGCATCACACACTTATCCTGAACGCCGACAGCGGAACAATAGTTGGTGGCGTGACGACATCTGCCGCAGCTTTGGGACCGGCATCGGCGGCCTCGTGCATCAATGCGGGCGCTGCTGCTGTCATGGGAGCGACGGCAGGCAGTCCAGGACCTTCGAGCTTTTACTTGGCACCATTGACTCCTCCTGGAACGTCGAACGCATCGGTATCGTCTCCCATGACAGAGTCGCTTGGGTCTGCGCCATCGCCCTCGCCTCCCCCAGGTCTGTGCAACGGCATTCCTGTTCAGAGTGTGTCGGGTGTAGAGTGCGGTCATCATTTTGGGGATGTGACCATGAATCACCAGCAACAGCCACTCCAGCAGCAGCCACTTCAACAGCAGCCACTTCAACAGCAACAGCAACAGCAGCAGTTCCAGCAGCAACAATTCCAACAGCAACAATACCAACCGCTCCAACAACAGCAGCAGCAGTTCATTCCCCATCAAGCATCACCTTTGGGCCAGGTGCAGTATATCCAAGGCCAGACTCATATGGCTCCACAACAACAACATCAACAACAACAGCAGCAACAGCATCAGCATCCTCAACAACAACAACAGCAACAACAGGCATCATATCCACAACAACAGCAACAGCAACAACAGGCATCGTATTCACAACAAACACAACAGCAACAATTGCCACTGCAGCAGCAATCAACATTTATTCCGCAACAGCAGCAGTCTCAGCAACAACCACAGCTTCAGCAACAACAACATCAAGAGCAGCAGCAGCAGGTTGTTGTCTGCCGACCTTACCAGCTTCATACGCATATGTCCCAGCTGACGGATCCGCTGAGTACTATGATCGATATGAACCCGGATCCGTTTGGGTCGATCATGCAGAACGAACCCAATGTGCTATCGTCCCTGATAGATTATTCTGAATGGTTGAACCACCAGCTTGAATAAAAAGCGACCGCGTTTTGTACGGCGATTTTTTTGTGTGCTTTGTGCGTGATGTCCAGCGACGACAAACGACACGTCTCCTAGAGCAGATAGATTTCTCGCTTTTTATGTGTTTGTCTGCTAGTTTTGCTTTTGACTTTTATTTCCCCCTCCCCCCCATTCTTGTTTACCTTCCTTTCCTATGCCACCCATTTTTCAACAATAATAGCTCCTTTCTGCATGGACAACAACATATTCGACAGCAATGACCCGATGGTGGCCTTGATGACCAGAGCCATCGGCCACAGTCCCAATCAACCACCACCACCACAACCACTTCAATCCACTACTCCTGCAAGCGCAATGCCAACACCCACACAGGCTTCCCCAGGCACAGGAACAGGACCTGTGACAACATCAGCGGTCGAGTTCCTGGACGCAGAAGCCGAGACAGCCCTCTTCCTCAACTCGATGCATTCCTCTGGCGGGAGCATCAACTCCCTCCCGTCTTCCCCTCTCCCGTTGGCTTTACCTTGGTCACCCTCTCAGGACATGATCTGGAACGAGGATGAGATCCTTGTGGGTGGACTTGGGATTGGAGGGAATGGATCCCAGCAGAGTGTTGACATGACGTTGGCAGAAGATATTGGTGCAGAGATGGTTGAGATGGGGTTACCGGGAGCAGGACAAGGGATGGATGACGGGGTGTTGATGGAAGAGGATGAGATCTTGCCAGTGGTTGTTGTCGAGACGGTTGCTGTGCCGGCGCAGCAGCCTGGTTCGCCGGTTTTGGGGTTTGGGTTGGCCCAGCGGTTACAGCACCAGCACCAGCACCAGCACCAGCACCAACACCAGCACCAGCACCAGCACCAGCAACAACAGCAGCACCACCACCACCACCACCACCAGCAGCAGGGTGGTGTTCGGTTTAATCTTGGACAGCAGAGCAACAGTGGTAGTGGTGGGAATATTAATAGCCTTAATAGGATCAGGAGTTTTGGGAAGGTCGAGAGTCTGACGCCGAGGACGAATTCTACGGCCGCTTTCATGGCAACGGCGGCTCTCAGGAATGAGGCAGAGAAGGGTCGGCCACAACCATCACCAGCGGCAGCAGGACTATTGACTCTTCAACGGGGAACTGGGGCTCGAGTTGGAACTGAGGTGGGAGGAGGTGGTGTTGCTCAAGGAGGCGTTGCACAAGGTGGCGCAACAACGGCTGCTGCTGCTGCTGCTGCTGCTGCTGCAGAGGAAGAAAAGCTGGGTGATATGGAGGTTGATGTACCTGAGGGTGCGTCGACTACAACGACAGACTCAGGTCCGGGATTGGGATTGGTTCAGGATGTCCAGTCCACAGGTCTTCGGGAGAACCAGGATACCGCACAGTCGTCTTCATCGTTGTTGTCACAACCGGTTACTACCTCGGTACTGGCGCCGGCATTGGAGCTAAAAACTGCGGAGGCGCCGTCAGAATCGATCTCGGGAGCTCATCCAGTAGTAGCGATCGGACCAGGAGCTGAGTCATTGGCAGTACCGGATACAGAGTCCATGGCGCAGCCGGTAGCAGCGGAGGCGGAGGTAACAGAATTGACAACAGTAGGACCAGCATCAGCTGCAGAACAGCCAGGGACAGAACTGATGGTAATAGATCCAGCGGCGGCCGAGTCGGACAGGACAGAGCACACGACACAGTCAATAGCATTGGATCAGCCATCTTCGCCACAACCACCAGCGACAGCAACGACAGACGTACCAGACCAATCCCTTGTTACTGTGATGACACCATCATCACCATCCACACTACCACCACTTTCAACAACAAAGCCTCCAAAAAGCCGACGACGCCCACCGGTGCCTGTCCAACATCACCCCAGCTGGCATTTCGCTCCAGGTTCAGATATGGCGTTCCTGTCAGAGATGAAAGGATCAGATGCAGATCTGAAGCGGTTCCGGAGAGAGCATGGGTGGTTGGAGGAACGAGTCCGGCGGCCCAAACGCGATCATGACTCGGATCTGTTGTTGGATAGGGCCCTTGGGTTGACGAGGATGGTTGTTGTCCCGCCTTTGCTTGCTAAGGGCTATGGGGAGGAGGTCAAGGATGGTGAGGAGAAGAAGATGAAAGATAAGGATGGGAAGGTTGTGGTGTCCAGGAGGGAGTCTGTTGAGGCGCAGGGTAGTAAGGACAAGGTTGGAGGTGAGGATGAGAAAGGCGGGAAAGATACCACCACCACCACCAACAACAACAGTGCCACCAAGGCCATCAACACCAATACCCAGAGCAACAACAGGTACATCACCCCAGTACGGCTCAGCACCGACTCTCGACTCGCATTCTCAACCCTCAAGACCAACCTCTATGCAGAACTCGAGGAACAAACCCGTCTGGAAACAGACCAACGGATCCTAGAGCAAATCGTCGAAAGAACCGCTACAAAGCTCTCGACTACTGCACAGCTTCACTCACAGGCAGAAGAGCGATTACGCGAACTGCAGACAAGGCAACCAGACCAGGAACGGGAGTTGGTAAAGTTGGAGAAGTTGGAGAGGGCTTGTATGGAGTTACGGGAACGACAGCGACAGCAGGCAGAGGAGGAAATTCAGCAGTTGGAGGAGACGGTGAGGTTATTGGAGAGTCAGCAGGAGCTGACGCGGAGGGAAGATGTGAGAAGGGCTGACAGGCAGCGGTCTGAGATGGAGCGCATCGCCTCGGAAGCATCTTCAACAGAGGCGGCGCATTAGTGCACACGTTTTTTTTTTCTTTCTCTTGTGCATTGACACTTCTCCGCGGAACGTTGTTTTCGAAAATAAATAAATAAATAAATAAGAGAAAATGCCGTAATGATCTTGTTGGGTGGTTTCTGTCCGCACAGATGCAATATCGTGCGATGGCGTTTGTTTTATTATGAACATTGTTGTTTGTCGTCGTGGTTTGTAAGTACTTTTTTTTTTGTCACTGAATTGGTTGTGAAGCGGGAATACAGTAAATAGAAGAAATGCATAGTGATATGTTACTATGCACTATGTACGCGTATGAAGGAAGCAGCGCCCTAGTTGTGGTAGGCGTTGTTGGTGTTATGAGGCTCAACATACTGAGGGTTTTTGGAGAAGTTTGCAGCCTGTTGTTGCTCCTGGACATGTATCACCTGGGGGCCATGGGCCGAGACCTTGTTTACACCTCCTGCACCAGAAACCGGTGGGACGATAAATGCAGGCGCCTCATATGCAAACGCGGTGGTGGTGGAGGCGGGAGTTTCGTAAGACGTCGAGTTGGAAGTCGTCATGGCGGGGGAGTAAGCTGTGGTGTTTGTGGTGGCGGAGGGGGAGGTCAAGCCGTAGGGGTTGGACTGTTCAGGCATGGGCATGGGCTCTTGCTGCTGGTGAATTCCTGAAGTTGTCACGACGGGGCTGAAAGTATGTTGTGCCTGCTGCTGTTGCTGCTGCTGCTGCTGCTGTTGGTAATACTCGTTAGGGGAGAAGGTTGGAGAGGGGACGGGTTGAGGGAGAGGGGCAACAGTTGAGGCGGTAGGGTAGTAACCCTGGTTCAGTTGGTTAGAGTCGTAAGCGTTGGAGTCTGGGTAGGTACCTCCTCCTGCCTGGCCATAGAAGTTTGTCACAACTGGAGGTTGGGAGGTGTACTGCTGCTGCTGCTGCTGTTGTTGTTGAGGCACGACGGGTTGAGGCTGGTAATGGTTCTGTTGCTGGTACGGATTCTGCTGGTGTTGGAGCTGGTTCTGCTGATCCGGGTATTGCTGCTGGTATCCGGCCTGGGCGGGGGATTGATTGTAATTGTACTGGTGCTGCACAGGGACCGCAGGAAGAGGAGGCTGAGGTTGAGGAGGTGGCTGATGATGATTATGAACAGCCTGCATTGCAGGAGGTGGTGGAAGCTCTGCAGACTTGGCAGGTTTCTTGTTTTTACGGCTACGGTGCCAAAAGAACAGGGCGGCTCCCAGAACGACAACTCCTACAGCTGCTCCAATTCCTGCGTACAGACCCGTGTTACTGCTGCTTCCATTGTCCGATGAACCGCTGTTGCTGTTGTTGCTTCCAGAACCAGAGCCGCCGGTGCCAGAAGGGATGGGGTAGTGTACCCCGGTCGAGGTGGGAAGCCCGGTAAAGCCCGAGAACGTGAACCCTGATCCAGCGTTACTTACTATTAGTATTTTTTTTTGAGATGGTTAGGATAGGGAATTAAAGGTTGATTGGAAAGAGTCCAGACCCATTTTTCTGCAATTTTTGAGGGTGAAAATATGTGAGCGTTGTTGTCGCCTTTATGCGACATGAGATATCTTTTGCTGTCCACCGCTGTCCTCTTCCGAAAAAAAAAAGCCGTGCATAAATCGCAGACACAGAAGGAGCAGAACACAAGGTTGGGGTGGAAAAACGTGCAGAGAAGACGAAAATGGAAAGGACCAGGGGACCATGCCATTGCCAAGTGTGTGAGAGCAATTTCGAGGGCACGTAAAATAACGTTCGAAGTCAACAACATCGCCATCATCCGCAGCGAAGAAAAGAGAATAGGAAAGTCCCAAAGAGCGGTCAACCCTTATATCTCCATGCTACTTACAAGCATTGCATGTGGCGGTATAGTTGGCGATCGACATGATGGGCGTGGTAGTGGTGGGCAGACTGATAACGCAAGGGTAGCATTTTGCTATAGAAAAGTGTCAAGCCAGAGGAAGAAAAAGAATTTTAGTTTCTCGACTCTTTGGTGTGGAGCTAACGGTCAATTAATTTCGAAGAGGAGAGTAGGAGCGATAGGCAATAAAAGTATGCAAAGGGGGGGGGGGAGGTTGAGGAGGAGGAGGAGGAGGAGAAAAGATGGATAGACATACTGTAGTAGGCAATTCCAGTTGAGGTGCAGATACATTTTTCTTGATCGAGTTCAACAGAGCTGGTTGTTGGGAAGGGAGAGTGAATAGGAGGGTAGAGAAATGACAAGAAGAAAAATAAGGGCGGTTAGAAAAAACGTTGGCGAGAACTGTCTTGACTGTTTCGTGTATGATAGGTGGTTGAGGTTGAGGTTCTTACGGGTAGCGGACGAGGCAGCTGTTGTAGAGGGTGTAGTAGTCCATACAGTCCGTGAGGACACAAGAACTGGTCATGATGGAGAGTGGGTTGGAGGGTGAAGGAGTAGGGGAAGGAGAGTCGGTTGCAAGGGTGGGGTGGAGTTGAGGGTGCAAGTGGAAGTGGTGCCTGAGAAAATATAAGCCAAATGCGAAATAAGCTCAAGGGAATGTGGGTATGTGGGAGAAGAAAGAGAGAGAGAGAGAGAGAGAGAGAGAGAAGTAAGATGATCGATGAGTGGAGAGAAGAGGAGAAGTAGGGAATGGATGGCGAAGAGGAGCAAAAAGAAGAAGAGAGAAGAGACAGAAAGAGAGAAGGAGAGAAGGGATATGAAATAGGTCTGATGAAGGGAAGCTAGGCCGAGAGCCTATTTTATGTGGTTTTGCCACCAGGGATATCGATCGCCTCTGATCATCTGCTTCTTCTCCTCTTCTCTTCTCCTCTTCTCTTCTCCTCTTCTCCTCTTCTCCTCCGCGCTGTTCCTCCCTGGGTAAGATACATGAAGGGAACAAGAAGAAGAAACAACGTGCGTTTTTTCTAGTGCTTTGTGTTTGGTTTGTGTTTGTTTACGATGGATGCATGAGGTAGTGTGTTTACAGTGCAGGCACAGGGTCAAAACGACTGCTTCGACTCTTTGGAACAGTCGACCGCAGCCAAATAATAGAAACAGCATGACAATAGACCAAGGGTGGGCAGTGCAGCTGGACCCATATTGGAACCTACAAAAGTGACAAAAAAAAAGATGGATTCTCGACTCTGAGCCCAGATTCATCACAGGAAACCCCTTAACCGCATCTGGACACAAACAAGAAATAAAAAACTGTCATGGGGGCCCATTAGCAAAGAACTCTCCATTACTCACTCCCTCGTCCCGTGGATGTCGACAATGACCGAGTCTCTGACGCACCATCGCCACCAGCCACAACAACAAGCAATAGAGTTATTCTTGTCTGTGCCCGGAGGATTAGAGGACGTGGCGGTGCGCAGGCTTCCCTCTCAACTCCTCGATGCCGCCACTTATATCCACTACCAGATCGGATCAGGATATCTCTCCCTTCGCTTTGGACACCACTCCAATGACGACAACAACAACAACAACAACAACAGCGGTCATGCCGGCGGCAGTGGTAATACCGGCGGCGGTGAGGCCGATACAGAATCTCGGCCGAGCCATCCCTCCCCCTTCAAGCACCGGAGAAATATCGCGGAGTCAATATCAAAAATCATTGCCGATCTGATTGAGCACCCACCATTGTGCATATTTGCGGCCTATGTATCCATCGGCGAGATCAACATACCTCGGACGCTCCTCTTCGATGCACCCCCCAAGGACCTTCTCGACTATTGCATGAACGGATTTAAGAGCCCCTCACAACCACAGGCAGCAACCACCCTGCACGGATCATCATCGCCGTTGGATCCACAGAGAACAGGAAACGACGAGGCACTAGAGGCAACAGCAGCCAACGATGGCGACGATCTCGGACTGCGATGGCGGCAGGGTCTTTCGGTGCTTCAATTCGCACCGTCAACTTTATCCGAGAGCCTGATATCTTTCTTCTCTCAAGCGATGCCACTTATTAATTCGGCAGAGACACACAAAAGTAGTCTTGACGCCAACAGCGCGGAGGCGACTTCACCTGTTCGGTATCGGGCTTCGTTCGATCGCGGAGATGTTCAGCACAAAGGCCTTCGTTCGCAGGACCTCGCAGCGGCACTTGGCGGACTGACGGGTGACACCTTTCCTTCTTGGAAGGTCAACCTGAAGGAGTTCGATGTTGAGGTCATGGGAAGGTGGATCCAGGACGAGCTGGAAGAGATCCAATACAAGCCCAATTCCTCGACGGATCGACTAATCTCCGTCAGTAGTGAGGAAGAGGAGGGCGATACAGAGTCTTCGAATAAGCGGCCCCAGATTGAAAAAGCATCCCAGCAACAAGGAGTGGAAAACAGAGGAGAGTTTGTCAGGATGCAGGTTGGGATGACACTTCCGTTGGCGCTTTCGACATGCCCATATCGGTTTCGGCCCCTGGGCGGTCGGACGTCACTCAGGATCGAGATTGCATACTCTCTGCTGGCGTTAGCGGATCCCAAGCCGGGAGAGGTGGTTGTGGATACTTGTTCGGGTGTGGGCACGATCCCTATTGTCGGAGCTGTGCACTATCCGGAGAGCTGGTTCACAGGACTGGAGGTTCAGCCGTGTAATGTTGAGAGGGCAGCCCAGAACGCAAAAGAAATGATCGAGAAGGTGGATCGACACCATGGGCAGGAGCGAGCAGCAGCTAAATCTGAAGCTGGAACATCGAGGACCATTGTTCGTTCTCATAATACCTGCCATCCTAACCTGATCGTTGGAGACGCTGGAGCTGTTTGTTGGAGACCCAGAGCAGTGGATCTTATCATTAGCGGTAAGCTCTTTTTTTCATACATTTCTTTGCCGCCAAAATTGAAGATTTGTCTGTTTTCACAACGGTCAGTTGTAAGACACCCTTTTTTTTTTACTTTTGCATTTCATTCCACCCTAACCTTTTTTTCTCAACGTTTATTTTGAAAATAGATTTGCCTTGGGGTAAGAGGGAGTTCTCGCATGTGTACAACTGTAAGTTGTATCCTCGCCTGATACGGGAGATCATCCGATTGCTGAGAGTGAATGGTCGGGCATTGTTGATTACAGGCGAGCGCAAGTTGCTTCTGAGGCAGTTGGATGCACCGTTTGCAAGACCGCACCTGAAACTTTTGCAAACGAGGGAGATCACCATTGGGTACAAGGTCATGGTATTCGAGTTGCTGCGGGTGTAGAGTGTTGGATGGAGTACATTACGTCGAGCTGCCTAATAAAAGAGCGGTGTGGTTTGCATATTAATAATTGGAGGAGGAAGTAGAAAGGTAGAGAGCATGTGGTAATGATGGTAGGGCAGGGGTGGAGTGAGTGTGCTCTTGACTGAGCGAAAGAAGCCTGAACAAAGCCCTAATTATGCCGGGAAATTCAAAGACAAATTGGAAGAAGTGTGATCGTCGGGTTTTCTCTCCAGTGTCCACTGCCATAACCCTTCCTTTTCACCTGGCTGGCTGAGGGTTTCTGTCAGCATGCTATTCTATAGGTGTTGCGAATGGTTGGCAGACATGGCCTGGAATTGGAGTGGTTTCATCGTGGAATAGGGAATGAACCCCTACGGAGTGTGAAGAGAGTGTGCAAAAACCAGCCACCCAAACCTCGGCCACAGCGCCGCTCTCTTGGGTCAGTGGATCAACCCTTGTTTCTTATTTCGCACTGGTCGTTATCTTCATCTTTCTCTTTTTCCCTTTCTTTCTTCCTTTCCTCCTTCACTGTCCATCGTTGCCATTCTTCTCTCTTATCATACCCCTTCCCCTCTCTCCTCCCTCCCCTTCTCCTTCCCATTCTTAATCCTCACTCTCACCTTTTCACTTTTGCCGTCTTCACACTCACACAACCGTTCTTTCTCCGCTCGTACCCCCGCTTTCCTTTTTTCTTCTCATTGCCCCATTAAGACCCTTCCCAAATGCTACTTTACATCCCCTTCAACCCTTCCTCCACATAAATACTCTTGCACTACCTTCAACTTTCTTTATCTGTTCTTGTCCACTTCCCTTTTATTGCGGCCCATATGCCCCTACGGATTCCCGCGTCCGTTCTCCCTCGAGCCAACCCATCCGCCGAGGGGACAGATGAACCACCTGCCTCACCGTCAATACTCCGCACTTTTATCGACAACGGTATTACCGACAATCACAACAACAACGCCTTTTCCGTCTCGTTGATCAATGGGATACATTCTTCTTCACACCGACCTTCGATGCTTGCAGCCTTCGAGGAACCACCAATGTTCTCGACCGGCGCTCATTACGGACACACTAGAAGCGGCGAGAGTAGTGAGACGGTTACACAAAAACAGCGGGTGAAGCAGGATGTTGCTGGTGTGGCCAACTGGCTGAGCCTGATCGGATCGTTGTTGATCATATTTCATGTCCCTAGAGTGACCCGACATGTCCCCTCGCAGAAGAAGCGGATGCTTATTATCTTGTTCACGGCCCTCTCAAACAGTGGCTTTGCCATTGCCAACATCGTCACCGGTACGTTTTTGTTCAGTTTTTATCGTCGAGACGAGAGTTTGATCAAGAAAGCACTCACATGCAGAAAAAAGGAAAGAGGAACCAATGAATGAAAAAAGAGTTCAAGAACAGCCCAGGGTAGAAAAAAAAAACTCGTTCGCTGACACCAACCTGAGGGCGTTTTGTTATACATGTACTTTTAGATTACACTGATGCCGTATCCCAGTTGCAGTGTACTTTCTCTGCCTGGTGCTATGTAAGCCAGGGGTTCTTTTCTTTTTTTTATTTGATAACGACTTTTTGTTCCCCGAAGAAGGAACAACTACCCTTCTTAGTTCTTTTGTTCTTTTGTCGAGATTGTAGGCACAAAAAAAAAAGTTTAAAGGTCCAATGATGTCATTTTATGCATCCACACCATAACTTTCCCTTTCCACCTTGGGTACTGCACTCGGTTCTCTCGTTACTTACTCTTCATCTTTTTGTATGCATCTCTTCTCATGCGGACATAGGTCTTCTTCCAATTGCTGACTTGCACCCTGGTCATCGTCAGTACCTTCCGACTTTGCGGCGTGTTCCTCTTCCAACGGAGGCGATCCGTCCCCTCAAAATACATCGCTATCTGCCCCGCCATCGCCTTCTTTCTCTCCACCCCGGCCGCCATCTCAGGAAACTTTGACTTTGACGAATGTGGGCACTATTGCTGGTTCAAGCTCGAGCCAGACCAGGAGGACTGCAAGATCAGATCCCTCTGGGCCTGGCTGAGCTTCTACGCCTGGATGATCCTCTTCATCGCCATCCTCTTTGCCTCAACCCTATTTGTCATGGTCAAAATCACACTCAGTGTCGCCCACTCTCGCTCGAACCTCAAACAGGTCGTCAACCAGGCCACACTAGAGTCCATCATAGCCGATTCCCCACCACTCCAGTCCTCATCGTCTACCTTCGAGAGACTCCGGTCGATGAGCTACTCCATCCAGAGCAGAACTGCATCCATATTTTCTTTTGGGAGGCGGAGGAGAGGAACTGCAGATACCACCAGGAGTGCTGGGAGTGCATCAGGAGGAGCAGGAGTAGGAGGAGAAAGAACTGGAGCTGGAGCAATACCGGGAAACAGTTCAGCGGAGAACCAGCAGGAACATCAACAACAGCAACCCATTACCAATTTCCATCCGAATCTGGAGGGTGTGGTCTTACCGTCTCCGGCTGAACTTGCCGCAATAGCGTCCCCTCCTCAGTCGACCAACCTGAGCTTACAGGGCCCACTCTGGGACACACCCGAACATCATGAGTCACAGCCTCAATCCACCTCATCCAATATCCGACGATCATCATTTCCAGCACAGGAGGTTGGGGCCCTGCGGCGGAAAGAAAGGTCGTTTGTGGTGGCGATCCTTCGACAGGCTCTCTACCCCATCTCGATTTCCGTGTCGGGATGTATCCAAATCTTTGTCGATCTGACGATTCCGAACGACTGGGACGAAAACGATGAGTTCAGCTATATAGCCAACGTTGCCACTAGTATCCAGGGGTTCCTCTTCTTTTTGGTTTTTATGTTTGATCCTGCTGTGATCCAGACTCGTCAGGAGTGGAGGAAGTATATGGTCTGGAGGTACTATACGGAGTTCTACTATAGTCTGGGAATGCCGCATGAGGGACGAGAGTTTGAGACCCGGTTCATGCAGCAGTGTCAGCAGCTGGATCCAGTCAAGGACCAGGTCAAGCTCGACCAGTTAACACGTCCTCCGTCTTACTCGTGGTCACTACAGTACGACAGCCTGGCGATGCCTACCGACTTTCAAACGTCATACCCTCTTTCGGCCGCTATCAACGCAACCCCAATTAATGCAAAAGCGACAGGAGGAATGGAGCATGGTAGCGTGGGTGCGAGACCTATCCCTACAACAGCAAGTCGCTCTAGCCAACAACGTGAGGAGGCAAGTGGGAAGGGCTTTACACATACAACCTTGCCTGATCATATAGCAGAGGTGGATGAGACCGAGTTCACCGACTCTGCGACGTCCTCTCGACCAACCCCAACAATCACAATCACGGAACGGACAGCAGGAGGTGAAGGAAACGATCCGATGGTAACGACAATGGCGGAATATACCCGAACAACATCCGACCCGACCTCAGAGACGTCTGCCACTACCACTACAACAACAACTAATACAACAACTACCACGGCAGGCACTAGTAGCACTGATAGCGACACCGATGCTACCACTCCACCAAAAGATCAAGATGTCAGGATCCACCCCATGACCCGGCTCACAACCTTGGCAGCCCTGAACAGTACCTACCAGAGCACGTCCTCGATCAGCACATTCCAGGATTTCGACATCTTGCCTCAAAACGATCAGGTCTACTTGGATAAAGACATGGCGACGGATCGGAATACGAGACGGATGATGCGGAATCGAGAGACGACACTCAAGGCACCCTATGCAGGAGATGACATACTTTCCTTTCCGCGACTGTCCAGAGTCACGACGATCGGCGGCGGCACTAGTGGTCGTAATGGGAAGGCTCCACGGCGATACCGCAACTCTTCGAATGCGATGGTGGACTCTGGCACCTTCCACAACACCATTGCCGACTCAACAACGCTCTCTCGCCCATCTGCAGGATCAGGAGGTCCGAATAATGAGAAGCGGCGGTCATTTGGCGAGTGTCTGTTGCTGTTTATCCAGGGCGGGCATTGGAACGCGGCATCGTCGGAGGAGAGGTATCAAACACGGTTCCGGTACCCACGTCTGGCATACTTGATCCACCGCATCGTTCGTGCCGTGTGTATTCCCAAAAAGGCGAGGTTGCCCCCGATCCCGGACCCATTTGCGAAGAGATCTCCCTGTGGGGTTGGAGACTTGTATGAGCGACCTGTCACGAGAGAGCATTCTTTGATGACTAGCGTGTCGGTCCAACAGCCTCCAGCAGCGTCTTATCAGGATACCGATGTGTCTGAGGCGGAGCAGCCTAGTAGTGGGTACGCTGGTTTGGGATTGGATTACTCTTCCAGGCCGAGGAAGGACTTCGGAGCTTACGATGAGTACGATGATGATGCTGATCCTGAGCAGGCATCCTGTTCGACAAGCCCTCCTCGATGATGTTCTCGTCCGTGGGAAACATGATAGAATAAAATAATCACTTACGTTGGCCCATTGGCCGCACATCCACATTACTCGCTCTTCTTGTGCCTCCTATTTCTTTTCTCTATTGTAAATGTGTCGTTCGCTACTCCTTTCTCTTTCTCTCTCACTTTTTCTTACTCTCTATCGACTTATCGTTTTTCATGTCAATTGTACCTACGTTCTGGATCGAAAAAAAACCAGTTCCTCACACCTTTTTTTTTCGCGTGGGGCGAAGTCGTGTTCAATCAGTATAAAAAAAGAGGCGCAGGGTCGGGAACAAAAAAAACAAACGAACAAACAACAGGACCAAAAAAAGATGCTACCACCGCAGTTGATTCTTTTAAGCAGGAGTAACAGGCGATGGTCATCCTATTATAGGAGAAGATTCGAAAAAAGTATTTGTATTACTATCGTTGTTCACGCAGCATCTATCCTCCAACCGCGCGAATGGCATCATCGTCACCACAACCAGCAGCGCCCCAGGGTGTCACAAAGTCCAATTGGGCCAGTTCCGACAGCGGCAGTGGGAAGGAGCAGCAGCAAATAAGACGGTGGACTGGGCCTAGCTGCAGTCGCTGGTTGGTGTGGAGGACACGAATGTCGTCAACAGGTGAGTGAGTTCATGGTCGAAAAAGTTTTTTGTTTTTGTTTCTTTGGGTTGAATGGAGTATTGTCCCCCCTTTTTTTTCCACTTCTGCAAAGAGGAAGAAAAAAGCCTGGACAAGGAGCAGCAATGTGATTTCGTAGTTCTAGTTTGTAGACACTCCTTGTATTTTTTTTTTTTTTGCTGTTATCAAGAACCACTTTTATTTTTTTTCTTTTCTTCATTTCTTCTCTTTTTTTCTTCATCAATGCCCACAACCCTAATCAACACCTTCGTCAACCAATACACAAAAAACAAATTTCTCCGTCCTCTTCTTCTTCTTGTTCTTCCCTCCACATCTCATCACCACCACAATCTTTCAATAGCTCAACAGCAACAACGAAACATAGCCACAACCGCTACTGTTGCTACTTCTACCACATCTACTGCCCCTGCCAGCATGATTGCCGAACAGCAGCATATCAACCACAAAGTCAAGATCTTTATGTAAGCAACCCAAAACCAGCGCTTTAAATTGCCTTAAAAAAAAAGAGGCTCAGAAATGTACTCGCACAAAAAGTCAAAGGAAAGGACATGAGGCGAGCAACGTGAACATGAGTTGCAATGGGGAATAATGTTCATTCCATCTTGTTTTTTTTTACCACGCCTTCTTTTCGCCCAGGGTTAGGTTGCATATTCCCTGCTTTTCTCGTTCTTGCCCCTTTACAAATACAAACGCAAACACTCCCTCTTTGGGAAACTAAAAAGTTGCGGGAAAAAAGCGTCAAGCAAAGGGGGGTGGGTTGCAATCCTTCCTGCTGACCATGGCCCGTGAGCACTTTGGTTTTTTTTGTTGTTCGGAGGGTTAAAAGGGGCATTGGCATTGGTTCAAATGAAGTTAGTTCTGGGCAACATTGCAGAGTTGCTATCTGTGTGTACTGCTTATGCTTTGCATTCACCCCGTGTTTCCTGTCGAAGAAGCTACTCTCACTCACCTTTTCATCCTTGCGTTTTCCCTCTTTTACAACCTACATCCATTTTGCTTATTAGCCCTTGCCATTATGACCTCTCCCAGGTGGAGACGTGTGCCCCGTTTCTGGATCGGTACGGAGGAGTTGTGTTTGTGTACGACTGGAATGTGGCCAAGGACACCATCACAGACTACTACCGTCGACAGTACCCCGATGGCTGGGTTAAGGTCGTACCCTTCTCTCTCAGGAACATCCTCGACGCCATGAAGAATCTTGACCACCGTTTAGAGAGGGCATCATTACCATATATGCAGGATCCAATAGGCGGCACAAACGGAAGCAACGCAAGCCTCTACAGCGTCCCGAGTCCTGGAGGTACGAGTATCAGTGTTCTGTTTGAAGCTAAGAGACAGCACCAGGTGGTCTTTCTGTTGACAGGATCGATGAACCCGGACTATGGTGTCTTTGGACTGACCCAGAAGCGGATCCTGGACGCCGTAAAAGATGCGTTGCCGGAGAGGGTGCGTGCTGTGAATGTGATTGGACATTGCATGTACGGTTGTTCTTCTTGCTCTGGAGTCGAACATAAGGTGCCCTTGTATTTTACACGGTACTTCAACAAGTCGTAAGTGTCTTTGTTTGTTCTTTTCACTTGTGGTGTAACTGGTATGCATGCAAGAGAATGTTCGAATATTGGGGAGAACGGGGACAATACAACAGCGCACTAACTTCCGCGCTTATTTGGTTGAAAACAAACAAGGTTACCCTACACGGCACAGGATGTCCGTAAAATGTACACCCCCAATCTCTCAACTGGCGTGCCGACCTCTAATTCAGCCCACGCGGTTCTGGTAGCGCCCTCCTGTGGTAGTACGTCGATGCTAGCCCAAAAGCCGTTGATCCGACTCTTTCATCGACTGGAGCAGACCGGGAAATGGAAATTCATCTGGAAGATGCACCCAACCTCACTGCAACTGGACGGATACGACACAGAGGACGCCTCGGGAGTTGAGCAGACCGAACTGGAGAACGTCAAGTTTATCCTGGCCAACTTTACAGTTACCCAGGAGGAGCACGCTTGTTTGTTGCCCTTCATGGAAGCCTTTGATGTTATCATTACCGACCTGCACTCGTCGGTGCCTTTTATTGCGACGTATTTCACGCCAAAGATCATCCTGTCGTACTTTAACGACGCCGACTATGGAACACCCGAACGCCACGAGGAGTTTATGGATCAACTCAACACGTTTGTGGAGCCTGAGGAGCTGGAGGCTCTATTGACGACACTTCCAATGGCCAAGGGTGACCCTTCGTTCTTTTACAGTCAATACGGACATGTTGATGGCAAAGAAGATCTTCGGTTTGGCAACCTTGCTAAATGGCCCACTGAGCAGGTATGCCTTTGTTTATTTTGCTTGCCTAGTTGTTTGTGAACGACAACAGTACATGGATGCATGCATGCATGCATGCACGCGTGGAGGTCAATGTTGATTGCTGACAGCAAGATTTTTCTCACGTCTCTTCTTTCTTATGCAAAAAAACCCCACCACCTACATCAACAACAACGATCTAGTTCGAACCTATGCAACCCTTATTGTACAGACAGGCGATGGGCCAGATCGCAGTAGAGTGGCGAAAGATCTGGAAGGATACCACAAAAAAGTTTGCGGACGATATTGAGGGCGCCAACAACGCTCTTGGCTTCCACGCCAAATTCCCTCTGCTCCAAGGGGAGGATGCTCTGACTTTACCGATGACCTTGCCCCGGGTCCTGCCGCGCGAGCGACGTGCCGCAGGGGTCGAGTTGAGGATCATGAGTTTTAATATCTGGAATGGTGGACTTTCAAGTGGTTACCCTATTGAGCAGACTGCCAAGGCTATCCTTGCCTCTGGCGCTGACGTTGTCGGCCTTCAAGGTAAACATTAGACTGTGTGGTTGTAAACATTACCGAGAGACTCGTTACCGCTGTCGTTATATGATTGCTTTGGGATCTGATAGATTATTATTTATTCATCTCATACTGTGTAGAGTGCTCGACGACGATGGAGCACGGAAAGAGAACGTACATGCTGCCAGAATTGATCAGGCACCTTCCTGGATGGTACTACAGTGACCAGAAGCTCCGCCACACCAGCGAAGGACCCCGCAACCCTTGGGGAGTCGTCTCCAAGTTCCCAATCGTTAACACGACCGAGCTCGGCTTTGGTGTCAAGATACAACTCAACAACCATCGCCACCCAGAGACTGAGCCCACGTACATTGGCCTGCCTGAGAGCCAATACCCATCGACGACGAGATCACGCACGAGCTCCTTTGCGTCACTCCAGGGGAATGATAGCACGCGGTTCATGTACCTGTTCAACTGTCACCTGTTCTATTTCCCGTACCAGCCTTTCCAGTTGCTCAAGATTCCGTATGATGACCAGCCTTTCCTCGATACTGCTGAGGAGGCGATCGAGTCTTGTCGGGTGGCGAGGGGCAAGGAGATGGAGGCTATTCTAGGCGAGATCCGGAAAGTGGCCGAGCAGGAGAAGGATGTGTCGATCTTTTTGGCGGGGGATTTCAATGAGCCTAGCCATCTGGATTGGACGCCATTGTCGGTCCTGGCCGGGCTGCAGCCCATCTCGGTGGAGTGGCCCATGACAGAGATGGCGTACAAGGCTGGATTGATCGATCTGTGGAGGGCTTATAGGCCACATACCTCTTCTGGATCCTCGCCAACTAGTCCTAATGGATCCTCAAACGGGATGTTCTCCAGTCTCATCAATGGCACCACGTCTAATGGCCAAGTCCACACAATGGATGGCGATGATACCTGTAGTGAACGCGACATGGCCGAGCGGGCGGTGATCGAGCGTCCAGGCATGACATGGACAGTCCTCAAACCGGAACTGGACGAGACGGACCATTATGATCGGATTGATTTCATCTTTGGATTGAATAGAGAGTCGAGTCCGATTGCTCTCAAGGAGATTGCGGTCAAGTTTGGCGAGGAGGTTTCCCGGTCTGGAGAGAAGAACGATAAGGTGTTCAAGCCTTGGCCTTCTGACCACCGTGCCGTTATTGCTACTGTCATCGTGTAGCTCTCCATGTCTTCTGGAGGACATTTTTTTTTTAAATATCATGCCGCTTTGTTCTTATGAGATACCTTTTTTTTTTTTCCCTTGATGACGGGGAATGAGCTGGGCGCCAAATAAAGTTTTTATTTTTTGATGCTTATTGGATTCAAAATGAGGACCTTGCTCTCATTCTGAAAGCGGATTAGAATTTGTCCACTCCTCCTTCCTTCTCCTCTCAGGAACAACGATCGGCATTCTTCTCTCTTTTTTTTTTTTTTGTCATTTGCATTTGATTATACAACCACGGAGGCGGCGGTAATGTTGACACGGGAAGAGGAGGCGAAGGGGGGGAGGGGGAGGTCTATAATACAATTACAATCGCGAACGACGCCGTCGTGGGCTTTTGTGTAAAGAGAGACGGAAAATACTAAAAGCCTCTCCGGTTAGCACTTCCGCGGCAATGTCCTAATTCCTTTGTTCAATTCAGAGCCAAGAAAGAATAAAAAAAAAAAAAAGCCTGGAGCAGTCTTGGCGCCTTACGACGCCTCATGACAAGACGAATGTGTGTGTGCGTGTATAGGGGGGAGGGGGTTTCATGCACCACCACCACCACCACCACCCCGTCGACCATCATAAAGTCAGACACAACTGGGGGGGGGGGGGGGGGGGGAACCCGCCCCGATTGTGAAGCATCCACGATAGACAAGAAGAAAAAAAAAGTTTTGTTTCTGTTATTTTTTGTATGCGTTGGGCGCGTTTGGTTTATTCATGAGAGATAAAATTACAAAAGTGTTTGTACGAAATGTAAAAGATAGGGTGGGGGAATATGTGCGAGTGAAGAGTTGCAAAGTCGCAATACACTCGCGAAGGAGCTTGCTATTCAATCATCCTTGCGTGTCCAGAGATAGAGAATGTGTTGGGATTCAAGCGGTCGAGTTGTGGTGTTTCTGGAGGGTTGTTCCATGCGACTCGACCGCGTTTAGTACTTCAGGATAATGTAGAAAGCGTGGATGATACCTACAAGCATTCAACGACAGGCAATAAAGAAAGAAAGGTGTCAGCAAAAAGAGGTGGAGACGAAAAGAACATACTGCCAACGAACAAGCACAAGCGTGAGGAGAAGAGACGAGAGGAGGACATACCAGGGATGTATCCGAGACAGGTGAGGCCGATGTTGATGAGGAGGTCGCATCCGCAGCCCCTCTCAAGCAACACTCCCAGAGGGGGGAGGATGACGGCGAAGATGAACTTGAAGATGTCGGAGCAGGTAAGAGCCATGGTTGAAAGTAGTGGTGTTGAGTGTGTGTGTGGGAGTGAGGGTTACTGTGGAAAATGTGAATGAAGAGAGAAAAAAAAAGAAAGTTGGGCGCCCCTCGTCCCTTTTATGTCGGTTTCGAGAAATATCACCTGGTCGGTCTGTGCTTGAAAACGAACCTAATGATGTCATAGCCTAAATAAACGCAAACATAGTAAGCAGTGGGGCGCCGCCTTCTCTTTTTGCCTTTCGTTTTTTTGTGAGTGCACCCCGTCTTAAATTGCTTGTCCTGCTGGACTTGTTTGTTCTCTTCCATATACACTGACGACGCATTTGTTTGTTCGTCGTTCCTGCGTTGTACCACAAATGACGGAACGAAATCGTCATTCATTTCTGATATATCTTTTTTGTTGCTCTCAACTGATGAAAAAAGGAGGATCAAGGATCAAAGTTGTTACGAATTCCACCCAACTTGTTTTGTGTTCTCGATGACAACGATGAAGGCAGGACAGAGATAGCACATATAAATGATTGTCGTCTTTTTTGTCTGAAGAGTCTGTCATCGTTCTTGGCTGCCTTTTTTATTCCATCATCCCAGTTTGGACATACAAAAATAGATTTTTCTATGCAGGTACCGTCTCTTTCTGGTCATCATAAGGTCCAATGCTTGGCACTCCTTTGCTGTGTTTATTATTCTGAAAAAAAGAAAGTCAGAAAGTCGAAAGGAGAAAAGCCGTTACAAGCTTTGTGCCATACGGTCAATGATGGTGTGTCGCTCTTGTGACCGGATGTCCTTTGGTAATGCATGGAAGATCTATTCACAAGGTGGAGTGGAGGAAAATCAGTAAAGCTTCTCGGCTATGGGCAAACATACTTGGAACACGGAGTAGACAAGAGCAGCAAGATAATTACCATTTGATACTTGGCGACCGTGTCCTTGACATCGCCTTCCAGCAATCTCAGAATGCAGTCGTGCAAAAGCCCATCGACGACGGGCCTGTCAATCGTGTCCGCAGGCACAAATTTCCGGAGTAACATCAAATTCCTGAACAGCCCGATCGTCTTCCAAAGATATCTCTCTCGAGCCTCCACCCCCTGAGCAGTCAGAATTGGACGTGGCGTCAGTGGCTGTGCTGCTTGGATGAACTGTAGCCGATGGGCTTCCGCTGTGTTGAGAATCGTCTGCAGAAGGGCCTTGATCAGTTGTTCCATCTTGCTGTTCGACTTTTCCACATAGTCTAGAAGTTCTTCCATGATGGCCATCAAGCACTTTGTCTGCTTGGTAGAGTAAAGGTCTACTCCGCCTGCGCTGAGGAACTGCGTAATCTTGGGGCACAAACTCTTGGCAACCACCTTCTTCAGTAGGTCCCTGTCCATATCCTCCTCCTCATCATCCTGGTGATCGCTGTCCGAGTCACTGTGATCATATATCCGAGAGGAACGAGCAATAGGATAGGTGGTGACCGCTTGATGCCATGACTGCTCAGAAATATCTTGCTTGACACGGATAGGGTTCCATAGGCATGTCTCCTGACGCACAAAGAGGTCAAAGACCAGTGGCAGCAAGAGTCCACCGTATGCCTTGTTGTAGTCGCTCGGGTACTCTGCTTTCCATGCCTGAAAGTGTCGCTTGACCGCCTCAAGCGAATTAAACTCTGGACCGACCTCCTTGAAAAGATTCAGACGGCGATCCTCCAGTTCCATTACAGCATCGCCCAACTCTCTCGCGTCGCCATTGCCAAGCTCATCGTCCGTGGAAAGTCCATCGTATGTCTCGACCTCCTTGCCGTCTGCTGCCTGGAGTTGTTTCCTCTGCGCCCTCCGACGCTCTCTTTCAGCCTTCCGTCTCTTCTGTGCTGCCAATGGATCCACACCAATGCTCCGTCCAAACTCGTCCACCTCCTGAGCGATAGGTTGTTTGACATTTGACCTGTTCTCGTCATCAACAACGTTCGCGAATTCAACCAGGTCGTCCCGCATGTCCAGATGTCTCCTCTCCAGAACCAACAATGTCCTCTCCGAAAGCATTGACCTGAACTCCTTCTCAATCGTCTCCAAATCTGGATACTTTTCTTCAAAGAACGCAGCCAAGTTCCTGCAGTACGACCGCAACTCCTGGAAGAAAGTGTACCGAGCACTGGCCTTGGACATGGCCTCTCCCGACTCCACCGTCCGAATGTTGATCTCAGCCTCCTCCACGTGAACCTGCTTCAATTGCGCCTGGTGTTCGCTGAGTTGGTTCTTCAGACTGCTGAGGCGATCCTGTAGCCGTTTCTTGACCTCTGCGATATTAGGCACCTGTGTGACAGTTGGAACTGAAGAGAAACGAAGCGAGGTATTAGCTGCCATTCTTTACGCCAAGTTTGTCCTCGTCTCATGCCAGATCGAGACCATCGATGTACAATGCACACTTACTTGCGATGGTTCTGTGAGCAGGAGCTGCAGCATTCTTCT
Source organism: Linnemannia hyalina (assembly GCA_019671135.1). Classification (NCBI taxonomy): domain Eukaryota; kingdom Fungi; phylum Mortierellomycota; class Mortierellomycetes; order Mortierellales; family Mortierellaceae; genus Linnemannia; species Linnemannia hyalina. The sequence goes on from JAHRHY010000001.1 coordinate 756,755, forward strand.
TTCCTGCATCTCGTTGGACCACACCGGCGTTCCTAATCTGCTGCATCTCCCATTCTCGAGTCTCCTCTTCATCTTCTTCGTCAGCATCGCTATTCAAACATTCAAGTCAGAAACAGAGAACGTCAGATCCAGTATTTGGCAGCATCCGAAAACGTGCAAACAATAATAATACTCCCAACACTTACATGTCTTCGATCATTTCTTTCCTGGCCGCTCTCCGGCTCTTTTCTGCCTGTCGCTGAGCTCTTTGTCCCAAAGCCAGCTTATCTCCCAACAAGTTCTCGAGATCTATGATACAAAAAGTTGAAGTATGGTCAGCGTAGATTATAGAATGGGTTGCATCACGGATCGCGGCATGTCTGTCGATTCTTGTGTCGATGTGCTTACCTGCTTCGCCATCATCCATTTCGTCGTCCTCCTCCCGAACCATCCGTGTATTCCTTTCTTCGACCATCTAGTATTCAGGAACCGCGTTGAAGGCAATGTTGTTAATATATCGATCCAGAATGGCATACAACACATCGCTAACAAGCAAAAGGCAACGGAGGAAGGTGCATACCCTATCATCGTCGCCTCCCGCAAGAGAAATAAACTCTTCTTCCTCATGATCGTTCCTGAGTCTCATCTGTTCGCGTTTCTTTTTAGCGAGGTGAATTGCAGCAGCATCGGGTATAATGGTCAGACCTATGTGCGCAATGGTAAAAATACGCCGCGTTAGTCCAATTCTGATCGATATGATGTGAATACACATACCAAAGTCACAACAGCAGCAACCTAATTGTTACCTCCAAGGAGAGAAGGAAACTTTTCTTCAACACTGCTTCCGTTAGAATCATGCGATCTGCTGCTGGGTGCTGTGGATTGTGTCGACTTGCGAAGTTCGTCCAAAGCCTCCTTGCTGTAAGAAACAGCGTTGCCGACGGTCGCGCGACTGGTGATAGACTGGTGTTGTTGTTGATCCGTAGTGTCTGATGTTTCCTTTCCTTTGTTGTTGGCCAGCCTCCTGCTGGCTGAGCTCTTTTTGATCTTGAAGGTGTCCTCTGATTCCTATGGTAGGTGAATTAATTATACAGTCAGAATTGTGTGAAAGGCGCGGTAGAAAAACAAAAAAGAGCTTCCGAAACTTCTCTGTTGCGTGTCGTACCTGCTCGTCGTCCCCAAAGCTCAGAACTGTGCTTGCCACCTTCTTCTTGACCTTCTTGACCTTGACTACAGGTTCAGCGGTATCTATCCGAGCAAAAAGAAGTGAAGAGTGAATACGCATTAGAATAAAAACACACAGAGTTCAGGTGAGTTTGTGAATGGCATCTGCTTTCTGAAAGTGTGTGCTGAAGGTTGTTACCATTGTCTGGAACTGGTGTGTTGTTTCCAGAGTCCTGTACGGGTGCCTCGTCGCCATCGTCGATGTTGACCTTCTTGCGGATGCTTCGATTCTTCTTTGGAGTGAACATGGTGCGAAGAAGTAGAGGTGTGGGCTAGAAAGAAAAGAAAAAAAAATCGGTGGCGGACAGACCTATTCATTCGTGGCAACACAAAATTTCGATGGCTTGGCTCTCGAATCCACAATTGCCAGGGGGATCAGTCGAGACCTCAGAGACGAGGGGCCGACTGAAGAACTGGTATCATTCACAACAGGGCGACTTCCACCCTGGTCAAGTCTGCTATCATATGGCCTCCCTTGTCTCGTTTTGTTAAGTAGGTAGGCATATTGTACACATACTCGTATCGATTGCCCTTCTTCATGCGCCTTGTACATGCGAGGAGTGCGACTTGTTCTCAAGGGAACACGAAACTAAAGTGACAAAGGGGATGTATCTTGAAAGACACCCTGGATTTAGGGAATTGACAAGGAGCCCCAGCCCCCTGTAAGGCATTCATAGTTGAACGAGGCGGAAAAAGAAGAAAAAGAAGAAAAGAGACGCGCCTGGGCAAGTTCCTGGAAGCAAAGCCTGACCTTGGGCCTGGAAGTCCCTTTTGATGACGTGTCTGGATTTTCTGACCATGACCCTATTTAAAACCGTCTTGTGCCCTGAAGTCAATTTTTCCTTTCTTTCATCAACCCATCCACTTCTTCTCACTCCCCATCACACATCATCTCACACAATGTCCTGGCAAGCATACGTCGATAACAACCTCGTCGGCACCGGCAAGGTCGCCAAGGCTGCCATCTTTGGCTTGGACGGCAGCCTCTGGGCCACCAGCGCCGACTTCTCGGTAAACTAACTAATCATCCCCCATCCCACTTTTCAACACCATGGGAACCTAAAAAGGACTTTTCCCACACAGCTGTTTTTTTTATGCCCTCTTCGCATACTCGTTGTCTCTTCGATAACGCTCTATCTGAGGGACAGTAAAGGACAACTGTCGTCGAAGACTGGATAGCTTCTGGACACCGTCGCACCCATGTTATATCTTTATTTCTTTCAAGGACGAAGTCTGGCGACGACGCGTCGTATTATTTCAGGACACCGTGTTGACAGGTTCAGGAAAGAATGCAAAGTGTACTCATTCTCCTTTTTTTTTCTTACCAATTGTATCACGGTCATTGTTATTAGGTCAGCGCTGACGAGGCCAAGAAGCTAATTGCTGCCTTCAACGATGTCAGCGACATTGCTGCCCACGGTCTCCACCTTACGGGCATCAAGTACGTCTTCTTGAGAAACCCCGATCAAAGCATTTACGCTCGCAGTGTAAGTCCTGAGTACACGGAAACTCTTTTTCTCTCCCTTTGTTTATTTTCTTTTTCTCGTTCATTTGATAGTCGGCGAGAAGGCAGGATGATGAAGTTCGTGGTGAACTGGTACTGTTCGCTTGAAGCTTCATGGATTCTTTCCTTTCACGTCGACCAACTCAAATACCCTTTGATACTCGGGGGGTAGATATACTTGGACTGAAGCGAGGTGGAAAAGTGAGAAAACGACGACAAAAAAGTTCGAGCACGATGCAACCACATGAGGCATGGTTGGATATTTTGGTCATGTTTTCATGCTACACAACAAGGAAAAGAGGTTCACCTGATTATACACCCTCTGCAAGCAAGATGGTTAGCAGCGAACAATGGCAATAACCAGCAACGGTAGATACGCCCCTTCCATGGTATGGATGATGATGGAAGCAGTAGCGAAGGTTGTTAGAGGGGTCATTAGGTACTGCCCTCACACCCTTTTCTATCTCAACAGAGCAGGCATTCTTTGTGGAGAGGCGGGTGCCCCTAAACCCTCGGAACCTTTTTTTATCATTTTTTTTTCCAGTTGTCTATTTCTGTCCCCCGTTCTGGACATTTTCCATTTTTTGATGCTCAGATTACAATTTTGCTCTCTACTTTACAATGACCATACGTTCCTAATCATTCTATCCTCTTCTCTGTTTGTTTTTACCTCTTTTCTAGGGTGCCACCGGTATCACTGCCGTCAAGACCAAGCAGTGTGTCCTCATCGGTTACTACGCCGATGGCCAGCAGGCTGGTGACTGCAACACCGTCGTCGAGGGCTTGGGCGCCTACCTCAGCGGTCAAGGCTACGTAAGTTTGACAACCCTTTCGAACCTTGCAATACACCTATTGGACACTTGACGATCCATTCGTACCTTTTCAATGTACTATACATGCATACCATCGAGGAATGTCAACAATGCTAACCTTACACACCCTCCTTCTTTTGAACCATGCAGTAAACTATCTCCTACAACATATACAGACTCGCTATTTTTCGCCGGCGTGGTGGAGTGTCGTAGGGGAGCGTGTCAAGGATACCAACCCGACGACGTTTTTTTTGCAACCTGCGATGACGACAAACACACTCCATCTGTATGTCTCTTTGCAGGACTAATCTATCACTGGCAACTCCTGCGAAATAACCCCTCACCCCCCCCCCCAAAAAAAAAAAAAAAAACTAGAAAAGCCGAAAAAAAGGACCCCAATAAACACACCTCTAGCCAACAACCCCGGTCCTTCATGTTTACTGTTTCATGTTCTTTTTCAACGCTGTGCCTTGTCATGACACCTTCCTCTCCTTCCTCCTTTCATAGCGTGTTTTTCTTCCCCCACCACCTTCATATCACACTATTCCTTTAAACGAAAACAAAGGTCCAGATGCACCACAAGGCAAACGTAGCACGCAATCGAATCGGGTGAATGGTCAGTGGTTGGTTGGGGTACAGGGCGCACAGATGCCTTCAGCCAGCCCACAACACCAACCAACACCAACCAACCCTCCCAACGACAAGCGAAATCCATTCATCCAACCGCAATGCCACGTAGATTCGCCTATGTTATGAAACAATAAAAAAACACGTCAAAACCCTTTATTAAGCTACCTTCTCGTCCCCTATTCTTCATCCACCTCCGCATCATCTTCTTCCCCTTCACCCTCAAAATCGCCGCCCTCGTCGTCGTCCTCGTCAGCGAACTCTTCGCCATCTTCATCTCCTTGGAGGGCTTCGACCTGTTCACGGAGCGCCTCGTTGCCTAGATATATGGAATTGCATGCACAAAGATCAGACATATACTCACAACACTTGGACCATTCGTTGACATGATGACCGCGTTGCTTTCCCCAGAACTTACTAGGATCCAATTCCAAAGCACGCGAAAGCTTCTCTGTTGCGGCATCAAAACGCTCCATCATCGTATCCTCATCCACAATAAAGCCTGTCGACATCAGATATGCCTGTCCCAACTATTAAACGCAAGAGCGAAAGAGAGTCAGAGCATTAGCACCTCATTCACATTCCTTCGCAACCACCAACAAAGACATAAACTCAAGAGCCAAGAGGTAATAGGTCATCTTACAGCTTCAAGAGTCTTTGCATCGCCGTCCTCGTTTTGGAGCTCTTCAGCCTTGACCAAGAGCTCGATCGCCTTCTCGATATAGGCGTAGGCTGGGTTGTCTTCGCTCTGGCTCTCGTTGTCAACCAATCTGGCCTTGCTGTGAAGGCACGATCCGTAAATGCTCAACACATCCGAGTTGGAATCGATCAGAGCCGCGTTTGCCTTCTGAACGTCCTCCAAGTGCTGGATCGCGCAATCAAACACCTTTGCCGCCAGTTCTATTAGAGTTGCGCATACGGAAAAAGGCGATTGTAAATAATTCGATTCAAACACTCCAACAGGCGTTTCTCCTGATGCATTCGAGAAAAAGCGTGTTCAGGACCAATTTTCCATTTCTCTATAAAACAGCTGTGATCTAACTTACCGTGGTTGACTTTGAGGTCCAAAGAGACACCATACTCTTCAAGCTCCTGTGCAGCTCTGATCGACTCTTGAGCGAACGCCGACTCGGGCTTGGCCTTGAGGATTTTCAATCCCTTGCCAAAAGACTCCAATCCATGGTTGACCAACGCCAACTCGGCATTTCCAACAAGCACAGCAGCATCTCTCTGCTCCTCTGAAGGTTCTTCATCCTCATCCTCTGCCAGAACCATCATCGCCTTCATCGCTTTACCACGCTGGTCGCGAGCCTATCAATGAAAGATGTGCAACACAAGTTCACATCGAATTGTCGCCGTTAGTAAAACTCACACCCTCTAATTGTCCATGAAGAAAACTCCAAAAAAAAAAAACACGCTAAGTACTTCATCCTCCTTACCTGAGAGATCTGAGCAATACCAAGCCCAACAAACACATTCCCATCCCCACCGTCCGTCCTCCTAACCAACTCCTCAAACATTCTCGTCCCCTCCTGCAACATCTCCGTCGATGGCACAGCATTCCCCACCGCAACAACACAAGCTGCATGCTGAACCCGCGTCTCCAACACCTTCCCGCCAACCTCCGTCCCATCATTCACCTCAATATGTGCCTCAGCCTTCTCCAAAATCTCAAACTCTTCAATCGCCTTGTCAAACAACGCCTTAGCCATCCTCGACAGTGATCCTACAGCTCCGGCTCCTTCACCCTTGGAAACTTCTTCACGCGCCATCTGGAAGAGCTCGACAGCACTGGGCTTGGTATCGAACTGGAGGACAATCTCGCCCTCGGCACAGCCCTCGCAGTCGGGGTCCTCACAGTCTTCGGCGTGTTGCTTTTCTGAAGGGTCCTTTCGCGCCTTCTTGGAATCGTGTTTCTCAAAAGAGGAGGAAGAGGCGTTGGGTGCTTCGCCTTCGGGCGAGGAGGCCTTTCGCTTGTGAGTCGATGATGCCGCGTCAGCCATTTAGTGAATGTTGTTGTTTTTTTGTTTGTCGAAAAGGGGTTGAATGGGGAGAGAGTTTGGAGGCCAAACAAGAAGTGATCTGATCAGAAAAAAAGAAAAAAAAAGGGCGCATTTGTCTGAGCCGTCACGTTCTCCATACGCGAAAGTTCGTGTCTACACACGCAGCTTCACAATTGTTGCCAATACAAAACGACTGCAAGTGTGGACTTGATCCAATGTGGTTCCTGTGAGACTCGCAAGCACCCATAATGGACAGATGAGGAAGATACAAAGAAAGAAAGAAAGAAAGCAAACAGAATGCGAAATAAAAGCATGATTTATTATTGAAACAACTCTTCTCCTCTCCACGACCTCCGCGCCATACTGGGTTCGGGCGTTTACTGTACAGATCAAGAGATAAAAACCACAAGTGGAGTGAGTACATTGCAATGGGATGACAATGAGGCATGTTACAAACATATCGACAGCAAAAACCAGAGAAGAAACTTACAGCGGCAGCTTTGACACGCTGAGCGGCACGCTTGCCAGTCTGGGCCTGGAAACCAGACTTGATGGCCGAGACGGATCTTGTGGAACCGCAGGCCTCGCACTGCAAGAAGAACAGACGGTTCTCCTTGGTGAGAATAGTATCGGGGGATTTGCAGGTCTTGCAGGTAACGTACTCGACAATGTAACGACGCAAGACGGCCTCGATTTGCTTCTGCTGGAAACGGCCCTTGATGACCAGGCGCTGGGATCCATCGATGGATCCAGAGGTTCCCAACTCGGCAAACAAGAACTGAATAACGTGCTCGGGCTGACGATGCATCCTCTTGCAGATATCGGCAACGTTGGCAAAGACAGTCTTCTTGTTACCATCACGCATAACCGAGGGAGGAACAATGGTGTAACGCTTCTTCTCACCAGCAAGCTCGGGGTTGTTCTGACGGAGAATCTTGAAAACGCGGGACAAAAGCTATAGAAGGGCAAAAAACATAGTAATGAAGATAAGTATCACTCGCTCACCAAATGCCAGTATTTTTTTCAGCCACCAGTAAGATGATTCATCCCGCAGTAAAAAAAAAAAGTCCCTGAGCGAAACTGGTGCGTCTAGCGATGCGCAAAAACGTCTGTCTGACTGTGGAGTGGACAAAAAAGGAACGAGGAGGCCTAATTACCTCGGTGTATGTGTAGTCGCGGTTGGATCCGATCCAGCCCTCCTCAGCTTCAGCACCAGTCTTGGAGCTGGAGCGAGTAGCGCCCTCCTCATCTTCGGCAGCAAAGATATCGTCGGGGTCGCGAGCAGCGTCATCACCCTCCTGATCCTGGCCATCCTCGAAAGCAGAGAAGTCGACCTTCTTAGACTTCTTCTTCTTCTTCTTCATGTCGCCGAAGTCGAATGACTCGCCGGCGTCAGCAGCTGCCTCCTCGCCACCCTCTGCAGCGGCTTCATCCTAATAATAATATACATAATGAATCATCAACGATATAAGTGGGTTGTCTTAACAAGGGGACGCAGTTGGGTACTGAGCATGACATTAAGTTAACAAAATAGCCCTGCAACTGCGCCTTACCTCGACCTTGACCTTCTTCTTTTTCTTCTTCTTCTCGCCAAACATGGCCATAGGATCCTCCTCAGCGGCATCTATTTAGTATTGAACGACGAGTAGAGGGGGCGTTAGTCGTCGGTGACTCATAATAGACGTACAATAGATGCGAGGAAGACAAAAAAATAATCTCTGCGTTGCAATCGCACGATCCTTGGACTAAGTGCGTCATCTCGATGAGTCCTGGTCGAGAAAAGGCTGAAGTTATTACCTGCAGCAGGTGCGGCCTCTTGGGATTCGGCGACAGCCTCCTCAACGGGCTCCTCCTCGGTCTTCTTGGACTTTTTCTTCTTCTTCTTCATGGTGAGGTCAAAGACAAGCTATTGTGATGCATAAGGAAGATTGCACCGAGGCGAGAGGAGAAAAGGTTGTGGTGTCGAGTAAATTAGCGAAACTGTGATCGTTCCCTGGCTGTGTTGTTGTGCTGTGAGCTTTCGCGAAAGAGAAAACAATAAGAAAATTGCAGAATCCGTGTTTTTATGGAGGATGTTTTTTGCTGAGTTGTCGATAGGCAGTTGCTGCGTCCATGAGGCAGCAGTAGAGCGAGGATATCCTTACATCGTCGTCCTGAATCTCCATGGATTCGAGCTTCTCCTCAATTTCTGCGGACATGGTTATGAAGTTGGTGTGAGTGATGAAAAGAACATTAGGCTGCACACTATTTTGACCAAGCTTTTAAAAGCCACAGTGTACCACTCCACCACGTGATCATATCATACCTTTCAATTGCGAAAAAAGAATTGCCCAAATTATATAATGTTGTACAAAGGGAGACTACAGAAGAAAAGGGTTGATGGTGAGTGGTTCATCGATACCGCTTGTCCATCTCAGAACGGGTAAGGAAGGCGGCTCGGAGCTGAGAGTTGATGGTATGGTACAAGTTTTGCTCCTCCGCAGTCTGTCCTGACTGCCGCTGTTGAGCTGATTGTTGGTGTTGTTGATGTTGCTGCTGCTGTTGCTGCTGTTGCTGTTGCTGCTGTTGTTGTTGCTGCTGCTGTTGTTGTTGTTGTTGTTGTTGTTGTTGATGCGAGAGATGCTGATTCAAGACGTATCCTTGTTGAGAACCCAGGTTCCCATTTATTCCGTGAGGAGTTCGGTAGCCATTCGCGGAGAAGGACGCACCGAAGCCCTGCGTCTCATTCACGTCCGCCATCTCATCGTCCTCGTCCACCATCTGGGCGGCCAATATCGCATTCCTTTGTTGCTGCTGATACCACGCCGTGTTGGTGGAGGGTCCAGCTGGTTGCTGGCTCCATGCAGTGTTGGCTGCAATGATCCTTGTTTGCTGCTGTTGCTGCTGCTGCTGCTGGTGGTGCTGTTGCCAGGCGGTATTGGCGGTAAAAGCTTGAGCTGGATCCTGTGGATGCTGCCGTAATTCAGGCGCACTAGGTCCGTTCTGTGCTGGCAGAGTCCTGCCATCGTCGGCTGGTGGCAATTCGTCAGGAATGCCAAATCGGGAAGCATGGACTTGGTGCAAAAGAGTGTTCATCCTTGCATATAATGTGGCGTCCGTGCTGTCGCTGGCTCGCGGCAGAGTCGCGCCTGCCTTTGCTCGCTCTTCATCGTCTCTACTCCTGAATTCAAGGGTTGTGGATGAAGAAGCCGAGGTCGACGACGACGACGACGATACCAACAATGACGCCGCAGATTCCTGGCGACTGGATGGTCTTGTGGAGATCCTGATAGGGGCAATTGGTCTGAGCGAGCCCATCGGGAGAGGTTGAGTTGACAGCTGTTGGGGGGTCGATCTTGTGGGTGATGATATTTCGTTGCGCTCACTGTTCCAAACAGCATTGCCCAAGGTATGTGTGCCTAGCTGTGGCGTAAACATATCTGAAAGGTCTGATGGAGGTGATCTATAATGCGTTGATTCAATGCATCAAGGTACGATCAGTAAGCGATATACATATCAGAGCTCTTTACAACTTCACATATGCTGTCAAATAAAAAAAACACATACTCAGAAGACAGCTTGATACGCTTCATTTTTTTCAAGACTCGGCCCTCAATCATATCAACACCAAGGGGGTCAATGTCATCGTCAGCGCCTGCGCCTTCCGATAGTTCTAGCTGTGACCCTTGCTGTGTTTGTTGTATGCGGACGTCGTTGGGGCCATTGTAACTCCTGCTTGGCAAAGACGACGGGTCGTTTGGGTTGTGGTCGTCAGAGGTATAACGGCGTTTCATGTCAGAGGGTGGGTTCAGAGTGTTGGCAAGGGCGAGAGGGTATGGGGTGACAGAATAAAAGTAGGGAATGCGTGGCAAGTTGAAGAGTTGGTTGGTGGTGATAGGGGTTGGTGGCAAAGGGTCGAGTGAGTTTGGTGGCTTTGGGTAGATCATGGTGTCCCTCCTTTCTCTCTGTGGGGAATCCAGACAGAGCCAAAGAGGAGAAGGAAGGATGGGTGGGTGGGTGGGATGAGAGGTTGGCTGGCGAGGAGAGAGGCGAAGAGCGAATGAGAATGAACAAAAGACAGCCCCGCTTGACCTTGACGCAAGCTAAATACATTGGAAGAGCAGTCACGATGATGAATGTGACAGGATGGCCTGCAACATTTTTTTTGTATTAGATTCTCGTACGCTGCTACTGGAACTGCTGCGACTGTCGGGCCATATACTGAGCCTGCAACTGCTGCTGCTGCTGGCTCTGTTGGCTCTGTTGGTATGGATCCATGATCTCAGGCGCATTCGTGGCCTACATTGCACAAATTGAATACGAGATACGCGTTGTTAAAAGTCAATAAAATAGAGCACAGACCAGACACAGGAGTAGCTTCAAATATCTTAATGCATAACACCATGCCTACCAAAGTAAAGTCGCCTTGGTCCAGGATTCCAAACGGATAAGAGTAATTATCCAGCGCCATGTTGTTGGCGTCCATTCCTCCCCCGATTCCGGCACCGTTGTTGGGTCGTCGAGGACCGGTAGCACCAGCGGGTCCCGGGAGTGGTTGAAAGATTTCCTGGCTTCGACGACGATCTGGTCCTGTGAGATCGTGGTGGGGCTTGTGCTCCTTGGGCAACGACATCTTGTACTCTTCACGTGGCACAATGTCGATCAGGAAATCAAACATGTCTGTCTTTGCAATCGCTGCTGCAATGTCGCTGCGCTGAAGCGTTCTTCGCTTGTTTTCTTCGGCATGAATCCTATGTTTGTTCGTTATTTGTGACAATGATGTCGTAAAAAAGTGAGTACTACATGGTGTTTGTCTTTTTTTCCCCCCCATTGCTTACAAGCAAGTGAGAATGTGCTTACCAAGCGCGGAGGGTGAGTTCAGTAATGAAGATGTCGCAGCCCTTATCAAAGATCATGGGAGCATCCGCACTGATCATTTTCGCCTAAAAAAATATCGTTAGAGTTCAGAGGGAGTGAGAACGGTGACACAACGTCAACTTCCCACACACATACAAACATGCACTTCGCCCATCTCAAACTTTTTATAGCACGGTCGATCGTTCTTACTTTCACATCGTCGTCGGTCTTCATGACCTTCTTGATCCGGGCGAGAGGAAGATGGTGGACTTTAAAGTCCTGGGGCACGTTCTGGATTTCATGCATCTGTCTCATCCAGAACGAGTGCAAAAGATGCATGTGGGCCTGCTGCATCGGCTGGTGGTGAGCCATAGAAGGGTCGTGGTGGTGCTGCAGTGGAGGTGGGGCATGGGTCATAAACGATAGCATGGGATATATGGGGGGGTGCATAATTTGCTGTTGTTGTTGTTGTTGCTGTTGCTGCTGCTGTTCTTGGTGCTGTTGTTGGTACGGTGGGAACTGCTGTCGTTGCTGCTGCTGCTGCTGCTGCTGGTAAAAGGGAGCCGATGCCGAAGGATTCATCTGAGGAGGCTGTGGATAGGCAGAGCCAATAGAGTTTTGGCGTTGATGCTGGCTGTGTTGCGGATTCATGGTCGGTTCGATGGGAGAAGGATGGGTGGTGGAAAGGAGCAAAAAGACAAAGGGGTCCAATCAACAAGAGAAAGAAATGACCTGGTAGCGTTGTGGATTGGCGTGTAGGTGGGAGCGAGGAAGGACTGACCTCTGGTCAACAACACAATAATCGGTTGCAAAAAGGCGGCGGAAAAAGAAAAAAAAAATGGAAAAAAAATATTCATAATATGGGGTCAGTTGCTGGTGTTTCACAGCACCAATGACATCCTACATGGTTTCTGGTTTCATCTTCTCTATTGATTTTTCTTTTATTTACAAGGAACAGAGATATCTGTTCATGACAATGACTCGTTCATCTGGTCAAGAGGCGGTAGAGATGGAGTATGCCATGTCAAGAGCTCAAGATAACCCGACTGATGTGGACTCATACTTGCATCCTCGTCCACATCCTCGCTCTCTTGTCTGCTTGTTTGTCCGTCCTCTGGTTTAGGAAAGACATGGATACACTCGGGCTGCGTGTTGATATTCCAGTCTGGGATCGCATAGTCCACCAGAGCCTTGCTATCCTCGCTCGTCAACTCCTGTCCCTCCGAGAGATAAGGGCCCGGCAACCGCTTTAGCACATTGCCCCCAAAGCAAAGTACGGGCCGGCTCTCCAATTGTCCGCCATATCCCAGCATCCATTTTGTGCCAACCTGCAGTCCATGCATAACCTTCTCTGCCGCTCTATTCCACATCAGCTTGCGAACCTCTTGGGCCTCGGTATCAATGACGACCAGGGCCATTGGCCACAGAGACTTGGCGTAAGGGAGCAGCGCCTGCTTGGTATACTCGGACGAAACGGCAAGGATAGCCATTGTTGGTTGGGTCTCGAACGAAAGCGAACCCTGCAACTCGCGGACATACTTTGGTCCGATCTTGGAGGTCATCTTCTTGCACTGCACAATCACCTTTAGGTGACGCACCATGTCGCCCTCTTTTGGAGAGGCACTCAACGGCAAGAACCAGGTCCCTCGAAGATCGACTCCCAAGTCGCCATTCCCTGCTGATCGCTGCGTGTAGATGCCAAGGGTCTTTTTGAGGATCTCTTGGGTTTGATACTCAAAGAGGGTACCGCGGTAGATGGTGCTGTCCATGTTGTGCTCCAGGTCCTTGAAACTCTGAAGGTCGTTGTGTACCAATCCTGAAGGGCCGGTGCCAACGGTGGCGGTCTTGGAAACATCCCGATTTATGTACGGCATCGAGGAATGAATGTCCTTTGGGAAAGGTGCGGGTTCGAGTTCTGGAAAGTATATTCGATCGCTGGCCAATGCTTGTCCTTGATATGTGCGTAGGGTGCCGTCGACTCGACTTGATAGGGGTGTGTTGTTTGGCGTCGTTGGCTCTTCTGTGACGAGTCCTAGGACTTCGGAAGTTGTTCTGGCCGTTTGCTTCTTCTTTTCTTTTGTATCTGGAGCGTCTAGGCGAGCCGAGGGATGGGTAAGAAAGTTCAATGGTGATAAGGGATGATGCGGGTCCTGTAGTTGCTGTTCTGGAAGGTGAGGCGAATATACTGGCGAGGGTGCTGTGTCCCATTCGATGGGACCGGTGTCGGTTGCAAGTGATGAGCGGAATCGAAAAGATGTCTGCATACAGCGGCAGGGTAAGGTGGGCCGGATCCTCCCTGCTAGCATGGGTATCCTTCTAGCTGTTGCTGTGGTCATGTTGATCCTGATCGGCCTAGTTGTTGTTGAAAGAAGGGTGAGGAGAAAACATCTTGTCAGGGGCAACAAATGGACGCGTTGTCGAAAAAGGGAAGAAAGGGCTGTGGCTTTGATCAGTCAACAACTATGGCACCTTTCACTAACTCCTACAGGTTAGACGAAGAACTGCAAACGCGAAGAGTTCAGATATGCAAAGTGAATCCAATAAAATGCAATCGAGTGTAGCTCCAAGAATGAAGTTATCCTGAACTGCTCCTTCCTTGTTGGTATGCCAGCCATGGTCACGATAAGTTGTTCGACTTTGCATTTTATCGTGTGAGCCGTAAAACCCCATTGAAACGAGAGCCAGAATTGACCCGACTCCTGAAATAGAGAGGGGAAAGGGTGCCAACGCAAAGGAAGAACGGGCGAAACAGAAGAAAAGAAGAAAGGGCTACGAAACCATCCCTGATGGTTGTTGTCCCTGACCCAGGAGGGCTTTTTTTTTCTTTTCTCGAAGGGAGGCACAATGGCCTACAAGATCCACTATTGCCATTGCACGGACATGAACTTGAGACAGTGTTCTTGTTGAACAGGTTTGCCTCTGCACCACTGGTGCTCTCGTCTCCTCTGTTCACTTTGCAAATCTCCGCACACCTGGCTGAAAAATTAACCACACTGGGATCGCACATGCCAGTGGCGCGTCGAGCGCCTCGCTTTTTTCTCACTACTTCGGCCTTTTCTTTTACCCACTTTTCTTCTGTTCTCTTTTCTCTTTTCAACTCCCTCACACTCGCCAAACTGCCCTCTTGTTGTTACGTTTCCTCCCTTGGAGTCCTCGTCAGGAATACAGGAACAAAAACCACACCTCACAAAACCACAGTCAACAATGACGGTTCATCAGAACCAAGAAAAGAGCGGCCTGCTCAACCTTCAAGAGGGCATCCAGGTCCACGATGGAATCTCGGCTGACGGCGCAAAGGAACAGCAAGCCTCATCGGGCTACCAGAAACGAGCCCAGGACCGAAGCACCAACCCATCGCTTCTCAAGACCAAGGAGTTTTACTTGTACTACCTCGTCTTCATCACTTTTATTCCGTACATGTTCAAGACCGCACACGATGCCAGCGCAGGTATGTGAATGGCAAAGGCAGTGATGGCAGAGACCGAAGGAGACGATCTGTGGCACGAAATAGACCAATTGAACTGATGTGTATCTTTTCTTGTGCTGTAGAATATAACCCCAACTATGAAAAGTTCAAGGATCTACTCTCGGACGGCTGGTTCGGCTACAAAATGGTATGAGCCGAATGGAATTCGATCCCACACTCGACTGGATCTCCTACGCCACTTCAAAGCAACCGGAGCGTTGTTATCTAACGACCCCTTCTTTGCCATATTAATCACTCATAGGATAACAGCGATCAACAATACGCAAACTTCCGTAACAACCTGCCAATTCTCGCAGCCGTGATAAGCATCTATCTCCCTCTTGGTCACCTCTACAAGCGCTTCTTGGTTCCAGTAACTCCCATCAAGTCGCCTCACCAGCCTCTCTACCGCGCCTACTTTTTCGTCACCTTTTCGTTCATCTACATCTACTTCATGCATGGAAACAGTCTCCTCAAGATTGGCGCGATCGTCACTGTGAACTATGCTATCGCAAAACTGGGCGGATCGTCTCGATTAATGCCGACTCTTACATGGATCTTCAACCTCGCCATCCTGTTCTTGAACGAGACATACCGCGGATACAACTTTACGGATTTCCACAGCTCCTTGGCATGGTTGGTGAGTTAATTGAGGCGTTGATGATACTCAAGGAAAGATGCATACAGGTTAGATATTACGAACATGAACATTAATATTTACGACATTCTTTTTTGGACGCATTAGGACGACAACAGGGGTATGAACAGTCGTTGGGATGTAACATTCAACTTCACAATGCTCCGTCTTGTTTCCTTCAACCTGGACTACTACTGGTCCCTTAGACAGACCCGTGAGGAAAAGCAGGTACGGATATGATAGGGATCTAACAGGAGCGCACTGCGACTGACTAGGAGCACCATTGAATTGTTGATCTAATACGACCGTTGATTACTTCACACTCCTTTAATTTAGAAAATTGACCGCGATCGCGCCCCTGCGACTGACAAGGAACGTGTCAGCACCCCTACCTTTGAAGAGGACTATAACTTTATCTACTATCTTGCCTTTACGCTGTATGCGCCTTTGTACGTCGCTGGACCCATTATGACCTTCAACGACTTTATCTCTCAGGTAAATATCTGTTGATAACATGGATCCTATGCCACAAACATGCATGCGGATACGAGTGTTATCTTTTTTCAGAGGTTAATATGTTGAACCAATTGTCCGCAACATAACAATAGCTGCGATACCCCAAGGAGATCAAAGCGAAGACGCTGGGCATGTGGTTTGGTCGCCTCATTTTCTGCTTGTTGACCATGGAGTTTATGATGCACTACATGCACTTGGTAGCTATCAGCAAGCGTCAGGCATGGGATAACGATCCCATTCTCCAGATCTGTATGATTGGTCTCTTCAACTTGGTTCTGATCTGGCTCAAGCTAATGATTATCTGGCGCTTCTTCCGATTCTGGGCTCTGGCGGACGGCATTGAGGCTCCGGAGAACATGATCCGCTGTGTCCTCAACAACTACTCGGCTCTTGGATTCTGGCGCGGCTGGCACAAGAGTTACAACCTTTGGACTCTTCGCTACATCTACATCCCCCTAGGAGGCACGCGCTATGCCATCTACAACATCTGGGTTGTCTTCACGTTTGTTGCCGTCTGGCACGATATCAACTTGAAGCTCTTGGCCTGGGCTTGGCTCATCTCGTTCTTTGTCCTTCCAGAGATTATTGCAAGCAAGATCTTTTCCAAGAAGAAGGCAAGTTCAAAGCGCAAGGCGCATTTACACACTGCTGTAATCGTTGCTTATGAATTAGCCCACGTGTCATCCTTATCAATCTAACGCATCCTTTCATTCCGTAATAATAGTGGGGAAACTGGGCACACTATCGCCATTTGTGTGCGTTTGGTGCAATGTGCAATATTTTCATGATGATGGTGGCAAATCTAGTTGGCTTCAGCTTGGGTCTCGAGAACACGACGAAGATGCTTTTGGATCTCTTTGGGTCGCTGTACGGATGGACGGTCATGTTCGGCTGTTTCTGCGCGATCTTTGTCTGCGCGCAGATACAGTTTGAGATTCGCGAGGCCGAGAAGAGACGTGGAATCTTCCTCAACTGTTAAGAAGGGATTGATTGGAGCAGAAGATGAATGTAGAACCGTATCCCCTTGATACCATAGCTTAAGAAGAGGAAGAGGAAGAGAGGAGGAGGAGGGGGGGGGGACAGTGAATGACCCCAAGATGGAAGGTTTGTCCTGCATTTTTGAGTGAAAAAGAAAAGTAAATATTGTCCATGCTGGACACACACACATCCATGCTCATGTCCATGTCCGTCTGCTCTGCATATGTCTCTTGTCCATTCATTCCTCTGGCGTTCTTTTGCATGTATTGGCGGGAAAAAAATCGGTAATATGCATGGCTGCGAAGCCCTTTCGAACCTTACCTGCCCAATCTTTTCCCTCCCTTTTCTTTCCCCTTTTCCTCTCTCCTCTCCCCTCTCCTACCCTCTCTCTCTCGAGATCTCTTTATTGGGATCCACCATACACTCGACTCGAATACGCGAATCGAGTCAACGGCAGGTACGACATGCCATGGGCGTGTGTTTTTATCATTATCTTCGATGACCCCATGCGATAAGGGTTTGCCGGACCGACTGACCTTCGAATGGACCTTTTGTTGTTTTTATTTTGTGTTCCTTCCACAACCTGGGCGGGTGACGATGGGATCGTGTGCCCATCCTTTTTTTTCCCCCTTTCCCTTGCTCTCTCTTTCCCCCCTTCTCATTCAGAAGCGAAGGATTGATGACAAGCGTAGCTATCAGAAAGGCGAGCGTGTGATGGGGAGATGAAGGGACGCTCGACAAAAGTGTGACCATAGAAATAATGAGCACAAATGCAGGTGGTTTCCCCTTTTTTTTTTGCCTCTGTCCCTGTTAGCTTTTTGATCCCATGAGCAACAGGGCAGCAAAGACGACACACACTCGTCCCTTTTTCTTTGCTTTTCGCTCGGTCAGCTTTTTTCTTGTGATGATGAACAAGCTTGATTGCGTTCTTAGTCCTTGGCTCAATAGACCGAGGCAAGCATTAAGCCTGTTTGTCTCGCCGGATTCTTCGCTTAATGCAAAATGTAAATGCAGGGCGATGGAGTATCTGTTTGTGTTGTCTGTCCATCTATTTGACAGAGAGAGTGTCAGCATGCCGTTTTGGTGTTTCCACTTTCCAGAGTGTACTCGAGTACTAGCAGTATGGCTCGAGAGTCCCTTCTCTTACTGGACCAAAGGAGGAATGGCATGTGCGGAAAGCACTCCTTTTTTTTTTTTTTTTCTTTCGCTTCTTTTCCCTCTTTCCTTTCTTTTATTTTTTCTTTTAGTTTTCCTTTCTTCACGAACCCCACCATCGCACTACTCTTCCTCCCTCCTTCTCTTCTCTCTTTCTCTCTCTTTCTCTCAGTTGCTCCCACTTACACACTCTTTCCCCCTAGTCCTTTACCCTTCCCTTCCCTACCCTTCCCTTCCCTACTTCCCTTCCCTACCCTTCCTTTCCCCACCCTTCCCTCCTGCCTCGAGCCCATTTGACCTCGTCTCTCGATATTAATATATACATTCCAAACGAACCTGGATAGTCATTTTCTCCTCTTATCTTTTTTTTTTACACCTCGTTGGCCACGTTGTAGCCCTCTCCCTCCCTCCCACTCTCTCCCTCTTCTCTCCCTTCGCTTCCACAGTATACGCCCACTTTCACATCAAACAACCAATCCACCCTGTCAGCCAGTCAAAAAGAAAAAGGCATTTTCAGGAACCAAGTTTCAATTTTTTGCCCACGCCCTCTCTCTTCCCCTTTGATTTTTTATTTTTTTTACGACCCAGGCATAAAAAGGAACGCCACCATACCAGATACAGCATCACAAGCCATGTCCTCACAAGCACCACCAACTGCACCAACAACAATAACAAAAACCACAACAGAGGCAGACGCAATAATAAGATCATCACCTACTTCTGCAACAGGAACAGTGCGTTCAACCATGCCCTCAAAACTGATGTCTATCTCAACCAAGGCCATCTTCACAACCACAACCACAACCACACCCAACAACGACGATCAACACTCCTCCTCCTCCTCCTCCTCCGCCTCAGTCTCTTCCCCTTCGTCCTCCAACTCTCCCAGCTCACTCTCTCCAGCGTCACCTGCTATCGGGATGATGCATACCGGTCTAGATGTATTACCAGCAGCAGCCATGACCGCAACACCGCCTCCAGTCGACGACAACAACGACGTCGTGACCCCTTGCGCCCAACTGGCCAACAACACCAAATATGAACCATCATCATCTGATATGGAGACCCTTGAACCAGGTGTCACTGCAACACTCCACAAGAAGGATTCGGGAACATCCATGGGCTCATCCGTCGTCTCTAGTCCTATCGACTCTCGTCCACCATCTCAAACCGCCCTCCGAACAGCAGACGACAACAGCTATCCTACATCGCCCACAGAACCTTCTCCTGTCCCAACAACAACAACAACAACAACAACAACAGCGGGAACACGGAGGTTCTCTCAATCAGATACTCCTTCGATGATGTCGCCAGCAGGAAGAGTCTTGACACGGCCCCTCTCGACCTCTAAGCTCTCCTCCATCCCACTCACAGCACCCCATATCCTCCCAAATCAACGATATGCAGGATTTAACCTTGCTGCATTTGGACAGCTCTCGCCTTCGTCCTCGACAGCAGCCGCTATGACCATTTCTCGAGCGGACTCCTTAGCCTTTTTGAACTCGAACTCTTCTGCAGGATCGAGTCCAAATCCGTACTTTGGCATTTCAGCGGCGGTTGGCGGTAGTGGTGGTGCCTCGACTCCCAATAGTCTCATGGAGGGGATCATGTTACCAGGGGTGACGAGGACGACCATGTGTGGCTCCGATGCGATTTCCTTACTAGACCTGGACGATTCGCATAACGACATTGTGATGATTGACAGTAACGGCAACAGTAGTGGGAGCGCCGTAGTGGGCCCTGCAACTGTTGTTGAGACCATGGCATCTGCCTCGGCGATTGTTAGCAATAACCATGCCTCGGCAAGTCATCACCACACTCTTGGCGGTGCTGCGAGTGGGCTTGTTGCTGGACTGGGTGGTCTGACTACGGCTGTTTCTTCCGCCTCGTTGCTTACTGGGGGCGGAGGGCTCGGAGGGAGCGGTGGCGGTGGTTCTGGAGCTACTAGTGTTCTTGGAGGAGGATCTGCGTTTGGTTCAGGACCGTCTTCAGGATCGAATATCTCGCAGCCGAGATCGTCACTCCCTTCGTTGACATCGCAGGCAAAGAAGGATGTTATGCAGCGCGCAGCCATGCTTGCTGCTATGCAACAGAACGGAGGCGCAAAGATCTTGGGAGCCCATAGGGTTGGGCGACGTCAAGATCGCCCTAATCGCAAAATCCGCTTTGGCGATTATCACAAGATCTGTGAAATCGAGTATGGCTTTGACCAGGGCAAGGTAAATCCTTTTTGCCTTAGTGGACTTTGGTTACTCTGTTATTCGCTAATGTGAATGAGACGATTAAGCTTACCTCTGTTTATTATATATAGCCTTTGGTGGCAAACGGCAGGACTCTGGTGCATTCGACTGTCGTCCTCAGGATATGTGGCGACGAAGAACGAGAAGAGCAGGTATGGACTATGAGACTTATGTGTTCTATTAGATTTTGACTCTTATGTTTCGTTTACAACTCCTAACTCAAAGCAACCTTGATTACAGCTATATCTATTCTCAGATGTCCTGGTTACTGGAACCAAGATTAGGAAGGAGAAACCCAAGTCGGAGAAGAGTGCCAATGAAGTACCCGCCAACGTTGCCACAGCCGAGGAAGTTGAAAAAGCAGAAGATGTCTCTGCAGATGATCGACAACAAGGTCTGGCAGCAACAGTGGAGGAGTCTAAAGTGGAAATGGTGGCGATAGGACCTGAGGTTAAGGCGGAGATGATCACGGTCGAAGTCTCTATCAAGGAGACGCTACTGGACAACCCGTACGCTGGACACCTAGAAAACCAACAAATCTCGCGATTGACTCAAGTTCAAGCTGACGTTGTTGAAGGAGATGGTAAGTTAACAAGGAAGGATTTATCGCCGGTATATATGCAACATTTATATTGAGCTTAACACGACCAATGTCCTGTATGTATGTGAATAGAGCGGCCAATGTTGAAGGTCTCGATGCCTCAGTCGACATCGCTCCTCATATTTGAATCAACGGCCACTCGGGACATCTTCAAGTCACTCCTCACCGAGACCACCTACGCCCACAAGCACTACCTCCTCTCCCAGTCAAAGTACCTGGCTGACCTTAAAAAGTTCAAGCGCCACTCAGCCTTCTCCTTTGACACTTCCTTCCTCAAGACCTGGGGTATCCCTGGAGGTCTCAACCTGGGATCTCTCAAACCTGCAGGCGGAAGTGGCGGCCATGGGGTTATTGGACCCAACACGTTCACTAGCTCACCCGTTACTTCGCCCGGAGGAAGCGCCTTTGACCCTTACCAGCATCAGCAGCACTTGAACCGTCCGCAGTCCATGGCTGGAAGCCTATTCGGGTTTGCTCTCAATGGTGGGCCATTCCAGCCGTTCTCGGGCCACAGTAAGGAGAGTTCTTATGCGACACTGCGGGGTGCTAATGCGGCCCATGCGCTGCAGTACCACCATCAACAACAGCAGATGTTGCAGCAGCAGTTGCAGAATCGACTGTCGATGTCTTCGCTTGCTTCTGGGCGGGCTGGTGGAATGGACAGGACCTCGTCCGGATCAACGTTTGATGCGCTGTGGTTCATGAAGGGCGGTGAGACGGTCAAAAATAGTCGCAGGAGTGTCGTACATGCTGCTGCTGAGAATGAGAGGGACAAACCTGCAGAGGAGGACCTGTCAGCGAACGTGGTATCAGGCGAACCAACCACGACTGCAACTCAGCCGTCATCTTCGTCCTCCACTGGGTCTCCTTCTTTGACAGTTAACACTGGTCTGGCGGCGGCAACAGCGGGTTCTTCGTCGGTACCATCTCACCCTCCACTCTCGACCTCATCAAGCTTCAACTCGATCGCGACCCTGCGCAACGGAGCCGGTTGGGTCCGAGACGAGGATGCGACTTACTGTATGGTCTGCACTACGACCAAGTTCGGAGTCCTCATCCGAAAGCACCACTGTCGTCTATGCGGTCGTGTGATCTGCTGGAAGTGCTGTCAGATGAAAGACGCTGTCCTTCTAAACAACGAACAAGGTTTCTCTCCTACCGAGGCCGCCGCATTGTCCCAGGATTTCCGAAAGCCGATCCGTGTTTGTCTCGATTGTATTGAACAGAACGCCGCTGCCTCGCAGGAAGGGAACAACAACCAGACGTCACAACCGTCTTCGCCTCAACAGCAGTCGAGCTCGTTCCCGCTCCAGGGTGTGCTGGGCAAGTTGATGAGTTCTACGATGACTAGTAGTCCTCAGATTGTGGCTTCGCCTACTAATGCGACTGGTAGCAGTACGTTTGCCATGCCTCAGATGGCCTCGACTCAGGCACCCCCCCAACAGCGCGGGCAAGGGTCGACACCATCGTCGCACTATCCCCGGATAATGAGCTACGGTCGGAATGGTAACCCTTATCCGCACCACCACCGCGCCTCTCTTTACCGGATTGATGTCGAGCGTGTCGGCGAGGAAGACGAGGAGGAGGAGGAGGACGAGGACGAGGAGGAGGACGAGGAGGAAGAGGAACAGGAGGTTGCAGAGTTGCTACAGAAAGCCGATGAAGCCCTAGAGTCTCTCGCCTTACCCCAGCCAGAGCCCAGCTCACAAGAGGACCCAGCAACCGCCGACTCGGACACCAACAATCTGACAGTCAAAGACGACAGCAACACGATCATCAAATCCCGCCATGGATCCGTCCGTCTCAAGGACCTGGACCCGGCAGACATTAACGAGGAAGAGGTCCAGAACCAGATCATGAACCTCGAGTCTGAAGTCGAGAGCTTGTTGATCCAGAGTGCCGCCGCGCCGTTGATGTTTGCGAGGGCTGAAGGCGGTAGCGGTCACAGCCGTCACCAACGCGAAGGAGGCACTGGTGCCGGGAAGACGCGTGTAATCCGTGGAATTCCCAAGGAGATGATGTTACAGTATGGGGGTGGTGGTGATGGTGAGGAGGAGGATGGTCAGGACGAGGAGGATGAGGAGGTTAGTATGGAGGAATTGTTGGCCCAGCAGGACGAGCAATTGAAGCGAATCCTGTCTTAATGTGCTCTTCCTTTGATATTTTTTTTCTTGGAGGATCTTTCCTTCAACCTACGACATTATGATTTTCTTCCCCCCTCTTTTTTGCCATGTTAATTTGTCCCAACTTCCAAAAGCACAAATACAATACAATCAATCTTTCATGAACTGCATGCAAAAGCTAATGAGCGTTTCTTTGAAGGTTTGCCATTTTTTTTATTCGTTTATTATTTTCTGTGAGGTTCATAATGCTAGCTTTCAATAGATACGGTTTGAGAGAACGTTGGGTATGCGGAAAGGTTGGTATAGAGGTAAAAGAGGGAAGGAATGGCGTCTGTCCTTTGGCGAACGGTATCAGGGTGGTGGGGTGTTCCGGTCTTCCTGGTTTACTTGCCTTTCTTGATCAGCCATTGAAGCGTAATATCGATATTGACCTGATTCTTGGCCGAGATCGAATAGCATGACACCTCGCGACTCGCAATATGCTTCAAGTTCCTGTTCATATTTGATATTCCCGACAAAAAACAAAAACGAAGGATACCAAGTGGTTAGCAAATAATGACCACTTGACTGCCTGACACTTGAACAATCCCAAATGTAACAAACGACAACAAGACTCTTACATGACTTCGATGATCTGGTCGACGGTAAGCGCTCCTGGCAAATCGTTCTTGTTGCCTAGGACGAGGACAGGAATACTCGCCAGTTGAGGTTTATCCAGTAAGTTTCTCAGCTCTGTCCTTGCCGCGTCCAGCTTGTCATGGTCTGCCGCGTCAATCACAAAACTACACGTTTCCAAAAGCGCGAAAAGAAAATTAGTGGGTGATTCTTGATCCTCAGAAGAGCCTGCTTCTCATCGCATAGCATAACAGCGTTGGGCAAAAGCATGACATACACTATAGCATTGACGCCACGACAGTATCGCTCCCACATGCTCCTGAACCGAGGCTGGCCTCCAATATCCCACAGCTTCATGGTGACGTTGCCCTTGGTCACCTTGCGCATGTTGAATCCGACTGTTGGGATCATGTCCTCCGAGAATTGGCCCGACTAAACAACATAAATGGAGGATTGATACACAGAAAAAAAAACACGAGGTCAGATGCTAGCAGGTAGCGAAAACGTGGCAAGTTCTTCGACACTCTTGTTCTCTAGTCCTTCGCCGTCTTGGCAAGTAGGGCAAGGAAGAATTCAAATCCTACGTCCTTGATTTTTTTTGCCCTGTCCTTGTCCTGCCCTGCTCTGTCCTGTGGTCACAAAAAAAATACAGGGTGTATATTTCTGGAAAAAAGGGGGAGAGTGTTTGAACAACAGCAATAATAACAACATGGCACAACAACAAACAAAATATCGTCATGATCACGAGTCCGTCCTATCCATGGCTGCCTTGTCATTTCTTCTTAACCACCCACATCCCTTCAGCCAGGAGAAGATGTTGATGTGTCGTGAAGTGTCATTCTTGGCGAGTGTTCTTGGTCGTAAAATATGTACTGCTACTTTGCCCGAGTCGCTCCATGCCTCCATGCTTCCACACCTCCATGTTTCCGTGGGCTCTTTCTTTAGTATCGATAAATATCAAGATAAGAGCAAGAAAAAAATATCGTCGTAGTCTTGTTATGCTGACCAATCTATCGCTCCTTGCTTGGTCGAAGTGGCGAAGAAGAACGGTAAAGTCGTCCTGTCCTTTTGCATTTGCAAAAGGAGAAAAGAAAGGTATGTCGAGCGGCTCCATAGCTGAGTGCTGTCGGTTGTCGACAAGTCCTCCTGAGTAGTTGTCGAATTGTTCATTCCTATTCCCATTCAAACGATGGTAGCGAGTTGAAAAAGGTTTTCGAGAGGGAGAAAAAAAATGACTTACAGCAATGACATTCACGAGGGTGGTCTTCCCGCTGTTCTGGAGTCCAACAAGTGTTAACTCCATCTCGGTCTAATGATAAGAAGAGCAGGAAAGGCCATGAGGTGTAAGCTTTTCTTCTTTTTTCTTTTTTGAATGGCGAATGAATTCATTTTTGTTGCTGGTGGGAGTGCGAGGTGGTACCTTGAAGAAGAGACTCCGGAGCCAGTCAAGTACCGCCTGGATGATAGACGACATGGTTTGCTGTTGTGTTTGTCGGTGTTGTCGTTGCTGCGTTGTTTGTTGTTGTCGCTTGGTTGAAGGAAAAAAAAAAAAAAAGAAAAGAAAGAGACGAAAATGGGGGAATAAAGAAGAGCACGACGAGAGGGGAAGAGGGTGTGAAAAGAGGAAGGGTGTCAAAGGGGTGAGGAGAGCGATTTTATTTTATTTTTTTCTTCGCCGACAGACGTTCTACCCTTGTCCCATGGTCACACCTGTCCCTCCCTTCCTCGTCCATGGTATGATCCTGTACACGCGTTTAATCTCACGAACATGTCGTCTGCTATCCCATCCATGAAGCAAAGAGAGTCTATATACAAACACCGACATCGACGATGAGTACCCTAATGGTGACCGACAGTTACACGGGCGATCCTGACCAAGTAAACCAAGAGAAGGCTGATGGCAAAAGACCCTCCTGCTGTAAGCCACCCCTGGCAAGACTAGGGTTTGATTTCTTCGCCGCCACAAAATGCTACGCGTCAAGTCTGTCATCGTCGTGGTTTGATAGACTCTTCCATTTTATTTTGGTGGCGCGGCCCAGGGAGAAGGGCTGGGGTATGCTCTGGCAAGAGACGCGCTTTTGAAATCAACCAACTCCAGTTGGCAGTCGCGACAAGAAAAGAAAAAAGAGTCAAAGCACCCGAAAACGTGAATGGACATGAGAGACGGTGATGGATAACAAAAAGAAAAAGGTTCTTGTTTTTGGACTGAATGGGAATTCGTCAAAGAAAATAAGAAGCGAACGCAATCAGGAAAAGGGGACAGAATCAGAAGCGATTACGAAAATAAAAAAAATAAAATAAAAAAAAACGGAAGAAGGGAATTGGGCGAATGAGGCAAGGAAAGGAAGAAGCAAAAAGCCGAGACGCGGCACTGCGGACATGACAGGAAAAGGAGAGCAATGTGTTGTATTTCAGCCTGCAGGAGACAAACTGGGCGAATGGGAAGGCAATTATTGTTGTGCACACACCATGGCAATTGCCCAACACAATGTAACATCTCCACCACGGCAACACCAAACACCTCTGTGAGTCAAAGGGAAAATGCAAGAGAAGGAAGGAAAGGAATAAAAACAAGGAAGAACAAGCACAGGCTGTGTGCCATTGAAACAAACAGGAACTCAGTGCCGGCCAGATTTGCATGTCATTGCAACTAGCATTTCTTTGGCTCTGCTCATAACTTCGTGCACCAATGGAGGTAACACAAGACTTCATTGTTGAAGAAATTGCTCAGGAACCACGGGTCCACCACCCAAACACATGTATTCATTTTCAAGTCTCCTATCGGCAGCAGTCAGCACAACGTGAATAGAGAGTATTTCCTAGCTGGTTTTCCACTGTTGCTTCGCTTCCTCACACTCTCACTCCTTATTGAATACAAGTGTCCACTGATACTGCAGCCTGCACCTTTTTGAATTTTGATGGGGAAAAGGGGATAAAGGGTGGGGGAAAGTGAGAAGAGGAAGAGGCGTGGGGAGATGCCAAATTTGTCCGAATGACCCCTATTGCCCCGCCTTCTTCGATGGTCACAAGGTCTAAAGAGAAGTAAAAATACGAGAAAAAGGCAGCCTTTCTTTCAATATATCGTTCATACGTTCATTCATTCAACAAATGGTATTTGCCGCATATCATTGGAGAGGAAGTAATGAAAGAGCGAGAAAAAAGGAGTCGGTACTATTTTTTCACGGGGCGAGCACGATGAATGAATGGGCATACAGGAAAAGAGAGAGAAGAGAGAAAGCGCAATGGGCAGAAAGGAACCGATGATAGTAACACTTGGGTCGATGCACGCTGCATTGAGTTGAGAAGGAACAAAAGAAAAGACTGCAACTGTGTGGGATGCTGATCACCCATGTCTTTCGGTCTCAAATGGGTCTATTGGGCACATTATCATCCCGTTGCTGCAGTCATTCGTGCATCATCACCACTTCATTCCTTTCCGCTCCACTCAGCACCTCCATCCCAAGGTATAAAAGCCTCACTTGCAGTCAACTTTTCACTTTTTTCCTCTCTTCTTCTTCTTCTTCTTCTTCTTCTCTTCTTTTTCCTTTTCCCTCTTTTCCCTTTTCCACTTTGCCATTTGCCAGTCGCCCACTTCTCACTCATTCATTCACACATACAAAAAAACGCTTCCACACAATACCCACCCACCCGCCTCGTCTCAAGCCTTTGCCGGTCAAGAACCACTCCAGCCCCATCACGAATCAAGTCAGCCACTACTTTCAAGCCCGTCCTACCTTTCAAGCGAAATGTCGGAAGCCGTCCTCACCCAGATCCTCACCAGCCTCGCCGATCTCAGGGTAACTCAGCAGTTACTCGCCGACAAGGTAAGAAAACAATGGTTACTTTGGTCGTGGTGCGAAGGAATGCAATATCATGCTGTTTGTTTGGTTCTCGTAATGCTGCTATCTCGTTGGCCAGGCACCAAATATGCAGAAAACAGAAAAGACGTAACTGAGGGTAGTACACAAACAAAATAATGCGCCCCTTGTTCTCCCGTTCTCTAACCACCCCTTTTCAACAAAACTCGCTTCCAGGTTGACAAAATCCAGGCAGACACTGTCCTGTCCAAGGAGGACCATCTGCTCCGAAAGGTTGCCCACTACCACAACAGCCCAGGTATGTTTCTGAAAAAGTGAACTTGAGCGCTGGAGGAAGCTGGGAGCTTTGTTCTTGGAATGGCGGATTTGAAAAGGAAAAATGAGGAAAACAGGAGCACCTTCCAACCACTGCGGCGGCATATATGCAGCCTTGTAAAAATAAGGAAAGATAAGAGAAACAAAAGACCAGAGAGAACCGTGGCATTTTAGCATAATGTCATGGCGGTTTTGTTCACTCCTTTTATGAAATTGTTGTACCTATGCGTACAACTGCATGCCCCATACTTTTATCATCCCCTCTTCTCTTTTACCCCTTCCTGTCCCCTTTCCCTTTCTTCTGCTTTTTGTGACGGACTGCGCGCATAGCGGCTTTTTTTTGGGCGCAGACAGAGGCAGGTCGTCATGCTGACGACAGGGGAGGGCTGGTGCATTATGCTCTTCCTTTTTTCCCACCTTCCTTTGTTTGCTGAATTTGGCGTTTCCTTTATTTCTAACGATTTCTGTCTGTCTCTCTCCTTACCTCTGTCGCATGTAGGTCAATCAGACTCTGATGGCGATACCATTGTGTCCCCCACCTTTGCAAGTGAGCCAAGCAACGATGCCGCCGCCTCAGTCTACACTGACAAGCCTGTCATCACTAGTAAGTACTATCATGGACTGTCCTGTTCCAATTGGACTGTGAGCAAAAAAATAATCCCGCTGACCATTATTATCGTTGTTTCCTTCATTACAGCCTACCCCGGAGAGAAGGGTGTCAAGCCTTCGAAGTTGAACTGGGGCGAGGCTACCCCTCAGGCTCGTGGACCCATCGTTGTTTCCCGCCTTGCAAACTCCATTAATGTCCGGTAAGCACTAGCGGAAAAAGATGAATTGATTGATGGTGTTGCGATTGACCCTTGGTGTTGGTGATGGCATGACATTCAGAGTCCAGCTATCAGTGTGACTCAACAACAAGCTCGCTTTGTATGAAATAGCAATGCTATCGGTGCATATGGTGGTCCATACTCCATCTACCGGTCCCTCGCCGTCGCTATGGGTGATCTGCCTGCCAACGTAAGTATCATTCTGATGAACGCTGAGTATGGAAAAGAACGCGTTCTTATCTTTGTTCTTTTTGACACTGTGCCTTCATCTTATTCATTCGTACGTTCTTTTCGTTATATTTTTCAATCCCAGCACAAACCCAATTTCGAGCACACGCAGCCTCCAATCACCATCCACCAGCAGCCTCAATGGTCCGACCCCTCCAAGATCGTCTCCATGGACCCCTTTGGCCACCTCACCAGTCAGTACTACAAGGCCGAGATCGACAAGGGCCTCGACATCCGTCCCTCCATCGCCATCACCCGCGCACACATGATCGTCCCAGAGCTCCAGGCAGAGGTCAACAGCGGCGCTCTCAAGGTCGACGGCAAGGTTATGGTCAACGAAGCAGGAGAGCTTAACGTCCACAAGGCTGCTGTCGACCCTGTCTGGTATCTCCCCGGTGTCGCCGCACGCTTGAATGTCGAGGAGGATCTCTTGCGTCGTGCACTCTTGTAAGTCTACTTTTTAACGTGTTTTTGTGGGGCTATGACGTCATTGGATGGGTGTGATAAGTTACTACTCCTTCCGTGCAGAATTACTAACGAGTGGCGTTCTTGATGGTTGTATGTTGTTCGTTTCTTTATCATCTTAGTGAGAATACTGGAGGTATGTACCCCGAGCTCATCACCCGACCTGACCTCAAGGTCTTCTTACCACCCATCGGTGGTTTGACGTGTTACATCTTTGGAAATCACGAGCTACTTTCGGATCCCAAGACCCGTGTGACAGTTCGTGTCCACGACGAGTGCAATGGCTCTGACGTCTTTGGTTCCGACATCTGCACTTGCCGACCCTACCTCGTCTACGGCATGAAGGAATGTATCAAGGAGGCCCAGAACGGCGGCGTTGGTCTCATCGTCTACTGTAAGTTTCTGAAGATGCTTTTGTCTCACACCTTTTCGGATGTATACCTTGCTTCTCTTTCTTTACCGCCCTGACAAGCTGACGCTAACTTCTTTTGTACATGTACTTTGTTATTCTTTTGCATTGTCAATCGTTTTTAGTCCGCAAAGAAGGTCGTGCTTTGGGAGAGGTCACAAAGTACCTGGTCTACAATGCCCGCAAGCGAGGAGGAGATTCCGCCGCAAGGTACTTCGAGAGAACCGAGAACGTCGCAGGAGTCAAGGATATGCGTTTCCAGGCACTCATGCCCGATGTTCTCCACTGGCTCGGAGTCACCAAGATTGACCGCTTCATGTCGATGTCGAACATGAAGCACGACGCGATCATTGATGCTGGCATCAAGGTATGCTCTTTCTTCTTGATCTTCTTTTTCGTCTCCCTTGTTCCATTTCTCCACCAGCGATGATTATGAGTGTCGCATGGTTGCTTGTTGCTGCAGTCGAGAGCTAAAATTAATCATTGAGCTTCTTTTTCAATGTTTGCCGCCAAAAAATAGATCTTGGAGCGTGTTCCCATTCCTGACGACTTGATCCCCCCAGATTCCAAGGTTGAGATGGACGCCAAGATCGCTGCCGGCTACTTTACGACCGGACACATTCCCGACGCCGAGGAGCTGTGCCGCACAGTTGGTCGTGGCTGGGAGGAGTTCCAAGAGTAACAAAATGGAGCGGATAGACAGCAGGCAGTGGACATTTGGAAAAGGAGTCTGAGAGTCTTTTGAGTCCCTTGTCTGTTTACTTGTCTGGTCGATGTCGTCCTTTTGTTGCTGGTACTTAATGTCTATGAGGCGATGGATAAAGGAGATGGTTGCGTGGTAGAGTCTGGACGTAATACTAGATTTAGTTTGTAAAGTAGTCGTTGTTGTTTTGCTAGCCTGTTACTTTTTTGGGGTTTCTTTTCTTTTGCGCTCGTGCCTTTTTTTTTCTCTCATTGTACTTTTTTTCTTGATACCTTTCAGAAATACAATGAGTGTCTTTTTTGAACAATAATCTCATCCGCCCCGTCCTCTAATCTATAATACGGGTTTCCGTTCATCGCAAACAAGCGCCCATCACCTTGTTCGAGGACACCGTACCGATTCGGTACACCAAGAGAAAATGAGCGATGGAGCCCCTCTCCATCTCTCTCTGACTTGTTGTTGTGTGGCGGATCTTCTCTGCGCGTGTGTGCTTGTCTATTTCCCCTCCCCCCTGGTAAGAATTGTTTTGACAGCATATTTGTTTTCTCTCATTCTTTTTAACTTGACTCTTGTCAAAGACATAAAAAAATATCTATCTCTCCTGTTTTAAGGACCAAACACATCGATCCATCCATCTGTCTGGATTGTTGAATCTCTCGTGCCTACAACATCTTGCTTTTTCTTATGTGGGTTTTTTTCCTTGTTGTCGCCGTTGTTTTCTTGTTTGATCGTTGATCGTTCTTGCAGAATTGTTTGAGACTGCTGGACCTTACAAAGTGCATCCTGTTTTTTATTGTCAAACTTACAGTGTGAACGCAACGAC
This sequence comes from Linnemannia hyalina, assembly GCA_019671135.1. Classification (NCBI taxonomy): domain Eukaryota; kingdom Fungi; phylum Mortierellomycota; class Mortierellomycetes; order Mortierellales; family Mortierellaceae; genus Linnemannia; species Linnemannia hyalina. The sequence continues at coordinate 787,659 of JAHRHY010000001.1, forward strand.
CTTTAGGAGAAGTGTTGAGTAATTTTTTGATGGTCATGGTGGAGCGAGTTTGAAGGTAATATGACGGCCATCTAATGTGGGTGGAGGATGGAACGGGAACGGCGACCCATAGGCCAGTAGGATTTTTATTTTTGGTGAATGTACGATCATCTGAGATAATCATTTGGCGAGAGTAGGGAGACATGGCGTGGGACCACTTGGAGAGAGGGCAGCATGATTGTGCATGACATACTAGAGTGAGAAGAGTATCGCAAAGAAGAGCACGAAGCATCGCGCCCAATGGGTCATTTGCACGCTCTCGTTGTGCCATGCTTTATTCGTCCATGTGCATGGTACTATCGCTACGCCTACTGTAGTCCACACCATGATATTCTATACTCCTGTATGATTCCTGTAGTAGATGCTTTTGGCGTTTTTATGGTACCAACGATTTGTCGTTCAATCGATAACTTTGTTAACATCTAAAGTGTTTGGATACCTTTTCTTCTTCTTTGCTTTATGGTTGCCTCTTTGTCTCTTCTGTCCCTTCTATCTCCTTTGTCTCCTCTGCAAGTCGTTGTCGCACCAAACTGGGGTCACTGATGCATTAAGAAACAATTGACCAATTGAACGGGTGACAAACAACAAGCAAGGAAACAAAAAGAATAAAGAGAGATCCTTTCTCTCACCCCTGGACGTATTCTTTTTTTTTTCGCCGTACTCAAGGTACGCTTTTGCTCACCATCCTTCACCCATTCACTCCGTCCCCTTTCCATGTCCTGTCCCACCTTGGACTCAGCAGCCCAACAAAACAGTAAAAAGCCTAAGAGCACACCCTCGCCTTTTTCTTTTTCTTTTGCCACTTTTTTCTCATTATCCTTTCTCTCTCACACACACTCCTCTCTGCCATTCTTCAATTGCAAAAAAACATCTCGCGCAACCTCCACTGGTGCCTCTATGAGCTTTCACGCGGTCTTTATCGAATCATCTACTTCTTACGCCCCCCTTCTCCTCTCCTTTTTTCCATCTCTTGGTTCTCTCCTCCAGGAATTCTAAAGCATCGCGACTATTGCATAATCCTTTCATATCAGTACTGCCAACCCACCTTCAGCACCATTATAGTCACCTCTGTTTTCAGTGCTATTCCCTGTAGTTTATTTCCTGTGCACATCCTTCTTTCTTCTCCTCGGCATCAAATCATCTTTCAATTGCCCCTAGCAGCACCATTGCAGTATCAAGGACTTCACCATTGCCCATTTCGACTATTAAAGACGGCAACCCCCACTTTCCCGTCTCCTCTAAATCACCTCAGAACCGCTCGCCACTCTTGCCGCAAACCCAAAACACGACCACTGTCAGACCAGCCCTGATCACCCTCCTAATAGAGCCCTCTCCACCTTCGACACCCCATTTCAACTCATTAAGCCCACCCTCTTTGCCAAAAGATCTTGCCATGGCCGATACTCTTGATCCAGTTCACATACAGTCACAGAGTCAAGGCCTTGTCGATCTTTCAAAACGACACTCAAGAGGACCCCCCTCTCAGCTTCAACTACACCAACCACAACAACTCCCACACCGCCATCAATCACTTCCCTACTCACCACCGCCAACGGCAACATCACTTTCCTTCCCTTTCACTACAGAGTCCGAAGGCATTTCCTCAAATACCACAACAGAAGGACAGCCACCAGTCACCTACATGGCTAGCCTCATTGCCCACCAGCTGCTCCAAGTTGGTGCCAGCATGTTTGGTAGACAGGCAGATGCTAACTGTGTCCTCAAAGTGGGGAACGACCGATATTTTGTTCACGTCCAAATGCTGGCTGTAAGTGCACGCATGGGGTCACCACTTGTCCCCTTCTTGTCTTGTGTTGTTTGCTTACTGTTTTATTCCTCCATACTGCGCCTGTATCAAGAGTTCATTCAACTCCCAATGCGTCTATCGGGCTTTTATCCCCCTTCGGCGGCATTTATCTTTCTAACCTGACGCATTTGTGTTCTCATCACACAAGTTTTTCTTGAGATCCAACGTGTGCCTGTTTGTTTATTTTGTTTACATGATTATTTATGTTATGATGGATGGTGGGTTGGTTGGTTAGTTGGGCTTTGTTTGTTTGTGTCATTTGCTCTTGGCTCTTCTCTTCTATTGTTTCCCCACCATCCCTTTCCCTTTCTTCATTCGCCCATGTACCATGCAGACACAGAAATCTGCATGCTGCCGCATCAACGCCCAAAAATTTCAAATGTGAACATGGTCGCCTTTCGCTTTTGTTTGAAGCATCATCCGTGCTCTAATAATATTTGAGAAGGACAGGGCGCAGAGAGGGAAGTATAGGAGAGAGGACGAAGCTCTATTGTTTAGCCTCTTCGCGTTCCGTATATGGACACCCATTCAAACTCAGGGAGAAGGATAAAGAAGACAAGAGGGAGAGAGAGAGAGAGAGAGAGAGAGAGAGAGAGAGAGAAAGAGATGCTACTGCGTCCTTGTTGTTGTTGCTAGTTTTTTTTTGGTGTATCGATTGATGGTGTTGCATGCAACTAACAATTGCAACCATCTATCTCTCTATCCTCTCTCTCATACACCATGCATGCTTTTTCTTTCCGTGCGTTTTATGTGATTCGTTGTTACCGCAATAGTCAAGATCGCCAACATTCAGACGCATCTTTGATGAGATGATTCTCGAAGACGCCTGGGGAGAGTCTTTTGATGCAGACATCTCCAGCGAAGGAGTAAGCTGCGGTCAATTGGACGAGGACGACGAACTGGTCAGCTACAACAGCGATTATGGTTACCAGGACTCTGTCAACATGTCCGGTGAGGACCGTGGACCCGAGTCAGATGACGACGAGAGCATGGGGGACGATAGCAGCGTTTCTTCATGGAACCAAGGCCAACGACGTCGTCGTCGCTTTCGTCGTGTACGGTCAGGATCCGAAGATCCATCGGCATTGGTAAATGCATTCCCGTATCAGTTGGGTCCCATGGGCTCGGCAAGGACGGATCAGCCATCTCCACTCTCATCACCACAGGTGGAAAGGGCAGTCGACTTGAGTATGGAACGATTGAATGTCCGAGTTCATCAACTGCGTATTCAAGACGAATCGGACCATGATCATGAAGTGAGGAGGAGGGGAACAGTGAGATCGAGTCCAGGACTCGTGAGCGTAGGGGGAAAGGGAGTAGAGAAGGGAGATGAAGATAGAGCAGACGACGAGGGCGCAGAGGCATTATCGGATGACAGAGAAGATGGTAAAAGCATCAGCAGTGTAGGCACAGATGGCGGCTTACCTGAGCTCGTTGTCGCCTTTGCTGATCCGGAAGGCAGCCACTTCAAGGAACTATTGTATTGGGTGAGTCTATTCTAACACACACGCTCTTTTTAATCCGACAAAAATAATTGATAACAGAGAGAGCAACCACTATGTGAGGGAGAGAGAGTCGACCTTTAACCCTGTTAATATCCCTCCTCTGTTTTGCTTGCTCTCTACAAATAGCTCTACACGGGAGACGGCAATCGGTGGATTCGATTTTTCACGCCCGAGAACTATGGTTCGATCCTGCAGAACATCCTTCACCTGAACATTGTGACGAGAGAGGTACTCGAGATCTGTATTGTGTTTGAGGCCAGAACGCCACCAGAGCTCGGCCTCAGGGGGATGGCTCTCTCTGTCCTCTGTGGACCTTCGTCCAATTCGTTGTCGCAGCCCGATTCGAATGCGAACACAGATGCAGCATTCACCGCAGAGGCAGAGACAGACATCAGCCCAACATAATACATAATACGAAACGAGAGATGGAAGGAAGAATAACATATACATCCAACATATTACATCCCTATGCCATGTTTTAAAATAATATTGAAGGAAATAAACGGAGGACAGGTTGCTAAACATCGAATCAATGTCTTTCATGACGACGTTGTTGAGGTGTAGTTTGTGGGTATGCACCGTCCATCCCATCGTCTTTCCGCCTTAGTTTTTTTTTTTGGTGAGGGGCAAACCTATCCTCCAGCTCCCCCATTCATCTGGCTCTCTCATTCATCCAGCTCATCTCGCTGTTGTTTTTTGAGTTTTCGTTTTGGGAATGTGCCCAAAAGGCTTTCAAAGAAAACGAAAAAAGAGGTGTTGTGATTTTGAGGAATTGAACCGTGCACAGCTGGTCCTCCCACCTCATCCTTATCATTTTCCCTTCTGACTATGCATTACATGTAAAAAATGCATGCATGAACAGACACCAAAAAAAGAGCCTTTCCTCTGCTATTGTTAAGTCTTTTGTTGACAATGCTGGTTTTTTTTGTTCCTGTCGTCATTTTGGTGTTGGTGTCTTTGTGAGCTCACAACCCTAATTATTGTCCTTGTCGATGTTGACGCTGATGCTGATTTGGGTTATGTTCACTGTGCGTGAACGCAGAAGCAAAACAAGACTAGTAAAAAAGAATAGACGAGAACAAAGCAGCGGAAAACGAAGGTTGAAAAAAAGCATCAAGCGGTTCTAGAACTGTATCGACTCTGCCTATTCTTTGTGGGGGGGGGGGGGGGGGTTTGGTGAGATGATGGGCATTCATGTATTCATATTGTGTTTGCATGTGTTGCGTTCGTTTGTGCCTGAATCGGCACTAACCTTTAACTTATGATTTCACTTATTGTTACTACTGTAACAAAAGTAAAAAAAGTCTATTGTAGTCTATGAAATGGTGGTATTCTATGCAATGGCGGTATTCTATGCAATGGTGGTATTAGCCCCACTCTGAACTACCATCCGATCAAGGTACACCGTCTTCAGATCCTCTTCCCTCACAATCCGACGCGCCAAGCCCAGCCACTCCGAGACACCCAAGTTCTTGAGCCCATAATCTTCACGGGTCCGGTACTCGATCTCGTATGTGGGAGGCGTATTAGGGTGTTTGTTGGCGTGTGTGAGGTTACACCAGTACTGGGTGAATTCCTGAGGGAAGCCGAATGTGGTGGAAGGGGCTGGGCTGGGGCGTCGATGGTGGTGGTACTGTTCCTCGGCATCATCGTCTTCGTTATCTTGAGTATCACCGTCGGCGTTGTCGAGCTGGTAGGAGAAAACACGTAAAGTGGGGTTATAGGTTGGAACGACAGAGGGCGACACCAAGACGATCGCATAATCCTTGAGTTGAGCACGTTCGGGGACAGTATCGTACTGCATCCAGAGATACTCCAGGTACGTGCTAAGACCCTGCGCGTGAAACGTGACATTCTTATCGACCTGTGCTCCCCCCACAAGACCACGTTCTGGAGGAGACCCCTCCTCACCTCCCTTGTTGCCACCATTCGAGAGCAAGAAGAAGTGGTCGATGTTGGCATGGCCAAAGAGATGACCAACAATGACATCCTGATAGGCGAGCGCGATCTTGGTGTACCGTGAGTAGCAAGTGGGCGAATACGACTTCTTCTCTGGTGGGACATGTCCTGTCAGGTATGCGACCATCTTGCGTGTCCGAAGCTTGTCCAACTCAGTCTCCAACCAATCCATCTGTTCCGTGCCCGGTTCCTCCTCCTCCTTGCACCCATCGACAGCGGCATTGTGGATGTAGAAATAGAGAGTGTTGAGACTGACGACGGTGATCTTATCAGCAACGGCCTCGACAGAGTAATATCCACCACGAGCAAAAGTCTTGGCCATGGACTCGGGAATGAACTCTGTCCAGATAGTAGCAAAGTACTGGAGGATGGGGTTGGGACCCTGATGGAGGATGTTGTGGGGGTAGACATCGTTGTTGCCGATGGAGGGGATGATGGGGATGGGTCGACCGTCTGGACCGGGAGGGAAGGTCTTAAGGACCTTGTTGGCTATGATTTTGTTGAGGGCGTTGATTTCATCCTGGGTGCGCGGGTGGGTGTTGTCAGAGTCGTGCCTTAAAATACGATTCAGGGACACCAAGACGGGAGAGAGATATTAGATTTTTGATCAAATCACTGATCATATCAACCCATTCATCCTTGCCGATGGTGTTCCTGTGGACCTTTCTTTACCTGGCGTTGTCTCCAGTCCAGACAACAAAGTCAACCGAGTCCACAACGTTCTTGTCAATCCAGTCAAAGGTGGCATCGACCAGACCCAGGGGGCTGTCACAGATTGTATTCGGGGCTCCATACCGACCACCAATCGTGGTATTGACTGGGACAGGAGACGACGACGACGACGAGCGAGGGTGCAAAAAGCCTGACCGGAGAATATTGCCGCTTGATGTTTTGTCGTTATGGTCTCCAAGAGGAAGGCGGCGAACTAGTCCATGGTGTCGAGTGAATCGTTTCTGTTTACTCGCATTATCGTCATCATGAACATCAATATCCTCGCCGACGATAGTGTGACAAGAGGTCCAGACTGCAGCTCCCTCCAGATAATGTTCGTCAGGGTGGAGGTCGGTCATTTGAAGAAACCGACCCTTCAACTCTGCCCGTTCCAGCGACGGAACTGAGGATGGGGCTGCATGAGAGGTTGTTGCCAGGAGGGTGGTACATGCGATTGTTGAGCAGATGAGAAGAACAGCCGGACTCCATGGTCGTCTGCATGACGAAACCGTTGGGTTCTTGTGAATGTGCATTTTTTTTAAGCTAGAAAAAAAATGTAAAAAGAAGGAAGGAAGAGGACGTGGGAGAATGGCGGAGAGGAGGGAGTGAGGCGAAAAAGAATGACGAGAAGTAGGAAAAAGAAAAGCGAGACGAGGAGATGGTGCCTTTTTGTAGGAGGGAAAACAAGTCGGGAAAATAAGTCCGAGGGTCTGGACGCGGTTAAGCATGCAAAGCAGGGCCAATTGGACAAAAATACCGCGAGAAAAAACGCTCATACTTTGTTCCTAGATCGGAATACCCTCACTGTTGTATGTCGAATTGACGATCCGCTCTTTGGCCCTACATTGTAAAGAGAGCATGAGAATAACACCATATCTGTAGCCCTTCCCCTTTCTGTTCTTTTGTGCGCGCTTCGTTGCTCCAGTTGGTATCATTCTGGGTCACCCACTATGTCAATTGCACGCCACCTCATTGTTATCGAGAGTTCAGAACCAATAACTGTTGCACTCCAGGTCTATCGAATGACGCGTGCGCTATAACTACCACCATAAACTTGCAGGAGATCCTTGAGTAGGCACCAGGTTGAACCTATGGTCCTATGGTTCTGTACGTGGAGCCGATTCGATTCGATTGGTTGGTGTGAGCGAATCAGTCACAAACGCGTCACGGGGTCCAGAGAGTCGTGTCCATTCTCTCTTTGCCCAAGCTTGCTCAGTCTTTGCTTTACTTTCTCACATCCACTACATTCAACCCCTTCCTCCCTTCGACACTTCTCCCTTCCTACAGCTCACACTCGCACCGACAAAAAGGGCGATTAAGGTCAACAGCGAAACCCACACACACCTCCTCGCATCGACATTCAGGCTCTCAAAAGACACCGCCCGCTCTCTCTGCACAGTCTCTTCACATTCACATTCAAGTTGACATGGAGTCGTTTATCAAGGACTACGACAAGATCATAAAGAAGCAGCGGACCTTGGAGACGAACGACCCGCTTGACCGCCTGATAGCCGTCGTCAACGAGGCCAAAGAAAAGATCCGGGCAGGTGTGTTCTTACGAGCTGTGTCCTTTTTCTGTGTAGCAAGGGGTTTTATTTGAAGCGTTGTTTTGGAACCAAAAGGCACGCAGGGTTACATGCAGAGCCTCGAGTTAACACGAACTGTCTATACGCCTCTTATGAGCATAGACCCAAGTTCTGTCACATCATCTCTCGCCGTACTCGGAAAGTCAATCAAAATGGTCTCTAATGGCATCTCAGAGGAGCAGAAGGAAATCCAGAGCTCGCTCTCAAAGTACTCCAAGGCAATCGACAAGGTATGTTCTGACACACAAATAAGTTGGAAAGGGGAGAACAGAAAGAACTGGCAAAGGATACAAAGAGGGAGAAGGAGAACCATGGTTGCACCACCATGAAGATGTTCGTGCGTATTATTTGCTGTCTGTTCTTGTGTTAGGTGTACGTGCTTTTTTTTGTTCTTTGCTTTTAGCAATCCTGACCCCCTTTTATTTCCCGTCGTGCGTTTGACACATCACACTTCGTTTCTGGGGTTTGGTTCGGGACGCTGACATAGAAATTTACAGCAGACATGATGGCAGCCATCAACCCACATGCATTCGACAACAAGGAAAATATCCTCAGGAGTACGATAGCTATGCACTTTATCCGTCAGGGTAACTTTGAAATTGGAGACACATTCGCCAGGGTAAGAAGCATTGACTCGATGTTGAGTATCTGCTTAGTTGCTCTGTCACCTTTGATATTTATGCGTTTTCTACTATTTACAGAAACTGACCATGTTCTGTTGAAATCCTCCATTAGGAGACCGGCTTGACAGTACCGGACTCGATGCGACACCAATTCATGGAGATGTTTGATATTGTCGCGGCACTCAAAGAGGATAACCTGGAACCAGCATTACAGTGAGTGTCCACCAACACTAAGACTTCTTTGGGTCGTCAAAAGTGGCATTCGCTGTCGGAGCTCCAATTGACGTCTTTTTTTTTTGTGAATGGATCGAAATCTAGATGGGCAACGCGGCACAGGAGCGGTCTGGAGAAACGGTCAAGCACACTCGAGTTCAAGCTTCATCGCCAGAGATACATGCAGCTGTTGATGGGTCGCCAGGTTCAAGAAGCCATTGCCTACGCTCGCAAGAACTTCGCATATTTTGGGACTCGTCATACACAAGGTACTTATTTCCTACAATTGGAGTTTCAATGAGCCTAGAAGTAAACACTTTCACAAGCTTCGCACTGACTGTAGTAAACGTATCCGTTGGCCATTAGAAATCTTCCGACTCATGGGTAGTATCATTTACATGGATCACATCAAGACATCGCCGTACGCAAATCTAATAGCCGCAAACGCCAACGCTGACATTCAGCACATGTTCACTCGCGACTTTTGCAGTCTGATTGGTCTGTCCTGCGACAGTCCACTCTACGTCAGGTGGGTCCCTTAATGACTCGTAAAATCCACTGTATCATACTATCAATGCACGCACTAACACGCGTCCGCTTCAATACTCTCTACAGTGTCACTGTGGGAACCCAAGCCATGCCAACAATGATCAAGATGGCGAGCATCATGAAGGCCAAAAAGACCGAATGGAGTCAGCAGCAAGAGTTGCCGGTATGTCAAACTGCCCTGTGTGAAGCTCCAATCCATGTATGTTCCCGTCAAATATATATGTTCCTGTATTGACGTTGCATTCCTCATTTGCTTTGAAAAAAAAATAGGTGGAGATCAATTTGACGGACGACACTAAGTTCCATTCGATCTTTGCTTGTCCTGTCTCAAAGGAACAGGCAACAGAGGAGAATCCGCCAATGATGATGGGATGTGGACACGTTATCTGCAAAGAGAGTTTGCAGAAGCTTTGCCGTGGATCCAGCAAGTACGTGTTTCTTATGCAATTTGAGCCAGGATTGCATTGTATAGTATGAGCTATGAGTTTTATCCGACCTAACCTGACTTTCTTTTTCTTCTGCTTGTTGTATGATAGTCTTCGGTTCAAGTGTCCGTATTGCCCTCAAGAGTCGATGGCCTCGCAGGCCAAGAACGTCTACTTCTAGACGTTGCGCACAGTCCATGCAGCCATAGACATTCGCATTTGAAAATGAAGGATCTCAGTTCAACCAGTCACTCTTTTGGGCGCATCCAAGCCACAATCCTGTTTTGATTTTTTTTCTTTTTTTTTCTTTTTGACAGTGTGTGGAATGCATTGCCCATCTCTCGTAACTCAACCCCACAGACATATACACATCATGGACGCTGCAGACGAGCCCTATGACTTTCTCAACTGGCACAGCAATGCGCCCGTTGTCAAGGATGAAAAAAAGGAATTGGTAATACCACCGGCACTCTGGACCATTTTATGTTCACCTTTGGGCGCTATGGCTTAGTATACAAGTCTGACACCGTCCCCTCGTTTCTTATGATTGACTCCCTATAGAAGAAGCAGAAGAAGGCAGAGAAAGAGGCCAAGGCCAACGCAGCAAAGGAGTCCAAGAAGTCGTCCTCCAAGTCATCAAAAAAGTCCAGCAAAAAGACCATGGATTCTGATAGCGACAGTAGCGAGGACGAGGAGGAGGCAGCGGCATCAAAGAAGGCGCTCAGGGCTAGCAAGAAGGAAAAGTCCAAGAAGAAAGCCGTCGTCATGGATTCGGATATAGATTCATCATCGTCAGACTCAGAGCAGGATGACCCCGACACACAACCGCCTCCAAAGTCCAAGAAGAAGAAGAACAAGAAGAAGAACAAGAAGAAGGCTGGCGCAGAGGACGATGAGGAGGCAGAGGCACCCGAGAATGAGGATGGTGTTGTTGATGATGACGAGGAAGGTGGCAAGAAGAAGAAGAAAAAGGGCGACAAGAAGGACAAGAAGGACAAGGAGGCCAAGGAGAAGAAGGACGGCCCTGGACGGAAGGGCGAGTACGGTATCTGGATCGGGAACCTCTCGTTCTTGACGACCGATAAGGCATTGCGCCATTTCTTCCGTAACGTCGGCGGCGAGATCACACGTGTCAACATGCCTACAGGCTCGGGATACAACAAGAAGGGCAACAAGGGCTTCGCCTATGTCGATTTCTCGAGTGCCGAGGGTCAGGAGGCGGCGATCAAGTTGTCTGAGTCTGAGGTGGACGGACGGAAGGTGTTGATCAAGTCGAGCAAGTCATTTGAGGGTCGTCCCGCGGTCTCCAAGGCTGCTGCTCAGGAAAAGTCATTGAAGCAGAAGCATGCTGTCTCGCCTACGCTGTTTGTCGGAAACTTGTCATTCCAGTCGACGAGGGAGGGTCTTCAGAAGCTGTTTGAGGACTGTGGAGAGATTCGCAAGGTTCGTCTGGCGACCTTTGAGGATTCTGGAAAGTGCAAGGGGTAAGTTTCTTGCTTTCCGCTTTGCTCAGGATGAAGGTTTACAGTGGATATGGACATATCTTGTGGGAGGTGCCATTTACGCGGTTTGCCAAATACTTACTGGCCCACTATTTTTTATCCTGTTTAGATTCGCATATATCGATTACATGGCACCTGAATCGGCGACGACAGCACTGACGGACCCAAAGAAGCACTTTTTGGATGGACGCAAGCTCAACATTGAGTACGCCTCGGCTGAAGCCACCCTGAAGGGTAACCCCCGCGAGTTCAGGAAGCGCAAGCGTGAGGAAGAAGATGCAGCAGCGATTGCCCGTGGCGAAGTGCCTCCCTCACAACAGGAAGGTGGCGCCAACTACGATCCCGAAGCAGCCGCCGCCGAAGCAGAGGACGAGGAGAGGAGAAAACGCAATGCGGAGCAAAAGGCCAAGCGACAGAGACGTCAACCTGGAGAGACGACCGTCAAGAAGCTTCAGGGCCATCAGCGTCCTGGATTTGCCCTTGCCAATGCTCAACGTGCCACCACTGGTATTGTCGAGTTCAAAGGAAACAAAGTTACCTTCTAAGAAGGAAGGTGTCTTGGGAACTACTATTTTACATTACCTTTTCATTTTTCATTCATTTTCTTCACACTTTGCACAAATAAATACTTTCTCGGCATAATACCAGTATATCTTTTGTATACTCTCCTTTGGCGATAGCTAATTGAACACTCCTTTTGCAAACAAGAAGATGAGTGCGGTTTACTGTTTGGAGGAATAATAGTCTTCGTAAGCATAAAAAAAATGGCCTTATATATTGGCACTGCTCCTTCTCATCATCGTTCTACGAATAGCTTTTAACTGGTTTCAGTCGTCAGTGGCACCAAAAAGAACGAAGGATAACTCTTTTTGTTTGGTACCATTGGAGGTATTCATTGTTGTTCTATTGAAATGAGGTGTTTGTGAGGTGCAGTTAGGCGCTCTAGGGAGGAGGAGGACCAGACCGGTGATGGGAGAGAAGACACCCAAGAAATCGATACGTTTGATCTTTTCGTGGAGGGAGTCGCCGACGTGATGGAGGCAGAGCTTGATGACGACGGCGAAGGTGACGGCACCAATGGGCAGGTTGATAAAGAAAGCCCAGTGCCACGAGGCATGGTTTGTAAAGACACCTCGAAGAAGTGGTCCAATAATAGAAGAAAGCCCAAAGACGGCACCGATGATCCCCTGACACTTTCCGCGCTCGCGGGGGGTGACCAGGTCGGTGATGATGATCATGACCATGAACATGATTCCTCCAGCCCCGACTCCACTGATGCCCCAAGCTACTATCGTCGTGACCATGCTCTGGGCTGCGCCACAGAGGGCCGGTCCGTCGAGGAAGACGGTGATAGCGAAGAGGAAGACGGTGATAGCGAAGAGGAAGACGGACTTGCGACCAAAGTTGTCCGAGAAGCGACCGTACCTATTAGGCGGTGTGAAAAGCGTCGGAGCATACATTTTTTTAGAACGACATATAAGTTGAGCTGTATGAGTTTCCACTCCAGAACAACACAACAAGGACCAAGAGAGTGAAAAAAAAAAAAAAAAAAAAAAAAAAAAAAACTCTTACAGAGGCTGGAAGGCAGTGGCCGTCAAAAGATACGAGGTTCCAATCCACGCAACATCATTCAGCGCCTTGAACTCGTTCGCGATCTTGGTCGTACGCACCAAGACGATCGTTTGGTCCAGGGTGGCGAGAAAGACTCCCAGGACAAGACCGACAAAGATAATGATGAGTTTCTTGAAGGGGAGGGCGTTAACGGGTTCGTCGGAGGTCATGGAAGGCCTGGGTCGAGTTGATTGTGGGTGGAGGATGTTAGGGTGGTAGTTTTTTCGGGCATGGTGGTTGTGGCGGGGGTGTCGAAGGTGGTGTTTTCGGAGTGGAAGGAGGATGTGATATTTTGTCCCTTGACGCTCATGATGAGAGGATAAGAAAGGTGGAGGGAGCGATTGAAAGTGAAGAATGGTCTGGGGATGTGAAATTAAAAAAATGAGTGACAATAGTAACGAAGGGAAGGAGAAGAAATGGAAGGATGAGGATGAAGATATATAGGAGGATGAAGATATATAGGAGGATGAAGATATATAGGAGGATGAAGATATATAGGAGGATGAAGATATATAGGAGGATGAAGATATATAGGAGGATGAAGATATATAGGAGGATGACAATGTCCTTTTATAACAAACGACAGCTCCGTAGGGGTGGCCAAGGGTGCAACATGGCAAATATGGCATAAACACCATGTCTACGAAGTAGTTTTCTATCTTTCCCCTATCTTCCTTTTTATTGATTAGCGTTGGTTTTCGCTCCAACTCTTCATCCACCACCTTGTCCCGAGGGGGGCGGAGAGGAAGACGTAAGCCCTTTACTTTTCTTGTGCTCAGAGATAGGAGAATGAGAAAGAAAAAAATAAAAAAGCGAGAAACTTGAGGCTTCGCAATGTCGGAGAGCCGCACTTTTATTTATTAATTGTTGACCATGTCGTTCAGTTTACCACTCAACTTGTCCTCTGTTTTCAATTACTTTTTCTTGTACGAGGGGCAGGAAGCAGACCAAATGTTATAATGTAGCAAATGGCCAATGGCATACCATTTCGATCAAGGAAGCGAGACAAAGGAACAATCCTTCGACATACAAACGACTGCAACATGAGAAAGACACCTTGGTGAGAACAAAGGCAATATTTGTTCGGACGTTCGAACACGTTAAACCAATGTGGAGTTTGAGCCAATCATTGGGCGTGAAGGGGTGGAACTTGGCCTATCCTTCAATCTTCCACCTTTTTTTGTGGGCGTTTGCTGTTCGCCAGCTGTGCCTGAACATTTTTTACTGTATACATCTGAGTTAATTTTTAATACAGTAAAAGGGAAGCTTCGTAAGTTGCTCTGTATGTAACGTTTTCTGTTGTAACCTCGCTAGGCTTTTGCACGACAATGACGCCGTCCTCATTCGCGAAACTGCAAGTCTTGAGATGTAGAGTGACAACCATAGACACACTGGCGCAGTATCTGTTTCTTTTCTTTTTCCCGTCTTTGTTTTGCGGGTTGGTTGGCAGCGTTGGTCTCATGCACTCATGGTTTATTACTTGTATATATAAATGCATACTATGGCTGATACACTGAGTTGAACAAATAGGTAGTGTTATGATAATTGTATTTATTACTTTTTATGTAATGGGTATTGTTGAAAGTAGATGCGGTCTAATAATGTACAAGTTGGATGTGTGCAATGCAAAGAAAGGAAAAGGCTAGAAACAACGGCAAGAGAAAGACGAGTTTACTCCATGGGAGTAGGGCCCATAGCACGGCGGAGCTTGTTGTGCTGGATGAACAAACTGCTCAAGAAGCCAAGACCCATGAAAGGGACACAGACAATGAAGGCAGAGCGGATGGCCTGCATGTAAGCATCCAAGATCTGCTGCTCGAGGACAGCGCCAAAGGATGGGGCCAAGTATGAGTCAGCAATGACGTTGACGACATCGGGATAGATGGCAATGATGGGGGCGAGGTGGGTCTTCACACCGTTGTTGAAGACAGTTCCGGCAATGGCAACACCCATAACCGATCCTACGGTACGGAAGAAGGTGGCGTTGGCGGTAGCGACGGCGATATCCTTGGTCACGACCGAGGACTGGATGGCGAGCATCAAGGTCTGCATGCAGAGACCGAGACCGAGACCGATGATCAACATGAAGCCAATGGGGGCGCCACGGCCAGAGTCGACCTTGAGGAGGGTGAGGAGACCAATACCGGTAGTGGCGAGGATGAATCCGACCCAGATAAAGGGGCGGTACTGACCCCACTTGGAGACCATGACGCCAGACGAGATGGAGGTGATAAGAAGACCACCGACCAAGGGGAGCATCTCAAGACCGGCAGAGGTAGCAGTCTCCTGGCGAACGATCTGGAAGTAGAGGGGCATGAAGAACATGACACCAAAGAAGCCCATACCGAGGAAGAAGGACGAGGCAAAGACGGCGACGTTGGTGCGGCTCTTGAAGAGACGGAAGGGGATGATAGGCTCGGCAGCTTGCTTCCACTCGATCAAGCAGAAGATGATGAGAACGGCAAATCCAGCGCAGAAGAGTCCAATGACGATGGGTGAGTTCCACGCGTAGGTCGATCCACCCCAGTTGAGGGGCAAGAGAACAAGAACCAATCCAGCGACCAAGGTGATGGAGCCCAAGATGTCGATGCGCTTGACCTTCTCCTTGAAGGAGCCGGTGGCATGGGGGAGGTGGAGCAACTTAACGATGGCGATAATGGTCACGGCTCCAATGGGCAAGTTGATGAAGAAAGCCCAGCGCCACGAGGCGTGGTCGGTAAAGACACCACCGAGAAGAGGACCAATGACGGAAGAGATACCAAAGCAGGCTCCGATGATACCCTGGTACTTGCCACGGTCGCGAAGGGAGACCAAGTCAGTGATAATGATCATGACCATGGACATGATACCACCAGCACCAACACCAGCGATGCCGCGAGAGACGATCATCATTGTCATGTTTTGGGAGGCACCACAAAGAGCCGAACCGATCAAGAAGACAACAATGGCAAAAAGGAAAGTAGCCTTGCGACCAAAGATATCAGAGAAGCGTCCGTAGAGAGGCTGGAAGGCGGTGGAGGTGAGGAGGTAGGAAGTTCCGACCCATGGAACCTCGTTCAAAGCCTTGAACTCGTTGGCGATCTTGGGTGTGCAGACAGAGACGATGGTTTGGTCGAGGGAAGAGAGGAAGACTCCGAGCATGAGACCGACGAAGACGACGATGAGCTCCTTGAAGGGGAGGGTGACGACCTCCTTGTCGGCCAGTTGTGGTGGACCGGGGTCGAGCTGACCGTGTGCTGAGGCTGACTCCTTATTCTTTTCATTTATATCAGTGGGCATGGCGAGAGTGGACTCGGAATGAACCGAGGGGATTGTGGTGACCGGCTGAAGTTCATGGGCACCCATTGTGATAGTTGTTGCTGTTGCTGTTGTTGTTTAGTTGTAGATGTGATTGTTTGATGCAGGGGTAAAGGCGAGTTGAAAAAGACAGAGAGAGAGAGAAGAAGAGAAGAAGTGGTATGAGGAAGATGAGGATTGAAGATGAGAATGAAGAAAAAAGAAAAATCTGATCTGAGGGTTGGCTTTATATGACTTGGTGAACCCCCATAAAACCACCAAATGGGGGCACTATTTCTCCGGTAAGAAATAGGAGACCACCTTCACTGTGTCCGCTGTGCTCAAAACAATAAAAAACTTTTCATCCTTTTTCTTCTCTGCTGTTGACTAAGCTGGAGTTCTGGACCAAAATCAAACATTTTAATTTTAGAGGTTAGCGAGAATAGTGCTCCAAATAAGGCGACAATTGTGCAGCGCAAGAATTGTATCGCCGCAGTGCACTTAGACGTACACCATTGCCTATCTCCAATAGACTTTTCTCTTCCTCTCCCACAAATTATTCGAAAAGGCTCATTTCCACCGCTGGGTTTAGAACAACCCACGCACAATGAGAAAAAAAATCTCAAACCGGTTCCTCCTGTCTGGCTCGTTCGTTGACAGCCAGGCGGGCACGAATAAAGGATATCTGATTCTCATTCCCTTCTGTCAAGGTCAGCGACATAGCTTTTTGTCAACTCGCATCCATTGGTCTAGACCGCAAACTAAACTAGTATATGTACACGTTAAGCTTTCGCGAAAGTCATTCTTCCACCTTTCCCTCCCTTTGAAGGACATGTTATTTTTCCTATCTGTGCTGTCTACCCTTGATGGCGTTGAAAGTCAACAAAACAATATCCATTCCCTTTGTATGTCTTGAAGCCTGTGTTTATTCGCATTCATACACTCCCACTTGCGAGAGTTCATTCACACTGTGGTAGGGGTGAATATGAGTCCAAAAAAAAGTCTACGCCCCTCGTATCCCTCGTACTGATAACATCCACCACCCATCAACAAAATTTGACTTAAAGGATCCACGCTCCGTTGGTTCCGTAAAGATTTGCTGCGTACTGCGTGACAAACATTGATGCAGCCAAGCAAACCCTGCAACAATAGAAATAAAAGATAAAACAGAATAAGCTACTCAAGAGGAAGAGTGAATGACGCACCCCCCCACCTTGCTTGTGCGCAAGCAAAAGCATCAATAATCATACAATCAGGGAAGAAAGGGCCGAATATCCATTTCCGCCCCCTTTCTCTTTTTTTGCTCTCCTCCGCTCATTTCCCTCAAAGGAAATAAAATTTCAGGTTCGGAAAATTCTCTTATGCGGTCCAGGCTTCCAAAACCTTTTGCCGTGCCCAATCATTGTTCAGTGTTGCCGGGAATCCGGCAAGATATTCCATTAGGCGGTGTTAATTTTTTTTTCTTTGCGTTCGTTCCAAACTCATTTGTGATCTGATCCCAGTCAAACGCTCTAAAAAAGGAGAGTGTGGTTTGTTGCTCGAGTGAAAAGGAGACAGCAACATTGCACACGCACTCTCTTCAGCAAAAAGGATGAACAGAATTTCCTTCTAATTGCCAAGAAACGCATCGTATCTATCCCTTTCGATCAGAATGGACCAACAGGACGTCGTACGCAAACAGCAAACTTTCATTGTTTGCCATGAATGGTAATTTTCGATTGCGCTTGCGTTTCTTAACATGCACACAAACAGGGGATGTACGGGAAGAAGCAAGAGAACGTCATGCCCATTATTAGTAATGAGTTCAAGTTGCCGGGCCCTACCACCCGTTCCTTCCATGGATGCAAGGTTAATCCTGACGACTTTTGTAATTTCTAACTCATGTTATGGCAAAACTGCGTCGTGGGTAAAAGTAAGGTAGGGAGGGGAGGATCGAACTTTCTAGACGAGCGCAGGTTCTACCGTCTCTTCCGTGTAACTTGGTGCCTGTTTTTTTTTCTTTCCTTTCCTATGGACAAGATCCTCCTTGTCTATGTTCTTCGCGATTTGATCAACGTAGGAAAAAAAGTATTTTGTGCCTGTTTGTCACCTTTGAGAAGCCAGAAGCAACAAACACATGCTCACCATTCATAATAAATGTATTTATTTTGAGATGATATGATAGGCTCAGACACATATCATGCATAGGGGCGACGTGCATTTATGTCGATGAAGGAGGACCACCACTGGTAGCAGCACCTCCTGAACTTCCAGGACCACCGGGACCGCGAGGGGGACCACCGGGACGACGCAACTTGTGGTGCTCAATAAATAAGCTGCACAAGAACCCAGCACCCATCAGGGGGATCGAGACCCTAAAAGCCGACCGAAGAGCCTCCATATACGCCTCCAAGATCTGCCGCTCAACGACAGGACCAAACGAGGGGGCCAAATAAGAGTTCTGAATTACTGCTACGACCTCGGGGTGGATTGCAATAATAGGTTCCAGATGCTTATGAACCCCATTGTTGAAGACCGTTCCGACAATCGCCACACCCATCACTGAGCCGACAGTGCGGAAGAATGTTGTGTTGGCAGTGGCGACGGCGATGTCCTTCATGTGGACTGCAGATTGGATGGCGACCAAGACGGTCTGCAGGCAAAGACCGAGACCGAGACCGATGACCAGCATGAATCCGATCTGGGAACCCCGGTTGGAGTCGACCTGGAGGAGGGTGATGAGACCAATGCCAGTGGTAGCGATGATGAGCCCAGCCCAGATGAAGGGACGGTAATGGCCCCATCTGGAGATCATGTTTCCGGACGATATGGAAGAAATCACCAAGCCGGCGACGAGGGGAAGCATCTCGAGCCCGGCGGTTGTGGCGGACTCTTGGCGGACGATCTGGAAGTAGAGAGGCATGAAGAACATGATACCAAAGAAACCAGTGCCCAAGAAGAAAGACGCACCAAAGACAGCGACATTAGTGCGGCTCTTGAAGAGGCGGAAGGGGATGATGGGTTCTGGGGCTTGCTTCCATTCGATCATGCAGAACACGAAAAGAATAGCAAAACCACCACAAAAGAGGCCAATGATGAGACTCGAGTTCCAGGGGTGCGTCGACCCGCCCCAGTTCAAGGCCAAGAGGACGAGGGTCAGACCAATGATCAGAGTGATCGCGCCTAGGGCATCGATACGCTTAACCTTCTCCTTGAACGAACCCTTGACATGAGGCAAGTGTAGTAGCTTGACAATGACGGCAAGGGTAATCACCCCAATGGGTATATTGATGAAGAACGCCCAACGCCAGGAGGCATGATCAGTAAAGACACCGCCGAGGAGGGGACCGATGACGGACGAAACCGCAAAGACACCACCAAACAAGCCTTGGTACTTGCCGCGGTCGCGCAGCGAGACCAAGCCCGTGACGATGATCATGGCGGTTGACATGATGCCGCCAGCACCGATACCAGCGATGCCGCGAGAGACGATCAGCATGGTCATGTTCTGGGAGGCACCGCAGAGGGCAGAGCCGATCAGAAAGACGACGATCGCGAAGAGGTAGGTGGTCTTGCGACCAAAGATGTCTGAGAACCGGCCGTAGCTATTACGTTTGTTGAATACGTGGATATGAGGTGTTAGTGGTTGGTTAGTTGTTTTCGTTGGTGAGGTTTTGCCAGAAGCGTTGCTCGGATAAATAGCAGCTACGCTCAACAGAAAAAACAAGCAAAAAATTGACCCTTGAAAATTACAGAGGCTGAACGGTGGTGGATGTCAACAGGTAAGTGGTACCGACCCAAGGGATCTCGCCCAGAGAATCAAAATCGTTCGCAATCTTGGTGGTGCAGACCGCGACGATGGTTTGATCAAGCGACGACATGAGGAGGCCCAGCATGAGACCAATCAGGACGAGAATGAGTTCCTTGAAGGGCGGTGTCACCACTCCATTATCGCCACCCATTTGGTTTGGTGCATCGATCTCGATTTTGGAGCCTGGAGAGAGTGGTTGTGGTGGTGGTGTTGGACTGTCGAGGGTCGCCTTT
Organism: Linnemannia hyalina; assembly: GCA_019671135.1. Lineage (NCBI taxonomy): Eukaryota > Fungi > Mortierellomycota > Mortierellomycetes > Mortierellales > Mortierellaceae > Linnemannia > Linnemannia hyalina. Next base: position 807,488 of record JAHRHY010000001.1, read on the forward strand.
TCGGGTATATCGGGGATGGTGATGACCGAGTCTGACGGGGTTGTGGACGACGCGGGTTTATCCATGGTTGTGTTGGGCGCGAAACAAGGTATGCGGTTAATGATGCGCGCTTGAAAAATGAATGGAAAGAAAGAAGGGAGATAAAGGATATGCGTTGTGTGTGTGTGGAGAAGGGGAAAAAACGAATGCAAGGGGACAGGGGATCGAGAAAAATAGGTCTTCTGTTCAGAACGGAAAGGTAAAAACTAATAAAAAAAGGATGGCGACGATACCCCTTTTTATACTCTTTCTCACACCCTTCACAACCTGCCTTTCATGGGTTTTCCATACCTTGGCAATGGCTTCTCTGTCCGTGCCATGTTATCCTCCCAAAAAATAATGCGCTTTAGAACTGATATTCAACAGAAAGAGGAAACAGCGTGAAGTAAACTCCTTGACGCCTCGCCAAGACAATAAACCAACGCGCAGCATGGTTCACTTCTAGTGCCTGTTCACTTTGGTTTGCACCCATTCTTCCATCTTTCCCCTTATCCACTTGCATTGACCAATTGATTGACAAGCGGGCGAGTAGCATTCGAAGCAAAAATAAGCATTTGGTATCGCAAAGCCTATTTGTGCCTCAATGAGCACCATTTCTCGAAAAAGGAAATTTTCAAAGGCCACACTTCTTTTTTCGTGCTGTCAATATGGGAGTTGTTCTCTCTTGTTCAGATGGACAAAAAAACTCGTAGCGTAATTGAATGAAAGTCAGTCCTTAGTTCCCCGTGCCGCGGTTTACTTCCTTTTCATAATAAAAAATGAACGCCCCTGAAAAGACACAGCCTAGGAAGGGACAACCGCGTCGACACAATGACGGATGGGATATGGTGTTCCTTCTGGCCCCTCTATAGATCTCTTTCCTGTCATCACCGAACCACATTGAGCACAAGCAACTCATTTCCGTCCTCTCGTCCCTCTTTAGCCAATTGCACAGTTTCATGCATGTCTTCCTCCCAAATTCTCTTGCACACTTGTATGTGTGTGGTGAAGAACTGAGATGGGCTGCGTATACCATTTTTGCCCCGTGCGCACAATTTTCTCTGGTCTCTTACTAGGCTCGACTCCGCCCCTCAGAGAAGTTGACATGGGGCTTGCCTCGGACCCTTCTCCTGGGGGTCTCTTACCTAAAAAGCGAAAACTTCTGGAAGACTTTGTCTTGGCAATTGGGCATGCGCAAGATGTCGAGCTCGGACATATGGCCGACAATGAGTTAGCTTTACCGAAATTGCACACGCACCAATAGGATCTTGATCACGGAAGAAAAGAGGACCCATGTGTGTTTTTGTTTGTTTGTGGTCAGAGAGAGGAGGATTATGCAGTCATCCATTCGCCTTTTGATTGTTTACTCGGTAAAAACAAGGGAAAGTACACATGTTCAATCAACGCGTTCCGCTGGAGTTCTATGCATAAGAATTTCTGGTCACCGCACTGCACAAAGCGAGATAAATAATGAAACGATCAGCAATGTAAACAAAGTACCTAGGCGCTGTACCTCAGAGGCGCATCCCAATTGCGAAGAAAGAAAGCGCAAGGAAGCCAAAAACCTTGAACGAGTAACAAAGTGCAAAAACAGATCAAATTCTCCTACAAGCGCCTTCCGGTAGGCAGATCTGCAACAGCGGTGGCAAAATAGGACATGGCATTCACCTTGAGGCTACAGCAAAAAAAATCGAAGGTTTAATGGCATACCGCGATGCTAAAGCTCAAATGGCCATGTTGATGTACTTGTACTGGGTGTACTCATCCAAACCCTGACGGGCTCCCTCACGGCCGATTCCTGACTCCTTGACCTAAGCGCGCAGACATTTTTGCGGAGATAAAAAAAATTAGCTTTCTGTTCCGACCGCTCAAAATTAATTTCGTTCGTCATATCAGCAACAGCCAAAGGAGACTTACGCCACCAAAAGGCGCCACTTCTGAAGAGATGGCTCCAGTGTTCACACCGACCATGCCCACCTGCAAGTTCTCAGCAACTCTCCAACACCTCGACACGTCCTTGCTGAAAAAGTACCCTGAAAGTCCAAATCGCGTGTTGTTGGCAAGTTCCAGAACCTCGTCCTCAGTTTCAAAGCTGAAGATACCCGCAACAGGGCCGAACGTCTCCTCGGTAGCGATCCGCATGTTGTTGTTCATGTCGGTCAGGACTGTTGGCGGATAAAAGTATCCATGTGTGTTTTCGCTCTCCTTGCCTCCTGTCAACAGCTTGGCTCCATGGTTGAGAGCGTCGTGGACATGTGAGCGAACCTTCTCCACAGATGCCTTATTAATCAATGGTCCATGAGTCGTATTGGCCTCCATTCCTGATCCAACACGAAACTTCTCGACCTTCTCCCGCAAGCGCTCGCCAAAGACATCCTTGATCGACGAGTGCACATAGAATCGGTTAACACAAATACAGGTCTGACCGCTCGAACGGAACTTGGCCAGCACAGCAGCTAATGGCAATGAAGAAAGATTACGTCAGAACGTGGTAGATGATCGTCACAGCGGATCAAATAAGTTCTTGAGCCTGCTTTTATGTACCATCAACAGCCTTGTCGATGTCAGCATCTTCAAAGACAATGAACGCGGCATTGCCTCCCAGCTCGAGCGAAACCTTCTTGACTGTATCAGCACTCTGTTTCAACAATAGCTTTCCGACAGCTGTAGATCCTGTGAACGAGATTCCTGAAACATCTTGACTTTCGCAAATGTGCTTTCCAATGGCTTTGGTGTTATGGTGTGTTGTTACAAGTCCGATGACACCCTTTGGAACTCCAGCTCGCCTTCCGAGTTCATAGAGCGCGACAGCTGAGAGGGGTGTCTCTGAAGCAGGCTTGGCCACCACGGTGCATCCAACAGCCAAAGCTGCTCCCAACTTGCGAGTGATCATGGCGTTGGGGAAATCTATGACAAATCGTAACGCGAGCAGTCAGTGTTAAGTTCATGTAAGGATAGAGACCAACGAAAACATGGTTGGCAGGTAAACGTACTCCATGGTGTGATGATGCCGACAACTCCGATAGGCTGGCGGATAGCAAGCATCCTCTGCTGCCGGTTAGGGCTGGGGATCACCTCTCCATAAAGACGTTTGGCTTCCTCAGCGAACCATTCGAAGAAGCTTGCACTAAACAAAGTGATTGACATGTCTCATTAGAGTCTACACACGATCAAGCTCAAAAGAGCTCGTCTGACGGTATAAGATGACACGCTTACCCATAGCGGACTTCGCCCAGCGCATCGGCCAATGGTTTGCCGTTCTCCCAGGTAATGATCTTGGCCAAGTCTTGCTCGTTCTCAATAATCAAGTTGTACCAGTTGCGCAAGATAGTGCTTCGTTCCTATTATGTAAGGATGAATCTTGTTAGCGCATGACGTCAAGCAGGGATCATTTCTCCAAATGGTTGCTTACTTTGGCGGTGGTCTTGCTCCACGATGAGAATGCTTGCTTGGCAGCTTGGATAGCCCTATCAGTCTCTTCGATGCCCATGTCAGGGAAACGAGCAATCTCAGTTCCATTTGCTGGATCTAGTAGACAATCAACAAAACTTCGATGTTAACGGCTATGTGTGACACCGTGTGCTTTTTCTCCAAAAAAAAGTAAAACAAGCGGTACCATAGACGGGAAAATGCTTCCCAGAGTTCGAGGTAGTGATGAATTCATTGTCGATAAAACCGGCAGTTGTGATCAAGGTGGGGTCATTCAGCTGGCTCTTGATGTTTGCGAAAGAGTTGGCAGCCGAGGAGAGGAAGCGAGGGTTTTGAATAGAGGACAAGAGCAACGAGGCGCGTGGGAAGTTGGATAGCGCGGCCTGGGAGGTCCTTCTGGCAGCGAGTGAAGTTGTGGATGTGCTGAGTCTCTTGGTGAGAAGTCCTGGTCGTAGCATGTTGAAGTAGGTTATGGTTGTGGTCGTGGTGGAATGGGTAAAGGTGTTGAATGAAGAAGGAGGAAGAATGAAATGAGAGGAGAAACGAGAGAAAGGGAAACGAGGAGCGCGAACCACCAGCGTCGGTGCGTGTGCCGAAAGGGTCTGAAATTAGCAGTCCCCGCGATCAATGCCGCCACTGAATGGCCAGTGATGGGTAAGGTAGTAAGCCCTTTAAGTCAATCTATGTAGGGGCATGCGGGCGTATGCGGGCAGGCGATGGTGGGGTGCATTGTAGATTGCCCAGCCAGGCAATTGCCAGTCAGTCCTATGGTCGAGACCAAAAGTCGATGGATATTTCATTTCGAGGTGTATGTATCCATCCAGATGGAAAATGAGAGCAAGCTAACAAGGTTCGGTACGGGACTTGCTTCCCCACGGTGCGTTCCTCGCCCAAGTCATTCAACAGAGTCAGTCCACTTTTATTTATTATTTTACTCCTCTCCTCACTCTTCCCTCTTCTCTTGTCCCTTTCTTTGCCCCCTTCTCCTCATCCCTACCCTTCTTGTCCCTCTCCTTCGCTCATCACTCTCACTCTCTCCACTCCTTTTAGTCATTCATTCGTCCTCACCCTCCTTACTTTTTACCACCTTTCACTTACATTACTCAAAACTGCACACTTTCAGTACCTTTTTTTTTTTTTTTTTGAATGGCCACACCCCTCTCTCCAGTCATTGACTGTACCGACTTTGTGGCAGCAGAAGGCCGTTATGAGCTCCTCCAGGACATGTATCTGGAGCAGGTCCTACCCCACCCAGTGATCCCCACCCACGTCTCGTCTGTCTCTGTCAAGTACAAGGATTACTTCAACAACATCAACAACGCAGCCCACAATGGTGCAAGAGCCCATCATGGCAAACAGACCAGCGCCGACTCGACTCTATCAAACTCGAATATCGATCATCTCGAGGAGCGACTCAAGGATTTCAATCTCAGGGATGAACGGTCTGGCGATACCGACGATGCCTCTGCCCGGGCCAACGTTGCTGCTGGTGGCGATACCCACTCTAAGAACTTTCATGGTAACCTTGTCGACCTGCCCCTCTACCAGGACGACTTGAGCGAATACAAGACTCCCCGTAGTGGCATAATGTCTCCAGGACTCCCTCACGTCCAAACACCTGGCCCTCCACCATTGAAGGATTCGAGCGGCTCAAACCGACAATCAGACCCCTACGCTCAGTATGGACCACCTCCCTCGATGCCCCATCAGTATCAGCAACACCAAGAAAAGCCCTCTAGTTTCAGGTCTTTGAGCAGAGCCAACAGCCATTATTCACAGGACGAAGGCTCACAATCCTCATCGGCTGCAGGCAGTTCAGCAGGATTCTCGTCCCTCTTTAGCGGCAAGCGCAAGAAGCCCAAGAACAACATTACTAAGACCAATTCGACATTTGTCTCCAAGATTACAACTAACGAGAACTTGGCCAAGATCCTGGCGAACCGAGTGAACGAGGATCTCTACATCTTCTGGAACACAGGAAGGACCTTTACCTGGAGCGACTTGAACCAGAAACCAAATGTAAGCAATTTTTTTTCTTCTTGGGAATGATTTTTTGTGTGTGGAATGTTGACCTGGAGAACTGTGGGGCGATGGAGGAAAGAGGAATGGCAATCACAAACACACAAACAACTTACCAACAATTCCCACATCATGTGCTTATGCCTGCAGGAACCATTGTCACACATCGCCTTCTCAAAATCCTTCCCGACTTCACACGATGTCAACGTCTTGACAAGGAGCTGCGACCATCTGGATGTGATCATTGGCTTCTCAACTGGCGATATCATGTGGTTTGATCCTCTCTGCAACAAGTATTACCGACTCAACAAGCAGGTACAGTTTCTTGTCTACTATGCACTGGGTTAAGAGTCAAGATGTTTGGGCTTTATCGCTAACCTTCGTGTATCCATTCTCCTCTGTAGGGTATTATCAAGGACAGCCCGGTGACGATGATCAAGTGGCTCCCTGGATCGGAGAGTCAGTTTATGGTTGCGTTCCAGGATGGAAGTATGGTGATCATGGACAAAGAGAGAGACGATCAGCAATTCACGGCCCATCCTCCTACCAGTGACACAATGTAGGCCCTATGGGCGTTATCATGCATGATGTGGCCTACCTTCAACTTCTCTAGATGCACAGTGCTAATTCATGTCGTATTTGTGATATTAATTTCATATCAGGTTTCATGTTACCCATCCAAAACACGGCAAGCATAACCCCATTTCTCACTGGCAGGTCAGCAAGAAGCCTCTCACAGGTAAAGTCTATTTGTTTGACTCACCTGCTCGCCATGTCCCATGTACTCGTTTCCCTTCATTCGATATTGACATTCTACTTACTCTACCCGAACATCAGCGTTTGCTTTCTCCCCGGATCTTCAACATGTGGCGGTGGTTGCGATGGACGGAGCATTGCGGATAATTGATTTCCACCAGGAAAGGTTGCTGGACACCTTTTCCGCCTACTTTGGAGCCCTTACTTGTGTCTGCTGGAGTCCGGATGGAAAATACATCTTGGTAAGGGCGAAGTTAATGAAGTTGCTGTGCCTCGATTGCATTTGAGATGAAGTGTCGAAATCATGAAATTATTGGAACTAATTATAGACCATTTTAACATCTCATCTACTTAGACTGGAGGTCAGGATGATCTGGTGACGATTTGGTCGTTCAAGGACCAACGCATCGTGGCACGCTGTCAGGGACATCAGTCCTATGTCACAGGAGTTGCCTTTGACCCATGGAGATGCGACGAACGCAACTATAGATTCGGAAGTGTTGGCGAAGACGCCAAGCTTCTGCTCTGGGACTTTAGTGTCGGCGCACTTCACAAGCCCAAGGCTGTAAGTTACCTAATTTTACGGCCTGATGTCTCTTGTATTTGGCGCAGTCATGAGGAAAGTGATAACTAATGTCTGTTTTTTATTTTCTATTTTTGTTCTCTGAAACGTAGGCTGTGATGCAGAGGAGAGGAAGTACGGCGACGGTCTCAGGAATGGCAGCGGCGGCAGGAGGATCTGGAAGTTACAAGCCGGGACATGGCAAGAAGGGAAGCATCAACAGTTTACGCGGTATTGGCGGTCACAGCTTGTTCTCGGGACATCACCCTAACAAGTCGTCAGTCTCACAGGTGGTAGCACCCGTCATCGCGGAGGAACCAGCGTTAGAACATGCCAACGGAAACGGCGACACTTTATCGACGACATCCTCAACCCGGCATAGCAGCGTGCACGAGAATGGTAGCTCCCAACAACATCCTCGTCAGCCTTCGCACGTCAAGGACGCTGAGAATGTATCAATTGGAGATGCGTCTTCAACTCGCTCGTCGGGCCATTCATCGATCTTGACGTCGGATGGTGGTAACGGTGGGCGCGCAGCTTCTACCCTTGGCGTTGTTTCGGGAGCAGCATCAACCATGAGTTCGGCAACCGCCGTTACTTCACAGGAGACTGTCGATGCAGGTTCATCGAGCCCCGTGTACAAGAAAGTCGCCCACGCTCGTACACTGCCCCACCTCAGCCTTAAACTCACCAACTCGTTCAACTCTGACAACAGTAACGGGCAACATCAAGATGACCGTCAATCGCTAAAATCGGGACATGGATTTTCGTCGCTCTTCCGTCATCAGCACAAGGCTCATGGAGGAGTAGCGCAGGGTATGCAGGCGGTTAGACCTCCCGAGCCTCGGTCGCATGTGGCCATGTTACAACCTCTGATGGCGAAGGGGATCCATCAGGAACCGTTGGCGGGGGTTACGTTTCGTGAAGATGCTATCATGACGAGTGATCGACGCGGGCATGTTAAGGTCTGGAAGCGGCCTCCTCCGCTTCCTCACCAACAGCCACCACCACCAGCGCAGCAGTCCTAGAAGAGGATATAATTGTTGTTTACTAAAGAACCCGGGTGTGTAGTTTGATGGAGAATGATATATTTGTAAGGGCGGATCAAAAAATTCAATTGGCTATTTGTTGTTGTTTGTAATTGTGGGGTAAAGTCAATTGTTGCGACAGAAATAACATGTGGAAGCGTGTTTTTAAGTCATGAGAGAGTGTGCTTTAGTACTTTGTTTTATTCGTTAATGGTACAATTCGATGAGGTCTTGGCGTTTGTAGGGTGTTGTTGGTGTTTGTTTATCTAAGCAAAGAAGTGGGTGTTGACCCGACTCTCCTGGTGAACCAACATCTCCTGAGACTTGAACTGGTTCAACTCCAACTTGATCCTTTGAGCAATCGCGGGTGTCAATCTGTGGGCAGTAATATTGGGGTCCGACGTCCTATCATATTGCTCCGGCGTCCAGGTCTCGTGGATCATGGGTGGAGCCGTCGAGAAGTGGAATTGGCGACTGGAACGTGGAGGTGTTGGAGGGGACTGGGAGGGTGAGATGGAGGACCAGGATGTGGGCGAGGGATTGCCGCCGCTTCCGTTTCCACTGCAGCTACCACTGGATTTGCTGGTGGAGTATTGCAGGGGTGGTGGGGGCTGCATGCTGTTGGTACTGCTGACACCGGTGTAGGCCAGGGTTGGGTGCTGGACCGAGGTGTAGCACAGGTGTGAAGGGAGGGGCTGTTGCATGTTGTACTGGTATGGGTAAGGTGGGTACTGGTATGACTGTTGTTGTTGTGGTTGTTGTGGGTGGGTGTGATATTGTTCATGGAAGACTTGGGATCCAGCATGGGGGGTCATAAACTGCTGTTGTTGTTGTTGATGTTGTTGTTGTTGTTGTTGTTGTTGTTGTTGTTGGTAGTGATGATGATGTTGGTGGTGGTGGTCAGGAGCGTATTGCATCTGATGATGGTGGTGATGCTGTTGTTGATGCTGTTGTTGTTGGGTTCGTTGGAACTGCTGGTAGTGCAACTGCTGTTGAAGCTGGAGCTGTTGCTGCTGTTGGTGGTTTGCAAAGATCGCTTGCTGGCGATTGCCGTTGGCAGCGATGGCTTGGGGGTAGGCCGAAGGCGAGGAAGGACATGGGTGGTCCGACATCAGGGTATGGTCGACAGAGAGACGGGCCACGGGTGCAGATTTGGGAGGTGGGGGCAACGAGATGGAGGGGGTCACGACCATCGAGTTGCGGCGACTATTGGCTTCATAAGAGCTCCGACGGTTGTTGGTCGTGGCGTCATAGGAACTGCGACGGTGGGGGTTGCCGATAGCGGCAGCAGTGCCGGAGTAGTTCTGTTGTTGCCTAGGGGTCGATGCAGACGGGAGTTTGGGGGACGCGTCCTTTGATGGTGAGCCGCTGGAGCAGGAAATATAAGAGTCGCGTCGACGCGAACCAGTAGGGGAAAAGGTGAAAGACCCCTCAGCAACTGCTCCACGTGAGGTGCAGGGGGAGATGTTCACCAGTGGATAGTTGGGTGGATCGTTGGCTTGAGGCGTCATGGGCTTTGTCAACAAGGGGTTGATGCGTGGTGTTTGAGGAGCGGTGGAGCTGTCGTACTGGATATAACCTCCGTGGTACTGGAGCTGTTGCTGTTGCTGTTGCTGTTGCTGTTGCTGTTGCTGTTGCTGTTGGAGTTGTTGCTGTTGCTGTTGCTGTTGGTGCTGGTCAAGAGTGTAGAGATCAGGGTGAATGTCATACTCTTCTGAGCTAGAGTACCGGACAGAGAGACGTTGCTTGCGATCGACTTGAGGGTAGTGGCCTTGCTGACTAGCCTGGCGACCAGCAATACTGCTCTGGCGACGGTGGCGAGTAGGCCCAGTGTATGAGTGCTCCTCCGAATTACGTCTGCTACCGCCGTTGTTGTTATTGACGACAGGTTCTTGTGAAAGGTTGACCAAGGGCTCACTCTGGTGATGTTGGAGACGACGACCAGAGTTGGAGATGGATCCCTGATGGCCGTGAACCAGTAACTTTCGGACCGATGGAGCCCTGACAAGTCGGTGGGCCAAAGCCGACCGGAGGGGCTTGGCAGAAGATACAATCGTGGTAGTAGGGGCGTTCTCAGGGCTGGTACTCTTCTTACTCTTGTTCTTCTTACTCTGCTTGCCAAAGACACCCTGGATCTTGGACATAGTCGTTGCGCCAGAGCTAGTCTCGCTCTCTGTAGCCTTGATCAACGACTCGGCAGCAGCAGCAGCAGCCTGGGCAGAGACACGGTCCTTGTCCCATGGAGGAGCCGCAAATTTGGCTTGGAGCTGTGGACCCGTCTCCAGATCATTCAAAGAATGCCTCCTTTGGAACGCAATAGAGCCTTGTTGTTGACGACCAGCGTCAGTCAGAGGGCTCTCGACATTAGGGACAGACGACGATCGCTGCTGCTTCTTCTTGTTGGACGCAGCCATGGCATCTGCATTGCGGGCATTGAAGAAGGAGGTGATGCTGGCAAACGAAAGGCGCTTCTTGGACGTCCTGCTTGAAGTCGGCTCCAGGCTCATACGCTTCTCCGCGGGCTTGGATGGTCCAATGGGAGCAGGGGACACCGTCAAGCGGTTGATCTCGACGGGCGAGAGAGGATGCCCATATGGGACTCCATCCGCGATCGCGGTAGATGGCCCAATGATTAAGGGAGATGTCGCATGCTTGGGTTTGGGGGAGCCCGAAGGAGACATCTCTGGCGATGTGGAAGGGGTGCATGGACTGTGGCCTCCTCCTTGGCCGACCGACACGGACTCGCCTGAGCTAGATGAGGAGACAGAGCCACGGTGCTCAATCAGATGCGAAGCAGGAGGAGGGCATAGTTCGCCTGCTGCACCAAGCCCAACACCGATACCAGCACCACCGCGACCATTCCGCAGAAGACCCCCTTGGACATCATTTTCGCCATCGTGCGAGGAGGGGGACATGGACGTGGACATGATATCCTCCAGCGTTTGTATTGAACAGTGATGGTGGTGGTGGTGATGGAGGATGTCGACGTCTTGGTCCTTGGACGAGAAACTACCATTGCTGCTGTTACCATTGCTGCTACCAGTGTCGTTGCCGTTGCTACTGCCATTCATGGTCTGCTTAATAAAGACCTTACGGATCTTGGACGCCAAGGATGTCTTTTTGCGGATGGTCTTGTGAGGGACGACACCCACCTGGGTCTGTATGGAGAGCAGCGCAGGGGCTGATTGTGCAAAGTCGGATGAGGGGACGGTGGAGGAAGAAGGGGGTGCCAGTGAGAGCCAGCTCTCGCTTGTGGAAGAGGGATTAGAAGCGGAAGAGAATGAAGAAGGGAGTGAAGAGGGGGAAGAAAGAGATGTTCTGCGAACGTTATTGTTGTTGTTGTCGAAGGAAAGACGTGGTTCGGGATCGAGTTGGAAGGGATGGACTGATTCTTGGTCAGTTGAGAGTCTTGGACCATTGGTCAATGCGACGGCGCCAGAGACAATGACTTGATCCGTCACCATGGTCAATGGTCTGAAGAGAGTGTTGTGGTAAGCAGATAGATGGATTTGCTCAAGCCCTGTTGTGTCGGCTGAAGGGTGACGACTGCTTGTTGCGTTGCTTGTCATGGGGCTATCGTTGTCGGATGGGGCAGTAGTGAGCAACCAAGCTGGTGTTTTTTTTGTTTTTGTTGTTTGGTTGTTTTCCGAGGGTGAATATACGCAAGTGAGTGAGAGAAGGAGATGAGTGAATTGGGAGATTAAAGTCGAGAAGAGTGGATAGGATGAGTATTAGGGAATGGAGGAAGACGAAGAGGCGGTAAAAGAAGGTTGTTTTTGGTTAGCGAGGGAGAGAAGAGAGCTGGAGACGGAACGCTTTGACCAAAACGACAAGCAAATAAGAAAAGAAAGACCAAAGAAGAAAAAAATAAATGCAATTAAAAACACGACATTCCAGGGCCGAAAAAACTCTCTTCAAGCCATCCAGCTCTCGCGCTTTTTTTTCGTTTTGGGTCCCTCCTGTCTAGAAATATAAGCAAATTATTTATCCAGTCAACTTACATTCGGCATACTCCATGGACGACATGGGCCTGAGCTTCTTTGTGGTCATGTCAATCAATGCCATGGACAGGAGAGTGCCTTCGTCACTCATCGCTGCAGCATCCAAACTCCCATATCGAAGATTGTCCCGTCCGACAGGCGGGATCACACATGCTGTATGAACCTGCTGCCCCGCGTTTGTTGTTGCTGGTATTGCTGTTGCTGTAGGCTTGGATGCAGAAGTAGATGTTGAATCGCATGAAGATGTGACTGTGGTTGTGGTCTTGGCTTTCGTCGTGTTCGTGGTCGACATTGCTGTGGTTGTGTTGTTGTTGAATTCCTTGCTTTCACTTTCACCCTTGATATCTCCGTTTTCCTCTGCTACAACCTCCTTCTTCACCTCCTCTTCTTTTCCCTCCTTCTTATTGTCGTCCAGCTGTTGCTTGTCTTGCATTTGTTTCTGTTGCTGATCCTTCTGCTGCGTTTCCTCTTCCCTTGTGATTGTAGAAACAACAGGAGCAAATGATACCTTGTTCTCAGGGGTGATGGATATGAAGGGTGTTGTTGAAGTTGGAACAGGAACAGGAGAGTTGCTGCTGCTAAGAGTCGAGGTTGGCGGGGGTGCCACGAAGGATGACGGCAACGAAGTAGAAGAACAAGGCAAGAGGGAGGAAGGCGCTGCTGAATCCAAGGGGGCGGTTGTTGCAAGGATCGTAGATTGAGGAGGAGGAGTAGGAGTAGGAATTGGCCGTGTTGTTTCAACCAAAGGTGTCGTTTGCTTCTGTTGTTTTTGTTGTTGGTACTGTTGGTGTTGTGGTTTGGGTTGTGAGATTAAGTTGGAGAGGGAACTCAAAGTGTCCTCTGCAAATCCCTGATCTGCTCGACTCCCCTGAATGTGATGGTTTGACGTAAAGACGGATGGGAAGTGAAGACGAGATGACTGACCACCATTACCACCACCCAATCGAGCAAGGTGGGTGTTACTATCGATACGGGGGACAGATGAAGAATCCGAGGCTGAGGCTGAGGCTTGATAGAGCGAAGTGATGGCTGCGCTGACTCTACCACTGATTGCAGGGCCCGTGGGGGAAAGAGGAGAGGGAGAAGAGGTGGATGAAGGGAAAGATGTTGAAGGTGTAGTGGAATAAGAAGAGGAAGAGAAGGATGCAGGGATCGGCGAGACGAGATCGGTCTCCGCACGAATCGGCTGGTTGAGTTGCTGGAGATACTTCAATGATGGCGCGACTAGACGCGCGGATGTTCGATTGGGTTGAGTAGATGATGGTGTGGAAGGAGCCTGGAACCTGGGTCCTTCAGTCTGTCGACACAGCTGCTGTTGCTGCTGTTGGCTGGAGAGAGAAGGTTTCTGGGATCCGGGAGAGATCAAGTCGGCCATTATGTCAAAATTAAGAAGGTGGATACGTATGACGAGAGAGAGACAGACAGGGTCAGAGGGAGAGAGAGAAGACTTAAAAAAAGGGAGAATGAAATGGGTTTGACTATCCCAGATGGATACCAAGGAGCATAGAACAATGGAAGAAAGTAAAAGATAGATCTGAAGGAGCTATAGATTAGAACACAGATCGATGGGGAAGGCACTTGTGGAGGGGAAGGGTTCGATCAGATCTTTGGGATAGGAACAAAATGAAAGGGTGGAAGAAAAGAAAAAAAAGGGAGCGGAGAGGATTGAGGAGGATGCGGATGTGGATGCGGAATGGTAGGGATGCCGGCTTGGTGTTGTGTGTGGGTGTGTGTCTTCCGTGTGGTTTTTTTCGGGGTATATTCAGGCACCTGGCGACAAGCACATCAAGGTCACAAAACAGTGGAGACGAGAAAAGTGAGAAGGGAAGGTTATGGCACGACAGGAAAGAAAAGAACTGAAATGGGAAACAAACAAAAAAAACCAGAAAGATGAAAGAAAGAAGAACAAAAAAGGAGCTTGACAGAATCTGTGTATGGCTGGTTGATGAGGTGGCAACTGCTTTGAGCTGAGGTCACAAAGAAAGCTCCCAGGCGAACAAACAAGAAATCCCACTTCATCAGTATCCCCAGGCAAGCAGCGGTCAGGGCGCGCCTTGTTTCAAAATCAAATCGAGGTTTGCTGCTTCAGCTTCCTCCCTCACTCTTCTATCTCTCTCAGCAGACAATAACAGGCAGAAGGACGGAGAAGGGGCTCATTCATCCATTGTCCGGACATTTAAGGGGGCGAGAGTCCTGTCTAAGGATGGCAACACAACAAATTGGAAGGAGGAGGATATGGATATCTCCTCCTCCTCCTCTTCCCCCTTCCCCCTTGTTCTCCTGTTTTTCTGCCTGACTTGACGCTTCTTTCGTATTTGACTGTTCACCATCCCGGTTGTCGCTCTCTGCTCTCGCGAGGGCGACCGACAGACAGTTGTGTACGTGCTCTGAATAAAACAACCAAGCGACAGTTGTCTATGCTTTGTATTCCAAAAAAAGGTCTTCGTCCATGGTTGAATGCTCTACAAGTCAAATTCTCAGGGGACGAGGCCCAGTGAGGTGTTTACCAAGACAGTGAGAAGGGGCATCAAGAGCAAATAAAGAAGAGCAAATGGCAAGGACCTCAGGGCAAGCAATTAGCAATATATAGAGGATGCGAGAATTGAGCTTAGATACGCTTATGTTGAAGGGTAATGTGGGGTGCTATCTTAAGCAGCACTAAAATAAGGATTGAGGAAGCCATGATAGCAAAAAAGGGGAAGAAGAGAAGAGAGGGGGAAGGCGAATAATGAAAAAGGTGAGAGAGAGAGGGGGGGGGAATCAAGAAGGACCATTGTCTCTTGTTTTCACCTCCTGCCAACGTGTGTATTGGTAATGCCCTTGACTATACCTGACTGGTTTAGAAAACAAGGATAATGAAGTGAGGAAGTAATCTTTTTGTTATGGGCACAGGGAGTTAAAAATGATATTATTTATTTTTCATACAAGTTTCTTTTAGGCGATGCGCAGGTCGCCATCAGCGAAATACCGAAGCTGGTGCTGAGTTGACTAACTTTGTTTTGCAGAAGCCAACAAGCGAAGATCAGGTACCATTGGAACATTGAAAACCAGTTTTTTTGCATGGAATGAAATAGTGGCATGAATACCCGTGTCTCCATGTCATTTTTACAGGCTGCATGGCAATTTGCCAATGCTTTGAACACGGCACGAAAAATGGTTCCAACTCGTTGAACGAGAGGAAGTGCAACTGGGGCACGCTAAGGGAATCGACCAATGCCCAGAGCCGAACTGATCGACAGTGATGGCGATCGACCCTACCGGGATTCTGGAGACGCGACAAACATGGGGGGCACAGCACACGCAAAAGGCGCGCTGAAGAGGGAGCAAAAAGAGAGCGAACAGTATGTTAGGTAGCATGAGGAAGGGTGCATTAGCAAAGGCTATTATGTCCTCTCAACCCCATTTTCAGCTGCACGAACTTGTTCGTTCTCCACTCGTGCCTTTGGATTCAGCCTCTCTCCTCATCCTTCCCTTCTTCCTCTTCACTTCGCCTTACCATTCGCTGCATTCCATGTTGATCTCTACCCCCTGCCTCCAGATACTGCTCACCTTCTCTCCTCGCCTTTCCCCTGTCAAGCCTTCTTCGATAGCACTGAGGTCAATTGGTTCCCCTTGGACTCCTTTCTATTTGTCCTTCGTTCCTCTTTGCCTCCCCCCTGTTCTTATTTTGAAATAAAACTCCGGGCTGCTGACCATTCATCCAGCGTGCTTCTCCTTCATCCTCCTCTTGTTTTCTCCCGCGTTATCATTGCTGTCCTTGGGGGGTTTTTTTATATTTGGTTTATGCAACGTACATTTGCTAATTCAAGCATGATATGAAGACAGATGGGTGATGCAAATGAACCGAAAGAAAAATAGTAACTTAGGCAGAGTAGGTTTGAGCAAGGGCCGAAGAACAGGAGGACACTGGCTACTACTGTTTCTTTCTTGTGTTCCATTTTGGGTGCGGGAAGGAATGATATACGAAAAAACACCCAAAAATATTCCTCGGAGGAGAGAGGTAGAGTGAGAAAAGGGTTTGCTTGTTTGTTTAGTCTTGTCATGCAAGTTGGCGGTGTCTTTGTGTATGCGTGTGTTTACATGAATGAAGTGTATGTCGTTGGGTGATGGGAATACAGACACTCCTTTCATCTTCTCTGTGCTCGTTACTTCTTTGCCTTGCTGCCTGTCAACAACAATGTCCCACAACCAAAATTGTGCATGTACTGCTTTACCCCTGATCCCCCCTTGTACCCTCTCCCCTTGCTCTTTCCCTCTCGCCCCCCCCTTCTCTCATGCAACGAACGCTTTCGCCTTCATTCTTTGCTCTCTCTTGCTCTCTCCTTGTCCGGTGATCTCTTGACCTTTTCCGTTTCTTCTATTTGTACTTCCACTTTCAACTTCTACTTCTACTTCTACTTCTACTTCTACTTCTACTTCTGCTCCTTTCCTTTCCTTTTTTCTCTTTTCTTTCCTTTGCTTTCCTTTCCTTTCCTTTCCTCCTCATCACCACATTTATCATTCCATACCAACATCTGCTGCCTGTCGATCACTGCACCCCTCAGCCATCGTCTTCCTTTCTGCTCCTTAGCTCACCCCCACTCTCTCTGACAAACCAACAACCGGCTCACCGCGAATACATTCGTAGCTCAGACTTCCCATCCAACTTGCACAGCAACAAAAACACCTCTTTCAGAATGATATCGACTTCTGCAGCAACGATGCCCGGCAACAGCATCCCCCCATACATCCAACAACTCACCGAAGACATGACCACACTCACAATGGTAAAACAGGGGATGGTGCTATACATCCTGCACGTGTATGGTCGTGTGGTGTTGTGTGCCTGCTTGACGAGTGTCCGTGTCTCAAGATTGAACGAGTAACTAATTACCAAAAAAATGACTATTCCCGTTGACTGGGGAAAAAAAATGAAAAAACATAGACGATAGCAGTGTCACCTGAAGGGACACAGCTCCGTGAGAACCTTGTTACGCGTGTCCAGGGTATCATGGATGCAGAGTGGCCCAAGGAAGTCAGGATCGAGGCCTTCGGGTGAGTGAGAGAAAGGAGCCGATGAATGAATGAATGAATGTCGTATGCCCTCTTGAGAACAAGAGGCGAATGAGTGGCGGGAAAATACAACAGAAACCAGCACAACTCACTGTCGCTCACCCCCTGGACAAACGTACTGAAATGGACCCTCCCCAAGAGAGGACTGACGCTTCTATCCTTCCCCCTGAATACAATTCTAACAATAGGTCATTCGCATCAGGACTCGGCACTGATTCCAGTGATCTGGATCTCGTCATTCTCCCTGCATTGCGCGACCAGGACCAGGACCCAGGAACCCCCGCCCGGTACCAGGACCTCTTTGTCCTCAAGACTCTATTCCAGCGCTGTACGTTCAATCTTGACTTGACGTTGCTGAGATTTGGTTGGGGTGTATGAAATGATAAACAAACTAACGCCGTTTTTCCCCCTCTGTCACCCTTGGTTCCCGGTCTCCTTCCATCCATTCCTTCATCTGCTCTCTCGCATGGATGCCCACCGTTGCTCAATGCTCTCGTTGGTTCGTTCCACGCTATTTCTCAACACGTCTTTTTTTTTGAATGCTCTGCATGCATGTGCACAAAATCATCTCATATTTTGCTCTTTGCCCTCCAACCTTCGGCTGCGTTGTCTCTCTCCACCCGCTGGCTACATTACCAATGTTGCATATGATAACTCATCGTCCTCTGATACGTCCGTTCTCCAGACAGCATGAAGGACGTTGAGGTTATCCAGAATGCCCGGGTGCCCATCCTCAAGTTCACCGACCACAAGACAGGTATCAAAGTCGACCTCAACTATGGCCACTACCCCAGCCTCTACAACACCCGTCTCATCGAGTCATATGTCAGGATCGACGATCGCGTTCGGACGTTCCTCTACGTTCTCAAGGCCTTTGTCAAGGCGCGCGGAATCAACTCGCCACCCCTGGGCTCCCTTAGCAGCTACTGCTACACCCTTATGGCGATCTCGTATTTCCAGTCATTTCTGATCCCAGTCCTGCCCTGCCTGCAGGATCCACACCTCATCCCTCACAACGTGCCCAACCCAGGAGTATTTGGATCGACTCGTCTCGTCAATGTTGCCTTCACGGACCCATCCAGGATCCGACCCTGTCTCCCTCGCAACAGCATGACGCTCGGGGAGCTGTTCATTGGATTCCTGGAATACTACGGGAGCAAGTTTGAGTACAACAAGTCGTGCGTGAGTGTCCGGTGCGGCAGCGTCATCTCGAGGGACGAATGCCCAACTTCCTGGGCGCGACACGAGTTTGTGGTCGAAGATCCGTTTCTCCTCGACCTAAACGCTGCAGGAGCCAGGAAGGACATGATGAATATTATCCGACATGAATTCCAGGCAGCAACGCAGGCACTGAAGGATGATCGTGGACTGAGTGCCATCCTCACTACGCGGCAACCCTACCGCGTCCGAGAATAGGAGCTTAATTTCTGTTTCTCCCCTCATGCAGGATTATGTCTGAAAAAAACATACAAATCATACATACATTAGCGAAAATGAAAATGAAAATAAAACAACAATAATAGCCAAATGTATCTCTTGCAACACTATTTTGTGAGAACGCATGAGAAGTTGATCGCACAATTGCGTACCTGTCGTGGATAGGACTGTGTGTATGCCCGTACTTCATAGGCAGGGTGGCATATGATGTTCCTGGCCCAACATTGAGGTTCGTGAGCGTATGGAAGTACCTGTCACGTAGTGGTTTGGAATACGACTATAAATCTTGAGCAAAGTTCAAAGTCTAGTGGACGCAGAAAAGGTCATGTATGTTCCCATTCCATACAACAACACAGGAAAAAAATAACCAACTGGCGAAATGTGGAATGCCAAGTGTTATTGATAGTCCCTGAAAATCGTGCCGCAAAAGATATAATGTCCGAGGGAAGGATTGCTCTTTCTTCCCCACACCCCATCTTTCTCCTCCCTCCTCTTGTCCTAATCTTCCACCCTTCTTCTCGCTTTTAACAACTAACAAAAAACAATCATTATGCTCGCCAAATTTGCATTCGCTCTTCTCGCTGCTTCTTCCCTCGGGTTTCTCGCATCCCAGGCAGATGCAAAGAAGTACTCCCAGGGTATGTCTCCGTTCTTTGCGCGTAAGGACGATTCTCCTAAGGCTCTAAAACTTTACTCTTCTCAACATTTTTCATCCTTTTTCATGTAAAACATAGCGTACGATTGCTACATTGTCATAGGAAAGATCCAGCGCTGTTACGACGGATCGGCCAAGGATCTAACAAGGTGCTCAATCTCGTCTCGCTTGCCCTCTGACCAGACTTATTACGCGCCTCGGTCAATTGGTGGACAGACGTATCCCTTTGGCACGTCGGTGGTGACTCTGCAGACTGTCGATGGCACCTATGAGAAGGTTGATGTTGCGACCTTCTTTGGTGTCTGCGAGGGTCAATGATAGATTTTTTAGATGATTTTAAAACTTTATCGTTCAGGAATGCAAAATACACGTGACGTCCCTAAGCCACATAAGCAAACAGATTCGCATCGCTCCCCGTTTCGGGGATATGGATGGAGTGAAAGGGAAAGGCATCTATCATTCATCACTCCCTACTCTCTAATATTCATAACACACAATGGCTGGTGGTCGCTACCCTTATCCCAAGCACGTCTGGTACGTCCTGGGTTCATTGCCTATTCTCCACACGCAGCATCACCAATATCGACACCCTTTCTGCAGGACCATCAACAAACGGACCTACAACTCCCATTTCCGGCCTTTCCATCACACCTCGGAGTTTTCACGCCCGAATTACCGAAATTCATCACAACAGGATAATCAGCATAGAAACTACAGGAGGGACTGAAAGACGCGAGGTCTAGAGGGCAAGATACGCAGCAAAAAGGCATAATCGTCTTTTTCTATGCGCTCGCTCGTTCCATGGACCACGGACCACGCTCACTTCTTGACCGACAGCAAACACCGGATATACAGGACACTTCGGACGATGACACCAGTTAACATTCCGGACAAGTGTTCGAGCAGCTCCACGTTACTCATCCTACCTTGTATGCTACCTGTTGTATGCGTGTAGGTCCCCTACTGGTGGTTGGTGGACTCAGCCTACCAACTGGAAGTCTAACACTGCCGTTGCCGTCGGTATCACTGCCACCATCGTCGCCGCTGCCTGGAAGTACTCTGCTGAGAACGAGGTATCTTTCCCTAGTCATCTTTTTTCAGGACCATTTCGGATACATGCAGAAAAGCAATATCTCAGTGGACACCCACAGGAAAGAAGGGGCCAATCGTCGCCCCTACGCTGAACAATGGATCGCGGTAGTAATATGTTTTTCTTTTCTTTTTCATGGTGATAGGAGCGCCACACTCGCCCCAAGGGCTTCATCCCCTCGTCGTTGGTACGGATCGCAATCAATTGAACTCTTCACTTCATATACTCGCTGCGCTTGGCTCATCCTACATTGTCATACCTGGACCAACCTGATCTACTCAAAGATACCTTCGGAATACGCAAACTAACCATGTCACGCTTCCGTTTTCGATTTTAAATTTAATCTCATAGTGGGCTAAGGAGTTCAAGGACGGCGAGGTCTACGGAAAGAAGTAAACGAACAATTGACAGGATGCAACATGAATGCGGAGAGGAATTGTCAAATAGAAATCTCTCCCAACAAACGCCAACACACACCCTCTCCAAACAGGAAATACCAACAAAAATAAACACCCTCTCCACGTATATCTTTTTAGGCGTGTGCTAATGTGTGATCGGGAGCGGATGACTGTACATTCTTTGACAGGAGAATACATCTTGGCGCAACATGTCACGATAAACTTAGGCGTGATTTCAGTTATTTTATTCTGGCGGCAAGATAAAAGGAAAGAACGAAAGGGATTATGGACCCTTCGATATATTACAACTTGGATTTGGGAGGCCCCTCGAGGAGGACTCTGAGGTCCTTCCTTAAGATCTTGCCGGCGGCAGACTTGGGAACCAAATCAATGAACCTAACCCCACCACGGAGTTTCTTGTGCGCCGCAACCTTGGACGCAACATACTCCACAACCTGCTCCTCCGTCAACGCCTTGCCCTCGGGGCTCGACTGGTTCTTGACAACAAACGCCAGAGGAACCTCTGTCGCCTGTTCCTTGTTCTCGACACCAATCACGGCCGCGTCCAGGATCTGTGGATGGGTCAAGAGGATGGCCTCGAGTTCTGCGGGCGCGACTTGGAACCCTTTGTACTTGATCAGTTCCTTCAACCGGTCGACTACAAAAAAGTTGCCCCGGGTATCGACCACGGCCACGTCGCCCGTATGTAACCAGCCCTCACTGTCGATCGTCTCCTTCGTCGCCTTTTCATTGTTGCGGTACCCCTTCATCACATTCAACCCACGGATCCAAATCTCTCCGCGCTCCCCAGGAGCAGCATCCTTGCCAGTCTCGGAGTCGACGAGTCGAACTTCTTGGTTGGGGAGCATCTTGCCGGCAGATCCGTGGACCATATCGTTGTAAAGACCGACATGGGTTCCGGGGGAGGCTTCCGACATGCCGTAAGCTTGACGGAAGGCAATGGCAGGATATTTCTCCAGGAGGGCTTCGATCAGTTCTCGGGAACAAGGGGCCGCACCAACGGTTATTTGGCGGACGTGGGAGAGGTCGTATTTTGCGACTAGGGGGGATTTCACGAGCATCAGGACTTGAGGCGGGACTAGGTTCAGGGTCTTGACTATTTGTTTAGTTGTTTTGTTCAAAATGATACGAGGGGTGTTAGTTGCTTGTAATGCCCTCGCTTTGTTTCCTTTTGTGTTCGAACACTCATCGATGGTTCGTGGGATCTTACTCTTGTAGTCCTGGATGATCTTAAGAAAGTCCTCGGGGTTGAACTTTTGCATAACGATATTTTGAAGGCCCTGTTTTTTACCAAGGAGAAATCGTAAACAGACATGTTAGGAGACAATCGAGAAACAATAGTAAACATGTGTCCGTGATCCCACACTCTAAAGTGAACTTACGCTGTGGGCTCCACACATCAAGTGGAGTTGGATACTGTACCTGTGGTGGGAAGAAAGGAAAGTAAGAAAAAGAAAGTGCAATGAGTGAGAAAAAAAATGCAAGTAAAATGCTCAACTCCACCTCCTACATTCTCTCTATCATCCACGCCCACTCTTCCAGCAATTACAAGACCCCCCGCCCTTCATTATTGTCACTGTTTCGTTTTTGTCCGAATAACAACTTACATGTGGTACATGGGCAAGACACTCAGAGCAACATTATCATGGGCCTTCAACTCTCCATCACACGCAACGACCTGAGCAGCATTGACTGCAAAATTCAAATGCGACAACTCAACGCCTTTACTCCGCCCCGTCGTCCCACTCGAATAACAAATCAACGCTGTCGTCTCCTTGCACTCCTTGGCATCCAACACCACCGGCTTGACCAATTGACTTTCGGGCGTCTCTACGGGTGGCAACAAACTGGTATAGGGCCTGAATCCATCCACAATCTGATCTCCATACAAAAAGATCCTCTCCTCCGGCAACCCGACCTTCTTGGCACCGGCCCGCGCAGTAACCAACAGTTCCGGATGAGTCACCATCGCAGTCGCGCCAGAATCCTGCAACTGGTACGCCAGCTCGTCCGCATTATACGCCGAGTTGACGGTAGTGGTAATACCAGCAAAGACGAGGGGTCCAAACATGGTGACCGAATAATCGACCTGATTGAACGAGAACAACGCCAAAACGTCTCCACGTTTGAAACCCAGAGAGTGTTGGAGGGCCGTGGCCCAGCGACGGATATCATGTCTCCATTGCCCAAAGGTGAGGGTTTGTTTTGTGATCCCGTCGATGAGGATTGGGTATTCGTCAGGGGTGTTGTTGGGGTTGGAGATTGCGAAACTATAGGCGTTCATGTAGGGGACCGGCTGGTCGGGAAGGTGAGACCTGTAAATCGTCATGGCTTGGTTGTGTTTTTTGTGTGTGGAGTGGAGAATTGAGGCAGGTGTGGTCGGAGTATGAGTTGGTTGTGGAGAAATTGAGTTGAAGGGAAAGAGGAGGAGGGTTTAAAAGAGAGAGAGGACAAGAAAAAGAAAGTGGAAGAAAAAAATGGAAAGAAAAAAGAGGAAGGAGAAAGGTAACTGCAAAGGGACAGAGATAAACAAGGTAAACACATCTTTCTGTGCTCATCGTATCCCCCCCCCCCCCTTCTAAACCGAGATAGGGAAGAGTCTCGGATCCACCAAACCAACCGACCAACTCTCCAGAATGCAACAACCAAAACAGAATCCAAACAGACGCTCATTCCCCTGTTCTCTTCTCCATTCATCACTCACCACTCTAAAATATACACAAATGGTCGGCCATCCCCCCCTGAACTAAAACAAAGAAAACACAATCACCAGTTACATTCCCATCCAATTTCTCGTTTTCCGGGTTATTTGAGGGCGTGGGAGTGTCGAAGTCAAAGAGTGTCTAGTCTTCTTACTTTTCTTCCGTTATTGGTTGTTCAATGATACCCAAAAGCAAAGGAACGGCTAAAACGAGCCGGTTCAACTCTCGATCGATCCCGCGAAAGGAAAGTATTCTTTTATGTGTCAGCAATTACCACCGGATACAAACCCCACCTCCATTGATGTTCTTTCGATAAAGATTGGCGCCCTCGCGTCCTCTACAAAAGCCCTTCCTTGATTCCTTGCCTTCTTTCGTTCGTTAAAAAAAAACATTTGGTTGGTCATAGGGTCCTTCGAATCTTGTTTGCTCTCTCGTCTTCGGCTGGGGATCGAAACTTTACTTTTTCCCTCTCTCGGCTCACAGCGTTCCATTCCTACCTCTCCACAAATCAAGAGCATAAACTGAGCGAAGGCGGGGCGCAAAGTATGAAGATATGGATGTATTATGCGAGATATGGTACGAGAATATATTAAGAGATATCTAGAAAACACAAAACGCGCAATCATACTCTCTTAAGGCGCGCTTTTGTAGGGATGAAAATAGCCCCAACTAGCGAACAAGACGGATCTCCAGCATGAGGATGCAGAGGTTGATTGCTGCAAATCCGCCTTACTTACTCCATCTGGTTTCCGAAAAGAACCCCAACAGTCAAAAAGACAACCAATCCTAAAACACTCGACCCTCCAAGCGCAGTCCAGGTCTGAACACCGCGGTTCATATTGCCAGAGTTTCCAAAGATACCAGGAGGCAGGGCCGTGATCTGGGAGCTTCCGGAACCAGCAGTAGGAGTGGACGAGGTCGAGGTAGCAATGGTCTGGTTGTACTTCTTGGGGAACTCGGCCGTGCAGTTGCGAGCGTTGCATTTGCTGTAGCATCCGTTGTCGGCCTGAGGGCAGACCTTGATACATTGCTGGACGTCGGCTACACATTCAAAATATGGGATCGTGTAAGTGTATTCTATACAAATAGAAAGAGGTTCAAGGAAGTAGGAGAGAGCGAATCATATTGGTTGTGTTAGTATCAGAAGAGCAATTGGGTGGTCGTTCCATGCAGAAAAAAAGGGTTGGTACCATATAAGCGCCTATTTTCTTATGATTGCTTACCGGTCGTGTTGGGGACAATGCCTCCCTTACACTCGCAAGAGTAGAGCAATGACTGGATGTCGCATCTGTTGTCGAGGGTCTCGCCTCCATTGGTCAACTCCTGACAGACGTTGGTGCTATGATCGTTGAAACGCATTTGATTAGCTCTTTGGTTTTGGGCGAAGCAGTCGCGCTGTAACTGAATCCACTACAGTACTTGATCTGAGGAAAATAAACACAAACAACGGGTGTTGTTGACTCTTACCAGAAACCGACTTGGTTTTGGCACCATGTCAACTTGGTGCTATTATCAACCGTCATAGCTATACAACAGGTTCAAAATATAATAGTCGGCTGTGAGTATGTGAGTATGTGCGCACATCAAGTCTATTATAAACGACAAGGACTGGAGAGACGGGAATAGAGAGTGAAAGAGCTTCCATCTAGTCGAGGGGAGCTTACGATCAAAAGCAGAGACGCAGGCAAGAGTAGCCATGACTGCCAACACTGCAAAGGCGCGCGAAGTGAAGAATCCGATCATGATACCGATGGGTTAACGTCGAAGAGGAAGAGGAGGAGTAGGACGAGGAAAAGTGAATGAGAGGAAGGCAGAACTGAGCGGAGGGGATGAGCTGTGGTTGGTTTCCTTGTGTTCGAATAGGGTAAGGAACGAAACTAAAAGAAAGAAGAGAGGAAGAAGGAAGAGAAAGAAGAGGAAGAGGAGGAAAAAAGAGAAGGGTAAAAGGCGGCGCTGTCATCTGAGTCGGTGCCTCTCTTGCATTCTTCACACTCGCGAGTCCATTTGAGAGCATTCCTTTTGCTCTTCAGTGGTGGCGGGTGCGAATTATCAAAACCTCAGCATGGTGTGTATCAGCAGCAGAGTAATAATAACAGCTAAACACGGCGAGATAAACAACCCCTTCTTCTTCTTGGGGACAGGATGTTGCCAAAAGCAAGGGACGGTGCGAGGAGGCAGCAGCTAGCAAAAGGGGCCAAAGAGACAAAAGAAAACAAGAAAGAGAGGGGGAAACATGGACACCAAGACGAAAGGGGGTTAGCCCCGCTCTTATCCGCCCTTACTCATCCCATTCATACTCCCAAAAAGCAACACCACCAGTCAACAGAGGCAGCACCCGGGACTGCCGCGAGCGTGCCGACTCTCCCTCTATCGGCGAGACGAAAAGAGGCATATGAGAATAACGAAGGGGGTGAAAGGGGGTGTGCAGAACAGGACGAGACAGAATACAATCAACATTGAAAAGATATCTTGGAAAATCAGAGGCAGCCAGGCTGGACTACGTCCACTTGACATGGCAGAAAAGGTTAAGCACAAGACATAGAGAGGAAGAAGAAGGGCGGTAGCCAATGACAATGGCTGCTGCTGCCCTCTCGATACCCAGGGCATCTTGGACCATGCTCCCCTCATCCATTATCATCAAAATCGTCATGTGGGTGGATGGACCCAAAAAGCGGGGAGAGAATGCCGCGTTTTCAACAAAGCAAACTCCTGCTCATTCTTGATCAGCAAAAGAACATCCAAGCATACAAATGCGCTAATTGCCTTTTTTGCATGATTTTAATGGAGGACGGAATGAATGGATAGTCTCTTCGGTCTTGTCGCGGTCCTTTTTCATCTTGCATGTTGCTTGTTTGTTGATTTTTTGTGTTGAATTTATTCACATTCCTCGCCGCTGCCAGAGACATTAGTCCTCGGATAGCCTCCCATCGCCCATCCACCACCTTAGCGAGAACGACGACCTCGCTTTTTGGAATCGGACTCAGTGCGTTGCTTCTTGGGACTACTAGAGGAAGCTTTCTATATGAGAACCCATTACAACAGGGAAAAGTCAGTCAAACTTGGTCAATATACAAGACAACATGCAATGTCGAGGCAATAGTCACTAAAACAGGCCCAATAACAGACAAAGGCGCACCTTCATCGACATAGTTGTCGTATCCCATGTGCATGCTGTAGTCCGACTCGTCCATGGGGTAGCCAGACTGTTCAGGTCCATGAGATCCCTGCTAACAATGTGAAACAAGAACGATGCAAAATTTGTTCAGCATCAACCTATCGATTGGTGTGGATGCAACCAGCGCGGATAAAAAAAACTTAGTACCTTGTTGAAGAAAGCAGGCATGGATGAGATAGCTTGGTCCATGGCACTGAGCTTGGCTGTAATGGCAGTTGCCTTCTGGATTTGGGTGTTGATCATGTCCATGGTAATGGTGTTATTGTGCTGGTTGGGGTCGTCTAGGAACGAAACCATTCCTCCTGCGTGTTCATGGCTGATAGTTGCAAAGATGGCGCCCGACTCGATCATGCGAACGATAAAGCCTTCAACACGACGTGCACCATCTGGTTCAGATCCGAGACCGATCAGGGACGTAATGTTCTCAATCGAGAGTGTCAGATATGTGCGAGTGAGGTCCTGAATGTTGCGGCGATGCAGGGCCTCCATGCACTGCTTGGCCAGACCAAAGTTCTTGTCCCGGACGAAAGTAGGCTTGGCCTTCTCCAACTCGGTCTTGATGGCACTATTCGACTTTTTCTCGTAAGCAGTAGCGAAATCTGCGTATGCTACACACTGCACCTTGATGGTCCTTTGGACAGCGGAAGCAATGTACTTGGGCAATGGCAACACCTATAATAGCGCGGAGTGAGCATTTAATATATTTTGTTGGTTACACATCCAGCATGCATGCATGTATAGCTTTGTTACTTACTCTTCCGTATTGAAGCAAGCTCGACAGAACGTACTTCTTGTGAGCCTCGATCTGGATAGCACTGGCCACCTCAGCTGGCGCAGAGACAGCCTAGAACGGCATATATAGTTGTAGTTATTAGCAATGTGTTGGCATAGCATTGCCAGCAAGAAAGTAAACGTTAAGTAATTAGTTTGCTCACCAGCTTGAAAAACTCGACCGCACGCTCAAACTTCTTCAAGAAGGCGTAGATCATTCCTCCATAGTAATGGTACAGCAAAAAGTCCTTGTAGTTGATGTGTGTTTGCTAATATTGAGGAGTATGATAACATAGAGCGCCACTGTTTAGTAAAGGTCCTGATGAAGTGTGTCCTGACAATAGAAATTATGATTTTCCTGATTCCTGTTCCTCACCTGTGGCTTCACGTCGGAAATGTCGTTGTCGAGAATGGGAAGAATGTCCTTGACGGATTGAGCCAACAAGCATGTCTATTGAAACACGTTCAAAAAAAATGGAACAGCATGTTAGCGCCAGCGCACGACAAAATGGTACGACGTTGAGGCTTTCACCGATGTTATCGTAGTACCTTGGCCAGGAGAGGGTGGATCATTGTAAGTTGTCCTGGCGAAGCCTGAAGTCTCTGGATGAAGACGGCGAGTGGCTTGATGGCGATGATGGGCTAGAGAAATTAAACCGGTAAATAAAGTCAAAAATCCATGTCAGCGTCAGCGAAGTTGCAAGCCGTTGTTTCGATTAGCATAACGATGCCGATATCCTGTGCTCGATATCTACCTGGCGTGTCTCGGTCGCCACCTTCACCAGTGCCTCAGCAAAGCTCATTGCTATAAAGGTAAACCAAAAGGCAAGAGAAAGTTGCCCGTTAGTTTTCAGTCGAAGCTGACGCGTATGTTTCTATGAGTTGCCGCAGCGCCACCAGCAAAGTCATTGTGTCCCAACGACTCACCCTTGTGAGACGCCAAGCGGACCTGCTCGCCATCGCAAGTTGTCACAAACGCCCAAACTTTTGCGAGTAACGCGTGGTCGAATCCATGCGAAGCCTTGCACCGGTGCACCCTGAAGCATTAGAGCAAAAGTAGCAGTTAGAAACCATGTTGCCTTTGTTCATCCATTCCTACTCAACCACAGTCAAATGTGAGTTCCTTGTGGGAAAAAAAGTTTGACAGATTCCTCCGCTATGCTGACGGTGCTACAAGTAGACCATAATATCGTCGGTTATGCCTAAAGTCGCTTACAAAAAGTAGAGGTAGGCAAAGGAATGGGTTGCTGGGTCGAGAGCGTCGAGGGGGTCAGCTTGGCCATTGGATTGGGCGGCGAAGACAGGGTCGTTGAGGTTGTTGAGGTAAGGAGCGAGGGTCTTCGTGACCGCGGTGATGTCGGTCGCAGCCTGGATCTTGGAGATGATTTCGTCGAAGGAAGGGTCACTTGGCGCCATTGTGTGGAGTGTGTTGCTGTTGTGCGTTGAAGGTCGGGGAAGGAGGTAGGAAAAAAGAAAAGGAAAGAATGGGCAAAGGACGACAGGGGTCTGAATAACGGCGCGCGTTGTCCTTCCTCTGTGCCCCCTCTGGTCGAGGTCCGACATGGACTAGAAAGGCGTGACAGAAACAGTCACCTTTTTATTGCATGTCGTGGGGGTCGAAGCTGAGCGGTGCGCGTGTCATTTTTTTTTGTTCTTTGTTCTTTTGTATCTGCCATCCACATAAAATCCTGCTTGCCTTCCTCCCCATCCCTTTTTTCCCACTTTACTTTCACCTTCACCACCTTCTCCACCTCGTTCCTTCACACCAAACACTCACACTCACACAATTCACACCATGTCCGACTCGCATTCCTCCTCAGAAACCGTTGCCACCCTCAAGCTGCTACTTATCGGAAGCAGTGGCACTGGAAAGAGTTCTCTCCTCATGCGCTTTGTCGACGGCGTTTTCCTTGCTCCCGACGAGATCTCCGCCACCATCGGAGTCGATTTCAAGGTCAAGGTCATCGACGTCGAGGGCAAAAAGTACAAGCTGACCATCTGGGTACGTCGACACATCGTCTTTGCTCTCGAGCTCGTTCTTGTCATTCTTCACCTCTCCCTTTCCTTGGCTCTTCACTTCGCCCATATCCTCGGCTACCTATTATATTTCCAGTCAACAAGAACAGTCGCAATGAAACAACTTTTCTTCTCCTGGGCGCCACTGTCTTCAACTCGCGGTTCTGACTGTGGTAGTCGCCAGAAGATTATCGAGAGACTAACGTCAAATTGGTTGTCATTGTCGTGCAACTGATAGGATACTGCTGGACAGGAACGTTTCAGAACTCTCACTTCCTCCTACTATAGAGGTGCACAGGGCGTGATTCTTGGCAAGTACAACTTCTGATTCTTAGGTGATATCATCACGAGAATGTTAATTTCTGAGTGAGGACGACCCTATTAATCGCATTTTTTTATTTTCCCCATGGTCTTTGACAGTGTACGATGTCAGCAACAGAGATTCGTTCAACGATCTTCAGACCTGGTTCAACGAGCTCGACACATATTGTTCCAGCAAGGAAGTCGTTCGCATGATTGTTGGAAACAAAGTTGACAAGGTACGGGTGGAGGCGAACATGATAATGAAGGATTATAACATGACTTCTTTGGTTTGATATGACGTTGGAATCTGTAAGACTGACCACATGAAAATCTTTTTTTGCTTTTGTACACACACATCACTTTATTGCAACGTGGTAAATTTACCATTGGATGGCCGTATCGGCAAACAGGAGTCCAGCAGAGAAGTCAGCCGGCAGGAGGGGCAAGAGTTTGCTCGCAAGTTGCAGACTCTTTTTGTCGAGTGCAGTGCAAAGACCAAGCTCGGAGTTCAACAGGCGTTTGACGAATTGGTGCAGCAGATCATCGACACCCCCAGCCTGTGGCAAAAGCAGGCACCCGCCAATGTCCGTCTCCAGCCAAACACTGAAACCCAAGAGTACTCTGGTTGTGCCTGCTAAACTCATCTCGTGGCACAGGCCAACAACTTATCACGTCAATAAACATTACCTTTTTCTATGATGCTGTTTCAACTAAGTCAGTGCGTGCAAAGTTAGTAGGCGGAAATGGGTTTGGGCGTTTGGTTGGTTGGTGGCGGTGCGTGTCAGCCGTAGACTCTGTGACGCTTTGGGACAACTGTCCGCTTCACGTAAAAGGAAACGGTATGTGTGTCTGCGAGTGTCCGCGTGTGGACCTCCTTTTCAGACAGCAAAGAAGCAATTATCATGCCTGCGTGCCTACCTGTGCAAGGTGGATAAAAAGGATGCGGCCGCCAGTTGTGTCGCTTTCAAGTGCTCTGAAAGGTCACAGAGCAGCGCATGGAAGGCATATTGAGCCTGTATTAAGCCTGTGGACTTCATCCGCTGCTGGATATTTCCATCCATACTCGCATGGACGTCTGTCGACTTCATTCCTGTCAAGGGTAGCAACAGCAAGAGTAAGGACGGTATGAGATGGCCGTAAAGCGACACTAGAGATATGTAGAGAGAAAGAGAGAGAGAGATAGAGAGAGTCTGTGCTCCCAGGCGACACCATTCTACATGGCTCGTCTGTGAGGATCTGTGCTGAAAAGTGAATGGATAGAGATAGGACCATAGGGAACCACTTGGGTGCAGCAAATGCGACTGTGGATTATTCCAAAGTAGTATTTAAGGACGGCTGCGACGTGGGTAGGAATTTCATTATCTTTTCTCATCTCTCCCCTACTCACCCACACACACACACACAAAGTACGTTCTGCCCTCATCATCATCGTCGTCGTTCGTTCTCCTGCCTATTGTTGTTTTTGTGTCGTGGCACCTCTTCGTCTTTCTCCTGGTCTCTCTACCCTTCACTTCTCCACACACACATGCACACGCCTTGCAGTCATCTTGTATTCTCTTCACACGCCCGCCATCACCGTGTCACGGTTACTGGACTTCTGGCTATCTTTTTGGGATTTGTCGACTTAGGTTGAACTGATGCGCGGCCTTCCTTGGGTGTTTAGCTTTGTCTGTTCTCTCTCCTCTCTCGCCTTCCATCATCTCCATTCTGTTAACAACGCTTTGTCGTTCTGTCGCTCCCCCTCTCAGGGCCATTCGTTCCAGTCCTCTCTCTCTCACACACACTCTGCCTCCTTTTTTGACTCTTTCCCCCTCCTCTACGACTGTTGGACGCGTGTGCTAGTTGCATTTCTCACGGTCGATAAGGACGCGTTTGAAAGCCTTTGTGATCAGAATACAACCAACTAACCATCTTTTTACTGTCTTTTTTCTTTTCGCCTTCTGTTTGCTTCCGTTGTATCGCCTCGTTATCAGAATGGTAAGTTTCGGTGTCGAGAAGCAGCACTTTTTTTCAACCTCAGATGATAATACATTACAATATGAGCACCTCTTTTTTTTAATTCTGCTCCTGCCTGCAGGAACTAGAAATAGCTTTTCTAACACAATCTCTCACTTTTTTTATCATTGGTGCTCATTCTCACTCTCTCTCACTTTCACTTACACTTACACTTTATAGGAAGACGAAGTTGCTGCCCTTGTTATTGATAACGGTTCCGGTATGTGCAAGGCCGGTTTCGCCGGCGATGATGCTCCCCGCGCCGTTTTCCCCTCGGTAAGTCCAACAGCAGCAGCACTCAAAAGGAAAAAAAAAAGTTGTGACGTGAGAAATGTTCGTGGACGAAAGTTACAAGTTGACCCCTGAAGCCCAAAAGAAAAGTGAAAAAGAATGTTGGCTTCCACTCGACTCGTCGACGTGCAAGAGTTCTCACCAGGGAAAACACCACTCGATGATAACAAAACAGACCCGACTCACGTTATTCTTGATATTTCTTTGTATGGATTCATTAGATCGTTGGTCGCCCTCGTCACCAGGGTGTCATGGTCGGTATGGGTCAGAAGGACTCCTATGTCGGTGATGAGGCTCAGTCCAAGCGTGGTATTCTCACTTTGAAATACCCCATCGAGCACGGTATTGTCACCAACTGGGACGACATGGAGAAGATCTGGCATCACACCTTCTACAACGAGCTCCGCGTTGCTCCCGAGGAGCACCCCGTCCTCTTGACCGAGGCTCCCCTCAACCCCAAGAACAACCGCGAAAAGATGACCCAGATCATGTTCGAGACCTTCAACGCCCCCGCCTTCTACGTCTCCATCCAGGCCGTCCTCTCCCTCTATGCTTCCGGTCGTACCACCGGTATTGTCCTCGACTCTGGTGATGGTGTCAGTCACACCGTCCCCATCTACGAGGGTTACGCTCTTCCTCACGCCATTCTCCGTCTCGATCTCGCTGGCCGTGACTTGACCGACTACCTCATGAAGATCCTCATGGAGCGTGGTTACTCCTTCTCTACCTCTGCCGAGCGTGAAATCGTTCGTGACATCAAGGAGAAGCTCTGCTATGTTGCTCTCGACTTTGAGCAGGAGATGCAGACTGCTGCCTCTTCCTCTGCCCTCGAGAAGTCGTACGAGCTTCCCGACGGTCAGGTCATCACCATTGGTAACGAGCGTTTCCGTGCCCCTGAGGCCCTCTTCCAGCCCTCGCTCTTGGGTCTCGAAGGTGTCGGTATTCACGAGACTACCTACAACTCTATCATGAAGGGAGATGTCGATATCCGTCGTGACTTGTACGGAAACATTGTCATGTCTGGCGGTACCACCATGTACCCCGGTATTGCCGACCGCATGCAGAAGGAGATCACCACCTTGGCCCCCAGCTCGATGAAGGTCAAGATTGTTGCTCCCCCAGAGCGCAAGTACTCTGTCTGGATCGGAGGATCCATCTTGGCTTCCCTCTCTACCTTCCAGCAGATGTGGATCTCCAAGATGGAGTACGACGAGTCTGGTCCCTCCATCGTCCACCGCAAGTGCTTCTAAGTATCTGGCGGCCAGGATTAGCACCTTTTTGTCGAATAGCGATTCAACGTCAATACCTTTTTTCTTTTTTCTTCACAAGAATAAACCTTGTCCTACAATTTGCCCTGCTCGATTGCTCCTCTCTTTTCTTTGAATAAGTGTCCATCCATATCATCCTCACCGTGTCACTCCTTATGAACTATGGATTCTATGGTTTACTCTTGTGAACTTTCGTCAACTGTAACACTTGCGATCATTTAGCTTTCCGTGACTGGTTCATGGCAGGTCTTGGAGATCTGGAAGGGGAGTCCCATTCCAGCCTTGAGCGAGTGTTTGTCTCCCTTCGCTACTCCTCTTGTGCCATTTCATCACTCTATTGTCTTGATTTGACTCCATACACACCCTCACGCTCACAGACACCGTCCTTTCCTCCGCGTTACTTTCCCTCTACTTCCCCCAGGACTAATCGGAAAAGAAAAACAACAACAAACAACATCCACTCGTGAACAGGACTGGTGAGTGGAGTGTAGAAATGCACAAATTTTTGTTTGTTTCGCGCTTTTGGCATTGCTATTCTATTTTTTGTTCCTTACCTTCTTCTGAGCTCATCTCCCTTGGGTCAACAACGGCTGCCATCACACACACCACTCCGACATTACCACTTTCTCGATCTACCAGGACTGGGAAACGAGACCAGACTACATCCTCACCGGTCGACACACACAGATTCATCCGTTTAGCAGACGAATTCAATTCAGTCCTGAACGACTGCAACCAGCAGGACGCGATCAGTTTCGTCTTTATTTTACTACTCCAAAACGCCGATAATACGCAGCGCCCTCCCCTCTGTTCTTGATCTATGGATTCAGCAGACTCAGCCACAGGGACAAGGAGCTCACGTTCCAGACGCCAGGCACCCGCACCGACTTCACCCCCCTCCATCCTCCGTGCCTCTCTTTCGAGACAACCTTCCAAGAGTGTTACTGATAACAAGGCTGATCAGGATATAGAAATGACCCCCGCCTCGCCACCCCGGCCAAGGAGGGGCAACACCCGCGGGTCGAGTGTCTCGTCTGCCTCCACAGCCAAAGAAGAATCGAACACGAGGAGCAAACGGACCAACAACACCTCGACTCGACAGACTGGTGCCAGGGCTGCCACGGAGGAAAGAGACGAGAATGACCAGGACGATGATCAAGTCTTGGATAGTCCTGGGCGGCCTACGCGTTCAAGGAGAGGGACCACAACGGCAGCATCCCACAACGCCACCGTAGTCGCAGAGCCTGAGGTGGCCATCGAAGATGAAGAACTCTCTGTCGACAAGGACGACGCTGATGTGGTAGAGGAGGTCGAGGAAGTCGAAGGAGATGGAGAGGAGATTGAAGGCGAGATCGAGGAAGCAGGAGAAGCCAAGATCACTAAGGATGGAGAACTTCTCGGAGGTAAGATTATTTTATTTTATTTGGCCGATCAACTGCGAATACTTTGTTGCAGGGCTGTCAGTGTCACAGAAACATGCGCAACGAATACACCCGGTCTAAAAGAAAGTTTTCGATTTCCTTCTAGGGCGTGAATACAAGTGCAGGAACTTCAAACTTCCAACAAGAGGCGACCGGATCTACATGATGTCCATGGATGCAGCGCGAGTTCTTGGCTTCAGGGACAGCTACCTCTTCTTCCTAAAGAACCCCCAATTGGTGCGCGTTAACACAACAGTAGAGGAGAGGACATGGATGATTGAAAAGGGCATGCTGATGGCCAACTTCAAGTCAAAGCTCATCGCTGTCGTGACCGCTCGATCGCTTTTCAAGTCATTCGGGTACAAGATCATCAAAAAGGGCAGGAGTCGTGTGGACGACTACTATGAATCGCGTGCGACAGACGATGGTATGGCGGATGACTCTGAGGACGATACCGCATCGAAGGCAGAAGAGGATGGATCAACAGGTGCTAACGGGAACGGACCCAACTCAGAGGACACCCATGGTCATGCAGGAGGAAAGAGAAAACACACGTTGCTGCAACAGGAGGAATCGGCTCGCCAAGTAACGGACCTGAACTGGCTGTATGAGAGCGCAATGGCTGTCCGGACACTGAACGGACAGTTGAAGGAGTTGCGGAAAGAGAACCCAAAGTTCCTGGACCCTCATACCAACATCGAGCAGATTCCTTTGGCAACGCAGCCTGAGCGATGCAATGTCGCCGTGGCACCAAAACCAAAGAGTGAGGAGCAGGATGCGAGCTCGATAACTTTCCCACTGCCGACGGTTTTGTCCATACCTCGATCCATTGGCCCTTTGGTGGATGCTGTCGTCAAAGTCGAGATTAAAGGAGCAACACCTGCACCACCTCTCATCGACGATCCTGCTGTTTGGGCAGTCATCCCAGAGGACATCCGCAGAGCGTTAGAGGTAGCAGAGTCAGCAAAGTCTAAGGAGAACGAAGGCGACGAGGATCTCACAAAATTTCCTTTGTCGCTATTGGAAGGGCAATATCAGGCAGCCTTTCCTGTGTACGTAGCAAGGCGGTCGTTTGATTATTATTTTTTCGGTGAGCATTTATCGAAAAAAACCATTGTACTTTATGCTAACCAGTGTCGGTTGGTTTCTACATTAGTCACCAAGCCCGCTTCCAGCAGCCGTATAGAGTGGTATTGCCAGCAGGCATGTCTGGCCATGCGCAATACCTTCACCACCTTAACATTATGCAATCAGGAGGATTGACAGGACCGTTAATGGAACAGGCAACATTACCAGGAGCAACTTCAGCACATGATATTAGACTCATCCAGTGGCAACAACAGCAGCAGCAACAAGCGCAACAGCAACAGCAACAGCAGCAACTTCAGCAGCAGCAACAAAAGGCACTTCAACAGGCGAAGCTTCAGCAGCAACAGCAAGAACTTCAGGCGGCTACCAAGAAGGCGGATTCGCCAGCTGTATGTCACTCTATTTTGATATGTATGCACCTAATACCTTTTCTTGGAGGAGAGAGACTAACTAAACACGATTTTCCATGGTATCTACAAACATAGGCCCAGTCGACTAGCGTCATGTGTGGAGCGCCGCTGAAAACTGGATTGGGATACTGTCAGCGGTTGGTCAGTACACAAGGCGAACACTGCCCGAACCACCGCGGAACCAACTCGAGTCTGCCAGGAACGCCATCCATCAACGGAAAACCATCTGTAAGAATTTTCTCAATGTCACCAAAAAGAATTGAAGGGATAATGAAAACGTCCATCGCCTGACACATTATATATCATGATAATATTTAGGCAAGCACTTGTGTGGAGTGCAACTCGACTTCTGCACCCACAGACGCCGTCCCTAAGGACAGACCACTTCCCTGTACCTTGACGCATCTCAACAAGTGCAAAACATGCACCAAGAACTATCACCCGCTCTGTTTGCAGTTGGATACGCCCAGGATCGTTTCAGCTATCGGATCATATCCTTGGCAATGCAACGACTGCAAGCTGTGTGTAGTGTGTCAGGAGGCGGGAGATGAGGCGTCGTTGTTGATCTGTGATGATTGCGATCGTGGCTGGCATATGAGTTGTTGTGACCCTGCTATCGAGGAAGTTCCTCAAGGTAATGTTTACCATATATCTGCCGCGTCAAGCATCCAACTCTGACTAAGTGTGTCTTTGAACCTTTCTTCATCTTCTCACATTGACATGTTCATATACTCACTATCATATAGACGATTGGGTGTGCTCATTCTGTGCGCAGTGTCACTCTTGCCGAGGAACCGAAGATCCGTCTACTCGATACAAGCATGCAGTCTCCAACCCCGGTGGATCCAACAAGTACCAAACCTACCTCACCACGTTTTGGTAAGTCTCCAGGATGATTTTTTTTTTTGGCGCAGAGTCCCCAATTCAATGAGGCTGAGCTAACGCCACCAAAAAAAATTGTTTTACGCATCTCTACAAATAGCTCTGCTTGTCACGAGAACTTTTCTCAGGGCCGGTTCTGTCCAGTGTGTGTGCGAACATACAAGGGCGATGGTGGCGAGGACGATCAATCGGATGTGGCGGGAGAGGATGACAACAACATGGTGTGCTGTGATGAATGTAATCGATGGGTGCATATGGACTGCGATGACCAACTGACAGAGGAGAAAGTTGAGGAAATGGGCACAGACGAGAGCCTCAAGTACACATGTCCTCCGTGTGCAGGCAAGGTGGCGACTTTGAAACCGGGTGCTGGGCCTCCATCAGCGATTGCTAATGTGTCTTCAGAGAT
The DNA here is from genome assembly GCA_019671135.1 of Linnemannia hyalina. Taxonomy (NCBI): domain Eukaryota; kingdom Fungi; phylum Mortierellomycota; class Mortierellomycetes; order Mortierellales; family Mortierellaceae; genus Linnemannia; species Linnemannia hyalina. The sequence continues at coordinate 844,686 of JAHRHY010000001.1, forward strand.
AGCAATGCTTAGTCTCCGGGGTCAAGCTCCTCCACTGGCCAAGGCATGTGGGACACTTGGGGGCAAGATACTTGTTCGTGGATTGGTCGAGCACCAGGGTAAGAAGATTGGAGCGCCCGAAATTGTGGCCGCGGGTGTTGAATACGACCGGCGGTTGGTGATGGAGATTGCGGCCCTGAAAGAAAAGGCGGAGTCCAAGCAGCGGGGGAAGCAAGGTGGTGCTGGTAGTCGTGGAGGTCGTGGTGGTCGTGGTGGCCGTGGTGGCCGTGGTGGTCGTAGTGGTCGTGGTCGTGGCCGTCCATCGACCAAGAGTAGAAGTCCTGTCCGCCGGGCGTCAATTGCATCCTCGACGTCTTCATCCCTTTCATCTCTGTCGGGATCTGTTGATAGTTAGAAACCTTGTTTTCCCTCACCCTTGTTTGTTTTCCTTTCGTTTTTTTTTTCCCTGTGTGATTCTGCTTTTTTTCTTTTTTTCTTTTTTTTTTTTTCTTTTGCGGTGGAGACCTAATTGTTAGTAGAGTGAATAAATACCTCCTAGCAAAAAAAAAGAATACGGTTCGCAAAGAGAAAGGAAAGAAAGGAGAGTATGAAGCATGATGTGCAATGCACACACACATCCAAGCAGACCATACCGAAGAAAGAGAAAGCAAGGGTGGCCAATCAAGAGCCAAAAGGGAATGACGGGAGTAAGTGTAGGAGCAGGAGGTTAAACCTCAGTAAAGTAAGGGATGAGGGTGAGAAAAGAAAGGGCGAGAGGGCTAGTCGGTCGGAGGTACGACAGAGGCGCGGAGGGATCTGAACTCTGAAGAGCTTAAGGGAGATATGGCCATGGTTGTGATTGTTTTGCCTTGGGATGGGGATGGTTCGAGGTCGAAGGGACAATGGACAATTTACTTTGTACGCCTGAGACAAAAGGGAGTTGAGTTTCGCAAGGTTTTGCACAAGAGCTTCCCTCCCTCCGAAGATGCTCCCCCGATTCATCGACAAGGGCTGTTTTCATTATTAGCAGTTTATTATTAGCCGAAGGAGCGAAAAGGGAATGAGGAGAGGAAGAATGGGGTGGCGATGACAGGGGCAACCAAGAAAGAAAAAGAGGACCTGACAGTTTGGAATATCGGAAATGGTTTCATTTTGTGTGTTTTTGCGTTGTTCACAGGCTCATGATGTTGTTGATGATGGGTGGAGTGGCGGAAGGAGATGAGTAGGATAATACGTACGAAGAGTGCAAATGACGAAGGAATAAGCTAATCCTACTCTGAGAGAGACAGCAGACATGGAGAACATTCATATCTAAAGGGGGAGTGACGGTGGTCATGGTATCTTGCGTGAGAAATGCATATGGCATGTGTATTGTGGGCCTTTGTGCACATAGCATTTGTATGGTCTCTTTTTTGTCTCTCCTTTCATTTGAATTCATTCTGCTTTTCCCTCTCCTCCTCCTTCTGCATTCCGACATTGACATACACATTCTCTTGTTCATTCATTCCGGGCATCCCACTTTCGAACTCTTCTACGCACAGTCCAGCCTTCACTCCCTTCTCTCAGGCACAAAGGAACACAAACACAAGAGCACAGACACCCTCCAGGCATCCAGGCACAGATTAACTCTAAAAAAAACCTTCATTCAACAACATATCACTCGCTCGAAACCAGAAGCCCAAAAAAACGATGGCGTCTCTATTATCTTCCAGTAGTGCCCAGAACCCTCCACGGCAGACCTTCTTGTCCAAAAAGCCACCTCTGCTGCCTCGACAGTCGACAGTCGATGTCCTCTCGTTCACTCACATCATTGCCGATCGACTTTTGCCTGGCCAGAACGTCTGGGATTATTTCTCACCTCCACCTGCAGCAACCGCCTCAGCCGCCTCACCTTCTGATGACACAACCAGAAGCAACAGCAACAGTGCCACAGTTAATGCAGTTTTACCGCCATTATCACCGACGTCTCCTGGTCCACAAGGAGTTTCGATGGGAGCCATGATGATGTTGTCGCCGACTTCGCCCATGTCCCCAACGTTTGGACAGTTTTCAGAAGGAAGCTCAGGAGGAGGTGGAGGTGGAGGTTGTGAGGGTAATGGGAAGACAGCAGCAGCAACTGAGAGTTTGAGCAGCAAGCGTAACAGTATCGCCTCATCCATCATGCAAGAAAGGACAGACCACAACAGGACAAACACCCTTGAAAGTAACAATGACAGCAACAACGCCAACAGCAACCACAAGGCAGATTCCAGTTTACCCCCACTCTCCAACAACATCGCATCATCGTCCGCTTTACTCTCGTCGCTTTCAGCAACTACAGTGGCAACTGCGGATCTTCCACCAGCACCACCACTAGCCAAGCCAATGACAACAACCTGGTCTACCGCTGCTGCTACTACTACGACATCCTCGGCTACTGCATCAACCAGCGGCGGCAACAGCAATGGCAGCAGCGGGAGCAACGACAGAGCAGACATGGAGACCCCCAAGCTTCACAAGCGGCGCTCGCTTGCCCAGTCGCTCAAGGATGGGATGTTTAGCTTAACCCAACTGCTCTCCCCTTCATCCTCAGTAACCGCCTCTAGACTACCGAGTCCTATGACCAACTCTGCATCAACAACGAATTCTGCTGCTGCAGCATCGGTAGCAACAACAGGACCCCCTCATTACAACATTTTAGTCCTGGGATCGGATTCGGCCCCCTTGGCCAGCACACTCTACAAGATGTCGGGCCTTTTGCCGAGTGCGACCAAGATCCGACATTACCAGGAGATCTCAGGGTTCTTTGTGGCCTACTTCCGGTCAAATGGGTCTTTTTCTTGCTCGCCTACCATGACCCCGACCACACCTACTGCCCCTACGATGCCTGTGACCGCTCGGTCTTCTACTTCTTCTGCGTCTTCGTCTGTTGTTGGGCCAGCGGCTGCGTCGGCTCTGATTGAGAGGGAGGGGATGGATGAGGTCAAAAGTCGAAGGGAATCGATCCAAGATTCTGAGAATGATGATCTGGCAGAGACGAGGACACTTTCTCAACCAGCCGAAGAAGGTGGTGATGGGGTTGAAGTTGAGGAAGATCCGATTATGAAACTGATATCTGCACGATCGAGTGAGGAGACGTTGCTTCAACTCAAGATCTCGTCTGGCGGTCCCGGCGGTAAAGGCGATGATTTGAGTAGCAGTGGTGGCAGCACTGCTCACAGCGTGGCCGACATGGACCGCGAAGAGATCTTGCTCAGTGATGACGAAGGATCCACCGCCGCTGAAAGAGATGAATCTGAACTCGAAACCGAAACTGAGACCGAGGAACAAATCAACGCATCCGCAAACGCCAGTCTCTCCGTCCACGCCTTCTCCCTCGACACCACCTGGCCCGTGCCCCGAACCCTGGCCCAAACCTTTTGGTTCCCTCACGCACACGGGATAATCTACATTGTCGACGCGACCCGCAAGAATGACCCTCGAGGAATCGACCATCTCCTCAATGCGCGGCAATTCTTGGCGTCTTTGATTGCGGACCCGCATTTCAAGAGGAAGGACATCCCGGTGGTAGTGTTTGCCAACAAGGCTGGTTTGGACCCCGAGACGTGTTATCGAGTGGACGAGATTGCAGGGATTTTGGGATGCGAGGATTGGGACCTTGGTGCTGGAAGTGATAGTGAGGGGAAGGGTAGGAGGAGTAGTGGAGAAGTGGCGTCATCATCAGCAAGAACTGGAAAAGGATTGGTGGAAGGCGGGCTGGTGGAGGTGGATGCGTCAGGAGCTGTCAAAACTCGGCCCTGGTGTGTCAAGAGCACGAGATGTGACGGTGCAGGCGATGGGTTGCGAGAATCGGTCGAGTGGCTTAAGAGTCGTATGGGCGAGACCTGGAGGCCATAAAACCATATCAACAATAATGTCCGCTTGTAATTATTCCCTCCCAAACCGCCTCTATTCAAAGTAAAGTGTTTCTTTTTACTGTTTTACAAAGCGATGGGTATACTTTAACTGGGAGAAAGGTGAGGATGTGGATGGGGTATTGAATCTTTGACACTATTGGCAGAGGCAGAGATCGATCTTATAGTTTTGGTGGAGCGTGCTGGATCAGGGGTGAGCTTAGGTTTCTTGACTTCCTTCTCTTCCATTTCTCTGATATCGACATCAAGCCTGTGTTTCGGTGTCGGCTCGGCGATCAAGCCCTCTTTCTGGATCGCAGTCGTCCTGTCCTGCTCGGGCCTTTTGATATCGCTACTCTGTTTTCGATTTTTGAATTTCCTTGCGTCCGTCGAGGATCCGTCCTGTTTAGGTTTCTCGGTCATCTTCGGATTCTCCTCGGACGACTCCCTTGGCCTCTTTGTCTTTTCTTCCACGATGACGACTTTTGGCTCCTTGGCATTATCCTCTTCCTGTATTTTTTCCTGCTGGACGGTTGCTGATACCATGTTACAAAGGAATGGATGGCCGATGACCTCTTCTGCAGACAGCCGGCGATCTTCCTTGTCCGTCAAATTGACGATGAGCTCTTTGCCTATGGTGATGGCGTCAAGACTATGTTACATTGCCACAAGTCCAAAAAAAAGTTAGTTCAACTGAGGGCCGGTATGTCGATCAAATTCAAGTACAACCAAAGACATGCGCAAATAAAACAGTATATGTTAATTTACTTGGTACACGGTAGCATGTTGTACATCAATTGTCGGAGTATCACGCCAAGGGAATACAAATCCACGGCTGATCCATACTCTTTCTTTCCATTGTTTTCCAACATTTCTGGCGCCTGGTATGCCCGGGTACCACAGGGTCCACTATCATCCATGGGCACAAGAAAAAAAAAAAAAAAAAAAAAAAAAACATATATTAGTCTTTTCTAGCCTCCAAAAAAAACCCAAAAGCACAAAATAAACAAAACGCACCACGCTTTTTTTTTCTTACCGGAGTTTTCGCCCATCCTTCATGTATCCAACCAATCCAAAATCCGCCAACTTGACGATCATTTGGGAAGCCGTGCCCGAAACCAGGACGTTTTCGGGTTTGATGTCTCTATGCACAAAGTTTTTTCCATGCAAAAAATTCAATCCACTTGAGGCACCGAGGATGACTTTTTGAACTTCTAAGAGAGTTGCGCGCTTTCTGATGATATCTAGGACGTTCTATGTTGTTGTTGGGGGGTTTTTTTGAAACCGTTTTCAAAATGAGAAGAAAAAAATTCATTAGTCGAGTGTGGTACTTTTTGGCGCGTTCTTGCCCCTTGAGCTATCTTCTGCGTGAAAGCTCTGAGAGAGAAAGTGACAAAGTACCTTTGGCATCCATTCGAGACGCAGGCAGAGGTGATCGCCCTGTCGAAATTCTCCGAAAAACTGAACCACATTGGGGTGAGCAGACCGTTTCAAAAACCTTGCCTCGGAACGAATCTAATTATCATTCACACATCCCACCCCCCGCAAAAAAAAAAAAAAAAAAAAAAAAAAAAAAAAGAGTGTAAGAGACACGACATTTTTCTATTGAGACTGCGTGAGATTGTCTAATAGAAAAAGCCAAAAAAAAAAAAAAAAAAAAAAAGATGTCGTGCTCCGTACCTGGCGATCTCTTTCAATGCTAACACCAGCTTTCTGTGCTTTGATCGCAAAAACTCCAGCCCCATCCATAACCTTGAATACTGATCCAAAACCTCCCTAGCAAAGAAAAATGATTCAGTTAGTTAAATGTTTACATTCTTGCGGGAAAATACTAGGCGCGGTAGGACAGAACCAATTGCTTGATTTGTTGAACCTACAGCCGACACAAAGCTTTCAACGACAAATTTCAGACCGTCGTGGATATATGTCTACAAATCACAATACAATAAACATAACGCGTTAGAGTGAGTTGATGATTTATCCTGATGTGAACATAACATATTCCCTTACTATTCTTTGAAAAAGAAAAAAGTCTGTGAGTTTTGGAATCTTACTGTGTACGGGTGTATATACCCTGGGTACTTTTTAAACTTGTCGGCGATCGTGACATTCGAGAGGGTCGTTAGATCCTGGGGGTGACTTTGGTTCGGCGAAGAAACAGACGCCGATGGAACTTTAGGTTGGTCCTCTCGCTGCTGGTGCTGTTGCGGGTGAGACAAGTTTTTGGCACTGCCGATTTCGTGGTTTGGTGCTTTCGTCGGGGAGACCATGACTTGAGCGGATATTGCCGTTCTATTTTTTGGTTGGGGTTGGTCCAATTGGTGTTGGTGCTGGTGCTGCCGTTGTTCAATTGAGCAGTTCTCTGAATCCTGAACGATATCGACCGGGATTATAATTTCCGTAGGCGTCGTTTTTTTACCCATTGGTGGAGCTTGTTCCTCCTGCTGTTGGTTTGGCTGTTGTTGTTCCGATACTGTGTCCGCTCCTCCACCTTGGTCGATATTTGAAGGGACTATGAGTTCCGTTGGCGTTGTCGACACATTTGTTTTGGGTTGAGAATGAGTCGCCATTGTTAAAAGTGCCCACTCAGCAGGAATCGAAGTGAATGAGGACGATGGGAAAACAGCACAAAGAAACTCAAAAGAAAAAGTGCTGCGACTTTCAAAGGGTGGCAAAGCGCTCTTTCTTTTTCCTTTCTATGAAACGTCACATTCAGGGGCTATGAAGAGAATTAGTGTTCGCATTATTCGGGCGAAGTCTGGGAAACCCTCCGGGTCCCAGGGTTTTTTGAGTGGGGCTGCGGCGTTTGATTAGCTTTGGTAATGGTGCGAAAGGGAAAAGTGGTTGTGGATGTATCTTTTGCTGTCCGGATCATAATGGTTATTTAACACTCGAACCATTCGTGTCAGTCTCATCAAAGAGACTCACAGGTAGACTTGACCCATGGGCGGAATGATGGTTGTGGGCGCATCACGTACACCATATTGTACGTGAATATACCTTCTGACACTTTCTGCCCCCTCACACATCATTTCATCCACACCATCCATCATCATCGTCCGGCCCTCGTCAAGACAATCAAGCCCCACTGGTCGCCTTTGCCGTCGCCTCCACGTCGCTTCCACGTCGTTCTACTCCTGACGAATCGTCTCGTCGCAATATACACATAACGGCGACAAGCCAAGTCCCACTACATCCGATCCACACCACTCGTTAAACGAAACTGCACCTGTCCTGATGATGCCCACTACAGTGTGCATTGCTCCAACAAGCAAAGCAACAGAAACTAAAAGGAAAGTCGACCTAAGCTTATCGTTGTCTTTACTCTTTTCAAGGAAAAGTGCGTCAAACAAGAAAGTGGGGCCCCCAAACGAGAGGAAGAAGAAGAGAACTGAGAAAAAGGTGCTAGTATGGGGTGTAGGGGAGGGGGCGCTCAATACACAAATCAACCACAGGCTTTTGGTTTCATTCCGTGAGGATCCAGTACTAATCGTTCCGGAAGCCCCCCCACCTAGCCCTTCATGGACTTTGGTGGGGGTGTGTGTACGGTCGACCTTGATGTTCTCCCGTCCTTACCTCTTGCACTTTCTTCGGAAGTCAAAACCGGTGTCGGTATTCTTCATTCCTGGATTTCTGGCGGCGGCTGATGCCTTGGTTTCTTTTTATTTGTGTTTTGCCCCTTCCTTCCCTTTTATTGGTGTCTTTTCTTGTTTTTCTTTGAACAGTTTTTCCTTTTGCTCGCTCTGGAGATGGCGATAAACGAAAGGTTGATGCTAAGGAGGAGGTGATGTTCTTTTAAGGGAATGTTATCTAACCCTTCTATTTTTTTTATTTGTTGTGGTAGAGAACATGGTATCCTTTTTTGCGAGTGTTGGACGGAGAGACTTTGTGTAGCATAACTAGAACAAACTAGATGAATAAATTGTTTTCGATATTGGTCATTGGAGTTGTTGGTTTGGCATTGGCAAACTCGCTGCATTCTCTTGTCGCAGGTAGCATGCGAGCGGAGCAAATTGTTCTTTCTGAAGAGTGTTGCGTGTTATATTAGGGTAATAGGTAAAGTAGTATGCTTGTTGGAGTTGGAAAAGAACCTATGTAGATAATGATAGAGAGGAGAGATGTTTCCGCCAAATGCTAGGGGAAGGGTAGGTATTGTATATGAATGAAATTAAATGCAAGATAAATGAGAGAGGATTTTCAGACACCAGCCAAGGTGCGGAGATGGATTGCGTTCTGGGCACCGGTCTCGGCGACCATGCTTGAGAAGACAGAGTCTGGGTTGCTTAGCAAGTTGTAGGGGGTATCGTATTCAGCGACCTGTCCCTGGTGCATCACCAAGATTCTATTTTTTTTGTCATATTGGTAAATAAAGAACACGCATGGAATTGGTTAGTGAACTTGTCCATTTCTTTGTCACCAATATTGACACCGAGGGAAAATAAAAAAGTGGATGGGAAGGACTTACCGGTCGTAGTCAATGATGGTGTTGATGCGATGGGCAACTGTGACGACGGTAGAATGCGCAAAGTCGATGCGGATAGCCTTCTGGATAAGAGCATCTGTGGCCATGTCGACACTTGCCGTAGCTTCGTCAAGGACGACGACGTTAGACTTGGCGAGGAGAGCGCGCGAGAGACAGACCAGCTGTCGCTGACCAACACTTAAATTCTCACCCTGGGCAGACACCATCGCGTCCAATCCACCTTCCTGCGACTGGACATATGCCTTCAAATCACTCGTCTCCAAGACTTGCCACAACTCTTGCTCGGTATGCTGAGAAAGTGGATCCAAGTTGTATCGGAAGGTCCCCTGGAACAGGACGGGGTCTTGAGGGATAATGGCAATCTTGGGTCGTAAGTCTCCAGTTCCTAAAGTAGTCGTGTCGATTCCATCAATAAGGATCTGGCCCGCATCAAGTTCGCTCAATAGGAACAAGGCCTGGATCAACGACGATTTGCCAGCTCCGGTTCTGCCGACGACGCCGACCTTGTGTCCAGCCTGGATATCAAACGAAATGTCGCGCAAGACACGAGGTAACTCGGGACGGTACCGCATCGAAACATTCTTGAAGGAGACGGCTCCCTGGCTAGGCCAGTCTGCTGGAGGCTTATTCTCGGGCCGTTCGACCGGCCGCTCCTGTTCCAGGTTGTTGACATAGTGAACCAAGCGCTCAGCAGAGTTCATGTTGTTCTCGAGGGTTGACAGACGCTGAACACCCCAGTTGAGATCTCCAGAGATACGGGACAAGTAGCTGAGAATGAGACCCGCGGAAGCAGGGTTAATACTGAACCGCGTAGCGGTGATGAGGACGACGACCGAGAAGGTGGTAAGAGCTCCCAAGATGTTAACGCGCAAGGAGAGCCATCTAGCTCCAAGCTGGTACATGTAGTAAGGTCGGTTGTTGAGGTCGATTCGATACTCGTTCTTGAGGATCGCCTTGGGGACGACGTTGTAGGCCTTCAAGGTTCCCAGACCGGTCAGTGACTCGGAAAAGTAGGCGTAAAGGTACGAGCGCATGTTGGAATCGAGACGTTTGACTTCACGAGATGTTACACGGTAGTAGATCGAGAGGCAGTAATAGAGGGAGATGATGGGTACAATCGCCAAAGTCATCCAGGGAAACACGACGATGATAAGGATAAAGGTACCCGCCAGCGTGACGACTGTGATCGTAAACTCGTACATGGTGCTCCACAGGACGTTATCAAGCGTATCCACATCCCTGCTGAATCTGTAAGGGATTAGACAATGACAAAGAAAGAGTGTTAATAATAGCTAAATATATACAAGGGCACCTTCTGGCTCTATAGCTGAAAGAAAAGTACCTGTTGATGATGCGACCCAAGGGAGTGGTGTCGAAGAAGGCAAGAGGAGAGTAGAGGACTCTCTCGAAAGCGGCGTCATGCATGACATTGGCTGTCTTGACGATCGTGTAGGACATCATGATGGCGGCGAAAAAGACAAAAACCAACTGAGAAAGAGCGAATCCAAGGTAGGCACCAATGTAATGAGACGTGGTGAACGCAAATCTGTCCTCACTCCACCAACTGACCCATTGAGTACCCCTACAAAACGTGAAGTAAAAAAAACACATATTGTTAGCCACTTGTTCTTTGTATGATATTACTTTATGCCCAACTCAACACGCCTAGTGAGGAACTTACATGACGTTGGCAAGTTGCTGGAGAGCAAAGAGACCAAATGTGATGGCCCAGAGGTGTGCTCCGGAAGCCTTGAGATACCCTCCGTAGACGTTGCCCTTGACGGCGCCTGATTCGCGTTCCTCCTCCGACATGAGCTTTTGCGCCGTCTCAGTCTTCTTCTCCAGCGACTTTCTCTCCACTGCATCCGCCTCCTTGTCGTAGATGTCTGCTTTGCCCTTCTCGCCGACGGACAGGACCTCGCCCTGGATCTCAGCCTTGTCGGACCGAATGTCATCAAAGTTGGCATCTGCTGCAGCCTCGTCCTCCTCGGCCTGGACACCACCGTACTGAGCCATCAAAGCACAGAACTCCCCCTCCTGGGAAATCAGGTCCTTGTACGCTCCCTCCTCTGCGATACGTCCGTTCTTCAAGCATATCACATAGTCGACATCGGGCAAGACATGGAGTTGGTGAGTGGCGATGATCCTTGTCCGTCCTTTGAGCTCTGTCAAAACACAGTCCTGCCAGAGACGCTTGCCGACATGAGCATCAACAGCCGAGAGTGGGTCGTCCATGATCACAGTACCAGCGTTGAAGTAAACACTGCGAGCCAAAGAAAGACGAGCCTTTTGACCACCCGACAGGTTCACGCCACGCTCTCCGATTTCGGTCTCGTCGCCAAAGGGGAACAACTTCAGATCGGCTTCCAAACTACAGGCCTTGACAACTCGATGGTAACGCTCCTCATCAAAGGGGGTGTCGAATAAAATGTTGTCACGAATGGTTGCGTTCTGGATCCAGGCTGTCTGCGATGCATAACTGATGTTGGTTCCCCGAACAACGTGACCATCCGTCAACGTCATGTTTCCGATCATGGCCTGCAACAGCGACGATTTGCCACTACCAACTGGACCGACAACTGCGACCAAGGCACCGCGTGGGATCCTGAGGTTAATCTTGTCGAGATACGCTGCCATCTCTGATTCCTCTTCATCCTCTCTTCCTTTAGTAGTCTTGGCTTGTCCACTTCCATCGCTCAGGTTGGACTGAGCAGGAACGAGAGTATCGATCGACTCTGTATCCGAGGGCAACTGATCCCATGCAAAACTAGCATTGTCCATACTGAGGGCGTACTCGTGCGAGGGCTCTGGAGGAGGGATAGGGCTGGAATCCTCGGCAAGCAAGAAGGCCTGGATACGCTTCAGAGCAATGTAGGCATCGACCGTGACCGTGTAAGCGGAGGGGAGGACCATAAGTGGGGTGCGGAGGACGGTGAAGTAAGCAAGAGCGGGGAAAATGATGGCAGCCTCGAGCTGATGTCCGGTTGCGCCATAGAGAATAAACGTCAGTGCCGAAGCCATCACAGGCAGAGACTATGTATGCATGAAAAAATAAATGTGATAAATAATGTTAGACACGGCAATAGGAAGCAGATTTTCGTATCAAAGATCCATGACTGAGATTACTTACGGCAGAAGTGGCAGCGATGGCTCCGCGGATGTAAAGTAGACGAGCAACGTTTGCAAGCTCGCCCTTGCGGATCTCCGAGAGCTTCTCGAGGAACCTAAGGAGGAAGATGGAACAAATATTGTTAACTAATGGTCGGTACAGCTAGATAAGCGCTTGGACTTGTGTCGGAAAATGGCCCTCATCGACTTACTGAGACTCCCAGCTGAAGAACTTGATAACCTTGATACCTTGAAGGATCTCGGAGGTAAGGCGGATACGTTTATCTGTGAACTGGGAAGCTCTCTTGCGGACAGGTCCTAGTCTCGACATGGCCCAGGCCTGGATAGGATTGGCGAGGATGAGAAGCGCAGCTCCGAGTAGAGCGGGGGGTCCCATTAGGTGGATCAGCAACCCGATGACGACGACGGTATAGATAGGGACAGAGACGACGAGCATCATGGAGAGCAGGGCGGTATCGATACGACTGGTGTCGGTTGACATCAGGTTGACGACGCTTCCGTCGGGATAGATGAGGTGGGAACGGGCAGAGAGGGTGGTTGCCTTGCGGTAGACCATGTTGATGAGGGCTGCGCGGAGATAGATGCCCATCTTGACGGAGCCCAAATTCCAACGTTGGTAGCAGATGTTTGTTGTGAGGGCGAGGGCGACCATTCCGACGGCGAGACCGTATCCGTGCCAGGCGGGTGGAGGGGAGGAGGTATTTGAGGCATTGACGAAGTTGATGATCTGTTGTAGAGTGGAGTGGTAAAAAAGAAAGAGTAGGGGTGATGCGAGTGAGTGTGGGTAAATTGCCACGCGATGACGTTTGTGACTGGTCAGTTAAACTCAACGAAAGAACCACCATGGGAAATTAAGCGCACAAAGGCAACAAAAAATAGCTCTAAGCCTAATAAAGTGCAGATGTGCTCCCTGAAGAAAAAGAACGCCCCGGAAGGAGGTGGTCTCGGCGCACACCATCAATGAAGAAACGAAGAGGGCGAATGTATGCATACACATACGCACTCTCACCGCCAATCAAATCGAGTAACCGAGTACATTCCGGAGGGTGTTACTGTACCTGTTGAAGGACAAGAGGATTACTGATCTGGCAAGCATCTGTTTGGGTTTTTTGTTCGCAAAGAAGCATGCCATTGCGGAACACAATTGAAGGAAGGTGAAGAGAGAAGGAGGAAGAGAAGAAAAGAGGGCATGAGTGGACGTGAACAAAAGGCAAGACATCGAGTCAATTTTTATGGTCATGTTCTGGATCTGAGCCAAAGAAAAGGGAGGACATCGTTCTATTTTTTTTCTTTGTCTTTGTCTTTGTCTTTGTGTGCATAATATTTGTTTTTGTTTTGTTTTTTTCATCTTCTAATCTGAGAGGTAGTTTTACCCGGATGGGCTTGACTTTTACACAATAATGACAAACCAAACACAAAACAGCAAACAAATAAAAGCATCCATTAGTTTACCTCCCAACTCCATGCCAATGATACAGGAATAATACCTCCTCCAAAAGGTAATCACAACAGCCCTCAATAGCGAAGGCTCCTTGCCCTTCCTATTCGCACGCTGCTTCTCGGCAATCCAGTTCTCCGTCAACGCATGGCCCAGAAAACCGGCCTTGTCACGGTCGAGCATCTCGTACAGATCGTCCTCCTCGATTCGCTTCTTGTAACCGCGCCAGAAGAACCCGTTGAGCCACCAGAGAGAGACCCTGCTGGGTAACCAGGCAGTGTTCTCGGGCGAGTATGGACCCTTTTTGAAGATCCGTTGAATCCCTCCGAACTCGTCATCTTCTTCTGTATCATCAACCTTCTTTGATAATGATCCCTCGTCCCCGTTCTTCTCTGGCGCTGCCTTCCCCAGACCTGGAATTGCAGGATCTGGTGAAGGGGTTGTCAAAGTAGAATTAGGGGAAGGAAGACTATCTACTTGGACTGTGGTACTTGTTTTTTCGTTCATGGGGCAAACAATGAGAATATGAAAAGCGTGAGTGAAAATGAGAAGCTAAAAAAAAATAGTTGGTTCTAAAGTAGTGTGGAAGGGGAGGGTGAATGAGTGAATTCAACAAGGGGATGATGGCGTAAAGTGCAGAGGAGGAGGGGAGAAAGGTAGGGGTAAAGAGAAGGAAGAAGGGGGGGAAACGACAGAGGAGGAGGGATTGAGCCCTCTTTTATTCTCTTCTGCCACTGTTTTCATTTGACACCCGAGGTGGATGTTTGCCTCTTTTGGCAGCTTGAGAGGGAGGAGTGAAAGGAAGGAGCTGCCTGTGAAAAAATAAAGTTGCCCTCTTATTACTCTTCCTTGTCTTCCTGTTTTCTATTCCACCCTTCTCAATGAAAGGCTGCATGGTCCAACAGCCAATTGCGATGGATTCTTGACATACATCCGCACTGATGGATGCCTCGTTTGGTGCTGTTAACAGTATCATTGCGCTCCCCCAAAAAGGTGTGTATTTTCCCGACTCTCTTATGTTGATTTTGAGGAAGAACTCTTATGGACTCTGACAGGCTGACTGGCTCGGACCCCAATCGTCAACCCCTGTCCTGTGCCTGACTCTGGACCTGGGTTGAGATCTGGTTGGTCCGGATAAACACGCCTGATGTCCGTAAACAGTAAAGAACAACAAACACAAACACAACAACACCACAACCACACACACATACAATAAGTTCTCTTGCGCCTAGCCTCCCCAATATCACACACAAAATAAGACGCCATGGATGGACCTTCTTGTGTACTTATAAAACACAAATAGACCTTGTTCGTCCACGTCTCTGATGAACAACAAGTGATGACCGCATTCATGTTGCACAACAGAACACTCGTTCTCTGCCCCTTGTCCAGATCACCCTTTTCCACAGGTTACCCTCTCTTTACCTTCGGTTGTCTATTTACCCTTGGCCTGTTCTCAACCCCTAGTGGATCGCAGTGTCATTTCAAAGACCCTGCGCAGCAACGCAGAGTTCTGCATATTGGATGTACACCACCGTTTGTTCTTTTTTTTTTGTTAGCCTCTCACCCACTCACTCTCGCAATCTCGCACTCTCTCCCCTCTCAGATCCGAAAACTGCGAGTGAAGGGCGAGGGTTCTGCTCACTGGCAACACGCTTATCAGTGCCGCGCGCGTTCATGGTTGATATGTGTTCTGTTCATCATGACTCACCCGCGCACGTCAAACGAGACTCAGACAGTCTGTCTCACAAATGGAATCGATCTAGGCAACTCTTGTCTCAATTAAAGTAATAAAGAATGGCTGTGGCTGCAAATGCCTGTCTACCTGCTTCGCTCGCACCAGGGTTTCTTAGGGCATGGCTCTCGATCACAGAGAAAGGGCAAAATGGTTTATCCCCCTTTTCCCGTGGACGACTACATACATGAGCAAAGCAAAAAAATGTTTAAGAGTTGTAACTTGTGGAGGATCTGGGCCCACTCGGTTATGGTGTAGAGGGGCCCCCTATTCAGTTTAGCCGTGTTTACCCTTGGCACGAACACCAACGTGTCGCATCACCGATTGACCACTCAAGCATGTATACAGCTATAGCGGAATATCTAAGCTAGGAAGATAGGAAAAAACAATAACGCGTTCTTGTCCATAATATGCCCTAGTCAACTATCCTTGCAAGACCCTCCGGGGATATGACATTGCCTTTTTTATTTTTGGATACCCTTCGCTCACTCTCCTCCTTCTAACAATATCTCTTGCTCAGGCACTAGCCGAGAAATGAGGGCCCCTTCTTTTTAGCATTAACAAGAGAAAGAAAAAATGTATTGCTCAAGATACGGCTATATAGGATACATGCCACAAAAAGTTATTAATTGCCTCCCCTCTCCCTTCCTCCATGCGACCAACGAAGAAAAAAAAAAAAAAAAAAAAAGCTAAGAGTTTAACTCAAACCCACATGCCCGCCCTTTCCCCCTCCCTACCTCCTTAGGAGAATGCAAATATCTCAAGAATACAAGAGTCATTCTTCTCCTTGTCCCTCCTTGTGCCTATCCTTCCCCCTAAAAAATGATTGAGAGAGGGGAAAAGTGAGAGGAAGAAAGAGTGGGAGAGAGAGAGTTGTCCGGTGCCCAAGGTTGCACAGGGCCATACAAAAAAACAACGTATTATTCAGTCTTTCTAGGAGACACGAACGAACGCAGGAGGCAAATTGGATTTGATAAAGAAGCCTTGTTTCTTTGTGAGTAAGTATCCCTTTGGGTTGCCAGGGGAATATAAAAAAATGCGGGAGAGCGTGAAAGAAAAGACGACAGAGAAGGGGCACAGAAAGAAAAAAAAAAGCAAGGGAGGATCATGGAGGGGATGAAAGGAAAAGACAAGGAGCAGGCAAAGTGCGTCTTTGTCGATTCGTACAGGAGGATCGCAGGAGCCAGGAGCGAGAGCGTGTTAGATCGTTTAGGTTCAATTTGAGAAATTGGAAAAAAGGAGGAAGATGGGCAGATCATACATGAGAGCAGTCTGTTCTTTTGTACGCTATGTCAGCTTTCGGACATGTTCAAAGGATTGGACAAACAAATTAGATACGTTAGTGTTCGCAATGGTAGCCCATGCTGTTACGTCTGTGATGGTTATTGACAATAGCCGACCGATAGAATGCCAGATGGATGGAGACAAGGTGAAAGGCGAAGAATGACAAGGGAGACAGAGGAAGAGATAGAAAGGAAAAAAATTAGTAGAGATGGGCGATAACCACACTAAGAGAGAGAGAGAGCCACACGATAGAACGGCTGAATGGAGTTGCCTAGTTACGAACCGTATCCTAACTAGCTCGCCACCTCTTGACAAGGAGATCCGCTTATTTGTTTCACGGTTATGTTCAGTCAGTTGGGTTCAGGTGGAGCTCCCAACGGAAGATCACAGTTAACGTTATCCAAGCACAGAGCAAAACCTTGACCACAAAGAAAAGCGCGCACGCTAAACCGGCAAGCGTGCAACGTGTTTTATTCCTCCTTATTCGGACTAACAGACAGTTTCTCGTTCTTGTTTATGTCTATTGTGTTTAGATATCAGCGACATGTCAAGTAGGATAAGGAAATGGAGCATGCAAATACGAACTCTCAGTATACAACAACACTCGCACGCGAGTCCAACACAACAAGGGCCACGGACAAAAATAAGGGGACACCTCCTGCTCGCGTTGACTTTCAATTGCTTGCCAAAGAATACTTTTCAACTTTACGTAGGGAGAGAGAGAGAGATGACCCAATCAGTCCGGATGTGTCTTGGTTGTCGAATACAGCGACTGGTCCGAAACTGAGCGACGGATCAAGGGACATCCTGCATGCATGCTATACAAGTAGCTACCACCAACAATCACGCAAAACAAAAAAACGAAATACACGGACCTAGCAACCGTAGTTCTCCATCAAGCTAGTGGGCAAAATGGTGCTACTAAACGAATCAAAAGCATGCCATCGAGGCATCTTTGTGTCCAACAGCGAAAAGTTGGACGAGTGCGCACCCGAAGAAGAGAAGAACGGAAAAAGACAAATAAAGTTGTCGTCGCCCCGTGTTCTTCGTGTCCCCTTTGCTCTCTGGCCATTCCACCCCCTTACTACCTTCTATTATTTTTTTGTGTGCCGCACCCCTCTTCTTTTGCCTATATGCCCTCTCCCCTTGTTTTTTCGTCCTTGTATCTATCTCCCATCCTTAGACCACCATCTGCTGCTACACTAGTTGCACCAGGTTACTAGCGTATATCCACAAACATGTCTATGGCGTTCGTTCGTTCGGTCGTTCCATGTCCGCTGCCCTGAGCGTTTGTTGTCCTACTGGTCCATCGATTTGAGAGCCATTTTTTCTCCTTCTGTCCTGCCTCATTGCTGCTAAACAGACACCTCCTGCGATCATAACCCCCTTGCTTTACTTTTACTTTTACTCGCTTACTTACTTACTTACTTTCCTCTATCTTTCTCGCTCTCATACTGTCTCCTCAGTAGCTCCTTCTCATACTCGGTTCCCAGGCAGAAGCTCCGACTAGGAAGTAAGCAAAGAAAAAAAAAGGAGGGAACCTTGTATAAATACCAGACCATACCCCGCCTCCAAAAAAAGTTCTTCAGCGATCACTTCCAGCTTCATTCCACTCCACAACAACAACAAACACCCAAACCCATTCCCAACTACCCAACCCAACCACCTACCTCTTCGCTCCCCTTCCTACACAACCTTTCCCTAACCCTTCACCACCCACCCCAACCTCACTTAATCAACATGAAGTTCACATCCGCCATCATTGCCCTCTCTGCCGTCGCCGCCTTGGTCCAGGCCGGAGCTCCTTCGCTCCCTCTCACAGACGCCGCTAAGCTACCCGGTAGCCCTGTCAATCTCTCTACCAAGCGCGGTCTCCCTATCGTTGCTGCCCCTCCCGGCGCCGCTCAGGCTATCAACACTGCCACTGAGCCTATCATTAATGAAGTTGGTAGTGTCGTCCCTTTCGGAACTGCTCCTACGGTCGAAAAGCGCGGTGCCAAGGCCAACGTCAATGTTGATGCCAAGATTGAGGCTGAGATTCAGGCCGCCGTCAAGCTTATCCTCAATGCCGTCGCTGACATCGAGGTCAAGGCTGAACTTGTTGCTCAGGTTCTTGCCAAGGTCAAGGCCAACTTGAAGGTCGTCGTTGATGCTGCTCTTGAAGCTAAGCTCAAGGGTACGTTATTTGGGGTGAACTGTCGAACATCTGGCTGTGCATTCCTTGTACTCCACTGTTCTCTACATTTTCTCGACGTATTCACCTAATCGTATATTTAATCATTCTGCTTCTATTCAACGAAATTAGCTGCAATCACGGCCATCGTTGATGCCCATGTCAACCTCAATGTCCTCGCTGACATCAAAGCCAAGGTCGACGCCAAGGTCGAGGCTGCCCTCGGCCTTGTTGTCAAGGCCGATGTTGATGTCGTCGCCAAGGTTGCTGCCAAGGTCACAGCCGATATTACCGCTGATATTGCCGTCCAGCTCAAGGCTATCGTTGCTGCCATCAATGTTGATGTCAAGGGTATCAAGGCTATCATTAAGGCCAACGCAAACGTCCTCGCCCTTGCCAATGTTAACGCAATTGTCAAGCTCAACCTGGATATCCAGGCCGTGATCAAGGCCCTCCTCAACGTCGTCATCAAAGCTAAGATCGATGCCGCCGTCAACGTCGCCCTCGGCATCAATGCCAAGGTCAATGTCAACTAAAAAAAAAAAGACTTTACCTCCGCGCTTCCTCAGCGGGACATGACAAGCAGCAGCACCACAAGTACTAGCATTTTTTTATATCTAGCACACCCTCATCTATCTTATTTAATGGTCGCATTTCCCAACCTTTTTCTCCATCTGTGCGTTTTCTCGCGCATTGACCTGTATTAAAAATAATACCTTACAAACAATTACAATCTAAGTTTGTCTCTTTATTTCATGTGCCAGCGAATTGAAATCCTTTCAGTGGAAGTATGAACTCATATTGTGCCTGAGCAGATCAGACGTTTTTTTCATCACGTTTGACAAGTGAAATCGAAGATGTGGCCGTGCCACCCTTTTTTTTCTCGGTCTGTGCGTTCCGTTGGACGAAAAAAAAAAGAACCCCTTTCAACGCGTTTTTCTTTTTCTCTGATTGATATGATCACTGATCATGTTAAACTTATGACGATTTTCGTTCTTTGGGTGGATGAAGGCGTGGCGAGTTGTGTCCTTAAGGCTCTGCAATCGGTCCGGTCATCAAGTTTTTGGAGGACATCAAGCACAATCGAGCCCAACATAATCAAAATCTTCACATGAAATAAAAAACATATCCTTTCCCATCGCCCATCGTTCTTATCACTTATCCTCCTAGCAAAGACCTCACGTCTCAGTGATTGGCACCTTGTGCGATGGTGCAAAAAATATATGTATGTGTATGAGTGTCAATGTGTAGTGTCCAGTCTGAGCCCCTTGCCCCACCCTCCGCTCTTTTTGTGTCTCTTGTCTCTTCTCTACCACAATCCTCCCTTTACTGCCTCTCAACTACCTAAACAATGAAAGATTTTTTTGGTTTGAGGGACGGATGTCAATGGGGATGGGGCTGATTGGTTGTTGCATTCGAGGGCATGTCAGTTTCGGCTTATTCTTTTCTTTTTTTTTGCCTGTTCGCGAACGATGCCCGACTTCGTTTCTGTTCCAACGTCTGTTATGGTTCGAACCATTCATTGGATATGGCACACACTCAAGATAAAAATCATCATAGCAAGAAGATGAGGCTTGGTGACTCAAGTCAGTAAGCAAGCAATACATGTTAGATTGAACCCGGAAGACGTTTCTTATCGTGGTAGGCAGTTGAATATAAGCATTCCTTACGTTTTTTTTCTGTCTCTATTCGTGGTATTTTGCTGAACCTGTCCGCTAGCGAAAATGAAATAACGGGGTGCATCTGTCGAGGGGAAGCTAATCAGGGGAGTAAGGATGGGAAAGGTAAGGGGGGCAAAAGAGACACCAGAAGTAAATATAAATTTTGTGTTCAACCCATCGGCCCCCTTCTCACCTGCCTACCCCGTTTTTCTTTCTCTCTTTTTCGCTCCATCTCCTTATTGCCTACCCCTCTCCCACATTCGCCCTTTATCTTTCTTTTTCTCTTTTTTGCATGTCGCCAATGTGGGTCAAAATGGTGTGTATATTGGCCGAAACATCAAACGCCACACTTCCGCTTCCCCTCCCCTCAACTCGGCCGCTTTCCTCCCCTCAACTCGGCCGCTTCCCTCCCCTCAATTCGGCCCCTCCCTCATTCCTTCTGCTTCTTGTATCACCCTTTCTCGCATTGCTCCCCCCCCCCCCCCCCTCTCTCTCTCTCTCGCTCTTGCAACCTTTCAACCAAACTCGCTTCACATTCTCAAAGATCGTGGTCCAGACTTGGACTTTAGAAGGGGCTCTATCTGGATGCCAAAGGAATGCGCGAGTAACACGAACCCAGGTACTAGTCCCAAAAAAAAAAAGGGAGAAGAGCAACCTTTGCATAAATACCAGACCATGTCCCGCTCAAAAAAAAGTTCTTCAGCGATCTCTTCCAGCTTCACAACTCCACTCCACTCCACAACAACACCCCAACCCAACCCAACCTAATCCAACCCACTCGCCTCTTTTCGCTCCCATTCCTCACAATACCCCTTCCAATCAAAATGAAGTTCATCTCTGCAATCGTCGCCTTCTCTGCCATCGCCGCCTTGGTCCAGGCCGTACCTGTTGTGAACTCTGCCGCAATTACAGAAACCGCTCAGAAAGCCACTGGAAACCCCATAGGCACCGCTCAGGAAGCCACTGGAAACCCCATAGGCACCGCTGAGAAGATCATTGGCCTCGCTGCCAAGCGCAGCCTCCAGGCTCCTGGTCTTTCCTCCGAGTCAGGTCTGACCAAGCCTCTTTCCGTCTCCCAACCCAGAGATGTCGTCAAGCGCGATGTCAAGGCCAATGCTAATGCTGATGTCGAGATTAAGGCCAAGATCAACGCCATCATCAACGCTTACATCCATGCTCTCGTCGACGTCAAGGTCAAGGTCAACTTGGCTGCCAAGGTCCTCGCCGCGATCAAAGCCAAGGTGGGCGTTCAAATCACTAATAAGCTGGAGCTCGAGATCTTGGGTAAGTTGTTCACCGCCAGGATGATGGTGACCCGACTCTGTGTGCTCCTCCTTTGTGTTCTTACTTGTGACACATTCATTCCAGCGCGCGTGCCCATTCTAACCCTTGCCACGTTTTGTCAACTTCTTGTAAATAGCTGCCATCAAGCTCGCCATCAATGCCCACGTCAACGTCAAGGCCATCGCTGGCATTAATGCCGAGATCGATGCTATCCTCAAGCTCGTTGCCAATGCCAACGTCAACGCTGTCGTTGATGTCGCCGCCAAGGCTGTTGTCGATATCGACGCTCTGATTGCCCTCAAGGTCGAGGCTATTGTTGCCAAGGTCAACGTCAGTGCCCTCGTCAACGTCAAGGCCGCCATCAATGTCGCCATCAAGGCCGCCATCAAGGCCAACATCAAGGCCGACGTCGACCTCTACGTCCTCGCCCTTGCCAAGATCGAGGCGGCCATTGTCAACGTCAAGTTGGACGTCAACGCCTTGGTCAAGGTTGCCCTTGTCGATATCCACGCTCTTGTTAACATCAAGACCGATATCCAGGCCCTCGTTGACCTCAAGCTCAACGCCAGCGCCAAGGTCAACTAAATCCAAGACGACCCTCTACGTCCGCGCTTCCCCAAGCGAGGCATGCAAGCAGCAGTTTTAACTAGCGTGATTTATCTATAATAATAATATCTTATCTATTTACTTCCTATGATCCGATTACCTTCCTCCTCCTCCTCTACTTGATTGTATTCCTGAAAATAACTGTGTTCAAACTTACTACCATATCATTTTCCTTGAACATAACCTTGGGGGGTCGATCTCTCCCATCTTATTCCGCCTGTTTGTGGAGCCCTCATTTTCTTAGGTTTACTTTTCCTGACGCGGTGATTGGCTAAAAGAAGTCGTGTAGAGAGATACTACCAGAAAAAAGCCCTCCGTTAAACAACACAGCCTTGCCCTTGAACGTATACATAAAGCTTCCTCCAAGATAATTCCTTCTGAGAAACGCGTGCAGGCGTAGTAAGGGGAGGGGGAAGTCTGTCTTCTCATACAGCCAAATATACAAAGACCACTGGAAAGAGAAAAGAAAACAAGGAGAGAAAAAGCGGATGGGATGTATGGAAGGAGAGTGAGAGGTGTGTGTGTGTGTGATATGAGCTGGCTGGTACCCTTCTGCTTCTTGACAAGGAGGGCGTTTGGGCAATGAGAGCAAAATAACGATATGGGAAGGAGTAAGCCCTCTGAGCATTCATTTCAACAACCCTTCTCCTCAAACAAATGCTAATGAAAAAAATAATCAACAACCAAGACCACGACCTCTCTTTCCCAAACGAAGGAAGAACAAAAGCGGCAAGCAATACAAGATACAAGCCTTTCCGTGTTCTTTGTAATGCATAAACAATAGTGGGGCTGGGGATGGGTGCATGTATTATTTCACTTCAAGGACATGTGTGTTTATGTGAGTTTTTGCTAAAGTCTGTAAAGATTAAAAAAAAAATGCAAGGGTTAATCAACAACAAAGGAAGGGAATGCACCTTGAACAAGACAACCCAGACAAGAAAAATAAAGTTTTGATGATGGTCTCAAACCAATTTGTCTCTCTCATCAACAAAATGCAGTTGTTCTATCGATTCTTTTTGATACCACGTTTACTTTTTTGCTATTCAATCGTTGAATATATTGGGGCCACACAGCATTGGGGTGAGTTGTGTAGAGACAGCGTTTGCTTTGCTTGCCTCATCTAGACTTATCGGTTTGGTTTGTAGTCACCAATGCCTTTCTTTGTGGTGATATGTTTTCTGTTTGTTTATTGTTTATTGTTTATTGTTTATTGTTTTGTAGTTTTTTTTTGGTCAGAAGCTATGCCGGGATGGGAAGAGGGACTAGGAATTGAATGGGTGAGGGGGTTAGGGAGTGGTCAAAGGGGAAACGGAGAGATTGAGAGAGAATCGGAGAGAGGGAAACAAATACACACAAAGAAAAGCAAAAGAGAAAAAAAAGGACAAGGGCGGACGACGCACACCCGCGCATACATACAGAAACTGTAAGAAGCAAAATAAGGAAAACAAAATGAGAGAGACAACCTTCCTTCGCCCTCTCCACATTGAGGGAAAAAAGCAAAGTGCTTAGGACAGAAAGAAAAAAAGAAGCAGGCAAAAAAAAGGGATGCAAAAGGGCACTGCGGGAAAAACAAACAGGAAACGGCGCGCGAGGTATATTGGGACTTATGTGGTAGTTGTTGGTGGTTGATGTTGTTGTTGTTTTGTGTTGCAAGGTAAAAATGTTGCAAGAAAAGTCCTCAGATGTGTGTGCTGTTCCTGGTGGTCATTAATGGTTGGTTCATTGTTACATTCCATGTCCACTGTGTGTTCCTGTCGGCCATTTTCGTTCGTTCAATCCAACGAAACAAATTCCTCCTTTTTGAGCCGACGCCTGTTGGGTGTGATCCAGGGGCGAAAGAGTACGGTTAATCCCTATTGGTCACCAAGAAAAAAAGAAATGAATTCGATAAGTCAGTACTTCAGTAGCAAAACGTGGGGTTCGCAACAGCAGCGTCCTATTCAATTCCGCCGTTTTCTTTTTTTGTCGTCTGTGTTGTCTTTGTTTGTGTTGTGTTGGATTGTTTTGGATTTTGTAATACGGCGCTGTGTCTGTCTGCTTGTCTGCTTCCTTTTCATTTGTGTCAACCGGGCTTTTGATGCTATGGAGTTGACACTATTTTTCGTTTTGCGCGCATGGATATGGGGTGTATTATGCGATATGAGGGCAACGAAAGGAGGAGAACGTGACAAGATTTCATCACTCCACCACATCCCTTTTTTTTTTTTGCGATATTTCGCCATCTATCCACTCCACCAGAAATAGGATCTTGATAGAACGACGAATAAAAGGGCCTGGTCGCACAAAAGTCAAGAATAGACCCTCCCCCAATAAATGAACAAGCAGAAAAAAAGGTTCAAGGTGAAAAGGGTGGAGCGGAATTTCGGTCTAGAAGCCCAATGTATGTTCGAGGGTATCCAGGTTGGTTGGTTGGTTGAGTGTTATGTTGGTCGGTCGGGGGAACAGGATCAAATACACACACACCGATTGATTCCACTTTCCTCGAAGAAAGAAAGAAAACGTCCAAGAACCCAGGTAATAATACGCAATGGAAGATGTGTGCAACTGGATACAGGTCGAGAGGTTTGCGTACCTGTAATGACCGTTGGGGTTATCGTTGTAGACTTCGCTGCTCCGGACGGTCTTGGTGTCCTTGCGGGAGAGGGCCCGCTTAAACGATTTCGCCCGGCTGATGCTGCCGCTCTCGCTACCGACCTGGTTGTGGGTATAGATGCCATCCTTGTAGTTCGAGTCGTAATATTCCTTGTCCCGCTGCTCAAACTCGGGTGTCAGGGCTGCGCGGCGCTTGGTGTATTTTCCAATCTTCCAGATTTCATAGTTGCGCATCAACTTGTCCATGAGTCCCATGATGATTTATGTAGTTTTGTGTGTTGAAGGGGTGGGAGTGTGAGTGAGGCGGAGGAATGTAACTGGACGGAGACTAGATGAGGAGTCGAGTGACAAAAGGAGAAAAGAGAGAAGAGAGAAGAAGAATGAATAGGGGAGGTCTGAGCAAGATTGTGTGTCAGGGAGGAGCGATGGCAGGAAAGGGGGTAGACCAGCAGGAAATGGAAGGCAGGAGAGATGACGAAGTGGGCAGTAAGACGTACGGGAGAGACGTAGGGGTGGTGGTTGTGGTAGTTAGGGACGATGGTAGGACGAAGGAGGAATTAATAGGAGGGAGGGTGAACGGGTGAGAGAGTGAAGGAAGGAAAGAAGGAGAGGGGGAGTGTGGGTGTGGGGTGGGTGAGAGTAAGAGTGTGAGAGAGGGTGATCGCTGGAAAGATGAAGAGAAGAAGATGGAGGGAAAGAGGAGAAAAGAGAAACAATCAATACCATGGGATACAATACAGCCCGTCGAATCATGTCTCGTTGGTTGACCTTTATCCTTTGTCTTTGCCGTTTGAACACGCATTCCCCCATTGGTGTATGTGGTGTGTTTCTTGCTCTCTCTCTCTCTCTCCTCTTCTCTCCTTCTGTTCTTTGCGACTCAGCACACACACACACACACACACCCTTCTTTGTCTCTCATCCATCTCTTACCCAACCCAAGACACACTTGTACCTGAAAAATAGCACACTCCACGGGTTTATTACTGAGAATAGTCTGTCAGTATGTCTCATCTACTCCGAGGGCTACCTGACCCACAAAAATAAACAAAGGGGACCTTCCTTGACTGCAGGGGGATGATGATAAAAAAAGTTGTGCATCAACAAGCAACCAGGCAAGGGTCAACAAGGGTCAGCACAACATCAACAACAGATGCAAGAGCGCTATTTTGGATTCTATCCTTCCCCCCCCAAAACAAACCATTGGGAGCACTTTTTTTTCCTGATGGGAGCCCCCATCGCCTCGCCCTTTCTACCCTCTTGTACACATCCTTGAAGGAACCACACGACAATCTATCTCTCTTCTCTCTTTCTCTCTTATCATGAACAACTATAATAACAACAACAAAGTTAGTATAATATCACAACAACGCAGATAGAACACCAGGACAGACAGACAAAAAGGCAACAGAAAATTTGAGCAGAGTGTCGTGAATGGGTTTCTCTGTTTGGGCGCTGGATCGATAACGATGGCGAATGAGGAGTATGGTGTGTGAAAGAGAGGAGACGTTATTCTTCTTCGTCTTCACCTGTTGCATCTGTTGACGTTGAGCAATGCTCACTTTTTTTTTTTTTTTTAAATTTTCTCTGAGGTACAAGCCCTCGGCTCTCTCTTCTTTTGCCTCTTCCACTCCTTCACCAAAGGAAGTCTGTCCCGTATCTCAGTAAGTACGTACCCTTGTTCACTGCATAGTGCCAACCCTGTAGAAAAACCAAAAAAAAAAAATGAAGGCCTGAGTGGAGAAATTTAATCTCGACCCCTTAACCTTCGATTTGATTGTGGCCAACCAACCGCTGCAACGTCAATGTTGCTTCAGGGCACAGGAAAAAGAGTCATCTCGTGAAATTGAAAGAAGCAACAAATGTAGTGAGAGCACCATTGCAAGGAGTTCATCTATTCTATTACTTCTCCACACTCTCGTTTTCATCTTTTTTTTCCTTTCATCTTTTTTTTTCTTCTACTCTTCTTTACTTCTTTTGAACGACCCATTCCTCCTCTCGGTCCTCCTTACCTCGACACCACCACTCCGCCCACCTCGACCGTCGTCTCATCTCCAGCAAGGATCACCTGCCAACCAACAACGACTTACACAGGACATACCAGGACCATATAGCCAGTAGACCATCATACAACATCAACAATGAGGGTGCTATTGCTATTGAGCGTGCTACTCGGACTGTTGGCAACGATGGTTATCGCAGCAGGCGCAGATTACTACAAGGTCCTGGGTCTGGGCCGTAGCGCGACCGTGAAGGAGATCAAGAAACAGTACAAGGTCCTCTCCAAGAAGTACCACCCCGACAAGAACCCTGGCAACCAGGAAGCTGCCGACAAGTTTGTTGAGGTCGCTGCAGGTACATTCTTCTTCTTGTTTTTATTGTGTCATTTGCAGCAATCAGGGAAGAAAAGAAAGAAGGAGAAGTTGACAAGACGGAGTCCGGATAAATATCAATCGATGGTCGTTCCTGTAATTTATCATATTTTTTGGGCGATCGTTGAATGACGAGCAAGATATCTTACGCATGGTACCTTACCGCTTTTCTCTCACTAACATCGCCTGTTCTCCAAACCGCCTACAATGTAGCATACGAGGTTCTTTCGGACAAGGAAAAGAAGGGCATCTACGACCGCTACGGAGAAGAAGGTCTGAAGCAGCAGCAACAGCAGGGCCATGGCGGATTCCACGACCCCTTCGACATCTTTTCTCAATTCTTTGGAGGTGGCGGATCACGTCATGCACATGCCGAACAGGAACGTCGTGGACCCGAGATCCGCATGGAGCTCGAAGTGACACTTGAAGAGTTGTATTCTGGAAAATCGATCGAGATCGAGGTCTCGAAACAGATTGTTTGTCCCCATTGCTCTGGATCGGGTGCTCGTTCTTCGGATGATGTTGTCACCTGCTCTGGATGTCAGGGTCAGGGTGCCAAGATTGTCAAGCATATGTTGGCCCCTGGCATGTTCCAGCAGTTCCGTCAAACGTACGTACTTCTTTTTCGTGTCTCCTACTGCGATTGTCTTATGCGGGCCTGTTTATGACGAAAATAGATATTAACCGTCCGTATTACGTTCCAAATTATTGTCCAATAGCTGCGACCAGTGCGGAGGAAAGGGAAAGACGATCAAGGCGCACTGCCCCGTCTGCCACGGCACCAAAGTCCAGCGCGGCTCAGAACAGTTAACCATCGTCATTGAACCCGGTCTGGCCGATGGCTCAACCATTGTCTTTGACCGGGAAGGAGACGAAGGTCCCGAGGTGGCCGCCGGAGACGTTGTCTTTGAAGTCCGCACCCGCCCACACGCCACCTTCGAGAGACGTCAGGATGCCCTCTACACCTATGTCGCCATCACCCTCGAGGAGGCCCTGCTGGGTTTCGACATCGAGATCAAGCACCTGGATGGTAGAGCTGTCAAATTGACCCGCGGGCAGGATGTGACGCCTTTCGGCTTTGTCCAGACTTTGCAGGGGCAGGGTATGCCTATCAAGGGATCTCGTGGGGACTTTGGGGATATGTTTGTGGAGTACAAGGTGGTTTTCCCTGAGAAGCTGTCCAAGGACCAGCGTCGGTTGTTGGCATTGGCGTTTGATGTGAAGGCGCCCTTTGATGAGACCCTTGGTGGTGCTCCCGTGCATCAGCAGCAGGTTCTTCACGACGAAATGTAACAGAACCCTCCTTATACACAGAGTGTCGCACAGAGAGAGGTTCGGAGGATGGCCTTGCGGACCAAGCATTTTTATTATCGATAGACGTGAAGAAGCATTTGCTTCTTCAAACCCATATAAAAAAAAACGACGCCTTTGATTTTCGATAGAACAATGATATCTGTTTATTTTTCGTCTATATTCAAAAAGGTGAACATCAAAAGGTTTACCACATGTCGCACTTGGTGTCTGGGTTCATGCCGGAGCGAGCCTTGCAGTTAAAGACCTCTGCGAAATGGGGCGAGTTCTGGACAGCACCGTTGACACGCCACTTGGCCGGGGCGTGAGGGTCCGTCCTCAGCTAATAAAAAACAGCAGTGAGAAAAACGAAGCACAGTCAGAAAATAATAATTCCTTATGTCTATGGCAAACACAACACATCTTACAAATCCACCCAAAAAACTTACAGATTCAATGGCTTTAGCAGGCCGGCGTTGCGAGCACCAAACGCGCGCAAAGGCCATATAATATAACTGATCACGCGAATAATCCTCCAACCCGGAAAGCAAATGGTTCTTGAACTTGTTCCCATGAGGGTCTGACTTGAACCTTGCCGCCCATGCCTCATATGATCGCTTCAGTCCACCATTGTCGGCCAGGTTCTCGCCCAGAGTCAGCTTGCCGTTGACGTGGTTCTCGCGGCCCTGGGGGTCCTTGACGGTGAAATTGCCGTATTGGTCGATGAAGCATTGGGAACGGGTTTTGAATTCTTCGAGAGTTGAATTGGACCACCAGTCGGCCAGACGGCCGTGGGCGTCGTAGAGCCGACCTTCGTTGTCGAATGCATGCTATCGAGATCATACATATGAATGCGGTTGGTTAGTGCCACGGATAGGCGTTACGGTCAAGAGTACGTGAAAGAAAACCGCCTTGAATAGACTTACGGAGAGCTCATGTCCAGCGACGACTCCGATACCGCCATAGTTCAGGTACTCTGGGTTATCACCATGGAAAAAGGGCTGTTGGAGGATACCCGCAGGGAAGACAATCTCGTTGGCACTCGGGTTGTAGTAGGCATTGACAGTTTGGGGACTCATCAACCACTTGGCCTTGTCAACAGGCTTGCCAAGTTCGCCCAGAGTCTGATTGGTCTGCCAAGTCTTCGACCGAATCTGGTTCCCGAAAAAGTCGGCCTTGTCGATCCCCAGATCCTTAAAGTAGTCCTCCAACGAATCCGCAGACCGGACATCGGGCGATTCGAGAGAGTAGCCAATCTTTTGGATCAACAGATCGATCTTCTCGGTCGCGTTCAAGAGCGTCGGGTGGTCGAGCCATTCCAGCTGGTTGAGTCCTTTGACGAACGAGCCCCGAAGAGAGGTGACGATACTGTCGGCCATCTCCTTGCTGTCGCCCTGGAACATCTTCTCGATAAAGTAATGTCCTGCCATGGCTCCCAAAGAGTTATCAACCACATCGATACAGGTCTCCCAACGAGGCGTCACCAGATCAGCAGAGACGCCCTGGAGGGCGGCCTTCAATTGCTGCATGGGCTTGCGTAACTCCACAGCAAGACCAGATGACAAGGTCTTGATCAGTCTCCAGGCGAAATAGTTCTGGAGTGTCATGGCGGGGGCATCCTTGAGGAGGGCGTTAAGTTTCTCGAGGTACTCGGGTGACGAGACAATGATGGGGTTGGGCACCTCGGATCCTGACGTCAACAGCTTCTCCAGAACCAACGACCAGTCGATCGCCGGGATCAGCTCCGTGATCTCGCTGAGGGTACGAGGGTTATAGGTCAGCTCCGAGTTGTCCAGATCCTCTTGCTCGCTCGAGATCGCCGCCAACAGCTTCTCAAACTCGACCACATTCTTGGCGACCTCGGCCCAGTCCACAACGGGAGGCTTGTTCGATTTCGATATAGCAGAAGCCGCATCCTCGCCGTCCGTGGTTGGGGTGCCCATCACAATCGCAAACATGTCCTCGACAGTTTTTTGATAGATATTGACAATCTTTTCCTCCTGGTAGTACTCCTTCGAGGGCAAGCCGAGTCCATTCTCACCCAGTTTGAACACATTGTCGTCTGGGTTCTTGGGGTCCGCATCGACATCGAAATCAACCATCGTCGTGACTCCGACCCATGCCAGCTGGGTAATCGCCAACGCCAACTCTTCCCTCTGCGCTTTGGCAGCGGCCGGTCCAGCATTTCCACGCTTGTCCAAATTGTGATGCTCTTCCGAAGCTAGCGTATCCTCCACCCCTGGCAGCTCATCATCCACAGAAACATGGAGCGGTATCTTTTCATCTGACCCGTTGCCCTGTATCTCTCCTACAAACATCTCCTCACCATCATCAACATTATCCTCCTGTCCCAACTGCTGCAACTTTTGTCGGTTAATCGATGCAGACTGGAATCCAAAGTTGACATCCCGTAAATGAGCCATCGCAGCCGACACTGACGACGCAGGCGCCTCTGTATCAAGGATGCTGAACGTCGCCGGGAAGACCTTGATCATCTTCTGGACCAGATCTGCCAACGGTTTGACTCCAATCTCCGACATCTTCTTCTCATCCATGCAGCTCTCAAAGAGCGACTGGAGCTTGACCAGGTTGCGTTTCGCGGCGTCATCTTTGCCTCGCTGCACATTGTTGGTCGCTGGCGAAAGAATCGACCGAATCACCTCCTAAAATATGTTTTTGAAGTTATTAACGACAAGCGGCGCAGGCAGAGAGACAGGGTTAGCACCTGTTTAATTGCACCCCCCTGAAACGTGTTTCATGAGAAGCGCGAGCGTCGTCGACTTCTGGCTGTTTCTCCCTTGCATATCATCTTGGCATAGTTATAAAAACAGATAAAAATGAGAACACTTGCCTGGTTGTGCTTGCTGACTAGGTTGAAGTACCCAATCTGGGCCTTGTCATCAGGAATAGTCTCTCGATCCACAAATCCTCCACCTACAAGTTTGCGAAATAGCCGGGAAGACGTAGATGAAGAAGATGAAGACATCAAGGAGGTTTTTTTTTTCCAATGTTAGATTGTGAGCCCTTTTCTTCCATATAACGAAGTCCCCTTGAAAATCATGCCAATCTCCCGCTCGTCCAGTGGGAGTAAAATGTGTGCGGTAAAGTAGTTGGAAAAAAGGGAAAAGGGTGTGTTTCCCATACAGCGGCTGAGTATGGATAGGGGTAGAGTGGAGTGTGTGACATTACATGTGAAGGTGAAAAAGTCGGAGCAGGGATCAATCTCGGGCTTTAAGTCCCTGAGGATGTCCGCTGCGACGATGGTGCACTCCCGCGATGTGCAAATTCCCTATGTCCAAAGAACAAAATAAGGTTGATTCGTCACCATGAGAACAATATCAATGGTCAATGGTCAATGGTCAGTTGTCAATGGATTAAATCATATGAATAGACCGATGAACATTTGAATGAAAATAGAAAAGAGGCTTACGTTCTTGCCGCTCAAGGGAATAGAGTCTCTGGCACGAACATACGCACAGAGAAACCCCACGGCAAGGAGGAGACACAGACCAGCAAAAGCCATCGAGTACTTTTCAGTTTTGGTGTACTTGTTCTGGAAGGCGTACAATGCTTGGCGACAAGGTAAACAGCAGCAGTTGAGAATCCGCTTCAATCCCGTAGGGCGATCTCGTCCGGAGAACCGTTGTGCGTCAAGACTGCTGTTGCCCGGTAGACTACTACTTCCGGGGGGTGGTGGGCCTCGACGGCGGTATCCGGCTCCGGTGTTTTGGTACCCGTTGGCGTTTGGGTCTGGTCCAAGGATGTCCTCTGTTTCTTCTGACCAGTGTCGCGGGTTGTTGCTGTTGTTGTTGTTGTTGTTGTTGTTGAGGTTAGGGTTGTGGCGAGGTAAGGAAGTAGGCTGTTGACCTGCGAGAAGAGGAGTTGTGTCTGAGGACGCCATCTTGTCCTTTTTTTATCTTTTTTACTTCCTTGGGAATGAGGGGTTCTTTGAAGGAGGAGGGCAAGGGGGTGAGATGGTGCCTTGTAGGTTTGGTGATGCTGCAGGAGTAGAGTAGAGTCCAAGGAAGGGGTGCGTTACTGTTGTTCAATTATAGAGAAAGAGAGAGAGAGGTATGTTGTTGAGCAAGGGTGGGATGGGAATAAAGAGTATGAACAAGAACGTGGAACGAGTCTTGTTGGGAGCAATTACGCTGGCGTGTGATATTGCCACGAAAGACAAGTTATGAGGTTGTCAATGAAAGGCGTATGCGTGAGTGTACGAGTGCGAGGGAGTGGGATTGCGTGAGTGAGTTAGAGAGGAAAGGTGGAAGGGAGAAAAAAGAAAAGAGAAAAAATATAAATGCCAAGATGATGCGTTGTGTTCTGTGTGGATCCCTGCGTCGCAGCCTTTTTTTAGAGTCGTCGCAAAATTAAGGCGGCTCCCGTGATCTGGATGCGATCCAGACCAATACGAGACACTTAATGATCATCATTACATACCTCGTACTGTCCCCCTTCTCCATCATGGTGTCTTCATTAGATTACTGCGCTATGCTTGGCATTTCGTGCCAATCTGCACATTGCCTTTTTGCACGAAAGGGTTCATTCGTTAACGTGTCGTGTAGTATGTTTGAAAGGGCAAATGAGAGGACAGGACTTCAAGGGAGGCAATCACGTTGACGCGTGTAAAAAAGTGGTTCCTCGCTTAGGCTATTCATCGACCTCAATAGAAACTCCTGTCTACGAAAGGTTTATCCCTCCTCCTCCTCCTCCTCCTCCTTCTCCTTTCCTTCCTCTTTCACTCTTCTCCAGACTTGATATCAGAACCAGTGCAAACGCTAGGGCCATGGACGTGGATAAGGAAGACTTGAATAACTCCCCATACATGTGTATCACGCGGCAAATCAGTGGAGAATGGACACGAATTAGAAACAGGAGAAGCACCTCTCCTTTCTCACGAACCTCCGTGATTTTTTTCACTTGTTGTTCCCTCTCCATGCCGCCTGAAGGCCATTCGATGTTCGTCTCCCATCTTTCCCGCTCCCCATTCGAAAAGGGTAAACAAAATCTGAGCCAAAGGTTGTCCAGCAATAAACAAATCAATGGCTTTGCCCAATACTGATCCCTCCGAAGACCCTGTGCAACGCGACTCCCTTGCTCCATCAATGATGATTGTTTGATGGCATCTCGGAGTTGCGAATGTGTTTCGTCCCCTTTTTGATTTTACGCGTGTGTACTGTGCTCCTTTCCAAATGGCCCTCTTTTTAGCAAAGATGCATGCAGGGTATGGATCAACAGGAAGCAATGGTGACTATGAGTAGTCTCACTGATCAATGCGAATCCATTCTCCCGAGATCGAAAGAGGAGCAAGCGAGGGAGACAAATAGAAAGAGAGAAGTTAATTATGTGTACAATGTATACATGTGTGTGTGTGTGTGTGTGTGTGTGTGTGTGAGCAGTGCCAGTGAGTACCTTACAGGTTGCGATGACCAAGACATTTTTTGATGTTTCTATTTCCCTTTTTACTTTTGCTTCCTTCATGTTTCTTCTTCATCTTTCTTCATTATCTGTCTTCCCTTTCCTTCATCTTCATCACCACCCACTCGTCTTCATCTCTTTTCTGCCCTTTTTGTTGTATATTACACGTCTTTTGTAGTTCTTGCCGCCAATCATCCTCCTTCTTTCCCTTACTACTCCCTTCCTCTTGACCCTTGTTTGCTTGCCTTAGCCACCCTTGTTTTCGCTATTTGCAACTCTCCATCCTCGCTACTATTCTCTCCCTTTCTCTCGTCGTCAAAGAAGTACTTCACCCTTCCTTTTCATAAATACCCTGCAGAGGAGAACAAGCGGACGCCTACGTCGCCTCACTCTCTCACTCAACTCGACACTCTATTCTCCTACCTTCTCCCACCACGACTACACCCTCCACTTCCGACATGTCAACATTTTCAGCAACAGACAATGGGGGCGATGACTACCGAGCATGGGTGTACACATTCGCCTCGGCATTAGCCTGTGTCCTTGGAGGTAAACACAAGCACTGACTCGCACACAACCTCCTTTCCCCTGCGTGTGCTTTCGTCTGATGCTGTTATCGATGCTCCTTCTGCCTTGTTGTTATCTATTTGTTTGTGCTTCCCAAGCATCCCCCTCTCCCATATGCATGAATGCCTTCCGTTTATTAATAAACAGTCTGTGGCATTATCCTCGTATTGTTTACAGCATACATGCATACTCATACCCTTCGTTGCCTTTCTCTGATTTGGATCTTCAAATAGCTGGATTGATATTCATCGACACGATTGTAAAGAAAATTCTCGGAAGAGATGTCCGAATCTTGCAAAACCACAAGTTCCTGGCAGGATCGCTCGGTCTGGGGTCCGGTGTCATGGTAAATAAATCCAACTCTTCTCTGTTCACACTTATCATCACGGCGCAGCTTGGAAAACGAGAACATCGAGGTCAGGAGGATGAAGTTGGACGTGGACACTTGTGGACAAAAACTCTTATGAGACTGCAGTTGCAAAAGCGGCAAAGATGTGCTGACAAACAGAACGACAGGAAACATGACCCGTGTGGATTCAGGACATGCAAGCCCAAAAAGGGTGAAGGACCTGTTTTATTCCCCGAGTTCGAGAGAAAACTCTCTCGATTTGTGTTTGGTCCAGTCATTGCTGTTGCAGTTTTCCACAAGCTGGAGCACAATGATATCAACAAACAAAAGACAAACAAACCAATACGCACAACATGAACGCGCTAGAAATGGTGTCGATTGTCAGTCAGACGAAAAGGAAAACGCAATTTCATTCCACGTTCACCCATGTCCTCCTTTTCACCATCTTCCATTCTTTTGCTTTTGACCTCCCCTCCCCCCAAATCAAATCAAAAGAGGGTTGGAAAAAAAAAGCGCGAGTAAGAAATATTAGCTTGTAACCCTTGCATGAAATTCTATTACGTTACTAATCCTTGTCGTTACGTTTCTTCTGCATTGTCTTTCTTAAAAAACCCCCACCTGCTCTAAAATCAAAAACTCCATAATAATAGATCTTTTCAAGTTTCTACAATTTACTGCCCGAGGCTAAGGAACAGCTCTCGTCGGACCTCTCGATCTTTGCAGGACATGCAGACGCCTTTCTGATGCTGTTCTATTTTTCGGGGGTCGGCGTCATGTCTTTGATTCATTGGATCATGCACCGCTTCGAGTCTCCGACCTCGACCTCGCCCGGAATTGAGAATACGAGGGCGATTCACCAGTTTATGCAGCGTGAGGCTGAAGCGACTGCTGCAGTCAAGGCAGGAAAGTATGACTCGTTACTACCACATTTCTCGATAAGATCTATGCCGTCTTCGGGATCGGCCGCGCCTCATGGACACGGACATGGACATGGGCGGACAGGGTTAGGAGCAGGAGGGCCAGTTGGCGGTGCCGCGTCTTCATCCTCGACAGTAACGCCTCACCCAAACCACAATCACACATGCGAGGGCTGTATCCACGAAGACTCTGACGAGGATGACGGGGAGAGAAATGACGAGACTGAGGAGGAACGATACAACGACTCAGAGTACGTCGACGACGAGGTCACCTCGCTGCTCAACAATGCCTTTCTGCAGATCGGAAAGACCCCCAACAGTCGGATGGATGATGATACCCCTCACCAGCACATGCGGCAGCACCGAAACCGCAACGGGATCCCGGCGGCCTACGATGATGATGAGGGCCATGCGGAGGATAACGACGGGGATGGGGATGATGACCAGAGTATTGAGGTTGTGATCACGGATCAAAAGGACAAGATTCTTCGTCGCCCTCAGCGCCGTGCCGCTACTGCTGTCGTTGACAGGAGCAACAGTGATTTGGAACTCGATCAAGACCTGGACCTGGACTTGGATGATATTGAGGATGGCCGACCTGGTCTGCACGGTCCTGAAAAGTTGTGGTCAGCTCAGCAGAAACCCTTTGCCCCCGTCAACAAGAAGAAGAAAGCCGTCGCTGCCAATGCAGGAGGAGACAGTGGTCATGTCGGTCGGAAACACAAGGGACGCAAGCTCACCAAGGAGTGTCGTCTGGACCACACCATCGATCACAAACACAACAAGAATGCCGCCTCGCAGCAAACACCGCCCAGCTCTGGAGGATCCGGTCATCGATTCTTCCGTCCATACCATCACCAACAACAACAACAACCACAGCAACAGCAACCGCCTAGCTATGGATCCATGTCCTCAGCAAACGGAGTCACCAACAACAACACCCTCCCACGATCAAGAGAACAACAGGCAACACACCTTCGTCGGACATCGTTCCCAAGACTCAAGGGTGTATCGTCGTCGTCTTCGAACAAAATAGAGTACTCGACCCACGATAATCTGGACCATGCGATTGCTGACGACCGCGAGCACGCGGACTTGACTGAAATCGGTATCCAGACCGCTCTCACCATCGCCATCCACAAGTTCCCTGGTGAGTTTTCTTACTTTACTTACTCTTTTCTATCAAACCACATGTACATATTTTTTTTTCTCCTTCGCTTCGAGTTGCACGCAAGTGTTTTCTAACAACGTGTTTCTTCTCCATTTCTTATTCTCATCTCCATATAATCCAGAGGGCCTGATCACATTCCTATCAACAACAGCAGACCCCTGCCTCGGCCTCTCAGTCTTCATGGCAATCGCAGTCCACAACCTAATCGAGGGTTACCTCATCGCTTTCCCCCTCTACATTGGCCTCCACTCCCGCTCAAAGGCCTTTGCCCTCGCTGCCGCCCTTGGCGGGTTCTCACAACCCCTGGGCGCCATCCTTGGCTGGTTTATCCTCCGAAAAGTCGCAAGTATGGGATGGCAGGTCTCGGCGACCGGTTGTATTTACGCCATGGTTGCTGGGATGATGAGCTCGATTGTTGTGAATGGTATGTGGCCTCAGGCTGTCAAATGTGTCGGCAGGAACCCGACCAAGGTGGTCCAGTATTGCTTCTTTGCGGGCATTGCTATCATGGGTATTTGCCAAACCGTCATGGGTTCTCAGTGCGATTTCTAAACCCCCCCCCCCTTCCTGTCTCGCTTCAATGTTCTGTTCATTGTCCTTTTTTTTTTTTCTTCTGTTTCCATCCCGTTGTAAAATAAATTATTCTTCTTTTGTACACTAACAACCTTAGTTGATCTGGGATGAACGGTCCAAATGACGTCGGTCCCTCCGTTTCACAGTTTTTTTTTTTATTCAAGACTTTTTCACTATCGTACAGATCTCGTATGGGTTCTCTCTCAAATAGTACATTGGATTGGAGGAAGAGAAGAAAGAAGAAAGAGGGGAGTAGATGGAGCGCGTGAAGTGG
The DNA here is from genome assembly GCA_019671135.1 of Linnemannia hyalina. NCBI lineage: Eukaryota > Fungi > Mortierellomycota > Mortierellomycetes > Mortierellales > Mortierellaceae > Linnemannia > Linnemannia hyalina. The sequence goes on from JAHRHY010000001.1 coordinate 881,850, forward strand.
TCTTTTCTGATTCCGGACGAGCCGTAGCCTTTCTCTGCCATTCAACTGGTGGGCGGCGCCCAAACGATAAAAGAAGCTACGCTGGGAGAAAGTGCGGCTCCATTCGCGCCTATCGTTTGTTGTTGTCTACAGAAAGTAGTGGATGGTATCCTAAAAAAAAAACAGCAATACAACATTCAAAATTGAACGTAAGAAACGTGACGCTAACGATCCTTGTGAACAATGCATTCAAAACAAAATAAGGAATAAAATAAAAAGGTACCTGAACTGGATCGATGCTACCGTTAGAACCACTAACAACTCCCGCAAACGTCATCGCGCCGTTCGCGCCGCTACCGCCTCCAACTCCAGCACCATTAGACCCACCAGCGTTACTAAACAAGCCCGTCGGCACACCATTCGAGAACAATGCCCGTTGAGTTTCTGCAGAAGTAGGCCTCTCGTTCTCTGGTGCGGCCTCAAAGACATTAAAGTGTCGCTCGCCCTCGACACCAATCTCTAGAATGGACGCTAGGTTCCCGCATCGGTAGCAATAGTTGGGCGCCGACCAGACTGTTGAGAGTTGATCATCGAACAGGACCTGGAACCCCTCCATACAGAGTTGATGTGCCCTTAGAATATGGTCCATCCTGTTTTCATGCAAGAACTTTTCGACCACCATGCTTCCAAACGTGTATCCCGCTCCTCTGTTTCATCCCGCAACGTAGGTATGGAGCGAAAAAAGGCAGTTAGTGAAGGAACTGACTGGTACTGCAAAGATGCTTTGGAGATGTAAAAATGTGCCTGCGTACAAGCGTGTTCCTTACCTAGGCGACACTGCAAATTCTTCCCGTCCTGGATCTGGGTCTGACCATACCAAATCTGCCATAGGTCCCTCATGCGGAATTTCTATGTTACGAAAGACGCGACAAACAGTTAGTCACGGTGTGCTCACAAGTCGAATGAAAGGTCCTTGGTTACTTGGTTCAACGTCGCAGTGGACAGTCACCTTTGAATCGGTCAATGACCTTGATTTGGTCTATCGTGTGAATGGACGGCGACAACCCTATAGATATAACCCAAGTTGCGAATCACGACAGTCGTTAATATTCTCAGGTTGAATAATTAGCTCCGCAATACCAGCGCTCAACTTCCTCAATTCTCCTAGTCTTCACATCTCCTTCCTTGTCATATCCTGACAGATAATCTTCTTTACCTCCATGGACACAAAAGATCATGTTGTCAATGACAACAGACAGAGTCAAGTAGTCAAAAAGATCCGTAAAGTAATGCCAGACATCCGATGTCCCGTATTTTTTCATACACTCCGTGTAGAACCCGTATGTCTAGTTGAAAATTGGAGATAATAACGATTGCGCATTAGGTACAGCTATGAATACACTCGTTTTGCTGCTTAGTCTTGAAAGGAGTTGATGCTTACAGAAGTAACGGCGCGCGACTCATGGTTGCCACGGACGAGTTGGACTCTGTCTGGGTAGCGTAGTTTCAGACACGTCAAGATCGAGATGGTTTCGACACTGTACAATCCCCGATCCACATAATCGCCTATTTCACACGAACGACGCGTCAGCCGGCCAAAAAAAATGAAGAAACGCGTTAATGATAGGGTGTCCTTGTAGAAGTCCTTTCCTCCCTGTCACAGTCATTCAGAACAAAAGACGAAGCAAAAAAAAAAAAAAAAAAAAAAAAAAAGGCGCGCAGAAACGCCAGGTTGATAATGACCCCAACATACCTAAGAAGAGATAGTTCGTGTCTGGACAGTACCCGCCTATCTTGAATATCTCTAATAGATCATAAAACTGACTGATATATATCGAGCAGTAGAGTAACATTGACTATTAGCGCAACCTTCTCAACCTTTTTTTTCCTCACCCACAAGAGGCCCCCCATCACTTGTCCCACCACCACCACCTCTGTATGCTTGCATGCGCCCTTTCATTCGCAACAAATAAAATGCAATAGTCGTTACCCATGAATGTCTCCAACAACAGTGACGGGCGCTTTGATATGGACGACGTTACTCTCGGACATGAGCAGCTCCTTGGTCTTCTCACAGATCTCCTTGATCACCGACTCGGCCAGGAGTTGCCGTTGGAAGAGAGATTCTATGCATGCGTCCAGGTCCAGTACCATTTAGCTTCCTTTTTTTTGTTGTTTGCTGAGGGAAGTGAGTGAGCGAGGAGAATTGCGTTGGGCTGAATGTGTGAAGTGGTGGTGAAGTAAAAGGTCGATGGGTGCACTGTACTGCAAAAGGAGGAGAGGAGAGAGGAGAGAGAGGAAGGCTAGTTAGAATGTCAAGCAGGGGTAGGGAATGAGAAGAAGTAGGTGGTGAGAGGAAGGAAGGAATAAAGGAAGGATAGAAAAAAGAGTCAAAAAGCGCAGGAGGTGATTTGTGCCCTACTTTCCTTTCCTTGCCTTGCCTTGCCTAGCACTTCAAGGGGGGAAGAAAGTATATTTGTCACACAGGTCACATTGGACACCTACTCGCCATACTCACTACAACACATGTCTTTCTTCCTGGGCACACTGCCAACGTTGCTGTTGTGCATCACCATGAATTGGATCAAAAGAAATCCCCACTGCAATGCAGAACGTCACTTCAGCTGGCATGACCGGTGCCTCTCTCCATATAAAGTCACAACCAACAACCAATATCGAAAGGGAAAAAAAAGAGCGCGTGTTTTTATTCAAGAAGAAAGGGATCTGTTGACAGTGCTTGACATTGTTGTTATCGACGATGACGAAGACAAAAGGGATTCCATCGCTTAATCGATGAAGTACTCCAAGGGGGTGTCCTTGTCCCAGATGGCGCACTCGGGGGTGGTCAAGAGCGAGTAGAAAGTGATCTCCCCACTGTTCGACTTGTGGGCGCGAGCGTGGATGTACTTCCCGTCACCCAAGTGGATCTTGCCGAAGTAGTTGCTATAAGTGGAGTGATGAGGAGTATCATTTTAGCAACCAACGTGCCAAAAAAAAAAAAAAAAGTCGCGCGGGAAGGAAGGGGAAGGGAGAGCATTGAGAGCGGAACGGTAAAAAAAAGTTTTGTGTCGGGAAAGTAACAAAAAAGAAATAACGACACGACCAAAAACAACAAGGAAGAGTTGAGAACAGCAAAAACAACGAATGCGTTGTTGTTGTCCCTGTTGGTTTGAAAGAGTGTGACAAAAGAGTGACGAAACTTACCGGCCAAAGGCAACATCCTCGTAGGCATAGAGGACGGGGGTGTACTCGGTAATGTGCTTCACTAGATATGATGAAGCAAAAAAAAAGAGGGAAGGGATAGTGAGGACGCGAAAGGATAAAGGCAACAGGGGCACCACCAAGGCTGGCAAGTGAGTGAGAACGTGTTGGAGTGTGGGCGTGTGGGCGTGTGAGAAAAAGATGCGAAGGAGCTTTGCATTGTCCACAAACGCTCAACGCGCTTACTTCGCCCTTCGTCTCTCTCTCTCACGCACACTCTTTTCCGCGGCAATGTTTCTCAAGTGTCGTCGTCCATCCATCCTCGTCGAGTGGGTTGGGTTGGACTGGGTTGGTTGGTTGGGTATGTCCTCTCACGTTGTGTTGTTGTCCCTGTAAAAGTGTGGAAGTCAGTTCTTACACTTGTCCATCTCGTGGAGGCCGTGGCGGTCATCGTCGCGGTTGATACGGTGGATCTCCTTAAGGACAGCCTCCTTGACGGTCTCGAAGACTATTATTCAGTTGAAGGAACAGAGTGTGAGAAAAATAAATACGCGTTTCTTCACGTTGTAAAGACAAAGAGTTGAATAAAGAACTTGAAAGAAGGAAGAGGGGCAGTAAGCGTACTAGTCTCGGCTTCGTCGTCGGCAGGGATGGGCTTGGTCATGCTATTGTGGTGGACGTCAGACATGGCGAATGTGTTGTTGGTGGTGGTGAAGGGGAGAGGGGTGGTGAGATGATGAATGGGAAAAAGAAGAAGAATATGCCAAATTCCTCGGTTGAGGCTATTTGTACCAGCAGTTGAACGGAGGCTTGCCTGCCCTGCCTTGTTATGCGCCCGAGTGTACAACGCCGTGTATGCTTGCTTACCTACTGCATGACTTGTCTTGACTCTGCCTTCAACTGCTGTTCCTGGTCTTCTTGGATGAATGCGATTTTGGGTCAGATGAGCCCACATCCAATTGACCCTTCCACGCACCCCACTGCCCATTTGTCTTCTTTCTTTCTTCTAGATCTTTATTTACAAGCGACGCTATTCCGGGAGATATTCCTCAAGAGCCAAGAGTTATGTAAGGCACCAATGCCAGACGAACCCCTGTCCTCCGCGAGTAGTCGCCTCCATCAACGTCGACATGTCGCACATAAACGTGCTCACCGTCTTGATCTTCTGGTCCTCCATATCCTTCCGCACCTTGGGCTCCAACACCTCGATCGCCTCCAGGTACTTCTCATCCCCATAGATATGCCACCCAATCTGCAAACACTTCAAGTAGTCCGTCATATCATACCCCTTCAGGTTCTCCACCGGCCAACCCTCCCCTCCCGCCAACGCAAACGGCAACATGAAGTCAATCGCCTTCTTGATCGATTGCCCCTGGGGTCCCTCATAGAACCACATATCCACCCCCAAGTCATCCCCCCATCGAGCCAATGTCATCAATGCTTGCAGGTTGAACACCGAATAGTACCACGACGTCTTGCGCTCCATTTCCTCTGGCTGCTCTCCTCTGGCCGTGATCTGGGGGTCGATACGAGTGTGCAATGCCTGCAAAGCCACCTCGCGTGCGTCGTCGACTCGGCCCAGGAACAGGTAGATGCCGATGATCTGGACATCAAAGTATGTGCCGTGGTTGTTGTTGCCCTTGCGCTCGACCTTGGCCAACGTTGACGTCTCGAGCCATCGCACATACCGAGTAAACCACTCCTGCAACTGAGGGATCAAATCCTGAGGCCACGTCGGTTCCTGTTTCAAATAGTGCAACGCGTCAAACACCCTATTCAAGTTGATGGAGTATGAGAAAGTATCCGTTAGTAAACACACTTCTTAATTGTCTCCTTGGGCGCGCTTGTAATAAAGTCAAAAGGCACAATCCTCGTAGTATGTTCATTAAGTGCAACTACTGCGGCGAAACAAAAAGGAAAATAAACGTACCGGAAGATGGTAAACATGTCAAGAACACCAGTCCTCGCCCCCAACTTCTCCCCCTTCCTCAAAGACCCATAATTAAAATTCGGATTCATATACGTCGCCTCGTCCAAAAACCATTCCTTCAACCGCATCGCACACTTGTCCGCAAACTCCTTCCTCCCAGTGAAATGGTACGCCATCCCCATCATATGGACCTCCCGGATCATGGTCCTCAACAGACGGTAATCCCGCACGGTCTCAATCTCCGGGTTGACATGTCCATCGATCCGTTTGTAGGGCAGTCCACCGGGCTTGTCCTTGTTGGGCCAAAAGTATTTCGAGAGGGAGAGGTAGTCGTGGATGTCGTTCGAGGGCGCCATTTGGTTCTTATTGGTCACGGAGTAGACTTCGGTCGATGCCAGGGCTAGCTCGGCTTCGCGAACCATCAAGGCGATAGCATACTCGCGCTCGCGACGGACGGCACTTAACATCTGGGCATAGCTGACGGGGGACGCCTTTCGGGCGCGGGCTGCAATCGCAAGCGCGGTTTCTGTTGTCTCGCCTTGGTCACCAGGGTTGACCACATTGCCATCGTCATCGACCTGCACTTGTTGTTCCGACTCTCCTTCAGCACCGCCACCAGACTCACCATTCCCTCCCTCGTCTCCTCCTGCTAAAGATGGATTGGACTCCAGCTGAATGGGCGGTGCTTGCTGTGCGGGCTGTTGAATGGGATACTCCTGTCCATATTGCACTCCCCTGACTGGCACAGGAGGCGGTGGCCTTCTACCACCATGTGCACCAGTATTATCATCTGGCAAGACTGGGTTAGGAAGATCCTCATACGGATCGTGTTCCTGATGCTTGACCTTTGGAAAGCCCGACGCAGAATCTGGTTTATTAAGCCCCAACACGGTCGAGAGGACAATGTAGACAAAGAGACAGGACCCCGAGAAGAGAATAACGCGACGGAGAGTGACCCTGCCGATGGGTGAGGCGCCAGAGCCGCCTCCTCCTCCTGTAGGTGAGTTGCCTAGACTGATGCCGCCGCCTCCTAAACTGGAGAGGATGGGCTTGTCCTTGAACTGTGGGCCAGAGTGTGACGGCAGCACTGAGCTATTGCGCATTGCCATCGTGTGTATGTTTGCGCGCGCGTGTGTGTGTATGTGGGTGGGTGGGTGGGTGGGTGAGAATGCAAGTCTTTTAGAGATTGGTGCTGTGTTAGTTTAGTGGCAAAAGGACAATAATGTGGAGAGGATCTAGGATATGAATGTAAAATGAATGGCTGGAAGTGATATGAATGAGAGTGTCCTGAAGTGCAAGTGAAATGAGAGTGATAGTGCAATGGTGAAAGGGTAAGTGAGAAGAAGAAAAACAAAAACAAGAGGGGGAGTAGAAAAAAGAATAAGAGTAGAGGAAAAGAGGAAGACAGAAATAGGGAGGAAAAGAAGGAGACCCAAAAATGTAAGAATCTGAAAAAAGAAAGGGGACAAGACTAACTCGGTGTGTGGAATGATCCCACAATGGTCCTTCTTGATTCCTTAGATTGTTATTATCCATCCAAAAGACCACAAGGGGTCAGCAACTCTACTATTTTGCCACTCTTTCCTTCCCTCCTTCTCTCCCTTTGACCAGACTTCGCAAACAAGTGCTAAGAAGAATTGCGCATCATTCCCTTCCCCTCTTTCAGGCAAACAACTGACCCCTTTGGACCCTTTCCTCCATCTATTCCTGTTCTTTCTGTCCCTTTTTTTTGGTCGCCCCAACACGCCTCACGCCTCACAACAAACATAGAGCAAAATATAAGCTCCATCAAGGTTTGTGGCTGTACAAGAGTAGTATTTTTATTTTTGGTATCGTTTGTTCAGTGTTGTATGTGCAAGATAGATGGGCTTTGCAGCAAAAAAAAAAAAAAGTACACTTCTCTAATCGATCCACTTGGCACCAATAGCATAGGCAACAAAGGCAATCTTGTCGGTCGTCTCGGCGATGCGCTTGGAGATAGGCTTACCAGCACCGTGGCCAGCCTTGGTCTCAATGCGGATCACAAGTGGCCTGTCGGTCAAGGGTCCCGCAGTGTGCTGCAATTCCGCAATATGCTTGAACGAGTGCAAAGGCACAACACGGTCATCGTGATCAGAGGTGAATAGTGCAACAGCAGGGTAGGGCTTGTCCTTGCGAACGTTGTGAAGGGGAGAGTATTTGAGCAAGGTCTGGAAGTCCTCGGGCTTGTCATCGGGGAATCCATAGTCCGACTGCCAGGCGTGTCCAATGGTGAACTTGTGGAAGCGCAACATGTCCAAAACACCGACATCTCCAATGACGGCTCCAAAGAGCTCGGGGGCTTGGTTGACACAGGCAGCAACAAGGAGTCCTCCGTTTGATCCACCATGAATGGCCACACGCGAGGCCTTCGTGTAGTTCTCCTTGATCAAGTACTTGGCGGCGTACTGGAAGTCGTCAAAGACGTTCTGCTTGTTGTGGACCGTGCCGGCCTTGTGCCACTCCTCTCCGTACTCTCCACCACCGCGAAGGTTGGCGACTGCGACAACACCGCCAAGGTTCTGGACAAAGACAATGAACGAGGGGCTGTAGCTGGCCTGGAGAGGGATGTTGAATCCACCGTATCCGTACAAGTAGGCAGGGTTGTCGCCGTTGAGGACGAGGCCCTTCTTGTGAGTGATGAACATGGGGATCTTGGTGCCGTCCTTGCTCTCGTAGAAGACCTGCTTGGTCTCGAACAGGGTGTTGTCAAAGTTCTTGACCTGGGACTCGCGGAAGATCGACAGACGCTTGGCCTCGTCCTCGACCTCAAAGCTGTAGCGATAGATGGTTCCGGGGGTCAGGTACGAGAGGAAGTAGAAGAAGAACTCCTTGTCGACGCGGCGACCGTTGACTCCAGAGACGGTTCCGACGGGGGTCTCGATCTGGCGGATGAAGGCACCAGTCTTGAGGTCGTGGATAACCAGGACTCCCTTAACATCGCGCATGTAGTCCAATACCAAGTAGTCGCCGTTGACAACAGTCGCGCCGCTCAACACATCCTCCGACTCGGCAACAACGTCAGTGAATCCCTATGTTGTCATATAATAAAATAGCAGAGCATTAGTAATCAAGCTTAATGAAGAGTCTTGCAATGACGAATCCTCTGTTTCATGATGAATCCTTCGTTCTTACCTCCTCGGGTTTGGTCAAATCGTACTTGACAACCTTGTCGCGAGGAGCGTCCTTGTTGGTGGTGAAGTAGAAGACAGTTTCGTCGTTGGCCAAGCTATTTAAAAGTCGACAATAATAAGGAGCAATTATTAGGAACTTGACTTTTCCTCACATGCGCAATACGCAATAATCAAATAGTGTGAGTCTTTCCAAGAAAAAAAAGTGCATACTAGCTGTAGTGGGCCTTGAAGTTATCAACGACCTTGGTCCACTTGTGGTCCTTGGGGACGATGCTGCCAGTTTCCTCGAGGTTGGCGATGTAGAGCATGTTGACGTTCTCGCAGTCGCGGGTGATGCCCAAGAGGAGGTACTTGCCATCGTCCGAGATCTCGGCGCCGGGAGAGTGGAGGGGGTTCTCGGTATCCAAGTAGACGAGGACATCCTCGGACTGAGGGGTTCCGATCTTGTGGTAGTACCTATTGAGACAGGTCATTGATGCCTCATGTCAGTTGGAGGGTTCTTTGACGTGTCATTTGTCCATGCGATTAGGAGGAAAGAAGCCAAAAAAAAAAAAAAAAAAAAAGCAATAGTTACAATCTCTTGTTGATGTTGACGCCAGTCTCGGTACCGGCCTTCTCGGCATCGACGTCAGGCTTCTCGTAGCTCTACAAAGGTAACAGCAATAAAAGGAAGAAGCAATTAAGTGAGCATTGCGAAGTGAGAAACAGGGATGGATGGTTACGAAAGTGTCACGCGGCACATTCAAGAAACGAACTCCGAAGAGGAACACAAAAGATGTCTTCTTGGGCATCGCCAATTAATTTTTTAGCCTCGATTTCATATCCTATCCCGCATCACATTTTCACATCATATCCTTTTGTCCATTTTGTCAATAAGCAAATAACAATAGAAACAAATGAAAATACGAAACTTACTCCATAGTAGAAGCCCTTGTCATCATGGGTGAACGAAATATTCGTAAACTTGGCCCACTCGACCACATCCTCGAGCTTGTTGCCCTTGTTATCCATCACATAAATGGTCACCCAATCCGATCCAGACTTGGCAATCGCATATCCATACAACAATCCCGATTTCGAAAACGCATGGGTTGAAAGGGCAGCAGTGCCATCGGCCTCGAGAGTGTTGGGGTCGAGGAAGACGCGGGGCTCGGAGTCGATGGTGTCCTGTTGGTAGAGCACGCTCTGGGCCTGGAGACCGGTATTGCGGGAGAAGTAGTAGTAGTCGCCACGCTTGTAGGGGGCCGAGAAGCGTTCGTAGTTGTACAATTCCGTCAAGCTAATGTTGTTAGTGGTGGTGGGGGAATGCGTGGGAAAGAAATCAAAATCGTTGTCAGGATCCAGTTCAACTTGAATACGCCAAGAACAAATAATACAACGTGGCACCCATGGCAACAATGAATGAAAGAACAATGAAGAAAGACATACCGCTCGTTGAACTTGGTCTTGCCGTCAAACTTGTTCATGTACTCGGCAGAGAGCTCGTTCTGGGCATCGATAAAAGCCTCGGTCTCCTTGCCATGGGGGTCCTCAAGCCAGCGGTAAGGGTCGGCAACCGAGGTGCCGTGCTGCTCATAGGAGAAGTCGGTACGGCGGACCTGAGGGTAGGTAATCTTACCGTCCAGGGATGTTGTGCGAGCGTCGGTGTTGACCATGACTTGGGTGTGTTGTTGGGTCGAGGGGTGGTGAAAAGTTAAAGGGGTGAGGGTGATGGCGATAAAAGAAGAAATGAGAAAAGAACAAAAGAACAGAAAAGAAGGAGCCCTATTTATTAGAGAAGGGTACCCCCTCTAACCCATTGTCCAGCCAATCATTCAATTCATCACGAAAATCGTGCAATTCACGAACGAGAGTGATGAAACAGGCACACACATACACAAGGAAAACGGAATCAACGCGAAGAAACACACGTCGCTCTCAACGCTTGCTCATGGGATCATGCATCGACGAATCATATCAGCCACTGGAGAAAGAAAAAAATTGATGGGGGGTAAAGGGCACCAAAAGACAATGGATGACACACACACACAAGATGAGAACCATAAAAGGCGCTCAAAATCCAATTTTCTTTCGTGGTGCCCCATCACGGATTCCGGCGTGAGCCCTCCCAACACCAAACCAAAAACCATCTTGTCAAAAAAGGAAACGTCGTTCTCAGGACCATCGTTCGGTTTCTTTTTTCTCTTTGTCGACAACAAAAAAAGGTTCATTCATCCGGAGGGGGGAATGAGGCGTAACTGCTGTACATTCGCTCACGTAAAGCGTTTCAAAGTAGTTCGCTGGCAAAGCACAAAAGGAAAATGGCGAGAGTGAGCGTAAACGAAGGCGACATGACATAAAAAAGGCTACAGCCCAATCGTGAAGGCAGTGCTACCATGGATAAACCCATAGCTGCATACACTATGGAGTCGCGGCTCAATTACGACCATACGTTCTTCGTGATGACAATGTTGTGATAGTAGTGTAGACTGTCGCCTGCTTTGCCTTCACCCTCACCTGTGCCATCATCAGTTATCCCTTGCACCAACACCAGTCCTACCGGCGCCATCACTACCAACTTGGCCATCATCTGTGCCAACACCACACACCTACCTTGCCCTTTCCTGTCGTTTCTACACCTGCCGCCGCTCTTCCTTCTTGCTAGCCCCCTTGCCCTTCTTGATTACCCCTGCTGATACATAGCAATAGCTTGTAGCGCGCCGTGAATATGAATATCATAGTCAGACGATTCCTGCTGCCTGGTTCAAAGTGAAGAAAATATATGTTGTTTATTTGATGAAGACAGATGACACGCATATAGATTCACTTGGATGGCCAGAGGACTGAATGTGTATGGTGAGTGGGATGTGAGAAATAAAATAAAGGTAAGAGTCCTGCGAGTGCATCATCCTGACACGTTTAATGAATGGAAGTACCGGTAGTGGTGGCGGTGTCGAGCCCCGAGGCGGCGGCGGAAACCCTGGCCCTAGCACGGTCCAAATGTGAATCAATCTGACCACGGTGCTGAGCCAAGAAAGGGCGCAAGATCCTCGTGTAAACAACCGTAGCACCCTATTTTTTTGCATGAATAAATTTGTTCGCAAGTTAGTGCCACCGGAATTGCGACTTTTTCCTTCTTTTCCCGCGGGAGGAGGATATCCGTAAAGTAGAAAGACAGGTTTGTTGTTTTTCATGGTCGATGTTGGTGGGCTTTTGGACTTTTGGGAGACATATTTACGTTGAAAGTGGGCAGCATCAACCAGAGGAGAAGGACCGTCTTGAGGAAGAAGTAGAAGGGGAACCAGTACAACAAGACATCCGTGAACGACTCCAAGATGGACACGAATCCGTAAACAGTCCTGTGAAGGTGATAGGTAACAGTAACAAAGAGAAGAGATGAGCTCCTACAGGAGTTAGGTATCTTGTGCACCATTACGCCATTTATCCGATAAACATCATGATTGCTTGACCCGCATCTAAGACTGTTGTTACCAGTAAGTCAACCTACACGTTAAAAAGGCACGAACAAAAGCGAGAATAAAAAGGCAAAGTTAGTTATCAATTAAGACTTCCTTGCCTGCTGTCAGGCAAAGACGCCGCCTATACTTTAACATGTACTACCCACAAGACACCAAACCACCACAACCCACCACCAAATCGCCACAACCCACCACCAAGCAGGCACCGAAACACTGCCTGCCCAGCTCAAGCCAAGGCTACGACCTTGAGCACTCCAATAAGGTACATACGCCCCCTATAACACGATAGTGTCAACTTACCACTGCGTATCATCGTCTTGGCCCTGAGACTCGAGGGCCTTGAAAGACCTGTAGGAAGGATAGACCCAGCCGAGGATGTTGGAGAGGAGCTTTCCTGCAAAGTTGAAAAAGATCATAGTGATGAAGAACGCGCCACCGCCCAGAGCCAGGTAGGTCTTGGGAAGTCCTGTTGCTGCCTGGAACTGATTGAGTTGAGGGACCTTGCTCAGCTCTTTATCCAACTGAGCATGGTAAAGACGTGCTATTTGGGAATGGCGGTGATGTGCGTGTGAACGTTTGAGAGTATCGGGTCAGCGCACTGTCTCAGTAGTAAGGTGCATAAATAACTTTGGGCGATTTTACTCTGTTCGCGCAAGTCTGGAGCAAGCTGTTGTACCTTTGGCTTGAATGTTCTCCATGGTGAATGAATGAATGGATGAATGAATGAATGTAAGTGTGAGAGTGGAATGAAAAGGGGAATGAAGAGAAGAGAAAGAAAAAGCAAAAAATGACCAGAGAGATAAACAACCAAGCGCTTTTCCTTCATGCGGCTGCGAGTTGGCTCGGACCTCTTTCCGCAATTCCTTCGCTTCTTTTCCTTCCACCCAGCGATTGAGTGATGTCATGCCTTCGCAGTGTGTCCTTTGTTCAAAGAAAATAAAGACTAACTAAACTACTTCACATGCCATTCCTACGAACAGCAGTCATGATCTGCTGCTGTTGTTGTTGCTAAGCTTCCACCCACACGACACCTAGCAAAACGAGAGATCACAATGGGAGTCTTGCTTGTCCTTTTCCGTAGTTCGAGCTTATTCCTGGATTCGAGTGAAGCTGCGACCTCCTCGTGGCTTGTCGTTCAACTTGGGGTTGTTTTTCGTCAACATCTCCTTGCCCATCTTTGCAAAGTCAAAGTCACAGTCGTGCTTCGACGTGTCCTTGTGTGAATCGCAGAAGACGAAATCTAGAAGGCATAAAATGAATAGAACGGATGAATAAGTATTCTTTCAACTCGGATAACAACGTAGTCAGTTTCAATTGAGCAGAATGCTGGTAATGGCGTCTTACCACATCGGCACTTGTTAATTGTCTGCTTTGCAAGAGGGATCTATTGTTGGTGAACGAGTTGCCGGTAAAATGGCGTCAGTCAAATGTGGCGTTTTCATGCCAGCTGCAGCAACGGTTACTGTCACACCATCCTGTGTCCAGCACTCCCCCAATTCTTTTCAAACAGACAACACGGACCCACTCTATCCGTAATTTGGGTTTCGACAATCAAAAATCCAGGTCCATATATGAGAAAAAAGTCTTATAAATACCTTGGCACGGCACATGTAGCAGCGGCCCTTGTTTACTTGAGGTGGACGCTCACCCGGTGCGAGACCCTCCAAAGCATCCGAGGCAATCGAAGTAGGCGTGCTGACACCGCTGCCTGAAGAGGGTGTAGGAGTCGAAGAGGCTGGGATGATGGGCGAGGCGACTGCATTGGCAGAATTGGAAGCGACTGTCGGTACAGGTGCCTGGACAGGTGTGGATGCGTCAGATGAGGAAGAAGTAGGGGGTGTCGAGAGAACCGAAGGAGCGGGTGCCTGAGAAGGCTGGGCGAGCTTTCCCGTGAATCCCGAAGTGGTCACAGTGGCGGAGGCTGCAGCCTGAGATGCGTTGTTCTTTTGGTTCAATTCCTTGAAGCACTTTGAGCACATGTTGTTGTTTATGGGGTTTCTATCAGGTCAAGAGTGATGGAAAGTATGAGTGATGGTGATAGAACGTACAACGTCGACCACACGAGGATATATGGTAGTATGAAAAGGTTCACTCTTCTGGAGAAGCAAAAAGGGGACGAAGAGGTAGAACGTGTGTATGTGTGTCTGTAAATCACAAGCATATGTCTTTGTTGTGCAGGCCACACAAAGAGTTACAAAAAGGGGGAGGAGGAGTGAAGGGGTCGCAAAATACAAAGGGGTGCAACATGGTTGGCATGCTGGAGCAAGCACAAAAACACACACTTGGTTTTCGCCCGAGTGTTTTCTTTTGCTCAGCTCATAGTTTAGTATGTCAGGTTGACACACAGACAGGAGGGACGACAAGAAGGATAGGGCGGCAAAAAAAATAAAATTAGAATCCAGGCCATATGGCATCACCCACAAGACACCAACAAAAGGGAGAGAAGAGTTGTTCATGGGGTGAATGAAGGAGAGAAAGAAGGTTGGAGGCCATGGCAGGACCCAACATTCAAATTCAAAAATAAAAGAGAAAGGCGAACGTGCCCAATATGTATAGCAGGTATTTGTGGGACCATGAAAATAAGTAGGCGAGAGTGAGGGCGGGCTTACCCGTAGAAGCCGCATCCGTTTGCGCAGGTGATGGGCAGGTTCTGAGCGTTTTGTGCATTATTGTCTTCCATGGTGGTTGTTGTGGTTGTTGTGTTTGTGTGTGTGAGTGAGTGAGTGTGTGTGCAGGTGTAGGAGAAAGGAGGAAGAAGGATAAGATGTTTTCCTACTCCTGTATTAGTGTTGAACGAGAGTGAGTGTTGTTGCTGAGGGACAGAATGTGAATGTGAGGCAGGGAATGAGAGAGAGAGAGAGAAGAGGGTGTGAATGTGGATGTGTGGCAGAGGAGAGGAGAGAGGGAAGAAGAGTAGTTATGAGAAGAGAGAAGGGGAGTATGAGGAGGAGGAAGAAGAAGAAAAGGTTGAAAATATTTTTTTTTGGCTTTGTTGCCAGCAAAGCCGCGCGTGGTTCGTCCTGTTCTGCTTGAAACACTTACTCTCGTTCTTTATTTCTCACTGTGTCTCCTACACATACAACACATTCATACACACACACGGGTGGACAACAACAGCTCTCTATTTCAAGGCACGGCACCAAAGAGAGCACGCGAAGCAGGGAGACAAGAAGGAGGAATACAAATGAGCAAGCAGCAGTGCAGGGGTTTATTATTATTATGATTATCGACAATGGGCTATGGTACAAAGGAGGATCTATATCTCTACCTCACACACACACACACACACTCATCTTGCAGGCTGTGATGTGACCCATGGTGTTGCAAAGGCAAAGTTAAACAAAAAAAGGTTGCTGATTGGTTCCCTTGCTACAACACTCCACCACTCTCTTCCTCAACTCCTCGATGGACAAAGCGCTGTTGCTCGTACTACCACAAATCACACTTCTTGTCGGGGTTCATCGGCGCCTTAGCCTTGCACTTGAAGGCCTCGGCAAAGCCCACAGAGTTCTGGACAGCACCGTTGATCCTCCATTTGGCCGGACTATGCGGATCCGTTCTCATCTGGCGAATCGCAGATTCGGGTCTCTGTTTGCTACACCAGGGACGAGCAAACGAAATAAAGAACAACTGTTCAGCCGTCAATCCCTCCAACCCGGGGAGCTGGTAATTATTGTATCGACGTCCTGCTGGGTCAGAGTTGTAACGACCTCTCCAGGTGTCAAAGGATTGTTTGAGGCCACCATTGTCGGCAATGTTCTCGCCTAACGTCAATTGGCCGTTGACGTTGTAATCCTTCCCGTCCGATCCCTTGACAGTGAAGTTACCGTATTGGTCGATGAAGCATTGTGCCTTCTTGTTAAATGCCTCTGTCGTCGAGTTTGACCACCACTAGAAGATGAATTGACAACGAAGAAAGAAATAATAAGATTTCTGGCAATAGTGACACCCCACCTGTACATCCCATGAGAAACGATCAAGGTAAGCCCCCAGAAACTTACATTGGCAAGGCGTCCCAGGGCATCGAATTGGTGACCCTTGTTGTCAAAGCCGTGCTAATGAAAGTGAAAAAAAGGCATGGTTTATGTCAGCAAAAGGCAAAAAGGTCAACAAATAAAAAGGAGAAAAGAACGCGTGGTTTGACTTCATACCCTCTCCCCTTTCTTTTCCCTCCCTAGTAACTCAGATCAAAAATACACCTGATAACCTTACCGTGATTTCATGGCCTGCAACGACACCGATGCCTCCCCAGTTGATGTACTCTGGGTTCTCAACATGGAAAAAGGGCGGCTGCAAGATTCCGGCGGGAAAGACAATCTGGTTCTCGGTCGGGCTGTAGTAGGCATTCACTGTCTGGGGCGACATGTGCATCTTCTTCTTGTTGACAGGCTTGTCGAGCTCATTAAAGTACTTCTCTGCGCCCCACACATTCACCCTCAGCTGGTTGCCGAAATAATCTTTGGGATCGACCTTGTAGTCCTGGTAGTAGACTTCGACGTTTTTGGAGGATCCGACATTGGGAGAGTTGGTTGAGAAGCCCGTCAATTGGACAATCGCCTCCATCTTCTTGATCGCCCCCTTGGTGGTCGCATCGTCCAGCCAGTTGAGGTTCGGAAAGGACTTGAGGTATGTCTCCCGGAGAGACTCGATCATATCGCGGACCTGGGTGCGACTGTTGCCCTTGAACAAGTCCGAGATAAAGTACTGTCCGGCCATGTCGCCCAGCTGCGAGTTCACCACCGCAACACAGGTCTTCCAGCGATCGGGAACAACATCCGCAGAGACACCTGACAGAGCAGCGTTCAAGGCGCGCAGGGGCTGACGGTACGGGAGGTTCAAACTTCCGGCGAACTCGCGAATGACTATCCAGGAGATGTAGTTCTGGATTGTCTTTGGAGATGTCTTTTGGAGGAGACCTTCGAGACGCTCCTGGAAGCCGGGAGAGTTGACGACGATGATGTCGGGTATATCAGCCTTCTCGGGCAAGATAATCTGGACAATCAGGCGCCAGTCAATCGACGGGGTCATCGCTCGGATCTGGTCTAGCGTCCTGGGGTTGTAGCTCTTCTCGGGGTCACGTCTCTCCGTCCTGTCAGTCGCGATGCCAGCGAGTAGCTTCTCGAACGCAACCACGCCCTTGGCGGCCTCCTCCCACTCGGACGAAACTACGACTTCGATCTTGGTGCTGGTTCCATTGTTGATCTCGAGACCCTTGCCCTGCATCAGCTCGAACATACGTGCGACAGTCGTCTGGTATACGGTCGTGATCCGCTCATCCAGATAGTACTCCTTGGAAGGGAGGCCTAACCCTCCCTCACTCAAATCCATTAGATGACGTGTGGGATCCTTAACATCGGTCGACACACCAAACGAGCTAAAGGAATCCAATCCAATCCTATTCAGATGTGCCAACGTTGTTGAGAGTGCCATTCTGTCCAGTGTGGTGTCAGTGGCGGTAGCAGGGAACAAGTCGAGAATAGTCTTGAGTTGGTCCACGACAGGTTGGCGTCCGACTTTGGCGATCTGTTCTTCATCCATGCAACTGGCGTAAAGGTCCTTGAGCTTTTGAAGATTGCGTCCTGCAGCGATTTTGTCATCGATAACCTCCAACTGTGGGTCGCTCTCCGGAGAAACGATGGATCGAATAACATGCTATTGTTTTATATATTCCCCGTCAGTGGTATGGGCTGCTGTTGTGAGCGCATTGCACGGTCTCATTCGACAACACAAGTTTCTTTAACAGAATGAGATTACGGAGTAGAAAACGTACGTTGTTCTGATCGGCGACAATGCGAAAGTATCCGATCGACTCCTTGTCAGCCGGAATCTCCTCGCGTTCCCAAAATCCACCGCCTGTATAAAAAAGAAACCCATCAAAAGAAAAAAAAGCACATGTCAGCATCATCCTTCTTCATCTTCCTTCATCGCTTTCGCTTCCCTTGTGTCAACTGCTGTCACGTACAAGTATAGGCACTAAAGTCTTCGCAGGGGTCGACGGTGGGGTTCATGTCGCGGATAATAGAGGCTGCTGTCTGGGCGCACTGTGATGATGTGCACACGTCCTACAAAAAGAGTTATCAAATTGAAAAAATGAGTTTCGTTGTAGGAGTGAATGCCGATCTATCAATTTTCCAGAGTCACAAAAGAGGAGACGTACATTGTTGCCCAGTGTAGAGGGGGCTGCATGAACGACTTGCAGTGCCATGCCGATCGCCATGAGCCAGTACATCTTTGAGGGGGCCATCTTGTGCACTAGTAGATAGCGAATAATAATAAAAAAAGAGTTGATCTAGCAACCGGAAGGATGTGGAAAATGGATATTCAAAAGTGAAGGGGGATTGGAAACGTTGTGTGATAGCAAGTAAGAGAGCGAAGCTGGTCTTTATAGTTGACTGGCCAGTCGTTGTTAAAACGAAAAAAATAAAATAGCAATGTAACGTATTTGTTCGACTGTAACATTAAGGATGGATTGGAAGCGGCTTTGACAGCATACGATGCATCAAACCCGCCTCGCAGGTAAAAAACATTTCGCCTAAAGGAGAAAAAAGAAGGTTTATAGCGCGTTGTTGGCTGTGTTGAAAATCACAAGTGCATCGCTTGACGTGGAGGTGGAAGGGAGAGACCACTGACAATAGTACCATGGGATTGGACTGAACTCGAACTGACAGTGAACAACGAAACGCATTACCCCTGGTGACCTAGAGTTTACTGTGCGTTGTATCTATCAGCACCATTTCTTGATTTTACCTTTGGGGTGGTCAAAGAGTCCTATCGCTCGCATTACCACGTTGACCAACTGGCAGAGGGATCGTCAAATTTCTTGACATGCGTTGAAGGTCTAAAAAATGAGAAAAAAAGCTCTCGCCCAGACACACTTTTGTAGGCTCCACCCACTATTACTAACTGAGACAAGTTGTGTCAGTCCATGGGTTTGTTTTGTTTGTTCGTTTGCGCGAAGAACAGGCATGGTCAGTTGTACCATGCCACCAATGCCCATTTTCGATTCCGTTTACGCGGTTTTTCATTTCCGTTTACGCGGGTTTCAATAACCACGATCTTGGGTGGCTTGACTGCTGATGGTGGTTTGCATTTTATGCTCAACTGCGATTCATGCAACAAATGTAGTATACATTTGTTGGTTCTGTTCTTTCCTTTCCTTGAAAGCTCAAATAAGTGCAAGAAAGAGAATAGGGCAGCCCGCTCGGCCCAGACTACCAAGCCTTGCAGAAACAAGCTTCTTGGTCACCTCAGATACCGAGACCCCATAGACATCATCAACCCCTCATTTCTCACCCCGCTCATCATCCCCAGCTTGAATTTGATATTAATAAGAGAGAGGGGGTATTAAGGCTGGCCAGATAGAACCCCCCTGCCCGGTCCACCACCCCCTCCCAACTCTCTCATGCCAAATGAATGACACAAAAGAGGAGAGAAAAAAGGAAGTAGTCAACAGACAGGGTAATGGGTTACCGACACAATAGCGCCTTCCAAATATTAGAGGTTTCGGCCCCTGATCTTTCACAGGGGATCTATATTATCCTTACTCGGTAGTCGAGGCATGAAGAGAACCTCATGGCTGCAGATGTGCGATCGTTTTTATGAAGGCGCAAATCTGACAAAATTTTCACCGAACCACTTTTGATCGCACTTGCTAGGTATATAACAAAAAACGCATTTTACTATCGGGTAACGCGACATCAAAGAATACTATGGATCCAACCCCCAGAACTGAACTTGGTCCTCGACAGCTGTCCAGATCCCATGCTGTCCAGGCGCGAACTGAAGACAACCGACGCTTCCATTAACCTTCAAATCACGAATCCTATCACCAGTACTCAAAGACCACAACGAGATCCGCTGGTCGATATTCTCAGCCGCCAAAAGTGTCTCTCCCGCATTGATGTCAAACAGCGTCTTTGAGAACTGGTCCTGGATTGGTCCACGAAAGTCCATTACAGGCTTCGCAAACGTACCCTCCGGCGAAGCCCCAGTCGGCTGGCTGCTACCCACGAATCGGGTGTCCCACATAAGGATTTCTCCGTTCATGGCCGACGTGACGAGGTAGTGGTCCCCGACTCGTTTCATACCCAGAACCGACGACTCCTTATGACCAATTCCTCGAAACAACGCTGTTGACCGCTTGTCCTTCTTGGACTCTGCTATTGCTAGTGCTGCCACATTAGGCTGTGAAAGATCAAAGATTCGGACCCGTCCGTTCCTGCAGCCAGCATAGACAAGATTCTGTCGTCCCAGAGGTGGCTCCATCGCAACTGAGAAGACATCACTACCAGTCCATAGTGAAGTAACAGTAGGTCTGCCTGATTTCCAATCCTGCAGCGCAATAACAGCCTTGTCTGCTCCGATCACTATCCTGTCCGCGGCGAGTTCGCTTGTCCATACATTCGACTTCTTGGGCGAGTACTCTAGTACAGCATGCCACGGCCCACTCTCGCCCGTTATAGATCCTGAACTCGTGTCTGCAAAGCTCTTTTGCACTCTGAGGACTCCCGATCGACCCATGTTCCCTAGATTTGTCGTTCTATAAAAGTAGCCCAGTGTGAGTTGGTATTTTCCGGATGAATGAAAACACATCCTTGTGCATGCAAACAGCGATTCTGCCACCTACACTAGATACTGGTCTCGTGTGACATGAAGCGACGTGAGTTCAGACGTTTCTCGCGAATCAAGCCGCATCCATTGAGAATGTGTATCTAAGGGACTGCTCGAAAAGTGATGCCGCCAGAGTTCTCCTCGTGATGTGCTCACATACAAGTCCTGCTTTTCAGAATCAACCTAAGAGGGACGAGTAGTCTTGCGTGAGTCGGTCATGTCATAGACAGTCTCCATCAAAGGATATAAGAACATATTGACTCTTACTACCTGCAGATGAGTATAAACGGCGCCATTTTCTGCAAGAACCGGTTCTGCTCGCTTGCTCCTGCGCCACTGCTTGACCATCAATTCATGCATGTGGCTAAATAAATACAAAATCATTTTATGTTTAGTGCGCCTTACAGCAGTAGCCAAAGCGAGTCGCAGTTGATCGAGACAGAGACAAATGTTAGCTCGTACCATAGCTGCCTACGAGGGCTTCCGGCTAACCCAAGCCGCCGATCCTGAAGAAACCAATCCAAGCGGCCATATCGTGTCGTCGATGTAGGAAATCGAGTGCTGGTGTATTTCTTGATAGGTTCGAGTGTTGGCTAATAGTCACCCGAAGGATAAGTACAGTTAGAATTAATAAATGACACGGAGCTCGCATGTTTCTGCGGCGACACAGGTACCGAGATCTGTCAGTACCTTCTTAGAGGACTTTTCCTTGATGCTCTGCTGGCTGAACGCGAACTGGCCACCAAGGGTATGGTTTGCCGTGATCTTGAAGTACTTTTTCTTTTCAAGGTCATAGTAGAATCCCGGTATATCTCTGACAACTGGGTCCTGCGAGGCTGAGCTTGCTGCAGGTTCAAGTGCAACTACAACAGCTCGGATCACTGGTGCGGCCTGGTTGATTCTCTCTCCATGGTGCTGGTTTTGGTGCTGTTGCGTCCTTGCTTGTGCTTGGTGTTGTTGCTGGTGCTGTCTTGGTTGATGTGTAATATGATTATGATTTAGACGTGGGCGTTGAAGTTGAGATTGAAAATGGCGTTGGGATTGATGTTGCTGGATTTGCCTTGGTTGTTGCCTTTGGGGTTGGTGGTGTGGGTGCTGGCTTGGCCGAGTATCTTCGTTTGAGGACCGAGGGCGTTTTGCTCCTGTTGACCTAAACTGCCCGTTATAGTGTTGTTGGTTGTTGACAGGTCTGTGAGGAATACGGTTACTCTGTTGACTTGAACTCTCCCCGTTTTCGGTGGTGTTCTCCCGTGGCCCTCGCGGTCTCCATTCCTTTCGCTTGTTTGACATGGCCGTAGTAGAAGGGATCTCGCCTTGAAAATAATTGAACAGGATTTTTTCTTCGATCATTTTGAGTTCAGCAAAGAAGGCTGAGAAAACGAGTCACAGGCGGGCTTTTGATTCAGCCATTACGACCTGCCACGTCGTCCTGCTGATGAACCATCACTTTTCCCTTCTTTTCTTTCTTCACACACACACATCACTTCTATACACCATGCTGGGAAAGAAGATCGTCTTGGGCGCATTCGCAACCATCCTCTCATTCGTCGCAACCGTCGCTGCCGACAGCGTCCTCGCCCTCACCCCCAAGGACTTTGACAAGGCACGTTTCCGTTTCTTCACTCTGTAACTGACGCGCTGAACATTGAAGTGGAAGTGCACAAGGAATTATTTCCTAACGGTTCACTCTTTCCTGCACACATGTATCGAATAGACCCTTGGATCCACTCCTGCCCTTGTCGAGTTCTACGCTCCCTGGTGCGGACACTGCAAGGTAAGGAACAGACTTAAAGTGTGGATTGTGTTTGGTTCTCTTGGAGCAAGGAATGAGTGTCTGCGCACGCAATGACTAATCGACCTTTTTGCTTCGCTTCTTTTCACTGCTAGAACCTCGCTCCTGTAAGCATACGGGACAATTTATCGAGGAGATACATCTGAGAATGCTACTGGCGTGCTTTCTTTGCTGCTACTATCAGCTCAGGAACCAGATTGGATATCATTACGATTGCGACCAATGGTCCCCCCCCCTTTACCTGGGGCTTGCGTTTGAACGTCATCACTCAACTCGCCCATTTTTCTTATCTCCTACAATCATTGAATCTCAGATCTACGAGGAACTTGGACAGGCTTTCAGCGGCAAGGAAGAGCAGGTCTTGATCGCCAAGGTCGATGCTGATGCTCACCGTGAGCTCGGATCCCGCTACGACGTCAAGGGTTTCCCCACCCTCAAGTGGTTCCCCAAGGGTGTCAACGGCGACCCCGAGGATTACTCTGGTGGACGTGACCTTGACTCCTTGACTGCCTTTGTCACCAAGAAGTCTGGTGTCAAGTCGTCGATCGTCAAGGTTATCCCCTCTGTTACCGTTTTGACTGATGCCACCTTTGATTCTGAGGTCTTGGCCAGCGGAAAGAACGTCCTTGTTGAGTTTTATGCCCCTTGGTGCGGACACTGCAAGAACTTGGGTACGTCTTTTTCATTCAGACAGTATGTCTAGGCTTTGTTCCGAGGAATACCCATTGCAGGGAGACTAACGCTGAAAAATCCTCGTTGATGTTATTAGCCCCTACTTATGAGAAGGTTGCTGAGGATTTCCTTAACGACAAGAAGACTGTTACCATTGCCAACCTCGATGCCACTGTCGACACTGCCTCTGCTGAGAAGTACGGCGTCAAGGGTTTCCCCACCATCAAGTTCTTTGCTGCCGACGGCACTGTCGAGGACTACAACGGAGGGCGCTCCGAGCAGGACTTTATCGACTTTATCAACAAGAAGGCTGGCACTCAGCGTGTTGCTGGAGGCTCCTTGAATGCCGAGGCTGGTCGTATTGCCGAGTTGGACACTCTTGCCGAGAAGTTCTCCAAGGCCTCGTCCAAGGATGAGAAGAAGGCCATCAGCGACGAGGCCATTACCCTTGCTGCCTCGTTGGCCAGCACCAACTCGAGCGCCAAGTACTACACCCGCTTCTTTGAGAAGACCCTTGCCACGCCTGCCTACCCCGTCACCGAGGCTGCTCGTCTTGCCAAGATCATCAAGAACAAGTCTGTCAACCGTGCTCGTTTGGATGAGTTCTCGATCCGCCACAACATTATCTCGGCCTTCTCCTCGGCCCCTGCCGCGAAGGATGAGCTGTAAAGCAGTTTTTTTCTTCATCTCCTTTAACAAAACAGCGATATTTTTACCATTGCAGATATCAAACATCTCTAAAGTCTGTGCATCCATTTAGTGGCGTCCATGATCGCTATCTTGATCGCGCATAAAAAAACAATGCAACGGTGATGATTGAAAACATAAGATTATGATAATAGGAAAGGGAGTCTTTGATAATAGCTGTAAGGGTGGTATATGTGGGGGTGTTTTTTGAGTAACATAAGTCGTTCAGAGGAAGAAGGAACCGATGGCGGCGGTAATAACGGCAACGCCAGCAGAGAAGGCCATCTTGGAGGCCGAGTTCTCGTTCTTGGCGGCAGTCAAGTCGGTCACGGTAGGAGCAACAACATCAGCGGTCGTAGTGGTGGCGGCGGCGGTAGGAGCGACAACGTCAGCAGTAGCACTGGCAGTTCCAACAACACCTTCACCCTCACCAACGGCGCCAGTAGTCGAAGGAGTAGTAGGAGGAGGAGCAACGCCGTTGATTGTAAACTGAGCCGAGTAAGACTGCAAAGGAACAGTGTTCACATGAATCGAATAAGTGGTTCCCGTAACAATATTCTCAGGGATAAAAACCGTCGCAGTCTTGGACTTCAGACAGTTAAGAGTTCCCAAAGCACGAATACCGGGGACGCGGACTTGTTCAGTGTCGGAACCACGACCAGAGTTCACGTAAAGGACGATGGAGAGGGATTCGTTGTTGCCGGGCTTGCAGGCGTTGGTCCAGGAGACGATTTCGTTCTTGCCGGCTGTCCAGACGGTGGGGGAGATGGGGGAGCTGTAGAAGAGACGGCCTTCGTCTGAGGAAGAGGACTGGGCTGCGACGGAGGCGGCGGAGAGGGCCAGGGTTGCGGCGATGAGAGTGGTGGACTTCATTTTGGTGTAAAGGGATTTGGCGGTTGGATAAGTGTGTGGGTGATTAAGTGACAAGAGGTTAAGAGGAAAGGAGGGTGATCAGTTTCTTATATATAGGCCATAGAAGGATCAGAAGTGCCAGAGAAAGGAACAACCTTGGAGCTTAAAGGGAAGGAGGAAGACAAAGCTCTATTCTCGAAATTCCTTTTTGACGTAATCTCGTATGGGGGACTCATCTGAGACCACTTCACGTTTCCCGACGTGATCGTCTTTGCCTGAATAACAATAGTCCGCATAGAGAAGCCAGGGATGGCAGAAGAAACAGGTCGACAGCGCCTTGGGCCCCCTTCTTCCTTACTTTGCCTCAAACTCCACAACAATGTTCCTTTGTATTTAGTACCTTACCGAGACTGAAGGATGTCCATTTATTTCTTCGGGATGATTGTGAAGAAGAGCCCCTAGGTTGTTGAGCTCGTTCTTTAATCGACAACGTTATATAGATCGTTATTTTCAATCTTGCACGGACCGACCATCGGGTCAAGGAGAAGAAGATGAGAGCTGTCCCTTCCTTTAATTCGTGCAATGACAGCGACCCACATGTCTTCCAGATATGAAATACACGAAAAACTTTGATCCGGCGACCCTAGTTTTCAGAAACAGGACCTAGAAACCAAAAATACCAGAGGTCAAAGTCGTGTTCCGGAATATAATTGAAAGTGAGAGATATAAGAGTAGCACTCGATCACTTTTAGCGCGAATCGCGTTCATTGATCAGTCGGTCTACAGAGGCTTTCTAGCAATAGTTGGTGAAGAACCAAGTCGTTGTCCATTGACATCCTACCAAACTTGCCACCTCACTTCAATATGCTTACCAACATAAAGCGCATCATTCCACTCTGTCTGGCCGTGGCATTTATGGTCTCGCTGGCTGTTACCGTCTGGGTAGAACGATCACATCCTCAGGTGCGATCCGGGCTCCTGGCAGAGGCTCCGCAGGATACCGAAGCTCTTCCGCTACCATCGTGGCTGGCTGGTGGTGGTGGTGGTGTTGAAGGCAGATCCGGACGTTTATTAAACAAGCGATGGCACGGTGACGACTGCTGCGATGACGACTGTTGCGAGGACGTCTGCTGCGATGATGACTGTTGCGGCGACGACTGCGATGATGATTATTAACCCGATGGTCCCTCTTGTCCTTGTTCCCTCTGAGCGGTTTCCTGTGAGGTTCTGGACGCTTCTATCTCCAGCTTCTTCACATCAGCCCATACTCCAGCATTGTGTAGCATCCTGGACGCGGTTGTTCCCTCGAGCCGTAAAACTACCAAGATAAAAATTGAAAAAGCCAAGAGATGAGGGTTAATTTGACATGTGGGCGTTGTTTGTGCTTGCTCAGCCATTTGTCGTCAGCGGATTTGATAGTTTCATTCACAGCCAAGCCTTGACAGGCAGCCGACCATCTTTTTCTTCTTTCTTTCTTCATACCTTTCCTTTACTCTCTCTCTCTTACACTTCACGCCTTTCTCACCCTCCCTTTCTTCACGCAACATTCTCATACTCCTACTCCTCTTACTCATTTCCAAGTTCACCACATTCCACTTGACCTCAACGCACATACAGACATACACCATGACACTCGCCTCCATGTACAAAACGGACTATATCCAAACATGCGACCAGCACTCTCAGACCAACCTCAACTCCTCCTGGTTCAACGATAAGGGTGTGTTCAACCGTCTATTCCTTCAACTTTGTCTCTCTACCATATGAAAAGGGAAGGGGCGAGAGGAACCTCTCCTTCCCCTTTTACTCCGCACACTTTCTTGGCTCTCTTGTCCTCCTTTTCTGGCTGTAGTTTTTTCCGTTCTTGTCGCCCAGGAACAATAACTCAACCTACCTTTAACAATGACCTCCACTTTCTTTCCATAGGAGCATGGATGACCAATGTGATCATTGTCTGTCTTATAAAATTCTTTTTCGGCATTGTCCCCGGCATGTCGCCAGAACTGGCCTGGACCATGACCACACTCACCTACAACGTAGTAAGTTTCCTGGGGTTTGCTAAAAAATATTTTTTTTGTCGTGTGAGAGACTCATTGGTCGTGTGCGCCCTCTTGCTCTGCTCCGCTCCCGAGTACGTGAGGAGAAGAGGCATGGGTGCCACTATCCACTCCCCCTTCCATCATTCTATTCCACAACTCCACATGCTCCCGTTACTAACCAACCATTCATCCTCTCTCCTCTACTCTCTTTCCACAATGTGCTGCCAATTGTCTACAATTACTTGTTGTAAATGACTAAAAGGGAAGCTACATTATGCTCCATGCAGTGACGGGTGTACCGTTCGAGTTCACCCAAGGCGCATACGACGGCATCACTCTTTGGGAGCAGATTGACGGGGGCGACCAATTTACCGCCACGCGAAAGTACCTCACAACTGTGCCCATTGTCCTGTAAGTTGTCTTTCCCTCTTTCTTGCTCTCCCACTACTTCTGTCCTCGGTCTTACTTTTTTGTTCATTTTGCTCTTCAGCTTGTGACCTCTTCCCCTTTTTTCCGCCCTTGTCCTTTGTCCAAGTGTCGTTGCTGTCTTTCCTGTCTTTGCGAGGACATGAAGGACAACAAAACCTGCGCCCCTATCCTCTGTCTCTCTTGACGACTCTCAATCTCCACAAACATCACCTCACAAGACTGGAAAGGAGGGAAAAAAGGACAACAACCAACCAACACACGGACCTACTCTTCTGTTCTTGTGGACAACAACAGTTTGCTTTCTTTTCGTTTGGTCTGGACATCTTCTAATTCGGTTTACCATCAGTGACCAACAAACGGCAGAGAGAATCAGGGGAACTCGCTTGTTCGACCTTTGAGGTCCAAGCGAGGAATAAGGATGACAGTGCCAATGCACCTATCGACTGAAGAATAATATCAGGTTCGTTGTATCTCACTCGTATCTCTTCTTTGCCATCAATCCATAGGTTCTTGTTAAGCACACATTACACGCACTACGCGCCGTTCGCGTTCTCTGTCAACTTGGTGGTGACGGTCATCAACCTCATTGCCAAGCTGCCCGTCATGCACCAGGTCCGACTATTTGACATCAACCAGAAGGTCGAGTCCAACTAAGTCTGTCTCTCGACTCTCATCACGTCGAGCAGGAAAAATGTCCCCCAAAAAATCATACCCTCATACTGTACATACTCCTCTCCTGGGCGAAGCAACGCGCCATTGATCAAATGCATTTAAAAATGTGTGTCGGATTGGTTCAATCTCTCATGGAAAGACACAAAAACATGGCCAAAACAACAAGCAGCTCGTAATAAACGCCTTTTCAACCATACAAGTGTTTTGTTTTTTGTTTTTTTTCTCGTTTATTTCAACCGAAAAAAGAATTGATCCGCAGAGAAACGAAGAGAGAATGGTTGTTTTTTAAGAAAAGGCTGGAGAAAGCAGAATAGCTTAGTAGAAGTAACCCAAAACCTTTCCTCCGGTGTGGCGACGACGAGCCTCCTCGTGGTCCATGATACCGGCCGAGGTGGTGAGGATGATGTAACCGAACTGGCGGGAAGGCAAGAGACGGGCAATCCACTTCTCGATCTCGTTCAACTTGATGTTGAAACGGGGGGAGATGACACCGGTCTTGTTGATGCGTCCAATGAGCTGGACGACGATCTTGCCGGAGCGGTGGTCATCGATCTCCTCGAACTCGCCAATGTAGCCTGTTATTATGGATTTTTTTTTCAATTGGAAGGAAGGAGGTAAAAAAAAAAATGTCAGGAACCAATGTAGCGGGGGAAAACAATAAGCTTTCAGATCAACAATTTCTTTCGCCAGGTGAGGAGATTGACCGTACCGTGCTTCTGCATCAACGACAAGAACTTGACGATGACCTTGGAGGAAGGACGGATCAAGACCTGGCGCTTGCCACGCTTCTCAGCGTTGTTGATGTTGTTGAGGCAGTCGTTCAAGACGGAGATGCGGACCATTTTGATATGCTTCTATAGGAGAAAAACGACGATAGTAAACAAAAAACAGCGAAATGATAAGTATAAACTGAATACCAATAACTCGTATGAGTGTCGCCTGCTTCATCTCTTCCTCATTTTTTTTATGCCTCCCTCAGCAATCCTCTACTCCTTGTCACATTTCCACGCGTGAAAAATAAGGCAAAGGGTAGGGACCGTCCGAAAGCGACAGAGAAAAAAAACTGGAGAAGAAAGCAAGGATTCATAAAGCAAAAATGGTCGTTGTCCAGGCCAGTCCGCGATGTATCACCACCAGTTACGTCCAGACGCGAGCGCACCCCCACAGAGAAACAAGAGCAAGGAAAAGGGGTCGTCCGTTTTTGAGAACGTCTGAATGGTCCCCCCTTCCTTTCCTATGCTATCTCCTTTGGGGGACACTGTCTTTGGTAACCGGTAGGTGAGGGCAGTTCTGACGGTAGTTGGACAGGAAAAGAAAAAGTGGCAGGGGTTTTGTTGACGATGAGGTGTAGCCGCTGGTGGATGGTTGATGGGTGTGTCGTTCCGGAGTTTGCTGAAACAGTAGATTCTCGTCCATGCTGCCCCCAAGATCTGCATCGAGATCTGCATAGATCGCCAAAAAGCCTCCAGATCCCGATGGCGCCGGAGTAGTTATAATTGACGATGGGTTCTAGGCAGAACAATGGTTGATTTGGAGCGTCGATGGATGGGTGGTGGTTCTGGTTGTGTTGGATATCCTGATCGATGGATCCATGGTTGTCTTGGATGTTCCCCTCAATGTATGCTTGTCTGAATGATTTTTTCAGCAGCCGCACCTTTGGGGTAAAAAGTAGAAAGGGAGTTCTCTCACCGCCGCAGGCGCACGCTCTAGATAACCATATATTAAAGTCACGTGCCACATTTCTTCACCCTGCCAACTCCTCCCAAAGACTCGCAGGCAGCTTTTGGCTAGTTCCTCTCGCACCACCTTACTCACTTCACGAACCCTTTTTCTTATTTATTCTTGATGCTGCGCGCTGCATTCTCTTCCTTCAAACCATCCTTCACAAAGGCATCCTTCTCCACAATGACCAACACAACAAAGCCCTGTAAACTCGCCCTCATCCAGTTGGCCGTCTCCGCCGATAAGGACGCCAACCTCGCCAATGCCCGCACTCATGTTCTAGAAGCTGCCTCCAAGGGCGCCAACCTCATTGTCCTCCCAGTACGCTCTTTCCTCCCTTTTGGTCTCTTCCTTGCTCCTCTTTGCACCTTTGCTTCTTTGTACTCACGCCTGCCGGCACACACACGCTGACCTTTTTTACTCTATACGTTTGGGAAAGTAGGAGTGCTTCAATTCGCCTTATGGAACTGGCTACTTCCCCGAATATGCCGAGACTCTTGCGGACGGTCCTTCTGTCAAGTCACTCTCCGCTATGGCCAAAGTACGTTCAATTAAGACATATCCGTTTTGATTGCATACCACAACCTACGCACTTGTGCATTGAGCACAGTCCGAGTATCATCAACTTGGGGCCACACCCCCCCCCCCCCCCCACCACCACCAATTGTGAACGTTATTCTTCCCTTTTCTTGCCGATTGACAGGCTTTTTGCTCCTTGCCGATGCATTGCCGCTACCACTTTGAATAGGACGCCAAGGCATACTTGATCGGAGGCTCGATCCCAGAACGCGACCCAACCGATGAAAAGATCTACAACACCTGCACGGTCTACAACCCTGAAGGAAAACTCATTGCCACCCACCGTAAAGTCCATCTCTTTGACATTGATGTCCCTGGCAAGATTCGTTTCCAGGAGAGTGAGACCCTGACTGCCGGTCGTCAGTTGACTCATGTCGACACAGGTACGCTTTATTTCGAGAAGGATTTTTGTTGGTTCTTGTCTTTTTTTACCCTACAAAATAATTTTGTTTTCTCTCACGGTTTATATTTTCCCTGCATGTACCCTTTTTTCTGTCATTGACGATCTCGTTACTCACAACTCGCCATAATACTGGCTTGCGTGCTTTTGTGTATTTTTGCTTGTTGTAGATTTTGGAAAGATTGGGGTGGGTATCTGTTACGACATTCGTTTCCCTGAGCCAGCCATGATCGCCGCCCGTCAAGGTAACATCCTTTTTTTCTTTCATGCCTTTCAACCCTTGATCAATTGATGAACCTAGTCCCACGCCTAACACAGCCGTTCGTGCATTTCCCTCTTCCTCTACCTCTACCGAACGATGATAACCACTCAGGATGCTTCGCGATGATCTACCCAGGAGCATTCAACTTGACAACGGGACCATTGCACTGGGAGCTGCTCCAGCGCGCAAGAGCCGTCGACAATCAGATGTATGTTGCTGCCTGCTCGCCTGCTCGTGACCTCAAGGCTTCTTACCATGCCTGGGGTCACTCGACTATTGTCGGCCCCGCAGGAAATGTCATTGAGAGCATGGACGAGAACCAGGGCATCATCTACGCCGACCTTGGTATGTTTTTTTTTTTTTTTGTTCTGAGTCGATACGGATTGCAAATGTTCTGTGCATTCAATTGGATACTAAATTTCAATGCATATTTGCATGTCGGCTATGAAAATTAGATCTGAAGGCGATGGCAGAGTTCCGTCAGAACATCCCTTTGACCACTCAGCGTCGCTTCGACTTGTATGCAGATATCTCCAAAGTCCAGCCTTGAACAGCTTCCCCGTCCCCCCCTCTCTCCTCCTTGAATCATGGAGCTTTTATATCCTTCCATTAAAAACTCACTCTTCTACATTATGCAAGGAAGGACATTTGTTCGCTAATAATGGGTTGTTTTCTTTAATTTGTACAAGGACTTTTTTGTTTCTTTTTTCCTTCTTTGTCTTCTGTGGCTCACGCCAGGATAAACATCGAAAAGAAAAAGAAATGATAAGGTATGGATTGAAGGGTTGTGTGTGTTGGAAACTATGTGCGATAAAAAAAAATAGAAAATGACAAATGGCAACAAAGAGTGGTAATAAGAAAAGAGAATGGGGGTGGGACAACGAGAAGAGAAGGAAAAAAAATGTCTATGTTCCTCTCTCCTCCTTGTTCATTAGAGGATTAACAGGCCAAGACGACGAAAGGGTTTACTGGTGGTAAGTCGACTCGGCACCACCGCGCCAGGAGCGAACACCGCCCTGGAGACCGACGTTGTCGGATCCAATAAGCTGCTCGTGAACCTTCTCAATGGACTTGAAGTAGTTGACGGTCTTGACGTGGAGCTCGAGGGTGGCGTCCTCGTCGCAGACGACCATGCCGCGGGGATGGAGCTGGATGGCAGAAACGGTCCACATGTGGTTGACGCCCTCCTCGATGCACTTGGCCAAGGCCAAGGCCTTGTGGGCACCGGTGATAATAATGCAGACCTCGCGGGCATCCATGACAGTGCTAGAGTTGTAAGGAAAGATTGGAAAAGAGTTATGGTTAGATAACATTGCTCACTTGTGCAACGGGAGATAGGAAGTCAGGGAGGGCAGAAATGGGAAGGCGGAGATTGATGGCGTTGATGGTTCGCTTTTTTGTTTTGTTGTTCTTATTTTTTGATGAGCTGGGGGGCGAACAAGGAAGGGCGGGTTGTAGCTTCCTGCAAGGTTGTCGATCAGATTATGCTTTCTCCATCTTGGTTGGTGAGATCCGAACAAACTGACAACTGATTGAGAGAGCGTTGCTTCCATCTGATACAAGTCCCGCACCATGCATGGGTTGTCGTTGAATTGTCGTCGCTGGTGCTTTTGTTGGTGGAAGCATTGTCGAAAATTTTCTGGGACGGGACGGACGAGCAAGAAGCAGCAATGAAAGGGACCGTGGGGCAGAAAAAAAAATAGAGCGCACACAGAAATAAAGAACGAAGCACAGAGCGCAAAATAGGCAAAAAGCAAAGCAGAGATACACAAGTCAAAAGTAACACTTACGCAACACCGACGGTCAAGGCCAGGTTGGGGACCTTGGTGATGTCGTTATCGAAGAAGCGGGCGTTGGCGACGATGGTGTCGTAGGCAAGGGTCTTGACACGGGTGCGGGAGTTGAGGGAGGAGCCGGGCTCGTTGAAGGCAATGTGACCATCGGGACCGATACCGCCCAAGAAGAGCTCGATACCACCAACGGAGGCGATCTTCTCCTCGTAGCGCTGGCACTCGAGGTCCAAGTCGGTTGCGTTTCCATCGAGGATGTGGACGTTCTCGGGGACGATGTCAACGTGCTTGAAGAGGTTGCTCCACATGAACGAGTGGTAAGACTCGGGGTGATCTCTATTGAATGTGAACGGATCATTAGCAGAGGTGAAGGAAGAAGAGGGAAGAGAGTTAGAGTAGATGGTCAGTCGGAGCTCGTACTTTAGCATTTGTCATGGACACATCCTTGTTGCCATTGTTGCTTGTCCAAGAAGAATCCTTTCTTTCATCCTTGTCCTCTTGATTCCTAGAGTGAGGACACGTTGGTTGGCGGAGTGGATGTTTGTCTGTCTGTCTGTCTGCTACTGTTGTTGTTGAGTGAAGCAAGCCAGATGCCTTCTTATGGGATTCCAGGCCCCAGAGGGAGATGGTGTCGCATGTCTGACATCACATACCCCGAGCCCCCTCTTGTTTAAGACTCGCGAGACAGCCTGGCGACTCCCGTATGTGTGTCTGTCGAGTATTTTCTCTTTTTCTTCGACGGAATGGCGAGCAAACGAGAAAGGAAAATTGATCCACTTTCCTTTTTTTCATTGCTTCGGTTGCATCGCCCTCTTTCAAGTTCACACCCCGAAATAAACGAGAAAAAAATGGCGGCATATCTGAACCACACGAAACAGAAAGAACATGTATGCATGTTGACAATATTTTACCTGGGCAATCCGACGTATTCATCCATGTTGAAGGTGATGATGTGCTGGAAGGAGAGCTCGCCGGCTTGGTGGAACTTGACCAAGTTTCTGTAGACACCAACGGGGGACGAACCGGTGGGGAGTCCGAGAACGAAGGGCTTGGTGGCGGTGGGAGCGAACTCCTTGATGCGCTCCTTGACATACTTGGCTATTAAATGGTGAATACGAGAAAAAAAACAAGGCGTGGGTAAGTCTTCTTGTTACATTCAGAGTGGCATGATCATGCAAACAAATTGGTGATACGAAGTACAGGATAACACCCTTATTAAGTGTTGAATGTATTTGTATGTCCATCATGATGCTGATGGTGGTAATGGCGTCGATGGGATGCAGAAAAGTGTTGGGAGGGGGAGAGAGAGGAGCGAAGTGGAAAGTAGAGAGAGAGGGAGAGAGAGAGAGAGAGATACTTACCAACGTGGTAGGAGACAGCCTCAAAGTCCTTGCGAATGACCAATCTCATTGTGTATGTGTGTTGTGGGTGGGGTGGGTGGGGATGTGTGTGTGAAAGGGTTGGGGGATGAGAGATAAAAGAGAGAAAGAGAGAGAGAGAGAGAAAGAGAGAAGAAGAAAGAAAAAGAAGGGAAATTGAAGAGTTGAAATAGAATTTGGGAAATGGAACAGGGAGTGTCGTCAACGGGCAGCAGAGAAAAGGAAAAGAAAGAAAATTTTGTGGAGACATCACATCACATCACACATACACACCCATCAACTGCATCCGATTCAACACAATTGATCAGTAAACAAAAAGGTATTATCGTTATTGAATCAACTCTCTCATCCAACCTAATCCTCGGCCGTTTTGGTTTCTCCCTTTCTCCTTTTCGTTCTCCTTTCTCTTCTTTTCTTCTTTTCCTCTCTCCCAGTCTCTTTTCTTTTAGTGGTCATCGCTTTTCTCCACGATGCATCGTGATGCCATCATTATTGTTTCTTCGGTCTGTTTCGTCTCCTTTGCATTCTTTCTCGCTCCCCATTCTCTTTCTCATCCTTTAACACTACAACTTGTCACTTCGACATGGTCAGCTATCAGCAGTGATCTTCTTCTCCAAGAATAAGAATCAAGAAAGAGGAGGAGGATTGCCGGTCTAGGCGATTTGTTTGCGAACATGTCAACCAGCAAAGAATGAAAGTAGGAACGAAGAACAAAAGGGACTCGGCTTTCGAGACATGGGTCCGGAAGACTAAATGGGCGCGAGTAAGAAGAAGAAGAAGAAGAAGGCTCAAAAGAGCGAAGAGGTGCAAGTAGAATTCAAGCCGAGACCAAAGTGGACAGGCAGACAGACGAGACAAGACACGGCAAGCAAGTGTGTTGTTCCCTGTTCTTCTCCCCATACTTTTATGAGGATGTGTACCTTTTCCTTCTTCGTTCTCCGTCTCGAGCCCCCTCGTTTTGTCTGGTGTTGACAAGATATCTTCAAGATCAGAGGCCTCCCATTGGACGATGGGATGGAACAGGTGTGAACCTTGTTCCTCCCTCACCCTGCTCTCTCTCTGCCTCTCATCCTCTTCTTCTTTTCCTTCCTCTGACTTCCATTGCCTTTACTCAATCTCAGTTCAATAAGTAATAGGCTCCTTTTCCTCTCTCGCTCTCACTCACTCTCTCTCTGACTCTTTTTTAATCGGCTTTTTGTTACTTGTGTCTATTTGTTTTTGCGTACCTGTTTGCTATCATCATCCTGCTGCTTGCTGGGCGAGTGGGTGAATGGGTCAGAAGTGGCGTAAAGTTGAAAAAAGAACAACAGAACGATACGAGCATAGACCATCATCATCGATGGCACACAAACAATAGACCAGTACGAATAAACAAAACAAAACCATTCAACCGAGCACACGGAGCCCCCACTGGTTCCTTTCTCGGACCCCGGTTGGGTCTCTGTGCCTTGTTTACTCAGTTAAGAAGCATGGCAGCTTCACTGACCAGACCACATCCACCAAACGAAACAGAAATCATTTAAATACACTCCCACACCAACATGCCATAGAGGAGTGAAGGTTCCATTTTCAGTTTCCACTTCTCCCCCGCTCACTTCCGTCATGGAATAGAAGGAAAGAAAAAGAATATGAGGATGAGTAAGTTGTCCTCGAGCGAAAAGAGGAGGAAGAATAATTGGATGACATTGCACGCTCGGAAAGATCCCATAATTGTGGGTAAAAAGATAACAAAATGAAGGAAGAAAAAAAGAGGCGGCAACATGCACTGGCCAGGCTGCAAGTATGTTCGTGAGCCAGAGATAACGAATTCGTTCAAGATCTTACCCCTTAATATACCACATATATTCCCACATGTGTGATGAGCATTGGTAGGAGAAGGTTGTTGGGGAACCCCTGGGTGGGAAGGCATCATTAGAACGAAAGAAGTCGGAGCCTCATTTTCTTATTATACTAGGTTGCCCATCTGTACCACAACCATAGTTTACTCACTATCATCGCGAAGATTACCAAGAAGGGTGTTCTCTTTTCTACGCAACCTCGCTCCCTTTTTTTGGTGGCAAAAGTGACAATGTGGCAAAAAAATGACAGTGTGCTTTTGCCCAAGGTGACTTCATCCTGCCTGACGAGGGAATTGGTGGCGTCCCACGGGAAGCGACATTCTCCCTTCCGCGGGAAAAGCGACGGAAAGAAAATAATGCATAAGAAACCTCAGCCTGAGGCATGGGAAGACTTGTGGTTTTCTGGTTTGCTCATCTTTTTCTCTTTCCTTCTCTTACGCCCACGGATTCACCATCTTCTTCGCACACTTTTCTTTTCTCACTCCACACACACGCACACATTCACACACTCACATTCACATTCACACTTGCATTCACATCCACATCTCCATCCCCTGTCTAACGAAAGAAACATCTCAAATGGAAAACTCAAACCTCGGTAAGCTCCCTTTTTCTCTTTCTTTGTCAACATACTGCCATTTGGTTCGAACTGAATGCACTGGCCGACAAACTAAATGTCATTTGTTTTTCCATGAACTTTTTC
This sequence comes from Linnemannia hyalina, assembly GCA_019671135.1. Lineage (NCBI taxonomy): Eukaryota > Fungi > Mortierellomycota > Mortierellomycetes > Mortierellales > Mortierellaceae > Linnemannia > Linnemannia hyalina. The sequence continues at coordinate 917,996 of JAHRHY010000001.1, forward strand.
TTGTTATAGACGAGTTCTACACAGCTGAAGGCACCTCAGAAGAAGAGTGGAAGCGCGTGTACGACCTGAGATACTGCACTATTCTTGTCCCTTTTGAAGACAACCACTCTAACGGACAGCCAGAAGTGAAACACGATAGTCTTACCGCACAGACTGAACAGGAGGTAAAGAGGGAACAAGAGGAGCAACAAGACACGGAGGAACAAGTGTCAGTCAAGATGTCTTCTATTGTGACAAAAACGACGACTATAACGACACAAACGACGATCACTTCGGAACATGTCCACCTGGCCACTCCAAGAGCTACGCCAGCAAGGTACACCACCTTGTTATTCTATGTCACTATCAAGTTGTAGTTGTCGTTCAACTGCAGAGAGAGTGGTACTATATTCATTCTTACACCAAATCTAACCGTTTTTTATTCTTAGACCAGGGCCAGTCGCAGCACAGAGCCCCAGTTCGACTTCCACACCACAGGCTAGGAAGCAAGACCAGGATGGTGACAGTGATGACAGTGATGATCAAAACGACAGCATGATGACGGAAGATCACTGTAGTTTGACGGAAGGAGATCCATTGTCAAGATATCTTACTGCGGAAACTCACCTTGGCTCGACGTCGTTCGGTTCAAGCCACAAAAATGTCGACATGGATATGTCTAGATGGGATGATGATGATGAGACGGAGGACTTTCATGATGCGACGTCGGGTATTGAGTCGAACGAGAACGATGAGACGATAAACAGTCTCCAGATCAGTCAGCACGATTCATCACATCAGTACAATAGCGTCGACGACAGCGCTGATTACTCCTCAGCACACTCTGGGAACAAGCGACCACGACACTGGGAACTCTCTCCTTCCCACCGACTCTTGCACACCGTGGGTCCTCACCCGTCAAAGCGTATTACCCTCTCAGCTTCGTCATCAGGATCATACGGAGCTGACGGTATCACTTCCCACGGTTTGCTCAGACCACGATCTTTCTCTCCAAGTCTCTCGCCATCGCCTTCGATTTGGGTCACACCACCTATGGATCTTAGCGCAGAATATTCAGAGAGAGCCGGCTCTGGCGCTCCAGATGCGCCTGCACATCATCCCTGGATTGCGACTGTACCCACTTTCTGGAAGAAACAGGACTGGAAGGTGCTGGAAGACGTCTACGATGAACTTAGTGGAGAAAACATGGCGGAATCAGAACTCGGACAGGTAGTCGATCGGTTCCTTGCTAACCAGGAAAGCTTTGCAGAGGGGAAATCCGAGTGGTCAAGGTACACACAGCACAAAACACGTCCTTCACTTCTGTGAGAAAATGATCGATGCAGTAAGCATAATTTTTGGCACGGCCCTCTTCTCACGCATTTGATTTGTCTTTTCATCTCTGCTTATTAGGGAGTTTGTTCTCTTGCGATGTGTTGCATTGCATCGAGTACGAGTCCAGGAAACACCAGATGCAACCAGCCAAGAGCTGTATTCTCCAACAATGTCTTCGAGAACTGTAAGTCTCGCTATTCCCCACAGGCGCCTTATCCGTCTTTCAAGTTAGTCTCACATCAATACTCATCGTACTAATCAACCTTCAATATTATTAGCGTTCGTGGCGTGGATCTTCTCCTAGTTTCGAGAGCCGTATTGGTGCTGCGAGACGCTCGGTGTCGCCCTACCCGGTCGGATTGACGCGTAGAACCGGATCTACTCCTGCTTGGTCCTCAGAGTCAGCCTCGCCAAAGTCCATTGCTGACTTTGTGGACGAGAGACGAGCAGATCGAGCTCGTCAGCAGCAGCGGACGGCTGATCAAGGATATATCAAGTCGGTCTTCAAACATCGATTCGCAGCAGGGCTCAAGACAGTCGGCGAATTGCTTCCGTTCTGGAAGGATGTTGAAAAAGGACACACAGATGTCAAGGAGGAGGTTGTGGTGCCCCTGGTACCAAGCGGTAGAGCACATTCCGTGATTGCAGCGTTTGAGAGCCAGGCTGCGCAGGCGCAAGAACGGCAGAACAGTCTCCCAGCGCGATCACGATCTGGATCGGTGATGTCGATAACCGGTGGTTGGAACTACGAGTCGATGGGTAGATCATTGTCTCCTGCCCCCTCGAGTGTTGCTGATTTGATCAGCCGAGGCCATGCCGCACGCGTTGCTTCCGCCTCTGCGTCTGTCACTGCCGCCAATGGTTCCCTCACTCAGACATCCGACTGAGCAGAGGGGCAAAGGATGCAAGGGATTTCATTTTTGGTTTTTTTTTGCAATGTAGTTGTAACATGTCTGTACCATAAATTCGCCAAAACGTGGCTTGCTCTGTTTGCAGGAAATAAACTCATTTTTCTCGTTTTCGCTTTTTTTTTTTTCTGGTTGCCTCTCTCCCCTGTAGTCATGGAACACATCAACACTGTCTGTAGGAACGAGGGTTACCCGATCACGGTCGAGAACAGCCCCCAATTCGGGAACCATGCCATCGCCTCGCGCGACATTCCTCAAGGCGAGGGTCTCCTCAGGGTACTCATTCCTCCCCAGCCATTTCACTCACCCCCACACTCTTCTCTCATTCGTACATGGCGGGAATATGTTTCAGTAAACCCGCGCTAATTTTTAATAACCTTTTCCACGACACCCGTTAGGCTATCCCTTATGCAGCAGAAGTATTCGACAGCTACAAAAAACGCATGTGTCAAGTCTGTCTCCTCTACCACAATCGCGGCTCCTTCACCCATCGATGCCAAGATTGTGACCAAGTCTATTTCTGTTCCGTCGCCTGTAAAACCGTCGCCATGGACCCTCGGATGGGATGTCATTTGAAAGTGTGTAGGGCGTTGAGGAGATTGGCGACTTGGAATTCGGATCGGCACGCAAAGAGTATGATTAAGCTGCTGGTGCAGGTTTTGCTGCGTCATTGGAGAGAGAGGCAGGGGATCCCGACGGTGTATCAGAGTCGGAGGGCTTTGGAGATGCGAGAGCAGCAGGAGAACAAGGAGAAGGAGGAACACAAATTGGAGCTGGGGACGACGGATGTTGATGGTGTTTCGACAGAAGCTGTCACCAAACTCCTTGGAGAAACAACCCTTACAACCACAACAACACCTACCACACCACCAACATCACAATCACCACCACCACTCTCCTTAAACGCTCCCCAGGAACAGGACGAGGATGAGGACCGGACCCAGGAACCAATCGAGAATGACTTCTACGACGTCCTCCGCCTCCAATCGCATTTCGAGGACTGGGATGACGAGGACCAAAAGGATTGGAACAAACAGTCCCAGATCGTCCTCACGCTCCTCGAGATGGCAGGCCTCACCGAGATGGCGTCCGAGCCCGGTGGTCCCCTGCGTACGTTAACCAGCCTTGATGTGAAGCGGCTTATCAGTGCGTTGGAGAGTAATGCGTTTGGGATGTTTGATCGCGCCAAGAAGAAGGCTATCTGCTTCGGTCGAGGTAAGGAAAGGATGATTACTATTGTGGTACTTCTTGGAAATGCGGTTATGTTACTACGCGTTTCGCGAATACGACTGACAATTGGCCATTTTTCTCACATGTGATGAATAGCGATTTACCCGATAGCATCGTTCTTCAACCACTCATGCGACTGTAACTCAGCAGCTGTGCAGGCTGACGGATCGGCAGAGGAAATAACAGGAGAAGCCGTCTTGAGACTGATCGAGCAAGAAGAGATCAACAAGAAGGAAGCACCTCAAGCATTATCATCGTTATCGACTTCAGGATCTGAGAGCGAGACTGGCACATCGACACCTGCGGGACCAGGAACAGGAACAGCAACGCCTGCTGAAGAGGAAGAAGGATCTGAAACGACTACACTGACCGAGGAAGTAGACCCGTATGCCTCCCGAGTAGGAGAGTTCCGGATGATGACCTTTTTCTCCATCTGTGACATTCCAAAAGGTTCGCTCTTGTTTACACTTCACCCCCTTGTTATCGTGTAACGTCAACTGAGCTTGCTCCGCAATTCTCAAAACTGTATCCTTCACTAATTAATTGTCCTATTCACTTCTTGTTTTTCTTGGTCCCACACCAACAACAAACTAAGGTAAAGACATTACAATCTCATATATCGACACCGAAATGCCACTTCAAGCTCGGCGCCTAGCACTCCTGTCCGACTACCACTTCCACTGCTGCTGCGAAAGGTGCATCCGAGAAGAAAAATCGGGTGCACCAAAAGTCGCAAAACCCATCAAGAAAAAGGGTGGGCAACCAAAGCCAAAATCCAAGCGCAAGTGATACCTTTGTTCACAAAATAAAAAGTATTTAATTGCACTTTGCAGCGAAGTTAGGCTACGGCCAATATGGGGCATTGATAACGAGAAAAGAAAAAAGAAAAAAATATTGGTCTTGCAGTTCTTGATATAAAAAGTTGCTGTCCGCTTGCTTGAATTGCTTTGCTTACTCCTCGTCAGACTCCTCGTCAGAGTCGCTCTCGGCCTCAGCCAACCAGCGGAGGAAGGGCTCAACACGTGCGCGGACATCCTTCGCCTCTTCACGGCTGACGTACTTCTTGCTGGGCTTCTCACCCCACTTCAAGATAATCTCCTCCTCGATAATGTCGTTGTCGTAGAAAGCCTTCAAGACGTGAGGAGCCTTCAACATCAAGGTCTTGGAGGCGATCAAGACACGCTCCATGCCTCCGAGCAAAGCCTTCTGGTCCTTCTCAGTGGTGACAAACTATTCCATTCAAACCCATAATTAACCGACGTTAGCAACCGATGCTTCGACTGAACTCGCACAACATAGATGGAAGAAAAACATGAAAAAGAGCATACCTTGCGCAAGAGAGAAGTTCGGGCCTTGATCTCACGAGACATATCGTCGGTGAAGATGCACTGGATAAGAACAGTGACAGCGCGGGACTTGCCAGTGATTCCGAGCTCCTCGGTCTTGGCAATAATCTCGGCATCAGTGGCCTTGGGGCTCTCCTCCAAGTAGATTCCAAAGAGTTCATAGGGGTTCTCGCCATCCTCGTCATCCTCGTCGTCGTCCAAGGTCATCTGAGTCTTGACGCTGCCCTCCAACTCTTTCATGCGAGCAGCGGCTCCCTCAGCCGAGGTGTCGACAGACCAATCATCGCCCAAAGCAGACTTGAAGTTATCGGCGTCGGGGATAGCAGCAGCCTCCTCCTTGATCTTCTTGGTGAAGTCGTCATCCCGATCCTCTTCTTCTTCCTCCTCAGGGGTCGCGGTGCCGTTCTTCTTGCTCTTCTTGTCAGCCTTGTCAGCCTTACCCTTCTTTCCATATGCGCTGTTGACAGGTGGGTTCTTGACAATGTAGGTGGCCAACTTGTGGATGTTCTCGCCCTTGTTGCGACGACCACAGGCGTTACAGTACATTTGGATAAGGCCAGCCTTGTCGACAATGATGTCCGTCTCGGGGTTACCGCACGAGGGGCAGAGGACGAACTTTTGAATGAATCCGTTCAACAACGACTGCAACTTGGTAGCATCGTGGGCACCGTTAACAATGTAGCGGTCGGTCTTCTCGTCAATCTTGACCTGGGCACCGAGCTCGCAACCAAAGTACTTGGTGGGGTCTAATTATCAAAGAACAATGCAGATTAGTACCAATTTTCAACTCCTGCCACTGCTAAACGACGTTCCCCACGCATCGTCTTGTCTTCAAGCACCTACAGGCAGTGGGACGGCTGAGCGCACGAGCAATGTCAGCCATGTTGGGGATCACGGTCTTGATTCCGTTTCCCTTGCCCTCGATCTACGTAATAGGAAAAAAAGGTTGCAAATACAACAGGTGTGCTGATTAGTCAACCGGGTCAAAAAAGTCTGTCCGCAGTAAAAAAATAGCCATTGGCGCAGAATAATAAAAAATTCAGCATAGATCTGCTCATAGTTGCTACATCTCAAAACTGTGATGTGAAGTAAAGGAGAGCCCGTAAAAACCCGCAAAGTACATGTATGTATACACACAAAAATAAAAGAAACATGTTTCTGACTCATTATGACAAAGAAATGAGCTTTTACCTTGGAGACCAGCTTGGGCATCTTGTAACGGTAGAAAGCATCGTCGCTTTGACCTCCAATGTTGAGATTAGCCATGTTGGGTGGGTAGTTGAAAGTGTAAAGTGGGAGTTAAGATAGTAGTGTCGAGACTTCTAGCGAGGATACGAGTATCTGGTGAATGCGACGTTTTGGGCAAAAGCGTGGGGGTGAAGCGTGTTGAGAGAGAGAGGTTCAATAAGGCCGAACGGAGTTGTGTAACTTCAGGAAGAGACAACTAAGAGGTGGGTTTTTCTAAATGAGTGAGGCGAATCAGTGATTGCTGGGTGGAAACAAGGCATAAGAATGCTTGGGGTTGGGAAGGAGCGGGAGGAGGTTGTTTTTTTTCCTGTCAAGAGAAAAGAGAACGAAAAGGACGTTGTGTTGGGTGGGGATGGTGTGCTTTTGATGTGGACTGGTGTGTGGAGCGTTGTGGATGGTTTGGAGAAGAAGAGAAAAGGAGAGAGAGAAAAAACCCCGTCCTTTACAAAGGGTTGAGCCACGGGAAAACAACGGTGGCTTAGTGATATAGGACCCCTTAATATTCATTTTCATGTCCTAGTTTCTGCACTCCCTAGCGAAATTACTCCAATGTGTCACCTCATTGTCTCAATGCATGATATGGTACGAGCCTCTGCATTTTCTATCTGACATCGACGCAAACATAAAGTAAGCTCATTGCATTCGAGAAGTCGCGTCAAACTCGCAATCATGATTGACAACAAATGAAATACGCCCACTCACGATAGTAAATACAAAATGGGGCAACAACAACACCTAACAAGCAGGAGAGTCGTTTTTTTAAATGCTGCAGAGAATAGACGCTGCAGTATGAAAGGAAACCGGCGGCATTCGTTTGTGTTTTGGTGGCAAAATCACTCAGGAAAATCACACAAGTACCAGAAGCGCCGTTCCCCAATCTAACAGCATTTCAATTGCACCTTGGCCCATGTACATGCTGCGGTAAGGTTGGACTTTTAGTGCCTGAGTGATTTTATATGCGTTTATTGTGTCGTCCAAAGAATGTGCTTTACAAAAATCAAACACGTATTTGTATCCAAGGCTCACTTTTCTGTTGACTTGTTGTTTATTTTTATACCGAAAGGCGAGGGGAATACTTTCTTTTGTTGATGTTGATGCTGTTGTTGTGGTGGTGATGCCAAGCAAGCACACCAGCTCTTGTCAGAGCAACGAAAGGTTGGACATGAAAGGTGAGTCAAAGTGAACGAATTCTTCATTCTTCCATTCCCTTCGAAAACACGTTGCTGTAGACTGCGGCCTTCACTCTATCTACCCTCTTTCATTTCTATGGCCCTTTTTTATACCCTGAAGCCACTGACTGTCAACCAACGAGATGTCGATGCCATCCTCAACACCCAAATCGGTGATGGACGTAGTTTGCGTCCAGTCTTTGTCTTGACAGACTTCGGTTTTTTTTTGTCCCCATCCTCATCTCCCTCATCAGTTTTGTCCCTTGTCTGTTCCCAAGGTTGTCGACTCTCCTCTCCTTTCCCCTGCTTTTTTTTTTTTCAAATGAGAGCAGCAGCTAGCATATGGACTAAGAGGAAGACGATTGGACGAATTAGAGGAATCATAACCCAACGCAATTAATTTGTGAACCGCAGCGGACGTTGTTTACTTTTGAGTACTGCATGAGTGGCAGTGGTGGTGGCAAAAAGAAAGGACCCCGAAATAAGGTAGCGGCGTGTCTGTGTTTGCACATTAGTTATTTCAGAGTCCGCACAAGCTTGTTGACAGACAAACGGAGAAAGGGGAAAAGGCAGAGGAGATGAAATGCCAGGGATGGAAAGAAACGACAGATGGTGTGTTTTCTGTGTGAGAGCAAAAAAGGACGTCCGTCTATGTATACCGCCTATTTCACTCTTTCCTATGCCGTTATTGATTTTTTTGCCACCTCCTCCGATCAAGGGCCTGTCTACAGTACTCACTTTGCTGGGGTCCTGCGGAGAAAAAAACATGTAGGGAACAAGCTGCAGGTATAAAAGACCCCTCCCTTCATTCCGGCCTTCTTTTTTCTGCTTTTGTTTTCCACTCCTTCTCCACCTATCCACCTTTCCACCTTTCCACCTTCCGACCTATACCCTTCCTCCCCCTATCCTCACACCCAATTCATAATGCGCTCATTCACCAAAGTCACCTCGTTCGTCGCCGCCGTCGTCGCAGCCTTGGCTGTCTTGGCTCCTTCCACCGTCCAAGCTCAGGAGGGTGTCGCTTTCTACGACAAGAGAACTTTGGCTGCCAACCCCTTCAAGGTTTCTGGATACCAGCCTCTCATGATGCTGGCCGAGGGGCCTTACCCTTCTGCTGATACCGGTCTTGAAAAGAGAGCCATCGGGACCTGCGACCCTGGATACAATGTCTGCACGTAAGTCATGATATATTACTACTACATATTCGAGCGGTGGTGTCAACCGCTACAATTATCTCGTGAATGAAATGACCTGATTTTTGATGACTTCTTTCGTATTTTGTTTCCCTCAATGCCCTGTATCCTTCTTAGTGCCGCTGGAGGATACTGCTGCCAAACTGGATCACTCTGCTCTCCTACCTCTCGTCTCTGCTGCCCCACTACAGCTCCCTATATCTGTGGTGGAACCGAGTGCTGCCTTGTAAGTCTACCCTTTCACAAACCCTCCCCTCCACCTTCTCTCACCAAGTTTCTGCAGGTTGTTGGTACCTTCTTTTTTGTCCAAGATGAACCAAACGCCGTCATGACACCCTGACTGACAAGCACGCATTGACCCCTCTAATATTTTTAGTACAAGAGCTGCAACGCCGCTGGAGGCTGCGGTTGCCCTCTCACCCAAACCTCGTGCGGCGACAGCTGCTGCTCCAACGGATGTGACAAGACCGGCCAGTTCTGTGCCTGCAAGGCCGATACTCCCGTTGACTGTGGTGGTAGGCTCCTCCTTTCCTTCCTCACTTCCTTTCTTCTTCCATTCATACATTTATCCAAGCCATGTCATCCCTCCTTCTTTTCTTCTGCCTTCTACCTTCCCATCCTCCTTACCTTTCATTTTATCAGCCGCTGAAAAATAATCTTTTCATGTTTGCAACCACAATTGTCAAGGCGCAAACAAAGCAAACAACCTCGTTAACATAAACGATGCTGTTTCTCTTCTACATTAGGAATGTACTGCTGCTCCATCGGCATGTCGTGCAGTGCCGGAAGCAGATGCGCCGCCACGACCACTACCTCTGGCTTTGGAAACTTCCCTACCAACATTGGTGGATCTCTCAGTAGTGCTGGTTCTGTCAAGCAGGCTTCTGCTCCCTTTGCCGCCGCCATGGCTGCCGCTGCTATCGTCTTTGGCGCATAATCTGGGTAACAAGGACAAAGTTGATTTTTTTTTCGTTCTTTGGCCTTCTTGGGATGAAAAAGAAACCCGGGTTTCGTTTATTTAGGAAGATTGTTTATAGTAGTTTATAAAAACAACGAGCCATTTTTTTTTTGAACGTCTTCATGTCTTCAAGCAGCACGCTTTTCTTTTGGGGGGTGGGGGTGTTGCGCTTAATAGAGAGGAGAGTGAGAATGAATGGGAAATGTCATTTCTATGTTCGATAATGAATAAACCACAAGCCAACGAAAAGCATGCGCTATCGTTCAAACAGGCAGGTAAAAAAAAAAAAAAAAAGCACGAAGCAGTATTTTATGTGAAATTGTCGCCCAGCGACGTAAAGTTTTTTTTTTATTGTATGGAAAAGGACGGTATATCTTTGTATGTTCGCTTGCCGCAGGCAAGGAAAAGTGATAATAGTTGTACAGAAATTGTATGTAATAAGGATGAGAGTTCCAGCTCAATGGCGAGGGAGTGCTTCAAGAAAAAAAAATCCTCGGAGTTAAGAGAGGAATTTAGCACGCACCGCCATCCTTCCAGACACCCCAGGTGTTGCTGGCATCAGGGGTCTCGTTCTGGGTCCACCAGGAGTTGGTGAAGAGGTGGCCGGCATAGGTGACCTTGGTGGTGGTGGCGTAGGCGGTAGCGCTGTTCCAGGCGGCAACACCGCCGCAGATGCCGGAGGGAGTGGTGGTGACGGGACCCGAGGAGGTGGTGGTGGTAGTGGTGGTGATGGGGGCCTTGGTGGTGGTGGTGGCGGTGGCGGTAGGGGTAGGGACGGTGGTGACGACGGGGCAGTTGGAGGTGCAGTGGATGTTCTGGAGGACGTTGATCAACTCGTTGTTGTAATCGTACGACATATCCCAGAGCATGACTCCACGGACACCGGCGGTCTTGGCATAGTTGACCTTGATGGTCAAGGACTGGGGATCATCGTAGGAAATGAAGGTGTTGGCACCAGTTCCGTACAACCAGGGGGTCTGGGTGGCATCGTCCCAGTAGCGGGTCCAGCCGGTGGTGGGGGTAGTGACGCCTCCGGTCAAGATGCTGCCACGGATCTCCTTCCACTTCCACATGCCAGAGTAGACTGATCCTTCGTTGCAGAAGAAGTTGATGTCGTTGCGGTCAGCTGGGCCACCCTTGGGGGTGACGTTGGTCTTGTTGACGTACATCGAGACGGGCTGAGTGTTCATGTTGACCGTGGTGGTGACCGAGCGACCGTAGAAGGCAGTGCCGACGACAATCTTGGAGAGAGGGAAGCCACCGTCCTTCCAGGCATTAATACCCTGGGTGAACGAATACTGATCGGCCTTGCCGACGGGTCCGTTGTTGAAGGGGGCGTTGGGGCCTGTGGTAGCACTCCAGGAGCCCATGATATCGTAGGCCATGATGGAGACCCAGTCAAAGTAGGTGGCGAAGGCAGAGACATCAGCCAGAGGCTTGCCGTCGGTGCCATCGAAGGGCTGGACGCGGACAGCGGCGGTCAAGAGCTTGCGGTCGTTGGGGAACTCCAAGTCGAGCTGGGCACGGAGCTCGCGGAGGAGGACGAGGTAGTTGGCAGAGTCGTTGGGCGAGACGGTGTTGCAGATGGCACCGGGACGGCCGGGGTACTCCCAGTCGAGGTCGATACCGTGCATGTTCCAGCCATCGGGGGTGTCGGCGTAATCGGGGAGGGTGTTGTTGCGGACAAAGACCAAGGCGTTGTTGATGAAGGTCTTGCGGAGACCGGCATCGGCGGCAATGGTCGAAAGGGTCTGAGAACCGGTCCAGCCTCCGATGGACATCAGAATTGGGACACCATACTCGTTACCGCGCTTGACGAGAGCCTTGATGTTGTTTCCATCGTAGTAACGGTCAAAGAAGATGTCGGTGGCCAAGGCGTTGCGCTTGGCAGTGACACCGAAACCGCTATTGAAGAGAGGAGTGGGATGAAAATGTGTGCGTGTGTGTGGGTTAGAATTCGTATCTTGATTCGCTCATGGGAAATGGAAATGTGGTGTCCGAGCGCTCATTTGAGAAATGTCGATTGACAACGTTGGTACAGGAGAGTACAAGAGTCGGAGTGTGCAGGATGGAGTGGGAGATACTTACTAGTTGATGTGGGTGTACTTGGTCATGTCGAGGGACGCGACTGGGACATCACCCCATGGGACCCAGTATCCGAGGACGACGTTGGACTTGGCAGCGCGCTTGACTGGGGCGGGGGCAGCCGAGGCGACTGCGATGGCTGTGGCAGCCAAAGCGAGGAGTGAGATTCTCATGATTGGGAGTGGGATTTAAGGAGGTATGGAGAAAGGAGGAGAGAGAGAAAGAGAGAGAGAGAGGAGAGGTTGAGAGAAGAAGATGAGGATGAGGATGAGGATGAAGAAAAAGAAGAATTTGGGGGAATGTTCGAACGCTTTTATAATGTTTTTTTTGTCTTGGGTCCTTGATGTCGAGGAGAATGGGCGAGTAGGAGTTGTGAGCGTGAAAACGAAGGGGACGAGATTGGTTGTTCCTTTGGAACGAGAGGAAGTGACGAGGAATAGGTGATGAATGAATGAATGAATGAATGAGAGAGTGAGTGAGTAGAAGGATGGATATTCTATTCAAGAGGAACATGCCTTCAGGGGCTATGGTTCACATATCGGGTATCGTATGGATGGGAGAGGGCCAAGGAACGACCGATGTGGAATCGATTCAGAGCAAGATGGAATAGGCGGGCGTGGATGCTATTCAATGGAAGTCGCTGAGGAACCCATACCACTCAGCTTAATAACAACCATCCATTCAATTCAAGTGTACTTTTACTTACTTTCTTTGCAATGTCTCCAATCAGCGTTTTTTATCGGATGGTTTCTTTTGTTGTTGTTGTTTGCCGATGACATGTATTGTCTTTTTTCCTTGTTGCATATTGCCGATTATCAGCACACAACACTCACGCAGCTAACCAAGCTCCCCTAGAATGGACAGGTTTCCGTGGGTAGACAACAGACAAGGTTTCGTTTTATCGCCAATGGAGGAGAGAGAGATGTCGATTGAAATGAGGTGTGAGTGGGCAGAGTAAAGTTGTGAGCAAAAGCAGGGTTTCGACAAGGACAGAGAGAGGACACAAAGCCCTTGATTATGCAGCCTTGATATCCCCTCGCCTCCTCACCCTTCTTTTTGATCGATTGATATCCAACAGGTCAATAGGGTCGAACCCACTGTATTTGTTGTCTGTTTATTTGTTTATTTTATTATCGGCTTTTCACATCGGTATTGAACAGGGAGACAAGAAATATGCCCATGTTAATGCTATATCATCACTTGCATGTATTTAATGTGAGCACTATGGGACATGGAGATGGAAAAGGGTAATGTGATCCTTTTTCCCGTGGGTCAAGTTTGCCAGCCAGCCCATGGCTCTCTTTCCCTCTTGGTTTTGTTTACTATACCGATTGGCGCTTTTTTCCTACCTTTTGTGCATTGTCACGCCCCATCCAATTCTCTTTTCTTTCTCCTTTTCCTTGACATTTTTAGTCCTTAACGCGTCCACAGCGACAACAACAGCAACACGAAGTATGTAACAGGGTGTATATTTACTTGTTTTCCTTTGCCCCTCTGGCTCTGGGTAAGAGTAAGTCAACAAGACAACAGGCACACACGAACGAAGCTAACCCTAATCAGCGCATAATCTCGAAAGCTTGATTGTCGACGCATCATTTTGATTGGAAGAGGGGTTCTTTCGTTTTTTTTACCCCACGGGTTTGTGTGTTGTTTTTATTGCTTGCCCATGGGGCATTCGATTGTTTTGCTGTCCTCCTTCGTGCATACAGGACATGGGTTTGACCCTTTTTCACCAGACCCTGAACTCTCTCTTGTCTTATTCAGCAAAAGGAGCCACGAGCGCCATCCCTCCTCATCTCCTCTTTCTCAATCCCGCTGCACCTCTATGCTACCTCAGTCCTATCATCGGTCATCATCATCCAACAGATATTTTATTTCTTTCCAGGTCATTGAAATCACTATGCATAATCGATAAAGTGAACCATGGCGCCCCCACCTCCCAAGCTACTTGCTAAACTTCTTTGGGCGTGCGAAAAAGTTACCCGGCAGACTATCGATGGAGTCTTTTACGCCTAACAACCTAAAGTGGTCATACGACTTCTTTTCTATGATCGAAACAAACTCTACGACCATCTGAATAGGTAGTTCGCTTTGAGGTTCAGAAAGGCTGAGCCGAACCCACTTACCCTCACCTTGTCTGGGCCATTAAGTGGGCTATGGTTAAGTGTGCATTCGAGCCAAGTTTTTATCCTAGTCCAATGGAACAACTTTTCGCGATAGAAACGACACTAAAAAACTCACACACCACTTCATCGCCGTCTCCGTATCGGCTTTTTTTTTTGTTATCTGGCGTCGGATTTATCCTTTGCCCCTTCTTTGCCATCAACATTGCGCGCTTGGTCTCCTCTTCCCGCTCGTTCCTCTTCTTCTTCTCGGCCTAACGATCAAGATTATGCCGCCTTTCTCGCTATCATCGACTATCAGGGAGTTATCGCAAAACAAAAGGACCATTATCAGTCCGTAAACAAATGCAAGTGCCTCCTCCTTGCGTTCACAATCCATTCTTCATCCTCTTTCTCCATTTTTTTTCTCATCATTATCGCCCATCAAAATTGTAAATAAAGACACAATCTCGGTACGGAAGGATATACCCATGCCCCCATGCTAGGTCCGTTAATTCTCAAAGGTACAATCGCAATTAGGGGATGGCAGGGAGTGAATCAGTGATGTAGAAAGGTTGGAAGGATGAGAAGTGAAAGGAAATGGGGACAAGGGACAGGGGGGAGTGAAGGGAGAGAAAAGAGAGACGGGGTCAACTACAACAAACAAAACGGACCCACGTTAAAGTTTGGGTCCAGGTTGATGGATTGGAGTGTGAAGATGATTTTGATAATGGGAATTGCGATCAAAAAACAACAAACGACAACGGCAACAACAACAACAACAAAAGCAAGAAAAAATAATACAATAAGGATGAAGGCTCTTGGACCAGACTAGCCCTTTGTGCCTCCTTCCGCCTTTTAATGGTATTGAATGGTGAGAGAGGAGGGAGGCGTTTGTTTAGTCGAAGTAGCGGTCGTTATTATTGAGACTGTCTGTTATTTCGTGTCTATTCTAACCCGATTGGCGTAGATGTAGCCCATCAGTACCATCAGGACGTATGTCCGTTCCTGAATTTTAATCAAATGCAGATGCAGTAAAACCAATAAGCTAACGACTGATTTCATAGATCTCGTTCCTGAATTATTCTGATGGAATGAATGAATGCCAGGAGGGGAGAGAAGCTACTGACCCTGCCCTGCCCTTTTTCTTTAAACCATTTGCATGCCCTCGTCAAATCACGAATGGTTCGGCCTTTTGAACTCTCTTTCCCCTTGTCTCTTGTGATCACTCTAACAAACTCTTTTTATCTCATCCAATCGGCCAATCATCGCGCTTGCCAATCATGCTTTCCCTCCCCTCTCGTCCGTTTGTTGTCGCTTCATTTTTTTTTTCACTCTCATCTATGAGGAATAAACAGTGAATGCCCTGCATATATTTTTCGTAATATAAGTGAAGGAGCGAGACCCTGGACCATTAGATTAAACAAGCCATCGTAACAAACAAAACCATTGATTACGGCCGATTACCGCTTCGCGGACGACAATAACAAACAAACAAACACGCAAGCAAAACGATAAACAATGAGGTGAGGATGAGGGAAGATTTCTCGGAGACAAGGGTAGCATCAACAGACGACGAAAATAACAGAAAATAGAACGACAAGAAAGGTCCTAACCTCCTCTCTAGTTTGTAATCGGCATCGCGATCAAAATAGCGATCATGATAATGAAAAGAAAAACTATCCGTGTTACCTTTCTACACCCCACCCTTTTTCTATTCTCCTTGTCCCATGTGCATATCACTGTACGGCGCGGAATATCCGTGGATACATTTTTCCTATTTTTTCCCTAGTAATCTCGCTATCGATTAACGACGTATTCATGCATGCCTTTTTTTTTTCTTTCATTTACTTTGTGCGATGTACAGTACAGAAAATACTGGCAGCTTGCGGTATACAAAAAAAAACCACCAACTATCAGCCCGGAATCTGACCATCGTCGCCTGCCAAGACCGTGGCCGCGCCGTCCTTGTACCCCTCAATTTTAAAGTACTTTTGGGAGCCCCCATTCCATTTTCTTCCTCGTCCGCCTTGGGATAATGCCCAGAGCCAGAAGCATGCTGAATCGTCAACTTCATCCCCTGCGTCGACACCTGTCCCACCAACTCAATCGCACCATCATCGCGTCCACAACGGAGAAGAGGCATGGCCGCACAGGGCTCGGGAGGACTATTCGAGGTCGTCGGTCGGGACATGTAATATGGATCTGCATCAACTCGGCAACAGAAGCCTCCCCCTCCAAGAAGTGTAGTCATTCGGACAGAAAAGTTCCAACGAATGGTGTCGTCACAGTTGTTGTAGTCGTTGTTGTCATTGGTGTTAGGGATGCCGGTGCGGCAGTGCGGCGGTGGCGAGTTATTCGGAACTGCTTGACCATCACCCCCCGCGGCCTTGCGTTGCACTGGCGGCATTCTTGGTAGGGAGTTCGATTGGGTCGAGGAGAGAGTAGTTTGCGAGTGCAACATTGACCAGGTACCTCTTTTTGACGGCGGGAGTAGAGCCAGGTGACAAAGACGACAACGACGATGATGTAGACGGCGACGACGGGATCCCAACAATTAGCATCTGATGCGTCTCTCGCCCGAGGCATCAACACCTCCAAGCGACTCCAGCTCACGCACCTTATCCTCCGAAACCCCACCCTCACTCGCTTCCTTCTTCAAATGCTTCGAGATTCGGTTATAGTCAAGACAACCTTGGCTTTAGCATGCACGACCTCAAACCCAAGTGTCTGCAGAGCTCCACCCTAAAGGATATTGGGTTCAAGACAATACCTGCCTCGACGGTCGAGGACCAACTTTCTGACGAGGTCCTTTGTCGAGAGACCGATTGGGGGTGACAAGACCTTTGGTTTCTTGTCAGGCTGGTTATAGTCAGTAGGGTCATTTTGGGGGACGATCGGGCGCTAGTGGAGGGAGAGGGTCTCGTGGGTGATGGACGTCAACTGGTGAGCCTGGATATATCGGAGGAGTTGAATGGGGGATGGGCCAATGGATTGGTCGGGTTGGTAGTCGAACCCGATCCTCTGAAAGTAGAGCTGCAGCTGTTCATGGGTAAGTAATTCCTTTGTTTCTTCAAAAGAATGTAGAATATAATCTGAGGAATGTGGAGCCAAACACTGAAGAGTGGTGGAGCTGAATAAGTTGTGGGAGGCTGAGAAGAACGCGTACGGAGGGAGTCATTATAGGCGACCAAATAAAGTACGCGCAATACTTGGGTCGTTGGTCGGAGGGGTTGTGTAAGGTTATCGCGATAGCAAACCCCAATTGCTCTTAAGATATATGAGTTGATTGATGGGCTATAGTGTGGACCTTACCTGGCTTGCCATTGAGTATGCACTGCATGAATAAAGGCTTGCGTAAACTGATGTGCAGCAGTACGATATATGAATGACTCCTGGGAAAGAAAGAGCTATTGGCTATGTAGTTGATATCCTGGGGAACAACATCGATTGGTGACCTGTGGTGACTGCTTTTGCAACACCATGTTTTTATTTTTTCGAAGGACCTTTTTTTTTCTTTTTCTCTCACTAACCTACTACTCTCGAACACCAAGGACAGACATAGCAAGGATGGCGCCACCAAAGAAGCAAAAGATGCCCAGCATGAAGGAGCTCCAGGACCTCCTCGCAACCCTGGATGCTGAAGGAGGACTCGCAATTGGAGGCGGCGATGGTAAATATTTAATTGGCACATTTACGATATCATTGTTGAGAGGATAGGAAGAGAGCAAGCGCAGGACATAAGAAGAGCACGAGAGGAAGGAGAGAGCTACACGGCTGCTGAGAAAGTGTGGTATACGGACGCGAGTACAGGCGTAGCAGAAAAGCGAAAGACCATTGTCAACTAACACGATGACCTTTTGCGACCTACAACTGATACACATAGAACCCGCAAACCTGGACGACCTCTATGAGGACTCTTACTTCCACGCGATCCTCCACAACAACGTCAAGCAGGACTCTTTCTCCATCCCCAGCACCCCAACCTCAACTTCCGACGATACCACCACCACAACTACTCCCCCAACACCAACCACCCTAACCTTCGAAACCCTAATCCTCCCCCAGGAATGCGCCTGGGGCGACGACCACGAATCCCTCGGCCGCCAACTCCTCGTCCGCCCCGGCTACCAATCCGTCCTCTCCGCCATCACCTCCGCCTCCTCCTCTTCCTCAACATCACAACAAACAATTTACATGGCAACAGGCGGTTCAGGAATCGGGAAATCCAGTCTTGCCTACTTTCTCGTCCACAAGCTGCACGTCGCCGGCCACAACGTTGTCATCAGCGACCCCATGTTCACAAACGCCCTCCTCGACAACCAATATTATTCCTCTTACTCCCCCCACCTCGAGGAACACCTCTCCATCCACACCGCCATCTCCGCTCCTCCCTCTTCTTCAAAAACAAAGAAGCCCACATGGTGGATCTGCGACGACGGGTTCCTTCCAATCAAGGGAACCAACTGCCACGTTATCGTCACGGGGTCAACAGCCACCACGGCCGACAGGGACACGGATACCATCCGCAAGAAGAACAAGCTTGTTCAACCGGTCCAGTTCCAGGTCCCCAAATGGTCTCTCGACGAAATCAAGGCCGGTCTTTTGGTCTCTCTGTCGTCTACGAGTAAGGATTCGCCCCCAATGACAAAGGAGCAGGAAGCCGTTATCGAGTCATTGTTCAAAAAGTTCAAGGGAAACCCCAAGAAAACGTTTGCGTGGGTCAAGGAAAACTGGACAGGAGGAAGAGGAGAAGAGTCCACAACAACCAAGACGTCAAAATCCAAATCCAACAAACCCAAACGCTCCTAAACGCCTCCACGACCATGCATACACTTGCATTAATTCTGTACAACACAATTTTGGCACAAAGCAATAAACGATGGAAATTAGCATAAATAGTTATTATTTTTGTCATATATAATGGAAATGGTGGACAGGGGGATCATAAAACTTCTCTCTAAGATTGGCTACTGTTGTTGTTGGATCGGCGGCCAAAGCGTCTCGACGATGCCGAAGAAGTGCCTGATGCCGAGGATAGGTTTCCGTTCTCGATGCGAAGGTTGGGCGAGACCAGGCGGATCTGGGCTCCATCGCGTTCCATATCATCATCACCTCCTGCAGTGCTGGCCAGGAGCAGGCAGGGCAAGCAACATCCCGAGCAGCACAACAGGATGGAGAGGACAATGAAGACGGGAATCAAGACATGCGACACGGCATAAGCATGGCCGTCCAATCTTGCTGCCAAAAGTCCGATCAGAGCGTACGAGAGAGATCCTACAATCGCAAAGACTACGCCTCCAGCGACCATGAGCGACTGTCCCTGCTGCTTCATTTCGAGGTTCTGCATCTGAGAGAAGGTCCTGTATCCAATGATGATCTGGAGAAGGTACTTGATGCCGACCAAGTACAGGGGGATAAAGACGACGCCCCAGGAGCAAGTGATCTTGTCGTCGATGCGGAGCATAATCAAAACTGCCTGAACAATTCGGATCACATTCCACCAGAGCGATGAGAACACAATCGTCAATTTGCCCTTGCCAGTGACATCAGCCTGTCCAGCGACCTTGAGGGCCATGAAGGTGTAGAGGAGAGACGAGAGTAACATGATCGCCTCCAGAACAAAGTAAGGTGCAAAAATAGCTGGCCCCGAGATGCTGGAAGTGTCGTTGGCTCTCTTGACGATCAAGACCTGGAATGCGGTCAACAGGGCAACAATGAACAAGGAAAATAGGCCTCCCCTGACCTTGGCGCTCTTCTTCTCCTTCAGCTTTTGAGCCTTGCGCTCATCCTGACTGCCTCCTCTC
Organism: Linnemannia hyalina; assembly: GCA_019671135.1. Classification (NCBI taxonomy): domain Eukaryota; kingdom Fungi; phylum Mortierellomycota; class Mortierellomycetes; order Mortierellales; family Mortierellaceae; genus Linnemannia; species Linnemannia hyalina. The sequence continues at coordinate 937,356 of JAHRHY010000001.1, forward strand.
GATGCGCCATCCTCGTTATCCTCGTGGTCCTCGTCATCGTCATCGTCCGATTCGACTGGTCGAAGAAGCTGACTGATGACCATAAAGGCCAGAGTTGCATCCAGAATCCAGAGAGGAATAAAGACGACCGAGTAGTTCCAGTTGACTTTGCCGTCGACCCGCACAGTCAAGAAGCTGAAGAAGATAATGGCGAGAACGAAAATAATCGAGGCAGCAAGGAAGAGCGAGCAAAGAAGACTCTCGATCTCAATCAACTGTGCTCCGATCTCTGTGCCTGCCATCTGTACTCCCATCATGCCGTATTTGTCGTAAACCTGGCGTTTCTTGGGATCGCCTATAAAAGAATGAATTGGTACATCATGCTCATAGAGGTTAGTCAACTCGTCGTATCAACAATGGTACTTGGTTTACTACTGTTGTTGATGCTGTCGGAGACGACACATGTAACTGGTGCAAGTAAAATAGATTGAAAGTGCTCTCGAACAACACCAAAACAAAATAAGAGTCCTAAGAGAGCATCCTCAATTAACAACAGCAAAAGCAGACAAAACAAACATCCGACATGCCATATCCAGCAAGAGTTCATCTTTCTTCCTCATATTTCTCTCTCTGTCTGTTTGTCTTCCATGTGTCCATCGTGTCCATCCCGAGTATCCCGCAGTGTGTCGTTGTCGATTTCAAATATTCAGTCGAAAAATATTGCCTCTCCTGAAGATTGAATGTGAAGGCTGTTGCTGGATGATGACACAAGGCAAAGCAAGGCAAGGCAAGGCAAGGCAAGGGCGTAGAACATACTCAGGACTTCATAGGCTGCGGCGATATCTCGGAACTAGAAAGTGAAAATAGGCGGATCAACCAACGGAATCCAAAATGGTTAGAAACATGACGATAAAAAAAAGCCTGGGGTTCAGGCTGGCCAGGAGACGGACTGTCGAATGTTGTCATTCTTCGAACAATGAACACAGTTGTAAAGAAACGACAAGAAAATAATACGAGGAAGACCGAGTATCTACAGTCATCCATGGCTGTTAGACCCTAACTTACTCTTGTTTCATGGTCTGGCACCTCGGCGACGTTGACCTTGTCAGGGTGATATCTCAGAGCCAACCGTCTAAGCAAAGGAAGTCAAAGAAAAAAAATTGTTGCGCCGTCCAGTCAGTTGATGTTATTTTTGAAGGCAACAGTGAGTGGAATTGAGTCATTCCTGGAATTCCGATTCGATCGATGTTGCTGTTGGTTTGTTGTCACAGTTGGCAAAGTCCAGTCTTTCTTCGAATGTGAATGTGAGGCGGCAAGGGATCCAGTGTGTCTGACGATATAAAAAAAGTGGGGCGAGCTGTTCGTTGGTTGGAGAGCTGAGGTTTGCTGGAGGTAAGAATGGCAAGTGTAGTACCTGTATGCCTTTTTGATTTCGTCCTGGGTGGCGGTCTTTGGCACCCCCAGTGCCTCGTACAGGTGGACGGTGTTGCGATCCATCCTGTGTGAATGAGTGGTTGTTGCGGGGAGGAAGGAAGAAAGAGAGAGTGCAAAGTGTTTTGCTGTTGGTTGGTGGTTGGTGATGTGTGAGTTCACAGAGAGAAAATTGAAAAAGGGTAAAAAAAAAGGGCGGGATAAATTGCGTGCAAGGGGTGAGTGGATTGAAAGAAGGAGAGAGGAGAAAGGAAAATTCGGCACAGTGCGAGGGCGTGAATAAAAACGGAGATGGAGAGAGAGAGAAGGAAGGGCAGGTGAAAGGGGGTTAAAGAGAAATAAAAGAGTCGTTGATGTCGTTGTCGTTGTAGTTGTCGTTGATGTTGATGTGATTGTTGATGAGAGAAAAGTGAGTGTGGAAGGGGGGATGAGAGAGAGAGTGAGTGAGAGAACCAAAGAAGTGAAAAAAAGAGCGTTGGAGAGAAACATTATCCCCTAGTTTGTTTGTGGTGCAAATTTGCACATTTTTTTCGATTTATCCAGGTTTCCAATAAAACGGGTTAGAAGACTACGTCGTGGGAGTGTCCTTGTCGTCTTCGTCACATTACATCACTCTCGAATTCAGCTCTTTTTTTCTCATCATCATCCCGCAACCCATTACCTTTTTTTTCTCACACATCGACTTCACCCTACTCACTCATGGACTCCAGTCTCGAGTTCCTCGGTTCCTTTGACGTTTCTGACTCTCAAGGCACCGTAGTAGCATCTGCGGAGGAGGTTGACGAGGCACAGGAGGAGGAGGAGTTGTTGTTTTCGGTCCGTTGTCGTACTCGACCAACGCCTGGTACAGATAGCTCTGGGGACGAGGAGGAGGAGAAGGCAGGAGATGAAGGGGTGATAGATGCTTCAGCTCCACCGACAAAGAAAATCTTCTCCGACCCAGTATTGACGGATTTGGCAGACAACACTAACGCATATGCAGCATCAAAAGGAGCCGGCACAGGAGAGGGATCGCGCCAGTGGGTAAAGACCACACCTGACGAACTGCGCACATTCCTCGGCATCATTGTCTACATGGGCGTGTTCAGGCAGAACTCTGTCTCTGAGTATTGGTCAACCTTCCCTGAATGTCCTCAACACAACATCACTACCTTCATGTCCCTCGTCCGCTTCGAACAACTGAAGCGTTTTTTTCATGTCTCCAACCCCAACGAGCCTGAGCAACATTGGTTCTCAAAAGTAGAGCCTGTGATAGATAGGTGCTTCGCTTCCTTTTCTTTTATTTAACGAAGAGAGTTACCACTCTTGCCCTCTGCTAGGCTATAAAAGCTAACTGCGACAATCGCCAGACCCACTTCAGGTTCTTACCGTGTTCTGGATGGACAATAGACCTGTCTCCATACTCTTCACCGTCCATGCCCTCAGCCTCGGCGACAACGACTGATCCGTTGTCCAAGATCGCAGACGCCCTCGAGAGACAAGCGCCAGCGCAAAGTCAGTGCGGGCTGCTCATAAAGGACGTTCCATGGCGTTACTTCCCATCCCAAAATCATCGATGACAACAACCACCACATGAACGGAGTCGACATTGCCGACCAGTTATGCAGCTACTATTCGACTCAGCTCAGGACTTATCGCGCATGGGCTCCGATCTTCTTCTGATTACTGGATACAACAATCATCAATGCGTACCTTATCAACAAACTCTTCGGCTCTTCCATGCATCAAAGGGAGTTCCGATAGTTCCTGGCTAAGGATCTGATAGTGTCCGCCAAATGTCGCGACACCCCTACCTAAGTATCCCCTTATGTCTCGAAAAAATTCAAGGGACCAAACGATGAATTACTGAACTACTCATGACTGGCTGCATCCTGTGCAGATAAAATAAACGAGAAGGCATAACACAAGCATATCCTCAACCCACCCAGCGAATCTGCTCTCTCTGCAAGGTCTTCTTTGCACCAAGAATGATTTAGGAGTATCATACGCGCCCTGAGTTTTAGAAAGGGTCCTGTGCCCGCGCCGATAGCGTTGCATCTCAGTGTCTGTCCACTGAGGCTGAAATGCATGGGATTGGTGCGAAAGAACCATCCTACCCCTTAATTCGCTCACCCCTAGCTCATAGCTCTGATGGTCACGGTGACTGAGTGAGCGGCTGAGGCTGAGTGAATAAAGACCACTAGCTTCTTTTTCACCGTTCTGCATCGCCTCGTGTCCCTTTCATTTAAACTGCCCCCTTCTCCCCCTTCTCCTAAACTGCCCCCCTTCTCAATTGAGCTTCAACAGACCTATGTAAGGCCGATGTTGAAAGTGATTGCGACCCGTGCTATTGAGAGAATCTATGAAATCAGACTCGCGCTAACCATCAACCTTCAATTGTGAATTACTTAGAATTACAGCAATGGGCATCACAAATCTCACCGGGTGGATCAAGGCGACAGACGGAGTGGAGGAAGATCTAACCAAGAAGAGATGTGAAGTAGATTTTGCGTCGATGTTTTTTGCGTTGGTGAACTCGCTGAGTTTCCATAAAACAGTGCAGTTCGCTGCAAAGTCCGCCCGATGTCAATTATCTACTCACACAACAACATCGACACAGCAGGCTTCATCCGGCCCAGAGCGAGCAGCCGACGTCGATGGCGCGGGCATGTCTACTCACACAACAACATCTACACGGCAGGCTTCATCCAGCCCAAAACGAGCAGCCGACGTCGACGATGCGGACACCGCCGACACTGCTTCCTCTAACAAACGCCTCCGACCCCTCCAAATCAGCTCCGGGTCGTCGACTCTCGTTGAAGACATGCAGCGATTGCTGGCAACACAGCCATCCCAGATTCGGTTCGACGAGAGCGGCGCTCTGACCACAATCTGCGCCCAGGAAAAGGTCATTGTAAGTACCATAAATCATACCATCTGGAGAAAGCTAAATGGATTGTACTGATCTGGAAAAAAGTTAAATGATTCATGCTATCTGGAGAAAAGCTAAATTGCTGTGACCAAAATAATAATTCGCTGTTTCCAATAGGATTTTCGATCTGTCGGAGCCGCAATTGAGAAGATTCTCTCCTCACGATTGTCTAAGGACATTACAATGCTCCATATGGATGGTCTACGATCAATGGAGAAGGAATGGGCGCACGGCAAACGAGATCAGGCGCTGTCCAAGCAGTTGGAAACACTTGAACGAGATTACACGGAGGGCAAGCTGCACAACAAAAGACAGCTATACAAACGCCTGAAGGCGTCGTACCGAGCACCACCGGAGGCATTGCGCGCCGTTTCGGAAGTACTGCGTCAGAGTGGATGGACGATTTGCCAATGTCTCAACCAAAGCGACACGTGCATTGCGCGGACAGTCAACAACGCTGCCGTACCCGGAGATATCCGAGTTATCACCAAGGACTCCGATCTCATGGCATTCGAGTCAATCATGTCCGTCACCATGCCAGTCAAGAACACTTGGACTACTTTCCACAAAGATGAGCTTCTGAACGAGCATGGCCTTCCGACCCCTGTACATCTAACGCTTGCCGCTCTGGTATCGAACAACGACTACACCAACGGAGTTTTTTCCTATGGCTTGACATCCAATGTCGATACGATCCGTCAGTTCAAGATGACAGGTCTTGATGGAACGGTTGGCCAAGATCGAGTGGAGGTGGTTCGGATCTATGTTAGGCGCTACCTTGACATAATACACCAAAAGGCCCGTACAATCAAGGACTCAGCCACCCAAAGCGCACGTCGTCGACTGCGATGCAATCCTAACCCAACGGTGAAGGCACACGACAAGGATCTGAGGAGGATCGAAACGGCCGATCGACAGCTGCGTGTAGATGTGACAGAATTCGGCCATGCTCTCAAGACATTCGTGCTTTGCGAGGAAACCACTCTGGACAACAACAGGATCAGCCCGGCGGCCGATACACACACACGACTGATGGCCATAATTAAGGAAACAGAATTCAACAAAGCCTACAATGATTGGCGTCGCTTTTCCGCGAGTCGGACGGGATCGTTGCCGCCTGGGCTGCTAGTAGATCCAGCTTCTCAGGGGGCGGCGACAGACGCAGAGGCAACGCCACCACCACTCCCAACGGCACCCAAGGCAGGATCAGCACCATATCCGCAAGCTACATCAGCGGGATCACCTTCCATCAGGCAGACGCATGGCCCAGCCGAACATCCACCATCGCACAAGCAAAAGATTAAAAAACAACGCCGACATGGTTCACGTGCCCTCCAGCGGCGACGACAGAAGTGGCGTCGTTCCAGGTATGTCTTTTCTCCTGGTATTTTTCTCCGCCTTGTCCAGCTATATACATATATTTCCACCTTAACACAACTCATTGCAAAATCGCATCTAGATTCCGCTCGCGCACAGACGTGCAAGATCGCTATGTGCCGAACACTGTTTTCCTAGAAAAGGCCAGCCCTGTTGATGTCGTGGAACTTTCAGGATTGAAGCCGTCGACCCCCCGTCCTTCAAAGCCCAAGGAGCAATCCCCCCGTATCAACCAAGTGCCTGCCCCCGCTGCCAAGAAGAAAAAGAAAAAACTCCTTGGCGAACCTAAAGGAATAGCTGGACCCAAGGCCTTGAAGAGAGCGTTCCAGTCTGTTTTCGCAACGGTCACGCTCACGACTGGATCCCTGCAAGGCTGCCTAGGAAGATCAACCAATCTGTCGAAAGCAGAGGTTGCGCAGCTAACCCAACACGTGAGTTCGGCAGTCTCTACCGTCAATAGCGCCAAACACATTGTGTACAAGCTTATCGAGATGCGCATTCTACAGCCGCTGATCGAGACTGGACTGAACCAGGCAGAGGATGGACCGGACGAGAGCTTCCTGGAGAAGATCCTGGATTCCGATTGGGCGGAAAGGTTTGTCCAAAACCTACTGTCCTTCGTCTTGAGGAATTCCATTGTCCCCCAAGGACGTCCACCCGCGTCGGACAAGAGCAAGGATGCTGTCGCTGAAGCAATCTCGACGTTTAACGAGTTCAAGAAGACGCTGTGCCCAGGGTTCAAAGCCCTCAACTCAACGGATCTGGCTTTGAGTAATATCATCGCGGAACTTGCACCCAAGATCTGCCTAGATCAAAAACTGCATTACAGGAGAATACCGGAGACTCTTAGAACAAAGGTACCATCTATCCATATCCATTCAGTTTGTCAAATATTTTCAATGGGGTGTAAAACATATATTAACACTCCTTTTGTTTATGCAATGCCAGCTCTCCAAGCTGTCCATTGATTGCGATGGTCTTCCTGAAATAGATCAAGATGACACCGACGCTGGTGGTGATGCCGGGGCTGCTGACGTTAACGAGGGTGTGGACGACGACGACGCCCTCAAGCGATCCAAGAAGATCATTTTCAAGCCGGGTCATATTCAACTCTGCTGGCGATATTTCCTCCTCTTATCATCATCCAAGCGGCCCCGGTTCTGCACCCAGGCCAAAATGAGCGATTCCTTCATCGACATCAACGAGGAAGCGTTGGTTGCGCTTCTCTGGGGAGAGAAGGCAGCTCAGTTGGACAACGTATGGGAGGACACCCGCTACACTCACAACTGGGCAGCGGCAAAACAGCGTTCTTCGTACGGAGAGGTGATCAAAGAACTATTCATCGGTGACCGAGATGTCATCAAGGAAGCCAGGAATAAGCAGCAGACGACATACGGGAAGAGGACAACAACCATGGCTGAGCGTGAGGAGGCCCATCCACACATCTACGGACAGTTAGAGCTCGCACGGTATTTGACGAATAAGGTCAATTTTTTCCGAGAACGGCACAACGCCTCCCTCACGGCCCCGACACCACCGTTGCCATCATCAACGTCATCGTCATCGACGACCTCCACCCCACCGCCTCTTCCCACCCCACGTCAGCAGCCGCGTTCTTACCGCTACGCCCTCAACAACTATATCAGGACGGATGGCCACCAGCTGCAGATTCTCGCGTATGACCTTACAAAACCCCGCCAATCCCCAAATTACAGTGAGTTTCTTTCTAGGATCGAGAAGCTTTATCCAACGCGGCAGCATCTTATCGACGCGTTTGGCGACGACCTGGATTCAGTCATTGTCGTCGGTATTGATCCCGGAGAGGTAGTGAGTGGTGCATTTTGTTTGACACTTCCCGGTGGAAAAGTCATCAATCTGCTGATCAAGAGGGCCTCCCTATACCAGCCTACTCTGGCCTTCCGAGATTGGGAACAGCATTGGAAAAGGCGACACCCAACAGCTGGTCCAGGCGATGTTGTCGACTCATCCCTTTGGACACGGATTACCGACCTGGACAAGCTCACCACTCTCCCGTCTGTCCACGACCTAGAGAATTCTCTCCCTCAACGAACTACGACACCTCGTTGGATGCTTTGACGGCAGCTCACAAGAAGTACTACGAGCAGGAACCGCTGATCCACGGGATTTACGCGTCAAGAGAATGGAAGGTAGCGGTTCACGAGCACAGAATGGCGAAAATGTCGGAGTTGGATCTGGCCGTCGCTGGCGTTTTGCGGATGGTGGATGAGGCATGTGAGGGCGTACCCGTCCACCAAAGAAAAGTTTTTTTTGCCCTGGGGAATGGAACCTTCCGGTCTGGCTTTAATCTCTCTTCGGTGCACACCACGTTTCTCAGACGTCTTTTACAGCAGGTACGAAAGGCAAAAAAAAATTGTGAAAGGCATGGTTGTATCTTTTTGTCTTGATTGTGTGCACTCATGATGCCATGGCAAATCTATGGAACACAATTTTATTATTCCTGCACCGATAGAGTGCTGCGCTCGGATACAAGGCTGCCCTGGTCGACGAGTATCTTACTTCCACCATGTGTCCAACATGTGTGGTTGAGAACCGAGCCACCCGCCTCGCCAAGCCGTCGATGAGGACATGCGCCTGTGTTGAGTGCACTCGGTGGATTCACCGAGATGGAGTGGGGGCGCACAACATCGCTTTGATCGGAGAACAGTACCTCAAGTCTCTAGGACGGCCCGAGCCCCTTGCAAGACCCCCAAACAAACCTAACCTCTATAGATAGAAACTATAGTTTACATTATCCCCTTCTACGGATTAAGGGATAGAATATTAAAGAGTGTGGCGGGCTGTCAGGGCGGGGAATCAAATAGGTCCTGGATAGTACGTCATGCCTTTGGTCCAAGAATAAGAAAAGAAAAGGAAGTATCCATCATCCATAGGACGCATAGGTATGACATGGCTATGAACGTGGCTATGACCACACGGGATGATTACGAGCATACTATACAATACTACGCATCAAAGAACATCGACAATGCAACAGGACAACTCCAAAAGGCGGTTAAAAAACTTACCGGGGCAATAGAGGTAATAGGGGTAAAGTCAGTGCAATAAATAGTCCAGGATGATTAATGCGAGTTAAGAGTAACAGACAGTGCTTCCCCTGTCCAAGCAATCAAGGCAACGCGCGTGATAAAGGATGGAGCAAACGATCGAAAAAGAGTATCAGTCGAGGCAATCGAGGCGAGCCGTTCATGCCTCGCTTTCTACACCCCCAACCTTCTTTCTTCTCCCACACATCCTCCTACATCAACTCTCCTTCTCTCTTCGCTTCTCCTTCTCTTCGCCATCCCAATTCACCACTTTCGCCTCACACACACACATCCACACATCCACAACAATCTTCTCATAACCGCAAGAACAATTGAAAAAATGTCCACTGTCGATCTATCAAAGGCCCTCGGCTACAAAAGTCCTCCAACAAAGGTCGTCTTCAATACCCGCGACTACCTCCTCTACGCCCTCTCCATCGGCATCCACTCCGAAGAACTCCAATTCCTCTACGAGAACCACCCCCAATTCGCCGCCTTCCCCACCTACCCCCTCGTCCTAGCATTCAAACGAGACAACAACGGCGTCTCAGTCTACGACGGAGCCGGATCAGATGCCATCCCGGGCATTCCACCCTTTGACCCCAATACTGTCGTTCATGGTGAACAGTCCTTGGAGGTTCATCGCCCTTTGCCGGTGGAGGGCGCGGAGGGGTTTGAGTTGCAGAGTACGGTGACAGGGGTGTACGATAAGGGGAAGGGGATGGTCATCGAACGAACAGCTCAGTTGGTTGATCCGAAGGATGTTTCGAGACCCTATGCGACGATGATGGGGTCTGCGTTTGTGAGAGGGAGTGGTGGATGGGGAGGACCGCGTGGACCTGCGGATAGTGCTTCTGGTGGGAAGAAATCAGAGTCGTTGGATCCTCCTAAGGATAGAACCCCTGACCGTGTCTCTGAGGACTCGACACATGCTGACCAGGCCATCCTCTACCGTCTCTCTGGGTAAATCCTTGTTGTCCCTTTGTTTCTCTTGTTTGCATAACCCACAAACAACGGACGGTCAAGGAATGTCCCAAATTACACCACCCTAACGTCCATAACCCTTTATCGTCCTCCAAAACAGCGACTACAACCCGCTCCATATCGACCCCGAGATTGCCCCAATGGTGGGACTTGAACGCCCGATCCTCCACGGTCTCTGCACTTACGGTCACTCAGCCCACGCAATCCTCAAAACGTACGGAGGATCTGACCCGCGCGCTTTCAAGTCCATCACGGGTCGTTTCTCGGCCCCTGTCCTCCCTGGTGACACCCTTGTCACCAAGATGTGGAACGTTCCTACTACTCCTGAGAACAAAGGGCAGACAAGGATCCTCTTCCAGACATACGCCAAAGAGCGGAACCTGCTTGTCATCCACAGTGGATGTGTCATCCTCCAGGACCCTTCACCCCAGACACACAGCAAGTTATGAAAATAAAGAAAAAGGGATATCGCGTTGTCGAATTTTTATTCCGGTGGTGTTGAGATATTTACAGCTTGCTGTCGTTGGCGGCAGCGACCTTGGCGTAGAAGGCGCCAAGGAGATCGACGGCCTCCAAACCGGCCTTGAACTGCTCAGCGTTAGTCCAGTCGCCACGTCCTAATGATGATTGCCATTCAAAACGAGTACACGTTAGTTCCCTTTCTTCAGAAAATAAGCTGGGACAACACAGCCGAATGAACATGCGAATTCTGCACAATGTCCTATCCTTGTCTGATCATCGTGTAAATCCTGGCATTTGTCACCCTCTTCCTTGAGTCTTACCTCCGGTCCAGCCGTGGTGCATATTGTCAAAGCGCTGGTGGACAGACTCGACAGGGAAGCCCTTGGTGTTGATGCGCTCAATAACAGGGACCTATTGTCATGAGAAAAAAATAGTTCAAAATAACGCCATCGTCACAAAAAAAAAAAAAAAAAAAGCGAACCCAGTCTAGTCCAACATTTATCCGACCAACCAACAACAATAACGTACCAAATCAGCCTCATCCTTAGAAGGCAAGAAGATCAAGGGAGTCTTGACATCCTTGGTAGTCTCCAATGAGATGAACGAAGGGTGAGGACCACCAGCCGACAAGAAGGGGGTTCCCTCCTCTGAGACAATCTTGACAGCCATCAAGACACCCCAGCACTGTCCAACGAGCGAGAACGAAGTGCATCCAGCCTTGCGCAAGTCCTCAACAGCAGCCAGGGCAACCTGGAGGATGTGGTTCTTCTGGTAATCGCCATACTGACCGATCCAGCCCATCACCTTGCTACCCTCGCCCATGTACTCTGGGGGGATGCCGCCCTCGGGGAAGAACTCGGGGACCGACAGCTGGAATCCTCCATGCGACTCGGCAATTCTCTATTGGAAGATTGCGCAAGAAAGATTAATAGGGTGTTACGTTTGTTGGTAAAGGCAGTGGATTTTTGTTCCTCTCTTTTCACAACGTTCGCTACTGCCTTGACGGGGGAAAAAAATCTTTGGGGCAAGGAGCAAATGAAAAAAAAGTCCGCGTTCCATATGGATTTTTCCTGTCAGCAGCTGCTTTCTCCGATTCCTGTCATCCTTCCCTTGAACAACACAAAACGACAAAGGAGAAAGGAGAAAAACGTACGTCGAAGAACTGGTTGGTGGTGGGGTGGTAGCTAAAGATATCGTAGATGGCGACGATTCCACGCTTGGAGTCCTTAGGTCCGGTGAGGTAGGTCTTGCGCTTCTGACCGGCAATCTCGGTCGAGAGGGTGACGAACTCGCCCTTGTCGTGCCAGTGTGCGTTCTCGACGGCGGGGGTGTTGCAGCAAGCAGCGACCAAAGACATTTTTTTGTTGTAGTTGGGTGGGTGGCGGTGTGTGGAAGAAGATGGGAGGTGGATGAAAAAGAAAAGAAGAGAGGGAATTTTCGCCTTTTATTTGTGATGAAAACTCAATTCGTGTTTTTTTTTTTTTTTCTTTTTTCGTGTCGTCTTCGTCCGTCGGAGACAGATTCAACTGTCACACCCAGTAACCGTTCTCCCATCACCCATGCTTACCCCTCGCGAAGGGGTTTCCCAGCAGCTCACCGTCCCCCTGACGCGACGAAACGACCGATCACTGCGCATTGCTTGACAAATCCAACCTTGCTTGCTCGTATCTTCACCACCTCTCATCTCCCTCAACCATACTTTTCAATTGATACGCACGCTCTTACCTTTTTATTCATTTTTTCGTTGTGCTTACAAACGTTTTTCCATCCTTCGATAATCATAACTCTTTTAAACCTCATTTCTCCCCTTTTCCCCCTTCCCTCGCCTCGTCTCTTATTATACTTTCTTCGTATCAGGGTACCCAACGAAATCCAAAACAGGCAAACCTCCCCCCCGCGCGGTTTCTGGGCGCGAAGAGTGAAAATGGCGAGACCAGAGCATATTGGCAAACAAAGTATCATCCCGTTCCATCAAGACTTGATTTGTCAACAAAGCCGCGCAGACCGACAGACCAAAACAGAAAAAGCATGCGCTCTTCTACTCTCGCGTCTGCTCTATTGGTCCGCTATTCCACTACGGCCATGAACGCCCACCTTGGACACATCTATGAAGGATGTCTAATTGATATTGATCTATCGTCTATCCTAGAGTACTCAATAGGGTCAACTGTACGCTATGCGATCTATCCCCCCCCCCTTTACGCGTAAACCAAGATGACATACCATAAAGGTTAGCCCTTTTTCGCGTTCTTTCTTTTCCCCCTTCGCCGCCAAGTTTTTTTGCGCAGCAAACCATGAACTACAGTGCTGGTTGGTAACGTTCAATGCCTGACTTGACTGTGCGTTGCTTACGTTCACTGGCCTCTACTCCGCAGCTTCATTTGCCCCATGAACGTGCACGCCCACCATGGTGTGCAACTGTAAAGGGATTAGGGTGACAAATGGTCTATCATCTATCTTTGAGTTATATTCTTTACCACTGGGTCACAATTGCGCCAAATTCGTCCTTTCGTCGCGTATTTCATTTCTCCGTAGTTTGTCCGCAGTCAACTTGGAAGGAGATGTAGGCATATTCTTCAACCAAGACCCCAAAGATTGATTTTTCCTATCCATCATTTACGTGAAATAATGTGTATTTTGATTGTACGGAAATTATAAACAAATCTATGAAAACAAACTACTTGGCGGTGGCGGTTAACTTGAAGGTGTCAGAGTTAGTATCCAACCAGCTCGAGACACGCTCGTAGACGGCAAAGGTAACAGCCTGACCGGGGGCAACACGGAGGACACGAGGTGTGACACCCTTGTAAAAGGCTCTCCAACCCTCGTTCTTCAGAATGGCGCCATTGACCTCTTTGAAACGAGCCCAGCCGCCGAGACCCTCGGGGTTGGGGGTCCTTTGGATACGGGTCTTGACAATATCAATAGGGTTGTTGACAAGGGGTCCCATGGCTCCCGAGATGCATCCAATGATGGCAGCCTGGTATCCGGGCAACTCCTTGATGTCCTGGGTGCGCTGGAGGTAGCCCTTCAGAAAGTGGTATGTCGGGAAGTTGGCAGCCTGGTTCGAGGCCTGACGCAGTGAGGTCAGACCGACTCCGCGGTACAGTGCTCCAAAACCTTCCTCGCGGACGACGGTGTAGGCGCAGTGGCCGGCGTTGCGGTACTTGGGGATGTCGAGGGGGTCAGCCATCGAGTGACGCTGTGCCTGAAGACGAATTTTGACCACATCCATGGGTGTCACCACCAACACTGCCTCGGTCACACCAGCCAACAGACCAGCTACATTCATTAGGTTACATTTTTTTCAGGAGGCAAATCATGTTAGTTCCTAGTGTATGCAATTAGACGTGTGCTTTCTTCGTTTCTCTGATGCTTTCTATCATGTAATTGATCCACTCCCTTGAGTAAAAAGTACAACATCGCGCTTTCGCTAAAGAATAGTGTGGCAAAACTTACCCCAGAGGTTGTTGAGCTTCCAGGGAGTGCCGTTCTTGTCGATCATGAAGTCCTTGTAGAACTGGAAGGTCGTGAAACGGATAGCCATCTTAGGGACAATACCCGCTGTGACGGCACCGAGACCCTTGTACAAAGCTAATGGCGACTCCTTCTGAACAATCTTCATTCCGACTCCCACAAACGACAACTTGGCTCCCTAATGGTCATAACGACATGTGCGAGAAGAGAAAATGAATGTGCATCGATGGTTAGTTTTGAACGAAAGAAGTAGGTAGGAAGGTAGTGGTAGTGCATTGCTGTTTTTCTCCCTGTCCTCTCGTCTTCGTCGTCATTGTCGTCATTGACACACCCAAAAGTCAGCTTGGAATGGTATCGGCAATAGCAGCTCTCTGCCCTTTCCTTTCTTTCATTTTCTTTGCCTGCAAGTTGTCCTTGGCCTCCTTCGCCCTCCTCTTTCATTCGAAACCAATTCTTTCACCTATTGCGCTGACTCATTCAACTGCTGCAAGGCAAAAAAAAAAAAAAGCACTCCCTGTCGTTCTACGCTCACTCTTCACTTGAATGCAAAGTAATTCCAGCTCTTGTACTACACACACTTCTTGTCCACACTCTCCCTCCAAAATATGTGTGTTCATGGCACTCCATACTGCTTAACTGCAGGAAGCAACTCCCAGAACTCAAAATAATAATGACTCCTTCCCTTCCCACATGTCATGGAGTAGGCGGGTGCCCAGAATATCCAGCTTGCTTGTCGTTGTCCCCCCTCACACATGAGCATAAATAAGGTCTGCTGAGTTCCCAGTCCAGGTCAAGTCCCGCCTCGCTCAATTCCTGCTTGTCGTGAAGAGATGTCTCATGTCAACCTCCCCTTCCATCCATTCCAGTCTGCTCATTGCACGTTTCCATTGTCTCCATGCCAGAAAAAGTCGGAGAGTGTTGTCGTTGTATATTAACCCCCTTGCCACACTGCAAAGTGACAAAAACAAAAAAAAAAAAAAAGAAACGTAAAGTACACACATGCACACACAAGCAACTCAACACACACAACAACAACAACAACCAACTGTCCAAGAAAGGCACAGATGATGCCATCCCATAGAGATAAAGAACTTACAGCAGCGTTCCTGGGGATGCTCTTGGCGAGTTGCATACGGACTTTGATGGTGTCGAGAGGGTGGCAGATCAGGGCCTCCATGAAACCGGCGGTACCACCAGCGATCAAGTTGGTGAGAGGCGACTTCTTTTCCCTTGCTGCCATGGCTGTATATTATGTGTTGGTGTAGCTGGTCGCTTGGTAGGTAGAGTGGAGAGTGAGCGAGAGGTGAGTGGGGAGGATAGTTGAGGAAAGAGGTTGGAAAGTGAGAAAAAGTAAGAAAAAGAAGAAAAGAAGAAATGGGAGGAAGTAATAAAGAAAATTGATCCAGATCAAAGCACATGTTCTTCAAAAATAACATCTCATCGCCACAGACACACAGACGAACCCGCTTTACAGGACGAGGACGCCTCTCCCCTCTAATGCACTCCTGAGCGAGACGAGACCCGCATCATCATCATTCTGGTCGCAACGGATACGTATTTTTCTTAGCCTTCTTAACATCGACCCATATTCTTCTTGCGTTTATACCACATCTTCGTCATGACATAATGACCGAACCGTGTCTGTTTAGAACCCTGGGCCTGACTTGAACCTGACCGGAGATTTATTAGGTGTATCCGTGGATTCGTCTCCCACGCATTAACAGTCCCAATTTCTTCAATTCGATCATCCCCGCATCAACACTGTTACTCGCTCAGCATAACCAGCCGGGGCTTGGATGCTTCGCCAACAAGCCATTGCATTGTGAGCCCTTTAACAACGAACGACCATTGATTGTTACATCCCTCAAATGCAACCATAGTTCTCCTCCTCATCCTCGCTTATGAATAACGATTTGAGTCTGACCAAGCAAGAAACACACAAAAGAGTCAGAAAAAAACCCCGATTTTTCTGTCCAAGAAGAGATGGGCGATGTAGAACCCTATTGGCTCCATCGAGCGAATGCCCTTCACGAAATCCAATTGGCTCGTCTCTTCTGTATTCCATGTCCTCCACAAGCACCTATGTTTCCCCGTAAATTGTCACATGTCACACGAAAAACAATGAAGTAAGTTCAAATAACAACGGCGACGACAGAACAGAGTCATCGTTAACTTCGATCTCTGGTTTATCATTTGTCTTTACCCAACGTGACCTTGACTGAGAGCTGCTGAGAGCTGCAACGCCCAATGCTAGAAAGTTGAAAGTAAAAGACGCGCTTTGTTCAAAAGTTGTGTTCCTTTTTTCATTGTGTGCTGTGTTATTGGTTGTTCGACTAGACTTGGGCAGTGATCTGGAGATGTGGTGATTCCAGTAGTACCAAAAAGACTATCGTAGAGAACTAAAAGCGCAAGAGCTTGAATGTGCAAAATGTGCAAGCGGGGAGGGAAGGGGAGAAGGGTAGGCAGGGTTCAAATCCTGTTTGGAAGCAAGAAAGTACAAAGAAAAAAAAAAGGGTGTGATCCCCGTCGCATGAACAAGACGTCCAACTGGAGAACGACTCTCCTTTCCTTTACGAGGATCCGGTGGCCCGCTGAGCGGCGGCCTGGGCCTGCTCAGCCCCTTGCTGGACGTTGCCGCGGACATCGCGCTTGGATGCCGATCCCCAGACGAGTCCAACCACGTAGCAGGTGAACATGTAGCCTGCATACATCACCAGCCCAAACAGCCCCAACGCCGCCGATACCAAGCAGACCACCCCCAACGCCGGCAACAAGAACGCCGATGCGAACATCGCGAATCCTCCCTAAGATATTGTTTGAGATACGTCAAAATAGAACTCATATGTAGTTAGTTGACGGGTATGAGATTGACAGAAAATAAAGAAGTCAACAAGTCAATAAAGAAGGCAAAAGTATTAACCCATACCTCGATGATGGTAACCCCGATACCGCCAACGATAAGGCACCCCAATGTGACAACGCCCATGAACCCCGCGAAGCAAGCCAAGGGGATCGCGCTCAGCACTGCAAACGTCATCAACGTGATCTTGACCAACAGACTGGAGGACTGGTACTTTTGACGGGTGTAGTTGAAAGCGGGCATGATGTAGTTCTGGACGGGGCCTGAATGGCGGACGGCCGAGACGGTGTCCCGGGTCGTTTCGGAGACCTTGAGCGAGGCGTCCGTCATGATGTCGCGAGCTGAGGATGCGGTGCTTGCCATATTCGTTTTTGTTTTAGTATGGGGGTTGGTGAGAGGAGTAAGGAAGTTGGTGGGCGTGTAGAGTGATCAGGTTTTGCGAGGTGTGGTGGATTTGTGAGGTGTAGAAGAGAGAGAAGTGGTTGCTGCGATGCAAGGCGAGAAAAGACAGAAAAGTGGACAGGAAGAGAGAGATGGGCAAGGTGCTGGAGGGAGGGTATAGTTGGCGAAGGAAGACTGCTGCCAAGCGTGTCAAGCCTTATGTCAGTGCCTTCCCATCAATCAGCTTAGCTCCATCACCTCTCAACAATAGAAAGACGAGAGGTGGCGAGTTAAATGCATTGTACACACCATTCCTCCTTCTTCGCTCTATGGACACCGGGAATTGATCGGATCAGCGTATCGCACCGGGAGACGCAGCATAGGTGTCATTTAAATAAACATAGGTGTAGTTCTTTCATTGCCCTCAGTCTCATGAAAAGATAAACGATGGTAACTATGATAGCCCGCCAATCTTCTTGTCGAGACCAATGAACCCGCCTCGATTGCCGCGTCTCGTAAACTGCTTCCAGTTGGTCTTTAGCCGATTGTACACCTGCTCCATCAGCAACTGCTGGGCATCACCTGATTGGATCGACGTCAGTACCGATGTCATCTGTATCATCCTCAACGCCGTATCCGATACCGAGATCGAAGCATCCAGATCCACAAACAGCTTGGCAAACACCCCTATGAGAAAAAGGTAATGATAGCGACGATCAGTACGCGTGTGTGAAGGAGGCTGATCAGAGCGTGAGGATGGCCAAGTCAGAGCATGTGAAGAAAAAGAGCAAAGGCATACCATCGAGGCGATCGACCATTGGCAAGATGACTTGGTCTCTAAAGGCGGCTAAAGCCATAGTGCGCACGTTCTCTGGCTCGGAATCATCATGGTGGCGGTCCAAATCAACCAATCCGGACCTTGGGCTTGCTCCCGTCAATCCTCCCCCGCCACCCCCGCCAATATCCATCATGCTGTTGTTCCCGCTGTGGTGACTGGCTGCTGAACTGGCGACTTGGACCTTCCGTGTCATATTTCTTGCGTGGTATGTCTTGAGCTCGATCTGCAGTGGGAGAAAAACGCCCTCAAAGTATGGCAGGACCGTGCCAAAGAAGAACGACCATCCTTCGACCAAACGCGAGACCAGTTTCTCATCAGGCACATCACCCAGTTTGGCGTTCAGTGTCAGCATACCGTTCTTGAGAAGCTCGTTGATCTCGTCGCACAGCGTGAACGCGTTCCGTGTTGTCAAGCAGCGCCTAAGTATATAGAAAACGGTGTGCGGATGAAATTATAATGCAGCCGTTAGTGCACCATCCTTCTCTTGATATACAGACCACAAACTTCGCTTAAAAATAGACATACCGGACGAGTTCGTTAAGGTCCTCGATGGCCCCTGTCAGTCCTTGTCCATTGAAAAGTGTCAGCACCTTGATACACAAGGCTTGCCAGACATCCTCCGTTGCGTGACCCTGGGACATCTCCCTGGCCATCACCTTGGCATCCAGACTCGAGTGGTTGTTCCTGGACATCGTCGGCGAAGTCATATAGTGGCCACTACCCGTCATTGGACTCGAGATGTTGCCGCTTGATGTCGAATAGGTCCTCTCCATAATCAAAGAGTGACCTCCAGGCGAAAGCTGCTGCTGATGATGTTTCCGGGTATTGATGGACGACAAGGGTCCGCCGCCACCGCTTCCAGTGCTACCACCCGATTTCTTGTTTTTGCCGCTGCTGATAGACATGTCTCCATGAGATTTGGCACCGCGTTTGGAGCCGGGGTATAATTTCATGCCTGCGCCAGGGAGAGTCTCGGTCAGGAAGCTGCTGGCAGACATGCCTCCAAAGGAGTGCTTCTCCTTCTTAGGCTTCTGCGCTGGTTGAGGTTGTTGCAGTGTTGATACTGACTGCTGATGGATTAGAGTCGTTTGTGTGTGCTGTGAACTTGGCGAAGGTTGGGTGAGTTGAACTGGGGAAGACAGACTTGCAGGCGATGTGAGTCCTCCTGTGCTGCTGGTCATACTGGTAGAAACGATGGGTGGGATCTGAGGCCGTGTGGGAGGCGAGTTCCAGCATGAGGAGGTATCGCCAGTGGGAGACTCTGCTTCGCCCTGGCCGCCGGTGGTGATGTCATTCGGGCTGGTGAGATAATTCGACCCATGGCTCCCTGCAAGCAACGTCGGGTGTGCCTGAGGGGTAACATTAGCCGACGGTCGTCCTGCACACCCTAAATCTCCTGCTGCTCCTGCTAGACCGCCATCGTTGATCAAAGTATGAGCGGTGCTGTTTGCTTGATGTGTATAGAGGGAATACTGGCCATTGCTCTCGCTCGGCGTCCTGCTGTTCATGGCTAGGCTATGATGGCTGTTGCTGCTCTGCGTGCTGCTATGGTTCCTGCTATGAGTTCGGCTCTGTGTCCTGCTGCTGGGGCTCATCGAGTGCAGCCCTCCGTCGACGTTGTGGCTCCGAAGTGTCATCCCCAAGACAGATTCGCCCAAGGGGTTCTGCAAGAGCTGTTGGTGAATGGGCAAGGAGCCTGCTGATGAAAGAGAGGAGGCCGAGGTCGAGTTGAGACTGTTAGGAGACCCCTGAGCGAGCAGCAGCTCATTGCCATTGCCTGGTGTGATGGCCAAAGTTGTTTCCCGAATCCCTGGCACTGATGCTAGCGAGTCGACTGACGCGGAGACGGACCCTTGGCTCGAGAATGACTTTGCTCCTGGGTTCATGGCCGTTGTATATTGGTGGTTGCTGTTGTTGGTATAGCAACTGTTGCAATGAAAGGAGGCCATGTCCCTGACTTTTTATGCGTTTGAGGCTCAAGTCACGTGTACTATCCCTTCACCTAGTTCTCAAAGTTGTCTGCCTTATTATTCTCGACCATGGTATAGACGCTCATGCTGTCGTCGAGTGCATACACCATATCCTATAGATGAATCCAGCACGAGCGTATGACCTGCAAGAAGGTATAGCGATGTAGTAGAGAGGTAAGTTGATAGCTCCTCAAGTCCTTGCAACTAGTACGAGTCCCAAAATCTTGTCCATGGTTTTTTTCCTCGTCAGTTCAAAACTTCAAACTGCTGCCTCCAGAGTAATAGACCAGCACTCCAAATGAGAGTAAGCTCCTGAAAGGTTTATTAATATGCGAATGTCCTGTTTTTATGCGCCCAGGTTTTCTCTAAACGACGCTCAAAGTGCGTCGGCTGGTGACCAAAAATGCAAAACGTTCCTGCTCGGCGGTGGCAACAGCCTTTTGGTCGTTTTGAAGATAGGTATCCAGATCAGCCTGAGATGCGATCACATAGTGGACCGTTATGTATGTCTTTGCATTGCCTTCCTCTGACAACCAGTGAAGTCCATCTATATAGCAGTAAAGAAGCAGAGAGCGAACGAGGTTAGTTGTGGCGTGCGAGAGGAACGAAAATGGTGCAAGTTAGAATTTCTCTTTTGGTTTTGTGCGACACCTCCACGCAACTCCAGAGAGAAAAAAAAAATGAGTGGGGTTGTTGGGGCAATCCGAATGAAGAGGACGTACATGGCTTGGGCTGACGAAAGATCATGGATGAAATGAACCCTGGAATAGTGGCGACTTGAGTCTAGCAACAATGCAACGAGTAATAATTATGAGGTTGAATGAATGATCAGGTTATTATTGTTGTTCATTGTTTGAATGGATGTGATCAGGTCAAGTTGCTGCAGTGTGCGAGAAAGGTCTACCTTTGTGAACTGGTGGAGCCACTCGATGTAATCATCGACCTTTTCTCTGGGGACTGAAAGGTTGACCTCGTAGACCAAGGTACCGGGGCTGTAGCTGTGAGGGATGGACATGCTGTGTGAGAGTTAGGATAAAGGTGTGTGGCTAGAGGAGAACAAGCATGGAACTGTGCTTTTCTTCTGGAAGAAAAATAAAAAAAGCGTTGGTGTGACGTTCAAAAAAGACGCCACCAAAAAATCATGGTTGATCCTTCACACTTGTGCTCTGGTAAAGTTCGCATTCTCCTCCTAATCCTTGTCCTCGTCGCAGCTCATACAATTGCCTCCAGCAACAATGCCACACGAGCGCCGTCGAAGCCATGAAAACCATGGCAGCCAGCATAAGATAAGAAGGGCACGTTTGTAAGGCATCAAAATCGTCAAAAATGGAGTAACACGTATGAAAAAAAAATCTTGTCAACCATTGAGAAAAGCACTAAAATTTAACAACTGTAGGTTACATCGCAAGTCTGTGTTCTGCACAGCAACATGGTCAGGCAAAGTACCCTTCATTGGGCTCGCCCTACCGTGGCAGCAGGATGTATCATCTCGCTCAGCATATCCAGGAGGCATCAAGTCCAGCATATGGGAGTGCCCATTCTTCATTACACAACGTTATCCCTTTGGTGGCATCTGCGTGATAGGGACGTTGAATGGAAGGATGCTAGCGCCTCTTAGACGCCATCGGACTTAGTGCAGCATTTGTAGCCAGGCATGACATCCTGATCGAAAGACGCGTGAAGGAATGTGGCTAAAATAATGTGTTTTTTTCACTTCATTTTTTCTTGCCATGACTTGTAAACAGGTTGTCAGGGACGATGGGAATGTAAATCAGGAAATGGGACGCACACACAGGATACCTGTTGGAGAGCATGGTCAGGATACCCATAGGAGTTTGGGAGATTGCCCTGTTACCAATATAACAAATGTGTTACTTTATTTTGCTATTGATGCCCTAGGCACTTCTCTTGAACTCTTTGAAAGGTACCAAAAAGATGAATGTGAGATATACCCTGAAATGCCAGCTATCAAAAGTCGATGCCTGGCTATTTCATTTGTAAACTAGCCGCGATAGAGTACACTAAGACATTGTTTAATAAGCCACAAAGAAGTGCTCAGGACAGGGCCTGACTCTAGAAATTGACGACAAATGGCTCAGATTTGTCCATGTGGACAAATGTCAAATGAAGAGAGGAGAGGGACGGGATGACTTCCAATTCATGCGTCGTGTCGCAGAAACGGATTGGTTGGATCATCCCCTCTCCGAACCCTCTTACTCTCTCCCTCTCTTTCTCCACCCTGTTCCACTTCTTGTCAGACGAACAAGCAATTCGCATAAACCTGCCCTTTCTCTTCCCTGGCATGGATGAACCCGTGCCGCATTAGCGCAGGCTGTTGCAAGTGAGAGCGTGAGATGGAAATGAATTCTGCCTGATTGATTGTCGGAATTAAAGTGAACACAACCTTGTTGTGCAGCAAAATAAAAAGGACGTTGGACCTGCGCTACATGCCAAGATGTACAAGTACAGTGAATCTCTCCATGACTTCACTACAACACGCCATGCTCATGTCCCCATGCCATGCACTGCGGCGGGCTATTTGAATTGACCCGATAGCACCAGAATATTTTAGAGCGCATGGGCAAAGCAACAAAAAAAAAATAGCTCGGAAAAAAACAAACGATTTGTAATGCGCTCAAAGGTAACTAACCTGCCCCTCCTTGTCTTTTGCCCCTTTGGTTGTGCGCTAGGCCAGGTCCAACGTCAATAAATAAGAACCCGGTATGTCTTTCGGGTTGCCTTTTACTCGTTTT
This sequence comes from Linnemannia hyalina, assembly GCA_019671135.1. NCBI lineage: Eukaryota > Fungi > Mortierellomycota > Mortierellomycetes > Mortierellales > Mortierellaceae > Linnemannia > Linnemannia hyalina. The sequence goes on from JAHRHY010000001.1 coordinate 959,844, forward strand.
GCTTTGCATATTTGTCACCAGTAAGGACATCAATCAATGCGGTCAGTCGGGACTGATGTGAAGAAGAATGTAACGGTTGTATGTCTGATAAAAGAACAAGAAAGCGTTAAGGGCTGCGAAAAAGGAGTATGGGGAAAGTGATGGCGGCGCTGGTGTACTTTTACTGCTTGTTTCTGTATCTGTCGACGTCGTCATTGGATATGGCGGAAGTGAAATGTCCTTTTTCACGCATAGGACAGTAAGGAGAAGAATTATGATCCAGGTTCTGTTTTTTGATGCGGTCAGGAGCAGTAGTGCATCAGCACCAGCATCAACCTTTCCTGTCGGCGCTTTGTCGAGATCAATGAAAGGTAAGATGTTCAGAAAATGAAAAAGTTTATCAAAGTAGCCTTGTTCCAAGTGTTCCTGATACACATTCAATTGGAAGTGAGGATGTAAAGAACACTTTCAAAGACGATCTCACTTGAACCCTGCTTGCTTTTGTTTCTCGCTAAAAGGTGATTATCAATCCTGGAATGGTTCCCTTCATTTCGTTGTCGCTGTGGCTGAGAAATGAGCATCATGCTCAGGAGAGAGGATGAGTAAGGGAGGAGCAAAAGTGCAAAGTAAAAGAGCCACCTGGTGGAAGTAGGTGATCACGCTTGTCCCATCTGATCGGTGTGTGTCTTTGATGGTCGACGATATGGTGTTTCAGTACAGTAGTCCATCAGGAAAAAAAATATCCAATGCACTCATCGAATGAGCGGATGAGCGGAAAGGATAAAATACTTAAATAAACAATGTAATATTGAGCGGAGAAGAGAAAAAGAGAGGAGCAATTGACCAAGGAGTCATCGATGATGGCGTTGATGATGACGGACGGGCCAAGAGGGTCAAGAGAAAGAAAAGAAAATAGATGCAGGCGGCAAAAGGGATGGTCCTCGGAGAGAGAATAGGAGAGGGAGAGTGAGGGCGTGTCATCGACAACGTACACAAAAAAGGCAATAGCGTTTTCTGTGCGGACTTGTCCTGTCCAATTGGAGCATGGGCGAAATGCCGCTGCGTATATAAGGGCGGCCTGCCTTGCAACTTTTCCCTCTTCAACTCCAACTCCAACTCCAACTCCAACTTCACCTCCCCACTCTCTCCTTCTCCACAACACAATCTTGATTTTTTGGTTTCACCCCGAACCTGTCTGTCCAACAGCCTTCTCTTTTATTCTCCCCATTCCGTTTCTGCATCTCTCTTTTCTTCTTCTTTCTCTCTCTCTCTCTCCATTCCCTTCGTCATTCCTTTTCTTGTTCTCACTTTCAACTAGACTACTCTTCAACCAAGGACAACCTGTTAAATAAGAGGACACTCTTCTCGCCTTCGTTTTTCCTTTCTTTCACTTTAATACCCTTGCACACAACAATCTCACAACACCACACCATATACCTGCACAGCTAGTGTCCTACAAAACAGCCACACACACACACACACACCAAACCACCTCTTATACATACATCTCAACATGGTCAAGCTTCGTGTCAGCGTCGGAGGATCGTACACCGATCTCGCCATCATCAACCCTAACGACGAACGTCACCCTTTCGAGTTCGAGACACCAGAGTTCAAGGGCCGTGCTGTTATCCGCATCAAGGACTTTGGTAAGCATAGCAAAGAACAGTAACAACGGAAGGCTGCACTCCACCCCTTTTTTGTTCTCAATCGAAAAGAGGATTCCAATACCATGCATCTTTGTTACCGGGTCAACTTTGACCGGTCGCAGGGATGAACAGTTCAGCCAGATTATTTTGGGTCTTTTTAGCTGTGCTATGATGACACGGTGCAACGTGGACACGGACAGTTGACTAATTACCGCTTTATTTTATCCTTTCCCTCCACTTGCTCTTAGTTGGCATCACGAATGACGGATCTGCGCCTATCTACTCTAACGAATACTTCAAGGGACACAACCGCAAGTTCTCCATCCAGGTAAGACAAACTGTCCTAATCTACTACGTATACAACAGCAGTTACTTTACCATCGATGACAAATATAACAGTACTACCGTTTTTGGATACAGCGTCACTCTTATCATGATCCCTCCTCTAACTATTCTTCTTTCTGCATTCTTTTCTCTTAGGTTGAAGGACGTTTCAAGCGCGAGTGGGACGGCGAACAGGTCTACTTCGGAACAGATTTTGACCGGTCGGTTGAACTTCCTCACGGATTTGAGACAATGCTCCGGGTCGCCAGATACATCGACCCTGTCGTCAAGACCTCCCTCACCATGGACGGCCAGCCCTGGATTCTCTCTCCTCTCGTCTCGTCCATCAACACTCTGGCCGCATGGAGACCCCAGGATGCCATCCTGCCCTCACCACCCCTTACCCCTCGCCAGACTGCAGACATGGCCCACGCCCTCAACATGAGCGAGTCGAGCCCCATGTGGGGCTTCTTGGGCAAGCTCAAGCGTGGTAACCGCAGCTCTGCCGCCAGTGTCAGCAGCCATACCTCCCACGATGTCTATGGCAGCCAGCCCGCCTCAACCAACAACTCGAACGATCATTTGGAGGACAGCCAGCACAACCACGGCAGCGGAAACTCTTCCTTGTCTTCCTCCTCGTCCTCGTCTGACTGGCCTAATGGCTCCAACCCCACCATCGCAGCGACTGAGAATGCTTTTGACGACTCTGGAATGCCACTTGGTCAATGGCGCCCACACGTGGAGGAGGACACTGCATTCTTTATGAAAAAGGCCATGACAACTGCCCAGCGTCGCAAGTATTTCCAAACAGAGGTGGCACGGAAGCTGTTTGTGTTCAAGACCGACCTTGTCCACGGATTCGAGTTCTATTCTCCACACATGGACTTCAACACGTTCGACATCCACATGGGTCTGAGCATGAACATCCGCAAGTACCTCGCTGGCCAACCTGTCCGTTACACTTGCCGAACCTTGTCAGGCGATGTTGTCTTCTGGGCAGTGCAGTTTGAGCTCGTCGATTAAGCGTTCATCTTCCTTGTTTCCTGTTTGTTCTTTTGTACACCACACTCTCCCCTTCGCTTTGTATTTTTACGTCCTTTCCCTTTACTCCCCTCTCCAACCGCTAATAGTCCATCATAATAATAAAAACAAATAAACAACGAAAAACACGCTCAGAGTGATCATATAAAACGCAACCAAAAGGACTACGGCTTCTCTTCTTGACATTGGTCATGGAAGAAAGATTAGAAATGGACAATTCAAAGAGAGAGTGAACTCAGTACAGTAGGGTAATGCTGCTTCACAACCGTCAGACTCCCAATACAAATACAAAAGGGCTTTGAGGATGAGAGCGGCGGTATGGAGGAGAAGGAGAAAGTCTGGGTGACACAAGTAGGCCCCTTCTCCACTCCTTCTGCGTGCATTCATGCATAGTTTGTATGTGTGTATGCGATTGATCAACGCAAATATGCCATTATTATCCCCAATGTTTTTTGTTCATGTTCGCTTTACTCTTCTCTCAACCAAGGAAAAGTCGATAGCAAAGATAGCAAAGGCGGGGCGAGTCACTTGAGTCTGACCTCTGTACGCTTACTCTGTGCATTGGGCGTAAACCAGCAGGACGAAGAAAGGTATGCAAAGGATGCAGAGGCCCACTCTTTCGCACCATTGAGAGCAATTTTTTTTCTTTCTCGTTAACCCTCTTTTTCGTTTCCTTGCAAGTCCTTGGCTCATTTAGTTCCGACCCAGCAACAGAGGCACGCGAAAACGTCGGGTCGGCTAAGCTTACCCATGCGAAGGAGGTGACATTGCTACCGCTAGATTTCATGATCTTCAAAAGCTGGTTGTTGTTCTCCAAGTCCAAGGGTAAAGATGTTGAGGTTGATTAGGTTGATGAACAATTTAAGGCTTGTTTATTGCAGAATAGGGAAGGAAAGGAGAAAAGGGAGACGATGGAGGAGGGTGGATGACAATACCGCAAATGCACACGCCTCTTCGACCTGCTCTCTTGCCCCTGGCATCACCACACGGACGTAGACAGGAGTGTCAACAGACGTGACAACACTATCGTCTACCCCCCCTTGTTCTTTTTTGTTGGTGGTTGTTGTTGACGATGTCTATGTCAAACCTCCGAGGGGTCAAAGTGCATCATGAAAAGCAACAGTGAACGGGAATAAGAGTTAGAGTGATGGGGGAAAGGGGGAGAACAAACAAATCGGTTGTTTGTTTTTCTATTTGTTTGTTTGTTCTAATGTGTGTGTGTGCGCTTTGCACGGGTCATCTGCCTCCTCCTCCGTGCCCTGCTGTCCATCATTCATATTTCCCATCTTTTTTTTTTTTTTGTTCCCCACTTCTCTCGTTTCCAATTGTCCATCTATCTCTCCCCTCCCCTGCTTTCGCCCTTGTGTTTGTCTGTCCTTCGCTACCCGGTGTGTCCTCCTTTTTTTTCTTCTCCACTCCTCTTCCGTTTCCTTCTCTTTCTTATTCAAAAAGACCTCTCCACCGCCGTTGCCACCACCACCACCACCACCAAGACAGACACCCAAGACAACAAGAAAACAACCACCGCAACGGCCACAACAACTTACAGCTCTCAACAAACTCCGCCATGGACATTGTCTCGCGCTTCCCCGTCGAGATTGCACACCAGGTTCTCAGCAACCTCGACATTCAGGATGTCGCTGCTTGCCAACAGGTACATTCCAAATTCAAACAACAACAGTAACAACGACACCAACACCAGAACAACTACAGCAAGCCTTTTCCAACATTTTTTTTTGTTCAGTCAAGTAAACAAAGGCGTTACAATAGACACCATTCTAACTTTTGTGCTTTTGCTCTGTTTATTGTTGTCCTATACAACATAGGTCTCTCGACAATGGTACTGGATCGCAATCGACCCGTTGGTGTGGAAGAGCGTCTTTCTGGAACGCGAAAAGACCTTTGCGATCCCAACAGGATTATACCCGTTTCCAACAAAGGGCAAAGGAGTAGTACAGCAATCATCAGCGGCACAGTCGACCTTGGCAACACCAGCTACCACCAGCGACAGCAGCAACTCTTCTTCATCATCGACTTTTTCCTCGTCGTCGTCCTTTTCGTCACTCTCTTCTGTTTCTTTCTCTGGATTGAAGTCTCGGTTGACAGGAGCCATTACTACTGCTACATCTGCGACAGCATCAGCAACGACAACGCCAGCAGCAGCAGCAGCACAGTCAGCAGCAACGGCTAACGGAACAACAAGTACCGCCAACACCTCACCTAATACCGACGACAGTGTGATCATGTCAACGATGCGAGATCGGGACTGGAAAAAAGAATGCCGGACACGCATCATGACGGATCGCAACTGGGCCCGAGGACATATCCAGGCAGTTTTTACACTCAAGTTGCATAAGGGCGCAATTGCACGGCTGCGCATCAAGTCTGGCAAGTTGCTTTCGGCCGACATGTTTGGGCAGGTGGCTCTCTGGGACACGACGACGTATAAGTGCGACGGCGTGATTGAGGCTGCAGTGGGACCTATCCAGCTCTTGGACTTTAGTATAGCGGCCATGGTCATGACCGTGATCTCCAAGTCTGGGTAAGTTCTTTTCATTTACTTTGCTTTGTTTGGGGTGACCCAAGAGCAAGAGCGAGAGAATCAAAAATTGCGCCCAATGGCCAAAGTGAGGGAGACTATCATTTTTTTCTTTTTTATGACATCGTTTCTTTCTTGCATTCCCATGCGGAGATCTGAATCCTCGGCTGGGATCAACCGCGACACAAACAACAACAACAACAACAACAACAACAACAAACAATGAACTCAGTTCCTCCTTGGTATGGCAGACACACAGACAGACACACACACTCACACTTCAACCCTTGCTTATCCATCCCACGCTATGTCATTCTCCTCTACCCCTCACGTTCCGATACTAGGGTTTGCCGGATCTGGGATATCAAGTCAAAGAGGCTCATCCACAGCTCAACTGCAACCTATGTGACATGCATGACCATGAACGACGAATACCTGATCATGGGCAGCAAAGATGGAGAGATCCAGGTCATCGACTTTATGACTGGACAGATCGTCGCATCCACAGGCATCTTTCCTGGCGAAACAGTAAGGCACTTCGTTTTTTTGTTCAATTGACAAACTTGTGCCACAAGGAGATTCATAGCAACGGATATAAAGCTGACTCGTTTACTTCTATATCTTTATGACAAAATAGCTGCAGGACATATACATTCAGAACAACACGCTGATTATTGCGACAGACCACCATATCCGAATTCTATCAATTGACACGTTGGAGCTTCTCTTGACCAGCCCGCTGCCAATCCCACCCACGACGCACGCCTACTGCTGCGTCTTTCATATTCGATCGCTCATTCTCTTGACGGACGAGCACCTTCTTCACATTGAATGGGAGCCGCTCTACAGTCACAAGGACGATCGACTCCTTACAGATACCCGGTTCGAACTGCCACCTAATTTGACTAAGGCACCCTTGATCCACAGAACCAAGATCCCACCTATATTGACGATTACTTCGATTGCGATTGGAGGCAAGCACCCTCACGTGCTGACCACCAATGCTGATCGCCCCTCGTTGAACGACGCTATTCGAGTCTGTCCCGCGATTCCTCGACATCACTTCTATGGCAACCCCGGTGACGAGTTTGTTGAAGCGAGCAGGAGCAGGAGCAGGAGCAGGAAGAGCCAACCGATTCGACGCGATGATGTGCCACGAATGCCTTTGGAGGATGATGACGAGGAGGAAGAAGAAGAGGAAATGGAGGATGATGAGTTGGACTTGGGTCTGGACGGATCAGAGGCAGAGGGTATTGTGTTGACGAGTCAGGTTGATGCTATAAACGACTACCTCAAGGTGTGTGGACTCAAACCGTCATTTATGGATGTTGACGAGGATGTGATTGTAGTTGGCACGAGCAAGGGCGATATTGTTGTTCTGCATATGATGCCTCAAGATTAGTGCCATAGCCATTTTTCTTCTCTCCCCTCTCCCCTCTCCCCTCTCCCCTCAACTTCAAAAAAAAAACACAGTGTACTTTTACGTCTTCCTCCGATGGGTACAATTATGTTTATGAAGAACAAGGATGGGTTTATTTCCTGTTTGAAGAACGAGTCGAGCGAGCTCTTTTGTTTGTGGTAGAGTCATCTTCCTTGGTATCTTTGGTTTCCTTGGATTTGAAAGGTGCCACTGTTGGTGTATCGTCCGCCTTCCTCTTGTTGCCAGGTGCTTTAGCAGGAGTAGGAGCTGGCGTAGAAGAAGAAGAGTGTTGAGGGAGATTGAACTTTTCGGTCATCATGTCAGCCCAAAGGGCCAATTCGACCAAGTGAGGCGAGTCGACTTTACTACCGGCCTTCTTGAGCTGGGCAGCCTTGTCGATGACCTTTGCGGCGAATTTGAGATAGTAGGCGAGGGTGTATGCGATCTTGCCCAGTCCTGGAACCGAGTCGACAGATTCGTCTGCCATAAATGGCACCTTGTCTGGTGCTCCTGCACATAGGATCGCTAATTTTTGATATAGTGGCGATAACAAGGGCAGGTGTCAAGAATTGGGGGTGGGGGGTGGTCCAGAACGTGTCGAGAAAAAAAAACGTTGCGGAAAAGAACCTCACTGAATCGGGGTATCTGTTCATTCATGCAGGCTGTTACTAGTCCAAATTCCGCTCGTAATTAATTTCTTTTTTTTTTTTTTCTTCTTCGCCATGCGGACAAAAATGATATCATTTCCTTGGCCACGAGTTATTCATTTTACGTGTACTGAAATGATACGTGATAGGTAAAAAGGAAAAACAAAAAAAAGTATGTTTACCTGAGGCGGTGGCGGGCCCGACACCTTTGAGCTCAGACATTTTGGAGATGGCGGCTTTGAGGTCGTTTTTTGACGAGATGATATCAAAGGCTTCTTGGCTGGTGCGACGGATGACTGCGTCGGCGTGTTCCGCCACCATTTTCGCTAATGCCGGACGATATTTTCCGCGCTGTTTTTTTTTTTTTTTTTTTTTTTTTTTTGTAGATGATTGAGAAACAAGCAGCATGCAAAACAAAAAGATCAGTAAAATATCTTGCTGTGTTAAGAAGGAGATCTGAGAGATAGAAAGAAAGGGAACGAGAGCCAAAAAAAAAATAAAAAAATAAAAAAAAAATATATAGATCTCTTTTCTTTTTGCTCGTGGCTCATTTATTGTTTGTTTCGATGAGTGTGTGGAAGTGGTTGAGAGTGCGGGTGCGGATTTGGGATGGGGCCAATTGCCAAAGATCCAGAAGATAAACAGACACGCGTTTCTTTTCCAACAAATACACTTTTTTGTCATGATGTCTTACTTTGAGTTTCCAGGCGACAAGCTTAACAATCTCCTCATGGTTGATAAAGCATGGTGAGCGCGTGGCGAGGATGGCAGGGAATTCGGTTTGGTACCACTTGTCGAGAGCAATGATGGATTGGTCGGTTTTGGTGGCGGCCAGGGCCTTGAAGGCTTCTGGGTAGAGTGCCAGGGCCGAGTTCCACACTGCTGCGTCTGTGCTGTTGAAGAGCATCCTGTAGCTTTTGTTAATTTCTTATTGTTTGGGTGCTGTGTGAAGAATGATGAGGATGGGGAATAGGATGAGAGAAGGAGGATGGTCGAGGTGAAAAAAGAGATGGAAAGAGATGAGGGAAAGAATGTGATGGAGTGATCGTTGCAAGAATACGAAGCGGTGAAGTGACTCTCTCTTTTATGCCTTTAGTATTGGGTGCGCACAGGTCGCGCGGGAAGCGTTGTGCACGTCGCGGGAAGAAAAAAAAAAAGGTGTCGGCATCAGGTCAGTTGCCCTTGATCGTCAAAATGAAACAAGGAGGAGTCAATGCACACAACCCTCCCTGTTGCTACACCTCTCCTTCTTCGTCTGCTCAATGGCGTTTCTAACCTCCCGGAAAGGTGCTAATTTGCCCAGTCAGACAAAGTCTTGAGCCACGCGAGATGGCTCGAATGAAGAAGTAAGAGAGAAGCAAGGGAAGCGAGGGGGATAAGCACATGTGTTCTGTCTGCAAGGTGGATTGAGTTTGTATCTGAACTCCAATTATCCATCCTGGGTCCCCCTTCATTAATGCAGTCGGTTTTCCTCTTTGCAGCCATGATCAGTGGCCATGGGGTACCCTGGTTGAATTGCATTCTACTCCACCTCCGTCCGTGGTGACATGAGTCGCAATGGGTAGGGAGGGAGTGAACAGTGTACCCCCTTTTTGAGTGAAATATCGCCTTCCCTTGACACATTCCCTCTGCTGTTGTCCGTTCAACGGTGTCTCAAATCATCAGGATCACCGTCAATTTTTCTTTCCTCTTGTTCCTCTTGTTCGTCTTCCTTCCTCTTCACCTCCCTCTTCTTCTTCTTCCTCTCGTTTGCGCTCTTTTCCCTTTTCCTTTTTCCTTTTCCCCTTATCCCTTCCGCCCCACACCCTCATTCTCTCTTTCATCCAATCCACTCTTCCATTCAACCCACTCCACCTATTCCATTCACCCTCACCTCTCATCACTTTCACACTCATCCAAACTTACTCACATTTCCTCATTCATTCATTTCTCTTTCTCTCACTCTTCATATTCATTCTCCAGCACCACTCACCCATTCCATTCTACCTCTCAGTCTCTCTCTCTCTCTCTCTCTCTCTCTCTCTCTCTCTCTCTCTCTCTCTCTCTCTCTCTCTCTCTCTCTCTCTCTCTCTCTCTCTCACTTCACCACCACTGGAAGCAACAAACCCGGACAGCCAGCCTCTTCATGCCCAGTCCACCCTGCCTTCCGACCACCACAACAACAACGACTGCCAACGAACAACACCGATCCAACAACAACCTTGAACTCTTCGTCCTCTCAAAGTAAATATATTTATTTCATCCTTGTTATGAATCACACCCTTATCCACACGTTTCCCTCTTCCTACTCTTCTTTTTTCTTTTTTTAATACTATATCTCAGAGAATGGGAGTGTTTTGTATGTACGTGTGTTCATATCTCACGACATCGATCCGCATCAATACCTCCCCCCCCCACCCAAAAAAAAAAAAAAAAAAAAAAAAAAAAAAACGTTGTGTTGTGCGAGTAATGGACAGTGTCTGGCAGCAGGGTTGCCGAGAAGGGGGGTCAGTCAGGTAGGACGAGGGAATTCATTTTACATACAGACTGTTTTCATATGGGACGGAGAACCGTTGCAAAAAACAAGAAAGGAAGAAAACTGAGCCCACGAAAGAGAAATGAAGGCGAGCTTGGACTGGGACTCCTTTCTTTTTGGCTGTTGACCCTGGTCCTGTGTGTTTTTTTTTGTGTGCCCAACGGGAAGATGGATGAAAGGGGAAGGAGGGAAGAAGGGAAGAAGGACAGAGAGGTGAGAGAGAGAAAGGGAGAGGGAAGTACGATGGGAAAGGGAAAGGGAAAGGGAAAGGGAAAGGGAAAGGGAAAGGGAAAGGGAAGGGGAAAAGGAAAAAAAAAAGAAAAAAGGGAAAGGGAAGGAGGGGAAACGATGACAACGAACAAGAAAAAAAGAGGAGGAAGAAGGGGGATGTGGACACATACACATTCACTGACACGGACACATACACAGACCACATACACATTCATACACAAGAAAGTCATTACGTGCAGTGTGTGTGTATGGAAGAGATGGAAGAAAGCGAGAGATATCTAGTGAAGAAGGAAGGATATCAACACAGAAAAAAGAGGAGGGGAGGGTAAAGAGGAGGGGAGGGTAAAGAGATGTGCCACTTGCACAGACACAGACACAGGCAGAGACACATGGCGGAATACAGGAGTTAAAGACAAGACTAGCATGAATGCGATAGATACAGCGATGAACGAAAGGCGATGAGGATGAGCATCCACAACATACAACACTACAACAGAACAGGACGATGGGATGGACAGTGGAGTCAACAGCAAGTGTCTGGGATGAGGAATGTTGTATTCGTATTTGATAGAAACAATGAGTGCACTCGTTTGGGAAAGAAAAGAAAGAATGACTAAAAAAAACAGCGTGGCAAAAAACAGCGAGGGGCAAACAAAAGGTGAGGTAATTGGCGGTTGGAAGTGATTGGAAGGTGTGAGACATGAGAGAGACACTGATCAGCACAACGGACGTTTTATGATCTTTCTTTCTCTCAACGGATATACTTTTGACACAAGAGAGAAGAATAAAGGACAGCAACGGACTCCTCTTTTTTTTCATTTTATATTTCATTTGGAGAGAAAAGTGATAATGACCGTTGCGGGGTCATTATTTTATTACGATTTATTTTTATTTTTTCCAATGTTTATTTTCTTCTTCCTTCGCACTTCGCTGTTTGATTTTCTTTTTTTCAACACCTCTTCTCCTTTCTTCTTTCCTTCCCTCTTTTCCTTTCCCTTTTTCTCTCTCTCTTTCTCTCTTTGCCCCTGTCCGTCTGATTGCCACTCCTTTCCCTTCCCTCCTCTTCCTCTCCATTTGCCACGACCCCTTCCTCTTCTCTTCCCATCCACCTCACTCTCATTCATTCACACCCTGCCAACGAACGACCTCCTCCTCAACATTCACTCAGTTCAGTTCGACCCAAACTCACTCCTACTTTCATTCCGCTCCTCCTCCTTTCACACCTACGCTCTCTGCAGCAGTGTTCTTGTGATCAGTCTCCCCTGTGAACAACAAACAGGAACAAGACTCTTGGGACAACATCAACGACGTAAATACAACAACTCTTGTTTCACGCGTTTCCTTCCAACTCTCTTCTTCTACTGCCACTTTCACTCCCACTACTACTCTTATACGCCTTACTCCTTACTTGCCAACCTCCAACCGTCAATTGTGCTCCCCACTGTACCCTGTCGCATACCAACTTCCTTCCAACCGACCCAGCCAACCGACCTTCTCAACTCTTTGGAAGTTACTGTCTCTCCTACCTTCTCCCATTCCTACTGTATGCGACAAAGACAAGAACAACAACTTGCCACAGAGGCGGTGATTAGCCCATCCGTTCCATACCACCCCCGTCTTCACCTCATTCCATACCCCCTTCCTCTCCTCAACACACACACGCTCGTTCTCCTTTTTTTCATTTTAATAATATTATTATTGTTTGTTTGTGTTTGTATTGATTGCCTCTCTCTCAGCGTGTTGCTTGGCCGGCCTGGCCTTCTGTTTATTATTTTTACGAGAAAGAGAGAGATGTGTACAGTCAGTCATATTCAATTGAGTTATCTTCCTTCTCCTCCCCTCTTTCCTTCGTCCTCTCCTCCATCTGTCCTGACCTCCTCATATCGTATCCGCTCACACATCCTTTCCCTTCTTTTCTTTTTAACCTTTTTGTCTCCTCCTTTGTAACTGGCAACTAACAAAAACCCCTTCTTTCCCCTCATTTTTTTATTTCTTACGCTCTCGTCCTTCCAGGTCCACTTGCTCGACCCTCGAAACACTTTGATATCTATTTATTTCTTCCTTCGTCTCGTCTCTTTGCTGCTGCCTCTATCTCCGGCTTACTCAACTCCCAACAACCACCCACCATCTATTACTTGCAGTTACAGGACACAAGGAAGGATCAGCTGCAGCCAAAAACGACAAGATAAAAAATAACCAGCAAACAACCAAAAAACAAGCGTGCAACAAGAACAATAGCGTACAATAAGGACACCAAGACAGGACACACGGCCCACCTCTCATTTTTCTTCCTTTCTCTCTTTCTTCACTCCTTTACTTCTCTCTCACTCACACACACACATTCTACTCTCCGTACCACTTTCAGTTCTCCTTTCTCCTCAACGCCAAGCATCCCTGTCTGCCACAACTACAACAACACCAGTAAAAGTTCAATTGCACCAACAGCAGGAAGCATATCTCGCCATGGACCCAACAGAGTATTTGGTCTTGCTTGTCGACCCGGCCTGCATTGATACGCCCTCTCTCCCTCCACTTACTCCCACCTCGGCCATCGACACCCATAGCAACACCTCGTCCCATTCCCTATCCTCATCCACCTCCACCTCTACTTCGACATCGACCATCAACTCCCATACCACTTCTGCATCCTCAACACATCTGTCCCCTCCACGAAAAGCATTCAGAACACCACGTTCTAAATCCAAATCAGCTTCCGCTTCCCGTTCCCGTTCAGAGTCTCGGTCAAGTGATGAATCGGGTCATTTGTCCTCAATATTGCGACTTGCAGGACTCAAAGGTACAGTGACCAACTTTTTGTTCCTTTTTGTTACCACCAACCTCCCTCTCAAGAGGCCCGGTGGTCGGTTCGTTTGGTCGGGAAAAGAGGTACATCAGCAACAATAACGAACCTCGACAGCAACAGCAGCAAGCAACAAGCAGCAAGACAACGACAACAACCAAAATTGGTTTGTAGTAATATGAAAAAAACGTGCGGCGTGTTTCTTTATCACTCGCTCTTTTACTCCCATACACGCACACATGCAGTCCCTTTTTTGGGTCCTTTTTTTTTGCCTCACCACGATCCCCTTCCCCTTTCTCTCCCACTCTGCGTGTGCGCGCGTGTGCGCGCGTGTGCTTCCCCTCTATTTTTACACCTTGGAGGTGTTCTCCTCACTCTTTATTGGTCTTTGCCTCGCGCTTCAGACCGCGTTCTTTGACCCTACACTTGAACAAGCTGCCAGTGGATCTGATTGCAAAGAATATGAAAAAGATACAACGGCAAATACACCGAACGTGGAGACAATCTGGATTTGGCAAATCGCTCGGGCACCTCAAAGGAAAAGGCGAGAGCGAGGGCATTGACAAAAAGGCGCAAGGGACGGGAACGAGGCAAAGGCGACCAGGATGGACATGATCATGTTTTTTATCGCTCTCAATTGTTATTTTATTTTCGTCTCGTCCTCCTTCCTGAGACTATTTACACCTCCTTTTTTTCGTGTGTATGGGGTACACCTCGGGCGATTGTGAGCGACCCTTTTTTTCCTTCTTCTCTCCTCCCTTTCATCCTTCATCTTTCGAACAGGCGGACAGGCAATACGGGGGAACAGATTTGGGATCAAATTAGGATGTGCGGTGATAAAGGAAAGGAAGAGAGAAAAACAATTGAGCAAAGTATCACCTTTCGTTTGTTCGTTTGTTCTGTTTGTTAGTTCGAATATTCCTAGCTCAGGCGAGAGGAAGTGGGGAGGAGTGTGCTCCGCGCCATGCTGCAAGCAGGTTGTAGTGTGGTGGAAGAAAAAGGAGACAAATCTGTGGCGTGTTGGGGAGTGCCCGTTTCCCCTTTCCATTTTGTTGGTGTTTGTGTTGAAGTGGTTCGACTTACCTTTGTAAGCAAGTGAAAAAAGGGAGATGAGAATGGATGGGGAAGTGAAGGCGACTAGGCACCAAGAGTGAAGGATTGTTCCTACCCCTATTCTTGATATTCTTTTTCATTCTACCCTATCAGCAACGCATGGGCTCCTCCACCGTGCCTGCATCTCAGTAGTACTCAATGTGGTTTTTTTTTGTATTTCTTCTTCCTTTTCGTACCTTCTTCCAATGTCAAAAACGTGGCAAGGAGTGTGAAAAAAGTCCAGGGGTTAGTGGGGCGTACTATTGCAATATCGATTGATTTTTAATGTACCCCTTGCGGTGACTAACATGGTTCCATCTTTGCTCGGTCCCCCTTGTGTTTTATCATAATAGTCTTGACGGTTGCAAACTATGAGGCGGCACTGGCCCACCTTGACCGGCGTCCACCCACAGAAACCCGACCTATGATACTATTGGTGGACGTTGACACCGACCTCGACTTGACCTCTCCTCATTCACCAGGATCCTACTCTACCCGGCAGGCAACCTCCAGGACCAGCAACCTCCGCAACGGACATTTGGGAGTATCCGCAGATCATCGTTCTCAAGGAAATGGTCAGTCCCACCTTCGGGCGACCAGCGACAGCACTCTCCCTAACGGAACGCGGAATCACAGTAGTCGGCACGGACAGAATGGACACGCCAAGCGGAATGGTGCTAAAGGCGCGAACTGCGGGCAGGAGTTTTTGGAATGCATCTTGCAGAACGTTGCCAACGGCACTCTTCGCCATGTCGTCCCTGTTGGTGAGTCATTTGAAGTGGCATTCTTTTGTCGGTGTTCTCAAGGCAGGAACAAAGCGGTAGACCAAGATCAAGACAAGGGCCAACATCCCTCAACATTTTTTTTTGTTCTGTCTGTTTGTTTCATGTAGCCTTAAGTTCGGCCAAATCACAGGACAAGATCTTACAACTTTTCAATCTCGGCGTGGCAGACGTACTTCTCAAGCCTCTCGAGGAGCAGGCAGCTCGGACACTGTTCTTGGTGAGTGTCCACGAGAAGTTATACAAATAATGCATGAAGCATTCCATGGAGGTGGTCGACCAATAGCTTTACTGACCCTGTTCATCATTTTTTTTTCCCCGCTAGAATGTCCACCGTTACAGCAAATACAGGACCGCGGTTACTATCCCGAGATACGCGACCCAAAAGAACACGCTCACGCTCGAGAGTCACGATAGGTTGCGGAATGTGTTCTTGAAGGATCAATGGCAAGTTCGAACGGGATCAAGTGCTGTTACATTTTGCATGTCCGACAAGGACTTGGTATCGTGCCAAAAGCGATGTCTATCCCGCTAACCTGGATTCCCTTCATTAATTCTCCGATTTTGTTAGGCTATCCGACATCTTGGTGAACCATTACTGCCCAACGCCAACAAAGGTGTCCCTGCGGGATTTCCCTTCCATGTCGTCAGCCGCAGCTAAGGAGCGCGTGGATCATCTCAAGAGGCGACTTCTTTCTTGGGATTTCCACCCTCATGACCTTTGCCAGGATGATCTGATGCGCTGCGTTGTCATTGTGATACAGGAGGTCATGAAGTTGGACGGCTTGGGCGACCTCAACATCCCAGATCGTAAGTGGCGTCACTTTGTAGTTGTAACTATTATCGTAAGATGCATTGCAGATTGGACCATGGCATTAACACGACGATATTTTGTGCTTATTGTTTTATTTTCTTTGTTGTTTGTTTTGGCTCGGCTTGATATTAGATCTGCTCCATCGATTCGTCATTGGACTGCGCGACTCTTACCACCGATCCAACCCATACCACAACTTTGCGCATGCTGTCGATGTCCTTCAAGCGACGTTTTATTTCCTCTGCAGGATGGGCAAGCTCCCAAGCTCTGGATATGGCTATCCTCCAATTGCCACCATCCCAAACGGGGATGCAACTGGAGTTCCCAATGGAGATGCGGACCTTGATGGCTCCATTACTGAAGCCCAAGAGACTGATTCCTCGGCAAATATACCCACCGACAACTCTTCTGCCGATAGGGATGTTCCACTAGCTATCCACGTATCGGACTTCCTTCGTCCTGAAGATATTTTCGCTCTTCTAGTAGCGAGCATTGGTCACGATGTCGGTCATCCTGGAGTCAACAACATGTTCTTGGTATGGCTCCATGTATATTGAAAACATGTCTGTCACCACTGCGCTCTGTGCTTAGCAGCGGAACACGCGACTGACCGTTCACTTATTATTTTCTGCATAATAGGTGAACGCACATACTCCTTTGGCTCAGGTTTACAACGACCGCTCAGTGCTTGAGAGTTTCCACTCGATGGCGCTATTCCAGGTTATGAAGAAGCACGGTTTTGAATGCTTTGATGTCGATTCGCAGAACCGCAAGTTCATGGGTACGTGTAACCGAAACATCAGAACAGACTTTTGTCCAGATTCAAAAACCGCGAATAACGCGCCTGTTTGAACATTCACTAATAAGCATTCAACTTTCTTGATGTTTGTCACCTTTTTACAGAGTTCCGAAAGTGTGTTGTAAGCACGATTTTGGCGACGGACATGGGACTTCACTTTGATTATGTTGGCAAGATCAAAGAGCAAACAGAACGTTTGCGCCTTCGCAATTTGCCTGGTGGTGACATCCCCAAGCCCAACCAGGCAAGCATTGATGAGCAAGAACGCCTGGTGCTCTGCGGAAGTTTGATCAAGTGCGCAGATATCAGCAACGCTGTAAGTGTTTAACAAGTTTCTTTCACAATGGAACGGAGAGGTGAATCTTATTTGTATGACACTAACGGCTATACTCTTTTTTACAACTTGCAACCATTTAGTCGAGACCATTCCATGTCGCGGAGCGCTGGTCGTCGGTACTTTTGCAAGAGATGTGCAACCAGGCTGACATTGAGAAGGAGATGGCTGTGGCATCAGGATCCCAATCTGTTCCTGCAGGATCGACCAAAAGTCTTGCCAACGATCGTGGTATGCAGATCGATTCTCAATTGGGCTTCATCCATGGCTTCGCTATGCCCCTGTTCAGCAGCGTAAAGGAGATGATTCCAGGTATGTTTAGCTTCCCCTTTTCAAAAAAAACGTTGTATGTTGTGCGTACATTTTCCATGTTTGTTGCTGTATACTGATGGACTTATTTTTCTCCTTCTGCGCTATTAGAAATGGGATACTGTGTTGATTTGCTCCAGGCCAATCACAAGATTTGGGAGGATCGCAAAACAGAGTATCTTAAGAATGGCGGAGGATCCTTCTTGTCTTCCCTGGTCTCCAGGCCTGTCACTGTCTCTGTTCCAGTGGTAGAGGACGATACCCCCACAATCCCTGCCTCTCCCAAGCGGTCAGGATATCACGGAAGGGCCAAGAGTGCTACTGGAAGGGCTGGTCAGACAGCCACGAACGCCTCAAAGGAAGGACCGATTCCAACTTTGCCAAGGAGAACACCGACAGGATCAGGAGACCTTGCTATTCCTGTTAAGTTGGGTAACTTGAGGCGATCACCCAGTGCCAATACTACCAGTACCAGTGGATCAGAGATGACGAATGGCAGCAGCGGCAGCTCCATTCCTCGGCCCAGAACGAGGACCAAGGCTGCAACATCTGAAGGAGAAGTGAACGCGGAGAGTTATGGACAGGCTACTGGTCGTCAAGGAGCTCAGGGGACATCAGCAAGGTCGTCGTCTGGTAATCCCAGACTGGAGGGCCGTCATCGATCGGCTACTACTCGCGAACAGAGCTCGCGATCTCGGTCTGTGACGACTGCGCCTTCGTTGCCCCTTGCAGCAGCATCAGCAACGGTGACGGCGTCTTCTGATTCTGGAAGAACCAGATCTAAAATGAGTTTTGGGAAGTCGGACAGCCGACCGGATTCACCAAGGAGTCAACATGAACACTCCCAGTCACAGCAACCCAATGGCCATCCCGGTGGTGGATCCTCGAAGCCAAACTCCCGTACACCAAAATCACCAGGCCGTCGGTCGCACCATCGAGGACCAGGCTCAAAGTCCAAGCAGGAAAAGACAATTGTGCTTGGATTTGGAGGAATGACAGGTGGTGGTGACGGATTGGATCACCCAGAGCCTATTGCGTTGGGCTCACCTCTTGCGATCCCACCTCCAGCCTTGGCCGCTGCTGCTTCCTCACAGCCCGGGACTGACTCAATGACGACCCTCTCTGAGTCTTCGATTCTGATTCTTTCGTCGTCGTCGTCTCAATCCAACTTGGTATTGCCTACATCTTCTTCTACAAGCACGGGTTCGTCCCGGATCGCACAGAGTACTTCACGGTCATCCAGCAAGATTATGTCCAGCCCAACCCAGCGTTCGTCGCTGCCCTCGCCTCCAAATGTGGTTCAAAACTCTGTAGGCGATAGACGTTAGAGTGTCACTTAACCCATTTCCCCGCACCCAAAAAAAAAAAAAAAAAAAAAAAAATCCTCGCCTTTTTATCTATCAAACAAAAGCATTCCCCTCCCCTCCCCCCCTCCTTTTTCCTTTGTCATTTTGTTTTTGTTTTCATCCTCATGTACTTTTCGCTTTCATGTATCATGTCCCTTATGTCCTTCATTATTGTTCATTTTTTTTCTTCTTTTGTTGTTATGTTTGTTGCATGAAAATAAATGGGTGCTGTTGTTATTTTGTTGTTTTTTTAACAAATGATTTTTTTTTTTGGGTCTAACTGAAAGTGAAATGAGGTGAATGAACGATGGATGATGATATGTGTTTCTGATTGTGTGTGAACACGATGGAGGGGGGATGCGTTACAAAGGCGGGGTATGTGTGTGTCTTTAGCTGAGGGTGAGTGAGGCCAAGTGAGGGGCGAAGCGAGATGGTAGGGCGACAAGGGTGTGTGGTGTTGTTTTGGTTTTTTGTTGGATGATCACAGTACAGATAGCATTTCTTGGTCGCCGTCATAATCTTCTTCGTCGTCGTCGTCGTCGTCGTCGTCGTCTTCATCGTCGTCTTCTTCGTCTTCGTCGTCGCTCCTGGAGGACCGTGAGTGGGTGCGTTGCTTTTGAGCGGCAGGAATGGAAGATGAAGAAATGGATGTTGAGGTGAATGTAGAGGTCATCTGGATATCTAAAGGCGATGCGCCAGAGAGCGGGTGGATGGTGGGTGTCGAGGTTGAGGTTGAGGATGCTGATGAGGATGTTGATGAAGGAGCCATGGAGGACATCATGTTGGCGGCGATGGTGCTGGACCGTCGGCTGACTGTGGGTGTCGAGTCGTCGTCCTCGTCGTCATCACTACCATCCTTTGACGAGGCATTCTGGCGCTGCTGCTGGCTGGTAGAGGAGGAGGTGGTTGGACCATTAGCCTGCGTGGACGCAACCCCAATGGTGGCCTTCCTACCATCCCTACTACCACCATTGCCACCGCCACCAGGCTGGTTCCCGATCCGTGCAGCCTCAACAGCCACAGCACTCTGCTCCGCAATCTTGGCAGCCATATGTGCAACCTCCAACTCTCTCCTGGTCGCCTGATCCAACATCTCCTCCGACATTTTCCACCCCTCCATATCCGGTACTCCTCCTCCTGCTGCTGCTGCTGCACCACTCTCAAACCACTGCCGACAAGCCTGTTGGAAGTATTCCTGCTGGGCTTGCATCCTTGCAATCGTTAAATCCCTCTGTGCCATTTCAGCCTTAAGTGAACAGATGTAATCAAAGGATTTCTTGAGGAGAAAGACTTTTGAGGGGGCCTTGTCGACAATGTTGGGGATCATATGGCGCAGGTCGTCGAAACAGTGTTTAAGCGAGTCGCGCCGTTTTTGCTCGGCCGCTTTGTGGGATGTGCGGCGGAGTTCGATCCCGGAGTGAAGGTCTGTGTTGTATGATAATCCGAGAGCACTGGAGCAGGGGGAGGGGAGGGGGAAAGGTGTTTTTGTGGGGAATAGAAGAAAAAGTGTTAGAGAAAGTCGATTGTCTTGTGGTTTGAACGCACTCCTTGCCGCGGTAGTAGAGGATTAAAGGAGACTACGACAAGGAAGACTTACGTGTGGTCACCGTCCAAGATGTTCTGGTAGTTGGATTTGGACGCGAGGCGGGCCATGGCTTCTGTCGTAGAGACTATAAAAAAAAAAGGAGTTCAAATGACTTTCTTAGCAATCAAAAAATATCAAGAAAATGACAACACTCTTGAAAGGAAGAAGTAAACGTACCACCAGGCAACCAGGGTTTCAAGCTAGGAGAGACCAAAAGAGACTGGCCCCGAGAAGTCGAGACCAAGATTTGTTGACCGGTCAAACTACCACGATGATGAAGAGGCGGTTGAGGCATCAAGGTCGGCTTGAGAGCAGGCGAGATCAGGGTTGCGAATCCACCGGCAGGCATGGCTGAAATTACAGTCGTAGCTGTGGTTCCGGGAGTCCGAGGAGCCAATACTCCGGCGTTTGTGGAGCCTTTGTTTTTGCTGCTTCCGCCTCCACTTCTCCTGGACCCTCCTGAAGAGGAACGGGAGGAAGATCCTGATCCGCCGGCGGAGGCTTTGGATTTCTCGGTGGATTTTGCGGCGATTGAGCGGGTGGACTTTGTGGTGGCCGTGGTTGTAGGGGCAGTGGCGCTGGGACTGGAGCTGCTAGGGTTGCCAATATTGTTGCTGTTGGCGGGGGCAAGGGCGGCGTTGGTGTTGATGTTGTTGAAAGTTGACTTTGGGGACGAAGTTGGTGTCGACTCTGATCCAGATCCGGCCCCAGAAAGCTTCATCAGCGATGCGGGTGTGACGGGCGCAAGGGCGAACTTGGGTGTCAGCGTGCCGGTTAAGGATGGCGAGGCTGTGTCCTGGGACTGACCCATCACCGTGTCAGCCGAAGCTCCCATGCTTGGCGTAGTAGTTGCCGCAATGGGCATAGGAGCCGATGCAATAGTGGCAGCCGCCAAGGGAGCCGCAGATCCTGTAGGACGCAACATGGACCCAATAGGAGCAAAGTGGTTATGTTGTTGCTGCTGGAGTTGTTGGGGTGGGTGGATCGACAGCTGATATTGTTGCTGTTGCTGCTGCATATGGACGGGCTGGGAGATCTGAAGCTGACGGTGTGTCTGGATATGGTTCTGCGTCTGTTGTTGTGGCAAGGTCATGGGCGGTGGCATCATCGATGAAGCCGGAAGCGAAAACATGGCTGGCGAGGCTGGCATCATCGAGAGCTGATTCATACCGCCGACCAAATGAGGCGATGGCGACGGCTGCGATTGAGGCTGGGGTGTGCCGTTGATGGTCGATGTCATAATCGGCGAAGGTGTGATACGATGGTTGCCGCCCGAAAAATGCATCCCCATGGGCGAGGCGGGTGCTGGGACCAATGAAGATGGTCGTGATGTCCGACTTGTGCTGGCACTGACAACTGGCTTCCGAACGCCAGTTTGTGACAGGGGTGTGCTGGTCAAAGGACCCAACGCTGGTGAGCTCTTGGACATGAGTCGAATCGGTCCGCCGCCTCCAACAATGCTCGCGGTCGCATTGGCCGCAGCAGCGACGGTTACTGGGGTTGATGCTGCAGTGCGAGACCCAACTCCATTAGCGGCAGAATGCTCGACAGTCGGTCGACGTTTCAACCCAGGTCGTTGACCGTTTGCCACGTCTCGAGCGTGCTTTGTGCCAATTCCTTGATGGATTTGCTGTTGTTGCTGTTGAATGTCGCTCGACAAGAATTGTTGTTGCTGCTGTGCCTGAAAGTTCTGAAGCTGTTGCTGCTGAATCTGGTGGGCCTGTTGGAACTGCATCGGCAATGCGCTAAAGCCCTGGCCGTTCGTGAAGGAAATATAGTCCATCTGGGAGTTGCGATGAGGTCCAATGGCGGGCGAAGTGAGTGGCGTGAACCCGTCACCTGACGACATGGATTGAGGCAAGTTTGGGTATGGGTTGGCTGGTGTCAACTCTGGCGACAGCATTGGCGTGCCCTGAATGAAGCTCTGTTTTTTGGAAGAATAGATTCGACAATTGTGTGAGTAAGCAAGGCTTATATTATTTGCTTTGACCATGCTTGTAGCCCCCTTTGAGAATGTGCGCGCGAAAAGAGAGAAAAAAAGTACCATGGGTCTGAGCTGCTCCGTGGAGTCGGCGGCTTCTTCATCAAACTGTTCAGGCATGGTCATCGCCGCCTCGACACTATTATCGGGCTGGATGCCCATGGGTGACATGTACTGGTATTGGGAATAGTCGGCCGCCGCCGCCGTGTAATAGTCGCTACCAGTAGGCTTCAGTAAGTTCTGTCTTACGGCGGCGCCGCCATCCTTGTGCTGATGGTGTGCTTGCTGGGCATGAGTCTGCGCCTGAGCTTGGGCCTGAAGCTGAGCCTGGGTTTGCGGTAACTGCTGAAGCTGGTGTTGCTGTTGCTGGCGGAGCTGTTGCTGTTGACGCTGCTGTTGTTGCTGGAGTAACAACTGCTGCTGCTGGTGCTGTTGCTGAAGCTGTTGAAGGGACGCCGCACTACGGGTTCCGTTATTGGTGTTGTTGCTGGTATTATTAATCTTATCCGGGTGGGTCTGGAAGACAGGGGTGGTGGAAGCTGATCCGGTTCCAGTAGGGTTCATCATCTCCATAGTCATGGCTGCTGGGTGGAAGTCATAAGGGCCCGACGAAGTCGTCACCACCGGGTTACTGGTATCATGTTGCTGGTTGTTGTTATTGCTGGATTGATTCTCGGAGGAGTGGGGGCTCTGGGAGGGATCGTCACGGAGGAGGAGATTTTGAAGCTTTTGCTGCTCTTGTTGGTGTTGCTGTTTTTGTTGGCGTTGCTGGTGCTGGTGTTGTTGGTGGAGAAGCTGTTGTTGCTGTTGCTGCTGTTGGAGGTGTTGTTGGACCTGGCTGGCCTGCGTGGCGTCGAAGGCAAAGTCGCTGAGCGACAGTTCTAGACCGGCTTGGTCCAGATAAAATGAAGTGTTGTCGAAATTGTTGGTCATGATGGTCAGTTGGGGATATATGTGCGAGTGAGGATGGACGGAGAAAAAGGGAGAGAAGAAGGATCGATGGACAGTGTAGCTGATGAAAGAGGAGGAGGAATAAAACACGTCAAAGAAGAAAGGGACGAGGTAAGTTGAGCCTGACAGTTCTGTAAGGGTCGAAAAATGGCGTCGTACGAAACTAAAGAGGGTGGAAGGAAGGAAGGAAGTAGGGGGGTGATAATAGAGGATACTCGTTGAAGGCGAGGGGATGAGGAAGGAAAGGTCGGTAATGAAGAGAGAGAGAGAGAGAGAGAGAGAGAGAGAGAGATAGAGAAGGAACCTTCTTGTTGATTTGGTTCTGAGGTCCTGATAAAGTTTTCTGTTTCGTGGGTGGGAAGTGTCTGGCTGTGTGTCAATTAAAGAGTGACCGCACAGAGTGCAGAATGAGACCGCGTGGCGATGTCCGAGGATGGGACAGGGACAGGTAGAGTCAACCAAAAAGAAGAAAACAAAGAAAGGGGATCGGGGAAAGGGTGTAAGGTCAGTTAGTTTGCTTCACTTTGTTTTTGCTGTAAACCCTTGTGAAAAAACAAACAACAACAATAGAGTGAGCTCTCGAGTCGGAATGAGGTTTCCTCTCTTTATTCCTTATGTCAATGGGCAAGAGAACGAATTGAATGGCACAAACTCAATCACCATCCGAAAAAGTGAATGAAGAAGAAAAAAAAAAGGTTCGGATTGCCTTACCTTTGTCTGATTTGTATCCCTAGATTGTTGAAATGAAATGCTTTTTTTCTTTGTCGAAGGAGAGGTGCAAGGGGTGAAGGTATTTTGGGTATGTATGTGTGGGCACAATGCAAAAATCAATAATAGAATGTCAGTCAATTGGATGGGTGTGGATATGCAAAGAGGGGAAGAGAGCGAGGATGAAGATTGTTCTTTCGAGGAAGAGTGATGATAAGGAGACGAAAGAGTCAAGAGATAGGGAAAGAGGAAGAAGAGGTATTGCAACAGAGTAGTGGCAAACGAAAAACGAAAAAAAAGAGGAGGCAGCCCTTTTTATGTGCTTAAAATGTCTTGCTTTGATTACTTTGGCTGTACAAGTAACAATACAAGTAAGAGAGGTCAAGGCCAAGGACAAGATGAGGAGAAAGCTGAGGGAGGTATTGTGATGGACAAGGAGGAGACGAAGGAAGAGTGGGCGGTGAGGAGACAAGCAGCCATCAAAAAATATATGTATGGGAGTGGAAGAGAGTAGTAAAAAGTGTGGATAACGAAGAGAGAAGAGAGAAGAAAGAAAAGAAGAGGAGAGGAGGGACGGAGGGCTAAAGAAAGAATTGGAGCGGAAAGCAAAAGAGAATGGGAAAAGTCGGTTCTAGCCTCAGTCAGTCAATCCATCCACACTCCATGCACACACTCACATACCCCTCCTCCTCGCTTTCTTCTTCCTCTTCTTCTTCTTCCTCAGCTTACTTTCTCTTCTCATCCTTTCTGACTCCTGGCGCGGGCCTCTACGGACCACAACAGCGGTCGACCCTCCGTTGTTGTTGTCATTTTGTCGATTCAGTGCCGAAGAAAACGGTCGTCCCGACATTCGTTTTTACTTCACTTCAAAAACGCCAAAAAGAAAATACTTCGTTACGAAACCCCAAAATGTCAAAAAACGGGAGAGACAAAAAGGATGATCCTCCACCTCATGTTCCATCCACTGCTCTCTTCGGTACCTTGCTCCACCGTCTGCTGGATGACACTCAAAGAACGGGTCAAGGCGGCCGTCCCTTTCTGACCTGGCGCTCCTCCGTTGTACCTTCTTTGTTTTTCATTATTTTTTTGATCCAAGGGCTCATGTCTGTCATATCGGCTTCCGATACAACAACTTACATCCTCTGTTCTCTGTGCCCCCTTTTTTATTTTCCATCTCTTTCCTCTCTCTTTGTGCTTGCGTCCATCCACAGGCAGGTCCTCTCTTTTACAAACAAATACAAAAAAACGGTTCCTCTAGAAGCAAGTCGCGTCCCTCACGTTTTACTGCTGTGCGTTCTGATTGGCTAATGTTCTGTAGAACACAGTCACACAGACCTTGATGTTTTTTAGACTCAATTTTGCCTGTGAATTCTTTTTTTATGGTTTGACAGGGTGGCAGCAAAATGACAGAGAGACAGAGAGAGAGACAAAGCGCCGAGCGGATCCAAGATGGCGATCTTTGGGGGTCGCGCCCTGGTTTTCGTCGATTCAAAGCCTATCAGGGATATATATCACATACCTGCTACATACTAGCACCGATCTGCTACTACTAGTGTAAAGTCATACCAATTCCCTTGACAAAAGAGTCCATCCTTATCCAATCCAAGATCATCCCGCTTCAGTGGCAGCTGTCGGAAAAAAAAGTCCTTCTCCTTTCCGCTCAAGACGGCTATTTTGCTGCCGTATCTGCTTCTGCGCCTGCATCTGTTGACTACCGTAACAGTCAAACAAACAAAAAACAAACAGGCACTGCCGTTATAGGTAGGTAGGACAGTACACGTCATGTCTCGGGGTTGACTTGCATACATATCGTTGTGTATTCTCTAAATAGGAGACACAAACTGCAGGAGGCTTATATTTTGTTGCTTTGTTAGAAACGAGACATTTTTTTTGGTTTTGTTTGTTTCGCGTTCCTAACTTTTTTTTTGAGCATTGCGGTCATCAAGGAACAACGATGTTTGCCACGCGAACGGCACGAATCGCCAAGAAATCAAGCTAACCTTTCAACACCGAAAAAATGCGTCGTGCTTTAAACAAACAAGAAAAGCACAAACAGAAAGGATGGCAACAAATGAGCGTGTTTGATACCTGATTGATATGCTTTGGAAACATTTAACCACCCCCTTGACGCTTTTTGTCCCTTTGGATTACTTATTTGTGCAGTCTAAAGGTTCTGTTTTAATGAGTTTGTGTACTTGTTATGTGATATCGTGAAAAAAAAATGTTGAAAAAGCTTTTTTCTTCCTTGCATTCCCGCTGCATCCATCCCATCTGTCTTCCTTCTGCCACCCCCTTCCTCCTGCTCTCGATCCCGCCCAATAAATATGACAGGTGGGTCGATCTTTTAGCGTCTTGGACGCTCTCTGACCACCATCTTGTTGGGGTGTTTCCTAGTCTTGCCTCCCTTGGCAAGAGTTCCCCAGGGACTCCTTGGGTCCTTTCCACCTGTGCAACAAAGAATTCAAATGGCGACAGAGAATATACGAGTTAATACATCGGATTCGTCATATCCGCACGTTCCACAATCAAAAAATAACACGAAATACACATTAAACAGAAAAACATGCGTCTGCGTCTGGTCTAGTATCGCTCTTACCCTTTGTCTTTCCCTTTCCTCCTCCGTGAGGATGGTCGCAGGCGTTTTGTGCAACACCACTAAGAATAGAAAAACATTCACACAGTGGTCAATAACTCACTCTTAGTGCTTGAAATGAATTCGTGACCGTAAGAGATTGTCACCTTCTGCCAAAAAAAAAAAGGTGTCGCGACAAAAAAAAAAGATAGAAACATACCGAACGCTAGGGCGGATACCCATCCAGCGGCTACGACCAGCCTTTCCGAGACTCTCGTGCATGTTTCCAGGGTTGGAGACAACTCCAATAGTGGCGCAAACGTCGACGGGGAACTTGCGGACCTCACCGCTCGAAAGACGAATAATGGCGTGTCCAGTCTCGCCGGTCGAAAGCAATTGAGCATAGGTTCCTGCAGAGCGAGCGACCTGAGCGGGTCCGTTGCGCTTCATTCCAATTGCGTGGATGATGGTTCCTGTGGGGATGCGGCTCAGGGGCAAGCAGTTGCCCTTGTCGATGGGGAGGGTGGTAGTGATGCCGTTCTTTGTCTGGTTCCATGAAGACTTGTCCAAGAAAGAGTGAATGACCGATCCTGGCTGGAGGTCGTGGGGTGCCAAGATATAAGACTGTCTGCCGGTGGTTTGGTTCTTCAATAAGGCGATCCAAGCTGTCCTGCCTGGATCGTATTCGATTCTCTCCACCAACTGTGCACCCGACTCACGACGGTACCAGTCCACAATACGGAGACGACGCTTGTGTCCGCCTCCACGGTGACGGACTGTGATGCGACCAGTGTTGTTCCTGCCGGCAGTCGAACGCTTGGCAATCGTCAAAGCACGAACGGGCTTGCCCTTCCAAAGGTGATCACGGGGCACACGCTTAAGCCAACGACGACCTGGCGAAGAGGGAGTATAGGTCTTGAACTGAGGGGTGGCGGACGAAGAAGTAGGCGAAGCAGTGGCGGTCGCGGTGGCATAGGTGCGGGTGGCGGCGGCCTTGTTGAGGCTGTTCCTGAAAGAGACCGTCGAGAGCGAACGGCCCTGCATCAAGAGAGTGGTTTGCTTGGTGGTGGGGGTGATCATCCTTGCGACTCCTAACGACGCCGCCGAGGCGGGTCTCCACAGTGACCGTGCAAGCCCAGAGAGCATGTTGTATAGTGGCGGCTGTGATGGGTGTTGGTGAAGGTGAGAAATGCTTCGAAGCGATTCGCCGGAGATGCAGGGGTTGACTTGGTTCAACACAATCTGTTTACAAGTTTTGTGACTGTGACATCTATCGCACGTGATGAATCAGGCACTGAATGGATATAATGGTTCCAGGATGCTGGGGAAATAAGTGTCTGGAAATAATGAATCATTTTCTTCCCACGGCTCCTCGGCTGATTCACCTTTTTTTCTCACTTAACATCTTGTTTTCTCTCTCCATCTCCACTCCCCCATCCACCCATATACCTCATCACTCAACCATGGCCTCCCTCCTCACTCTCACTGCTAGACGTGCCCCCCTCAGACTCGGTCGTGCCGTTACTTCAGTTTCTAGCCAAATCCGCAACATTTCCTCCTCTCCTATTGACCGTATGGTTGTTTCTTCCTACAAATCTGCTTTGTCCTCTTCAACAATCATTACTGCCGTGACCCTTGACAAGAAAGTAAAAACAAGCCAATGTGCTAACGAATAAGCCATCCATTTCTTTTTCCTTCGTTCCCATGCCCAAATAGCATCCGTTGGATTGACTGGTACAAACCATGCGACCCTGCCCTTTAATCGTTGTGTCACTTTAAAGAAATATGTATCTTTCAGGCACATGGATCACAAAGACCTCAGTGCTGGTATCATTATGTCTCGTTTCTGACGCCTCTCGTTCTCACGCTCACTTCCTTAGACGACCAGAAGGAACTCCAGAGCCTCGCTCGCACCTTTGCCGACAATGAGTTCGCCCCCAAGATGCAAGAGGTATGTACATGCTAAACCTACAGCCCGTCCCCTATGCGCACATCCTCGTTCACACGATGCGGAGAAGAAATTTCTCAAGAGTTTAATTCCATTTTGCCACTCTTCAACGCTGTTCTTAGTGGGATGAGAAGCAGTACTTCCCCGTTGAT
This sequence comes from Linnemannia hyalina, assembly GCA_019671135.1. Lineage (NCBI taxonomy): Eukaryota > Fungi > Mortierellomycota > Mortierellomycetes > Mortierellales > Mortierellaceae > Linnemannia > Linnemannia hyalina. Next base: position 988,362 of record JAHRHY010000001.1, read on the forward strand.
GTTCTCCGCAAGGGTGCTGAGCTTGGATTCGGAGGACTTTATACCCGTGAGGATGTCGGTGGCTCCGGTCTCGGTCGCTTGGATACTTCCGTCATCTTTGAGGCCTTGTCGACCGGATGTGTCTCCACCACTGCCTACATCTCTATCCACAAGTAAGAACTTTGGTGTATGATTTCAAGTGTGCTAGCCGTCCGTAAGTTGATTTTACCTTTATTGCTTGGAACTAATCGTTACTGCTGTTATTTTTCATTCGTTAGCATGTGTGCCTGGATGATCGGTAACGATATCGCAATTTTTTTATTTTGAGATCGATAGGTCTAGCAGGGAATGAGATGAATGGATTTACTATGGATCCAAGAATGAACCTGAACTCACTCCGTTTTATTCACTTTCCCACCATGTATAGACTCTTATGGAAGCGAGGAGCAGCGTCAAAAGTACCTCCCCAAATTGACGAGCATGGAGCATTTTGCTTCCTACTGCTTGACTGAGCCCGGCGCAGGATCAGATGCCGCCGGGCTCTCAACCACCGCCGTCAAGAAGGGCTCCCACTACGTCTTGAACGGAAGCAAGGCCTTTATCTCCGGAGGAGGATCATCGGATGTGTATGTGATCATGGCTCGCACAGGAGGACCAGGACCCAAGGGCATCTCTTGCTTCATTGTCGAGAAGGGCTTTAAGGGCTTGAGCTTTGGAAAGAAAGAGGACAAGCTTGGATGGAACTCGCAGGAGACCAGGGCTGTCATTATGGAGGACTGTGAGGTCCCCGTCGAGAACCTGGTTGGTGCTGAGGGCCAAGGTTTCTCCATTGCCATGAAGGGTCTCAACGGCGGTCGCGTCAACATCGGTACGTGTCCATTCTGTGTTTCTAATATGTACTAATACAATGGTGTATAGTAAGAGATATTAACCTTTCAGTTTACGTTCCAAATAAATAATAGGTTCATGCAGTTTGGGTGCTGCTCAGGCTTCGTTGGACGCTGCTTTGGAGCACGTCAAGGTCCGCAAGCAGTTCAACCAGCCCCTTTCCAACTTCCAGAACACTCAGTTCAAGCTCGCTGACATGGCCACCAGCCTGCTCTCATCCAGACTGATGATCCGTCAAGCTGCGGCCATGTTGGATCAGGACCACCCCAGCGTTGCCAGCTTCTGCGCGATGGCCAAGCTCCATGCCACGGACGAGTGCTTCCAGATCTGCGACGATAGCTTGCAGTTGCACGGAGGTTACGGCTACCTGAAGGATTACAAGGTCAACGTCTATCTCCGTGATTCGCGTGTCCACCGTATCCTTGAGGGCACTAACGAAATCATGCGCCTGGTTGCTTCCCGCTCCCTCTTGGCCGAGTAAGATGTAGTCTAGTCTGATAGACGGAGTTGTTTTGCAACACAACGCAAACAACGAAGCAAGCATAGAAATGATAGACTTGTTATATATACCTTGGATCATCCATGAACGTTTATTACGGTGTTTGAAATTGACCATGGGTGGCATGGGAGAAAAGAGAGAAGGGTCTGTGTGTAGAGCACGTTCTGTTTTTAATCGACCACAACACCGCGTGGTTCAGTTCAGTTCAGGGTGCGTGTATGTGTGGGGGGACGAGATGGATGATCGAGAGTGAGAAATGGTCCAAGTGAACCAATCAACCTAACACATCCACTACATTTTGCCCCTCTCTCCTCGTTTTGCGTTTCATGTGTATTGGGCGTTTTACTTTAATACATGGGCACTCATTGTCAGCCTGACCATTTGAACCCATGCCTTTTTGTTTCTTCCCAACCGCCGCTTTTTTTTTTGGCAATGCATGTCTTCTCTCTGGTTACCAGGACTTCGATTAACTGATCACATTCTTTGTAATGCCTCCTCAGAATAAATGAACAAAAGAAACAAAGAAAGAAAGAAAAAAGGGGTGGCGGCCCTTTTCTTTTCATTTCGCATCATCAACAGCAACAACGATCATTGACAGAACACATGTGGGCTGTGCCCTTTTTTATTTTGAAGATATCGTAGATATCCACGCCTATTAATAAATCATGGACATCATACCATTGTTGCTTAACCGCTTTTTTTTTCTCTCACTTTTCTTTCTGGAGGAGAGAGAGGCGAAGGGGGTTGGGATAATAGAATTGTTCTTCTCCTTGATGATGTTTTTGTTGTTGTTGCTGGTGTCATCCCTCCCGCCAATAGTTTAGAAAGGGAAAAGGCACAGGGTCGGACCACCCGCACCCGACTCGTTCTTTTTATTCCACTTTTTATTTCCCTATTTTATTTTTTATTTTTTTTTAGCCCCTACAGTGGTATCTCCACCGCAGGGGTCTATTTATCCTTTTTTCACTTCTGAGAGTGAGACGGAGGAAGAGGAGTGTGTGTATATGAGAGCAAAGAAAAGAAAGACTTAATTGCTCTCAATGGTTTGCATAGGCGCATTAGACACATTTTATTGTGATTTTTTTTGATTGTCCATTTGTCACCACCCACTCTTTGGGCCACAACTTTGATGGGAGTGGGTGGGTGTGTTCCTCGTGCTTCAAACGTGGGTTATCAATCATATCCGTTGTTGTTTCCCTTTCCACTCCTATTAATTTTTTCTATTCCTCCTTCCTTTCACCCACCTTCCCTCCTTCCCTCCTTCCTCCTCTTTCCGTCTTTGCACACACACACAACTCCTATTCCCTCCCAATAGCTCACTCTTTGTCTTCCCTTTTTGTCCCCGTTTGCTCCTTTTGTCTCTCTTTCTTTGTCACTCTTCACTCTCTGCTCCCCCGTACTGTTCTTTCAATCTTCCCTTCGCCCTTCTACCTTTTCTCTCCTGCTTCTACCCTGCCTCACCACTCACCCTTCCATCTTTTTCTTCTTCCCCCCCTCCCCCCTCCCTCCCCCCGCCACGCCGAATGCAGACCTCCTCTGACCATTGCCCCCCGAGTCCGTCGTCGTCCTCTTCCTCCTCCATAACCATCATTGCCACTCCCCCACCTACTTATTCCTCTACTCATCTTCCCTCCAAGCTAAAGTCGTTGTTCAAGTTCAACAACACCAGCGACCCATCCGTAAGTATTCTGTTCCTCGCTACTCTATTCCAGCTCGCTACGCACATACTCTCTTTTCCGCGCACGCCCACGTACCCAGCCTTCCTCGCTTACATATCGCAATATGAGAGTTAATAATAAGCAGCCAGCCAACAGGGCACTCTTTCTTTTCTCTGCGAAATGAAATTACCGTTGGCCAGTTCTCCGTCTCTCTCTGAACTGGGGTATCATCTGTGTGTCAAAAAAAGAGCTTCTTTCCGTACCCTTTCTTCTTTTCCTCCTCTTTTCCTTCCCTTCCCTCCCTTTCTTCCATTCCATTCAGCCATCTTCCTCATCCGTCTCTCATCATCTTCCACCTCCCGTCATCATCTTTTCTTTCCTGTTCTTTCCCTCCATCATCCTTCATCTGTCTCTCTCCCTCTCTCCACTCACTCCTTTTATATACATCCGTTTTTTTTTTGTTTTTTTCTGTTCTCCTTTCCTTCTTTTTTACCTTCTCCATTCATCATCTCCACAGACATACACACACACACACATACACTATCCACACACTACTCCATCATATTCCTTACACCCTCACCCTCACTTTCTCAGTCCCACACCACTCCTCCTCCTCCTGACACAGCCCTTTCACTGCCTCGTCAGGCCCAATTGCCGTCTCCCCCCGTCCAATGTCCTTTGTAAATATCTTTCTCTCGTCCAACACTCCTATATTTACTGCTGCTTGAGCTGCGCTTAGTTCTCCTCTCTCTCGTCTCTTCTCTCAGCTCTGACCAAAGTGTGGACCTCACCTTTTTTTTCTGTTCTTTTATGCCGATTACTCGATTCTAATTCCTCTTCCTCTACTTCCTGCTCACCTTTTTTCACCCCCTACCATCCTCCCATCTATTACCATCTAACAGTTCCTTAGGCGAGTTGCCTCTACGCCCAATACAAAGGCTGCCCTCGACGACGCAATCAACAACACCCAGAACAAAACGTCCGACCCAAACGGCTCACCAGTACTCGCCAAGTCCAACAGCTCGATCCACTCTACCATGACCACCTCCTCCATGACCACAACCGCCACTGGCACAACCGTCGGTAACGGCTCATCACTCAACGGCGGTCTTCATCTCAACATTCCAAAGAGCCCCAACGGATCAGCTCTGGACCTCAGGAGAGGCGCCTTCCGTCGAACTTACTCTTCCAACTCGATCAAGAAAAAGACGATCGAGGTCACACCGAGCAGCTTTGTCAAAATCCGTTTGTTGGGCAAGGGCGATGTGGGAAAAGTCTATCTGGTCCGCCAAAAGGATACCGACCGCCTTTACGCAATGAAAGGTAAAGATAGCCGGACAGACTATCGATCTTTTGTTTTCGCTATCCCGCTGTTGACAAAAGGTTTTCAATGCCATGGTGCAATTACTTGGCTCAATGGCTCTCGACAGTACTTTGTTTCAACGCCAAGCTGCGATGATGATGACAATGTTTGCTGTTATGGACACAGCTCAGGATATATATGAGAACTGCTATGTTTTTATACCAGACTGTGTCATTTTGTGCTGACTCTCCTTTTCCCCTTTGTCTTTCTGTCTTTCGTTATATGTCTATTAGTTCTTTCAAAGAAGGAGATGATCAAGCGCAACAAAATCAAGCGAGCTTTTGCAGAGCAGGAGATTCTCGCCACCTCCAACCATCCATTCATTGTCACGTTATACCACTCTTTCCAGTCGGAGGACTATCTGTACCTTTGCATGGAGTATTGCATGGGAGGCGAGTTCTTTCGAGGCAAGTCAAGTGCCCGATTTTGTTTTGTTTTTGTTTTTTTTTCGACTCTTTGGATAACAGGCTGGGTGTGTGAGCGTGTACGTACGTTGGTTGGGACTTGGACGAAATTGGCCTAACCAGAGTGTCTGTTTTCGGATGTTGTCCATTTGTAGCATTGCAAACAAGACCAGGGAAATATCTCCAGGAGGAAGACGCCAAGTTTTATGCTGCCGAGGTTATTGCCGCATTGGAATACTTGCACTTGATGGGATTCATTTACCGTGATCTGAAGCCAGAGAGTACGTCTTGCACCCTTGCTTTTTTCGACAATGGCCCTTTCATGCCACCGGATCTTATTATCTTGCTCAGTTGGCACTGCCGTAATTGATTATGACTAACGGAAACTCGCTATTTCTTCGTAGACATTCTGTTGCATCAGACCGGCCATATTATGTTGACTGATTTCGATCTTTCAAAGCAGTCTTCGCCAGCAGGAGAGCCAACAGTGGTCAAGACCGGATCGCCTTCGATGCCCCCAGCTATTGACACAAAGTCATGTATCGCAAACTTGAGGACAAACAGTTTTGTCGGCACAGAAGGTAAATTTTATTCTGGAAAGAGATGGAGAAATTGCTCAATGGTTCACATTTTTTATTTTGCGTTTCTCTTTATTTATAAGCAACCATGTGGACAGCCAATTAAGATCATCTCTTTTTGTCATTTTCTTCAATCAGAATATATTGCGCCAGAGGTTATCAAAGGATGTGGACATACTTCAGCAGTGGATTGGTGGACGCTTGGAATTCTGATGTATGAAATGTTGTTTGGAGTGACACCCTTCAAGGGCAAGGACAGGAATGCGACCTTTCAATCGATTTTGCATACAGATGTGCAGTTCCCGGACCACCCAGGGGCTCAACCAATCTCATCGCTCTGTAAATCGGTGATCCGCAAGCTACTGATCAAGGACGACCAACTCCGGTTAGGCTCCAAGGCGGGTGCAAGCGATGTCAAGTCGCACCCTTTCTTCAAGACGACCAACTGGGCCCTGCTGAGACATCTCCCTCCCCCCATCATACCCCAGACCTCCTTTGGCGCGGACGCGATCAACTTTCGACAGATGCATGAGTCTGTCAGCTTGGATATCGAGGGTGAAGAGCTGGTTCATCAGCACCCCGGAGCCAAGAATCCTTTTGCCAACTTTAGCTCAGGTAATTTAGAGGAGATACTATGCAGTTACTTCTATGCGTCATGCTCTGGCGCCCAGTTATTTGGGTTGGCATTTGGGATGAGAAAATGAAAAGAGGACCATGGCACTAACGACATCACTACTTTCTCTGTTCTGCTCTTTCTCTCATTAGTCACTCTGCATCATGACGGAGATGATGACATGTAATCTTGTACCACTTACTTTCCACCATTTTTGCACAATTAAAAAAAAACTCCATTGATACACTTTAAGAGAGGGCGACAACGGCGATGACAACAAAACAAGCACAAATAGACACCCACAAGGTACGCATACAACGCCGAGGCGGGCGGGTGAGCCAGGCGGGCGCGAGCATGAATGAGTGGAAGGATACACATGCGTGTGAGCACCAAAAAAAAACAACCACACGCAACAGCTTTGCGTTCACGGAGGTTAATAAGGTTGTTCATGAGCAAACTCAACCCACAGAGATTAAGGTTTTATTAGCGATGTGGTTGACGAGTACTTTGCCAAGGCCGAAAATGCCGAGATGGTGGATCCTGTTGCCGGTTTGCTGTTCTTCCCTGCGGCTGCTGCAGCAACAGCGGCTCTTGCTCTTCGCGCCTTCTCGATCGGATCCAGATCTTCATCATCATCCTCACTCGTCTCCTCGTTTTCCTCTTCTTCGCCCGTATCGTCTTCCTCCTCATCCGACGGGCTCTCTCCAATCTCGCTCTCACTCTCACCTCCCTCCTCTGCATCATCACCATCGTCCTCCTTTGAATCACTCTCGGTAGCAGGCCCCAAGAACCGATCCAGATCTTCCCTCTCTCTCATCTCGTCATCCCCATAATCGTCCTGATACCCCAACAACGACGATGGGTTCGCAAGCACCGCTTTCGAGATCTCGTCTTCCCCAAGTTTCGGACGCCTCAATGCCGCAGCCGTAGTCGCCGTCCTTGCCGCCAATGTCGTCGCCTGAGTGGACACAAAGTCACGTCTCGACGAAGCAGATTCCAGATCCTGGTGATTAGCACCCAAAGTCTTGACTACCTCGACAGATTCAAGATCGATCTCAGCCTCGGCTAACTTCCACAGATCCTGCTGCCTCTCTTCCTGGGTCCGTCGGAACTGTGCCATATCCGTCTCGAATTGGTTCTGGTAAAGCCGCAATTTTCTCGCAGCCTCTTCCTTCTGGAATTGCTCACTCCTCATCGACAGTAACTCTGCCTTATCCCACAATTCCTTCCTAGAAAATTACATGGAGGAATGAAAGAAGAAAGACGCAATGTTAGCAAGGTGATTGGGAAAGACGTGCAATTAACGTGTCCTGAAAAAAAAGAGAAGGATGAAAGGAAAATTCGATGCGACTCTGTAATGTCTTTTACCTCTGGGACTCCATGTATCTGTCGAGTTCATTGACTTGAGACTTCTTCCAGTCAGCCAAGGTAAGAACTTCTGCATCCACTTCTAACATCTCGATCGCGCTCTCTAGCCCAACCAGTTTTTGTTGGATGCTCTCTAGTAATAACGTCAAATAAAAATCAATGGTTAGTTCGGAGCTGTCATTCATCATAAATTAGTTGGAAAAAAAAATAATTGTTGCGAATAAAGATAGAAAGAGGCTACGTACCAGTTATAGACATGATCTCACCGAGACTCTGATCCAATTGCTTAATATCCTTGGCTTCTTCGACTAATTGCTCCGAGGTTGTGGCATGACGAAGGCATAGCTCCAGTACTCTCTGCAGAATTTCATCCGCATCCTAATTATACAAACACATGAAATGCAGAGAAAAATATGAGTAAACTAATGAGCGACTAAAAGGTTGAACAGTGAAACGGTTTGCATGATACCAAGTATTGAAAACTTACATCGGCACGCTCAGAGTTTCTGGTGGTATGGTTGTGGATCTCTGTCCAAGAGTCCTGGTATCTAATATCAACCACAGTTGTACCCCCATACAAATTCCAGTCAGCAAAATTCTTCCTCAATCCTTTCGTAATATAAACCTCCTCAACCAGCCAATGCGACCTTGGGTTACCTTTGAGCCATCTGTTCAACTTCTGGCATCCGCTTCGCACGCTCCAAGGCAAGATCCTGCTGTGCCCGAATCTTGGCCAACAACGCTGCCGTCTCCTTTGAAGCCTCCTCCGTTTTGACCCCCGTTTTCAATCCACTCTCTGTCCTAGCTATTGCCCGCCTACCAAACTTTCCTCCTGCTCCTGTCGTCGTCGACCGGCGTATCGAATCCGCATCGCTCTCCATTCCACCTCTCACATCATTATCAGCAATAGCACCAGAAGAAGAATCATCCTGCCCATTCCAAGCCCAAACACGACTCCGACTCGCCTGCCCTCCATCCCTCCCACTCAAATAAGGTCCTGTCCCACCTCCAGAAGCGCCGCTCATATGTCCCGTCAATCCAAGTCCACCAGCCAACTGTCCCAATCCCAACCCACTCCCTAAACTCTTGATTGACTCTGTCACAGACTCAGCAATCGACCCCTGCCGGTGGACGGATGTCGCTTTCCCTGTACCTATACTACCCCCCGGTGTAGACGTCGACGTTGCCCCACCGCTCTGTCGCCTGTTGGTTAAGGAGGGTGGGAGGAAGGAAGACCACGACCCAGACTCCGACCTATCCTGCGTGGCAAGAGTACCAGTAGTGCCCGTGCTGCTGACAGTACTCGACCGATTAGATCCTCGCCCTTGTCCAGGTCCTGATTCATTAAAATCTGGTTCACCTTCTGGACTCATGGTTCGTATGGAGTCCTGCTGTTGTCCCTGCTGTTGGCGGTGGTGGTGATGGTGTTGTTGTGAATCGATAGGGTTATTCGCCAAGACTGTTCTTAGACTTTCGACACCAGACTTCATTGCCTGCAGTCTAGATGGACATCAAGACCAAAGGGTATAAATATGTGTCAATTGTAACCAGGAAAATAATAGTCCGCGATGATATCATGCGGGCAAAAAACATGGACAGGTTGTAGATTGTTCATATGAGTAACAAAACAAAAAAGAAAAAAAAACGCACAATGAGCTTTACCCTTGCTGGCTCCTTGCGCGGAGTTCATCCTGGCCAAGACTACAAAAGCATCAATTGAAAGATAAGTGCGATAAAGAAAGAAAAAAAAAGAGGCTGTGTCAGTGTGCGAACTTGAAAGTCTTGGCATATAACGCACTACCTGAAAAGAAAAGGCACGCCCTTTCAACAACAACATTGCGTCAGAGTGTTGACAACAGAGAAGCTCATTACAAAGTATTCCGAAGAGAGTCTGACGTGTTGAAGATGTTCTTGAACATGCTGGGCGGTGCATGTACGTATGAAAGAAAGAAGAAAAAAGGTTGTGAATGAGAAATGAAATGAAAAGAAAAGGGTTACTGGTGAACACATGAACAAGCGTACTGTACTGAAACAAAGCCACATCAAACTCCTTTCTTCTCTTTCGACATTTACAAGCCGTTTTTCATTTTTTACAGGTTTTTTTATTCTTTTGTTTCTTTGTTCAATGAAAAGTGGTGGTATTTGTGGATGAGAGCTGTGCAAGTATCCAAAAGAAAAGTATGAGAAGGAAAGACTGTTTATGCATAGATGTATGAGTGGCCAGAAGCCGCTGCCTTTTCTGCTGCCGTTTTAGCATTGTCCTCCTCAATAAACCGTCTCTCCTCCTCAGAAAGCTCAAACGGTTCGTCGTCGACTTGCACTGGCACCTGCAAGTTCGATGTAGGATAGAGTACGGCAGAATCTGCTGCAAAGTGACCGTTGCTCGAGCTGTAGTCGTTACTGCTGCTGCTGTTGCTGTTGCTGTTGCTGTTCAGGCTCGAGCGAAGCTGGCCATAATCGGGGTCGGACAATGTCTGGTCCTGATGCAGAGGCGAGGGCTGGTGGGGTGTGCGGCGAGGAAGATAGGATGAAACTGTGCGAATCTGTCCCTTGTTCTGTACATGTGCGCCTACGGGTCTGGGGTAACCATTGGCTGCTGGCGCGGATGCGGGAGCACGGTGTGCAGCTCCTGCCTGTTGCTTTTGCTGCTGTGCTGTCCATTCGGCAACCTTCTGGCGGTGGTCAGCCATAAGGGCGTCAATGCTCTTCAACAATCCAAGAACGACCTCGGCGTGCTGCTTGCGGATGGGATCCTCCGAGCACAGAGCGCGTGCCTTGGCAGCCCTAATTTGTCTGTCCATGTCGCCCTCCGTCACTGGCTTGGTCGTTGGGGGGTGGGAGATGACCTTGCCTTGTGGCTCCTCCAAGTGAGTTTGTGCCAACTGACGAGTCATAGCGTCCAATGGATCCAAAGGCTCCGATGCAGCAGCCGCAGCAGCAGCCGCAGCAGCCTGTCTAGCCTTGGCCTTTTGAATCAATCCTCCAAACTTGCTCGACGAGTTGGGTGTTGCCGAAGATTGGGCCAAATCGTTCTCCTCTGACTGTGCGGTAGCTTCCTGGTCCTGATCCTGAATCTGTTCATCGTCAACATCTTCGGTCTCAATCTCTGGCAAGGGTGCGTTTGGAACAGCCGGTGCGTTGAGCATCATCAGTTCAGGATCCATGCCCGCGTAAGCTGAGCGTGGTGTCTTCTTCTCCGCCTGTGGCTTCACCATCATCATCATACCGCCCGCTTCCGCAGCGAGCTTCTCCTGCTTGGCCTTGGTCTGAGTGCTCATGTCGGCATAGGTGCGCTCAACCTTGACAACAACCGTGGGCACAAATGTCTCCTCGTTCTCGGTCTTGATGGTAGGAGAGATGTTGTTGCCTCTAGGAGAGATGTTGCTGTTCCTGACATTGTTCATGGTGTGGGTGTGGGCCTGGTAGGGATTGGTGGCCTGCTGGATGCTGTTCTGGAATGGCATGGCTTTAACAACTCCAGGTCTTGAGACTTGTCCAGACGCCGGGATCTCCCAAGGCAAACCTGCAGTTCCGTATGGCACAGAAGGAACCGTAGCACCAACAACGAATGGATCTTCGGGGAGAAGGTTGCTATAAATCGACTCTCCAGTAGAAGAAACAGAAGAGCTGGGATATCCGGCCCCGTTGAGATTGCCGCCGTTGTTATAGTTCATGTTGTCGTTGTTACTGAGTCCAGAGTTGTAGTTGGGGACGACTCCTGAAAAGCTGGCATCCAGAGCAATCGGATTCTGCTTTTGCTCAGGGAACAAGGTTTCGAAGGTCTGAGGCTGGAAGACCTCTCCACTGACATCCTCGAACAATGTCGAGCAGAACTGGTTGAATTGGTTGAATTGGCTCCAGTCGTTCACATCGGGCAAGGAGGTGAGCAGGCGGTCGGGGGTCAAGGGGTTAACTTCCAAGATGGCCGAAAGCGCATTCAAACGCCCCATCATATCTAAAAGTAACAACAAGATGATGAACATGGTCAGCTGTGATTACACATACAATAAAAAACGTGTCATACCACCACCGCCACCATCACCACCACCCAAACTCGTGTCGTGTTCGAATAACGCAAAAAACACTGAAGTAGGTTCGTCTTTTCTTAGAAATTACAAAATGCGTTTTGTCCTGGTGTATTTACCTTCATTGTAGGAAGGATCCAGACGCTTCTTCTTTGCCTCTAGGGCAAAGGATCCGAGAGTGTCGGATAGGACCTCGTCAAAACCATCGCGCGAGCGCTTAGCGCTGACGGGGGAAATCATGTTCTCATAGCCATGGTTGGGGAAGGCGCCGTAGTACGCTCCAGAAACGTCGACGGTTGGTCTTGCAAACTGTTGGTTGCTGCTGTCGACTAAATCAGGCGTACTGAAGAGATCGGAGTGTGGGAAAGGCGAAGCTTTGCAAGCAAATGGACATGAAGCGTGTGTATAAGAAGGCCAAAAAAAGTTAGAAAAAGGAAAATAGTAAGGAAGAAGAAAAAAACCTGCGGATAGCATATGTGTAGGCAAGAAGGCGGATGAATATGATTCGAGCATTGAAAATATCGTTTTAGTCACTTACAGTGGCCAGGATTGGCCCAGTGCTCGTTCGAGTCGGCCATACTTGCGGGCGAGAGGGGCATAGAATAGGGCGATTGAGCAGAGAGGGTTGAGGATGCGATTGAGGGTGATCGATCGAGATAGGAGGGAGGAGTGAGGGGTTGGTAGTTTTGGTCATTGTTTGGCTGGAGGTGTGCGGGCATACCCAGCGAGGGGACGACACCGTCTCCGTCCTGGTGGGTCTTTTCATGCTTCTTGAGATCTTGGGGTCGCTTAAAGCCCTTTCTGCAAATCTATTTTTCCCATTAAAAAAAATGCCAAGAGAAACAAAATAAATAGAGAGAGGAGTAAGTGTCAGTGTCTCATGAGGGCTGTGGTCCGACCGACAAAATCGACTAGAGGGAAGTGAGTGTTGTCTTGGCAAAACGGGCATCCGACCTGGTTGCCAAGAACGAGCACGAAACAAACAATACATGTGGAATAAAAAGATAAAACGCAATTGCATCTTAACAACAATCCCAATTGCATGTATAAAAAATGCTGCAGGGGGGTGTGTGGGTATAGGGAGATAACACAAAAAAGCAAAAACAAAGAAAGACGGCGCTTACGTCGCAGTGGTAGGGCTTGGAGGCAACGTGGACTCGCAAGTGGGAGGTGATATGGTCTCGCTTTGCAAACGTGGGCACAGAGCACTTGTCCCAGCGACAGGTCAAGCACAGGTTGTGGTGAGCCTTGCGGCCGACATGGTCGTCCCTCAAGTGCTCGTAGAGCATCTCGGCGTCGTCAAAGTTCTTGAGACATGAGTCCCACTGACAGATGTAGTCGTCCGAGAAGATGAAAGACTGAGGAGAGGGGACGCTGTCCATTGGAGTGAGAACAATTAAAAGTGGAGAATGTGTTTTCGAGGGAAGTCGTCAGCGGGCTATTTATCTCGTTGCGCTGTGTTTTGCTGCTGTTGTTGTATATATGGCAAGTTGTTGTTGTTGCTGCTGTGTGTTTACAAGGAGTGGATTTCGAAGATAAGGGTGGTGGCGCTTGTTCGTAGTAACGAGGGGAAAAGGACGTTTCGACAAAGACAACAGAAGAGGAGATAAAGAGAGAAGTAAAAGGTGACGAATGAAAATCGAAAAGTAACAGTGAGAAAAGGCGGCCCTCTTATGTGTGTCTGTCGGACATTTAGGTTGTGCAGGTGGGACTGTTAGTTAGTAGGTTAGCCGGTGGAGGGTGGAGGAGGGGGAGGTCTTGGCTCAAGGAAATGCCAAGCCAATTTACTCACACTCTTACTCCACTCACACTCAATTCAATTCATATCACGCATTCCTGCATTACGCTCATCCGTCATGGGCAATTGTCCTCCGATAATATCAGCAAACGAACGCCCAGCCGTCCTTCTTCATCATCATCATTCAAGTCTCCCCGTCTACCCTTCCTTCACTGCTCCTTCTCTTTCTCCTCGGTGTCCGCCCAGCCTCTTTGCCTCTTGGCTGCTGCTGCTGCTTATGATGTTACCTGTTGGCACCCTCTCTTTATCCTTCGCACACCTTGTTCCCATCATCGACTCTTGCCCAAACGGCGGAACCCTCCCATCACCACCGTTCAATCCTTTCCTCCTCGTCTTAATTTCTCAACCTCTTCAACAAAGCCTTTTTCCCATCCATGCGTTGTGCTATCGACGGCCCATTCTGCTGTGCAACGGCGGGAAAAGAGACTTTCTATCTACTCACACGCCCGCACACCGTTTCCTTCCCACATCCTCTCCCATCTGTGGCTAAGCGCCCAGCCCGCTCCGCCTCTCCTTCTACTTTCACATATTTTTTTTCTTGCTACTATTTCTACCTTTATTAACTGCTCTTTTGGTGAAATGGACAACAGCCCTCTCTTTGTCTCTCTCTCATTCATTCTCTCACTCCGATGCTCGCTCGTCCCTCCATGCGGCCTATTCAGCCCTCCAATGCCGTTTCTTTTTTTTTTCATTCTAAAGTCTTGGCTTTGTCACCCTTCCTTCCTGCTTCTCCGTTGTTCCTGTCCCTTCATTGTTCCTTCTCCTCTTTGATCCTCCCGCCTAAGCGATCTTTGATCGGGCTGTTGGAAAATTAGAGGTGTGAGACGAGCACGAGTTTCAAAGGAGACAATGATGGAAAAGAAGAAAAAGGGAAGGACGGAAAGAAGCAAGGGGTTTCTTGCCCACCGTCCTTCCTCTTGCCACATGAACACAACACATTGTTCCGTTAATACCAAACAAAGACACGAACAACAACAACAACAAAAAAACGAGGCTGTGTTGCTTGCAGCGTGTATTTTTAGAAAAGCCTCGAAACCACAGACAAGGCATCTTGTCAGTTCCTGTTGATGTTGTTCTTTGCCCTGAAATGATTGTTTAAGAAAGAGGCGCGAACTGTGCCTCGAGACAATGCAACAAAGTCCGGAGACGTTTGTCAATTGTATTGAGCTAGTACTACGATGGCGAGTATCTTTGCACGAAATCATCGTTCAATCAAAATGACACCAATACTTATCAGTCTCAGGAACCGATCATCAGAGTAAACTCACTAATTCATCTCCTTTGGCGAAATTTAACCACAGCAAAAAGAATAACATACGTTTCTTTATTTTTCATTGGGGGGTCTTTCAATCGAGCCGCTTTTAGTTTCATCGATGCTCCCATGCTGCTTCATCAACGCAATATCAACTGAGCTCAGTCCAACAACATCCTGTAAGTTAGCATGTGCTAGGCAAAGCTCCTTGGCTCCCGCACTCCAAAGCAGCCGCAACTGATAATCACCCTTCTCCTCCGTTAGCTTCCAGAGCCGCAGTTTGCCATACGCCCTGGTCCCAACATACAAGCACTCGGAGCTCTGTCCCCATCGGAACCGGAAAGTGACTCCAACATGGCATCTAAAAACTCGAATCCATTCGCCCGCTACCCAAGCCGATACTCTCAACACCCCCGTCTTGCCTCCAGTCACGTAGAGCCTACCGTTGGGTGAAAACGAACAGCAATTGAGCCCTTGATCAATGTGCTTTGGATTCGTTTTCCCTCGCAGCTCGCTCGTCTGTGTGTTCCATGCTTGGAGGATCCCATCATCTACAGAAGCCGAAATCACCTCTCGTTCGTCAGGGGCAAAAACCACTCGATGGACTTGAGAAAAGTGGTTCATGACAAGGAGATGCGCTCCGGAATGAGAACACCATAGGCGAACGGTCATATCGTTACCGCCAGAGGCGATCAGGTTCCCGCTGGGAGAATAAGCCACGTCGTTGACAGCGAACGAATGGCCAATCAAAACCAATTCAGGCTTGCCAGTTTGGGTATCCCAGATTCGAATAGTCCCATCCCAGCTGGCTGAGGCAACCCGACGGCTGCTCGGAGAGAAAGAAACCGCCCAAACATGACCTAAATGGCCCGTCAAGACATGTAACGGTGATCCTGCCCGAGCGCACCATAACCGCACAGTTGAGTCCGAGCTAGCAGATGCGATCCGTTTGCCGCATGGTGAAAATGTCACTTCATTGACCGACTCTGTATGTCCAGACAGAAGAAGACCGTCTGATGTGCCGGACAAGGTCTCAAGGAGCTCCACCACGCCGTCCCTCTTGCCAATCCCCACCTGCTTGCCATCCGGCGAGACGTCAAGGCAAACATACCCCTCCGTGCGACTGCTTGAAAACGCATCCGACAACAACTCATGAACCTTCCAAAGTCGAACGGTTCCGTCCTTTCCACCAGAAGCAATGCAATCGCCGGTGGGAGAATAGACAACACTGCCGACAGCGGATTGGTGGCCAGAAAAAGTGCTGAGGAGCACTTTGTTGAGGGGATCCCACAGACGAACTCGTCCATCCAGACCACAGGAGGCAATCTGGTTACCGTCAGGGGAGAACGTCAAATATGTAACGGGCGAAATGTGGCCCAACAGACGGCTGGAAACCCCGAAGGTATGTGCGTCCCACAACAGAATCGAACCGTCCTCGCTGCAGGTTCCGATTAGGCGTCCATTGGGAGAATAGGTCACGGAAATGACGGCACTGGATTGACTGTTCAAGACTGCGATTTGTCGTCCAGCCGGAATGTCCCATATTCGTACCGTTGTATCCATACTGCACGACGCAAGTCGAGGACAGGTTGGTGAAAAGGCGACTCCAGTAGCAACCAGGGAATGGCCACTGAGAATGTGTAGGATCGTGCCAGTCAGTGCCGACCAGGTCCGCACTGTTTTGTCGAAGCTTGTGGTCGCGACCATGGCTCCATTCGGTGAGTAGACAATGCTGGACAATGGTCCTGTATGGCCGGTCAAGACGATCCTGATATCGCCTGTCAAGATGTCGCCCAGCTCCACCGTGCCGTTCGGGCGACTCTTGGCTAGCTCGTAGTTGGTTGGCGAAATAGCGATGGCCTGTCCACCACGATGGCTGGCCAAATAGGTCCACGTTGTAGCATCGTAAATGTTGATCTTAAACCCCTTGAACGACACGGCAAGCTTCCCGTCAGACGAAAAGACGCAACGATAGACTTCATCTTCCAGCTTGAGATAAGGGAGCTCTCCGAACCGCGCTCCAGACAAAACAGCCTTGCGGAGGTTGGCTTGTCGAAGCCACGTCTTGCCTAAATTGGTGTCGCTCAAATCGGCACCTTCCAAATTCGTGGCGTCAAACTCTCCTTCGCGAAGATCGGCTCCTGCAATCTTGATGCCACTCAGATCGGCACCGTTGAACCGGATTCCAGCCTTGACCAAGATCGTGATAGCGTTCGCTGCCGCCTGTCCCGCCTGCACCTGCGTGTCGATCTTGGACTGCTCCACAATGTCGAGAAGTTGGCACCGGAAGGAAGGATCCTGCTCGACTCGCTCGGCCAAGAACTGGACTACTGATGGCTCACCGATGATGCTCCTCCGACCCAGGGCAGATTGTAGGGTGTGAATCGGCCGTCGTGGGTCGTACATCATTGCAGCATCGTTATAGTCGAGTGGGTCGTAGATCGTCCTTGAATAAAAGTATTCCTGGAGAGACCGGTGAATGAATCGATAGTCGCCGCCAGACCTCGTCACTGTACTGGATTCTCGAAGCAACTTGGCCTGACCGTCAGGGCTGAAGAACTCGGCTTTCCATGAGTCTCTGTCGCGGAGGTGGGTGTATTGGACGACCGGATGGCCTGCCTGCTTCCTGAAGATCGCCTCCGCAAGGGACTTTTGGAACCGGAGACTATGACCCACAAAATCATCTTCCACTAGCAGGTCAAACTCAGATCGCTCCATGTCATTCAATGCGCTGTTCTCTAATCTCGCCCGGCTGACCGCCAGCCATTGCGTGACGAACCCATCGTAAAGCTCGACACGTATAAGGCTCTTCTTGAAGTCGACGACATGAGGCAGCGCTTCCAGTGAGAGCGATAGGAGGAAGGGATTTGATACCAGCTCCATCAAGTTTGGAATCTCGACCAGCTTGTGCATGTACTCATCCTTTGTCCATGATGGGTGGTCGTCCTGAACCATGCAATTCGCAGGCAAACGTCTGACATACAGATCGACATACTGCTCAATCTGGCTCCTCGAGAAAGGCACAATGACTGCCTCCTGGAAGAGGTCGGATTTCGTGCGATGGTAGTGGTTAGCAGACTGAGGTTGGAACCGAGGGCGATAATCGGAGTTCAGGCACTGACTGCGGCAGCTGATGATGAGTTTAACCTTCCACTGTCCTGGTTGGTTGAGTCGGTTGGTTGTGTAGAGATTAGTCTTGAGCTGGCTCTCGTCGTATCCGTCGCAAATGACAATGAACTGTCGGTTCTGTCTGAGCTGCTGGATCTGGGCGTCGGAAAATCGATGCCGTTGCAGTTGTTTTTCGATGAGGTCCTGAGAGGGGTTGACGATAGTGGGAAGGTTGATATGAAGAGGGATAGGTCCATACGCCCCGTATTCCATCCAAAGATTGCGCTCAAGCTCCAAGGTGAAGGTTGACTTGCCAGCTCCTGAATCTCCGAGCAATAACAACACCTGCCGATGACTGCTCAAGAACTCCAGCGCGCTCTCCATGAGCGGGAATAGAGTGTCGTTCGAGGAATGAAAGGTTGGCTTGGCTTGAGGCGGGATGTACGGAACATTTTCTTGCTCCCGTAGTCGTTCAATCTTCAGTCTGTGCAGGTCATACTCGACATCGGGGATCGCCTGGGCTCGGTTGAGGAGAGGTGACCACGAAGGAATAGGCAACCGGACCATTATCGGGTAAGGATTGGGAGGACGTGCCATGACATCACGGTAGACAGTCTGCTTAGAAGCATTGCCTTCCTTCTCTAGACCAAGGAGTATTCGTCGAGTGTGGCCAGAGAAGGCAGGGTCGGAAAACGACGAGACTTGGCGCAGGATATCCAGAATCCAGCTGTCAATTCCTTCGTCCAGTCCAAGAAGGGAGCCGTCCTTGTAAAGCTCAGCAAGAAAATCGATAGCGTTTCGACGAACACCATCCTCCCAGCATCGATCGATCGCAATCTCGCCAAGGACCAAACAAACACCTCGCTGGAACTCGATAGCTTGACGGCAAGGAGCCTCAAAGAACAGACGACTGAAATCAGCCAGACGGCCATTCCGAATGTGTTCTTGAGCCTCACGCAAAGCTGTGTACCAGGGAAGCCTTCCGCCAGAAAGGACACCCCACTTTGTGCTAGCCCAAGGTCCTTGAACGTTATCGCCTACCGACTGAGCGCCGCCAATCGCCTTGAAGCCAATGTCGAGAGCATTCACAGTATCGCCATGGGGCCTCTCAACTTCACCTGATATCCCGTAATTGCCCTGCTTGCACACACTCGCGACCCCAAGACGACCCATGGTGTTGTTTCCTGCATGCCGCAAAACAAACTGGCAACGTGGCTCGTCAATCGGAACATGAAGCAGACCCTGAAGGGCATAGGTTGCCTGGTGTCTGAGATATGGATCCGAGCTCTTTGACAGTCCTTCCAAGAGTGCCAGCAGGTATGCCTGGTCCACGACGCGCCCCAGATCCTGAACCTTGCACTCAACCATGCCATCGAGAAGAGTCGATAATGCGAGGGTCAAGCAATAGATGTGCTTGGTGGGATGTTGATGGATATCATGAAGACGAGTCCGAATTGCAGTCAGGATCCTGAGAAGGTCGTTGGAAAGGATGTAACCTGGCTCGGCACATTGAACAAGTTGGATCGAACCCTGAAGTAGATCGACGTCCAGCAATGTCGCGTTCTCGAATCTGGCAACCAGGCTGTTAAGCAACTTGCGATAGTGCTCCAGACTGAGAAAAGAGCCAAGGATTACGACCTCAGCTATTGTTGTTGAGCTCGTGACATTGCTCGCCAAAAACTCCTCAACGACCTTGGTAGTCAGCGAACGGACCCGACTCTGCTCGTCCTCTTCAGGAAGAATAGCAGTACCTTGTTGAGAAGGACCCAGATGTTCGTAGACGCTTCCGGCAGTCGATGCAGGGGACAAACTCTTGCGGAGCAAACTGTTGAAGTACGCAAGTTGAGATGTGGACTCAAACCGACCGCCTGGGGGCGGTAGGGTTGTCGAAAGCGAAGGGGCGGCAATGTTTTGAGGAAAAATGGATAATCGAGACTGCTCAGGTGCCACAAGCACTGGGAAGATGTTGTTGGGATCGATGCGGCTCTGGGTGAAGGTGACTTGATATTCCTGGGGAGAGGATATGGAGATCCGTTCTTGCTTCACAACTGTAGACATCGCACGTTCTTGGTTGTAGATGGCTGATGGTTGCACCTTCTTTGTAGGCTGCTCGAATTGACTGAAAGGCGATTCATTGATACGCTTTGATCCCAACCGAATAGCTGACGGGATTGTCGGGTAAGAGTTGTCAGATGTCCCCTCGAGCTTTGAGCTTGTCATGGTGTTGCAAATCCTATCGGATTGCATAGCAAAGAAAAAAAAAGTAAGTTGCTGGCGCGCAGTACTAGCCATAGTATCATTTGAGTAACAGCGCTGTGAGTTGAAATATACTCGTGGTGCTGATTGCTTAAAAGGAGTGCAGGAACGCACAGTCAGAGACAGCTGGGTGTGAGGGCTTGCTGCTAGGCTTGGCGTAGGTGGTGAGAGTTGCGATCCTTTCGACAAAAGTCAGACACCTATGATACGGAAAAGCGGTTAGAGGGTTGCCAGTGAGAGTGACTCAGTATTTTCGGAGCAGTCAGCTTGTATGGGTCGTACGAGTGCAGACCTGTTAGTACAGTAGGTGTGACCAAACAGACGAGGAATGGAAGGAATGCAAGAGTGATGGAACGATGGTAGCTTGTCGAATGAGGGGTTGGGGATCAAGAACGATGATGAGAGAGCAAAGGAATGGCAGTGGGAGTGTTGCTGTGACGAGAGAAAGAAAAAAGCCCTCTCCAAACATTTCTTTTCTTTTGGATTTTGGACTTTGATCGAGTAGGTTCTCCTTCGCCAAATGTCAAAACATATCCACACCATGCCACAAGCTTACTTAAGACAGGAAACAATCTATTGGACAATTGGAAAAGAGCAATTAAGGTACACCCTGTCTCTCCTATCAGTCACAACGTGGTCAGCTTTGGGAGGTATGTGATAGATTAATGGTGTTTATTACAGGACAGGGGCTCAAAGGACATGGCCAAACGGAAAGAATTCAAGACGATTGACAACCTATTACATCCTAGCCAGTGACAAGGCTTGGTTGTGACCAATGGTGGTAGTCTTCTTAAGGAGTCTCTCGACATCAGCGGATATCACGGTAGAGGTCATGTTGGCATCCGAGGCATTGATTTGGAGCGAGGAGCGGGGGGTCTGAGTAGGGGTGCTGACAGCCGAGGCGATCTTGTTCTTGGAGATCTTGAAAAGCGACATGGTAGTGGTTTTGGGACAGGTGTTGAGGAGTTGGGTTGAGAGTGCTAGTGTATGTTGTGATGAGAGAGTTGGTTGTAGTATTGCTTGTCGGGCTTGGCTTGGCTGGCTTGGCTGGCTTGGCTGGCTTGGCTTGCTCTGCTTGACTTGAGTGCGTTTGATGGAGAACAAAGAAAATGGGGGATCGTTAGTAGCTTTTATATCAATTCGCGTCCCTTTGTCTGTACGTCAATCGACCACTGCTGCATACACCTCCTACAAAGACGAGCAGCATGTTCATTTGATGCCGTTTGCTGAACAATTGACAATTGTACGCGCCGCACTCAAAAATTAAGGATTTGATTATTCATCAATGACACCCTCGGATGACACCCTCGATGATACTTTGTTTTCTAAACGAAATAAGAAACGAATGAGGACGCCGTGTGCTGGGTAAGGCTAGCTCTACCATCCTGCAGCATGGCGCAGTTGCTCAGCACCTCTGCCGTCTTAGGTCTGAGGGAGTGCTTCAGTACTATGGGCGTGAGTCATGGGTGGTACCATAGTTCCTTTATTATTGTCTCTGTCTGCGCACTATGAGCTTATTTGCCGCTGGATCACCAAAGGATGAAAATTGTTGGCAATCATGAACAATAGCGAGAATTGACAAACTCTTCCGCCGTTGACTATCTCGCTGCTTGTCCTGTCACTCGCCCTTCTTATCACCTATATTACCACAACACAAAGCAACAACACTTAGTCTTTTGGTAGCAATGGGTCGACAGACGTCTACGATCCCAAGTACATCTCTCCGACGATAAAAAAGGGCAGCAGCGAGATGATTGTTCCTGGTTCGAAATAAAAATTGTCTGTCCCCCGACTGTGTTGTTGATCTTTTACTCCCTCTTCATTTCAGCTGTACTCTCTCTTATTCATTATTTCTGTGGACATTCGAAAAGACAATTCGGATCATGAGCAGGATACAGGATATGTTTGTTTGTCTGTAATGACAGAAATAGTTTATTATGATGATGAAGAATGCCGAGTGTTGTACAGTGAATGAATGAATATGCTGGAGGTTGGAGGGGTATGCGAGGCTACTCGCATCCGAATCAAATAAAAGAACATTGTCCTCCAAACAGCAACAACGACGATGTGTAATAGCGAGTGTGTCTTGATGAGAGGGAGGGAGCAGGACTTGAAAGAGATCCGGACGAGACGAGAGGAAGCCGATCGAGTCGGAATAGAGGCAGAGAGTGTATAGCAGAGGGTGCTTTTTACATTCTAGACATGGAAAGAGCCTGCATGTGTCCCATGTTGGCCTTGACGAAGTGGGCCTCGAGGGCCTCGGGGGTCATGGCAGTGTTCTTGTTGACGGCGGCAAGGTCGGCGCCGGTGAGGTGGATCGAGGTACGAGGGGTCTGCGAGGGGGTGTTGGCAGCCGAGGTGGTCTTGTTCTTCTTGGAGGAGGAGAAGGTTCCGTTAAGCTTGAAGAAGGTCATTGTGGATGTGTTGTGTTGTGTTGTGGGGTGGAAGTGGGAGTGGTTGTTTGATTTGGTTTGGTTTGTTTGGTTGTTTGTGATGATGAAGTAGAGAAAAGAAGAAAAGAGGGGAATGCTTCAAGAGTATTTATATGAAGTGGCTCCCCGCAGACAATTTTCATTACAAAGGCACGACCCACCCTCTCTTTCTCCAATTGCCTCAAAGCAACCCAACAAAAGTGGTCTCTCGCCGTGTAAACCCATAAACAGCAACCCTTTGCTCCCTCTTATGGTTATTCTTTGTTCATTCATTCCGCATATTAATCCGTCTCTCTTTGTTTACACAATACACTTTCACTCATTCCAGGCCCCGCACGGTTCAAGTTCAGGTTCGAGCGCAGCCTGAAAAAGTCAATCATGTCTGGTTTATTTTTACTCATCTCACAGAGTTGTCCCCCGTCGTCGTCGTCAAACACAACATGCCACCCTGTTCCTGTTCCTCACAGGATGGAGTGAAGTAAAGAGTTTCAAAATGAATGGACGGCCAAGAGGCAGAGAGGCAAGCCGTGGGAGAGTAAATGGACAGGAGGGGTCGTGGGAGAGTAAAGTACTGCGATTGAATGGACAACCTGATCGGATCGTTTGTTTATGGGACGACTGACCCCTGTCCCCTCTGTTTGTTTGTTTGTTTGTCAGGAGTTGCGGACAGACCACCAACAACCTTCACTCTCACTCTCTGTCGTTAGAGATTGGAACGTTTGTTATTTTAGGATTAACAGCAACACCTACTGCAACCTTGCGCCTACTCCTTCTTGACATAAGGATAAGCGACAAATACAGTCTTGCCGTCAAGGCACGGAGGAACACTACTCTTTCCCCTCTTATGTCTGCCGTCTGGGTTCACTGTCCGCCGTTCTGTGTTTGTTCGTTTCTACTCGCGCTCTGTTACGCTCTGTTACACTCTGTTAAACCGCCATCCTTCCAATGCCTTCTCTCAAGAACCTTCCAGGCGCCTCCACCCGATTCGCAGCTTTCCCTTGACTATGAACTGCGGTCACCCCATACTTTCTCAGTCACATCCTCAGCCTATTTGTGCTTGACACGTCTACGCTCGTTCAATCCAAAAATATCGACCGTTGAGGCATTTGTTCACAACAATAAGCACCCACCGCAGTTCTCATGATATTCTTCAAGTATGCCCTTACAAAAAGGGTAATTAGCCAATAGTTCCCAGGTCGTTCCACTGCTCCAACCGTTCAACGGCAGCTACTCCCCAGCTAAAACAGCTAAACAGGCAAAAGAAGGGTACTGAAGAAATGAAGTGATCAGACCCTCTTTTAGGAACCATTCTCATTTTTATTCTACAAGGCAGCGCTGTCACTAGAATCTTCCAACCCAGCCCTTGAACGTTGCCCTCTTGCGGCGAGGGATTCGCTCGAGAGAAGAAAAGAGTTTATTTATCTGAGTGAATAAATAGAGTATACCGTTCTATCGCCATGAATGATGATTGAAGTGGGTTGAACGACCCCTGGAGTTATTTTTCAATCGGAGATTTTTCTTTTGGCTGCCGCTTGAAAAATGGAAAGATTTTTTCAGTCTGGCAAGTTCTACAAAAGTCTAGTCTGAGGTGGTGCAAGGTGGTGTAAGTAAAGGCAAACAAGGCTGGGGTCAGGAACAAGGAAGGACTCTTTTGGTTAGAGGAAGGAGGGGTAATAATGAGCATGAAGGTAGTGGTTGTGGAGTGTGAATAATTGGCTCATGGAGTGGGATGTACTGAACAGAAAGGGACTGGGGCAACTGCGGGAAGTCAGCTTGCTTACGCTGTGTACGTGTATGCTGATGAGAACTACTTTTTCGTGGTTTGTTTGCCACCAATTACCTGAGCTGTGCCCAGATGAGCAAAGATAGCATCATCAATGGTTCATCGTGGGACAAAACGAGATCGATTGACTGGTCGACATTCAACAGTGGCAACACCTTTTTATTTCCCTTGGCCATCTCTCCTTTTCATTGTCATTCTTGTTCCCAGTCAGCTCCTCCTTGCCTTCTTTCTTTCCCCTCTAATCATCTCATCTTGCTTGCTTGCTGAGTTCATCGACAATCTACAATCAAATGGACTTGCTCAGAACCAACAATGTGAGCATCACAACCTCAGTCTCTTTTTTCAATATCAAGAATGGTTTGAATTGACACGCTTGCTCTAACAACCAGCCTTTTCTTGAGCGGCTTCAATGTCAACCACGTATATGGCGAACCCATACCCTCGCACTCTCAAGTCTCGACACTTCCTAAAAGGAGCCTTCCTTTGACTACCTACCTCCAGATAGCCGAGTGGAGTTTCCAGAAATATCCCCAAGGGCTCAAGCTTTTCCTGTTTCTAATTTGCATGGTCAAGCAGACTCCTCGCCACAAGGCATCCTTTTGAGATCAGAGTCGTGTCGGAGACTGACCAGCCTCTTATTGCACTACCCCAATTTCATTCTCATCTCTCATCCTTCCCATTCCTCCTACCCTTACCCATGTCTCTTGCACGTTTTCAATTATCGCGCGTGTTGGCTCTTACGCATTCTCTCTCTCTTTTTGATGCCCACTCAGTGCTGCTTGTTTCGCTTACAGCTATTTGTTGCAAATATTCAAGTGGAGCTTGAGGTGAAAAAGATATATATGCATTGCACATTGTTATCACCATTGAACTTGTCCTTTTCATGCCCAAATACAGCGCGTCCGTGTGCGGACTGAGAATCCAGTGTCAGTCAATCAAGCCAAGCCAAGTTTCTCAGCACTGGTGCTGGGATAGTGTGGTGGAGGTTGGTTGGTGGGGTTGCTAAACTCAACTGCGGTTATCCTCACCAAGTCCGTCCTACTCTTTGGGGTATGGCACTATATTTGGGTAGGCAGACACGGATACCCTCTTCGTCCCTCGTTCTGGGACCCGACATACCCGGCAACCGTATAAATATCACACCCCATCCACCACATCATCCACAACTCACTTTTCAAACAGCAACTAGAACCGACTTCTCCTTCTACCTCCTCCTCACATAACAACACACAAAATGAACATCTTCAAAAAGTCCAACAAGAACAAGACCGCCTCGGCTGCCAACACCCCTGGCCAGACCCCCATCCAGACCCCTCGCGTCTCGTTGGAAGAATCCCGCCCTGTCGACATGGCCTCCAAGCAGCAGATGAAGCAGGCCCAGGACGCTGAAATGCTCCACAATCTCATGACCAAGGCCATGTCTGGCGGTCGCTTTGGCCCCTATATCCTCTAAAGGACTCCTGTCCTTGTCTGTCTCCCCTCTGTCTCCCCTTTGTCCGCTGATCAAGTTCATCCCAAACTCATGGTCCAAGTCCCTTCCACTCATTACACATATACCAAGCAAGCCAAGAAGCAATCGTTCCTTGCTGCTCCTCCTACCTCTTGTACCATACTCTCTCCTCGTCTTCAGCACCAAACATCATATCATCGAATAATAAACTCAATAGTCGCCTCATACAAGCGCGCTCCACATTCGTTCTACTCTATGCAACAGTAAAGTGTACGTGCAGTACATACACTGGTACTCATATCGGACAGACCACCAAACACAAACAAAGACGCGCGATTTAAATATCGATATGGCCATTAGAGTACTGGATCATTGCCATGCACCCCTTTCTCCTCGAGATCGAGCGCGAAACCAAGTTGGACCTGATCCTTTCTTTCTCTCTCTCTCTCTTTTTCTCCCTCGTTCCATTTTGACGTTCTGTCCTTCTTTTCAGCATAATCCCCCGCCCCGCCCGCAGTGAGAATAAACAAAGGAAAGAGAAAGGAGGAAAGGAAGAGTTCTTTTTAGACATCCTCCCCATTTCTCTTCTCTCGGGCGGAGTAAAGGCTTATTTTTTGGCACTGTTCATGGTCGAATATGGAAACGATGCCTTGTTGACCTTTCAGACAAGAGAACTGAAGGGAAAGAGAGTTCAATTGTGTCCCATTCATTCATTCATCCCCTCATAACATCATACAGTAACACGTACTCACTCACTTTACCCGCCTTTTTCTTTCAGCCAAGTCTATTATTATTTTGCTTACCCTTTGTGGCAAACAAACGCGGATATGCCTCGATCTGTCCATTCTCCTTCCAGTGCCCTGACCAACTGAAGCAGACCTTCATTTAGACATCATCAACAACTGCGGTCAGGCCCTGGCCAGCCTCTGTTCACCTTGACCTCCACCTGTATAAATAAACGGTGCCTCGCCCACATTCCTCACTCACAAACCACAACATCATCCAGCTCAACAGCAACAGCAACAAACCAACAAAACCACAACCACCAAACAACACAAACATACCAAAGATGCCTTCCTTCTTCAAGTCCTCGTCCTCCAAGAACCAGACCGCCTCGGCCGCCAACACCCCTGCCACCAGCCCCGCCCAGACCCCCCGCAACTCGATCCACGAGCATCGCATCCACCAGGGCGTCAAGATGACCCACGACGAGGCCCTACTTTTCGTCCTCAACAAAACCATGTCCAACGCCGCCACCGGTCCCTACATCCGCTAAGCGCAGGCCTCTTCAAATCTCCCCTCCCTACTCGTCGAGCGACTTGTTCATACCACCCCATACCAACACCACACCATTGCATTTTAACGGCTTGCGCCTTATACCTCTCTCCAGCATAACTTCATCCAGCATCTGTACCATACCATTACCCATCCACACCACAAATAAACTATTAGTCAACAAAAAACAACACGCATACGCGTGTCTTTACAATGAAGAGCCAAATGTCGATCTAGACGCTGCGAGATAGTTGAGCGAACGACAAGGACAAATACGGTTGTTTCTGTGTACCTGGGGATGAAGGGCCCACAGAATGCTTGTCTTGACTAAGAAGAAGAAAAAAGAAGAAAAAAGAAGAAAAAAAAAGAGAGAGAGAGAAACAAGAGAGAGAGAGAGAGGATACCCTTTGGAGTGAGAAGTGGTTGCATTCCTTCTTGGCAATCCTATGCACAAATTATTATGAATTATTGCAACGGTTCCTCCCTTTCTTTGAAGGAAGAGAAGGAAAGGAAGGAACTCTATTCCAGATCTTGGAATACACCCTTGTCCACTCCTTTTGTCCATAGACATACATAGGCACCCTCCCTCCCTGCGCACATAGATCGACAACAGGAAGGGCCAGCAATATAACAAGCGCATGTCCCAACTCTGTGGTTGCTTTATGCATTGACCAAGTTGTATGTGGTTTGATGATCTTCTGTCTTTTATGTGGCTTTGTTTATCCCCCTCGCACTCATTCGAGATCGTCCTGTTTTTAGGTCAACAGGCTGTATGGAGAAACAGTTGACCGACCCAGCTCGCATGACCCTTGCTCCTTGCTGTTACTCGTCGTTCGCCAGGTAGTCGTTTCGTTCGTCAGATACCAAAGCCAATGCCGCTACATAAAGGGAAGAGTAATGGAAACAGAAAAGGCGCCGAAGAGTCTCAGTCCGACACCTTGATCATTCGCGAGAACAACGTGAATATGATGAGAGGTCGTTCTTGCATGGGACAAACCGGCATTGCTCTGGAATCACGACTGGTCTATGTCCCTCTCATTCTCTATGCAACAGGGATCCGTGCTTTGGTCGGTGCTTCAATGCATGGCCGCACTCAGCAACACAAAACCAAAGCCGATTACACATTGCATTGAACCATTGGCAACAAACAGAGTCGATTAAAGTATGGTCAACCCTTCCTCTGCCTCTCCTGTCAGTCAGCTCTTCCCTCCCCTCAATTGACCATCCCTTTCTTCTCTCTGAGGGTCCCCTTTTTGTTGTTATTCTGTATCCTTTGGATGACAATTGGAGCTCTTGAGGAACATACATCGGGTCTGTTTGGTTTTAGAGAAACAGAACAGAGAAAAGACGTGAGTGAGATTCGAGATGCCCATCTCTTATCATTATTTGTTCATTCCATGACTGACCTTTTTCCTGATAGCAAACATTTGTCCGTTCCCTTAGGGATCGTTATGACGATGTGCAACCTCTCAACTCTGGGGAAAAAACGGATATGGAGAGAGACGAGAGGAGGGAACAAACAAGAAGGGAAGGGAAGAGAAGGGAGGAAGGGAAAGGGGAAGAAAAGAAGGGAGGACAGACCGTACTATGATCGCAGGTCACCTTCCCTCACATTTCCTATTCACACTCTCGCGCAATGTCCATTTCTATGTGGCCATGAGCATTACTCCACATACCCTTCACCTTTGTTAATATGTTAGGCAACCTAACAGCTTTTCTTCTTCTTTCGTTCTCTTCTCTTTCTCCTTCTTTCTACTTTCGTCCTTACTTCTTGCCGTTCTCTTTCCTTCTCCTGTTCCTCTCCTTCTTTTGTTCATCCTCTTTTTGCTTTCCTTGAAGAGTGCTCTCCTCATCTCACCACCTGCCCTCCTCACCTCCACTATCCCTTCTCCACTCCTATCTCTCTAGTGTCTCTCTCCTGTCCTCAACTCGATCTTTCAACTACTTACAAGCATTCCTCTGAACACAAGGATCCTCTACACTCCTCATTTTATGAACCTGCACTGAACGCACCTTCACGATCCCCTATTTTCTTCACCCCCGCTCAACCGGTAAACATGCCTCCTTCTCCTTCGACTCCTTTTACAAGAACCTCCTTAACTTCACGGAGGTTGTGTCCGTTCTTATTCTAACGCACATTCCTTCCCTTTTGTCTATCGTTCTCCTGCATCATAGTCGACTGTAACTAGGCCTCCTCGCGAACACATCATCAATACGATCTCTGTGAGCAAACAGTAGTCAACACAACAACAAACTTCAACAACAAGGACGCAACAAAACAGCACCTCGTTCTATGATGCTCTCTTCGCACCACGGCAAGTCTGTTCCTTCTCCTTCTCCCTCTACCGTCTCCATCGACAACTCTCGACCATACTTCAACAACGGCGTCACCCACAATCGCAGAACAAGCAACAACAATGACAGCTTTGGAACCAAATTTCTCAAGGACGAGTTGTCGTCGATCGAGCCCACGGACGCCATGGACATTCACCAATTGATGCTCCAAAAGTCCAACTTGAAGAACAGCAGCAATGCCTGTCAACAGACACCCAGGAAGCAGTTTGTCAATACTGGAAACAAGGCCGTCACTCAACAGCAACAGATTGACAACTCACTAGCAGGGCTAGAAAACGCCACGTCTTCTAATTCTTCCCCAAAACGACTCCAGTGCACCGACCTCTTTATCGCAACAGAACTGCTCCACCAACACCAACAGCACGGCGGTTCGTCCCTCGTTCGTCCAGCGCCAATGCAACAGCAACAACGACAACAACATCCTCATAGCGTCCGATCTGCCGTCCCTGACAACGACTTTCTTTGGAACACGCCTCCAGCAAACTGCAAGATGCCCAACCCAAACCTCTCAAGGAGGGCCTCATTGACTGCCGTCATGATGTCCCCTCCATCTGGTGTGGGGCTGGTCAAGTCTACCGCCAACCATGGAATCTTTTCGTCTAGAGACTTCGTCATGAGTGAGAGCGTCAAGGAGCCCGATATGTCCAAGCAGAAGGCTGTCCAAAAGAGAATCAACAATCTCAGCGGCCCAAGCAGGAGGCATTCTGTGCCCAATCTCTCAGCCGCTCGTCAAGCCAACTCCAACAGCAACACCAATAACAACGCCAACAGTGCAACGAACGCGCCTTTTCCGCGGATGACGACAGGCGCATTCGGCATGCCTGGAGCAGCAATGGACGGATCGTACGTCCCGACACCAACCGACTCTGCATTCCATGGCTCTATCAGTGGCGACCATCACAATCAGTTCCCCGACTTTTCTACCTCGACCACCCACGCCATAACCCCACATCTCCCGCCCACACCCGCCGAGGCCTATTTCGCCTCTGGTGTCCATCCATTCGACCTTCTTCCTGGAAGTGCAGGAGCTGCTGACGCCTGGTTAAACAATGGCGCCGCAGGAATGCCGCCAGTCCCTCCACCCATGTCAACTGCAACAAAGTCCGCCACCATTCAGTATCTTCAGCAGCTCCAGCAATCCATGATCTGCCCTGACAGCCAAAGTTTCCCTAATCTTGCTCAACAGCAACCACAATCAAAGCAGCAGAGGACTCCACAAACAGGACCACAGTCGCGACGCGGGTCAAAGGCCAAAGTCAAGCGTAGAGTCGGCAGCGTCCCAGCCCCCGCCCCACCAATGCTCCAATCCTACATGCCAACAGACATGAACTGGTCTCTGCCTCCATCAGATCAACAGCTCCTCGCTAATAGTGTCTGCCAACAACAGCAGTTCAACAACTCCGACGTCTCAGCTTCTCTTCCACCAACACCAACGCCTTCAACCACCCCACGCACGTTTTACCATGGCCCTGCTCCTTGCGGCAACCCAGAGCCTCTGTACGAATATCTGGCATCCCCTACAGTTGTGCCCGGTCTAGAGATCATTGGACACGACTTTTACGGCAACTATGTCCAGATCCTTCCTATTTGCCCCGACACGACCTGCAGCATGAACCAGGATCCCGTTTACCTCAATCTCCTGCAGGCTATCTACGCCCATACTATCCCGTTCTTGGATCTTGCACCTGGATCAGAGGAGGAGACCCAGCTTCTGAACAATGGCACGCCTTCGGCGATCGCCACCCAGTCGATTCAACCTCCCTTCAAGAACTTGTTGCCACTCAACGGCACTGCTGGTCAGAACAGTGATATCTACAGCGCTCAACTAATTTCGTCTGGGTCGCACACCACGCTGGGCCAGCATTCGACGTTGACGCCTTCGGTGTCTTCGCCTTCATTCCAACAGTTGTCAGCCAATAGAAACAACACCAACAACTCTGAGTCTAGCAAGCTTCTTCGCCGGGCTTCGATGGCTTCTATCAGCTCCAGCAACGGCAACGCTGCCTCCAACAGCCGCCGCTCCAGCGTCGTGTCGAACCTCAGTCTGAGCAACCCAGCGAGGAAGAAGAAGAACGCGCCGAGGACGCACCCTTACAAATCGACCAGCTCGTTCAAAGAGGACAACCCCATGGTCACAGAGGCCATTCTAACGCAGGTCGGAGGACTCGGTGGAATCGGCAATAGCGCAACTGTCAGCGCAACGGATCCTCGTCATAAAGTCGCCGAGAAGATGGTTCACATGGACGAGGCCGAATATGCTGCACATTACTCCAAGCACCAGCAGGTCATGAACAAGTCTGCATCGACAACGGCGCTCTGTCTTGCTCAGACCTTGGTGACCTCTATGAGCGGTAGTTCCTTGGGACCCCTCAATCCTAGTTCGTTGATGTCGTCCTCCGTCACAGCACCGTCGATCGCCAATGCGATGACGAGCAGCAGCATCGGGAATGGATCTATCTCCAACAACGCGTCTTCGTCCTCGCCTTTGGATTCGATCGTGGCTGCCGACTTTATCAGAGCCCTCTCCGAATGCAGCGGTACCATGAACGACTTGGGCCTTCAAGGCGAAGGCATGCAGCCCGCTGCGGCCGAAATTAGTCTGTCCGAGCGCGACATCTTAAGCCTTGAGAACTTGATGATGATGGACAGCAATTCTGCAGCTGCCGTTCAAGCAGCTGCCGCGACCGCTTGGCCCAACTGGTTCGATCTCAGCCAGCTGGAAAAGGATGTCTGTGAAGCTGGGTTAGGTCACCAAGCGTCCGCCTTTTCGTCTGCGTCTTGCTCCATGGCCAACTTGCCCCTCTCGACCTCTTCGACCTTGACTTCTTTTGCGAACCACCACAACCGCAACAACAACTCTGCAAGGGATGCGTTAACAACCAACTTATTGCTCAGTTCAAGCACCGATCTTGCCATGATGGACGATCTGTTTGAGGACAACAGTAAACAGCAGCAGCAGTCTCAAGTCTTCAAGGGTTCGCTTGGCAGCAGTGACCAAGACACCGAGATGACTATGGTTTCCATGTCTCCAGCCACAAAACTGAACCACGTCAACAGCACCAGCCAAGTCCTTGTCTTTGACCAGGTCTCAACCTCTCCTCTCCAACAAGGCTCTTCCTCCCACCGAGGCATTAGTCCCTCGGGTGAATCAACTACATCCTTCTCCTCTCGCGCCAGCACCGACGCGACCGTCAACACCTCCGGCAACAACGACGACAGAGAGCCCAAGGCCCCAATCGCCAACGACCTGACACTCCCTTACACGTCATCGCTGTTAACAGTCCTCCCCTTCTCTGCCCATCACTCACATCCCATCTTCCCGACCCGAGGCAACCGCCGCTCAGGCTGGTACCGATCCAAGTCGGTGGCGTCTCAGGGCCTGAGCCAGATCACCGGAGTCGATTATACGACCACGTGCTGGTACGACGTCGAGCGGCTCCAGGACGTGGTCCGTGACTCGATCTCCTTCCAGGAATCGAGTGGATTGAAGTCCTTGGAGGACCTGACTGAACCCGGTCCTTCAAGTGCCACCAAGAACTAAACTAGTTACCTTACCACCTTTTTTTCTGTCCACGCCACAACATATTATTACTCAAAAGTACTACTAAACACTTGTTCATAATTCTTTCTTATAAACCATCGATGTATTAATTATTTACAGTTGTTTTTATTCTTTTTGAAGTGAGTGGGGCTTATGGTATCAGAAAGTTAAGGAATGAAAAGGATCCGCGAAATATAACGAGCACTTAAAGACGAGCCATGAACTCAGAGCTGGCACCCTTGGCACGGACAGACTCGACCTCCTCCTCAGAGACCTCACGAGCCTCGATGGCGGGGTTGTAGCCGACACGCTTGCGCGAGTCGACGTACTTGGGGGAAGAGCCCAATTCGTTGGCCTTCTTGTAGAGCGAGATGACGACGGCACCGCCGAGACCGACGTTGTGCTGAAGGGCATACTTGCAGTTGGGGACCTGGCGCTCACCGCACCAGCCGCGAAGCTGCCAGACCAACTCGGAGCACTGAGCCAAACCAGTGGCACCGAGGGGGTGACCCTTGGAGATCAAACCGCCCGAGGGGTTGACGACGTACTTGCCTCCGTAGGAGACATCGTTGGTGTCGATCAACTTGTGGGCCTCACCGGGCTTGCAGAGTCCGAGGGCATCGTAGGTGATCAACTCGTTGGCAGAGAAGCAGTCGTGCAACTCAACGACCTGGACATCTGTGGGTTTAATTCCAGCCTTGGAGAAGACTTCGGCAGCAGCGCGACGGGTCATGTCGGCACCAGCCAACTCGATCGAGGACTCGTTGAAGAGCTTAGGCGAGTCGGTGGCCATGGACTGGGCGACCATCTCGACGGCCTGATCCTGCAAGTTGTGCTCACGAACAAACTTCTCCGAGGCCAAGATGGCACAGGCAGAGCCATCCGAGGTGGGGCAGCACTGGAGCTTGGTGAGGGGGCCAAAGACTTTGTTGGACTTTTCAATCTGCTCCAAGGTGTAGATGTCACGGAACTGGGAGTAAGGGTTCAAGGCGGAGTGGCGATGGTTCTTCTCGGCAATCTTGGCCATGTGAGTGGGGGTGGCGCCGTACTTTTCGCAGTACTCGATACCGGCGTTACCAAAGATCTGGGCAGCAAAGGGGCCGGCGCTGATGCCACGGGTCTCGCTCATCATAGAGACGGTCTTGTCCAAGGGGTTGGTGCGGTCCTCGAACTTGGATCCGAGCGAACCAGCCTCCATTTTTTCGAAACCGAGGGCCATGGTGCAGTCGGCAACACCGTACTCGATGGCCTGGCGAGCCAAGTAGAGTGCAGTCGATCCAGTGGAACAGTTGTTGTTAACGTTGATGATGGGGATCTACAATGTTGTTTGAAGGTAACGTTAGTTTTTGTTGATTTTTCTCGGTTCGGGTATATGTTGGCACTTCGCAGTTGTTGCAAGGACGTCAAAGAAAGGCAGAATTCATTACCTGGTGCATTCCGAGCTGGTACAAGGTGCGCTGACCGCAAGTAGAATCGCCATAGCAGTATCCGACAGCAGCCTACGGGTTGGAAAGGGAAAAAAAGCATTAATGTGCTTTGAATTAGCCTTTTGATCGAAAAGGGGGGGAGGAAAGTGGGGCGGGAGAAACGGATGAATAAATATGCGAGCCGGGTAGGCACAAACGAGGAGGGTGTGGGAAAAAGAGGTTGTTCCATACTTGCTGGACCTTGTCGTAGGTGATACCGGCATCCAAGAGGGCTTTGGTAGCAGCCTCACGACCCATATCTATAATGTTTTCAAAACGAGAGTTGCTTGCTTGTCAGTTCACAGTGTTTACTT
The DNA here is from genome assembly GCA_019671135.1 of Linnemannia hyalina. Lineage (NCBI taxonomy): Eukaryota > Fungi > Mortierellomycota > Mortierellomycetes > Mortierellales > Mortierellaceae > Linnemannia > Linnemannia hyalina. Next base: position 1,022,767 of record JAHRHY010000001.1, read on the forward strand.
CTCTCAGGACATTGTAAAATCAATGACGGGTTGAGCGGAGATCGATCCATATGGAGAAAGAAGAAACGTACCGGGATAGTCTCTCAAGTCTCTGGGTTTGATGAACTTGGTCATGCCGACACCAATGATGTAAACTTTCTGGGTAGGGGCCATTTTTAATGATATATGTATGTGTTGGGTGTAAGATGGGGAGGGTGTGTGGAGAAGTGGATTCGGATGGAGAAAGAAGAAAAGAAGAAGCGAATGGGGTTCTTTTTATTTGAATAAGTTGTCGAGCCGCGTGTTAATGAATGCGCCTTGTCTCTTTGTCTCTTTACACGTGACGCATGTTGAGCCGAACAGACGAACATCAAGAAGGACTCGACTTGCAACAAATTCTCGTTGGTGTGCACAAACACATACAAACAAACACAAAGGAAAGTGGCACAGTTCTAGTTTAATCGATCAGCAAAGTGCGTAGAGCAACAAGAACAAAATATTCTCGTTCTTGACCGTATCAATCGGTCTCCGGCACCCCAAAGACAACGGCTCTGCCTTCATCGTATCGATGCCCAGGTCGTGTGCGTATAGATGTTGTTTTGTTGTTTATCGTTGTTCTTATGGTTGTATGTGCCTGACCACAACAACAATCCGATCAGCCGAAAACACTAACAATCTATCTACATACACCATTGATAAACCGTGCCGGATTGTTTTTCTCGTTTTGATGTTGTTGTAAGCAAAACGTACTGTGCACACAAACAACAACAACCTATTGCTTTATGGCAAGCGAGTTTTCATTTTCCGACGTCTTCTCTTCGGGTCAGATTTGACTTCCCCACACCCTAAAAAAAAGGTGACAATTCCATGGCAGAGTGTCGTTCATTCTTTAAAATGAATGAGATTCGAACACTTCTTTTCCCAATCTTTCCTTCATTCTTTTTCTTTTTTGCTGCTGACGACAATTTCCTCCTGCCTGGTCGCTCAAAGAAACAGGCCTTGTTCTCACCAAACGCGTCGCCCTTTCCCACGGCTCAACAAATATCAGTTATTTAGTGGCGTCATTTGACAACAGGACAGGAAGGATGCATATGAGACAAAGGACAGGATGTGTACAAGTTGTGCAGCAATGGTGCAGATATCGTTTTAATGTAGCACTCAAGTACGTGTTGGAGGAGCAAAGCAGACAACGGTCGTGATCTCATAAAAGTCCTCCTCGACATCGCCAGCAAGCTCAATAAAAGCCAGCATTTGATCGTGGAAATACTGAACAGCATTGGCGGGCATGCCGGGGTAACTGCAGAGGATTCCAAACGTCCAGAGCCACTTCTCGATACCTCCACGCAAGAACGACTTCCAGCAGGACTCGAAGGGGTACGCCTCGGGCTTGAATGCTCCCAGTTCGATCAGCCGATCCCAGTACTTCTTCAACGCAGTCTGGGCATGGGTTTTGAAGACTGCGACGGGTACATCGGAGATGATGGTCTGGCCCAGATCCGTGGTGGGCTCCCAGATGCAGACCTCGGACCAGTCGAACATGCAAATAGATGATGCTTCTGTGGCGGATGAGCGGTCCAGAATCATATTGGCGGCGTGAAAGTCTCCGTGAGTTAGCGTAAAGGGCATGGTCTTATCCTGTAACCGCTTCTGAAGACGCTCCCACGAGGCTCGCTTGAATGCATTGTCCATAACCTTGACAAACTTGTCAGAGTACTTGACATCAAACTTGCCGCTCGCAGACATGGCCTTGCCCTTCTTCCATGCGACGTCTCCGGCCTGGACGGCCCACTCCCAGCCGACACGGTTCGAGCCCTTGTACCACCCTGTCGACTTAAGCCAATCCAGCTTGAACAAACTCTGGTCGTTCCAGTGTTGAGCGTGCATATCTGCGGCGGTCAAAAACATCTGGTCGAGCATGTCAGCGGACGGTGGGAGACTAGCACGATCGATCGAATCGGGCACACCCCAGATCTGGTTTCCAAAGACAAAGTTGACATCGACGGGGGGTTTCCTGGAAGAGTTGTTAGCACCTTGAGCGAGTTCCTCTGTCCGACGCTTCTTGATATCCTCCATCACGACAACGTATTCGCCGAGCCAGATTGATCCATGCGTGTAATAAATCTTGGGCAAGAGAGTCGATGGCAGGAGGCTCTTGGCGACATCAGATCCGTAAAAGATGACCTCCCGAGAACTTCCCGAGATGATGTTGGCTAGACGACTTGACCGACTGTCGGTACTCCGCTTCATGATAAGGTGTACTTGATGGGTGTCGTTTTTGTCCTTGCTGCCGGGGAGGGTATAGGTGACCAAGATCCTTGTCATGACGCCAGCAAGTCCACGGTTGCCGTCGAGACCGAGGAAGTCAGCGCTGGTAACGGTTGCGCCGTGGGGGATGCTTCCTTTGGCCTGGAGGGTGGCTGTCAACCAGGGGATGGACATCTCGGTGTCGCCTGGGTAGGGGGCATGTCCTGATCCTGTGGTGCTTGAGTAGAGGGTTGCGAGGAAGAACTGACGGGCGTTTGCATAGGCCTGAGCTACAGCGGATTGCAGCGAGAGCAGGCGGAATGTAAGGGGAGAGTAAGGGGTTGTTGTTATGAGTGTTGTTGTCGTTGTTGTTGATGCCATGGCTGGGTATTAGTCGTGTTGAAGGAGAGGTTTGTTTTGGTTTTTTTATTTCCAAATACCTATTTATTTGACCAAAATCCGCAGTTAGAAAAATCTCGTAATCGGGCGAGTTGCAGTCACAGCCCCTTGATCGTCATTGATCAAGTTAAAAACAAACAAGAGCAATAGAAAAAAAAGGCGGCGTGTGCTTCATCTCCAATGCGTCCATTACCCGCAGCTGGAACTGGACGACGATCAATTGCAGCCGTATGCATCCACGTCAACAACTATCTCGACCTGCATCCAAACTATAACTGGATATGACCTATGCTCGCCTTTTCATAATAGGCGAGTGTACATAAGCTTACACTCATATCAGAGGGACGTGTCAATATTCATGAGGGGACTTCCTCTGATGGATGAAGGGTGGGGCAATGCGAATCGTGCGAGAGACAGGCGTTAGGTATGAAAGAAAACTAGAAAACACTAATAAAGAAAAAGATGGTGGAGGATGAACAGGCCTAAGAAGAGCACAATGAAATGAACGTGTGTTTTCATATTCCCAAGGCGTGGTTCACCCTGTTGTTATCATATAGACAGTCTTGTTTAAGTCACATACCAAATGGTTACTGTTTGCATAGTAAGTGTTCTCATGTCGCGTGCTACTATCGTGTTCTTGTCAATCAACAAAAGATACTAGCGCTGAGCCCCTCCCATCTAATGTCCGTCCGTTTGTTCGTTCTCATTCCAATGTCTTATCTTCTCGATCCATCTCAGGAACCAACACGTTTATCGTTCTCTTCGTTCTTGTCATGGCGATCTTTCCTTCTTTTCACACTCTCTTTGCCCCGCACATTCCAGACCGACTTCTTTTGCTTCTGCACTGTCATGGACCAGCAGCTGCCTCTTGTTAGCCCCAGGACGAAAAGGCCAGCGAAGAAGTGCCTCCTGGGTTCCTCCGTCTCCCCGGTTCTTTCCTAAGATGTTCGGGCTGTTATTGGTTGCGGTGAATGAACGGCTCGGAATGAAAAAATGACCAGCGAGCAAATCACGCCACGGCGGTGTTCATAAGTCCAAGAAGCAATCTCTTCGTAAACTGCCACGCCTCCCAGATGCGGTTCAGTGTCTTGCCCTGGGCTCAGCCTGCCTGACGACCAGAGATAGCGAGCCAGCCTGTCGTTCCTTATCTGAGGCCTTTTCACTTGCGGTACAGTCGATGACAAAAGAAAGCTTATTAACACCTCATTACAGTACAACGTTGTCATTTTTAGTCGTTTTGATATCCCGCACGGAGCACGGAATGTCCGACGATTGGGTTCTTTCTTGTCGTTGCACTGGCCACCTTATCAACAGCTGCCAGCCAGGATAAGGATTCCAGCTCGATTAGCATAAATACTCGACGTTTCCCAACCACTTTTGTTTTTTTTCTTTCTTCTTTTCTCATCTCAACCACCAAGTCTCAAGGCCTCCCTCTCTCTCTCTCTCTCTCTCTTCAAGAAACCAACCAAGCACTCACTCTCCTACTACTCTTTCACCACCACAACACAACACAAAACATCAATGTCGTCCATCAAGATCACCTCCAAGACCACGACCGCCACTACCAGCGCCTCCAACACCCCCTCAGGCTCCCGCCGCAACTCCCTCACTTTCGGCTCTCGCCCCACCTCCGTCGCCCACAAGACCCTCCAAGAGATCCGCGACGAAATGATGACCATCATGATGTCCAAGGGCATGTTCACTTCTCCCTCTCAGCCCTTCGTCTTGTAAGCGCTTGGCCCCCTCCCTTGCGCATACATACTCTTTGCCTAATTACTCCATTGGAGCATACAGCAAGACTTTTTTTTCCTTCTTAAAAGAAAATCGATTCGTCCCGAGCAGAACTAGGGAAGCTGCAAGCAACGACACACCACCCCCTTCCTCCTCCGTCCAACATTCCTCTCACCCCTCGCTCACTTCTCCAAATGGATGAGCTGAGGTAGTGACAAGGACAACCTCATCCCACCATCCCCCACCCCCTTTTTTTTTCGAAAGGGTGCTCGGTCGGGCCGACAACCCGACAACGACCTCCAAGTCCTTTTCCTCCTTCCCAGATTGCGCTTTTCGTCGAGATTTAGCCCTCTCTCTCTCTCTCTCCCCTTGTCAGATGTTGGCGAGATAACCCCTCACCCTCTTCTCCCTCTCTCTCTCCTTCTGTCGCTTTCATATGAAGGAGAACAAAATACCACCACCACCCCCTGTTAACACCTCCACGCATTAACGATAGGTTCTCATTCTCATTCCCCTCCTCCTCTCTCTCTCTCTCTCTTTTTCATGCAATTGCAAGAACGAAATAATGTAGAAGCCTTCAAATAAACTAAAAATCGATATGAAAAAAAAACCAAACTTTTTACTTTATGTATGATGTATGTATGGTGCATGTATGGTTGATACGCTAGTTCCGAACTGTTAGACTATGGTAGGGTATGTATGGTGTGCGGTGTTATATACAGAATTATGGGTGTTTACAAGGGTAAGTAGTGTCATACTTTTGACGGATGAATAATAAACAAGAGAAAAAAAAAAGAGCATGTACGACTAGATAAATTGAAAGATCGAAAAAAACAAAAAGAAAAAAGAAAAAAGTAACAAACACAAAATTTAGTGGGCGATCAAGGGCTGAAATTCGTATTGAGACTTGGGCACCAGCATGAACGCAATGTGTTCACAAGGGTCGGCAAGCTCTGCCGCGACCTCCTGTTCTTGAATCATCTTCAAGTGGTCCGCCGGCAGGATCTCTTGAGCTTCCACCGCCAGGGGTGAGAGATACTCCTGTGGCACTTGCTCGTCCTGCAATTCCTCCGAGAGAGCAGGGTGGTCAGAGGAAGAAGACGAAAGACCAGGAGTCGTGCTGCGAGACTTTGGTCTGGACGAGGGTCGACGACGCATATCGTTGCGATCCAACGACAAAATCGCAACAATCTGTTGACGCATCGACTCGTGCTCTTCCAGATTCAGAACCGACGTGGGGGCCGCTGACGAAATGACCACCGTCGAATCGATGTCGACAAGCGCACCAGTAACCACAGGGACCGCCGTCGTCTCCTTGTTCTCGCTATTGCTTCCAGTGTCAGCCTTGGTATCCGCACTGCTGCGGGCACTGTGGGCGGAGCTGCTGCTGGCCGTGGTGGGGCTGGGGGTGCTCGAGAAGTCCAAACCGCGGCCATTCGCAAACCTGAGAGAGTTGCGGTGGGGGCGATACGGCAAGTCGAGCACAGTCGTGATCGGGGCTGAGCTGCGATCGTCCTTCTTGGCCCCCATCATCGAAGCTGAGGAAGGTGCGCGTGTCGACTTGGATCGGAACAACGTCACGGTCCTGTGGACGGGGACACGCTCGGTCGTCAATGACCGCCGGGGGTGACCCTCCTGTGGGCGACCGCTTAACTTGGAGATCTCGGTCGATCCTCCGGTGGGTCCTGTGGGAAGCTGCTTAAAGTCATACAAGTGACCACGCTGCTTGTGTTGTTGCTGTGAAGGGCGAGAGCCCAGGCTGTGACGTCCAAGAGGATAGTCGGCCACCGCGTCGCCTGTAGAACCAGCATACGAGTTGGGACGGGAGGAACTGCGGGAGAACCGAGTCGAGCATCGACGTGCCAAGGATTTGAGGGAGGGGCCAAAGTGATCCTTGATCAGCTTCTTGGGAATGGGAGAAGGCGACGATGCACCACCCGTCGTGACCGAGGGAGACAAAGTAGCCTTGGGGGAGAACGAGAAGAATGTTGAGGATGATGCAGTTGCTGCGGATATGTTCGAGGTCGTGGTAATAGTGCGTCCGTAGGAATGGATTCCCAGACCTTGAGTCAAGATGTTGTCATCGACAGTATTGCTGCTGGTTGTGGAGTTATTGTTCGCAGCGGTGATGGTAGACATTGGACGAATGGAGCGGCTTGTGCGGTTGGTTGCGTCCTTTTTAGCACGACCGATTTTTTTGACGGCCGAAAGGGTGCTGGTCCGGCAGAGACCAAGAACTCGCGAAGTCTCCGCAGAAAGCATTGAGGGGCCAGCGAGCCGGTTGAGGGACCCAGTCCTGGCGACAGAAGACGAGGGATCCTGGCGGGGCTGCCAGAGCTGAGTCAACGGCTTGTTCTGGGTGCAGTGTCCTCGACATTGCTTGCGATCTGACTGGAGTCGCTCGATGAGATCCTCCTCCTCGGCCTGGAGACGCAGGTAGTAATTGTGGCGTTCCCAGGCAAGTTCTTCTGCGGACCGCTGAGGGGGTTCGTGGTAGGCCAGGGGCTCTTCTGCAAAGGGATGGATGGGGGCTTCTGAATACTGTTGTGGAGTTGTGGTGGCTGTGGTGGCGTGGAGGGGCTGATAATTTTGGCGATGCCAGTTGAGCTCGTGTTGCATTTGCTCTTCGTAGGAGATCGCCATTGTCGGTGTAACCGGTGAGGTCGTAGGGTTCATCAAGGAGAGACAACGACGGTGACCTTGAGGAAGGTTGTTGGTTCTTGAGGTTGATGCGGTGGAATGGTTGGCTTGAGGGAGAAGGTGTCGATAGGCGCTGTGAGATGAAGAGGCGATGGCGCTTGGATGGAGGAGGTACTGATCGTGTTGTTGTGAGACAGTGATGACATAGTGATCTTCCATCTGGTTCGTGTCGCGGTAATCGTCGCAGTCGACGGGGTCGATAGTCTGTTGGCTGAGCCATGCTGTGACATACTCGTTGCGGATCTGCTTGTTAGAGGTGGTAGGGGTGAGGGTAGTGGACGTGGACGTGGACGTGGATTGAGTGTGGACGACCATGGTGGTGGTTGTAGTTGTTGAGAGGGAGGAGGAAGCAAAGAGACGAGATGAAGAAGTGGGAAGGTTGGCTGAGGCGATTGCTTTTATACCCAATGATGTATTTTTAACTTTGTCGTCGATAGAATCAGGGACGCATGTGGCACTGTCCTCCCTGTAATGATAATGAGAAGGAGAAGGGGAAGGGCAATCCGTTGAACCCAATCGTTGTTGTTGTTTGTCTTGTTGATGCTGATAATGATGGCGTCGACGACGCTGACTGTGTTTGCGATTGTTGTCGTGCGACCCTTGGGTAACAATGCTTTTCTGTCGGAGATGCTGATATCTGCTTCTACTCTGCAGGAGGCTGAGGAGGATGATGGTGATCGATATCGAGAGCAATGTTGTAATTGCGGTCGAGGGCTTGGATGAACGGCGGGCTCGGATCTTCTTGGACGATCTCTTTTTGACAGATGAGGGAGTCGAGGAGGATGCAGTGGAGGAGAGAATCAAGGAACGAGAATGAGGGGAAATGGACGATGGAGGTGGTGGTGGTGGTGGTGTTGTTGTTGTTGTTGTTGTTGTTGTGTGCTCGAGTAAGGCTAGTGAGGATGTTACTGTCAATGCGTCTTCTTCACACTTTGGAAATGGTGACAGCACGGTCGAGCTAAGGATAGTTGGTGCGGTTGAGGCAGAAGAGGATTGAGATTGGTGCGAGGAAGAGGTCGAGGAGGAAGAGGAGAAGGAGGTAGAAGATGACGAGGCAGTCGAGACGTTCCTGATCAATGCATTTAACTATCTTGTGCGAATGTGGGAGAGAGAGAGAGAGAGAGAGAGAGAGAGAGAGAGAGAGAGAGAGAGAGAGAGAGAGAGAGAGAGAGAGAGAGAGAGAGAGAGAGAGAGAGAGAGTGACGACGGAAGAGGGTAAATCACAATGACGATTTGCCAGTGTAAAGAAGAGGGCGTGAGAGAAAGAGAGAGGGCACGTTTGAAGGTTAGGGAAAGAAAAGGCCACGGGGGAAATGAAGTGGGTAGGATAGGTGGTGTCGATCAAAGAGTGACGCGGGCAGACGTTGGGGAGAAAAAAAAAGCAAAGACAACAAAAGTGTGAAGGAGGTCAATGAGGACAAAGGACGGGGATGATAAGAAGAGACAGACATGCATGGTTAGTATTGAGATTTTTTTTTTTGCTGCGACAACTCGATCTGATGTGCTGATTACGAAAGGGAACCCTTGTGCTCTCTTCTTACTCGCTCTGTTTCTTTCTTTCTCTTTTCCGGACTAAGTTTCCTGTCATAGCGGGAAAAAATATAGAGTGATCTGCAATGCAAAAACACGAGAGAAAGAGGGAAAAGGAACGGAGAAAAGGAAAAACGACAAAAAAAAAAAAAAGAGCGCTTTGGTTACCTTGGTCGCAGCAGCGGTCTTTGCATGACGGTGCACTTGGGACTGTTCTTGCGCTTGTAGGACCATGGACAGGGCCGCTTCTCTGGGGTGTTTTGATTGAGCCAACCTCGACGAATCGAACAGCGCAAGCGTGAAGAAGAGGCTGTATCGCGCCACGATTGGGCAGAGGACGTTGGACATGCTTATGATTGTGAGAGGGGTGGAATGAGGTGATCTTCTCTTTCTCTCTCTCTTTCTCTCTCACACACTCTCCGAGGAGCAGCAGGAAGAAAAAACAAGGGAGTAAAGATGAAGAACGGGACGAATTCGCGGCTGTGTACAATCAGTGCTTTACTTAAGCAAAAGGGAGAGAGGTGGGGCTGCGTGTGCGTGTGGGGAAAATGCTGGTGGTGGTAGGCGGGCAAAGGGCGAGAGGGTGATCGAGATAGTGTGGAAAAAAGCAAATGTTTAGACCCACACCGAGTCGACTAGCGGTATGGACGTTGACACAGGGGAAGATGGCGAGTGAGTGTTGTGGTGAATGTCCTGTAGAAAGTGGGTGAGTGATCGAGTGGGTTGAACAGGAGTGTAAAGCAGTGGGTAAGTGAGTGAATGTGATGATAATGAGTAATGATATGACAAAGGGGAGAGAAAGAGAATTAGGGTGCGTGTTTGGTGAGAAAAAGGTTTAAGGAGAGAGAGAGAGGATGATGATGGAGGAGGGGTCGAATGTAACGTTCAAAATGTTGGACACAAAAGAAAGGAATGATAATGATATCGTATTTTACAAGTGAGAGAAGAAAGAAGGCGCAATGAACCAGGGCGAGATAAAGGGAGGACGGGAGACAAGAGAAAGAAAAAGTACAAAAACAGGGGGTGATGGAGGGCTGGATTGGCCTCTTTATATACCTCGTCGTCAAGAGGTAAGCACGCAGGAAAAGAGAAGCGGGGATAGACCAAGCTGCAAGCAGGTTGGGTCTGAATGGATAAGAAAGCAAAACAAAACAAGAGAAAAAAAAAGAAAAAAAAAGAATATGGCATGCACGGAAATTAAAACACAGAAACAAAAAGAAACAAAAAAAGAGGACAGAAGAAAAAGAAGGAAAGGAAGGGAAGAACGAAGATGTCATGGCATGGCTATGGAAGTAGGAAGGACGAGGGTTGACAAATTTATTTCTTCTGATTGCCTATGCTACTGCTTCGTTTCGTTTGTTGTAGAAAAGAGAAGACAAATACGAATGTCGGCAATCGAGCCTTGCTAACAGGGATAAAATGCAAGATTCGCTTGCATCTTGCAGAATGAAAAAAAAAAAGGTGAAGGGGGCTGTGAGATGCGACATGAGGAAGGGAGAAGGGCGGCCTGGAATCTGCTTTGAAAAGCAAGGTATCACGAAAGAGAAAAAAATATCTCATGCTGTAGGATGATGATGTGGTTCGAGTGGAAAGTGGGAAGTTTATACGATGGGAGTGGAGCGGGGAAGACGGGGGGGGGAAGAGAAATATCGCGTGAAAAAGAAAAAAAAACTTCAAGGAGCAGGAACCAGACAGACCAGACAAGACAATTCAATGTCATCTAGACAAGCCAGGTTAGCCAAACAACAGCATAAACAAGAAAAACAAAAACAAAAAAAAAACATATGCGAGCGACGACGTAGTTGGTATAACCATGCAGAAACGGGGTTTCGCCTCTCTCCTCGGTGAAGGATGGACGAACCCCAACCCAACGGATATTTTGACAGGTCGTGATTGGTCTTTTCTCAAATGCTGAATGCTGCAAGACTTTTGATAGGGCAATGTTTTACCAGGATGAGGATTAGAACCAAAAAAAAAAAAAAAAAAAAAAAAAGGCAATACAGGGAGGGCAAGGGATCAGGAGCAGGGACAGGAAGATCAGGAGCAAACGGTAAAAAATACAAGCGAATAAAAAATAAAATAAAAAAAGAGATATATAGATAAAGCAAGATTCGGTCCATGCGCAGGAATGGACTTGCTTCCTCGGCAGAAAGACAGACATACAGGCAGGGAGAGAAGCAAGGAGAAAACACCATTTTGATGAGCACCAAAGAACAAAAAAATGTTTTGAAGTGATCGAACCACGCCTTAACGCTAATCTGGAGCGTAATCAATAAGAGCAACATAAGCAAAGTACCCAAAAACACATAATCGTGGCGAACGCTTGGCAAGAGGACAAGAGGAGGCTGGGCCAGACCAAAGGAATATTCTTTTTCAGATTCACGTTGCCCTTTCAAGGCACGATCAAAAGAACCCTTTTGCTCGAGCGGAATAAAACAAAGTGTCCAACTCTCCCGACCCGTGCGACGGCGCAGCTGTGCAAGGGCAAGAGGAGAGGGCTTCTCCGAGGAGAAAAATCAACTTCGCATTCCCTGACAGCCACAGTCAAGGCACGGAGGCAAGGACTAAATGCTTCTTAGTACGTAGGGGGTGGCAAGAGAAAGGAGTAATGCGCCGATTCTTGTCCTATCAGATTCGCATTAACAAAGAAGATAGTCCCTTGCAGCGTTCACACAGTCCACTATTGTTTATTATCCTTTTCGAAATGCAAAAAAAGGAAAAAAAAAAAGAAAAAAATGAAAGAGAGCTGGCGTCGTCTTTTTGTATGGAATCCTAATGCATAGTGGCTTGAATAATCTCGTCTATTCGTCCGTCACTCCTCTAGACTTCAGTTGCACCACACCTTTGGCCTAATGTTGAATGCACGCTCCTTGTCGACAAACGATGGGAAGATGACAAGTGCGACCTTCCCCTCGGGGTTGCTCTTCAACGACGTGCCCATGTTCTCCTCGTCAAAAGCTGTGCCCAAAGCGACCGTCTCGGGACTGATGACTGACTCAAGAGCAGTCATGGCTACTGAAAGCTCGAACGCCTTGTTGCAAAGGTCCTTGAGCTTGGGCAGTTCGTTGGCGTTGGTGTAAACCTTGGTCACCAGCTCCGAAAGCTCGGTCGCAACCGCGTTGACCTCCTCCTCCTGACGGGTCTTGGTGGCGGGATCCTGTGTGATCATGACGCAGAGCTGTTGTCTCCAGCGCACGGCAAGCTTCTCGTTGCGGTCGTGCATCCAGTCGTAGATGTCCTTGAAGCCCTCGTTGAAGCTGAAGATGCAGCTTAGGGCCTTGCCAAAGAAGCGAGTCACGAGTGTCGACATAATTACTGATTCCATGTACAGGTTCAGATGGAATGCCTCCAGCTTGTCTGCGGGGATGGGGAAGCCCTCGAGGAGACCCGAGTTCTTGAAATGCTCAATCACAACCTCCCTGTTCAAGTTGACGGACCGACTGCCCTGGGCCTTTCGGACCAAATGTTCGATAGAGGCCTTGAGTTGAGTCAGGCGGTCGATGATGGTGGAGTGGTCGTCATCGGTTGCACGAATGAGCCTGACGTGCTCAAGGTAGTTCTTGGACATGACCTCGTAATCTCTCTCGCGCTTCTGAAGTTTCTGTTGGGTGTCGATGAGCTGTCTGTGAAGGTCCTGGGTATAGCCGATGGCGCGGCTATACTCGCCCTCGATGCGGTGCTTCTCGGTGACGATCTCGTCAAGACTTGCTTCCAGGATGTTGTTGCGCATCTGGAGTTCCTCAATTCTATCCCGAACCTGTCTTGCTTGCCTTGCCTCCTCCGACTGTGTTCCGTTTTCCTTGAGATCGTCGTCAGAGAAGGCTAATGTCATCCGATGCGCGTATACATGGTTACATGGTTCTTGGTCAGCTTATGTCTTTCTTCCGTATTGGTGGCAATGCATGGTGGCCTTTTCCTCCCTGCCACTCTTCAAGCGATTTTTCTTTACGTTCTCGTTTTCTTCTCGCATTTCTTGCTTTTTGTCTCTTTCCTCTCGCCATCAGAAGCACGCAATTATGGTGTCTTCTCAGTTCACCAGTGTCCTCAACCGTACTTGCTCTCCAGTCGTGAGGGTTTACCATCCTTTCTCCTCAGACTTGAGCTTGTACCATTACTTGTTCTTCAGTCCTGAGTTTTGGAGGCCGTGAGACCTCTTCTCTCTCTCTCTCTCTCTCTCTCTCTCTCTCTCTCTCTCTCTCTCTCTCTCTCTCTCTCTCTCTATCTATCTCTCACACACACTCTTTAATCGCCTTTTCCACCTTCTCATTTTCCCGCCTTTTCACTCTTTTCTTGCCTTTTCTCGTTTCTCTCGAAACAGGTGCATACAGTTATGGGTTAGTCTGCCGTGCGTCCTGTATTGTACTTTGCTCTCCTGTCATGAGTTATGGTGGCTATGCATCCAGTAACTTTTCCTTCTTTTCCGTTCTCTCTCTTTCTCTCTCTGCGCTCTCGTATTCTGTTGTCTCGTGTGGAATGCAGCATGACGAGTTCTAGATGGCACGAATACATACCTTGGTCTTGATCACTGTCCTCCTCGATGGACTCCTCGATGGACAAGCTCATTTCCTCAATGGGTGTTCCTGTGGCGAAAGTCATGTCGACATCGTCGGTAGAGTTGACGGCAGCGGCAATAGCAGCGGTAATACTAGGGACGGCAGAAGTTGCGACTGTAGTAGTAGCAGGAGTAATAGTGGTAGGGGAAGTAGGAATAGAAACAGCAGGAGTAGGGGCAGGAGCAGCAACGGCAGGAGTAGGGGCAGGTGCAGCGGTAGTGGCAGCATCAGCCTTTGGCGTGATAGGAGTCTCCTGTACCTGTCCATTGGTGGTGGTGGTGACGACGGGAGCCGCAGCGACGTCAACCTTTGGTTCCGGTTTGATACCGAGTTTAGCGGTTTCGGCGGTGGGTGAGGGTTCAGGGCCGTCCTTTGGGGCGGTGGTGGCGCTGAAGTCTGGGTCCTTGTAGAAGTCCCTGTTGGCCTCTTGCGTGAGTGTTGTGGGCGACGCGGGTGTGGGCGACGCGGATGTGGCCGCGGGGGGAATGTTAGGCTTTGGGGTCGTCATTAGCAATGAGCAGGAAGGGAAGGTGTTGGTTATTTGTCTTGAATTTGGCGAAGGTGAAGAGAAGAGAGGAGAAGAGAGGAGAAGAGAAGAAAAGAGAAGAAAGAGGGATGGAAAGGGATGAAAACGAAAAAGAAGTCGGTGGGAAAATAAAAGGACAAGGAAAGTTGATGGCGAGGAAGGAAGGGAAGGTAAAAGGGAAGCGACTGGCTGCTGAAAGTAGGAAACAGGGACACAGCCAAAGAGTCAGCCATCTGCCTGTTAGCCAGTCAAAAAGTGAACAAACACTAATAATAACAACAGTAGGGGCCATGTCACGGCGTCTCCCTTCTTGTGCATTCTGGCATTAGAGCTGCAATATCAACGAACGAACGAACGACACCCCGCCTGGTTCCCCTCTGACTTCTCAGATGGACCGAGTGTCTACCAGCAAGAGGTCTAGTCCTTTCTTCCGCGCATTGTTCCCATTACTCTTTTCTCTTTTTTTTTTTTTTTTTTTTTACTTCTACTTCTTGTAGTCATATGAATGAGGGAAAGGGGCTGTTGTTGCCGCAGAACAACAAAGGCAAGCAGGCTTTCTCTTCTTTTCTCATCTTTTCCTGTCCATGGGGAAGGTGCGCACATCAAAACATCTATCTCTCTAACGCAGTCATCTATCCTCCCATGCCATTTATGTTGTGTATGCTTGTTGATGCTGTTGTTGTTCCCTTTTTGCTCCTTCCCCCTTTGCTCTCTTCTGTCTCCTCGCCATCGATTTTTCTTCGCCCTTTTCTTCGTCGCTCCCGAACGGCGTGGCCATCTTGTCCTTGTGCCACCAGGCAGACACGCATACGCACTCACAGTCGACAACGCTGTTTGTTTTGTCACTCCCTGCCTTCCCCTCCATCCTTTTGTCTCGAGCCTTGACAGATGTCCATCCGTCTTGACTCCTTCTCTTTCAAATAAACAACCGACATCCCCCTGGAAAGATTGTCCGTCGAGGCAAGGGCATAGATAACACACTTCAGCGACCTTGTAATTATTAGGCTTTGCCACCCAATGTCATCGAACATGAAAAGTCTTCTCTTTTTCCTTTTTACTTCGTCTTTCCATTTGTTGTTGCTGTTGTTGCGAGTATTTGTGCACAGCCCATTCAGGCTCGAGGATGTCATTTTGGCTCTTGCCTTTTTTTTATTTACGGTTCTCTCTGCCCCTGCTCGACCTTCGCCCCTCATGGAAATCCTCTTCCACTCTCGCACTTGGGATGAGGATGGCAAGTGCAGCTGCCCCACTGTCGTTTGTGTTGTAGTGTGTCAGCCTGTGTTTTCCTGAGCGTATTTTAGTGGGTGTGTGGATAGATTGATGTCTCCCTTTTGTCCAATACCCTATTTTCAATCTCTCCTTTTCTTCCTTCCTGCTCTTTCTCTTCTTCTTTTCTTTCTTTTCTCTTCCTTCCCTTCCCTCTCTCTCTCTCTCTCTCACTCACTCACTCTAACTCTGCTCAGCCCACCTCCACAAACACTCTCACACCCTCACACTCTCACTCGCCTTCCTTTCTTCCGTCCATACATTTACACACGCCTAATCACCTCGCCGTTTTCGTCTTCATTAATATTTATTGATTGTTGTCCACCATGCAACATCAAGCCTTCAACCCCAGGGACTACCCTATCGTCATGGCCATCGACTTTGGCACCACCTTCTCGTACGCAGCTCTCTTTTATTCTTACCACTGAGACCTATTGGCTTTTTTTTTATTTTTTGATTCTCCAACCAAGCGTCCTTTGTTCGCTTCGTTCGTTCGCTCGTTGGTCATTTACCCTTTGACTTGTCTCGGGCAGTGCGAAATAGAATTGGCTAGGCCTCACCACCCCGCCACCTCCTGGGCCTTCGGATCCTAATATTAACTTTTTTCTTTTTACCTCTCCTTCTACCCCTGCCCATTATATGAAAATAGAGGATGCGCCTATGCCTATGCTCAGGATGACAAGGAGGTCATCGATATCACATCATGGTAAGGATCAGCAACAACAACAATAACAAAGAGAACTAGCAGTGCCATACATTCATTGATTCATATCGCCGCGGAAACAAGAGTCATTTCTCTTTACCTCTGCGCCGTGTTACGCATCACATCTTTCAGCTTGAGCAGTCGAAAAATTAATTGTGAATGCGCGTGCCCTCGCCGCTTTTCTTCATTTATTTCTAACGTGTGCAAACCATACATAGGCCAAAGCAGAGCATTCAGTATCCAAAGACCCCTACCCTGAACCTCTACAAGAAGGATGACCCCGAGCACAAGCTGGTCACTTGGGGTTGGAAGGCAAAGCTGGAGACTCTCAGACCCTCGGCCAGGCACCACACCTTGCTCTACCAGTACAAACTCCACCTGGACGAAAACATGCAAAACGCGCCCCTGGAGGTCGACATCACCGTCCTCGAAGCCATCTCCCACTACCTCGAGGCCTTCCACGAGTACGTCGTCGGCGAGATCATGCGTGGATTCGCCAAGAACTTTCAGCGCGACCACTTTAGATACTGTCTCACCGTGCCAGCAATGTGGTCCGACAGAGCCAAGAACGTCATGCGTCAAGCCGCCGTTAAAGCTGGCCTCATCAAGGAGAGCGACCATCCCGACCGACTCATGTTGATCTCTGAGCCCGAAGCTGCCGCCCTGTATTGCGAGCGCAAATGCGACCAATTCGATCTCGGACATGGCGACCGCTTCATGATTTGCGACGCTGGTGGAGGAACTGTCGATTTGATCGTCTTTGAGATTGCAGTGACAAGTGCTGGACGTCGACTCTCGGAGGTGACCAAGGGTCACGGTGCCTCCTGCGGTTCCGTCTTCCTCGATCGCCACATGCGTCGTCTCCTGGATCAAAAGTTTGGTCACCACACCGCCAACTTCCCGGCCAACATTATTCCCAACTTGGTCGACACCTTTGCTGACGCGATCAAGCCTCAGTTTGACGGTATCGAGGATCAGTTCTTGTTGCTCCCCGCCAACAGGTGCTTTGAAGATTTGGAGGATCCCGAGGCCATTGGTATCGATGATGGCTACCTGGTGTTGACAGCGGCGGAGTTGAAGGAGCATGTCTTTGAACCTGTCGTCAAAGATGTTCTTTCGTTAATTCAGGAGCAGCTGACGCAGGCTGGAAACTGCTCGGCCATCTTCTTGGTCGGAGGATTCGGATCTTCGAGCTATCTCTACAGCCGTGTCAAAGCCCAGTTCAGCTCACAGGTCGGACTCATTTCCATTCCTCCTCGTCCCGAGTTGGCCGTTGTCCGTGGGGCTGTTTGCGTAGGATTGAATCCTCGTGTCGTCACCTCGCGTATTGCTCGTCGTTGCTACGGTATTTCCTCGGATCAGCCTTTCGAGAAGGGCAAAGATCCTTTAGCGAAGCGCAAGTTCGAGGTCAACGGTGTCTGGTGCATTGACCGTTTCTCGCCCTATGTCCGAAAGGGCCACAAAGTCAACGTGGACGAATGTATTTCGCGCGAGTTCTCGTTCACAAAGTACTCGGAGGCACCAGAAGACTACAACATTGCCCTGTATGCTACCGATATGGATGGAGACCCACCACGCTACACAACTGACGTTGGTGTGTCCAAGCTCGCGGATATCCCTATTCCATGCCCGCACGCACCCTCGTCTCGCCTAGGATCCATGGTAGGTCTTTTATTTTGCTCATTGTTTTTTATGATAGGAAATAAATGTGTTTACTGACGCACTTTGTGATCTTTTCTACAAATCGTCCAATAGGTCAAGGTCAAGGTGAACATGCATGTCGGATTGAACGAGATTAAGGCCGAGGCTGTTGTTGGCGACAAGGTCTACAGTACCATCCTGCAGTTCGACGCTGTCGACACTTTCTAAATTATCTATTTATTCACCCACGCCAAGTTATACAGTTTTTTTTAAATAAACCGCCACCAAGTCACCTACTTGTGACGTGGCAAAGATCACGTGTGGACAACCTTCTTTCGCCTTCGCTCCACCTAAAAGGGCCAACCTGCCATAGGCATCATCTTTTGCCTTCGCCCATCAGCCATACTTTTTCATTCGTTTAATTCCTTACACTTGTATATTATCGCAGGTGAGGCCTCGTTGTCTTAGCAGGGCCCTTTCATCCGTTCAGGGAGGTGCTCTCCTTCAACTTCGTCTTTTGAAATGCGGCACATCTTGATACTCGACATTTCCTTATTTTTTTGACTTTATTAGTGTGAACCGGAGACTCCACACGGATAGCCAACTATGAGCAGCTTCTTTGGTACTTCTAGCCCAGGCTCCGGCTCCAATGCCAATGGATCATCCTCGAACAGCGGCAGTGGCGGTGGCGGCGGAGGCAGTGGCGGTGGTGGCTGGGGTAGTTTTCTTAAGCAAGGATTGTCGTCAATAGAGTCCAAAATCGACATGGTCCTCGACATCCAAGTCCCCATCCCTGGTGGAGCCACGGGTACCTTGACGTCGTTTTCGCCTCACGCCAATATCTTGCCGTCAAGCATCACTGGTGCCCCTACAACCAAGGACACACCTCCGAAACGACAGGCTTCACCTCTGACCTCATCGACAGCAGCCCAAGGCGACTCACGGAACTCTCAGGAAGTGAACAGCGACGACGAACGTGGCAAGAAATCAACGGCTCGTAGAAAAACCAGCACGCAGGACTTGCGAAAATCTGTGGTTGGTGCAAAGGCTTTGCAGGATGATTCTAGCAGGCGGAGCAGTAGTCAGAGTGAAGATATGGTCACGGTTGATCCCTTTACAGGCATGGTGACGACGGCCCCTGGTGTCAAGCGCATGTCGACGCCTCCCGTCAGTTCAGGAATGAGTTCAAGTGCCGCAGCTGCAGCTGCAGCCAACAGGGAACGTCTGGAGCAGCGGATGAGAGGTATCTTCAAGAAGCCGACGGACTCTCCTCCGACAACTCCTCCGCCCTCAAAGAGAGCCTCGCCTTCGCCTTCGGCCAGGAAATCGGATTCCACAGACCTTGACCGCAAAGACGACGACTCGACACAGCAGGACGATGTGGAGAAAACAGAGAGCAAAGTCACCCCAGCCAAAGTCGAAAAGCCTGCACAGGAAGGCGATGCAGAAAACTCGTCAGCGACCCATGAGGACAAATCCGAACAGGAACCAAAAACAACAGCGCCAGCAGCACCAACAGCAGACGACGCCGAAACCACTAAACCAACTAGCGCCGACAACGATGCTGGCAACGACGCCGACAACGATAACCTGGAGAAGGCTGCAGGCGATGCTGTGGATGAGCAGGAACCGGTCAAGAAGTCACCTGACTCTGTGGTGACAAAGGACGATGCAGATGTCGATCCTACGCCAGAGGCAGAGGTCAAGACTTCCACGGAGAGCATCAAGGCACCCAAGCCCGAAACTACCACTGAGAGTTCGAATGACCAACCTCACACAATTGAGGACGTGGAGCTACCAGGAACGCCAAAGCAGGAGGACACGCAGGAGAACACTCAAGACGAAACCCTAGCAGAGGTAGACGTCTCAGCTACACTTTTTGAGCAAACTTCAACTCACACCTCCTCTGAGGATGATATCGCCATCCCCATCTCAAACGATCGACCTGATACCCCGCTCAGTACTACTGAGTCTGACCAAGCAATAACGGACGCTGTCAAGATTGAACCAATCACAACCCCATCGCCCACCAAAGACACTGATCAAACCGAAGCAGAAACAAAAAACGTTCCCTCCCCTGCCGACGTAAACCCTCTCAAGAGGGTCCTGGACCAACGTGAGGAGCAGCTTTTCAAGGTCATGCAAGAACAATCGACACTCATTGAGAAGCTTCGCGACCTGGAAGATGCCAAGGCTGCAGAGGATGCCCGGAATGCGGTCAAGCTTGCTGGACTAGAGAAGATGATCGAGACGCAGAAGAAGGAGCTGGAGGTGGCCAGAGGGTCCAACCTTGTCAGCCAGCCAAAGTCGATCCAGAAGACCTTGGAGGAGCAGCGTGGACTCTTGGAGGAGAAGGACGAGCAGATTCGAGGATTACTGGCAGAAGGTAATTCTATCATGTACCTGGACTTGGGGGCATTATTTTGGCGAAAGTTAGAAGCCGATTTTTTTTATTTACATTGATTATATTTGCATGAATAGGCGAGGTCCTTTCCAAGAAGGAGTTCAAGCATCTGACGACCATCAAGACGTTGCGGATGAAAACTATCGAAATGGAGAAGATTCAGATGGACACCCAGAAAAAGATGGACAAGGTCGTCACAGAATGCACTGAGGCTCAGTCCAAGGTGACCAGGCTAACCGACGAGAACAAGCAACTCCAAGGTACGAGCTAACTTCGAAGATACCTAACCTCGATCTTGTGGTATGTAAGCTTCCAAAGAGGCCTAACGCAATGCTATATGTATATTTGAGGAAAATAGAATCGGTCAGGTCGTTGCACGACATCAATCAGCGCCAGAACAAGCAGGCGACAAAAGTCGAGGCTGAATTGATTCAACTCCGAGAGGACAAGGCAAACCTTCAGATGGGACTGGACCGTGCTTGGCAGGAACTAGCCGAGGCCCGCAAGGCATCGGCAGAGTTGTCTAGTCAGACACACGCGGCCGCATTGGAGCGGGAGATGAAGATGAACGAAGACTTGCACGAACAGCTGGATTCTCTCAAAGCCCAACATGCAGCCGTTGAGTCGAATTTTCGCCAGGATATCCAAGAGCTTCGCGTGTCGTTGTCCAACCGCGAGGAGCTCGCAGGCGAGAAGGAGGATCAGCTCTACATGGAAATCAGGAGCCTGCAGGTACGTCTGGAGCAGAAGGATCACGATTCTTATGAGCTCCAGGAGACCTTAGATGAAGCCCGTCGACCCCTTCTCCATCAGATTGAAATTCTCCAAAACCAACAAGGAGTGGCAAACAGGAACTGGGACAAGGTCGAGAAGAGCTTGGCACGACGCATTTCTGAGGCTGAGGAGAACACTACGAAGGCACAGGAGCGTGAACGAGCAGCTCGCGATAGGCTTGACGAAGTGGTAAGCACAACAAATTAGTTTTTTTTTGGCGCCAAATAATTTAGGTTCGCTGCTTGTGCTTTGACACTAATCCCTATACTTGCATTTGCACGTACAGAAATCGCAAATCAACGCTCTGGAAGCACGCTTGGAGACGTTGAGGATCGCAGACACACAGCTGCGGTCTGATATGAACACCAACAAGCGAGCCTTGGCAGAGAAGGAGGATGCAGCACGTCAGGCACAAGCAGAGTTGAGTCGCGAGCGTCTGAACCGTGAGCGGGCTGTTGAGGAAGCCAAGGAGGATGTCGAGCGGAAATGGCACCAGCAACAGCATGCCGAGGTCGAGAAGCTCAAGGCTCAGATCCAGCAGCTTCAACAACAGCGCCCTAATACTCACTCTGGCGGCGACGGCGATTTGCTGAGCGCTACATCGGATTCTATTCATGCTCGGAGACCTTCGTCTTCGTCGGTTGTATCTGTCAATTCTCCAATGTTAGGTGGAGGAGGTGCAATGGCGGCCAAGATGGCTGGTGCTCTGGGCAGGACCAGTTTTGAGTCAATAACTAGTCCCACTAGCCTGGATGGTATGGCACCTTCGTTGTCTCGCAGTAGTTCGTCACATACCATGGCGGGTATCGGTGCAGGACCAGGAACGCCTACGATGGGACTCATGGGACTTGGTGGCGGTGGTGGCAGCAGTGCTGGACAGGCCGTTGCTATGGAACGACTGAACGCGATGGTCCGTCAACTTGAGGGTCAAGTCACCTTCTTGGCTGAACAAGTTCGCTCCGCCAATAGGAACAAAGGTAACATAGGCCTTTTGTTGTATTTGCTTAATTTACTGGAGTTATCTCGCAATCATGAGTCTGAGAACTAACACGGTGTATCTATGATGCATAGATGAACTGTCGGACGAGCTGGTCAAGGTAACGATGGAGCTGGAGGAGCTTCAGGGCGCAGCGTCCAAGGTACCAAGTCTGGAACAGGAGTTGACATTGCTGAAGGATCGCCATAGAGCAGCACTGGAGATGCTGGGCGAGAAGACGGAGGAGGTGCAAGAGCTGAGAGCGGATATCCTTGATGTGAAGGAGGCCTACCGCGACCAGATCAATGAACTACTCGCGCAACTGGAGAAATTGAGAAAGGCCAATGCTGCTCATTAGATTCCTTTTTTTTTAAAAATATTATCAATACACGTTACTTGTACAAAGCAGCGTTGAGAAAATGATTTGGGTTTGTGGTGATGAAGTGTATTTATTTGGGTAATGGTATGGTACAGATGCTGGATGAAGTTATGCTGGAGAGAGGTATAAGGCGCAAGCCGTTAAAATGCAATGGTGTGGTGTTGGTATGGGGTGGTATGAACAAGTCGCTCGACGAGTAGGGAGGGGAGACTTGAAGAGGCCTGCGCTTAGCGGATGTAGGGACCGGTGGCGGCGTTGGACATGGTTTTGTTGAGGACGAAAAGTAGGGCCTCGTCGTGGGTCATCTTGACGCCCTGGTGGATGCGATGCTCGTGGATCGAGTTGCGGGGGGTCTGGGCGGGGCTGGTGGCAGGGGTGTTGGCGGCCGAGGCGGTCTGGTTCTTGGAGGACGAGGACTTGAAGAAGGAAGGCATCTTTGGTATGTTTGTGTTGTTTGGTGGTTGTGGTTTTGTTGGTTTGTTGCTGTTGAGCTGGATGATGTTGTGGTTTGTGAGTGAGGAGAAGAGAGGAATGTGGGCGAGGCACCGTTTATTTATACAGGTGGAGGTCAAGGTGAACAGAGGCTGGCCAGGGCCTGACCGCAGTTGTTGATGATGTCTAAATGAAGGTCTGCTTCAGTTGGTCAGGGCACTGGAAGGAGAATGGACAGATCGAGGCATATCCGCGTTTGTTTGCCACAAAGGGTAAGCAAAATAATAATAGACTTGGCTGAAAGAAAAAGGCGGGTAAAGTGAGTGAGTACGTGTTACTGTATGATGTTATGAGGGGATGAATGAATGAATGAATGGGACACAATTGAACTCTCTTTCCCCTCAGTTCTCTTGTCTGAAAGGTCAACAAGGCATCGTTTCCATATTCGACCATGAACAGTGCCAAAAAATAAGCCTTTACTCCGCCCGAGAGAAGAGAAATGGGGAGGATGTCTAAAAAGAACTCTTCCTTTCCTTGTTTATTCTCACTGCGGGCGGGGCGGGGGATTATGCTGAAAAGAAGGACAGGACGTCAAAATGGAACGAGGGAGAAAAAGGGAGAAAAAGAGAGAGAGAGAGAAAGAAAGGATCGGGTCCAACTTGGCTTCGCGCTCGATCTCGAGGAGAAAGGGGTGCATGGCAATGATCCAGTACTCTAATGGCCAAATCGCGCGTCTTTGTTTGTGTTTGGTGGTCTGTCCGATATGAGTACCAGTGTATGTACTGCACGTACACTTTACTGTTGCATAGAGTGGAACGAATGTGGAGCGCGCTTGTATGAGGCGACTATTGAGTTTATTATTCGATGATATGATGTTTGGTGCTGAAGACGAGGTGAGAGTATGGTACAAGAGGTAGGAGGAGCAGCAAGGAACGATGGCTTCTTGGCTTGCTTGGTATATGTGTAATGAGTGGAAGGGACTTGGACCATGAGTTTGGGATGAACTTGATCAGCGGACAAAGGGGAGACAGAGGGGAGACAGACAAGGACAGGAGTCCTTTAGAGGATATAGGGGCCAAAGCGACCGCCAGACATGGCCTTGGTCATGAGATTGTGGAGCATTTCAGCGTCCTGAGCCTGCTTCATCTGCTGCTTGGAGGCCATGTCGACAGGGCGGGATTCTTCCAACGAGACGCGAGGGGTCTGGATGGGGGTCTGGCCAGGGGTGTTGGCAGCCGAGGCGGTCTTGTTCTTCTTGGACTTTTTGAAGATGTTCATTTTGTGTGTTGTTATGTGAGGAGGAGGTAGAAGGAGAAGTCGGTTCTAGTTGCTGTTTGAAAAGTGAGTTGTGGATGATGTGGTGGATGGGGTGTGATATTTATACGGTTGCCGGGTATGTCGGGTCCCAGAACGAGGGACGAAGAGGGTATCCGTGTCTGCCTACCCAAATATAGTGCCATACCCCAAAGAGTAGGACGGACTTGGTGAGGATAACCGCAGTTGAGTTTAGCAACCCCACCAACCAACCAACCTCCACCACACTATCCCAGCACCAGTGCTGAGAAACTTGGCTTGGCTTGATTGACTGACACTGGATTCTCAGTCCGCACACGGACGCGCTGTATTTGGGCATGAAAAGGACAAGTTCAATGGTGATAACAATGTGCAATGCATATATATCTTTTTCACCTCAAGCTCCACTTGAATATTTGCAACAAATAGCTGTAAGCGAAACAAGCAGCACTGAGTGGGCATCAAAAAGAGAGAGAGAATGCGAAAGAGCCAACGCGCGCGATAACTGAAAACGTGCAAGAGACATGGGTAAGGGTAGGAGGAATGGGAAGGATGAGAGATGAGAATGAAATTGGGGTAGTGCAATAAGAGGCTGGTCAGTCTCCGACACGACTCTGATCTCAAAAGGATGCCTTGTGGCGAGGAGTCTGCTTGACCATGCAAATTAGAAACAGGAAAAGCTTGAGCCCTTGGGGATATTTCTGGAAACTCCACTCGGCTATCTGGAGGTAGGTAGTCAAAGGAAGGCTCCTTTTAGGAAGTGTCGAGACTTGAGAGTGCGAGGGTATGGGTTCGCCATGTACGTGGTTGACATTGAAGCCGCTCAAGAAAAGGCTGGTTGTTAGAGCAAGCGTGTCAATTCAAACCATTCTTGATATTGAAAAAAGAGACTGAGGTTGTGATGCTCACGTTGTTGGTTCTGAGCAAGTCCATTTGAGTGTAGATTGTCGATGAACTCAGCAAGCAAGCAAGATGAGATGATTAGAGGGGAAAGAAAGAAGGCAAGGAGGAGCTGACTGGGAACAAGAATGACAATGAAAAGGAGAGATGGCCAAGGGAAATAAAAAGGTGTTGCCACTGTTGAATGTCGACCAGTCAATCGATCTCGTTTTGTCCCACGATGAACCATTGATGATGCTATCTTTGCTCATCTGGGCACAGCTCAGGTAATTGGTGGCAAACAAACCACGAAAAAGTAGTTCTCATCAGCATACACGTACACAGCGTAAGCAAGCTGACTTCCCGCAGTTGCCCCAGTCCCTTTCTGTTCAGTACATCCCACTCCATGAGCCAATTATTCACACTCCACAACCACTACCTTCATGCTCATTATTACCCCTCCTTCCTCTAACCAAAAGAGTCCTTCCTTGTTCCTGACCCCAGCCTTGTTTGCCTTTACTTACACCACCTTGCACCACCTCAGACTAGACTTTTGTAGAACTTGCCAGACTGAAAAAATCTTTCCATTTTTCAAGCGGCAGCCAAAAGAAAAATCTCCGATTGAAAAATAACTCCAGGGGTCGTTCAACCCACTTCAATCATCATTCATGGCGATAGAACGGTATACTCTATTTATTCACTCAGATAAATAAACTCTTTTCTTCTCTCGAGCGAATCCCTCGCCGCAAGAGGGCAACGTTCAAGGGCTGGGTTGGAAGATTCTAGTGACAGTGCTGCCTTGTAGAATAAAAATGAGAATGGTTCCTAAAAGAGGGTCTGATCACTTCATTTCTTCAGTACCCTTCTTTTGCCTGTTTAGCTGTTTTAGCTGGGGAGTAGCTGCCGTTGAACGGTTGGAGCAGTGGAACGACCTGGGAACCATTGGCTAATTACCCTTTTTGTAAGGGCATAGTTGAAGAATATCATGAGAACTGCGGTGGGTGCTTATTGTTGTGAACAAATGCCTCAACGGTCGATATTTTTGGATTGAACGAGCGTAGACGTGTCAAGCACAAATAGGCTGAGGATGTGACCGAGAAAGTATGGGGTGACCGCAGTTCATAGTCAAGGGAAAGGTGCGAATCGGGTGGAGGCGCCTGGAAGGTTCTTGAGAGAAGGCACTGGAAGGATGGCGGTTTAACAGAGTGTAACAGAGCGTAACAGAGCGCGAGTAGAAACGAACAAACACAGAACGGCGGACAGTGAACCCAGACGGCAGACATAAGAGGGGAAAGAGTAGTGTTCCTCCGTGCCTTGACGGCAAGACTGTATTTGTCGCTTATCCTTATGTCAAGAAGGAGTAGGCGCAAGGTTGCAGTAGGTGTTGCTGTTAATCCTAAAATAACAAACGTTCCAATCTCTAACGACAGAGAGTGAGAGTGAAGGTTGTTGGTGGTCTGTCCGCAACTCCTGACAAACAAACAAACAAACAGAGGGGACAGGGGTCAGTCGTCCCATAAACAAACGATCCGATCAGGTTGTCCATTCAATCGCAGTACTTTACTCTCCCACGACCCCTCCTGTCCATTTACTCTCCCACGGCTTGCCTCTCTGCCTCTTGGCCGTCCATTCATTTTGAAACTCTTTACTTCACTCCATCCTGTGAGGAACAGGAACAGGGTGGCATGTTGTGTTTGACGACGACGACGGGGGACAACTCTGTGAGATGAGTAAAAATAAACCAGACATGATTGACTTTTTCAGGCTGCGCTCGAACCTGAACTTGAACCGTGCGGGGCCTGGAATGAGTGAAAGTGTATTGTGTAAACAAAGAGAGACGGATTAATATGCGGAATGAATGAACAAAGAATAACCATAAGAGGGAGAAAAGGGTTGCTGTTTATGGGTTTACACGGCGAGAGACCACTTTTGTTGGGTTGCTTTGAGGCAATTGGAGAAAGAGAGGGTGGGTCGTGCCTTTGTAATGAAAATTGTCTGCGGGGAGCCACTTCATATAAATACTCTTGAAGCATTCCCCTCTTTTCTTCTTTTCTCTACTTCATCATCACAAACAACCAAACAAATCAAACCAAATCAAACAACCACTTCCACTTCCACCCCACCCCACAACACAACACACATCCACAATGACCTTCTTCAAGCTTAACGGAACCTTCTCCTCCTCCAAGAAGAACAAGACCGCCTCGGCTGCCAACACCCCCTCGCAGACCCCTCGTACCTCGGTCCACCTCACCGGCGCTGACCTTGCCGCCGTCAACAAGAACACTGCCATGACCCCCGAGGCCCTCGAGGCCCACTTCGTCAAGGCCAACATGGGACACATGCAGGCTCTTTCCATGTCTAGAATGTAAAAAGCACCCTCTGCTATACACTCTCTGCCTCTATTCCGACTCGATCGGCTTC
The DNA here is from genome assembly GCA_019671135.1 of Linnemannia hyalina. Lineage (NCBI taxonomy): Eukaryota > Fungi > Mortierellomycota > Mortierellomycetes > Mortierellales > Mortierellaceae > Linnemannia > Linnemannia hyalina. The sequence goes on from JAHRHY010000001.1 coordinate 1,049,600, forward strand.
CTCTCGTCTCGTCCGGATCTCTTTCAAGTCCTGCTCCCTCCCTCTCATCAAGACACACTCGCTATTACACATCGTCGTTGTTGCTGTTTGGAGGATAATTTTCTTTTATTTGATTCGGATGCGAGTAGCCTCGCATACCCCTCCAACCTCCAGCATATTCATTCATTCACTGTACAACACTCGGCATTCTTCATCATCATAATAAACCATTTCTGTCATTACAGACAAACAAACATATCCTGTATCCTGCTCATGATCCGAATTGTCTTTTCGAATGTCCACAGAAATAATGAATAAGAGAGAGTACAGCTGAAATGAAGAGGGAGTAAAAGATCAACAACACAGTCGGAGGACAGACAATTTTTATTTCGATCCAGGAACAATCATCTCGCTGCTGCCCTTTTTTATCGTCGGAGAGATGTACTTGGGATCGTAGACGTCTGTCGACCCATTGCTACCAAAAGACTAGGTGTTGTTGCTTTGTGTTGTGGTAATATAGGTGATAAGAAGGGCGAGTGACAGGACAAGCAGCGAGATAGTCAACGGCGGAAGAGTTTGTCAATTCTCGCTATTGTTCATGATTGCCAACAATTTTCATCCTTTGGTGATCCAGCGGCAAATAAGCTCATAGTGCGCAGACAGAGACAGTAATAAAGGAACTATGGTACCACCCATGACTCACGCCCATAGTACTGAAGCACTCCCTCAGACCTAAGACGGCAGAGGTGCTGAGCAACTGCGCCATGCTGCAGGATGGTAGAGCTAGCCATACCCAGCACACGGCGTCCTCATTCGTTTCTTATTTCGTTTAGAAAACAAAGTATCATCGAGGGTGTCATCCGAGGGTGTCATTGATGAATAATCAAATCCTTAATTTTTGAGTGCGGCGCGTACAATTGTCAATTGTTCAGCAAACGGCATCAAATGAACATGCTGCTCGTCTTTGTAGGAGGTGTATGCAGCAGTGGTCGATTGACATACAGACAAAGGGACGCGAATTGATATAAAAGCTACTAACGATCCCCCATTTTCTTTGTTCTCCATCAAACGCACTCAACTCAAGCAGAGCAAGCCAAGCCAGCCAAGCCAGCCAAGCCAGCCAAGCCCGACAAGCAATACTACAACCAACTCTCTCATCACAACATACACTAGCACTCTCAACCCAACTCCTCAACACCTTTCCCAAAACCACTACCATGTCGCTTTTCAAGATCTCCAAGAACAAGATCGCCTCGGCTGTCAGCACCCCTACTCAGACCCCCCGCTCCTCGCTCCAAATCAATGCCTCGGATGCCAACATGACCTCTACCGTGATATCCGCTGATGTCGAGAGACTCCTTAAGAAGACTACCACCATTGGTCACAACCAGGCCTTGTCGCTGGCTAGGATGTAATAGGTTGTCAATCGTCTTACCCTCTGGCATGAATGCCACCTAGCATACTCAGACACTCTACCCATATCGTTTTATTTCCCTGTAGCATCACAACTAATACCTCCTCAATAATAAATTGTAATTCTCCCTCAAGACATATTGCATTGGTTAGCCGACTTCTCTTGACATGCATGTCTTGAAGAGTAAGTTCTAGCCGTTAACAATGAAAACCTGAGATGACACTGTTCACTTTGGTGTCCCAAGTTACCAGAACAACAAATCGTCTTCTGAGGTACATCCCGAGTATAGCCTTCGAAGTATAACACGTAGTACACAGCATTGTCGTCGTTGCATGATTTCTTGTTGGCTTCCATTTGCACAAGTCAAATTCAGAATTGTGGGCGATTTATTGTGGAGAGAAAGGGGGGATAAATCAGCATTTAAGCGCGAGCCTGGTGAACGGAGGCAGCAATGCGGTCCAAATCACGCTGACCATCGACGGTGATCTTGCGTCCACTATTGTTCAAAAAGAAACAGAAAAAGGGGTAAGGAAATTAGTCTCAATGATACTCAAATGGCATGTGCAAAGGATAGTGGTGCAGAATACACTCTTGAGCAAGAAGCAGAAAGTAGGGAAAGTGGACGTACCCGTTCTCATCAGCCTCCAAGACGTTAATCTTCTCCAAGGCCTGGAGGACCTTGCGAGCAATGGAGCCGGAGGACTTGACGTGGTGGGAGGGGCGGGAACCGCGGTTGCAGGTGCCACCGTGGAGCTTCTTGAGGGCACCGACACCGACGCCGCGGCGGAGGTAGATGTGGCGGGCAACGGAAGCTATTTTAGCATTAGAGATAACGAACAACCATTAGTTGACTGCAGACGAGAGGGCGCAGCTGAGGGGGATTTCCTGATGTAGATGTTGCTGGTGTGGAATAGAGTAGTTGTCTACGGACGAAGACACTTCCAGTATGAGTTATTGGAAGAGCAAGCAGTCGAGGCTTTGCTGAAAACACAGAGAAAGGCGGCGAGGGTACTGAAGTCTGATAGTTGTGATATGTTGGTCTGTGTTGTATGGGCGAGTGCAGCTTCAGCCGTCCGAGCCAAAGAGCCTATGGTAGGTCAGGCGTAGGGCCAGGTGGTGTGTCCAGTTTTGTTGCCAAAAAGTGCTCGAGCGAGAGAGAAAAAGGGGAGGGGCGGTGTCGAGGTTGCAAGTATGAGGTGGGTGAAGGAGGCTCAAAGTGTCTCTTCCTCTGCTGTGTGAATCCCGCAAAAAAAATTCTCATTCCGCCGCTGTTGAGAGATGATCCTGACTCGAAAACAAAAGATTTGATGTTGGTGATCCCTCCATTGAGTTCTGAAGTTGTAGTCGAAAAAGCCCTTTTTGTTTTCTGTCCACGACGGTCGAGTAGCTGAGTCCTGGTGGTTGGTGTGCTTGAAGGTCTTGATGTTATTACCAGCGCGGACGTAGAACCAGTCGGGATCATAAGGAGCCAACTCCTTGCTGGTGCCGGTCTTGACAAGATCGACCCACTTGGGGATCTCGAGCTTGCCGGAGCTAAGTTTTTCAGTAAAAAAACAAAAAAGGGCGATGAGTAATCCATCATCCTTCTTTCTGGTTGATGATTCATTCCCCTTGCAGTCGTCTGAATCCTAAGGTGGTCGAAAGCGATGTGTCATTCCATCATCTAAATGATCGAATTCAGACCCTTTTCGAGGGATTGACCCATGTCTTTTTTGAATCCTTAATCCTGAATCGTAGGTTCTCCCCTCCACACTGATGGTCCCTTCTCGCCTTTTCTTTCTTCGTCTTTGCTAGTTGAGTTGCCGTTGGGCGGGTGGGTGGTAATAAGGAATACTCACCGCTTGAGGTAAGCGGCGTAAGCACGGTTGAAGTCGTGAGCGTTGATGTCCTGCACGGTAACCGAGTAGAGGGCAGCCATTTTAACGAATTGTGAAAGGATTCAACAAAAAAGATATCAAAATCCGTTTTATCGTCGGATCCATCCATCCACTTAAGGGCTTTCACATCTGAATTCTGATTGGTCCACCGATTTTCTTATTAATTTATCACCGTATCTATTCTGATCGCATGCACTGTAACATTGCTTCAGTCCCTTTTCGCTTGCATCACAGGTGGCAATGAAAAAACGCGTACTTCGAACCGAGCATATTTCGGCAGAACCTATGATGACCATCGGCACATCGAGAAGAAACACGCGTTATATAGTCCTACCAGTTACAACGGACATTTATTCACCCGCGGGATCCTTTCTCCCGTTGCGCCTATTTTTTTGCTGTCTCCTCTGTTCGTGCCAACACAAAATCCACACTAAACGACTGTCCTAGACACATTGATGCTTATTTCTCCTCAATTCTTAATTCCCTGCCTTCTTTACCCTCTTTTTTTTCACCCGTTCTTCTTGCCATTTACCTTTTCGCGATGTAGTAGCTTAATGGTTTTAACCAGCATGTGAGGAAAACGTTTTTCTTTAAGCCTCTCAGTTTCCGCGGATCCAAGTTGCAAGTTTTGTCGTCTCTTTCTGTCTTTTTTTCAGTGCTACAGGTGGTGAAAGCACGAGCGGGTAAACAAAGAACACATCGAGTTAAAGTAAGGTGAGACTTGAAAGACGAGATGGATCACAGACACACAAAAAGCAATGTGAAGCAAGAATGAAAGCAGTGCAGCTACTGTTTGAACTTATTGCTAACGCGACATATTGTTGATGCCTTGTATGTGATCATTGAGTCTCTTACGTGAAGATGATGCAGGATAGCGACCCTCGAAAACAAATCACTCTCAACTTTCTCCAGTGTGTGATCAGAAGTGGTGATTTGTTTGTGATGTCGACCAAAGACAGGGGCGAGGTTGGATACCCGTACCTCGTCTGAAAGAATTGCCATATTCCACTCTTGCGTACATACAGTCCTATCCTTACTGTGAAATGAAACCGAGTGATTCTTGCACTGTGCGGGTGTCATACGAGAGACGCGAAAGAAAATCATCGACAGAGGGCTGCAAAAAACCCCGAGGGATCGACACCTTTGCTGCGCCGGGGAAAAGTAGGATCTGGTTCTTTCATTTGAACCTCTCCTTGAACAGAGATCCACCCTCTCCTGTTCTCTCCTCAGGTATATCTTCGCATCATGCTGAACTGACAAATCTGACTTTTCCACTCCTGTATCGGGAACTATTCTGCCGTCTCGTTTGTGTCCTGACTGTTCCAACGAGCCTTAATCAACTAAAACTGTAAGCAATTCTTTTTATTCGACGCACCGAACCAACTTCTTTATGCCCAATAGAGTCGCCAATTAAAGTTCAAGCTTGTCGCATGGACATTTTTTTTTCTTTGTAGATGTTTATCCTTTCTTCACTTTCTCCCTCCATATGCGTCCACAGCGCAGACACCTATACTCTTCCAATTTGCAACAAACATCACCAGCATCAACAAAAGAAAGAAAAATATCTCCCGGGCAGAACGAATACCCGCTTGCTCTCGTTTTGCTGTTTAGATGGGTGTGTGTTGTTTATACCAGTGGTTGCTAACTCTCATTGACGTTGTTCTCTTGTTCAATTGCTTCATTGAGTAGGTTGAAACATCCCTGGTTGAAAAATCAAAGTCATGATATAGGGCGGCCATTCCCGCTCAACCTTTCTTCTTTTCGTCTTTTGATTTTCCTCTCTCTTTCCTACTGTGTTCCGTCTCTTTGCCTGCCTCCCCTTCCTCGCTCTTCCTTTGATCCTTCGTTCATTTATTCTTACATCCTTATTACCTCCATTCCATTCGTCATCACTCATACCCTGTTTCAACCATTAATATTTACTCTCATCGTGCTCAGCCAACACACACTTCACTTACACACACAGACGTCATGGCTGACAAACAAGAATGCGTAGAGCACTTGGACGATCCCTCCCCCAGAACCACCGGTTCAGACCACTCTGGCTCTGCAACCGACATCGGAGGACCCATTGGTGGTGGAGAGTTGTCACCGTCAAAGTTGGAGAGGACAACGAGTATGGACCACCAGAACACGGCTCAGGCTTCGCTGGATGTTGAGATGGCCAAAGCCCACATCTCCACGTCCGAACCTCCATCCAGACGATGGATCGTTCTTGCCACTGCCACACTTGGTGCTCTATTTGTATCCCTCCAGGGTTCTGCCCTTATTGTCGCGCTGCCGGATCTCATGAGGGAACTTGATGTAAGTTTTTGAGAGTTCACTCGTTCTTTTTTTTCCACTTACGTCTTCCCCGCCACATCTTCCCCTCCACAACTCTTCTCTTGGCGCTCTGTTTCATTTCCACATCTTCGTCGGATAATTGCCATCTCATTCTGGATAAACATGGCCAACCCAATGCTTACTTTTTTGTTACGTTCGCCTGGGCGTTGTGTTTATTAGATCGATTTTGCCACGATCATTTGGGTGTTGTTGACATATACACTGGCCATCACAGCAACTGTTCCTCTACTTGGCTACGTTGGCGATGCAGGCCTCAAGGGTATTCGGTACGTCCTCTCTCATTCCTTGTCTCTTGCTTTAGTCTCTTCCAGCACACGCGTTCAACTCCCTTCATACCTCATGCTCATTCCTTCTCTCTCACCAACTCCGAACTTTGATATGGTTTAGATGCCGCATGTTCAATATCGGCTTCTTTGTCTTTACCCTGGGCTCCCTTCTCTGCGGCCTCGCTCAAAAAAAATACAACGGTTACGATCTCCTCGGCTACCGTGTGGTCCAAGGTCTCGGAGGCGCCCTCCTCTTCTCCAACTGCTTCGCCATCGTGGCCGATAAATTCTACCCCTACAACCAAGTCGGACTCGCCAGTGGTATCATCAACATTGCCTTTGCGGCCGGAACGATTCTGGGACCCGTCATTGGAGGAGCGACGGTCAAAGCTAGCTGGAAATGGGTCTTCTTCTTCAACCTACCGTTTGGAGCGCTCGGCACACTGGCTGGATTCCTGTTCTGCCATGACACCGTCTTTTCTCATGTCGAGTATGCGTCGTTCAGGAAGCTGGTTCCTACGTTCGACTACATTGGATTCATCAGTCTGACGGGCACGTTGGTCCTCTTGTTTGTGGTAGTCGTCAGTGCCTTGTTCCCCAACGGCAAGGTCTCGGAGAACTCTTCGCTGATCGGCATGGGTGTCGCGATGGGTGTCCTCTTTATTATATTCATCATCCAACAGGCGTTCGTCCGCGGCGGCAAGCGTTATAACCCCGCCAAGGCTCCCTTCATTGACTTTAACCTATTCAAGAACTGGGTCTTCAACAACACGGTCGTCCTCGGCGGTCTTGCCGGTGGTGTCGCCCGTACCAATTTGACCTTTTCCTACATCTTCTTCTTCCAAGGACCCTACAGCAAGGACCCCCTTATGGCTGGTATTTTGCTGATCCCCTTTGGACTGGGCATCATGATCGCTGGTATGCCTGCCGGTCGTTTGGCGGACGTAATTGGATTCCGCTACCTCTGCACTGCCGGACTTGCCCTGGCTTCGCTCGCAACCCTGATTATGCCCTTGGTGATCAAGCCCGAAACCAACACCTGGGTGATCTCTGCGCTCCTCCTTGTCAGCGGACTCGGCTGGGGTCTCTACCAGTCGCCCTCAGCCTCGATCTCGATGCTTTGTATCCTCCCCCAGCAGCGGTCTGCCTCATCGTCCCTCCGTATCATGTTCACCATGCTGTCCCAGATGATCGCCATTGTCATCTGCTTCAAGATCATCATCTCGGGTATGCCGCCAGAAGCCGTCCAGGAGCTATTCATCTACGGCGGAGGTATTGATGCAATGTACCTGCCCTCGTTCATGCATGGCTGGAAGATTGTCTGCTGGATCACTTTCGTAATCACGCTTGTCTGCTGTGTTTGCTCCTGGGGTCTACCCATCCGGCCTGTCCTGGCCAACACTGAGCCGAACTTGGATGCTGCTAGCGTTGCTGATATCGAGGAGGCAAAATAAACAATAATAAACGCCGACGCCATTCTTTTTCTAATGCCACTGTCAACCAGGCCCCTCGTCATTTCTCCTTAATGCATTGCAAAAAAGTACAATATGTTTCATTTTGAGTGCTCGCATTGACAGTTCAAGAACCATGTCGCAGTGATCTGACCACTCTGTGTGAGATTTTTTATTAAGTAGTTGTAAAAATAATAATACGAAATGGGCAGGTTGCTATGACTTGTGGGTGTCAGCGAAAGCGCAAATGCACACCCCTCCTTTTCCCCCAAGAAGAGGCTCTCTTCTCAAACACTTTGGGCTGGTGCAGGAACAGCAGGGTCAGAAGGAGAAGCAGCAGCTGCTGCCTCCTTCGCACGGGCTGCTTTCACCATATTCCTATAATCTTCTGGGTCGAGTCCGCGACGGTGGTGGAACAGCTGTCGTCGGTAACCCATAGGTGGAGTTGTGTTGCTGGTGGTTGTGCTCGAACCGAGTCTGAAGTTATCGTCGGTGGATGGAGCGGCGGTGACGACGGTGGCGATGGTTGTGGATGTGAGTGTTAGGATGGTAATTGCCATGCATAAGGTGGAGATTGTCAACTTCATGTTGAGGAAAAAAAATATAGAATGTTCCTTTTGGTTCTCGCGTTTGTGTTTTGGATGGTGTTGTTGTTGGTGATTTGGTGGACGCAAAAATCGTTGAATAAAGAAGAGATGGAAGGAAAGGAAGAAAGGAAGAATGGTACAATATATGAGAGTGACATAAAAAAAGAGAGTTGGTTCACTAAAGACCCGCGGAGCTGTGTGATATCAAGGAGGTACTTTCTCGATATTATCTTTATTATATCTCCCCTTCGATCTGGCGTACTAGCCTATTAAATTAGTGTTCTCTTCGTAGGTTTAGACGGCAACTAAGCGAAGGGGCTCTTGGTCGCAATAAGCTTAGAAAACAAAACGCTTCTGTCTCCTTGCTTGAACGATATGGTGCAGACTTATTTGTTCAGCCTCCTTTTTTCGTATATGCTCGCTAATCTTTGTGCTTTGCATTTATATCAGTGCTTATACAGTGTAGACACTACAATCCTTGGGTGTAACTTGACGCGCTGCTGCACATACCACAACGCTTGAAGAATCAGATACTAAGTGTGAAATATCAGAAACCAAAAAAGGCCAGCTAGCTTGACGCATAGGGATCAAAAGTCGCGAAATTATTTTGAAACTCCACGCGTTGCACTGATAGAATGAATTGATCAAACTAGCGCGATTAATCAGGTCGCCATGGCTTACCTGCGCCCATTACCGCATCTCCCAAGCTTCTGAATGTAAAATACATATTCGAACACGCCCCAACGTCATCAGTGCCTTGCCTCGTCCCCCATATCCAGTCTCATGAAGCTATACTTTTTGTTTTCCTCGGATTGATCGTGTTATGAACCAGCAAGGGCTCAACCTCCCTGCAGTTCAATCATTTCAGGAGGTGTTGCAAGGTTCTCCTTCGAGCAGTTTTAATTCCATGACCTTTTGCTACACATAATGGCTCAGCTTTCTCTATTGTTCGGTGTATATGTCTTCACGGTCATGGATGATCGAGATGAAAGCGAAGAAGGAGCGGTGTTCTTCTTGGCATGGGATGAAATAGAAGTAGATTTTGAACTTTACAATGCACCTCTTCGAAGAATAACCGAGAGCCGATAGGCAGGACCAAGAGCAGACAAAAAAGACATAAAAGGAAGCAGGCCTTCGCTGATTGATTCTCCTCATCCGCTTTTTAACGAATCCACATACACATGCACAACCACACTCTTCGGTCAACAGCAACCACGAAACGAATCCCTATTAACGACGTCTCTTTTCATATCTTATTGGTGTCTTCACACACACCTTATTTTTCTATTCACAAATAACACCATGAAATTCATCGGTGCCCTCGCAGCAGCTCTTTCCATCTTTGTTGCAACATCCCTGGCAGCTCCCGCATCCATCAACCACAACAATGGTCTCGTCGACTCTCTCGCCAGCACCGGCGCCCTGCCTCTCGGAAACACCCTCGGAGGAGCAGGAGGTGCCATCAACGGCCTTAGTACCCGCTCGACCTCGCAAAACATTGGAAAATCCATGATCCCAATGACCAAACGCAACAACAACCTCCACGTCAACGCGATCCTGGACGCGATCCTTGAATCAAACACAAAAATAATTGTAAAGGCGCTCGCAAAGCTCAAACTTGACCTTTGTTCCGACATCCACGCAAAAATCAAAGTCCTCGCCACCGGTTTACTCACCACCAACCTCGACATCCTCATCCCCAAGATCTCGGCAAAAGTCAATGCCGAGACTAACGCCGCCATCAACACTAAAGTCGAACTCGATACCCAGTCCCTGGTCAAGGACAAGATCCGACAGCATGGATTGCATGCGATTCACAAGCATTGTCCGCATGCGGATGATCGGTGTCTGCGCAAGCATGCCCGTGAGATTGTCGAGTGTGTCGAGCGAGCGGTTCGGGGGGATGTGTTGCACCTGTTTGTGGCGCTCAAGGCTAACCTGATGGCGCACGTCCGCGCAAAGATTGCAGTCGTAGTGAGGGATTTAGGCGTGAACCTGTTGGTGGAACAGATTCATGTCCAGGGATTTGTCGATGCGGTCGCAGAGTTGGACGCGCATTTCGATATGTGCTCTCATGTCATTGTCAAGGGCTTGCATGTTGAGGTCAAGCCTCATGCCGTTTCCTCCATCAAGTCCATCTGTCGTTCCCGTTAATGTTTTAGCCGCGATGAGCTTTTGATTCAGATTGGAAGAGGAGCGGGTGAGGCCAAGTCCATACGCCATTTTTTTTTTTTTTTTTTCGTTCCATGTTTATTCTGCACCCGCCTCAGTTTTTTTTTTTTTTTTTACTGCTCTGTCCTGCCATGTGCTCTAGCATGTAATTTGCATTTGATGTTCTTTTGTCATGACCAATCAATTTCACGCCTCTCTTTTACTTCTTTCTTACCTCAGTCCTAGCATTCAATAAACGAAATGATATACATATTTTTCCAGTTGTCTTTATTTACAGCTGAAAGCAAGCAATGGGTCGGGTATGGAGGATGGGTGGGTGGACTATGGTACATGTACAGGGCGTGAAAAGGAAGGAGAGAGCGATGCGAAAAAAGCAAAATATAAACAAAACAAAGCCAGCGCAAAGGCCAAAAAAAAAAAAAAAAAAAAAAAAAAAAAGAGAGAATGAAAGCTTTGGTGAAGACGGAGGACAAAGTTCGCAATCACAGTACAAAGAAGAAAGAAAGAGTGGTGTGGCATAAGCGCGTTGGGGGTTTGCACAGCGCCCATGCTTGTTTTGCGGGAGGTTCTGCCTCACCATCCGTTTTTGATGTCAATGGCAGGACGGGCCAACTTACGACCCTTTTCCATCCACTTTTCGTCCGACTCTTGTAACTGGCTCTGGAGTTCCTTTGTGAACCAACTAATTTAATTAAATGAAAGCGTAATTAAGGAGGAAATTTCGCGAGTTAGTGAAATGAACAGGACCCCGTCCCTTTTAACCCGACGAAACACGGTAGCAACAAACAAACGTCCTGATGAAGAATTAAAAAAAAAAAAGCAAAGCGGCAAACTTACACAATGACATGATTGTCATCGCTGCAGGAGGCCATTATCCCAGGGTGGACAATGTTACTGGCCATGCATCCAGTATGTTTGGAGTGCTCATCCAGGATACTGATCAAGTCGCCCGTCTCGACATCCCACAGATGCAGCTTGCCGTTCTCTGAGCCTGAGCACAGAATCTCTTCGTTGGGGCCAATAAACGTGGGTACGATTATGAAGGCATCATTCTCCAACGTCTCGGCTTCGAACGCACGGATGTAGGTCATCGTCTTGAGATCGTATAATGCTATATGTGGTGGGCGATGGATTTCCTTGTCGTTCTATATGCACAAAAATTATGGAAGAGAAGCGTTAGATGCTTCGGCTCAAACAATTGATATTATCAAATGTACAACACAATGCAATGCAAGAGTTTACTCACCCGCACTGTAACGGCTGCATAACGGCCTTGATGTGACACATTCACGGTTGTCGTTCGTTGGGGTTGGGCACCAAGGCTCCTAAAGAGTCAAAGGAATTAATCGTTTAGACAGTTGTCGAGCAACCTGCAGCATTCTATCGGATTTCTGGCAGCCGTCGTCGCTCCTTTCTGGTTACCTTATCGTGTGGGTCTCTCCAAATGAGTGAATGTCGAGGGTCAGGCTCGAAGTCAGGACAGCAAAGTCGTTCGTTCCAGGAATGTTCCTAACAAACTTGCCCGCCTGATCCTTTTCGACCGTGTACTCCTGGGTGATATCGCCCTTGAGGTTCTACAAAAGCATGAAGCCAATTCAATTGAACCATGTTAGCGCAGGCTTTTTCTTTACGGACAGCCTTTCTTCGATGAACAAGTCGACTGAGGACTTTCTCCTGGACAAAAACTCAAATTGAAAAACAACTTACATAAATGGTGACTTTGCCTCTGTCGTCAGTGTAAAGAAAGCGCTTACTGTCAGGGAACCAGGCAACATCCGAAACTATGGTGGTGCCGGTGCTGTCTTGGGAGGGTCTGGTGAAGAGGAACTCGCCTGACTCGATCTCAACGACCTGCAGCTCGTAGATGAAATCTTTATGCCAACCATCATATCCGAGGTTGAGTAGCAAATACTTGCTGTCGGGGGACCAGCTGACATGACTGATTGAACGTTTGAAGTTGATGGTCCTGAAGATGCTTGGCTCTGGAGTCTATTTCCGTAAGAAAGTGGCAACGAGAGTTAGGTGGGGCAAAGGAAACAAAGATGGTTCTGAGGTAAGCATGAAGGAAGGGGATGAGATTTCTTGTTCGATCGCGTTTTTACGCTCACAACGAACGAATCAGCGCTTTCTTTTCAATTGCTGTCTGGTTCGGTTTATATTTTGTGTTTACACACAGAACAAATAAACAATGCAAAACAATGCAGCCACAAAGACGCAATTAGACATTTGGGTCCCCTTTTTCCATCTTGCATTTTTTTTTTTTTACTGATCCAAGTAGGGCACGCTTAAACTTGAACACCCTCAATGGCTTATTGATGCATGAATGAAAAACTAACGGACTCCATTCAGTCTGGCAACGCAACCCGCTCCAAATCCACACCCCATTCAGATTTCATCAGCAAATAGATAAAGAGAAGGAAATTTGTGGAGGGTCAAGAGCATGGAGCCCGCTCCTCGGAATAAAAATACAAAAAAATAATAAGTTGAGCATCTGCACCAGCAGAACGAGACACAATCTGGTTGCCTGTTATGGGCTGCTTTGGTGTCCAGCTTGCTTTGGGCGTCCCAGTGTCCAAGAAGGACCTTAAAGATCTGGGCGTCGTTGTTATTTCCATCTCGGCGATATCGGGCAATTATGTCGCAGACGCCAGATAATAATAAACAATTGGGAGAGATAGCCAGGTCGGTTTGAATTGAACAGCCTATGAGAGTTTTTCAGATTCTATTGATTCAGCAGCTCACTTGGCAACCATCGACCACTCGATCCTCTCCTTTTCTTTTCTTTTTTCTCAGTGATCGAAAGGAGGACAAGCCCTTTCTTTTTAGAACTCCATCTCTTATTCACCACCGCCTATGCAACCTGTGCTTGCCTTGTGCTGTGATACAATTCCCTCTCTTTCTCTGCTCTCCCTCCCCACATCATCAGCAGCAAGGAAAGTGGACAAACCGTCTCTTCCTAATCATCGATACCCAATAGAAAGAATCGCTCTCTTGTTTTTCTTTCCTCTCACCTCTCCCCAAACAAGCAGACGAGCAACACAAAAAGAACATCATCCACAGAGGGAAAAGGGTGAGAAAAAAGTAATCTAAGGAAGAAAAAAAAATAAAAAATAATAATACAAGCAAACCCAAAATCCAATATGGGACAGCAAACCGAATACAGAAAGGGACAGGGAGGAGGGGATGGGTTAATGGTATTACCATGAGGTCCTGCCAGATGATAACAACTTGATCCAGACCAACTGAGGCGAGGTATTGCCCCGACGGCGAAAAGTGGACGAACCAGCACTCATCCATATGGAACGTCAACCGATGGCGAACCTCGCTTGGGACGAGATTTTGCAGGGCATCCCGGCGCTGGCCCTCAAGGCACTGGTAGGCGCTATCCCGTTCGCGTAGCTGGTTGTGGGTCTCTTCCATGATGTTCGAAATGCTGTTGCTTCGCGCGCTGGAGCAGTACGAGCACGAGGGGAGCATGGGCCCTGCCAAGGCCATGTCCTGGTCGTGTCCTCCATGCTGGGTATTATCGAGCTCGTGATGGTGAAGATGGTGGTGGTGGCCGAGTGGACAAGGCTGTGGGGAAGTTTTTGAGGACCAGGATGCGTCGGAGGGATCGATGGGACTGTAGACTGTGGCGATGCTAGAGGGGCGGGTGTAATGGTTTCTGTCAGTGGTTGGGGAAGTTAAGGAGGAGGAATTGGGTGTGGCAAGGGAGGTGGAGGCAAAGAAGTCGGCGAGGTCCTTCTCGACGTCCTGGTCGTCTTCTTTGATAAAGGGGTATGCGGCGGAGAGAGCGTTTGTGTTGATCTTTGGGTGGTATCTTGCCGAGGGAGACCGTTGAGGGGATGACATGGACTGTTTGCGGGGAGGTGGGGAGAGTGACATTGTTGTTTGTTGTAGAGGTATAGGTGTGAGGGTGTATGTAAGGGTCAGCAAGGGTTGTGGAGAGGATGAAGGTGAGTATTGAATTGGCGAATGAAGAAGGACAGGAGAAAGGAAAGGGAAGGGTATATGAGTTCGTGCCAGACGAGTGACAAGGAAGGGCGGAGGAAGGTGGAGGTAAAAAGAGAAGAAAGGAGGAGAGAAGGAAAAGACAACAGGAAGGAGATAACAAAAAAAAAAAGAAAGAATGGTCGGATGGGTTGCTAGGTCACTTGGACGACAGAGTTGGAGTCGAGTGGTTGAGTTGAGTGTGAAAAATGACAAAACATACAAACAAAAAAGAAGGGAGCAACCGTGCGAACCTGATTATGAATAATGATTATGAATACTGATTATGAACGCCAGAGTAGAATCCCATTCATCTCTCTCGGTCTATCCCTCCTCTTGTACCCCTAATGTCCCACCTGCCGTACCCTGTTCCCTGTCGATAAACATCTGATCGTGCTGTGATAAATAACACGCAGCCAAATTGGATGCATCCTCTTCCTCATTTATTCCCATCGGCCATCGACAACAAACACAAAAACTCTTGCATCCGATTGTTTCTCTGCCGTCGTTCGCTGTTTTTGAGTTCATCGATTGTTTTCATTATTTCGCATAATCATTTTGAGTTCTCTTTTCCTTCTTTGCGGGCTTGTCCTCTTTGTTGTTCTCATGAAGAGCACCGTTTCCACGGACAATCACATTCATTGCACCAACAACAACAACAACAACAACAACAACAACAACAAAAGGAATAACCAAAACACAAACCAAAAACTAACCACCGCACCGCATTGCATCCTGTTAGTACGTAGCGCGCGCGTGCGAGGCGACAGGAATGTATCATCTGTTGTTTCTTCTTTCCTACTGAGCAATGCAAAAAGAAAACGAAAAACCATACGGGATAGAAAAAGAACATTAAACAAAACGACATTCAAGAAGTCATGCATTCAACAGCCGCTTCAGCGAAGCATCGCAATGTGTCTTTCTTGTTTTGCAGGTGCTGCAGATGGCGTGTGCCCTCTTTGTATGTTCAGGGTGCTAAAGCTAGTAATAGAGTCTAGTTGGGAGGGGCCACTTTACTTTGTGCTATTCAGTCGTCCATCTATCTGCTTTAACGACGGTCATGGTGATGGTCGGAGGGCACTTCCGAGGAAGAGCATGATGGGATGGATGTGAGTTTCCTTTTTTCCTTTTTCTCTTCAAGCCTGCTTATTCGCTCTCAATCGTTGTTTGTTCTCACAGCAATGGTATTTTTCGTGTCCGACGGAACACAGGAACAGGCAGAATACTGCAGCAAGGACCGGGCCAAAATACAAAACTATACCCGGACCGACCGACCATCGGCCACTACATCGATGCCTCTGAACCGTGTATCTACTCGATCAAAAGCGTCCTCCTTCCACATTGGTGCGAGCGCCCGGCCTTGCCTTTTTTCTTTTGTGCTCTCTCTTTTTCACTGTTGGTCTTCTTCCCTGTCTCTCGCATAAACTTGCGTGTTCAAATGACGGGGAAGGTTATGCCTCTCTCTTCCTCTCTTTCTCATCCACCCTCCATCGCATCCTGGGCGCGAAACCCTATGCATAAGCTATACAAAGACTGAGGAACATGGACACTCTATTTGCCTCCCCTTCAAAGGCGCCTTGCTCCGCTTATCTATCACAAAAGCAAACTTTGTATCAGTCAACTCCTTGGAGCGCTGTTCCTTTATTCATCTTTGCTTCGCATTTTGTGTGTTACTCGACCGAGTGTTGTTGATGCTGCTGACATGGTTTGGAGACTAGTCCAATGCTGGAAATTTTGGGTTTACGGGAAAAAAAAGGTGTTGCACGACATCGTTCGTCCTCTTCGGCCTCCACCCCACCTAAACAGGCGGCTTGCATTCATACTTCACACCCAGCCAGCTTGTCGGTCTGGCCGTCAGTCCTGGTCTTGGCCCTTTTGCTCACATGAACGAGTAAAAAGAGAGAGAAGGAAAAATACAAGAGCGGACAAAAACAGCCTTGACTGAAGAACATGAGAGAGGGAAAGAAGGAAGGAGAAGGAAGGGAGAAAGGGTGTTTGCGTTCTTTTCCCCCCGAGAAAAAAAAAACTTGTGTAACCATAACACACACAACAAAAACTGGGTGCAACAAGAAACAAAAACAAAACACACAAAAGCAGCATGTCTTGGCTCATCATGTTCCTCTCTCTCACTTTGCCCCTGGTGCTCTTCAAAACAATCACACCACTTAATGCAAAACTCATAACGAACTCGCAACTTGCCTGGGCGTCTTCCGATATCCGTGCAGGCCATCGGTGCAATTGAGACAAATGCGAACTTTCTTCCTCTCTTCAATTTTCCTTGTGCTTCCCTTCTTCCTTTCGAACTTCGTGAACTATTATGGCTAGTGTTCATAAAGCAAGCACGACAGACGGCTCGAACACAACATCTTTCAATCCTTCAAGACAGTTTGCGTTGTGAGCACACGTTGTTGGACCGAGGCCCGCTTGAATATTTGTTTTATGTGTTCGCATGCACCCATGGGATGGGCTGTTGCGTTCTTTCTCTCTCGTTCTCTCTCTCTCTCCGTCTGTCGTTGGCATGAACGAACCAAAACACAACAACAGCAAAAATCATGCCCTGCATGAGATGATGGACTGGACCAGTCCACATACGCTCCGCTTTGTGATTTTGTTGTTGATAATGTTTGCTGTTATTGCTAATGCTTTTGCCGCCGTTCTTGAGATATGGACTACGGAATTACATATATTTAGTGGCGATGGGAGGGTTGCCAGGATCTAGCGACCTCCTCAACAGTCTTGCCGCGCGTCTCTGGGATAATCCTGTTGATCGCGACGGTGAGCAGGCCGAGGATAACAAAGAACACGTAAAAGACATTACCGCCCCACCATTCCTGCAGCTTGAGGAACATGACCGAGACAATAAAGTTGGTAGTCCAGTTGACCGACAATGCATAGGCCGACGCACTCGCCACCGCCACCGTATCGACCACCTCGGGTATAATCAGGAACGGGATTGGGCCTAGACCAATCGCGTACGTCGCCACAAAGGCGATGATGGAAAACGCCGACAGTTTGGGAATCTCATAGTTGAGTGACCAGGCCAACAGGAATGAACTGCAACCCATCGCTACCGCGGACCCCATCAACAACGTGCGTCGTCCGGCCTTGTCCATCACATACGCCGCAATTAGGGTCATGATCACGTTCACAATCGAGATGTAGACTGTGATCATCGCGCCCGACGAAGGCAGGATTTGCGACATGATTGCCGTCGAGTAAAAGATGACGCCGTTGATACCCGACAGCTGCTGCGAAAGCTGCACAAGCGTGAGGACGATAAGAGGACGGCGGTAGCGGGGCATGGTCACAAACTCGGCCACCGAGAGACCTCCTGAACCATGTGTCGCGCTGATGGTACTGTCATCTCCAGAGATTCCAGCACCGTCAACCAACAGAGGGTCGCTGGCGTCGCTCAGCAGTGGGTTAGCACCCAAGGAACCTTCCTCCTCGGCGACAATAGCACGCTCGTCCTGTCGGGTCCAATCACGAATCTCCTTGGCCACATCCTGACGGCCACGCAAGATCTGGAGGGATCGCTTGGCCTTGGCAGCGCCACCGGATTGAAGAGCTAGGTAGCGAGGGGATTCTTGGCAGAAGGGGAGGGCAAAGACCTGAACGACCGCAAGTCCTGCTCCTGCCAGCAAGATGGTGCGCCATTGTGTCTCTGTCGAGTAGTACAATCCCAGCACCTGCGAGAACAGAATACCCACCACAATTCCCAGCTGGTTCATCACACCTGTTTGTTGATATTATAGAAGTGAGGGGGTGGTTGCCTTTTTGTTAATTCTGCTGCAAAGCATCAAACGCGTAATAGCATACGGCGACAACAAAGTGCACCATGCGCGACTGCCAAGTAACGTACCTAGGGTACCGCGAAGCTCAGCGGGCGAGATCTCAGCCAGGTACATGGGGACAATGACCGTCACGGCGCCACATCCAATACCAATCAAGAACCTGCCCAGAATCATAGCCCCATACGACGACGCCATACCCATCGCCAATGAACCCAACACAAGCGGCACATTATTGACCATCAACGCTCCACGGCGTCCCAACTGGTTCGCGAGTCGCGACCCTACAAACAACGACCCAATAAGTCCTCCTAGAGTCAAAGTCGCGACTAGGACAGACCATTCTACATTGGTCATTGGGATACATGTCGGGAGCGAGCCGTCCTTCTCAAGGACAGGGAGTACTGCTTCAAAACCAGCAGAGGAGAGAGCGCTGGGCGGCTCGGAGGGCTCGGGGCAAGTGGTGATGACCTTTTGGGGTGAGTTGAGTTCGCCAATGTGATGGCCGTACTGGAAGGAACCCAGCACGACTGTGAGGGCGTTGAGAATGAGGGCCGCAGTGGCCATTTGTTGAACAAGTTTTTGTTTGTTGTAAAAAGGTGATTGGTTTGTTCTGTTGGTCTTATTTGTTGAGTGGTTGTTCGTGGATGTAGATGATCTTGGTGCAGGCAAAGGAGGTGTTGGTTGTGGACGGAAAAGGACAGTTGGGGTCGTCGAGACAAAGGAAGGAAAGCCACAGA
This sequence comes from Linnemannia hyalina, assembly GCA_019671135.1. Taxonomy (NCBI): domain Eukaryota; kingdom Fungi; phylum Mortierellomycota; class Mortierellomycetes; order Mortierellales; family Mortierellaceae; genus Linnemannia; species Linnemannia hyalina. The sequence goes on from JAHRHY010000001.1 coordinate 1,068,210, forward strand.
CCAGAGGGCAAGTGAAAAAATCAAGTCGCACGCTCAGGGGGAGCGAATAGCAATTTGCGTGTTTATGCCACCCCTTGAAGACGAACAAGTGACCCATCCACGCTTTGACCATTTTCCCACTTTGAAAAGACAAGTGTAGAGTATGAGAAATACATGTTTGTTTTTATGATCCAGGGCTAGATGTGTGAAAAAGAATGTGGACATGAGAGGAGGAAGTCGTCCCTGCTGGTCTGCCAGCATGGGAAGGAATAGGAAAGGAAGAGTAGAGAGGTAGAGAAAATAAAAAGAGCTAGCTAGGTGTTTAAACCAAACCAGCCTTCTCCATGGCAGCGCGCATAAGGACTCCCAACTTGGCGGGGGACTGCGAGACAATGACACCGGCGCTCTCGAGGGCCTTGATCTTGTCATCAGCACCTCCCTTGCCTCCAGCAATAATGGCTCCGGCGTGACCCATGCGGCGACCGGGGGGAGCAGTGCGTCCGGCAATGAACGAGACGACGGGCTTGGGCTGCTCGCGGGTCAAGTTGTACTGCTTCAAGAACTCGGCGGCCTCCTCTTCGGCGCTACCTCCGATCTCTCCGATCATGATGATACCCTCGGTGTTGGGGTCATCCAAGAACAAGGTCAAGCAGTCAATGAAGTTGGTTCCGTTGAAGGGGTCACCACCGATACCGATGCAAAGGGACTGACCAAGACCGACCTCGGTGGTCTGGTTGACAGCCTCGTAGGTAAGAGTACCGGAGCGGGAGACGATACCTATCATATCAATAAAAGGCGCGTTAGTCACGGGGTTGATAAATATTATTCAACGAGTATTTGACAGTCAACTTCAAGCAGACTGAGTGGACATACCGATCTTTCCGACCCTGTGGATGTGGCCGGGCATGATACCGATCTTGCAGGCATTGGGGGCAATGATACCGGGGCAGTTGGGTCCGATCAAGCGGGTCTTATCCTGGGACTTCATGGCTTGAACAACCTATTGGATTGCAATGGAATGGGAGTAATAGTGAGTATCAATCGGAGGGACGAGAGAACATGAACATATCAATAGAGTAACATATGACCGGTCGCACTTACGCGAACCATATCCTGCTGGGGAATACCCTCAGTGATGGCAACGACCAAGGGAATCTCGGCCTCAATGGCCTCCAAGATGGCACCGGCAGCCATGGGGGGAGGAACGTAGATGACGGAAGCATCGGGCTTGACCTCACGGGCAGCCTCGGCGATGGTGTTGAAGACGGGGAGACCCAAGTGAGTCTGGCCACCCTTCTTGGGGGAGACACCTCCGACCATGTTGGTACCGTACTCAATGGCCTGCTTGGAGTGGAAGGTACCCTATTATTGTTCAATAAAAGAAAGGAATAGAGAGTTGAGTATAAGGAATGAAAAGGATGATTACGGTAAAATCCTCCCCACAAAGAATGCCATTTCCAAAAGGAAATCGTGCTCTCGTTTGAAGAGAACTTAATCCTTGTCTCGACCAAAGGCGTTATGGGGGAAAACCCTGGGGTAGAGGCGATCTCGCAAAGCGACGGGAGATCGGTGCAACAGATCATACAATCACAAAAGACTGTCGCCCGGATGGCTATCATGCCCAGGTGTCTTTTCGGGCATAGTTCATCCAGAGTCCCTCAGCCCAAAGATCACGCTGCTAGTTAACAGACTTCAAGAAAAACCATGCTTGTCCATGGGCAGTTGTCCTGAGAGAAGTGCACGCCAGATTGCCACTGTCCAGTGTATCAATTGTTGACGTCTTGTCGCTTCCAGGGTGATTCTCGCCGGCAAAAAAAAGTTGTTTTACACCTTGCAACAATCCCAAACTGCTTACAAGTAAGAGATAGGGTGTGGAAACAAAAAAAGGGGAGTGTCAATTTTTACCTGCTTGCCGGTGAATCCCTGGCAGACAACCTTGGTGTTCTTGTTGATCAACATGTTCTTGATGGTCTTGTCGTAACCGGTGCCCTGGGGCACGGAGCTGAACATGCGCTGGGCGGCTAATTTTATGCAATTGGATGTTCAAAGAAGTCCTGGTTAGTTTGTTGTGTATGCGAAAAACACAAAGTCGCGGCCGAGCCGTTCGCGTTGTTTGAAGGATAAAAAGGAAAGGGTATTCCGCGTTCCGAATAAACACACTCAGTTCCGCTTTGTTCAGATAAGAAGGGTGCAAGCAAAAACAATGGCAATCAAAAGCGTTGGGGAGGGGGAAGGTCATCGTCCTTGTTGCGTGCAATGAGATCGGTGGGAGGTTTGATGCAAGACTTGCAGTTCCTCCGTGTGTCTCCGTGAGTGAGGGGGTTGAGTTTGCACGCCTCCTGGTCAGCCGCCGTTTGTTGATAGGCGAGCCTCGTTTTCCCGAGAGGGTGTCCCTGAACGAGAGTCAGTCTTCCTGCAACTTTGGTTCCAGTCATCACAGCATCGTGCCGTTGTATTTTTCCCACAGTGCAAGGCAGCCGTAATTAGAAGGCGGTAGGCCCGAATCGGATTTCAGTTTTGCTCATCGCGGGTTGTTGTTGTCGTTTGGTGATTATTTATTTTCGGGTACGATGTTATTTTTTTTCAGGCACGCAGTAGAGAGACACAGGACTCATAAGATGGATGAACGTGAACATCGTTGTGTCTCAAGAGAGATGGAAAAGAGGAGAACTTGCCTTTGCTGGCAGAGGCCACGTTTCTCAAGGAGGCAAGCATTGTTGGTGGTTGTTTGTGGTTGATGGGGGAGTGAGAATAACAAGAAGAAGAGGGGAAAAAAAGAACCCGCTCCTCGCAACGAAAGGTGTCAACAGAAATCCAACAACACGTACACAAAACACCCACTCCCATTTCAACCCGTACGTGGCTCCTCTCGCTGGAGTTTGAAAAAAATGAAATTGGCTGACCCCTCCTCCCCAGAAAAATAACGCGCCAGCCTGGACAACTTCAACACCGCTCCTCCTTCTTCTCACTTTTCGATGGCAGGGTTCTTCTTTTTTTTCACCACGGCGCCGTGCCATTGCTGCCAGGGACCATGTCGTCTACAGCAATCCCTCTAGGCGTGGACCTTAAAGCAATTGAAGCTACCGGACAGAAAAAAAAAAAAGAAAGACACATAAACACGCCCCGATGTCGCGTTACTTCCGCTACAAACAGCCGGGTGATCAATCCCCCAGGCAGGAACCCGGAAAGTGAGGAAGATAGGAAGCCAGGCCAGCCGCCAACTGTCGTCATGGGTTCAGGAGGCGGAGGCAAGTCTTTTTTTGGTCTTTCTTGCAGTGTTGTTACTCAAAGCGAGACACTATGGGCGCGCGTCTCTTCCCCCAATCACACATTTTTTTGTCCTTCATACGTCACACACGCGCTTGAAGCCTTCGGCGAGATCGTACTTTTGCTCACTCCTATTTTCGTCCTTCCATTTTTTTCCTTTTTCTCTTTCAACCAACTTTCCCTTTACACAAAAACCCACCATATCAACCATGTTGCGCACCATCACCGCCACCAACGCCGTCCGCACCTTCAAGCCCGTCCAGGCCGCCACCGCTGCCCGCGCCTACAGCACCGGCTTCGACAGCAAGGAGAAGGCCGAGGAGGCCAGGTACATTCGCGCCAAGGTACAGTCTTGTTCCGATTTCGAATCTTCTTCCCATGGAAAAAACCAAAAAATAACTCCCACCCGGGTTCATCTAATCCGGTCTTTTTTGGAGTGCTGCTTTTCTTTCTCCAAGTCTACCCTCGCAGTTCACTATTCGGGTTCTGTTGAAAGAGATAACAGGACGCGATAAACCGGATCGACACTATTCAATCTCCTGGGGAAAATCGGACACGACGCTAACTCCTTTCTCAATTCGTTTCCTTTCTTGTGTTTTCACTGTCAATAGGAGCAGGAGCAGATCAAGAAGTTGAAGGAGGAGCTCGCTCGCAAGGAGAAGGAGATCGAGGATCTCAAGAAGACCAAGAAGTAAATACGCTTCCTCCTCACCCGATGCTCGACTTCTCCCAAAACAGTCCAAGGACGCACAAGCACTCCTGCAAGGACCCTCATAACAACTTTTAACAAACACAACTTTGGTGCACCACACTCAACGATGTAAATAAAACCCAAAAGATCCATTTTACTTCCTTGCCTCTCTTTGCAGAGAACGTCTACGTCACATAGTTCGATCGACAAGCTACCCTTAATAAATATGTGGCCGCCAAGTTGGAGGCTACCTTCTCAACTTTTGAACATGGCCACACCTCTCTCTTCACCTCCAATACCATTTGGTAATAACCGACTTCTGAGGGCGACCATGAATGCCACACTGCCACACATTTACCACACATTCGACCTTTGCACACTCATTTAATAACATGTGGACATGCACTCGGTTGGGGTTGTGTATGCTGAGTGTGCGGGGCTTCTCCCTCACGACAGAGGAACACGGTGGTGAAGGCAACCGACATACAAACGATGAGCAGAAATAGACGATGTCGAAGACACGGACGGGGATCGAGAGTAGAACAAAAGAAAAGCAAGCGACAAAGAAGAAGGCAAGGAGAAGCAGGGATACACAGTCAGGGTGCTGAACAAGGATGCAGCATCCTTCTATCACCACAGCGGCACCCTTTCTTTTTCTGTCAACTACTCCTTCCCTTCCATCCGAACCAAGACGGGCCAAGACAAAACAAAGGACAGACGAACAGACGACTCGTTTTCTCTTTTCGACAACCAACTGACCGACTTTCTTTTCTCTCTCTTTCTCTTCCTTCCTTTTCTCCTTCACCCATACGCTGTCTGCTCTACCCCTTGTGCCGTCCCCTTTTCCTTTCTCCTTCTGTCTGTCTCTCTTCACCCCTCACCCAACGACCCTTACTTTCTTCCCTCCTTTCGACCGACCCGTCAACTCATTCACAGACGACACTCGCCCCTCCTTCTCTCTTCTCTGTTTTCATTACTCACTTCTCTCTCTCCCTCTCTCTGCCTTCATCACCACCACCGCCACTACCACCACTACAACAGCAACGAAAAATCCTCAAAAAACTTCCCAGGCTATTCCCCAAGATATCTCACGGAGGCTGCCAGATCGTTTAATCATCGACCCACCATTTCTCGACCACACGATCCATGGCCGCCCACACATTCGCTCCCGAGGACGCCCTGCCTCCACCAAAGTCAGCCGTCATCTACAGCAGAGACGGCAGAAAGAGGAGTCTCAACATCGATATGACCAAGCACTTTGCACCATCCCTTCACGACCACTCGATGCCCCCACCGCACCCTGCCCTTGCCTCTGCAGGAACAGGAGCAACACCACCAGGAGCCGCCCGTGATGGCTCTTCTTCAGAGATTCCTCAAGGACACAAAGGATCCTCCTCCCCCAGCAACCACAACGGCCTCCTCTTTGGCAGCATCAACGCCTCACACAAGAAAAAGAAAAAGAAACGCTCCAAGAAGAAGGCACTGGAAAGGATCGAGGAGTCAGAGCAACGGAGAGGAGGACAAAACCACTCGCACCAGCATCAACATCAACATCACGCCGACTGCCAGCACGACCATGCACACCACCATCATCACGACTCGGAACACCATCATCACGACGACGAAGACGAGGACGACGAGGATTTTTACTCGGACGAGGAGGTCTATGATCCCGAGACGCCTTCTATGGCTTATGCTTCAGGAGCAGGCGCAGCTAGCTCTGGAGGTTCAACTCACCCAGGCGCATCAACAACAGCCGCAGCATCCACCAGCCAAAGCGCCGGATCGACCGCCTCCAAAAAGAAGAAGAAGAAAAAGAAAAAGTCGACCACCGCTAACCCACTGCCATCTTTTGCCAGTAACGCCTACAACCAGCACAACCACAACCACAACCACAACCACAGCCATCCCAACAGCTCCAAGGCGATGGTTCCTTCTGGGCACCGCAACGGACATGAGCATGGATCGATGACCAAGCACTCTCACGACAGCCATGCCCAAAACGACGGATTCTGGCACTACTCGGACGCAGAGGAGCGTCAGCGGATCCGCGAGTTTTGGTTCCAATTGCGGGAAGAGGAGCGTAGATCTCTAGTTCGAGTCGAGAAGGAAGCTGTCCTGAAAAAGATGAAAGAGCAGCAGCGACACTCCTGCTCATGCTCTCTCTGCGGGCGGAAGCGGTAAGCATTGTCACTCTGGACCGACGAGGAGACTATCTCGCAGGAGTGTTCTCTTTCTATTTTTTTTTCTGATCGGATTCAGATCTGCTGATCTCTAAACACCTCTTATTGATCGCTGATGTCGAAATAGAACTGCGATTGAGGAGGAGCTGGAGCTTTTGTACGACGCCTACTACGACGAACTGGAGCAATATGCCAATCAGCAACAGCCATCGGATGGACACGCCCTCACATATGGTCAACATGCCCCAGCCTTTGAGGATGACGAGCTATCGGACGAATCCAGGGGCTCGGACGAGGAGGATGACGAGGACGACGAAGATGAAGACGAAGATGACGATGAGGACGATGACGACGAAGACGAGGAAGAAGATGATGAGTATGAGGACGAGGATGACGAGGAAGAGTATGAGGACGAAATCAGCAATCGCCAGGCGCCCTTCCCATACCGTAGTGGCTTCCCCAACACACTTCAGGCCAAAGGTACGAAGTCACTAATTTCGAGCTTGATGTGCACGCATTCGGTCAATTGATCCTGACCCTTTTCGCCTTGTTCAACTACACATAGGCAACATCCTGACAGTCGCGGAGGATCTACTTGAAAATGACGGCAAAAAGTTCCTCGAGATGATGGATAGGCTTGCCGACCGCAAAGTTCAAAGAGACGACGACTTGATGGACAACCGGGGTGTCTACGAAGAATACGATGATGAAGACGATGGTGAATTCGAAGACGACGGCCCTGAAGAGGTAATATGCTAGGGACACAATTGTACAAGTCATGCAGGGAATTCATGCGGGAATGAATACTTATTTGTACCAAGGTTCCATTTTATCAATATTGACCATGGCTATCACCTATTTTACTCGATTTTAGGATGCACTGACAAAAGAGCAGCGGATGGAAGAGGGACGGCGCATGTTCCAGGCCTTTGCTGCACGAATGTTTGAGCAACGTGTCTTGAGTGCATATCGAGAAAAAGTCGCTCAGGAAAGACAGGAGCGCCTTTTGGCAGAACTAGAAGAGGAGTCACGTCAGGAGCAGCTTCGCGAGGAAAGGAAAGAACGAGAAAAAGAAAAGAAGCGTGACAAGAAGAGGTAACCTTTGTTCTGTTGTCTAGCGGCGCGAATATATTGTTGATTCAGGTCACCACGCAACTTAGTGCATCTAGACTAACGTCATGTTCTCTTTGCATTTATCCTTAACTAGACTGCAGCGCCAACAAAAGGAGGAAGAAAGAGCAGCGAAGGAGGCCCAGCGGTTAGCAGAAGAGAAGCGGGTTCAGGAGGAACGCGAGCGCAAGCAGGAGGCCGATCGGAAACGGAGAGACGAAGAACGGCGAGTCAAGGAGGAGGAGAAGAGGCTACGAGAGGAGGAGCGCATCAAAAAGGAGGAAGAGCGGAAACGCAAGGCCAAGGAAGACAAAGCTCGTGAAGCCGAGAAGGAGCGCAGGCGGAAGGAGGAGCAGCTGGTCAAGGAGAAGGAAGAACAACTTGCCAAGGAGAGGGAGGAGGAACTTGCCAAGGAGAGGGAGGAGCAGCTTGTCAAGGAGAAAGAAGAGCAAGCCAAGAGGGCGGAGGATGCACGGCGGCAGGAGCGCGAGGCGTACCTGAAGCAGCAGCTCGCCTTGGAGCAATTGCGACAAGAAGAGTTGCGGTTGCAAGAACAGCTGGCTAAGCAGGAGCTGGCCTTGGAACTCGAACTCCAGCAGGAAGAAGAGCGACAACGAGGAGCCCTTGCAACTACGATGGCTGCCACGACCACCAATACCTCAGCCGCTCAGGATACCATTCCTCAATCTCCCTCCCCCAAATCGTCATCACCCACTACAGGACTCACTAATGCCATTGGCGAATCACAGAGTGGATCGCCCAAGGTCTCTCCTTCACCATTACCAGGTGGTGTCGGTGAGACTTTGAAAGACCAATCTGCTTTGGCACAAGGCCTATCGACCTCAGTTCACAACCCCTTGTGGTCCAACTCATACCCAGCCCAGTCAAATCCACAGGCTCATGTTCAGTCCCAACACTCTCTTGCGCACCAGCACTCTATGTTCCAACAGCCTGTTCAACATGGCCTGTTCCGACCACCGACACACTTTGGTCATATTGGAGGCGAGCATGACGCATTTTCGTCGCGTATCGGCCATTCAGCTGGTCGCGGCGGTTTCTTGGCAGGACCCTCACACCCGAGCCATTCACCCTTCCAAGTGGCCCCGCAGCACCCGTCATCCTCCAGCCAGGTTCCTCAGTCGATGGGTGGTCTGCGGTCACCAGGCCTAGGTCCCATTGGGTACGGCCAAAACAACACTTCAACCAAGCAAATGATGACACTCATGAACACCAACTCATCAGCAGCTCACGACCTACCGAACAAATCCGGCTCGCCTTTGCACAGCCCTTCAAGTCTTGGAGCTATCGGGACGCCTATCAACTCGTTTGGCCCCATCTCACCAATTGGCCACGCCAGGAGGACATCCACGCCACATGGACCTACAACGGACGCGATCAAGCCCATCCAGCGTCCAGTACCTATTGGAAGGCCAAAAGATTCTGCACAGAATGCGAGTGCTGGAATCATCTCCAGCAGTTTCGATGGTCTGACATTGGGACTTTCCGGCCTCGCTGTTGGTGCCGAAATCGAGAGACGATCTAGATCGCCTCCCCTGAACCTTACCGGCGGATCTGCTCTGGATTTGGATGGCGTGGTTCTTGGAAACAAGGATACATTGCGGTTGACGAATGGAGGAAGTGAGAGCCATTCGTTCTCAAACGATGCGACTGCATCTACAGGACTGCGGCAACTAGATCCATCGGAGCCTCTGCAGAGCCTCAGCCCTTCGAACCCAGGCTCGTTCTTCACCAACTCGTTCTTTGGAGGCCGAATGAACGGTCATGGTAAGACGCGATACCCTGAACATTCGATATCAGACATCGCCCCCATGTTATCTCTCAACCACGTAGCTAACGTTCTCAGTTTCCTTGATAGTCCCTTTTATGTCAACAGGAGATTTTTCGACCTATGGCCAGCAACAGCCTGGACATGGATCGGCCCCATCTGCCACACACTTCATGTCCCCCTATGCGATGAACATCTCATCGCCACCACAAAACCAGCTTCAACATCTCCAGCAACAGCAGCAGCGCACATCTCAACAGCAACAGCAGCAGCAACAGCAGCAATTGTATCTGCAACAGCAACAGCAGCAGCAGTACATGCAGGAGTTGCATTTACAGCAACAACAACACCAACTCCAGCAGCACCAGATTCAGCAACAACAGCACCAGTTGGGTTTGAGCTCTCCACCCTTGAATGGATCCCATACTTGGGGACGAACGAACTTTATGCGGCCGCCTCACATGAACGGTGGTGGGGCTAATGTCTCGTCCACCATGGGCTTGTCTTCGCCCCCCTCAAGGGCCCTATCGCCGCCACCAGCTCTCAGCAACAGTGGAAACGTCAGCAATGGCCAACACAGTCCCCTGATGCCGATCAGGCCACCCAACGGAGGAGCAAACAGTCATATGCATCAACAACACTCGTCTCATGGATTTAACCACTTCCCAAGTCATGACTTGGGATTGTCTGTGGGGTCGGGTCGCAAGTCTGTGAGCCATTTGCCGACGATGCGGATGCATGGTGGAATGGATGGAATTGACACGAGTCTCTTGTCTCCGAGGAACAACAGCGTCAGTGGAGTCGGACAGGCAATGGATAGCGACCGACATCCGAAGGGATTCTCGAGTGGATTCGGAGCCCATCTCTTGCAGCAGAAACAGCAACAACAACAGCAGCAGCATCATCCTCATCAATTTCACCAACAGCATCCTTTGGGGTCGATTGGCGATGTTGGAGGTCCAACAGGCGGAGCCGTAGGTGGCGGCGGTGGAGCGCCTTGAGAGACGACTTAATCGTTATAATTTTCTTATCATCGCCTTCCACATTTCCATTTGTTTCTCCCATTTGCCACTTGCCTTAGTTGTTGTTTTCTCTTGTCCCTCTTTTTGTTTCTGTAGCACCCACGTCCCATTCCCTTATCATCCATTTATCCCAATAATGTACAAACACAGCACCAAAGTAATGATAAATAATATATATATTGATATATTTTAAAAGTGGTATGCTTCGCGATATGATTTTGTTCGTTTTTTTTTTTTTTTTTTTTTTCCTTACAAGGTCTCGTCGCCGTACATCTTGCCGTACCGTCCAAGTGCCCAAATGGTAAAAATATGCTTATAGTTTCCATAAGAGATTGAGCAAGAGTGGTTAAAGATTCCCTCAATAGCCTCCTGCTTCCACTGTCCATCAGGCTGCTGACGCCTCATAAGCATCCGGATACCGCGCTGGATCGCGGCCTTGTCAGGGCAGCGAGCCGCCAAAAGTGCCATGAGGGCCCAAGAAGTCTGAACGACTTGAGTCTCCTCGTGCTCGACGTAGCGGTGCTGTTCACAGGACTTGTAGGACTCGCCCCAGCCGCCGTCCTCGCGCTGCTTGGAGAGGAGGAACTCGCAGGCGCGGCGGACGGGGTCCGAGTTGTCGTAGTATTGGCCGACGCTTGAGAGGGATTCGCAGGCGAACATGGTTGCGTAGGTGAAGCAGATTGCCCAGGAGCCGTACCAGGATCCGTCCGCGCGTTGGTCTGACAGGATAAAATTGACTGCACGGTCGATCGTGGCGCTATATAATTTTGGAAGGTGTAGTAGGAGATCAGTGTCCAAGTCATTTTTTTTTCTTTTTCATGGAAGCGCGACGTTGACAAGTCATGGAACATATTTCTCTCTCTCTCTCTCTCTCTCTCTCTCTCTCTCTCTATTTCTCTCTTAGTTTTTGCCAAAGGAGAAAGAAGAACTTACTCGATCTCATCGCGGCGGTAGTTGGGGCGCTGATCACGGAAGTAGGAGAGTCCGAGGACACAGGCGGTGGAGCACTCGGGGTAGCAGTACTCGATCATGATGTTTCCAAAGACCTCGGCGGGGTTGATCCACTCCAACCAGGCGGGGCCACGGACACTCTCGTATGAGGCGAATCCTCCGCTCGAGTTTTGCATCCCCAACACAATATCGACTGCCTCCTCCATCCTCTTCACCGAGACCAAGTCCTCCGTGTAGCTATTACCATAAATAAAATAAGAAAAATAGCGCGGTTAAAATATGAGTGTTGTACGAATGGTTGCCACCACTTTTCGCGCTCGGTTGATCATTTAGGAAATCAGGATCCGTTTTCCTTACCTGAGCTTGCCCTGGAGGAGAAGGACGGCTTTGAGACCTTCAGCGGTGCAATCCGAGACGGTGTAACCCTGGTGCTTGTTACTGAAAGCCCAAGCACCCATGGTGGGGTCACGATAACCCTCCTTCATAAAAGGAGGGTTCTTTCGGATCTGCTGGACATCCAAGAAGGTAAGGACACGCTTCATCGACTCGTGGTTTTGCTTCTCATGCGCCAATCCCGACTCGATGACTCCCTGGGTCAACAACGCAGTGTCCCACAACTGTGAGCCGTTTGTTCCGTTCATCATCATTCCCTCGCTCGACATCCTACATTTGTACACAAGTTTAACGTTAGTACGCTGTCTGTGTAGCGTGGCATAGCATTCAAAGAGAAGTCTTTTGTCGATTATAATAAGTAAGCAGTCCAAGTAAACGTACCACATGAAATCGATGTTGTATTTGACATGCTTCTTGAAAGCCTCCGATTCCTTGCCCTCCTCATAATACGTCGACAACATGTTCATAACCTTGTTGACAGGTCCAATATCCAAATAATGCGTGTTCTCATCCTCGTACTTGACCTGGGCATAAGCAGCTCTCAAAGCCGCCTTCCTGACCATCGATCGCGAAGTAACCTTCTCCGCAATAACCAACCCCCCATTCAAAAAGTTCAGCAGACGTGTATGAGGGTAGTACTCATCAGCTTTGCAGATGTTGTTGCGTTGCTGGTACCAGGGGATGGACTCGTAAGGCTGGGTGTAGATTTCCTCACGCAGCTTGCGGGTGAGGTCGTTGAGGGGGAAGGTGGCACGACGGCCGTAGAGGTAACTCATGGGAATGTAGACGTTACGGGTGTGGCACCAGTAGCGACCGGGGTGGATGGGGAGGATGTGGGGCAAGAGCCAGAGCTCTGGGGGAACGGGGTTCATACCCTCCCAGTCGTATACTCCCAATGTTGCCATCCAGAACTTTCCCCATGATGGCGATCCCGTTGCTCCTCCTATATTTAACAACGAATAAGGAAGTAGGTGTTAGATTGGGCATGTGGGTTGTTTTCTCAAATGGAGGAGGAGGAGGAACATCGCTTTCGCTTGGAATGTAAGGGAGTTGTTCGTCATACCGAGCTTGTGGAGGGTGCCCCGGGCACGGACACAGACGGGGTGCTCGGCATCGACGCCCAAGAGACGAAGCGCAATGTAATTCAATGCCGTTCCAAACACCGTCGAGTGACCCTCAATGTGCCTAGTAGACAAGATATGTAACATAAGTACATTAGGAACACATGCCAGAAAGCATACCTCTTGAAGCAGACTTTACAATTCTTTGAAAGAAAACTTACAAGCCCCATCCGCCGTCGTCCTTGTGGGCACGGTTGAAGAGGTATTGGATGATCTCCTGAGCCCATCCGTTGGGCATCTTCTCGCCGGTGATGTAATAAGTGATCACAAGACCGGGAAGCAAGAACATGGGTCCACCATACTCTCCAGACCAGAAGCCTTCCTCGTTTTGGAGACGCTTAAAGAATTCGTATCCGTTCCTGGCTGCCTCCTGAGCCGTCTTTGGCTTTGTCAACTCTGGTGCATCCTATATCAATCATATTGGGGATCAAAGTAAGAAAGGTCAGTATGGGTGGGGGTATGTGAGAGTCAAATGCTGCTGTCAAAGAGAGAAGGATTGAAGAGGAGAGATGGCATGTAGTGTTTACCAGCTTGAGGCCGAGCCAGTACTTTTCAATGTCAGTCTGGGGGTTGGCCTTGTGCTCCTCTTCACTGAGGTAGTGCCAGATCTGTCTGCCGTCGTCGGCCCTCAGGCGCCAGCGGGTCCTGTCTGTCGGGGTGTGGACGTTTGTCTGGTTGATAGTTGCCCCTGTCATGTGCAGTTATTTGTGAGGGAGTGAGTGGGTGAGTGGGGGTGGGGGGTATAGGAGACGTGAAAGTGAGAGTCGGGGAGAGTGGAGAGTGGAGAGCGGAGAGGGATGGGTGAATGGAGGAAAGAGAAGGGTGATGAATGAGCGAGATTCCGGGGCAAACAAAGACCAGTCGCCAGTATTTAAAGGCAATTGATCAATCAATCAGGCACAGAGTTATTATTTTTTTTTGGCGGGGCTGCAAACGTCAAAGGCGAAGTGGCCTGATTTTTTTTCTGGTTGGGTTCTCACAAAGGGCAAATCATTTTTGCACGCCCCTATGCTCAATATTAATATATGCGATAGTCGCACAGGCAGGGAACGAGACAAACACAAGAGCGCACGGAACCTGTTGGCCCACAAACCCACTTCCTACGACTGAGAACGTGAAAGGGAGCGAATCGCAGACACAGGCCCAGCATGTCAATTGGCATGGCTTGTAAGCTTCCCCTTTTTTCCTATAAAAAATGGAAGTGGGCTGATCTATGTCTTCTTACCCCGACCTTGACCCTTCTCTATAATCAGATCCATTCTCTGCGTCAAAGGGGGATCTTCAGCCGAGCCGGACAGCAAACAAACAAGCCATAAAAACAACAAACAAAGAAGCAGCCTTTTGTTAACTGGCAACATGAGATCCCGACACCCTTCTTATCCTTTTATGCCATCGAACGATTCCTTTTATTCGCTCCGCGGTTATCGACTCCAAAAATATCGATGCGACACGACTTCTGCCCTTTTCTACGCCTTCCAGAGCAAGACGCGTCCATCGACGGTATAGATAGCCAACACGTTCGATAACGGATGCGAAGCCATTCCAATCACCTCGCTGTCCGCAATGGGGATCGACTTGATCACCTTTGCAGTATCCGAATAAAAACAGTGCACCTGGCTATTCTCGGCTAGACAGTACACAATCTCCGCCTGGGGTGATAACGCCACAGCCACATAATCCGTCAGCGGTACGCCCAACCCTTCCTTCCTCGCCGAATCAGTTCCTGCTGCTGCCTTGGCCACCGTCGCGTCCTTGACCGCGCCCTCGGTCAGACTCTCGGGTGATGTGAACTTGCGGATCGGTGCGCCGTCCATGGTCAACAGATAGGCTGTGGGGGATTTCAGACAGACGAGGACTTGGTTGGGTTTGGGGAAGGGTATGCTCGAGTTCACAGTCAGACCTGCCGCGCCTGCCATTGTGCCTGTACCGTCGTGCGGTGAGAAAGATCTTATGCAGCCCGCTGTCCTGTAATCCCAAATCTATATATTCATCGTTCGCAAAAATAACACGTAGTTTAGCAACGGTGGAATAAGATTCGGAGTCGATCATAGTATCTGTGTGTTGAGATGTTTGGGGTTACCTTGATAGTGCCATCTGAACTGGAGGTGATAACCTGAGTACCATCGAGAGAAAAGGATGCATGGTTCACAAACGAAGTATGTCCTCTAAACTCTCTGAGCATCTTGCCCGACTTCAATCCATGCAACCTACCGTCGGAGAGAAGAATGAGCGAAAGGGGTGTTAATAAAAGGCTCACAGCAAAGACAAGATTCACATGACAACACAAATCCAGCATGAACATGTTACCTAACAACCAGATCAAAGGACGCGCTGAGGATCTGGGTACCATCCGGCGAAAAGCAGACAGATGTGACACCTCCTTGATGAGCAGGCGAGTATCGTCGAAGACATTGTCCTGTTTGAATCTTCCAGACTTTGATTTTTCCGTCCTGTGCTCCTGACGCCAACATCTCGCTGTCCTTGCTGAAACCCAAACAAAGAACTGCTGACTCCATAGCCATCAAATTGTCCTATTGTTATTAGATTGTAAATGATGTTAGCACTATGTCACACATAGTATTGGGGAGACTGTCAACACAAAGTCTACTCGTTACCTCGGCCTGATATTTGAGATCCTTGCGAAGCTTAGCCGTGAGGTAGTTCCAGATCTCAATAAAACCATCCGCGCTTCCTGTGACAAGATATTGACCGTTTGGGGAAAATGCAACACATTCTGCATGCTGATTCTTGGGGAACTATGATATCATACAAACAAGGCCAGAATGATACTGTCAGCCAGTTACCAGCAGCCAAACAAACATTTAGGTATTAGAATGAGTCAAGTAGTAGTTACCTTGATGGTGTTGTAGCATTTTGAAGGAACATCGTCGGTCTCTGCCTGAACAACAGGCACGGTACCTCTGAAGAGGTCATATGCAGAATCGGGTGGCAACATTCCCTGTTGCTCTTGAAACTTCAGCGCCTGTCCAAGAAGAGTCATCAGTCTCGAGGGTGCCACGACAGTGACCTCACTGGACAGTGCCTGAGCAATGATTTGTCTCCGCTTTTCCTTCGACACGCCGTTGGGGTATGCCTCCTTGGGATCAAACTGCGAACGCGAAAGCACATGCTCCAGATGCAAGTATCGATCCGGAAACTGATCCCGAAGTAGTTGAGTAGGGTTGGTCTGACGCAGCAGTGTCCTTGCTGTTCCAATCTCCTTAAGTTCTACAAGCTCGATGACAATCTGAATTGCATATGGTGACGTTAGTTGCGCTCCATGTTGGGATTCAAGCGATCCTATCATTTGCAACGTTATAATACTTTACCTGCTCATAAAGGTCCATGAGCTTCTTCTCGGGAATCTTTAGCTGGGAGACGATACGGAGAACATTATCCCAGTGGCCTTGCAAAATCTCGGACGAAAATGCCTCGACACTCTCCACGGTGTTCATCGCCACGGTCGTTTCCTCCTGCAATGATCAATCGATAATAATGCAAATGAAAAAGGAAAAGGAAAAAAAAATATCATTAGCAAATTAATTCCCGAAACTCGTCAAGGAGTAAAAAGTATTGCTATGGTGTTTTAGCTTACCTGAAGAGTCGCAAGAGTCCTGAGGAGGTTGTTTTCCTTCAAGAACTGTTGGATAAGGCGAATCACACTATGGGTTGAATAAAAGGCGGTTGGTTCAAGGGAATATTTTTTCTCCTGTGAGTTTTGCTTGTTGTATGTTTTTCAAGTCTTGTGTTTATGTTTGCTGTCACCTTTTCATTCCAAGAGGCGAATGCTGATGGTGCGTGGACGTACTCGCTAGATTCGATTTCCATGGTGTTCGTGTTTGCCGACGACATTGTGTACTTGTGATTTTGCTGATCCCTTCGAGGTGATCCTGTGTGGAGTGAAGAGAGGTGAACTGGAGGCTGGGTGTTTGTTCTCGTTGCCACGAAATCGAGTGGTGAAGGGAGATGGATCTGTGCCATGTGCAATTACGAAAACTCGTCGTAGTAAAGATGTGCAATTAGAGAAACAAGCGGCGTCATTGTGCCCGTGTATGACTTTTTTTTTTTTCCTTCGACAGTGCTCTCCCGCCTTCTTGCCTCGCTCTCGTTTCTTATTTTTTGTTTCTTTACTCTTCTCCATCGACATAACCCTTACACACACTGAAGCACCCATCACATACACCAAGTACAATTCATATCATACACCTCAACAACAAACAACAACAGCACGCAACTCACTACTCATCATGTCTCAAGCTAACGACGCCGCAGGCCCTGCTGCCAGCAACATGAAGCCAGTCCAAGTCAAGCTGGTCCTCCTTGGTAATTGAGCACCACCTCTCTGGCTCCTTTTATTCTCTCTCTCTCTCTCTCTCTCCTTCTCTCCTTCACCTATCTCGCCCACTTTCAGGACACCACCCAGTGAGCAACATAGTCAAGACAGTGCCTGTTTACTATGTCCAAGGAAGCAGTCTAAACAACCAGCCAGGATCGAATGAGATTCGCAATGGAGTGGCGCACAGTGCAACAGAGCGGTCGGGCTTGGCATGCTCTGCACCAAGTTGACCTTCTCAATCGACTCTATTTTCATGCTGAGGGAATCAACCCGTCAAAAGTCGACACTTTGTGCTCCTCCTCGGGACTGTCACCAATAACAACGAAAATAATATCAAAAGGTGTGCTTTTTGTACTCACAGGAGCCTCGTCATAAGGACCTACTCTGTCCAACCCGACACTCTTCTTTTTGTACTATTCCCAGGTGCCAGTGTAACGTGGCTCACTCTTTGGAGGCGATAAGAGACAGAGAATTCATGTGAAGTGACGGAGTGAATTAGTGCCGAGGTGGGGGAAGGGGTGTCAGACAGGGAAAAGAACAAGCAAAGAAGGTGTTCATTTCAATATGAACTGCATGTCTGTGCTTCTATCGAGGCCAGTGGTCGGAAGGGGTATGGTGGCAGGAAGCAGACCGCATAATGTACGACCTCTGTGGATGTAACCGATGACGAACATGGGACGAAAAAGCGAGAAAAAAGAATGGTTTTTGGATACACAAAAAAAGGCCACAAACTAAACACAACAAAATCTCATATCAAACACCATCTTGGGTACATGGGTCTTCAGGAGTGGAGCGATAACATGACTTGGACTTGCAGCGACACAGTCCAACAACATCATTTTATATTAACATTGACAACAACAAAACAACAGGGAACTAAAAGGGCAAGGGCCATTGGGAATCTGTATTTATATACATAGAGGGATGCAGATGCGCATGTGGGGAGATAGGCGGTTGTCAGAAACCATTCCGCGCACCCTTCCTTATGTCGACAACCCATGGGCCATGCAGACACAAATGAATGGCCATTTGGTGGTGACCCGTGCGGTGCTGAATAAATATTCTAACCCAAGGACAACAACTCTACTTTTTTTTTGTTCTAATCATAGGCGAGGCCGCTGTTGGAAAGTCGAGTCTTGTTCTTCGATTTGTGAACGACGAGTTCCAGCTCAACAAGGAGCCAACCATCGGAGGTGAGTTCGAGATTGGATAAAAAAAAACGGGCGTAGCGTGGCATGGTGTGCGTGCGTGCGTGCGTGCGTGCGTGCCTGTCTGTGACTAATTCAACTCTTCGATCGACATCTGACTGACTCTCCTTCACGTCTCCCTTTTTTTCTTATCACATTTTCATCTGCTGCTACTGCCTACCCCCCTTTTCATGTACAAAATGACATGCATGGTCGTCAATAGCCGCCTTCTTGACCCAGAAGTGCCGCCTGGAAGATAAGGTCATCAAGTTCGAGATCTGGGATACCGGTATGGATTTGCGTTCTGTTTACAACCCTGCAGTCATGAGGATGCTCACTCTCATTCTTGTTTTTCAGCGTTTTGCTCATCATCATTATCCCGTCGTTTATTATTTTCTTCCGCTCTTAGCTGGACAAGAGCGTTTCCACTCGTTGGC
Organism: Linnemannia hyalina; assembly: GCA_019671135.1. Classification (NCBI taxonomy): domain Eukaryota; kingdom Fungi; phylum Mortierellomycota; class Mortierellomycetes; order Mortierellales; family Mortierellaceae; genus Linnemannia; species Linnemannia hyalina. The sequence continues at coordinate 1,086,673 of JAHRHY010000001.1, forward strand.
GCCCATGTACTACAGAAACGCACAGGCTGCTGTAATCGTCTACGATGTCACCAAGGCTGTAAGTGTCCATCATGACTTTGAAATAAGCCGATTTTCTCATAAAACCTATTACTGCGTAAACTTGATTCTTGAACGACGAAACCACACGACGGCCTAACTTGAAAAAACTAACAATGTTTGTGCTTTCAATATTTTTTCTTACTATTCCAGTCATCACTGGAGAAGGCCAAGTCGTGGGTGAAGGAGTTGCAGCGTCAGGCCAACCCCAACATTGTAATTGCACTGACAGGAAACAAGGTTGATTTGGTTGCCAACCGCAAGAGCCGGACTCACAACGACGGCGAGGTTGACGAGGATGGCGAGCAGGACGCGCAGGAGATTGATGAGGATGAAGAGGACGATGAGGACTATGCTATTACTCGCCAGGTCCCTACTGAGGAGGCCAGCGCTTATGCTCAGGAATCTGGATTGTTGTTCTTTGAGACGTCGGCCAAGAACGGCCAGGGAGTCGCAGAGGTGTTCACAGAGATTGCCAAGAAGATTCCTTTGGAGCACATTCTTTCGTCGAGCCGAGGCGCACGCGCAGGAGGAGTCAACGGCAGCAATGGCCGCGTGGACCTTCAGAACGGTGCCAATGGGCAGCGTCTCGGAGGTCAGCAGGAGAAGGGTGGCTGTGCCTGTTAAACGCCCTTTAACGTTTCTGTCGACATTTCTTTCACATTCTCTCTATCTATATCATTTTGGACTCTTGGGCTTAGCACACTGCCCCTGCCACTGCCCCTGCCACTGCCCCTCCCTTTTCTCACACACCCTCTCTTGTTTCCGGCACTGATCACAAGTTTGTGGCATTTCGATCGACACCGCCTCCTTTTTTTTCTCTTATTTTTCACATAGCCCTTGTATTCTCTACCATGACGACTTTTCGTACGCCTGTTGTTTGCGTTTTAGCCCATGGGTCTCCTCGGAGGTGAAAATGCACAACAACTCTCATTACATAGCAACGCAAGCAAAGCCAACAAAACGAATAAAACAATATCACCGCAAAATAGAGAAGGTATGGCCAGGATGTTGAGAATGACCTGGGGCAGGATGAAGGCACGGGTTGTAAAAGTGAAATGAGTGGGTGATTGACCCTTCCGGTAAGGCCAGGCCGCCCAAAAAAAAAAAAAGGCAAGTAAGCAAATAAACAGACAAACGAAACAAACAAATGACGATGAAAATGGAGGGAGAAGGAAGGAAGGACATGAAAAAATGAAAAGGCGAAAGGGGGCTAAAATGATGTTGGATGCAGTAGTGCAAAAAGAAAAAGAAAAAAGTGGCGGTAGATTTTGAAGAGCCATAGGCTGGTCTCCGATGAGTAAGTCAGTAAGAAGGTGTGTGATGCGAGCTTGTTGGGAGCAATGGAAGGCGAGCCATCATTGTTAGGCTCGATTAAAGTGATCAAAGCTACATTAGACGTGAATAATGCATATGAAATAAAATAAAAAAAAAAAAAAAAAAAAAAAAAAAAGAAGGGCCAGGGGCAGGGACCGGATCCAATGGAGAGAGCGATAGGGTTCACTTTATTAATTGCCTTGATTCGTCTCGGACATATTCATTTTGCTTGTGTGGGCGCCAGAGAGTGGCGATGTTTGAGAAGTACACCGAGTGGGAGGGGTGGCACTTTTTTTTTTTTTTTTTTTTTTTTTTTCATGGCAGCGACGAAAAATAAGGATGGGGGGAAGGGAGGGGTTTACGAGTGGATTGATATCTGTGTGTATGCGTGTATTGAGTAAGCGAGCAGCATGGCTGTCTGTTTGTCTGTCCATCTGTCAGAATGGGCTGACCTCTGTCATCATGTCAGCTCCTCTGGTTCGCTGCATGGCAAATGTTTATTTTGTCGTTGTTTGCTCGTTTGTTGCTCGTCCTTGTTTTATGGCTGCCACCGATATTCCTTTGTGCGCCCTTCTTTTCCTTTTCTTTCGCTCCCTCTTCTTTCCTTTCTTCTTTCTCTTCTCTTCTTCTTCTTCTTCTTCTTCTTTCCTGTTCTCCTTCTCATAAGGCAAACCCTCATCTCCCTTCCTCTCTCTTCACGTACTCACTCCCTCCACACCCTCCACATCTTTAACGTTCACTCCTCCTTTTCACTCCACTTTACTTCATACTCAACACTGCATATTCATTCGCTCTCGCCTCACCCACCCACCCTCAACTCACATTCCCATACACCAACATACTCTTTCATATACACCTACAACAGAAATGATTAAGAACATCGGAAAGCTCAAGCAGGTACATCAATCAACAACCAACCGCCATTTTCATTCCATTCAGCCTCCTACCCCAGCTTGTGCCTTCTTTCCCCGCCCCTGCTTTTAGTCCCTTTTTTTATTTGGCTGTGGGTCAGCAGCCGATTACGCTACCTGTTATGCAGCCCCAAGCAAAGACCAGAAAAAAAAGAAGAGGAATGGCGAAAACTCCCAGCACACCTGCAGACCACAGACAGACCACAGACAACCACTCACCTTCATACATACGCACCGGCGGGCAGACAGACAGACAAGCAGCCCACGAAACGACACACAATTCAACAAACGCTTTGGACAATGATCTTGTTTCATCACACCATTCAACTCTTCCATTCTCATTTCAACGTTGTTGTCGATACTGTCTTGTGGTCTCTAGTCCCTTTGTTCTATCTCTGCACTATATATTATATGTGTGTACGATCCTTTTGTTAAAAATAGTCTAATCCTCCGTATATTAACGTGGACGCCCCAACGCCTTGCTCCTCTGGCTCTCTTTTTTTTTACGCTTTTTCTATTTTCTCTATGTGCTTGTTCTTTACGAACGTTACGGCCGAACGCATACATAGTGGACCGGAGAGAAGATGGGCGGCAAGGGTCCTAAGTCTCGCATGGATGAAGACTTTCACAACCTAACAAGCGAAACAGAGGCCAAGCGGGTTGCCCTCGAGAAGCTCAACGATACCTCCCAAGCCTACCTCAAGGCCATCAGTAAGTAAATCGCCTGTCAATCACGCTGTTCCTGAGACCCATTTTCACACATTCATTCCGTCCGTCCCTTCGCCCCCCTTTCACCTTCCAGTTCTTTTTCATTCCTCCCTCTCCCTCTCTCTCTCTCTCTCTCTCTCTCTCTCTCTCTCTCTCTCTCTCTCTTCATTCACCTATCCTGCAACAACATGTGTCATGTATTGGTGGTGCACTTGTCCTCCTTTTTCCCATTTTTCTTCCATTGTCTGTTGACAATCTCGGAGCAGAGTTGATTTTTGCACACAGTTGGATAGCTCTTTCTCCGTCCTTTCACTCTTGATGGGACTGTCTACATGATCATCCAGCTGGCTGGATGGCAACTTCCAGTTCCCCCTTTTTTATGCGAAGGTGTTGTGAGATCCGTGTAGACCAACCACAATGGTGGCAGGCAGATAGAAAAGGAGGAAGTTAAAAAGGTGATGGCGTGGTGCCATTGTCGTGTTGCCATTTGACTCTTTTCTTTTCCCACATGTTACTGTTCCAATGTCGCCCATAACATTTGAGTTTTCGTTCGCTAATGCAACTGAACGAGTCTAAATTCACACAGACACGATGCATGCATTCTTCGATACCTGAAAGAGTATCGAAAAGGGCCAGAGTCAGATGGAGAGAGAGAGAGAGAGAGAGAGGAACTGAGCAAAACGAGGCCAAAATCAATGAGCAGGTTCATCTTTCACGATCGCTAGAAAGAGACTGAAAGAGGGGCAATAATGAAGTGTGTATAAAAAATCAAGAGCGTGCGTGAGGGAGTGGAGTCATAAGAGGAACCAACCAACGCTGCTCTATGGTTTCTTGCTTCTTTGCTGTCGTTTATTTCCTTAGCCTTTCTCTTCGATAGAGAGGGAGAAGAAGGATACGACCAGTGAGCAAACAATAACATGAGCATTCATGAGCACTTTTCTTTTTTCGTGTTCTTTATTTACAGTACAGGCGTTGTTTCTCTATGTGTCTTTTTTCTATGCTTTTCTGCATTGTGTCTCTTCAATGTTGATATTTTTTGCTCTTCGCTTCTCTTCCCTCTCATTTTTCCAAGTGCAGAGTGTTGTTGCTGTTTGTTGTTTATGGTCGGGGGTAAAATATGGTAAAAGGAAAAATGAAAAAAGAACAAAAGGAACAAGCAAAAGTAGAACCAGAACAACGAGAGCGAACGAATGAACAAAGCCTGGCCTCCTACTTTATGTTTCTCTGCGCCCCACATTATATATTACATATATTAATCCAGCGTTCCGGGCATTCACTCAAGTCCGTCTCATTGGGCAACCTTTTTTTCATTTTGTTCCCGCCAATTTCAATCAAAAAGAAAACTCTATTTGACTCACCTCGATGGGTTGGGGGAACTGAACAAGAGTGGGCTTTTGCCTTGCTTACTCTTTCGCGATCCTAATCAGTCTTTAACTCATCTCTTCGTAATTTCATTAATAGGCAAACGCGTAGAGGGAGATGACAAGCACAAGGGCCTCGCCATCGAGACGTTCGGCAAGAGTATGTCGTCGCAGAGTTACACCATTCGTGAAGGCTCCCCTTATCGGACAGCACTGCAGCGGATGGGCGATGCCCATCAAAACATTGGCGCCGCTCAGTCTGAACTGGTAATGATTCCAATGGCTCTGATGCTTTACTATTCTGGTCATGTTCAATTTGTCATACGACTCGACCAAAAATATTCTTAGTACTCATCATGTTGTGATGTGATACATCCTTTTTTCAATGCTTAGATTACACGGTTCGAGAGCTCGTATTTGGATAGTCTGGAAAAGTCTCAGGCACAGATGAAAGAGTACCAAACGCTGCAAAAAAAGCTGCAGTCGAGGCGACAGGACTATGACGCAAAGCTGGCCAAGGTTCAAAAGGCGAAAAAGGAAAAGCCGGAATGGGAGGAGGAGATGCAGGCCGCCAAGGCCAAGTACGAGGAAACAAGAGAGAATGTCCTCAACCTGATGACCACAATTAATGAATCGCAGGTAAGAAAGAAACGCACGCACACAAGTTCAGCACGGTTCGCCATATCAACAACAACAATTGTTTATTTTGTTTGTTTATTGTAGCATGGTTGAGAGGACAATTATTAATATTGCCATTTTACGTGACGCTGACCGTTTAGGAGGATAACATGACCAGCCTAAAGTCGTACCACGAGGCCCAGCTAGCCTACGCCCACAGGATGGTGGAAATTCTGGAAGCAATTCCAGAGAGCACCTTCCAACTCTCTCCCAACGGATCGCGTGCTTCACTCTATACCAGCAACGGCAATGGGAACTCAAACGGGAACGGAGCCACGAAAAAGTGGGGGCGACAGGACTCACTCGAACCCGAGGATGACCGCTCGATGTACTCGGACGACCAGTCCAGCACCCACTCAATACCCAATGGACGCCACCCCCTTGACAGAGCACCCTCTACTGCTGACTTGCGCCGGAATAACAACAACCAGACGAACGCAGAGTTGAGCCGGTCCATGTCCCACCTCACACCCAACGCAGCACAGACGCGAAAAAATAGTGGGGGCAACGGAAGCGTCCGGTCGAATGGATTTATGGCTCCTCCTCCACCTGTGCCTCCAAGCCGAGGTCGAACCCAGAAGCAGGTCCGAGCCCTTTACAATTTTGACGCGACTGCCGAAGGAGAGCTCTCCCTCCAGAAAGGCGACATTGTTCGGATCGTGGAGGAGATTGACGAGGGCTGGTGGGAGGGCGAGCTGGTTGACTCGCACGGTGTTCGACATGCAGGCATGTTCCCATCCAACTACTGCGAGGAGGTCTTAAGCGACTCTGGATCGACTCATCGCCAGGGATCGATCAACTCTCAGTCTTCTGACCCAGGTCGATACGTAGACGAGGATGAGGCTGCGTACTATGAACGCGAGACCGAGCCCACCGTCCATTATGACGAACCCGAGGAGGAGATTATTCAGGCGCCAGTACCAAGGCGGGCACCTCCACCTCCTACGAGACAGCCCTCCACGCTTGCGCCACCAGTACCATCATGCAACGGAGCTGCCGCTAACGGATACAATGGCGGCGCGTCTACGCTTGCAGTAGCACGTGCTACTCCTCCTCAGAGTCGCCCTACATCGACAGTGGCAGTGCCCAACCTGAACCGGGCTTCGACCATTGGTACGAGGATGCCACCTCCACCTCCTCCTACACGCCGTGCTGCTGCGGATTCGATGCGACACAGTGCAGTGTTTTCCAGCGGAGCGAGCACGCCAGGAGTGATGTCTCCTCCACTAGTGATGCCTGGAGGCGGATCAGGACCCTCGCCACCCCCTACTGCAGTTCCAGCAACACCTTCGGCCTCGTCGATGATGGGTTATATTCCCAAGGATTACTTTTCCACTCAGACGCCTGGCCCAGCAGAGGCCGAGATGGGACCGTGTCGCGATTGTCAATGTACCGACTTTTCGCCCAATGTGTTCAAACGCGGCAGCTGTAACAACTGCTTCCATATCCATTAGTTAGCTTTTTTACCCTTCTACTAGTTTCATCGTAATACGTAATGGTGCCACCAATTCTTTCTCGCTTATGTTGCTGTCTCTATGCGTTTCAGGGTATTAAGTAAGCGTTTTTAGCACGATGCTGAGTATCAAACGTCTTGTAAACTCTAGAAGAAATGAGGTGCAAAACAGTAGGCATGTAAACTCTGGCATAAAAAACGGGTTCGTCGTTCCTATGCCCGTGCCTGTTTCTGTGCCTGCGCCTGTGAGAGTGAGAGTGAGAGTGAGAGTGAGAGTGAGAATGAGTGAGAGAAACAAGAAAAAGGGGGCAAGGACAGGATCAGACGGGTGATCACCTTCTTGCAAAGTTTTTTGTCTCTCCGACCTATGTTTTGCATGGGGCCGAAAATAATGAGAGTGTAGACATAAAGAATAAGGGGCTGACTGGATGGTCACGATCTCTTCTTGCGTAAACGAACTTTGTTTCCCATTGTTCAAGCGTCATGATGCTGCAGGCGTCAGTCAGTAACCTTGGCGGCTGTTCTGCGCACAGGAAACTGACGAGGAATGGTAAAGAAAGGAATGAATAAGAGTAGCATTGACAAATTGACAAGGGCATTGGCAACTGTTTAAACTCGCCTCCTAGATTTTCTAGCGCCTTCTTTTAGAAAGAAATGATCAACTGTGGATCCTCAGTGTGGTCCATCGCGTCATTGCCTTAGCTTTTAGGCCCGTTTAGGATGGCACAAGGTCCATTCATCCGAAAGGTACGAGTGGTATGAGCATGGGGTGGCTGGGCTTTTTTCCTTTTGCGATTGAAGTGAGGCAAGAAGTAACGAGCACAGCTGACAGTTGCGTTGTGCTCAACAGACATCGTTCCGTAGGGTTGACTTGTGTACTTTTTAATGCACCGCCTGCTATTCAATGGGTGTGGGTATATATGCGAGTAAGTATTTAGAGACACCTTCGGGGCGCGGTCAGGATTGGAAAGAGAAACGCGGGACTCGTATTATTTGTCATGCGGGGGATTAGGGTGAGTATATGAGTGTTCAGGGCAAGAAAGAATATTATCGCGATATTCGAAGGACAATGTTGAAATGCGCAAAGCGATAACGAAGGACGAACAGGTCAAGGGGTATATGTGTGTTGACCGTCATCGTGTGTTCCAACATGCTTGGACTTGTTGTGATTGTTGTGTGTTGCACTGACTTGAGGCCAGCTACATAAAAGGAAGCTCAGGTGCGCCTTGTTGATTTACTTTTTCTCCTCCTCTCGTTCCTTTTTTTCTAACTACATACTTCACTTTTCTCATTCTCTTCTGCTTGCTCTCTACCCAACATCCACACCTCATTAATTATTATTGTCTAGTCAGTTCTATCTTACCTGCCCTCTTTTGCATGTTGTGCTAGTATACCACACTTTCCACCTCGTCACCTCTGCTTTTTTTGTCTTTCGAAAGCCTTGCTTTCCTATAGTGAAAGAACTTTTTTCTTCATCCATCATCCTACACCCTTTCCTCTTAATCCTTGTTCCTTTTTCCGTCCACTCTCTCTTTCTCTTTCTCTTTCATTCCACCCAACTACACTCTCCTCTTCTAAACAATACCAACCTCCTATCAGCAACCATGGGATTCTGTCATCGTTGTGGCGATCTCGTCCACGGAGCCAACTGTCTGAAGTGTGGCGGCCGTTCTGTCAGTACGTTCTTCTTCCTTCGCCTTTTACACTTTATCACACGCGCACACACACAATCGTTTGTTCTCTTGTAGTCCTCCTTCTTTCCTTTGGTCAAATGAATGTGAATGAATGGCAACAAGTGAGAAACTTGACAAACCCCACGAAATGAGGGGAGCCAAAACTTTCTCAGGACACGCGTAGGTTATTTTCTACAAGAAGTCTCACCCCACAACTCTCTCTCCGCTTGCCTCTCTCCATCGTTTCATTTCCTTTAGTGTCTGTCACAAGTGGGCTCCCATCGACAAACTCGAGAAACGACCCTTGGATCAGCGCGTAAGACACCTTTTAAACCCTTGGCTCTTTTCTTTTTTTGCCTCCATCATCTAACGTGCGCCTTCTTTTTGCGTGGAGTCGATGCGCTCTTATGAATATGTCAGGGGTTACAGCAAGGCAGGCTAGAGGTTCTCTACCCTTTGTGCTTGTTAGGATGAAAAAGACGGGTCATGTTGTTCACGTGGAGGAAGAGGGGGAGGGAGATCAAAAAGTCAAAAGGGAAGGCGAGGAAGGGGGGGTTGGAGTAGAATTGAGGTCCGATCTATAGTCGAATATGTATCTCTTTTTTTTAGGGAGATGCAGCAGTGCTTCTCTGTGTGTGTGCCTGTTTGTCATCTTGTTCTTGGTGCCTGTGTTGTGGAGTGGAGTGTCAACAGTAACAACAACAACAACAACAACAACAACAACAACAACGACAGCAAACAAACAAGACAAATAAATCGACAGGTGACAAAATAAATACTTCAGGGACGAAGACAATGACAACAATGCCGTGGGCGAAAGACTAAAGTCAGGGGTGAAGCAAAAGGGGTTTTAAAGGCGCTCTTTTTTATTATGACATACACATCGGGCTTGTCACAGAGAGAACGAGCGAGTAGAAGAAAAATAACCTGACCATGACAGACATTGTTCTCCGGAACTCGTGTGTTGCATTCAAAAATAGATATCAAAATATCCTGGAGGGAGGAGGAAACATGTCCAAGCCCTCGAAGCGCATGTCCCTGCCAGCATCTGTCCTCTCTAGCTCCAGTCCTGCTGCTTCCTCTCCTATCGCAAGCAGGCCGCAGCCGTTGGTTCTCCAGAAGCACTGTCATGGCTGTAGCAAGCAGATCCATCAGGTAAAATATGTCAATAGGAGAGGTGCCAAGTTAAAAATGGCAAGGTAGTCAACTGAGCATACATCTTCGACCCCTGACTAAAACAGCATCATGGTGTGCCATTCTGCCACCCCTGTAAAAAACTAATAATAATAGGCCAAGGTCTTTGTCGAGCCTGGCAGGCCTACGATTATCTACTGCGAAAAGTGTTACATTGAAAAGTTCACCAAGGGAAACTGCCCATCTTGCTACAAGCCCGTCCTCACAAAGTCTGATCCATATGTGACCCACAACAGGCGATCCTGGCATACAGTAAGTATTCAATGCTAAAGAAGCAATTGAGAGATAAAAGGAGACCAATTCATAACCACATCCAATGGGCGAATACTATGGAATATGTATTACCCTTGACTCGATGGTTGCGATGGTTGCGATGGTTGCAATTGTTCCAATGTTTCATGCACCTATCGCTCTTTGTCCTGAAAGAAAAAAATAATGGGAGTATTAATGTCACAATCTTTTTGTATTTCTTATCGCTAGGCTTGCTTTGCCTGCTTCAAATGCCGTCTGAACTTGTCGACGAAACCAATGGTAGATTTGAAAGGACGCCCTTGCTGCGAGGAATGCTTGATGGCACAGGCAGGAGCAGAGCAACAGAGTCCTGTGCAGGAAGGCGAAAGGACATTCGGAGATAGTCTCACTCCAGCAGATCGATCCCTCAGCAGCTCACCCACACCATCGCCTCTTCGTTATCCAAACGGTTTGAGGGCTTCGACTAATGACCTTGACGACACATTGGACCTGACCAAACGACTCCAGCTAAACACCTCGCCTCGAGATCTCAACACGGATTATAACCTTGGCCAGACCAACTCACCTCTCTCTGCTCAAAGCTACTCCAGCCAGTCATCATTCGGAGCACCCTTCAAGGCAAGCGCCTCTAGCGGACACACCAGCGGGACTTCTTCGACACATTCCAGTCTGGGTCGTAACAAGCTCCCCGAGCAAAGCCCATCTTCTACGGTCAGTCTTTTGAAGAGCGAGCAGAGTCTGTCGGTAGGAGGTCCACTCTTTTCGTATCAGAGACCTGGATCTGCACTGTCGATTCACTCCTACACCAGCTCCAGACCAGAATCACCTGCACAGCATGGCCAAGACCACAGCTTCAATTCTACAGATGATCTGGACTCCAGTCTCCGGGACAAGGGATCGAGTAAAAATGAGGCAGAATGGAATAGCAGGTCAGAGTCGACTGTCCATGGACTGCGTCGATCGAGATCACCGTCTTTGAGTGGTCTAGACAGCTTGGATACGGGGCTCTCTCGGCCTCAGACCAACGGAGGATCTAAGTATGAGCAGAACGCTCTGCCCAACAACACGCTTCCCGGAACTCCCTTCAGCAAACTCTCGTCGTTGGATGCTTACCCAGCCTCGGTTAAGGTGGATCCCGTAGTCCTTGAAGCCCAGCCTAAACAGCAGGTTCAACAGGCTCAGCAGGCATCAATTCCTCCCATCGGTCGCTCTCGCTCGCGCTCCACTGTGGCACCGTCTTCCATGGGAATGGTGAGGGCAAGAACGGAAGCATGGATGAACCAGGCTCAATCAGCTACCTCTCCACCTCTCAAGGCACCTGGTTCGCAATTTATTATTCCCGGTCGCACAAGCGGATTTGGTAGCGAAAGTAGGAACGTTTCATCCTTCAACGTATCTCTCAGGCAGTCGAACGTCAATCTCTCCGAAAAGGATGTTAAAGGCCCCAAAGCAACAGTTGCACCATTGGAAGCTGAACCGAACCGACCTACGCTACATCGTCATGGACGCCAGCGATCCAACACTGTGGGCGAGGCGATCAGCTCCCCTACTGTCAAGGTGGATACTCCTTTGTCCAGTCCTGCTCAACAACGCGCTGCCGGCTCCATCCCCGAAGGACATTGTCACAAGTGTTTTGAACGTGTTACCGAGAACGGAATCCGTCTGCAGAATGGAGACCGCTACCACATCGGGTGCTTCCTCTGTAACGGATGCAAGCAGGTTTTTACCGAGTCGGAGTTCCACATTGTCTACGGTCGGCCTTACCATCCTAATGTACGTTGCCTTTCGATAGTGTTTGTATTTTATCATAGCAAGGTATTCTTGCGCTTGTATCCAACTAACATGCTTTGCCTCTAATTTTTCTTTATTAGTGCGTATCTATGGCTGGACCATCCAGCATGATGGGAGTGGTGACAAAGTGCCAGCAATGCCACAAGGTGATCGGCAGTAAGGCTATCCGGTTTGCCGGTCAGTCCTTCCACCCTCAATGCTTCACCTGCACTCATTGCAGCAAGGTACTTCAGAGCACTAGCAAGTTTTTTGAGGTCGACGGACGGGTCGAGTGCGACCAATGCTGTGAAGAACGAGACCGAGTCAGACTTGCTCCCAAGATTGTCCCAGTTGCGCGAACGGCCGATCACTTCCCGGCGGCACCCTCCATGGTAGCCTCTGGTCCTGGGCTGATGGCGACGACTGTTGTAGGCTCGTCGCATGACGGTCTTTCGCGATCTGGATCAGGCTATGGGTCTCCTATGAGTGCCAATGCCAGCGGTACTTCCTCACCCTTGAGATCGCCAGGATCGCCAGTATTCTCGTACTCGTCGTCAGCGAACCTTCTTTCAGACTCGCGTGATCAGTTCGACGGAGGAAGTGAGCACGGGGGCATGGCATCGCCTGTGCTGATGATGGCGTCTCCAGCAGCTGTCCGGTCGACCCCACCTCCATTGACATCGTTGTTCAGCACAAGAACACGACCCCTGCCCAAGTTTGGAGGTGTGATGACCTGTCCTCGGTGCCAACAGGCCGTGGGAGTGATGGATCAGGTTCCAGGCCCTAAGGGCGAGAAGTGGCATAAGAGGTGTTTGAATTGCAAGGAGTGCAAGAAGGTCTTGGACTCGAGCGCTCTTACCCGAGGAGAGGGCGAGGCCTTTTGCCGCGGATGCTTCGTAAGTCCTTTTTGTCGAGTTTTATTCTCGATGGTTACGTGTATGATAATGATAATAATAGAAAGAGAACCTTGGTCTAACTTGTTTGCGCTTTTCTCTCTTTTCATCTTTAGAACAAAACGCGCGTTCGCGTTTGAAGATACATAGACTGCGACGACACGAGTCATCACGTAAAATAAATAACAGAAGGATACACGTCACGTCATCGTTTTCCGGACGCGCGATGGAGACGCGATTGCGTTGCTGTTGGTTCCTTTCTTTCCTTTATTTCCCGAGTGAGGTGAGGTAAGGCTACGGAGAGGAGCTAAAAAGAGAGTGAGTGAGCGGATGCCTATAGATTCATAGTGCAATAGCCACGCCTTTGTGTAAGCACTTTGCATGTTATTTTCTCCAGTGCCTCGAGATAGAGCATGCATAAAATGAGAGATTGAGATTGAGAGACGCGTGTTGCTTTTCGGTGCTCTCACCAGCGACAATGTATTTTTACACTTCTTTGTTTACCTTTTCTTGCTTATCCCTTTTTTTTTCTACTCCATCCCACCAACCCATTCACCACTTCCTTCCTTCCACTCCACGACATTGTAATACCTCCTTCGCGCCACCTCGCTACTTCGTTTCTTCTGTATCCTCCCCCTTTTTTGACCTGTTCTTGTAGCTTCCTATAAGCTGTTCTTGGTCCCACCGCCCATCAACCCATTCGACCCATCCACGGCTTTTTTTTCTCCTCTCTCTGTCTCCCCCTTTTTTCACCTTCTGGCTCTCTCTCCTTCCCTCTCCTCTCTCATCACTCGCGCTCACCACTCCAACAAAGAGCACCCATTCCACGCCTGTCACCCACCCCGCCCGACTCGCGTCCTTTTCCTGTCTCCTGTTTCCTCTTTGCCGCAAAGCCCCTTTATCATTTTCCCCTCACTCTCTACTCTTCACGAACTCCACTCTCTCATTACATCACACCACCATCACACGTACGTGTGGACACGCCACAGCTAATATCATTAACAGAGAGAGATTATATTATGAGCAACTTAAACAACGCGACAGGAAACACTGCCGACTCCGTCGCGGCTGTTGTTGAACAGACAGACATGGCCAATACCACATCAGCTCCGTCTTCCATCACCACCACCGCCGCCACTACAAGCAACTTCAACAATGATGCCAGTAGCGGTGGCAGCCGTGACATATTTGCCAATGACGCGCTTCTCCTTGGTCTACATCCAACAACAGCAGCAACAACAACAGCAGCAGCATTGACACCGACGCCACCAACGGCAATACCTCTTCAGCTCACTTCGCTACCAACAGAAGCAATAGCACCCTCAACAGCAACATCTGTTTTGGCATCAACCCTTCCGACCGGGATCAGCGCCACTACCATCGACAACACCACCTTCGACCCAAACATCCTCGCTTCATTCGCCTCCGCAGTTCCATCAGGCTTTCCTACTGCTGTTCCTGCAACCATGCCGTCCATTGGGTTTCCACCAATGCCTCTTTCCGCCGCAACTTCGTCAGTTCCTCTTGGCAACGATGTTTCCTTCACCTCTATCCCTCCACAACTACCCCAAGACGCTCTTCAAGCGTCGACTATCCTGCCTGGATCCTTTCTACCTGCCCAGCAGCAGCAACAACCGTTACCACCCACGTTCAATGTGTCCATCCCGTTGACTGTGCCTTCTATCACCACGACAAACACCGCGTCACCTGTGCAACCACCGCCGGTACATCAGCAACAGCAACAGCAGTCGTCGCAAGTCGCCGCACTGTCCGCGTCTGCCAAATTCTTGCAAGAGCAATTGGACGCGCAAAAGGCCACTGTGGCTTCTAACACAGGTGGGGCGTCACCAGGCCAAAACAAGCAACCTCACTCCCAGCGCGCTGCGTTGGCCAAAAAACAGCAGCAGCAGCAGCAGGACAAGCCCCCACAACCACAACAGCCTCCACAGTCAACTCTCCCAACGACACAGCAACAGCAACAGCAGCCAGGGTTAACGGATGAGCCGACCCCGCAAATTTCCACGGACCTACTGGCGATGGTCGCAGCAGGGACAGCCGTCCCTCCACCAGGCAGGCCACCCTTGTCGAGTTCCCAACAGCTGCAGCATGATCTTCAACAGCTCCAGCTTCACAGGGAGCGACAAGCGGCCGCAGAAGCAGAGGTAGCTGCCTCGACGAACGAAGTCGGTACCTCCGTCACGGCCCCCATAGCAGGCCTCGCTGTTCCCAATACTACAGCCAACACCAACACCAGTCTGGACGCCAAACTGAATGCTTCACAGGTTCCAACGATCGATGCTCAGACTCGCGCCTTGAAGGCGCTTTTGAGCAAGGGTGACACTCTTATTCCAGGAACACAGATCCAAATATCAGACGAAATGATCAACAAAGCACTGACGAGTCTTGGAGCATCTGGCGCGATTGCAGACCTTGCGGCGCTGAAAGGTATACTGCCTGACATGGCTCACAGCATCGCTGAGAAACCCAACACAGGATCGACAGAGACCAGCATTACTCCACAAGGCGCCACAACCGCCACTACCGCCACTGCCGCCACTACCAACAATAACAGTGGCAAAGCGGATGCCACTGCAATGAGTGGCGGGGCAACACCTGCAGCCACCAGCGCACCACCCCAAATTTTCAAGGCGACATACTCTGGCGTGCCGGTCTTTGAGATGATCTGCAGAGGCGTCGCGGTCATGCGCCGTCGCTCGGATTCGTATCTGAACGCGACCCAGATCTTGAAAGTGGCCGAGTTTGACAAGCCTCAGAGGACGCGTATTCTGGAGAGAGAGGTGCAGAAAGGAGAGCATGAGAAGGTGCAAGGAGGATATGGAAAGTACCAAGGTATGTCTGTCTGTCTGATATGCAACTTCTCTTTACCGCGGCACATAATGTCTTTTGAACGGAGTGCTTGTTTATGTTACTAACACGCTTTTCTCGCTTAACACTTATGATTGTAGGCACATGGGTACCGTATGAGCGTGGTGTTCAATTATGTCAGGAATACAACGTCATGGATGTTCTTCAGCCCTTGCTTGGATATGAAATACGTGCAAACAGTCCTCCTCTGGCGCCCAAGCACGTAACTGCAGCGACCAATCGACCTCGGAAACCCAAGGAGCCGCGTGTGCCAGGAGCCCCAAAAATCAAGAAACCCAAAACTCCGCGAGCACCCAAGCATGGAGCGCAGGGGTCAGCAGCTGGTTCGCAACAGGATACACCTATGGCGATGGAAGGCGAGGTGGACGAGAACACAAGTGCTTCCGAAATGGAGGACGAGGAAATGCCCAGTCGCGCAGGTATGTCTTTTACTGGTCACATTTGCTGCGATTCTTCTCAGAGTCTCAACCCTTGACTTTGATGTCCTGACAACCCATTTCATCTACCAACTGCAATTGCTCACGCTGGCTTCTTTTTTTGACACCCCTACCTGTCTTTAGGCAGTGAAGCGAGTATGGATGAGACGATGAGTATATTGTCAGCGCAGAGCAGATCACCAACGCCATCACCACTTCTTAGATCTCGAGGTGCGGATCATTCGTCGAGCGATATCTCAGACAACGACACCTATTCCCCAGGACGACGACGCCAACGATCCTCTGAGCGGTCTCCTCGATCACGAAAGAAGCAGAACAGTCGACCTGGAGATGAGCTCTTCATTGGCTACCATGGCGGACACGATAGACAGTCTTCCCAGCAGCAGTCTGGTTACCCTAGTCCAGGTGGACGGTCTCGGCGACGCGAACTTTTGGATCAGGACGTAGAGATGCGGTCACGAGATGAAGCGCATTCGCCCAGCCTTCGACATGCATCACCTAGCCGGCGTCGTGTAGGACAGAGCAGTTCACGCACCAAGGCACAAGGAGAGGAATCGTGGCAAGACAGCCAAACATCCAGGGTGACTGCTTCCGAATCGACACAGAGCCAGTACGCCGAAACACTCCTTGAATACTTTGTCACGGACCAGACGACCCTACCCTCGATCCTGACCCACCCTCCGCCTGATCTGGATTTCGACCTCATCATTGACGAGGAGGGACACACACCCCTGCATTGGGCAGTCGCCATGGCACGGATCAAGATTGTCAAGCTCCTTGTGCAACACGGCGCCGACATCTACAGAGTCAACAACCAGGGCCAAACAGCTCTCATGCGGTCAGTTTTGTTCGCCAACAACTTCGACATGAAGACGTTCGCCTCACTACTGGAGATTCTTCAAAAGACCATCTTTACGATCGACAAGAATGACCAGACTGTCTTCCACCACGTTGCAGCAACAGCGGGCATGCGCGGGAAGGTGCACGCGTCTCGGTACTATATGGAATGTCTCCTGGACAAACTGGCTCTTCACCCCTCTGAGTTGGCGTCGATCATCAATGTGCAGGATGTGGCAGGGGACACGGCGTTGATCATTGCGGCGAGGATTGGTAACAAGAAGGTCGTCCGATTGCTTTTGGAGGCTGGAGCGGACGCAAAGATTCGAAACAAGTCTGGTCGAAATGCGGATGAATTTTTGCAAGAGGCAGAGAATCAAGCTTCTGGTTCGTCCTCGACTCTGCTTCCTTCTCTGCAACCTTCACCGTCCACAACGGCTCACTCGCAGCAGCAGCAGCAACAACAACAACAGCAACAGCAACAACCTCATTCGTCTCAAGGAAGCCCCTACCCCTATCACCAAGCTCAGTTCGGTAACAACAGCACCAGCAGCAACAATAATAGCGCCGCCAACAGCAGCAGTGGTAACACTGCACACAGTCAACGCATGAGCCATACTATGGGTCAACAAGCCCACCACTTGCCTGGTACCATGCCCGTCTCTGCGTCGCCATCGACACCACGCGTGCACGGTCATTTGTCGCCCCACCCACAAGGCCATTCGACCCCGACGATGCGATCCGCCACACCCCCAGCACCAAGGCATGGCGGGTACACTCCGTCGATGGATCGGCCGACTAGCGCTGGTTTCCAAGAATATTCGTCGTCGTCGTCCTCATCGAGAAACCCCTTTCAACCCCAATCTGGACCATCCTTGCCCTCTGTTGGACAGTCGTTTGGTCATTCTCGACCAAGTCCCATCCACGATCCCTCGTCCTTATCTCGTGGAGGCAGTGGCGGTCAAGGCGGTCTCGCACCGATAGACGGAACGAGACCTGTAGAATTGGGACCTACAGCAAGCCTGTCGGGTAGCGGCAGCGGTCTGGGTGGTAGCGGCGGCGTACGAGCGTCACAAAGGATGATCCCTGCAGTGACCGAGCTGTTTGAGCACCTGACGCAGTCGTATGAGAAAGACTTGTATGAGAAAGAGCAAGACTTGTTGGATGCACGCAATCTGCTGCACAGTATCCAGTCGGAGGTGCAGGAGGGTCATCGTACGATGGACGAGCTCCGCAACAAGACGATGTACTTGGGTCAGGCAGAGGACCAGATCCGGACGCTGGAAGGTATGATTCGACAGGAGATTAATCTTCGGCAGCGGCTGAGGATTGAGGACCTGGTAACTCAGGAGGAAAACCGATTGAGGCGTGAGAGGGAAATGGAGAAGGAGCGGACCGGACATGGACCGGTGGACGGTGGACGTGTGTTGGCGATGGAAAGAGAGGCTATGGAGTTGAGGGTCAGTCTCTCGCAGATGCAGCAGTCGCGTAAAGAACAGGTGGAGCAGATTGTTCAGCTCAAGAGTCAGCAGGGCAAGAGGCGCCAAGAGTACAAGCGGCTGATTGCGCTGTGCTGTAATGTATCTATTGACGAGGTCGATGGACTTTTAGGACCGTTGCTCAACACCCTCGGTAACGAAGACGGCGTCGCTTAGGAGTGCGCTTCCTCTTGTAATAAATAGGGTCAACTTTGGTGGCTTTTTTTCTTGGTCATTTTGCCACTAAAAATCTGGGGTTTTTTTTGGTTGCTCTTTTGTTTCTTCCCATTCATTCCACGCGACCTTTTTCTTCACACAACACACACACAATGGACGAGGATGACTTTGACAGGAACAGCGAGGGGGACCGCGGCTACCGGAACAACAGCAACGAAAAGAGCCGGCGGCAGTTGGAGAAACGACCAGCTCGTCGGGTCGAGGATGATTTCGACGACGATGAGTTGTTTGCAGAGATGCGGACAGATGCAGGAGACAAGGAGCGGCGCAGGACTCAGGCTCAGGGTCAAAGCAAGAAGCCGCATAAAGGAACTGGTGGTTCTGGAGCTGAAACGCGTCGTGCTCGAGTGGAGGAGGAGGATGATGATATGGACGAGGATGAAGAAGAGCGTGGGCCTACCTTCCGTCTTGTATGTCCAAAACATTGAGCTGTCGTGGGCTTTCGTTATCGCACTTCGTTTTTTTTTTTTTTTTTTTTTTTTTTTTTTTTGGACGTTTTATGCCAAGGAGCAGAGTAACAACTACCAAAACAACTGGTGAGAACAGGATGTTGACGCGCCTCTACTTTCGATCTACGTTTGTTTGCGATTACTCATAGGAAACGTTGCATGGCGTCTTTAAGGATGTCTGGACAGATCCAGCGACACGAGGTAAAAAAAAACGAACGATAAGACAAGGTTGTAAGCAAGCCGATGAAAATGAAAGGTGCTATGCATCTCTTTTCATATTCGCAATTATCTCTTGTATCCTCATCCAACAACTATCGAGAGACGACAAGATGGGAAAAGAGGATGGGAGGTTTGTTGATACCAGCCATGTTTCCCTTTTTTAATCTTTTTGTTTGGCTTCTCCCTTTTTTTACCGCGAGAATGTAATAGTGCAGAGAGACGCATTGGAGATGTCGGGCGAGTTTTTGAGGCTGTTTACGATCGAGGCGTTGCATCGAACGGCAGCGTATCAGCGGGAACAGGAGGATGAGGAGCTGAAGGATGTTGAGACGTTGGTTGAGCTTGATTCATTAGAAGCTATCGCCCCTCAGCTTGTCATGGATTTCTAGAGCAGAGAGGCTGCTATATAGAATGAGGATGGGATGATGTAACATGTCTCCCTTTCTTTTGCTGCCCAGCCCTCTTTCACGGCTACGACAATGAATGGCTTTTTTCAGGAAGACAACGATTGTGACGCGCGACAAGAAGTGATGTGGGGAAGGGGGAAATGAAGGGTAGGAGGAGGAGGAGACATATCTCGTCAGCCGTGAATGTGGAGGTCTGTGTGGTTCCACCGACTGAGGGTCATTGAGGCAGGGGAGAAGGGGGGGGGGGGGGGAATGGAGGGAGAAGAAGGGCAACATGCAACAACCCCCAACAACACCACCATCCGAGGCCAAAAAGGACACCGATATTGACACAAGTCAACATGCAAAGCAAACAAGCAAACAAGCAAACAAGTGAGCAGGCCAACAAGCAACCCTGTGCACACAGATACACATTGAGATACATACTGCAGCAAAAAAAATAAAAAATCCCAACCGTCCCTTCTTGTTCATGCTGCTTGTTTGTCATACTTACAACCCTGGTTGTTGTTGTTTGTGGGGGTGAACCAACATTGTTATGTCATGACAAACAGGAAACGCCAAGGCTGTTAACACCGGTAAAAAAAAAGAAAACGTGGGCGCAACCTTTTTCCATTTTCACTTCCCTTCCGTCCTCTTCCTCCTCCTCTTCCTCTCCTCCTCTTCCTCCTCTTCCACCTTCTCTACCCATCACACACCCCCAACATACCTCACCCCACCTCACTCTCCCATTCATCCCTTCCCCTTTTCCCCTTCAATAACCCCATCACTACATACACACACATGCCGATGGGAAGACGACTCTCGCTACTCTGTTGCCCATGCTTGCCTCGCAAGCAGCGGGACAATCTCTCCTCAAGGTCCCTCTACCCCGACCAGGACTCGTCCGGCCACGACGACTACAGCGACGAAGACGACTATTATCCCTCCCATGCACGACTCGAATCCCTCGCCCCTTCTTCTTCCTCTTCATCACAACCCTACAGCAACAACAATAGCCCCTGGCCGTCCGGTCTCTCTAACGGTCGCTTTTCGAAACAGTCTTCTCGTGGTAGTCACCAACGGAAACCTAATCCGTTCAGGACTCCCTACCACGACGATAATGACGAGGAAGGTGATGGTAGAGAGGCGGGCGATGGTGCCAGTAATGGTGGCGGTAGTGGAGGAGGAGTAATTAGGGACAAGGGTGTAGGGATTACGAGCTTTGCACCCTATCGAGATGATAGCGGCAGCGACAATGGTGGGAGTGGTTCGGGTGCAGAGGCAGAGGGCGAGGAAAGGGAGGATCGTCGTTTAAGGAGAGAGCTAAGGATGGGTGGCAGTGGCGAACCGAAGGATGAGAGCACTAGCAATGATCATGGTCATGGCGGGAGCGCCCTTCAGAACCCGACGAGAGTTCACGCCAAGATGGATGTTTCGCCTTACAGGATCTTTGACTCGTCGTCGTCAACAACGACGACAACGACACGCGTGCGGTCGGCACGTCCTCCCAGGAACCCACAAGGGAAGATGCGGTGGCATGACGGGGATATCAGCAGCGATAATGAGGACGGGGAAGTCGATGCGGAAGAGGTTATCGATGTCGATGCACTCATCGCTGAACAGGTATGTGGTGTTCTCCCTTTTTCGTGCAATAGTTCTCTTTCAACTTCACTGCCCTCTTGCTTCCATTTCCTTTCACTCCTCCTTCCTCGCTCTCTTGGCAGATCCATTGATGCAAACCGCATTTGTCATTACATACAGGCACACTTTCTGTTGCCAAGATATTTCGGCTAGAGCTCTTTCATTTCTTCCCTCCTTCCTTTCCCCACTCGCTTGGCATGTGGTTCCATTTAGCGGTCTGTAGGGGTTGTGGTACACAGTTACTTGCATATGTGATGGTAACACGCTCCTTCTATTGCCTGTCATCTTTTCAAATTCATTAGGAGCGGATCACACGCGAACTGGCGGCTCAAGAGGAAGCATTGCGTCGGGAGGAGGAGGCTGCGATCTTGTCCAAGAGACTTGCAGCTATCCGAGCAGCCGAGAAGCGTGGATTGCTTCGGTTTGAAGGCGATCGACTTGTGATTCCTAATAGCGATAGCAACAACAACATGACGAGTACCATCACCAAGAGCAAGAGCATTACTATTCCATCTCAGAGTCGGACAGTTCAGGAGCATGACGGCGAAGGAAAGCAGCAACGACTTGCGAGGGAGAGGACGACATCTTCGGGGGCATCTTCGTTTGTTGGAGGGGTTGATGCGTTTAATCAGGAGCTCAAGATGATGGATCTGGATATGAGCGCGTCCCGGAGCACCGAGAAGACTGCTGCTCGACCATCCACAATCACCACCACTACCTCAACATCCACTTCGAGATCAACCTCGACCTCAACGTCTACGAATACTGGTCCTAGTCTGCGCGGAGCCGTCTCTACAGGAGTTTCGACATCTATGTCCACCAGCACTAACTCAACACCGACGGTGGCCATCAACCCTCGGGAGGTGTTCAACAACATTACGTCGTTCTTGAAGAAGGTCGACGGTGTCATTGCTGGGGAGAGTGATTCTTCGGACGAGGCAACGATTTCGGATCAGGAGCAGGTTCTTGGCAAGGGCCGTGCCAAACTTGCACGGGGACCGCAGGAGAGTCGTGTTCATGGACCAGAGGAGACAGGAGCGTTGAAATCCAAGGTGGTGGTTGCGGGAACTGTTGAGGCACCTACTGTTCAGAGAGCAGCGACACCGGTTCCATTCGATGCGGCTAATCAGGGGGAGGATGACGACAACAATGAGCAGCCTTACCCAGAAGACCCCTTCAACACTCAGACCAGCGATCCTCTCGACGACAACAACAACAGCAGGAGTAGACGTGATCCCCATGCATCCAAGGAACGCATCACTCCTGATTCGCCTGGCGCCGAGAAAAAGGAGACGGCGGGCGAGACCAAACATAAAGCCGCAGCATTACCAGAACCAGCATCGCCGGTTTCTCCAGTGTCACCTATTTACGGACACCTGTCAGAATCAGTTGCCGCGGTGGTGCCCGAGCGTGTCTTTAGCACCTTCACGTCGCTCTTCAATTCAGGATCGAGCTTCATGGGTCTGTGGGGCACAGGTGGCGTTGGTGCTGGAGGTGCTGGTGACGACGATGATGATGGTAGAGGCACCAATGGAGGCGTCGCAGCGGACGGTCGCCGGTTATCGGACCTGAAGTATGGCGATCCCAAGAAGCATCGATTCAACTACCAGGATCATCATAATACTTTGGCTACTGGAGCATCTACTGCCAAGCGTGTTGACGACGACGACAATAGCAGTATTGACGACTATGACTTTTAAACCTATACCTACTTTTTTACATACTTTTTATACCTCCTCCTCCTTTGGCATTCAATAATAATTATTTTTATCAATGACATGATAAATTTGCTCCGCAAAAGTCTCAATCGTGCTTCGTAGGTATTTGTGTACTGCACAATGAATGCGCTCGTCTTTGTGCTCGCTTAATGGTATTTTCTTCTCGTTGGAGAAGTAAATTATGCACGATGCATAAGATTTTTCCGTCTTGAGAAGTGGGCCAGAGGAACGACTTTGTGCAACCATGGGTCATAGAGTTTTGCTTTTTGTCTGTCTGCTGACCTAGAGAGGTCAAGAGACAAAATCTCCCGTACGTTTTCTCTTTGACGGGATCTCCTTCCTTCTCGCCCTCTTTCTCTTTCCCACCCTCCCGCGATAGAAAGCAGGTTGATGGTTTCTCCCCTCGTTTTCTCCTTTTGCCATGGGGATCCAAGATATCTTCCGTGATGTTCAAAAAAAAGAGTGCAGGCGCCAAGATATTTGTAGAAAAAAAAATCGTATTATTCTATATCATGAAAAAAAAACTGCCTTTGTGTTGATTCCTTCGCGTGTTGTTGGTGCTTTTTTTTTGCTGTCCTGTCCTGCATTTTGATATATTGTGTGCTGTTCATTCGCCAATTGCTATTCGGACTAACATTGTTGCTTTGTTAGTTTGTTGATCCCACTAGTATCCAGCGACTCGACTGAGGGGCTCTTCCAGATGCCTCGTCAAGGCTTCAGATTTGGCCTTGAGGATCCCCAATTCGACGTCGTCCCGGGCGACCAGGCAAAGGATCATTGTGCTAACAATCGTGATCGCCACCTTTCCTTCCTATATAAGTTTTGATAGATGTTTGGTAAACACATGTCCATTAGAAAAAGGCAGCAGACAGGATGACAGACATCATAGCGGCAAAAAAAAAAAAGAAAGGTGAGAGCACCTTTTTTTTTTTTTGTCGTTGTTGTTGCTTATTTCCTCTCTCACTTTATCTTTTTGGAGGATCTCGTTCTTTTCGTTGCTGTCGTATGTACGTTTCTGTCTACTTTTCCTATCTCGTTCAAGTCCGTGGGTGGTGATATCCCATCCTTGTCTCTCCTATCTTTATCCCATGCCCAAAGTCCTGGATGTAACCCTGTCATGCTCTCGCATGTCCTGTCTCCTAGCTTGTCCTGTCTCCTACCATGTCCTGCTGACTACCTTGCAGTCCTGTCCTATGTCTTGCCCAGTCCCTTTGCTCTGTTTCAATTCCCACTTATTGCTTTCCTGTCACTACTACCACCCCGTCCTCGTCGTTACTATTCTTCTTTACCTCACATTCGAGCATAAGGAAAGATAATGGTCCGACTTCTGGCTTGCAATGCTTTGAGTAAATAGTCCAGATGTTCGAGGCGATGGCTCCATAGATGCGTGCGTCCCGATCCGACTGTGCTGCAAATGCCAACAACGATCCTTCTGGGTTCAGTAATCTATTGTGTATAAGCCAAAACAAAAAAAAAAAAAAAAAAAAGCTTAGACAATGTCAGTGTTTTTGTGAGATGGTTCCCCTCCCCCCTTTTTCTTTTTAGAGTGATGTTCTGGCATGGACGACATTTCGTTATGGGGGGGGGGGGGGGGGTCGGGGTGGAAGAAAGTGGGAGGTTTTTTACATTGTGGCCTTGACGCCGCCTGTGGTTGCTTGTTGCAGAACTTGTGAGATAAGTTTTGGCTTGAGCATCTTTTTTTGTCTGCTCTTTGTTTTGGGTGTGTGGGCTTGTGGGGGTGTTCGGGTATAGGTCGTAAGCTTTGGTTTGTCGTATGTGTGTGTGTGTGTGTGTGTGTGTGTGTGTGTGTGAATGAGAAGTAGGCGTGGAGAAAAGAATGACGAAGAGAGACGTTGGAAAAAAAAGGCTCAGAAATTGGGCGAGCCAGATGCCTGCCCCGAGTCACATGATGCACGCGTTTCGTAGTCCTAGACCCACTTTCACGCCCTCCCTCTTCCCCCCCCCCCCCCCCACTCGCGACTTCCTTACCTCCTGTTCGTTCTTTCTCAATTGTGTTTGTGAAAGATGGGCATGGCTGGTCAGATTAACTGGTATCCGGAGAAAGTGGCACAGCTGCAGTTGAGACTCAGAGTTGCTGAGGCCGACTCTTGGCTTAAGCGTCGATGAGTACTTGGTTCGCTTGCCACAAAATAACACCCTGAAAAGAAGAAATGAATTAAGAACCGGGTGAGCTTCCTTGTATTGTTCAGGGTCGCCGATGACAATAGGCAATAAACATTCTGTAAGTTAAGACAGCCCAGGGCAAGTCGTGTGGGTTAATGCGATTGGCAGACGTGTTGACTGAACGAATATTGGCAGCGAGCGCTAAGTTCGGCTGATAGGAATGTTGAAGTTGATGAGCTTCAATACTACCATGGAAGCTGTCAAGGTTGTAGTGAGAGGCGAGGATAAAGTCCGTTTTTTACCACCAAAGAACTCTGTTGCCTCGATGTCTGAGAAACTGGTATGACGAAAGTTGCTTCAATGCGTGAATTCTAGGCATCAAGATGGCGAAGCAAACTGCTTGCATTCAATTTGCTAGGAGAAACACTTGGCAACCATGTCTCTACACAAAAACTAGGGCTGACATATTTTCGACTTTGACAAGTTTCTAGATAGAAGACATGCTGATGATCATTGGTGCGACTCTGAAGAAAGGGGTAGGGGATGACAATTGCGGATCGGATACTCCACAGAGAATGATTGGCGTTCACTGCAATTGCTAAGCCCTTGCTATTTTTTTTCGATTGCATTAAAGCGTATGCGCATTGGGAGGGACGGACAAAAATGATATCCATGCATTTGCAATGAAGGGGGAGAGACCATTGGCAGTGAGCGGGATATTTTTTTTGGGATATGCATCCGAAAGGGATCACCTTCCAACTCAAGGAACCCGTAGGAGTAAGGAAAAGGGGGAGGGAGGGAGGGAACGGATGAAAGGAAAAGGGTGAGCAATGGCAAAGCACAGGTCACGCGTCGTTGTCTCAGTAGATGTAAAAGTACTGAACAAACAGAAGAGAGACATACAACGTTGGTAGGAGAGTAAATGTGTCTAGGGGTCACTGTAGATAGAATCATAGAACGGCAGGAAGGATCCGGCATGTGAAATCAATGTGAATCCATAGATGCGCGATTTATTATGTTGCGATAATAGTCAGATCGACGATAGCTAGACAAGTTCGCTCATAGAAGTGTAGGAAGGAGTGGCGAGATTGTTGGTGGAATCCATTGGTAACCATCCATCCAAACAGATCCATGTTCCTGGATTGTTTTTCGTACTCCACCCTTCCATCGAAAGATCCTCTTCAAGGTCCCAAACTCCATTTTCCTATTCTTCTTATCTTTCTTTTGCACCCTTCCTTTCCTCATGCTCTTCTCAAACCCACGTTGCTGACTTGTCCGCATGTCTGAAGGATTGGAAGAAAGGTGCGTGGACAGGATGATTGGTCAAAAAGAACACAAAAGAACACAGACCGCCTCCTCTTTCCTCTTTCTAGACCCCATGCATCTCTCTTTCTTGTCTTTACCAGGTACTGCTCTTTTTTTGATATTCATCTCCTACTGCTTGCCTGTAACTCTCGAACGTGAACAACTCTCGTGTCCATATATTTTTATTTCTCGGTATTCTTGTCTATGTCGACAACCTTATTTGCTTTTAACCCTTCTCAACCTTCTCTGCCTTCTCTTCATTCTAGCCAACAAGGGGAATAGATGCCCAACAAAGGGCTCTGTTGTTCCAACCAGATCCATCCTTTCAAACACACCCACCAAAGTCCAATTCTGTTTCGTTTTCCTTCGTTGAAAAAAAAAATTAAATCTTTGTTGGTGTTGTGGTCGACTGAGCAAATTTGCGCTTTCCGTTGCCAAGGTTCTTTTCGCCATGGTTTGTGATTGTTACGTGCATGATTTGAGGTTTGATGTCGCTTTGTTGTTATTTGTTGTCTGGTTTTTTATTTTTTGCCCGACAGTTTGGAAGCTTTCGAAGAAACGAAAGTGACACACGCAAAGACGAAAAAAAGAAAAAGAATTGTCGACTGCAAAGCGCCTTGAACAGGCGTCTGCAAAGGAAGTTGAGCCAGTGGCAAAGGAGATCGGAGGAAAGTGGGTATGTGCGAAAAGGCAAAAAAAGGAAGGGAGTGATAATGATCGAAAATGATCAACCCGCTCAGGCAAGGTAAAGGCGTTTTGTTATTTATGAGTTGGCAATATGTAAGCGGGAAGGCATACCTGGCAATTGCTTGTGAATTTAAAGGGAGGAGCGCATTTGGAGTTGAACATGAGAAGAGTCTCTCTATTTCAAGAATAGAAAGAGCACCAAGCCTAGCGCATGATGAGTAAAGTGGAAGAGCGACATAAATGACTGGAGGTCATTGAGCCCCACGTAGAAAATAGACTCCAATCAAAACCAAAATTGAATTTTGGACTTTTGGAAGAACGGCGGTCTCACCTCAGAGCAGAAAATAGAGGGGGGCGTGGTTGTGGAGGGCGAGGATGATAGGTCACACTCTCTGCACCGCATGCTTATTTTTGCAACAAATGAAATCTCTTTGACGAGCAAGCCTTCTCGTCTTTCCGATTGAGCTACTCAACACCCACCACTTTCTTTATTTTCGTAAACCTTGACATCAAGATTACGTTTGTCGCTTCATTTATGGAGAGCAATACTTCCGTCTTACCGAGATTAAGATGACATGCAAAACAAATATACGACAAATAGAATAAGGGAGATGAGCATTGTGCAGTGTAGCTAGAACCACTACCGGCCCTTTCATCATGCCTTGTTGTCGGGTCAACAAAACAACAAATGGGAAGGACAGCAAAAGGAGTGCGTGCATAAAATAAACTAAACAATTCCCGGTAAAAAACTCTTGTAGCTTTGGGATCGATCCGTTTACTTTCATGAGCCATAAACAAACTATGACATGAGGTGAAATGGTAAAGTGAACAAGATAAGCAAGACAACAGTTTGGTGGATCGAGGAGGGGGTTTTTCGTCTTGTATGAAAAGTATTTCTCGCGCATCGTGTTAGCAGAGTCCCCTTTATTTTTTCTTGTTCATGGACGACGGTGGAAGGTCGATAGAGGACGGTGGATGGATCTGGCAGTTCAAACTCTTCTCAAGGGAGAGAATAAGTTATCTGGACAGGGTTTTTTGGTCTGGGGTCATTAAGATGCAAGCTTGAAATTATCTAGGTTTTCCTGTTTCCAAGCGATAAAGATTCTGGATATTGTCTATGGAAGAATGTCAATTTTCTTCCTTGTGTACCCTAGCCCTGACTTTGCTTTTTTGTTCCTTTTGACAAGGATCCATATCCACACACAGCTCGCCCCTGTTTCTCGTTCTCCGTGGCAAAATAGTTCATGCAACCTACCGCTTAAAACGATGTCTATAGAAATAAATAAAGAAGCGCATTTGTTTGGTGCTGTACGACGTTCTCAGGAACATGCAGGCAGAACAGTGTCGAGAATATAAAAAAAAAGCTCATTCGTGTCAAAAGAAGGCAACGATTTCCCGCAGAACAAATGGAAGAAACGAAACCCTTCGGCATTTTGCAAGCAGGCGTTGATGAGAACATTGACTGTTGGTATTTTGTGATAGGCCTTATCCAATTTGAGTATCGTTGTCGGTTTAGACATCCGAGAAGGAGAGCTTGTGTAGAAAGGTTCGTTTGAAAGAGGAAAGGATATGATCTGTGGTGAGGTGTGCGCTGCCGGTTAAATGGGCTGACTTGTGAATGGGCACAGGGGCCACGAATGATCAGGACGGGAAAAAAAGGGTAGAAGATTCTTGCCCTTCCATGCTTGTGAAAGAAAAAAAATCTAAAAAGTAGTGCTCACATATTCTGGCCTTTCTTTTTTACTCGTACTTCCAGCTCCAGGGGTCCACCTACACACCAGTACTCTACATTAGCACGCCGTTGGTCAATAAGGGGTCACCTGAAGAACAAGGCAGGGGCCCTTTGGGTTCACTGGATGAAGTACTCGATTCAATTAATTATTAGTATTATTGTGTTGTACTGTAGTTCTCGGCCTTCTGCCGGCAGGGCCTACCTGTCCTCCTTTTCCAATCGGCTTTCGCCATTATTTCCCAAGGCGAAAAAAAAGTCAATAGTCGGACGAAATTCACTCATGTCTTTCGCTCACTTCAAGATAGTCCAACTTGGCTCCTTTGTTTATCTGTAGCTGTGACTCTTTGTGTTGACGTATTGCTTTTCTTTTATTCTTCTGACTGCAGACACTTGCATACGGTCACTAATGCTCGTCCTTTTCCTTTGTCTATGAAAGACCTGTCTGCTGTAAGGGCAGACAGAACCCTTTGACCAATTGTTCTCCCTTCAGCCTTCGCTTTCTTCGCCAGTGAAAAACCAAATTTATAAAAAAGCTAATGTGGTGAGCGATATATCTCTCAAAAAAGAAAATGAGAAACACCCTTTTTATTTCCATCCTTCCTCGAATTCCATCATAATCAAGGAAGGGGTCGTCAGGCTTGCTGCCGGGGCGAGAGGCGAGAGGCGATAGGAGCGAGGGGGTTGAGGCGAGGAGCGCAAAAGAGAGGGGGGGGGGGGAATTTTTTGTTCGCAGAGGCTAGTATCCTTCCCCCAATATCGCATTTCTCAAGACATCATCATTATTGAATTGTGGGACAATTCAATGACGGCGGATGACAAGGGGGAGGGAGAACTAAGAGGGGCTGGTGCTGCACGTTATTTTGAGAGATAGGGTGGCTAGATGGAATGAATCAGAGGGAACAGGGTGTTCCTTTTGCATACATGAGTGTGAATATTGAAGTCCATTTTTCCATTGTGGTGAGTTGGTTGTTGTTGTGCAACCCCATCACCAGCATGGAAGGCTTCCATTTTCTATTGGATTCTTCTTTTTTTCTTTTCCGTCTCCTTCTTACTCTTCTCTCTTTTCTCTTTTCTTTGGACTCCATCTCTGTAAGCATTTTCTTCCTCGCTTATAATAACCCCGCGCCGCCCCTCTTTTTTTTTCTTTTTCTTTGCCAGGCCTCTTCTCCCTTCTCTATTTCTCTTCTTCCCTTCACGCTCTTCCTCCTTTACCTCTCTCTATCTCTCACTCACTCTCTCTACCCTTTACCCTTTATCCTTTCCTCTTCTTCGCCACTCCCTCTCCCCTCTCTCTTCTTTATTACTGTTTATCCACCAGGGTCCTAACGTCGTCACCATCCTCCTCCCTTCACCCGTCTTCCCTCCCTTCTATCTCTGTCCTCACTCTCACTCTCACCTCACCTCCCCCTTCCACAGAGTCTGACATAACAAACACAAAGTCACACCTCCCCGCGACTCTTCCCTGACAGACTCTGTCCTTATACCACACCATGGACAAGTCCGAGCTCGAACTCGAGTCGACACCCTCAACAACCGCCGTCGCTCCCCAGTACACCACCCACGCCGACTCCCGCCCCAACAACAACGGCCCCTTCTCTTTCACCCCCAATGAGCTTATGGACCTCTATGATCCCAAGGCCCCAGAAAAGCTAGACGAATACGGTGGTGTCGACTCTATTCTCGCTGGCCTTCACGCCAACCCTACCAAGGGTCTCTCCACCCCACACAACAAACCCCTCGCCTCCGTTGTTACATCGGACGAGAAGGTCGTCGAGGACCAACCCACAGCTGATCAGTCCGTCACTTTTGAGGATCGCGAGCAGCACTTTGGTCGCAATGTCCTCCCCAAGCGCAAACCCAAGACCATCTTTCAGTTAATGTGGATGGCCCTTCAGGAGAAGATTCTGGTGAGTGATCTCTTGACACTTTCACTCCTTTTCTTTCCTCTCTCTCCCTTGCATCCTTATCTATCACTCTGAGTATCCCTTTATGCTCATCCCTATGGGGATCATGAGCGGTTACCGGGGTTCTCTCTCTCCCTTTTTTCTCTTTTCTTATTGTACTGTGTGGATGTGTGGATGTGTGGATGCGGCGCCCCTTTACTTCGATTCCCAGCCTTCACTAGTCAGACCGGCCCCCTCCTCTCCTCTCATCACTGTAGCCCCTCTCTCTTTGTCTCTCCCCTGAGCACCACTTATTGTTTGGATCGGGTTCAGATGGATATTTATTCGTTAATTCTTCAACTTTAGTCTCTCCAATGAGACCGAGACTCTAGTACCTTTTTTTTTTTTTTTTTCTTTTTTCGTTATCCTTATCCCCTTCCTCTCGATCGTCTTCTGGTCTTGGTTTTATTTTACTTGCCCCTGTTTCCTTAGACAGGCCGTGACTACCGTTTCCCAGATAGACAGTGATGTCTCAATCTGCGCGTGTCTGATTGGCCCTTTTCTTCTTGTCCTATGTGTTTAAAATAACTCTAGCCATGCATACAATAGTAACCCTAACTAACCACGCCCATTCATACCATTGCATCTCGCCAACAGATCCTGCTTTTGATTGCTGCCGTCATCTCTGTTGCCCTCGGTATCTACGAGGACTATGGTATGGAACACAAGGCAACTGACCGCTACGACAGAAACTACAACAAAATCAACAACGGTGACGCCAAGATCTCTTGGGTCGAAGGTGTCGCTATTCTCTTCGCCGTCATGATCGTCGTCCTCGTCGGCTCTGTCAACGATTACCAGAAGGAAGCCCAGTTCCGCAAGCTCAACGCCAAGAAGGAAGATCGCGAGGTCAAGGCCCTCCGCAACGGTGAAACCGTCCTCATCTCCGTCTACGACATCGTCGTCGGTGACGTCCTTCACCTCGAGCCTGGTGATGTCATCTCCGCCGATGGTATCTATCTCGGAGGACACAACCTCAAGTGTGACGAGTCTGCCATGACCGGAGAGTCGGATGCCGTCAAGAAGGTTACCCACGAGGAGTACAAGAGACTTGAGGAGGCCGAGCACGCCTCTGCCCACGAGAACGCACCTCTCCACCTCAACCACGAAGGTATCGAGGTCATCAAGGAGCAGTCCCATGCCCTCCACGGTGTCGATCCTTTCATCATCTCTGGTTCCAAAGTCCTCGAGGGTGTCGGTCTTTACTTCGTTACCGGTGTTGGCGAGAACAGTTTCCACGGCAGGACCATGATGTCGCTCCGTACCGAGGCCGAGGATACCCCTCTTCAGACCAAGCTGAACGGCTTGGCTGAGCAGATTGCAAAGTTGGGCAGTTTGGCTGCCTTGATCATGTTGATTGTCCTTTTCATCCGCTTCTTCGTCACCTTCAAGGATGGTGTCCCCGCAGGCAGCGATATCGCCACCAAGCTAGTTGACATTCTCATTGCCTGTGTCACCGTCGTCGTCGTCGCCGTCCCTGAGGGTCTTCCCTTGGCCGTCACCTTGGCTCTTGCCTTTGCCACCACCCGCATGTTGAAGGACAACAACCTGGTCCGTGTCCTCGCTGCTTGCGAGACCATGGGTAACGCCACCACCATTTGCTCTGATAAGACTGGAACCTTGACCCAGAACCGGTATGTTGTCACATTTACTCTCATGCAAGGATGCTTGTCATTTATTAGTCTATCCTCGCCTATCCCTTGAACACATACTAATGCACGCTGTTCCTTTTTGTTCTCTTGTCTCGTTCATAGCATGACTATTGTTGCTGGAACCTTGGGATTGAAGACCCGTTTCGTTGCCGACTCTGCCGAGGGCGATGCCAACAAGCGCGCCAGCAGCGCCATCAACAAGAACGCTGTTGCTATCAGCCAGTTGGTTAGCAGCATCCCTGCTCCCGTCACCCAGCTGATGCACGAGGCCATTGCCATCAACTCCTCTGCCTTCGAGAGCGAGGATGACAAGGGCAACTTGTCCTTCATCGGATCCAAGACCGAGGTTGCTTTGCTCGACTTTTCCAAGAAAATCGGTGGTGCCGACTACCGCCAGCTTCGCGATGCTTCCCCCATTGTTCACCTGTACCCTTTCTCTTCCGAGCGCAAGTCCATGGCCACCATTGTCCAGATGGGCCCCAACAAGTTCCGCCTTCACGCCAAGGGTGCCTCCGAAATTATCATGAAGCGCTGCGACAAGGTTCTCCAGATCTCTTCCGCTGCTGACCAGGCTTCATCGTCCGAGAAGGATGGCGAGGTCACTCAGTTGGAACTCAACGGTGAACTCCAGACCCAGATCCACAAGACCATCATCTCCTATGCCACCCAATCCCTCCGTACCATTGGTATTGCCTACCGTGATTTCGAGTCCTGGCCTCCAGCCAACGTCCAGCTCAACGATGATGGCGAGGTTCCTTTCTCTGCTGTTGCCGAGGATGGTCTTACCTTGATCGGTGTTGTTGGTATCGAGGATCCCCTTCGTGATGGTGTCCCCGAGGCCGTTCTTGCCTGCCAGCGCGCTGGTGTCTTTGTCCGCATGGTTACCGGTGATAATATCCTCACTGCAAAGTCAATTGCCACCCAATGCGGTATCTACACCCAAGGTGGTATTATTATGGAAGGCCCCAAGTTCCGTGCCCTCAGCGAAGAGGAAATGGACGCTGTCATCCCCCGTCTCCAGGTCTTGGCCCGCTCCAGTCCCGAGGACAAGAAGATTCTCGTCGGTCGTCTCAAGGCCCAGGGTGAGATCGTTGCTGTTACCGGTGACGGCACCAATGATGGTCCCGCTCTCAAGTTGTCTGACGTCGGTTTCTCGATGGGCATTGCTGGTACGGAGGTTGCCAAGGAAGCCTCGTCTATTATTCTGATGGACGATAACTTCTCTAGCATTGTCAAGGCCATCCTCTGGGGTCGCGCCGTCAACGATGCCGTCAAGAAGTTCCTGCAATTCCAGTTGACTGTCAATGTCACCGCTGTCATCCTCACCCTTGTCACCGCCGTCGTCTCTAAGGATCAACAGCCCGTCATGTCTGCTGTCCAGCTTCTCTGGGTCAACTTGATTATGGATACCCTTGCCGCTCTTGCCCTTGCCACCGACCCGCCCACCTTGGATCTCTTGGACCGCCAGCCCGAGGCCCGCACTGCCCCTTTGATCACGTTCACTATGTGGAAGATGATTCTAGGCCAGTCTGTTTTGCAGCTTGTCATCGTCTTTGTCCTGGAGTACGCTGGTATGAGCATCCTCAACTATAACCAAGTCCCTGACAATGTTGCCGCTATCATCGACGCCGCCACCACCGAACAAACAAAGATCGACATCAAGAATGCCTACCTTGGATTCAGGGGACAGGAAGTTTCCACCATGGTCTTCAACACCTTTGTCTTCCTGCAGATCTTCAACGAGGTCAACTGCCGTCGCTTGGATAACCGCCTCAACATCTTTGCTGGTATTCTCAAGAACACCTACTTCATGGTCATCTTTGTCATCATGGTCGTCTTCCAGGTCATCATTGTCGAGTTTGGTGGCGCGGCCTTCAAGACCGAGAAGCTCGACGGCCCTCAGTGGGCTATCTGTGTCATCCTCGGCCTTCTGTCTCTCCCTGTCGGTGTCATTATCCGCTTGATTCCCGACGAGCTCTTTGGTGGACTCAAGGACTGGGTCAACAACGCCCATGCCAAAGATGGTCGCCTCCCAGCCTTTGACGCTTACCCCGGCAAGCAGGAAGTGGGTCGTGCCAACTCAATCCCTGCCTCCATCACCTCGAACCGCACTAACTCGATCTCGAGCGGCAGCAACGTCTACCCCGGCCGCGAGGGTCTTGTCTGGAATTCTGCTATCACCAAGGCTCGCTCCGAGCTCTCGGTCTTCAAGTCAATCCGCGGTGGCCGTCTCTCGACCGACTCTGAGAGAAGCAACAGTGCCATCCACGCCGCGGCCGTTGTCCCCTCGCTGGTTGCCACTTCGGTCGGCGCTGGCTGGGCCCCCAACCGTGGCCGGTCGACTCCTGGCAACTCTTCGAGCCAGGTCAATCTTAGCAATTCGAGTCCACGCAACAGCATGACTGGATCTCGCCGTGGAACTGGTCAGAGCATGGTCCGTCCTGCTACACCCCTTGCATCCGGTGCTGTAAATACCTCCACTTCATCTTAATTATCCATCTAGTCCATCATATATTTTCATGTCAACCGTAATATCTAAAAAGTAATGTCTTCTAATAATGAAACAAATATGACAAACAATACGATCGTGCCCGTTCGCTTGCAATGAATGCTTGGGGTAACTGCACATGTTGAAGGGCAACAAAAGTTGTTAACCCGATCGTAGTTCATTAAGGGTAACTAACCTCGAAATTATCATCGCGACGCGTGCTTTTTTGCTTTCTCTGTTTGTTTTTTACCACCCTCTTTTTTTCGCCACACCACCATCATCAACTCTCCAGACAACAACAACAACCGCGACAACAACAACAATCGACAAAAGCGAATAATACACTACTACCATGCCGCAAGATAATATGAACCGTCGCAAGTCTAGGATAGGACCTGGCCTGAAACGGTCCATCGGCGCTGGAGGAGGATCATCCTCAGCTCCTGCTCAGGTCGACATCACCACCCACACTCTCTTCAGTTCCCTCAGGCACGATCATCAGCACCACCACCAACAACAACAGCAACAACAATATGACGCGCATCCATTACGACGATCACAACACTACTATTCCCAGGATGCGTCATCCGATCATCATCATCACTATAACAACAGCAGTAGTCAACCATCACACACAGCCCTAACACCCATGCAACCGATTTCAAAAGGACTGGAAGACCCGGTCGAACGACTTTGCTTTGCAGTCGACCAACTCGTCGAAAAGATGGCTGTTGTGGCCGATATTCATGCCGGCCTTGCCAACTTTAACGAGTCCTTTGGGTCACTGCTTTATGGTCTCAAGATGACAGCAATCAACGTGGAATGGACCGAGGTAAAAAAAAAATCTTGCCTTAATATCGTTGGACATGCATGCCTTGAACATAATCCTTGGAAAGAATGACGTCGAGGCATTCGACTGACGCCTGGATTTTGTTTTTCTTTTTGATATCATTTAGGCACCCACGAAGAGGTCATTCGAGAGACAGGAACAGCGGGAAGCAGAGGCGATTATATTGCAGCAGCAGCAGGAGGAGCTGGAAAACATTCGTCGGCAACAGATTCTGGAAAAGGAGCGTGAAGTGGAGCGTCAGCGCCAGGAGGTCGAACGACTGGAGGCAGAACGGGCGAGAGCCTCGATGGCAAGTCTTAACAGTGGCGGCAACCAAGGTAGCAGTGGCAACAGCCATGGGTCTCGTCTGAAGAGGCCAGGAGCTTCCACAGCAGCGGCTGCAGGAACCTCACGGATTCCACCGAGACGCATCCAAGGAACTTTACGGTCTAACCAAGGAGCAAATGCAGGCGCTTCAAGATCCGGTAGTGGAGGAGTGCGCAAGCTGGCCGGAAAACTTGTGATGAAACGGATGGCTGAACGGTTACCACTTCGGTATCGCGACGAGGTAATTATTTCCGGGGATATGCTTGTAAAGAGAGATGAATGGACATTGAAAGGAAGGATGCTTGCAAAAAGTCTTGTTTATTTTCTAACACATGGTTTTCTTACCTGCAAAACAATGACAACAACATTCCACAGCCTCATCGGGCACCAATTGAGGCTATTATGCGTTCGCTGTCAGAGAACATTGAAGGCCAAACCCTCCCTGACCTGGTGGCTGTTGCAGGAGTGGCCCGTCATCGATGCAACGAGTACCTGGGCGTGCTTATTCACGCAAAGGAGGTTATCAAGACGAGTCAAAAGGGAGTTGTGTTTTCTCTGAATCCAGACCGATACCCCAGTCGGTAAAAGGATGGACAAGGGAGAGTGTGAGCGACATGATGACACCACCTTCACCTTCCGCCCTCACCACTTACAACAAACAACACGACAGCAAAAATTTCAACAAAGTGATCGACTCGACAGGAGGACCACGTGGAGGAGTGCGAAGCTGTCGCTCTCCCTCCTGTGTGTTGAACTGTGGAGACCAGGGATGCGCGTGTTTTTTGTATGTGAGAGCCTGGAGCTACTACTCACACAACACGACCGTGAGGCAGGATACGACAATTCTTTTTTTTTATTTTTTTTTTATTTGCTTCCTACTTGTACTTTAGACAAATAATAAACAAAGACCCAGACACCAAAGGAACAAGAAAGTAGCATCGATACCAACCGGGATGAGAAATCAAGGGCAAATTTTATTTTCAAGGGGGAAGGATACGAAGGAAGGAAGAGACACACACACACCCACACACACTCACTCACTCACAACAGGAGTCGCAGGGACCATTTGGAATCCTTTACATTTGTCGCCGTTGCCCAGGATGGCCTGGGCAGCCTAATCGTGGCGGCGGCAAGTCGGATCCAACAAGTGGCGAAAAGTCGGATCCAACAGATGGCGAAAAGGAGGAGCGAGGAACAAGCGGAAGAAGAACACGACGACGAAAAAAAGTAAAGAGAGGGGGAATAGTGTCCCTATATCATCAGCTCGTGTATGTGTTTGAGTAAGAGTATACGGGAGTTGTTTTCTCCTGAAGTTCTATGCGTGCATAAAACTGTGTCAACTCCTCCTCTTCCCCTGTGTTTGTCCGATGTATTTTTACACATTTGGCGCCATTTTTTTCTCCTTTGTGTGTGTTGTTTCTCACAGGCTGCCTTCCTTCTTTCTGCTTCTTCCTTTACCGTTCCTTATCGCCGTCATTCATTCTCATTCATTCTCATTCATTCTCATTCATTCTCATTCATAGCAGCGCAATCTCCTTCTCCCATCCCTTTCCCCCCTTCCCTGCTGTCTTCACATAGCTCGCTCTCTCCTCCTTCTAAACCCCTCCACTCAGAAAAAGGGGCAGCATCAACACGACAATAGGCGTCACTTTACACTTCGCACCTTCTTCCCATCAGCTCCTCCTTCTCTACAGCGACAAAAAACGTTAAAAAAAAAGGCGCAGAGTGAAGGGTGTCGGTCACAGGCACCACCACCGCCAGCACTATTACCACCATCCACCCATACCACACATATCGCAATGGCTCGACCTTGGCGACACTCCTGGGCTCGACGCTGCCTAGTGTTATTCATATCCTTCCAGCTCCTAGCTTCACTCCCACCTTCCTATCGGGACCATAGCCACAGCAACCCAAACTTTCACGTCAATGCTGCTCCCGCCACCACTACCCAACTACGTAACACCAACTTTGACCGGCGACACAGTCTTCACCAAAGACATCTTCACACCGGCAACAGCATCTATAATAATGTCGAGGAAGCGGAAGACCAAGGAACAATACCATATAGGCGGAGGGAGATTGTCCAGGATGTTATGGACTATGACGAGGGCGACAGCAAAAACACCAACGACGACAGCAGCATCGATGGCTTCTCCGATGACGCGGGCACTAGCGACAGCAACAGCCCACTGACCAACAGTAGAACAACAGCAATAACAGCCACGGTCCAACAACTCAAAGTAGCCTCAGAATTGTGCAACTCGGACGTTCCATTGTTACTCGGTCCAGACTGGAATGGCACCTTTTCGACCAATTCGGCCGATGGAGCCTACCCGTCCCTGAATCGGGCCTGCACTTTTACAATGCGAGCCATGACAAATAGTTCTGGTCGACCTGTGCCCTATGTGGTTGCACTCACTTTTTCGACACCCATTCAGCTGGTCTGCGGGTAAGTGTGAAAGACACACAAGAGGTCTCCCTGGTTAAGCCTGAATGGGAGGAGAGAAGGGAAGAAAAGAAGTGGACAAACAAACAACAAGCAAAGTGTAACGGGCATAAGCGTGTAGCAATGAGGGTCTGGACAATCAAGGCAAATGATGCGGAAAAGCAGAGCATGGTTGCTTGAACTTTAATGAAGTTCCGATTGATTGACCGCTGCAAAAAAAAAAGGCGGGACAGGGACAGGAACAGGGGTCAGGGTCCAGAGCAGGGAAAGTGTCAGGGACAGTAGTGACTGACAGCCGCTCATTGCTTTTGGATATCTGCAACAATTGAACTTGCTTAGGACGGACTACCTGACACTCTACGATGGACCTGACGAATCAGCACCCATCCTGGCAAAGATCTGTGGCAACATCAGGCCGGACAACCTGACCTTTTATTCAACAGGGCCCGTGCTCACCGCCATCTTTTCCACTCAGGAGTCTTCGCCTGGTTCCTTTGGCTTCTCCGCCGTCTGGTACTCCATAGGTATGTACACATAGCCGTCATCGTTATTGTTGTAGCCTGTTGTTTGTTTGTCTATCGATCCATATGGACTAACGCTAACTATTTGCACCGTATCCATGACACATCAGCACCTTGCACAGTGTGCACCACCAGTGGTCGGGGAACGTGCAGCAACAGCAACACTTGCATTTGCAACACTCAATACACTGGAGCTGTCTGTGAGACCGGTAAGGAGGTCGTGGTAGTGAGATAATGCGAAGTTCTTTTTTCCAAGGAGTCGTTCCGGCTCTTCCATCGATTAACACGTCTAATATGTAACCACTTCTACTGTCAACAATAGAGACGGCGGGATCCAAGGATTTTACACCACGATCCCAACATGCGATGGCGTATGATCCCAAGAAGGACATGGTCTATATTATGGGCGGAGCAAGCTTCAGAGATCCCTTCATGAATGATCTCCTCACTTACTCCTTTGGTAAGCAAAACTATCTAACTCCAGGCGCAACGGTACCATGTAAGCGAACATCGGTCTAAACCCTTTTTATTATCGTTATCGGATTCACATTTAGTTTCGAACAGGTGGAACAAGATCGTCACTGTTAGGAGTCCTGATCCTCGGTACGGCCATTTCGCCTTCATGCATGACGACAACTTGTACATTTATGGCGGACGTACGATCATTGGAGGCCTTGCGGACATTTGGAAGTTTGACGGGAAGGCCTGGCTGCCACAACTAGCCAGTAACCCTGAAAGGCTGCCAGCGGGGCGAATTGGGTCAGCCAATGTCGTGGTTACGAGCCACAATATTACCAAGCTCTATGTCTTTGGGGGCTTGACTCCATCCGGTGCGACATCTCGAGAGCTGAGCATCTATGATCTAGGTACATTTGTCTTGGCTGATACGGGAGCACATGGCTGGTGAATGACGCTGGCTATTACGCGCCGCCGAGTTTAGTCGTGCAGCAACTAACATTCCTTTGTTACGTTGGCATGCTCTACTTAGCTACAAACAGGTGGACTAAAATGGATCACCAAAACTCGGTTGGACTTTCAGGAGCGACGGCGGTGTATCACCAGGCAACTAATTCGATCTACTACTTTGGAGGTATGGTCAACCAGACGACTCGCAACGTCATCACATACCAGTATCGCATCTATCAGGAGCTTTGGTACGCACTGGCGCCACGGATTGATCCTCTCACGGCAACACCAGTTTCTTACTGGAATGTCACAGACACCCCTGCACTAAATATCACCGCTTCGGACGATGACGGCGACTCTGATTCAGGGCAGAACTCGGCAGTGCAAATTCTTCCACCAGTGATGTATGACCCGTTGACAACCATTTGGACACCGGCTGGGGTCGTTGGCGACGACACTGTAGTCATGTATGGTGGCATGAGACCCTATGGACCAGGTGTCAACGAACGCGAGCAGTCTTGCTTTGCCTCCAGCTTTGCCATTTATGATCTCTGTAAGAACTGGATCTACGAACAAGTGGCTGCACGAGATGTTTTTTGGGGTCAGGACAAAGGAGCTCATTACTGACTGAATTGCTTTACTATCATATCTTACCCATGTAGCATGTCAGAATTGGATGTCGTATGATGTGTCCCAGTTGGATAGCGTTCTCAAAGGCCGAGTTAATCATACCATGGTGATAAGGCCACCTGGCGCTCCTGGAGGAAGCAAGACGGCGTATACTGCGTACATCTTTGGAGGGTTTGATGGAACCGATCGTGCTGACATGCTGAATGCAACCCTGACCATCCCAACTACAACCCCTGGTGCTATCAACAACTGTCGAGGTAAGTTTCTCGTTAAAATTGCAATCAATACATGAAAGGACACTTGCTGCTATAACTCATTCTAACCCATTGTCGTGCCATTGTCTGGATACGGTTTATAGCACTGCGGTGGTGCAATCTCTACGACGACTGCCAGTATTGTCCCACAAACTACTGCTCCTACATCAACGGACTTTGCCTATTTGACACGGACAAAGGCAAAAACGCACAGGTCTTGGCGGGAAACTCGAATGATGTGCCTAAGAATGGAACAATACAGGATTTGCTCCGCCAACAACCTCAGCTCAAGGGACAGGTTCAAAATTCAGATATCTGCCCATCTCGGACTGCACTCGATCTAACCAACCCTTATTCGGGAACCATCCAGTCGGGACAAGAGATTTCCTTCAGGGTCTACATCGACTCTGCCGACTTGAATATCCAGTACGAGATCAGGACTCTCCCTACGTCAGCGTTGGAGTTCAAATCACTGAACGTCTGGGAGGGGTTCATGAACATGTACTGGCGGGCGGACCATGCATTGACGGGCGACTCTTGGAACACCACAGCCTCCGATCCCTCGGCCCTTGATCTGCCCACAATGTCTAGTAACTCGAGCGACGGTCCTGTAATTGGACCTGGAGGTTTGCTGAACACGAGTGAGCTGATGAACCGATGGACAAAGTACTCGGGCCTGGATAATAATCCTTCCACCTCCGCCATTCAAGGCGACACGTCCTACATCTACTTTTTGGCCTCGGATCCACGTCGGTTTGTAGGATACTATGTCTTTTCGCTGACGAACTACAACCCGACGTCACTCTCCTTCTCGGTGACAGTGACGCTGTTGAATCACCCAACGTCAGTCGACAAGCCTCCCGGAGCACGGTTCAACATGGCGACGTTGGGGTTTTTCATGCTTGGATTTATCCTTGCAGTTGTGCTGTTGATTCTCACGGCGCGCAAGATTCGTCAGCTGGTCGAGGACAGGGACGCGTCGCACCGTATGGCGGAGATGCAGTTGTTGGTAGACGAGGATGATGGCAGGCGTCGAAACAACCGAGGCGGACTCAATGGTGGGATGTCCTTGACCCAGATGGATGGGTCAATCTTGCTGAAGAAGCCTCTATACCGGATCGTTGTCGGAGTTCAGGATATGGGCAAGGAGGTGTTTGGGATTTCGAGATCGAATCTGCGACATCGACATGTTCGTGGCGATGGGTCACCTGGAGGCATGAAGGGTCAAGGCAGGCCTGATTCTAAGAGTAAAGGAACGACTACAGCAACAGCAGCTTTGCCTCGATCATTGTCGCATTCGACTGACGTTCAATCCATCGTTAAAGTGCAGGATCCAACATCACCGCCACGAGAGAAACGCTCGCGCGTTCGATCGGATTTTATTCGAGACATTGGATCAACACCGCTGCCGTTGACGGCCGCTGAGGAATCAATGATGGAGAAGGAGGCAAGTGCTCTCGCGAGATCATTATCCTTTGTCGACTCAGCCTCCACTCCTGATCGCGCGAACGTGACTGGGATTAACTCGAGCGACAAGGATCGGAACAGGACTGGAGCTCCTCAGAGCTCGCTCCGGGCCAAAAGTGAGCCTTCTCTCATCCGGCAGGCTAGCATTCGGAACGAACAACAAAACAACAGGGATTCATCAAATCAGGACACAACCCCGCAACGCGCCTCCAACAACCTTGCCGAGCCAGCATTGCAACGCGGATGGTCGCTGAGGAGTCTTGGGAGGAACTCTTCGCTCTCGCGATCGTACAGCCATCGATCCATGACGACCACGGCCGAGGAGCGAGAAGGCTTGACAAATCAGCAGGCCAGTATCGAAGAGGAGGATCCAGCAGCTGGTAACGGTGGAGTTTCGAGTAGGGGTTCGTTCGACAGTGAGCAGGAGATTGTCGATCTGGGCAAACTTTTGTCTCCAACGGATCTGTTGCAGCAGCGTCAAGAACAGATCGAGAAACGTTCTCGGGAGGAAGAGGAATCTCGGTGGCGACAGCGACGGCGACGGAATCCTACCAAAGTGCAACCGATTTCGGTTGAACCTCTACCGTTCCATTCTGGTCTTGTGCCGCGGACCATGACGCATTTCAAGAAATATCGCCGAAACCTTGCTAAGCAACAGCGGCGACAACAACAAGTGCAGCAGCAGCAGCAGCAGCAACAGCGGCAACAGCGGCAACAATATCGAGGACAAGAGCAAGGACATCAACCTTCCATGTCGAGGCAGCAGTCGAACGAGTCATTTGGATCGAAACGGCGCTCGCCTATACCTCCCACTCATCTGGAGCCACTGGGTCAACATCAAGTCCGAGCTACAAAGTCGCAAGGATCGCTACGGGAAGTTTGCAAGGTGGCGTCTCGGATGGCTTCAAGGAGTCATGGCGACATCTTTCCGAGGAACACAGATGTGGAGGCAGATGATGTGGCGGTGGTAGAGTCAGGGCCAAAGTCTTTGGTGGAGAGGAAGTCCTTGCCGCAGCTCGGATGGAGCGGGAAGGATGAGCAGCTTGAGGATTTGGAGGCGGCCATTGAGTTGAGACAGCTGTCTGTTTCTGCGCGTGGTGGTGGTGGTGGTGGTGGTGGTGGGGGTAGTAGTGGCAGCGGCGTTGGGGTTAGTGTTGCCGGTCAAGGACTTGATACGGCTGAGCGCATTGTGGATGACGAATATAGTGACGAGGGTCTAGGTGGAGGTGGACCATTAGGATCACCGTTTTCGTCGCCTGTCCAAGAGCGGGCCAATAAGCTGCAAGTTCAACAGTCGGACCAGCCTCGTCCAGGACAGCAGGATGCGCGTGATAGTGGTGGTGGTGGTGGTCAGAAGCAGAAGAGACTGATCAAGATGAGAGGTCGTCAGGAGTATGAGCCCGGCCCGCTGTTGGCGATGAATTTCTTGATTGTCTTTCCTGGTGATTCAGGATCCAGGAAGGTCAGTCAACAGGGCGGCGGCGGTGGTACCAAAGCCAGTCATGGGGCAGAGGCGGGAGTTGTAGAGGAAGCGGATGTGGAAGTGGAAGTGGAAGTGGACGAGGTGGTAGTGGTAGAGAAGGACGATAATGGAGATACCCTGTACAATAGCGAGAAGCGGTTGCCGCCGATGGCGATTGGGACGGTGTTTGTGCCGGACCCGGTCCGGTGGTGGGCCTACAAGGCCAAACAACAGCTGGATCGACAAAAGTTTGAGCGGCAACTGCGGAGGATGCATAACAAGCAGAGCAGGAGCAAGGATAAGGATAAGTTGCATGTTTATCAGCAGCAGCAGCAGGGGGAGGAGGGGGAGGTCAAGTCAGCGTCGGTGTCTAAAGGTCGGCGAGGGTCGTGATGGGATGGATGGTGGGAGGTAGGAGGTTGGGACGGTGTTACATGTACCATACCTAATAGTAAACCATTCGCGTCTCCTTTTTTTTTTATATTGAACATTGTCATTGCGAACTCTTCAGCTTATCAATAGTAGGTTGATTTATTATTCGAGTATGTACAAAAACTATGAGGATGCTTTTCAGTGAAGCTTAGAGAGCACTATTGCTACCGGCACCGCTGCTGGAGGGAAAGGTGTCGACGGCGACAGTTTGTGGAGGGTACGGATCTGAAGCTGGAGCAGGATAAGTCGGGCAAGGCTGCTGGAGCTGCAACGGCTGCGCTGATTGTGGAAAGGGTGGGGGCAGGTAGGCCTGTTGTGGTTGGTAGGCTTGTTGGTAGGCCATTTGGGGTGTTTTCTGGTCACCCTGGACTTGTTGGTACTGCATTTGAGGCGTGGGCTGGCCTTGTTGGTACTGAGGTTGGGGAGTAGCCTGGTAGTACCGTTGCTGAGCCTGGTCGTAGCCGTTATTGTTGTCGTTCATCTGGTAAGACGTCATCTCTGGCTG
The DNA here is from genome assembly GCA_019671135.1 of Linnemannia hyalina. Classification (NCBI taxonomy): domain Eukaryota; kingdom Fungi; phylum Mortierellomycota; class Mortierellomycetes; order Mortierellales; family Mortierellaceae; genus Linnemannia; species Linnemannia hyalina. Next base: position 1,130,938 of record JAHRHY010000001.1, read on the forward strand.
CTGCTGCTGCTGCTGATAGGTACCGTCTTGATAGACATTAGCAGGACCTGGAGCAGAGGTGGGTGCTGCAGAAGTCATGTAAGCAGACGAGGTGGACGGAGGGACATAGTTCGGGTCGGTAATGTTACTGTTCGAGATTCCATGGGAGGATTTGGACCTTTTGGTGGAGGGGACGACGGTAGTTTGGCCGGCAGTGTCGAGGGTGTTGGTGGTGAGGACGGGGCGGCCCAAGAGTTGGAAGACTTCTAGGAACATAATTAGGACCCAGAAGCCAGCCATTATTCCTGCGGTGATTAGTGCGCCGTACAGGGCTACATTGATGAGAACGTGGGAGAATGAAAGTGAACTGGTAAGTACAGTAAAAGCTGAAGGGACTTGGACTTTGAAACACCAGCGTACGATGACGACGAAAAGCTTACAGCTAAAGTTCTTGTTTGAGCGACAGGAATCAATGCTGTCCTCCAAAAGCGTGCACGCCTTATTCAGCCCCAACCCAATCTCACCACACATCGCAAACGACAGCAACGCCAACAGACCCGAAAAGAACACCACCGACAACGACAACCCCGTCGGCGAGAACTCGTCCTTCCTATGCAAGACCATACACAAGAAGATCAAGAACATTAAAGAGAAACCCGCGGTGATGGCGGCGGCGATGATGGGGAAGAGACAGAAGCCATTGTTATAGACCACCACGTCGCCATCCATGGTCACGTAGAGGAGACAGACGTTGTTGAGGTAGCGATCGAATGTGATTTTGCCGTTGACGCTGACGAGGCCCATGACGATGAGGGAGCAGAGGAGGGTGCAGAGGAGGCAGATTAGGATTAGGATTTGGCGGATCCTTGCTGCGCTTGTGCCGGACATTTTAGGGTTATTTTGGTTTGTTTTGTTTAATGGGAAGGGTGGGGAGTGGGAAGTGAAGGAAGAAGGGTAGATGGGGAACAATAAGAAGGTGTCAGGAGAAGAAAACCAAGGAGAATAAAAAGAGAGAATGAGCAAGAGATAAAAAAAATGACGGATGGTGAGAGATTGTCTAATGAAAAGAGTGCCCAACCCAACACTACACACTCGCCCTACCGCGTAACTTGCATTGGCGCTCAACATGTCTCAGCCTTCGTCATCATCCCATCCATGGCCACCCAATAATACGTATTCTGGTCCAAATGACTCGTTGCTTCATTATTCCAGTGCACTCTAAAAAAAATAAGAAAAAAAGTCGTTTCGCATTTGAACCTTGCTATCATGTCAGCAGCCTTTATGATGGCTAAAACGTCCCTGAGAGCTGGTAGGCAAGTCGGGGTTGGTGATATCAAAAATAGTTGGAGGGAGAGTACTGACACGATTCCTACGGTAGGGAAGAAGTAGGCCTTGGTCCTTGGATGATTTTTGCGACTTTGCCACCATAAAAAAAATCTTTCTTCTTTCCAGTGTTGCTTCAACTGCGGCGACTTTTGTTGGCCCTCGTTTTCATCTGGCGTACGTCGGTCTTGGTCCTCAGACTAATGTTTTCGACTGCGGGTCTGTGTGTCTGCTGCGTGTCTGTGTGTCTGCGCTCAGGTTTATATGCCTGGGATATGCAATTGAGTTTGCGAAATGGAGAGAAGAGGTTTATGGAGTGAAGACATACATGATTGCCGCAAGCCGTCCTGAGAATGAACGTGAGCCCAGTGGAGGAGACATACATGTCCATGTCATTCGGAGAGTGGTGCAAAAGGCGTGATGGAAGTAAGACAGCGTGAGGGTCAGAGCACTCGTGTGTGCCTTTCCCCCCTCTCTCTCCCCCTTTCCTTGTGTGTCTGCCTCGCCTCCTTCTCTCGGGTGTCGTTTCTGTCGTCGTATTTGCCCTTGTGTCTCCGAGGACTCGCTTTCACACTTGTTTGACTCTGTCCCCTTCTTTCTCTTTTTTCTTTCTTTCTTCTTTTTATACTTACACATGCACACACCCTGCTTCTCATTCTCTCTTTCTTCTTCACTCCACTCTTTCTTCTTCACTCCGCTCTTTGCACACATTCACACATCAACTTTCTTTCCCACTCCTACTCTCACATTCACTCCTTTCTTTTCTTTCAAAGCTACGCCCATTCAAAACAACTTCGCCAGGCAGACAACCTTTACTTTACTCTAACCAAACCATACCATGACCCATTCGACGACGGCTCGCACAGCTGCACAGGCGGAAGAGCAGGCCAGCTACCTCGCCAGTATGTACCCTCCATGGACTCTCTTACACATGCTGCTCCAGCACCACAAACCCCTTCTATCGACCTCACTTCTCGAGGCACTCCTCGACAACCCCTTCTCCTCGCCTTTGCCCGCTGTCACAACCTCTACCACTGTAATACCTTCTTCCTTGTCCGCCAATCCTTTGCCGTCACACTTCCCGGCCACGCCATGGTCAGAGAGCACGTCAGAGCCCACCCATTCGCTTCGACGCCCAAGGGCAAAACTGTCAAGGTACTTGATCCAACGACTCCACTTTGGATACTATGGAAACAAAAGCCTCTTCTCCGAGTCTGCCGTCCGCTACCTGACTGCGCGAGCTCGGCTCGAGTACGGTTACTTTGCCATCCGGGGTCGAGCCTTCTGGAACGTCAGCCAGGAAGACATCGACAGCCATCAACCACCACCAGAAGAGGACGAAAGGGGCGACAAAGAGGTCCGGGACAAAAAGTCAAAAGGATCCTCATCCTCAAGAGCACAACAATCACACCAACAACAGCAACAGTCTGGCCAAAGTGCAGGATCAGAAGGCGTTGATCCAACAGCAAACAAGGACGACGACCTCGCCGCCCTAACCAACTCGGAGTCATCGACTAGTCTGGGACGTCAACAGGGACACGGCGTAGGAGGAACGAGCGCTGATAGCAAAACAGAGCAACTCAACAAACAGGATCAGCAACAAAAGATGGCCAAGGCACATCGGAGGTGTGAGGCGCGGGAGGAAATACTACTTATGATGGAGGTCACTCGATTCTGCGAACGCAACTTGCCTAGCAATTTCACGTTAGAGTCGCTCTCACCAGCTTTGCCCCTCTTTGGACGGCTCGAGACAGGGATCTACTGGCGACAGGTTGCCTTTACAAAGTGGATCAATTCGGTCGAGGGTCTGAGCAATGCACAGTTGGCCAGGATACCCCCTTCACCGTTTCTTTGTCGGCGGGTCGATGCAGCCTGGATGGAGCACATGGAGCAATTGCCAACGAACGAGACACCTATCCTTTTGCCGAGTCAAAAATCCAGAAACCGAGTCCAGCAGGAACTACACTGTGCACAGGACGATGCTCGCCTGTTCCAGATTGCCTCGGGGATCTTTGAGGGACTTGCGACTCATCCTAGAAAGTCCAGGAAACCAGCTCGACCGCTCATCGACGGACCATTCAAACTCTCCCTGGATATTCTTAAGAGTCTAATCGTCGACTATGGGTATCTGCCCTTGCCCGAGGACGACATGCAACGAAAGATTCATTACAGAGGCGGCGACAGGATTCCAACAGGGGATCAGGAGTCGTTCCCGAGTGATGGATCCCATGTGGTCAACAGGCGGGGTCTGAAGGGTGAGGGGACGTCCATTTGGTACTTTTATGATCTCCAACGTATCGAGATCATCGTGGTCTACTTGATGTTCCGAGCACCGGAGGTTTTGAACTGGATGTTTGAGCGTGGATTCGAGTTAGAGCCACCATTGGGACCAGGAGGACCAACCTTTTCTCGAACGCTTCTGTTGCAGTGCTGCTTGCCTGGATGTCATGCGATGGTCCGCCATATCTACCGATCGTCTCCAACGGCCGCCTTCATGAGCCCAATCATTATCATCAGTCGAGTGAACGAAGAGCTCCTGGGCCTTGGCAACAAACCTAGACACGTCGAGTTCCAGAGACAGGACTTTGTCGAGGCACTCAAAGGGGTCCCAGCAGTTTACCTGGCGGATTCTCTCGCCATCCTCATAGGCGTCGGCATGGACACCACGGTAGTTCAGGATCGACTCACGGAACTATTACAAATCTCGGGAGGTCCCGCATCTTTGGATGTTGAAAAATCTGTCTTGAGCATGCTGGTAGGTGTCTCATGATTTCTTGGAGCGAGCGCTGATATTGCATAATAGAAAAACGCTGAACTTTTTACTGATAACGCATCGTTTGGTTGTTCACAATGACAATAGCACAAGCAAGCGAGCAAGCCATCGCCCTCTGGACTGAACAACGATCCGCTGCTAGCAATGCTGGATATTCGGCTGGAGCCTACGGAGACATCGCGAGGAGACGGCTACATGAACCCCCAATTGCTTCAACGAGTTTCGGGTGCAGATTTAGTGAACAAGGCAATCCAGGAGGCCTTTGCTGTGCAGATGGATATGTCCAGAGTCCGAGATCGGCAATGGAAGACGGCTTTTGAGGAGATCCTTATTGAGTTTGAAACAGGGTCATGGCGGGTGCATCCTAACGTGTCCGAGTGGATCCTGGATAACTTGGATTCGTCCCAGGCGGCTTTCAATGTTTGCTTTGATCATGCCCTGATCGAGGCCCTGGCGGGTATCCTAGAGTGGAACGAAGCACAAGTGGTCAGGTTGAGGGATTGGGTCCAGCACCAGGAGAACGAGGCCGAGATGAAATGCATCCCGGCGGGTAGCCGATGGGCGGAGGTCAAAAGGCGACTGTTGACTGTCTCAGGGGATCTTTTGGGTGGAAGCAGGGATGGGATGGAGGGTATTCAGTACGAAAGTGTGTCAAGGCATGGAACGTCACCAGAGAGCTGGATTGGGCTCAATATCGAGTGGACAACCAACGAGGAGGTGGACCAGACTACCGAGGAGATTGTTGCCAGCATGCCTCAGGGGAGCGAGTTGGTCAGGGTGAGCCAAGATGGCCATTTGATGTTGGATAATGGATGTCTTGATCAAAGGCTTTTGTTCTGCGATCCTTTGTCAGGCGAGTTCCCCGCGTTGAACACCAATGGTAACGTGCACGAGTTTCTGAGGAGGGATGCTATCGTGGAGGAGAAGCATCTGATTTGGTTGGCGCTCGGACTGGTGACAGAGTCCTTCCAAGGAGAGCGGGTTGTTGAGGTTCGGCAGCACGGACAGAGTGAAGAGACAACCATTCCGTCAGGTCGTTCTGTGCTGTCCAAAATGGTGTGCTCGCCTGAGGCGTACCAGTTGGTGTGGATGGTGGTCGTGGCATATCTCCGACAGACGGCGACATTGACGGATGAGAGAAGTAGCACTCCTGTGGCGACGACGTCGACGACATTGGCAGGGTGGACAAACGATTCTCTGTCGTGGATAAGCTTAGAGGAAGGGGAGGAGCAACGGTCGAAGCGCGAATATGATCGTGGCAACAGTTCTGTACGATCAGCCACCCCAACACCCTCGCACGGATCGTTTACGTCGTGGGTGTCGAAGGTCAGGGCGTTGAAGCTGTTGTTGACGGACCGACTGGGACTGGATGCGTGGCTGATGATTGAGATACTGAGAGAGATTGAAGGCGACCTTGAGGACGCAGCGATTATCGAGGACCTGGATAGCAGCGACCAGGACGACAGCGACAATGATAGCGAAGATGACGACGAGGCCTAATCTTTTACTTTTGGAACAGCCAATAGAAATGTTCATATAAAAAGAAGCAACGAACGAGAGAGTCCTTGACACCTGCACCACCTCTCCCTTCTCTCTTCTGCTTCTCCCTCTTTCTCTCCTCTGTCGTACTGTAATTCTCCATCCTTCGTCGTCTCCTTTTTACCCCATGTAAACATATAAACCTGTTCTCTGAGGGAATAGGTCATGTGCTCCTCGTGCTTGTGCTTTTCTTCACTTTTATCGACTCTCCGTCAAACTCATCTTTTTCGTTATCCTTTCCTTCTTCCTTCCATCCCTCTCTCCCACCACCTCATCTTCCTCTACTAGAGCATCACCTTCCTATCAGCAACCCTAATCCATCTGCAACCATGAAGATCTACGCCATCTACGTCGTCCACAACAACATCAAGCCCGCCAAGGCCATCGTCGACGCCAAGGACTTGACCAGTTTTGGCTTCTTCCAGCGCTCCAGGTAGGGCTCCTCCCACCTCCTTCCATTCCCTTCTACGTCTGCCTTCTTGTCCCCCTGCCCTGTCTGTCTGTCTGTCTGTCTGCCTGTGTGTTTGTCTCGTGAGTGTGCCCACCTCCTTCACACACACACACTCTCATTCCCTCACCTGAGGTCACGCCAAGACAGTTCGGCAAAAAAAAAAAAAAAAAAAAAAAAAGACAAAACGATGACAACACACATTCAGCATATGAACATTTTAGTATTCCTCTATTAGACTACGTGGCAAGTTGCTAACTGCCGTTTACAACTTTTCTGTATGTCGACTCTTGAACACTGCATCATACTAATATTAGCATCGGAGAGTTCATGACCTTCATGGCCCAGACCATTGCTGAGAAGACTCAGCCCGGTCAACGTCAAAGCATTGAAGAGTCCAGTAAGTTTTTTTTTTTTCTTGTATCGAACAAGTCTAAACTTATGAGACTGAGCTAGAAAAAAAAAGAGTTGACTTTATTTGCGATAGAAGGAAAAACAAGACCTTACTTGGTTTTATTCAATCACTCACTCCTTCTTCTCTTCCTCTCTCGCTCTCTACCCCCTTTCTTCAACTTTTTAGACTATGTGGGCCATGTGTATGCTAGAGCAGAGGGCGTTGCAGGAGTCGTGATCACGGACAAGGAATACCCCCCTCGCGTGGCATTTTCGCTTCTCAACAAGATCCTGGACGAGTTCACAACTCGGTTCCCTAACAACCAGCTCTGGACACCCGAGCAGTGCTCGTACCCGGAATTGCAGCAGTACATTGTGACCTACCAGGATCCCAAGCAGGGCGACACTATTATGAAGGTCCAGCGCGAGTTGGACGAGACCAAGATCATCCTTCATAAGACCATCGAGTCTGTCCTGGAGCGTGGCGAGAAGATGGAGAGCCTTGTCGAGCGCTCGGATGTACTCTCGAGTCAGTCCAAGATGTTCTACAAGACTGCCAAGAAGCAGAATGCATGCTGTATCATCTGCTAAGCTGGATTGAAAGATAAACAGGATCCCTCCGACTTTCTCTTTGTCGCATACAAACAGGCAGGGATAGTACGGATGGAGGGCTGTCAACTTTCGCTAGCAATGGAGCAGGATCAATCATGGGGAGCCGAGGAGTAATAATTGACCAGGAGAAATACCGATGAGGCGACTCTATACTTTGTAATAAACGAGAACAACCAAGACGAGCAACACTTCAAGTGTGTATGGTGTTTATGGGATTTCTGTGACGATCACATGAATTGCTACCATGCACGCAGTGCCTCCTTCCTTTCCTCTAAAACTGACCTGTGGGTGTGGAGAAAACCATTGACCCGGGAATAAGAATAAGCCGCCACCAAAACATCCGATCGGATATCTGCGCAGGGCAAAAGTACGAAAAGCCACGTCGTCCATTAGAACGTCTACACTTTCTCTCCCCTCTTTCTGTCGATCCATTAAAAGCCCTCCCTTGTAGTGGAATGAACCAGAAACATAAAAGGGACCATTATCCACATTTTCTCTTGTAACACGTGTAGATGGGCCTCTCTCGTTGGATCCCGATCGCTCTGTTCGCTGAGGAAAAAAATTGCCTTATTCGAACGCTCTTCCACTCCCTTCCACGGGTGAAGTCGCTGTTCTTTTTTTGTTTGTTCACAACATGGAACAAATGAACAACCACCAACCCGGTCCACACAAAACACTCACAAGTTAGCACGCTTGAACTCAATGTTTTTTTGTTGGGTAACAAAAAAAAGATGCCCCTCTATTATGTATATTTTATGAATTGGTTAAGAAAATGGCAAAGCTACCAAAAAGTTTACAGCGCAGTTTAGTACTGGGCAGACATGGACTGGCAGGCCTTGAGCTGCTCAAGGTACCACTGGCAAGCAGACATGTCGTTGCCGTTGGTCTCGAGGCACTTTGTGAAGGCCTTGGCGTCGGTCTCGCAGGAGGCGCCGGTGGAGGCGGGGACGGCGGCGTTTTGGTACATGGGCTGCTGCTGGTACTGCTGGTACTGGGGGGCCTGCTGCTGCTGCTGCTGGGCCTCAGGGGCAGACTCGGATGAGCCGGAGCCGCTGAACATCGACTGTGTTTTTGGTATGCAGAGGGTAGGAGGAGGAGGAAAAGGTTAGTCACTGAGCTCCTTTTTTTTTCAGGAACGCAAAAATAAACTACTGCTGCAAGGCTGAAAAGTCGAAAGGTGTGTGCAGGACGGAAAGTGTGAAAAGTGTGTGGGTGAAGAGTGAAAGAGGACTTACGGTGAGACCGGCACCGAGAGTGTGACCGACGGCGGAACCGACGGCAACACCGGCAGCGGTGGTAGCCATCTGGGCGAACATGCCAGGCTGCTGGGGGGCAGGGTGGCCCATGGCCGAGGGCTGTGCGGGAGGGGCGGTCATTTGTTGGGGAGGGGCCTGGCGAACGGGGGCGGGGGGAGGAGCCTGGCGGACGGGCATGGTCGAAGCCTTGCGGGTCTGCTGAGCGGGGGCAGCGCGGGAACGTTGACGGGCCATTTTATGTTATATGTAAAAAGGGGTGAGTGAGAGGGGAGAGAAAGTGAATTGAATGAATGGAAGGAATCCGTTTATGAAGTTGATCGGCCTGATCTAGTCCGAGCAAAAAAAACGTATCAGATTTTTTAGCGATCGCATGCGTTAATAGAGCTATTTCTCGGCGAAGCGGGTGTTGGTGGCAAAATCCAATTTCTTGCCTCCTTCCACTTTTTTTTTGCCACTCTCAACACTTTTGCTACCTTGCCTCACACCCACCCACTCATGGCCCATGTCGCGACTGACAAGAAAGGACAACGACATCTTGCGCAAACAGGAATGGCGCCTCTTGTTTGTCCCCGGCACCGGCACCTCATCAGCATCCTCAGCAGCAGCAGCACAGGGGTCTGCATCCCAACCTAATTCTCAAACCGGAAACACAGTTCCAGAAGACTACGCTTCGGACACCTTCCTCGTCAAGGCGTTCTTCTCGGAGACAGAAAAATACTATGTTGTCATGCTCACCAATCTCAAGCAGACCTGGTATGAGAAGCTGGAGCACTATGCTATTCGGGAACGCTCCAAGGTTTGTCAACCGTCTTTCGTTCCTTCCAGTACGCGTCGCCACCATTGGGTATTCATGCTATGTACGAGCGATTAACCTCACACATGCTCATGGCTGTTGTGATACTAGCTCATTCGCAGTTTTGCGTACGAGGAAGATGCGCAGTTGGAGGCTCTGCTGTTGTCCCTGTCGACTGTCATCGCAACCGCTCATGACGCTCCAGCATCAGCTTCAAAGACGTCCGTCACACCTTCAAAGCAGATTCTTCAAGGGCGTCACGGCAAGGTAAGAAGTCTTTGTTCGTGTCATAACTAATCATGACTACACTGATTGCTAGCATTCACACTTCAATAATGTTTTATGATTGTTCTAGCTGTATATGATTGTGGGATTCGAGTTCGGTTTGGCAACAATGTACTGGAAGTTCAAGCTATCGCCTATGATTGCGTCGACCTCTGATGTGTCCCGTACCCTCGCCCTCAAGACTGCCGCCACGTTTTCTCAGTCACCACTATTCCCGACCAATCTATCTCAATTGATTGACGACGTCAATGATGGTGGTTCAGGATCAAATGCGAAGGTGGACGCGAATGGCGCGAACAAACGTGGACGGCGCACGTTTCTCGAGGACAGCGAGGACGAATACGATGACAAGCAGCCATGGGATTTTGCTCCAGAGGATGAAGATGGCGAGTTGGATGAGGATCAAAGGAATGCGGATGGAGTTTCTGTCCTATTTGATCACTTGGTCCTGCCGCTCATCGCACTGAACAACGCATATCGGAAACAGGCCCGAACATTGGAGGCTGTGATCAAGAACAAGGAGAGTGAGGTTGTGGAGGCTTTGGAGATGCTGGAACAACATGGAATCGGATACCATAACCGCAGGAGGGCTACTGAGCGATTCGACAAGGCCCGTGTTGAAACCAAGCTTCAAGGGGTAACTATTTGTTCTGACTGCCTGGCACACTATTTAAAACTGATGCCATTTCAGAGTTACTTATTATCGTTTTGCTGATGCTACTAGGATGTCGAGCATTTGGTGATTCCTCAACTCGTGGGTCCAAAAGAACTCTTTTCAGATAAGAGAGTGGCCGCTCTATGCTCTATCGTATCTCGGAATGCAGGTGAACATGGTACGGTCTCTAGTTACAAGTTGCAAAGCGCTCTTCGAAAGTAGATGCATCACAATGGACACTAACCTACCATTGTTTTCAAACCGATATGTATATGTAGCAAACCCATCTCAGTCACTGCTGGAGAGGAACATGGCCTCACAGGAAGCAGGATCGTCGCAGTCCAGTCGGAGAATTGCTGGTGGAGAGTCCATGTCGCTCTTGAGGGATGTCGGTGCCTCGGCGCCAACACCAACTATCATTCCAGCTGCAGATCGAAATACTGGAAATGCTGATGGCGGAGCAAATTTGAAGGCAAGCATTCTCCCTTTGTTTTTGCCCTCACATATATGGAAGCCACTCATTCTCATCCTATGCTTTTGAAGATTATAAGAATACTAACGACATACCATTTCCGTTTTTCATGTCAATAGGCTATCAAAGAAGCAGAGGAACTGGAAAGAAGACGCGTATTGCAAGAGCAATTGGACAAGGAGAAAGCCGTGAAGGAACGGAGTCGCAAGAAGAAAAAGCTGTTCTAGCGTAGATACAAATAGAAAATCGGTGCGCAATTTTATGAACGGGCGCCGTACCCTTAAGATGTTTGAGTTCGGGATCTGATCACTAACTTCGTCTTTGACGCATGGCCCCTCCTTCTCTTCCTTCGCTCCACACCCATTCTTCCTTCTCCCACACACTATAACGAAACAATACTTCATGTCGCTCCGCAGTCTCATTCCCATGGCCCGCATGGCCACCCGCACCTCTACCACTCCTCGCATTGCATCGATGACTCAGCTTCGGTTCAACAGCACTGTTGTTTCCTCCACCCCACCTGCCTCGCTCAACGAGGGCGAGAAGCACCTCTACTCCAAGCTCTTTGAAAAGTTCCAGCCCACCAAGCTCATCGTCGAGGATATCTCTGGTAAATTACAAGAGGAAAATGCAAGAGGCAATGATCGCTACATGCAGCGTCAATGCTCGGTACCCCTCCCCCTTCCTCCTTTTTTTTTTTTTTCTTTTACAGCAATATTTATCCAGCTTTTTTTTTTTGTCTGACTAATCCTCAACATTTGGAATACTATTTTAATAGGTGGATGCGGATCGATGTACCAAGTCGAGGTTATAAGCTCAGCATTCAAGGATTTGAACATGGTCAAGCAGCACCGTCTTGTCAACGAGACGCTGAAGGAGGAAATCAAGGGCATGCATGGAATTCGCTTGACTACCAAGGCTACCGCATAAGACTGTATACCTACACCCTCACTCTTTCACTCCTCTCCTAGCAAATAATAAATAATTAGAACATAGACATATTCACACATTCGGGAAGGGTGCATGAGAGACTCCCCCCTCCCCCGTTCAGGCTGCCTCGAAGCATTGAGCAAACGTATTCTGAAAGTTGCTTTCAGGATAGGGGTACATAAAAGAGATACGGTAGGCGATCCAAACCCCCCAGAAGATTTCACACGTTCCCAAGACATCAGAGTAAACCAGCAAATCTCAGCGTTTTTGAACCGGGCGTACGATGACCTTGTCCATGTTATTAAATTCCACAACTATACAGGGCAGCATAGGCAGAAGGAGGTTTCTGTAGTCCGCTGAAGACAGAGCGAAGTACAGGGAAGAGTCAAAAAGGCGACAAGAAGCTCAACACAGCAGAGCCTAAGAAAATGTGCTCGTGGCTGGGGATGAAGGCATTGTATTGCAGCTTTCTAGGAGCCGGATACGAAGGGTGACGTCGTTAGTCGTGGGAGTGATAACGCCAGGAGACGTGGATAGCAGCTTTACCGCTATTGCTATCAGTGAGAGTGGTCAAGGAGGATCTCGGTATGTGGTGGAGTGGGATATAATAAAGAGAGAAAAATGGAGCAAGGGGTGGGATGCGATCTTGCAAGTCACTCACTTTTTTTTTTTACGAATTTTTTTTTTTTTTTTTTTTTTTACAAGGACATTCTACGGGAGTGCCGAGGCTTTCGCAAACTGTCTAATTAAATGTCCTGAGCATACCCTGGCCGGTTCCTGACCCGCCTGATGGCATCGTGGTCGTCGTCCCAATTACTCCGGGAGGATCCAGAACTGACTTTCACAGACGGTGTACTTGTCGTCGTCGTTGTCGTGGTTGTTGTCGACGTTGATGTCATATGTGTAGGTATAGGTGTAGTAGCGGTCAAATCGGCACCGTGCCCAGAGGAGGGCGGGTTTGACACTCGATGGCTGACAGAACTCTGGACACTGGCGCCACTGTTTGCTCTCGAGAGCCCCACTGGTCGATTCTGAGACGACGACGATGACGATGTCCTGGCCTTCTCCTTCTCACGCTCTCGTTGACGCTGTCTCTCCTCCTGGTCCTGGTCCTGCTGCTGCAGCTCTTCCAGTCGTCGCACCAACGAGTCCGAGACCAAGTGGCCTGTCGACGACGTTGCGGGTGACAGCCCATAGATCGCGTGGTCACCCTGCTGGCTGCCACCAGCGCCGCCCACCATCGCTGCAGTTGCAGCGGCCAAAACTGATGAGATGTCGTTCCCATCATCTAATAGGCTGCGATATGTCGACGTCCGTGACCGAATCGATGCTCTGTCGTCCTCGAACCCATGGCCAAGGTCATGCGGATGTCCAGCGCGGTGAGCCGATGAAGACGAGCTGGGAGGGAGTTGGTGTGAATGTGATGTCGAAAAATATTGGTGCTGCGCCGACGCGATCGAGGCCGAAGGCGATGTCACAGGGATCGACATGATGCTAAACCCCTTGAATCCGTTCAGAGCCGGGTTGGACAAAATCGTGTTGGTGGGCACTATTGTGGCTGCCATTGGAGATGACGGTCCTGATCCAAAATCGGATAAGTGTGTCGATGATGTAGTCGAGGACGACTTGCCGCTGAGACCATGGCCAAATCCTTCATGAACTCCTCCTTGGCAGCTCTGGTCGTCGTGTCCTCCATGACTGCCACTGCTGTTAGATCGTGTGTTGGATGAGAACGAGACATGGCCGGAAGAAGAAGTAGGAGCGGTGGCGTTCCCTGTGAGGCTGCCAGACGACCCTAACTGCTCCTGTTGCTGTCGCTGATAATGCTGGTTGCTGCGCGGCAAAGGCGCCGGCATCAGCTTGACATCGACCCCCTTCGTGCTAGGGCTACGTGAGCTGCCAGAGGTTCGGCTGGTCAAACTGCCGGTCGTTTTCGCTCCCCCCGACTCGGTTCCAGATCCAGATCCGCGATTTGTTCGATCATTAGGGCCATGAGTTGCTGATCGTCTAAGTGGATGCGGGGCATCGTCACTATCCATTGTGGAGGGCCGTTCCCGACCCTCATCCAAATCTTGACCATCTAAGTCAAACCCACTGCCGTCATCATCGCCATTGTTATCGTACACATCCGGCATAGCCATCGCATGACCGGTCGGCTCAGAGGTCGAAAGTTGGATCGGCGTTTGGTTGGGAATAGAGGACGATAAAAGCGTAATGTCAGGGACAATGATTCCTCCGATGTCCGATCCTGTACTCAAAACAGACTCTGCTCTCGAGCGCCTTCCGTCTGGGATGCTATTGTGACCTGCACTGTTGGGTCCAGAGCTGAGGCCGCTGGAGGCGACGATTTCACGCGTGGGCAAGAGACCGAGTCCAGCATCCAAAAGTCCATGCCCAGACCGCTGTCGTCTATGGCCTCGTGAGGAAGAACCCGGAGGTGCTCCCTGGCTGTAATCGTTGTCATGATGGCGCGAGCTTCTTCCGACTACAACCGTGTTTCCTGCCGCGGTGGAGCTGGCACTTTGTCCTGACCGGTTGGAAGGCGACAAGAGGTTCTTGGCAAGCATGAATACAGAACCTTCAAGACTAGGACTGGGCTCCGCGATGCTGCCTTGTTGCTGGCCATAGAATCGTCCTGGGGAGGGAATAGGCGATATTGTCGATGGTGTGTAGACGCCCTGAAAATCCTCTTCGTCAATCTCCTCGTTGTTCCGTGACCGACTGTAGGCTTGCTCGGCTGTTAACTCGGAACCATCGTCCAGCTCACGTTGGTCCTCATCATCGCCCAGACTCTTCCGTGAAGAGTGATCAAACTCCAAGAGGTGGTCTCCGTCCGTTTCCCCAGTCCCATCCTCCGACGGTGCTTGCTCATTCTCAGCCTCCTCCTCTTCCTCCTCCTCCTCTTCGGAATCATCGTCCCGATCATGTGGCAATGAAAGACGAGACTTTGCCGCTGCCAACTTGCGCCCCATAACACCGAGAGGTCGGCTCCGTGGAACACCTACTGGACGATGTGTACGTAGAGGCTTGACGACCCGCGTCTCCAAAGCCTTTCCTTTGCTTAACACCGGTGCGCCCAAAAGTGGATGACCCCCCTGAACAATCGTGCTGGGACTGCTCCCGCTACCACTGCTGCTACTACTGCTTCCACTGCTCTGCGACGACAGAGAAAGACGTCCTCCATTTCCGAGATCTTTAAGGCTGAACCGCTTCATGATGTTGGTTAAGGAGGCTGTTGAACCGGCAGCAGCGTAAGGACTACTCTTGTGGCCCTTTGAGAAATGGCTGGATGAGGCTGACGGCGAGGTCGGAGACTTCATAGGCGGGGTGATCTCTCCTTGGTAGTGAGAGAGGACGTCCTTAATCAACAATGATGGTCTTCGTTTCGGGTTGTGTTCCATCTTGGACGGTGGAGACGACGGAGAGGCGTGAGATACTGGCGAATGTGATGAACCTAAAGGATCCGACGGTTGCTGCGATTGGGTATATTGAGAGGACAAAGTGCTAGAGTCGCCTTGTATTTCCTGCAAAGAAAACTGTTCGCGTGTTCCAGAGATAGCTCCCCCTTGTGAGCGCTGCTGAGGGTTGGATCGTAGTTGGTCAGGGCCTTCGGAGGTGTCGATGGTGAGAACGTGAGGCGGGCGGCGCATTCGCGGATCAGGATACTCAAGCGACCCTCCGGCGCTGCTTGCGAGTGACGCTGTGGTAACAGCCTGAGCCAGTGCCCTGTGCTTCGCCTCTTCCTTCTCTTGCTCCTTCTTCGCCTCTGCCTCAAAGAATGCAGCCATTTTGGTTCGCTCAATGTTGGCCAGTCGCTTCAGCCGCTGGAACTCATCCTCGTAGCGATTGACGTCGTACAGCGAGTCATGGATGAAACCCTTCATGTCCTGCTCAGTCCAAGTCGAAGCTGGTGGGATTTTGTTGTCTGAGGGAGCAGGTGTTGGTGCTGTCGTTTCATTTTCATCGTTCTGCTTTTCCTCCTCTGATCCATGAATGGCTGCCTTCGCTAATGAGGCCTCATTCTGCTCCGAGTGCAACTTTTGGCTTGTGCCAACCTACATGATCGAAGAAGTCGATTAGCTACAAATTGGTTTTGTAAAAGAAGACCTATGCGCGAGTATTATAGACATTCAACTCACCAGCGAGGCATCCGCTTTTACAATATCCTGGAATTGCACCGAAGGTTCCGTTTGTATGTACAAGTTGTAGTAGACGTAGATGTTGTCCTCAAAGTCCACGTAGAACAAACATGGCTCGTTTCGACCAGGTGTCACAGCGTATTGACCTATGTCGCAAGAAGGTATAATGTAAGCGATAGGCGTCGTTGGTAGCAAACATCAACGGTACACTTAAGCTCATAACGGTACATATTATTACCTGCTCCAAAGGCACAGACACGAGCATCGAAATCATACTGTGCAGTGTTGAACTCCTGGTCGATGAAGAACGTGATGCCGCTCCATGAACAGCCTACAAACATGTCGTTCTTCTGGAATCTCGATCCATATGGCTCGGAGATCAGTAGTGACGGCGTAGAAGTCCTTGGTTTCCTCGACTTGGGTCGTTCACAATGGCGGGCACTGTCGTGGCCTTCATCACTGTACTCTCCATGATCAGCCAGCGTCTCGCCATCTTCGCTGTCGTGGTATCCGGCTTCGTCATCGTCGTCGTCGTCGTCTCCGCGATCAGAATAAATTTCTTCCGCATATCGACTGCTGGTCCTGCCATAGCTCGGGCGAGATTTTCTAGGTTCCCGCGCCTTCCGCTCCAAAAACTCCTTGCCAAAGTTGAGCTTAGAGAACCCAAAAATCTTGTGAGTCGAATCAAGATCGTGGACCTTGACTGTGTTGTTCTCGAGATCGTGCAATGCAAACGCGCCTAGAGCCAGAAGGGAAGGAATGTTAGAGCTCGCATACATCAATTATTTCCTGCATCAAATTGCTTTCGTATATTAAACTGTACCATCCATGGACATCAAACCAATGATATCCTTCTTTTCTCCGTCAACATAGTGGGTGCCACACACGATATCGGTAGCCACATCGCCACTTCCGGCCCCACGAGTCGGAGTATCCGGTCCTGACACATTCAACAAGTTAGATGGGCTCCTCTGGATCTGAGTGATAGGCTCCGACATGTTTCCTGCGTGGTCCACCATCACAAACTTGAGTCCAGGTTGGGCGACAAGTAGAATCGGCAGTCCAGAATGTGTGTCTTTGGTGACTGATAGGCAGTGGATCTACAACAACAAGCGCACGGTTGTTAGCACATATGTAATACAACACATCGACTTTGACGGCAATAAATGAGCTCTCTCGTTACCTGTCCATCTAGTGCCCATCTCTTCTTCTCCGCAAGTGCTAAGCGTGCCGAAGGTTCATTGCCATCTTGCGCCTCAGATTGGCCTTGACCAGAACCAGAACCAACCCCTGCGCCTGATGGTCCACCGTTATACTGTCGTCCAACTGAAGACATTGAAGGGTAGTGAATCACCGCTTCGCGTCTATCTTCTGAGGGCGAAAGAAGGCCACTGCTGTCTAACGTTGACACGCTGCTTGTGCGACTGAGAAGTTTGGCCAGATTCAAGGGTTGGTTCTGAGGATGAGTAGGTCCTGTAGGTGAAGCAGTCTTTCCGGACTGGAGGGCGTATGAATGCAATATCCGATCCGTTCTCGCCAACACAAGCTCGTTCAGTCCATCGCCGTCTAAACAATTATTTCCAAAAGGCTGCTAGTTAGTTTTCAGACCTCATTTTCCCCAGCTTGCAGTGATACTTGCAACAAGTCATTATATGTACCGATATCAGCAATATACGCGCGGTTGATGTTGACAGGGACTGGAAGGATCAAATTCGCTCGCTCAAGCACTCGCCGACCTCCAATGTGGCGCACCTGAGTTTTCCCGAATGTGTTGTGTCGAGTACTCGTGGAGGGCCTTTTTGAGTTTGCGTCCTTTCCTGAAGATAGCGGGGTGGTATTTGTTGGCATGTGTTGTGGTTTGAGAAGAGGAGTTCCCGTGGGAGAGTTCGCTGCGCTGTTTCCTCCAATAGACCGAGGGCCGTGACCAGGCACAATGGAGCCGTATATCGACGTAGCTGAAGATGTGGGTGGAGTCCCGATCAGATTTGCTATCACAGCCGATGTCCTCGCTGCTGGTCCAGACCCTGAGTACATCTCTGAGCCGCGCCTCGCTCCCGCTCCGTTTCCTTGAATACTGCCGACTTGTGAATGAACTGGAGTCGCGCCTGACACATGATGATTGCCAGCGACAGAGGACGATGACGATCCATGCGGTGTATTCTGAGGTGCCGGTGGTAATGGTGGGGTTCCGTGGTTTGGATGACTAGTAGAGTGACTCCGGTGGGGATTATGAATGTCGGGGACTGGTCGTATGTTGGGTGTGGCGGGGATGTTTGAATGTGTGCTTTGTCCAAGTTGGTTGTTGCCGGGTGCCAGTGAGTTAGAGTAAGAACCATGAGCAGGAGTTAAAGAATATATACTGGAGGTGTTGCGAGATCCTGGCCCTGCCAACATTCCCCCTGGCGACTGGGCGGCGCCAGTCGACGACTGATATCCGTGGTCATCATCAAGTTCTGTAATGTCAAAGATATGACAGAGTCCCTCCGCGCTCAGCACGACAATCGAGTTCTTGCCACAATTCCTGATATCGCCAATCGCCACCGCAGTAATCTAGAAGACGAACATGACGTGGTATGAGTTATTCTGGCTGTTTACCCTATGATACGAATAAAGCTATTGTAAGCCTTGTACTGTACGCACCGTGCCGAGTCCTTTGCAAGTGAGCCAGGGTAAGCCTTCCGGGTTATTTCCTTTGAAAATGAAGAGTTCTCCAACCAAGTTTCCGATCACAAACGCGTTGTCCTATATCAACGTATTTGATGAATGTCATGGGTGTTAGCAGACACCTCTCAACGCTCCTCGTCCGTAGAACGGGCAAAGCACTTTTTTTTGGAGCTCAGCAAGGAACACGCAGTCTTTGATGCTTACGCCGTGACCATCGACATCTCCGATGGCAAAAGCAGTGGGTGAGATGTTGCCGCTGACATGCCACCGCAGCTTTTGGACGAGGGACACCTGGCGTGCTGTGGGCATCGTTTGAACCGAGAATGCGGTTGAGAGGACGAGTTGTCAATGGGTAATGAAAGTTTGAAGAACGGGGTAGGAAAAAACCGCCTAAGGTCTTTTTATATGAACACGTCACGTGCACTAGCGTGCCACCATTGCGGGATGCACCACGCTCCCACTGTGGTCCCTTTCGCGTAGTATGCAACGAGCAGATCTAACGAAAACACTATCCACAGGGCAACGCGGACCAGAACTTTCACCGCTGTTTGTTTTTGTTAGTCAGTGTGCTTCATGCCTGTGGATAAAAGTACCCTCATAACTTTCGTATCTTCACAGAAGAGATGCCAGCCGACTTCTTGTGAATCCAGTGGGATTTGCTTAAGAGCACTAGTTGAAGACATTTCTTAAGGGGACGTTATTGGGAATCATCAGCACCCCAACGTCACTGCCGAAACGAGAATTTTTTTTGATACACCCCACTGTGGCCAGGAGAAGAAAAGAAAATCTCATACAAAAAACCAAAAATACGACCAAAAAAACAACAACTCTCGCTCCCTCTTCGCCATCGCTGCCATCTGGAGAGCATAATAGCTACGGATCCCATTCATCATCATCATCCCGACCTTAATCCATTGTTTGAGATCTCATTCTTTTCATCATTCCTCTTTTAATGACCCATCCCTGAATCCGCACTCATTCCTTCGTTATTCCTAGCTGAAAATCCCCATCACTTCTTTTTTTTTTTCTCTTTCCCCAACCCACTCACACTCACCCTCTCCCAAAAAATCTTTTTTCTTGGCTTCTTTTTTTTTCCATTTGACTAATCACGTACGTCACATATACGTACACAACACAACACACATCACATATATCCATCGGTGCACCCTCTCAAGAACACACACGCAACCATGAAGAACGTGGGGGCTCGCTTTCGAAACCGAAAGATAAACAACAAGCAGCTGCTCCATGTCTACCGCGCTGTCGATATCCCTGACCTCGATGAGACCCTCAACCTCCAACGCAGCATCCCTCAGACGGAAACCGGTGTCGACAAGGAAGAAGAAACGGTATGTATATCTCCCCTCTGACATGCTACATGTGTTGCTTGGCAGGGCGGCTATTTTTTGGTGTCAGCCTGTTTGTGTTTTTCCCGCCAAAAAAAAATGTTCATTTATTGGCACAACTTCACAGTCAAAGGACAAGTGATGGTTGTGCTTCTTAGCCTGCACACCAGAAGTCATCATCATCAGTCATCATCATCATCTCGACAGCAATATGAGTAGAGACCCCCCTTTCCCTCTCGCTCTTACTCTCTCCCTTTATCCCCCTACTTCCGACACCAAGCTGAGAGCTGCTCTCTTCGCCCCGCCCCCTCTCCCCTCTCCCCCTCTCCTCCCCCCCGAGCGTGGTCACGTTTTATCAAACACGCACTAGTTAGCTGACTGACGCCTCTTCATATCTGATTCACGAATGACATACAATAGGAGCACCACTTGCAAGCTGCCATCTCTGCGTCCAATCTTTCAACTACCACAGGCGAAGCCAAGGCCCTGTATATTCCCACTCCAGATGCCAGCCGGAAAATCGACAACTACCGCGACTTTTACAGTCGTGCCTTCACAGAGCCCTCGACTCTGATCCGGTTCTCTTCAACGGTTGAAGACTGTGTTGGCTGCCCTTACAATATGGATGATGAGGATGACAAATGGCTCAAAGAGTTCAACGAGAAGCGGGACAAAGACGACATGCTGGACGAGGACCACTACGAGTTGATCATGTGGCAGTTTGAAAAAATCACAAACGAGCGCGTCCCATACCTTCAACTGGTAAGTGCCGCTCGATGACTCTGCTACTTTTAATGACATAATCCAATCATTAGATCCCACCTCTAACGCTTCTTGCGTGCTTCATTCACTGTGATTCAATGTACATAGGATAGCGGCCAGATCCCGCCACTCGATGACCTGACGGCAACATTCACAGGACCACAACTTTTGCCTCTCAAGAAGGTTGCTACATCTGTCTACCCATGGTGGAGCGACAGAAGGACAAAGAGAGGCGGCAAGGTCATCACGCCCCAGCTAAAGGCAGGTTTTTCTTCTATCTTGAATGCTGTGAAGTACAACCATATATATTAATCTCCGCAAATGAGCTGTCATGCCCTGTGCCCCACACTAACCATGGCCCTTGCTATTAATCTCCGACTCTATAGTTTGAGGAAGTGGTGCGCAATGAGTCTGACCCATACCTTTGCTTCCGTCGTCGCGAATCCAAACCCATCCGCAAGACCAGACGTACCGACCAGCAGTCGATCGAGAAACTCCGAAAGCTCCGCATGGAGATGGAGAGTGCCCGCAGTCTGCTCGAGATGGTCTCTCGTCGCGAGAAGGTCCGCAAGGAGTCGTTGGTCCTCGAGCATATGATCTTTGACCAACGCTGCAAGGTCCGCGAGTACAGGAAGAACCTCGGCATCAAGGACGACGACGATGATATCCAGAGCCAAAAGGTTTGTCTTCGATTCCTCTTTTCTCCTTGTATGCTCTTTCACGACAAATGAATTATTATATTGGTTCTAACTGGTTTCTATTACACTGTTATTTCCCGCTGTACAAATAGAAAAAGATCAGAAAGGTTGGAGAGACCAGTGCTACCATCCGCATCCCTCTCAACTTCAAGGATCGCGAGGCCATCTCTGCTCAAGAAGACTCTAGAAAGGATCGCTCAGCACTCTCCAGCATCGAGTCAGAATTGGCCAAGCGCAGAGAGGACGACGTCGGTTGGGAGGACCTCACAGACGTATGTGTACAATCTGCATTTGGTTATCTTTGTGCTGCCACCCCTTATGTTACATTCATACTAACCATTCTCCTCTTATCTCCATGTGATTTACAGAACCCATACCAGCCTTTCTTGGTCCCATACGCACAGCAGTGCTTCAAGATCCTTCCCCAGCAGAGAAACGGCAAATACGTCTCGTTCAGGAAGCGCATGGGTCGTGGCGGTCGCCTTCATATCGATCGTCAGTACGCCCGGCCAAGGTCATCGTCATACCGGGACCCATACCAGAAAGACCCTTATGGGATGTACGATGGTGTCAACACGTTCGACAAGTTCCGTTTTGACGATGACTCTTTTGATCAAGAGGACGTGATCGATGATGTCCGTGACGCGATGATCCGGTACCGTTGTACCCTTTTATCCGAGACCGACCTCCGGAGCCTGTCGACCTCGTCTCGCCACCACTTTATCCCGATCACGCACGGCGGGCATCCTCAGTAACTGGACTCTCCACCTCCTTTCTGGACGCTTCTTCGTCCTTTTTTTTCATGACTCACTCCTCTGTTCCTCTATTTTTTTGACCCGACAGCGACATTGTTTCCTATACTTCATATTTGCTACACTACCCTGCTCTCTTTCTTTTCTCTTTTTCCATCATTTTTTCTTGCGCTCTTTCTTCCACCGACTTGCACATATTTCCATTCATTAATCCACACAAAAAATTATTGTACTTTTAGTATTCCACATGTACCACAAAACAAAGAAATGAGAAGAAACAAGAAAAGAAAAAAAAAAAAAAAAAAGAGAGTGGAAACATCTGGCGTTATGAGTCCTTGTAGCATGTATGTTCCGTCGCGTCGTCCAGTTTTTTTTTTTGTAAATTATTTCCCCCTTTTCGTAATAAAAAAAACTATGCATTGGAGTTTACTACCCTCTCTCTCTCTCTCTCTCTCATATGATGGTATAGCTTTTACGTGTCGTTTTTAATTATGATGAGGAGAGGGTTATATTATGTTCTACTTCTTCTTAGGGGTAAGGTCGTTGGCAATCTTGACCCAGACGTTATCGGGATGTCTGGCAGAGACGGGGTCCTGATCGAGATGGACAGTGGCAGCATAGAACTGAGAGTCGTACTCGAGGGGGACGGTGCTGTTGGCATGGGCATACAACTCACCCATGGGCAAGTTGGCCGTACCCATAATGGGCAACTGAATAGGGGCAGTCTTGCCGGGAGCCTTGTACTTGATCATGGACAAGTCAGCAACGATCGAGCCAACCTCAGTCACGAATCCACCAGGGAAGGAGAAGTACGAAAGGGGTCTTTTGGCGATTCCACCAATAGCATAGGTCTTTACATTCTGGGTGATGGCAAAACGGGTGGCGATCATGGAGCAAGCAGAGCCACAGAAGCCGTTGGTGATGATGGCCATGTTCTGGGGCTTGAACTTGAGCTCCTGGCCCTTCTTGAGGGGGAGGAAGGACCACTTGAAGGGGAAGTAGGAACGTTGGGAGAAGGTGACGGTGGTAGAGCCACGCTTCTGGCGGACGTCCTTGGTGAACATGGAGGTATCCTTGAAGCGCTGGTTAGTTGCTGCAGAGACATACTGGGTGGCGTCGAGCATCGAGTGGGCAGTGTGGACCTTGATCGCCCGACGGGAGGCATCCTGGATCATCTTGTTGGTCTTGATATCCTGGACAAAGTAAGGGTCGGCCTTGGGGAAGAGAAGGCGGTTGATGTAGTAGGCAAAGTCGATGAGACCACCACCGTTGTTGGTCATGTCAAAGATCAACTTGGTGCAACCCTGGGACTGGAGCTTCTGGAGACCCTTGGCAAAGTTGAGGTACTCATCTGAATCATACTCGTGCTCCTCAGTGTCCTCGGTCGCAATGACTGCAACACAGGCGTCCTTGACCTTGCTGCCCGTCAGGCGGTAGAAGGCAGAGGTACGAGTCGTAGCGACCAGCTTGGCCTGAGTGATGACAGGGGGGGTCTTGGGCTCGCCGTTGCGGCCGTTGGACTGGCCTGGCTTGGGTTGAGTGATCTTTCCGCGCTCGCGGAAGGTCGTGAGAGCGGGGGCGGTTTCGCCGGCACCCTTCTTGGAACTGGCAGCAAGGGTTCTTGCGGCGGCGGTAGAAGGCGAGCGGCTGTTGCTATGGCTGTTGTAATCGGCGCCCGAGTTCTGGCACTGGACTTCCCAGTACGACTTTGTGTTGGTAAAAGTGCTGTACTCGTAGTAGTCACTGGGGCGAATAACCCAAGGCACAGTCAAAGTCTGAACGGGGCCCTTGGCGCATTGGATGGTGTACTTGAGCGACTCACCGGAGGGGAGCTCATAGCGGTTGGCGAAACCACCAGGGCTGGAATACCACTCATCGTACCAGGAGGTGCTGGCCAAGGCATCGTTGAGACGGACACCGGGGTCCTTGGAGATGGCCGAGACACGATCAGTAAAATCCTGGATGGCCTTGAGGGCAGGCTGGCCGTCGATGGTCTGGACAACACAGTCGGTAAGGGAAGAAGGGTTGCTGGGGAGACCCTTCTTACCGATGGTAGTGTCGACGTAGAAGACGCGAACGTCTTGCTTGCCGTTGACGACAGGGGCGTAGAGCGAGAGGGGCTGCATGAACCTGGCAGTCATGTAGCAGAAGTCTATTTTCGAATGAATGTGTGCGCCCAAAATCGTATTAGCGCCCAGAACAGCCAGACCAATGAAAACAAAATTCCGAAAATTGGGATGGTGCAAGGGGGGGGGAACATAATCGATCGGGTGAAGGGAAGGAACTACTTACTCCTGTAGTTGACATGGCCATCGTTGAAAGAAGCAGCCAGACGAGTAACAGCCAACTGGAACTCATAATCATTCGCCCACTTCTTCTTACGGATCGCATTCAACTCCTTCAACGCATCCACAGGTGCAGTGTTCAAAGGAGAACCAGCGACTTTGGTAGGGCCAACCTTCGCCTGATCAATAAAGACGAAGAAATTGCTGTACGTGTTCTCGAGCGCGGTGAGCACCTTGGCGGCAACATCGGGATTGTACTTGTGGTTGTTGAAGCAGCGCTTGACCACATCGTACGTCAGATGGGGGTCGGTGTTGGATCCTTGTTTGGCGAGCTCTGCGCAAGGGTCTTTGTTGACGGGTTTGGGCGCTGCGTCGGAGGATGTAGCCATGCAGATCGCGGCGGCGATGGTGAGGAGAGAGGTCACTTTCATGATGGGTTAGGTATCTATTATATGTAGGTTGAGTTGTCGAAGAGGTATGCTGCTAGGATGCGGAGTCGAGTTTGTGTATGAAGGGAAGGGGCTTTGCAATTGAAGGTCTGCGATGTGTGGGGGCGGATGATCCCTGGAAAGGGCTGGAAGGGGTCGCTTCTTTGCGACTTGGAGGGGAGGATGATAAAGAGAGAAAGGAGGAAGGGAACCAAGGGGGTGTGGATCCACGAAAAGCCTTTGGAGGAGGAGGAGAAAGAAGGAGATGAAAAGAAATGGTAGGGGTTGCGACAAAAAAAAAAAAAAACCGGGCGTCGTCTTGGCTCCCCATGCATCCTTTTAAATGATCCTGGCCCAACTGGAGGTAAATAAAGTTCGGGTTCTATTTTTTTTTCTGACATTGGGTGTGGACAATTGGCAGTAGGAGTACTTTAGTCTGGCTTCCCATTGAACCATCGCTGTCTGCACACTCCCATGTATCGGGGTCAGAGGTAAAGATATTCATCGCACGAGTGAGTTTTTTTTTCTTTTCCTTCAATCCATACATTATTGCTCTCAAACCTACTGTGCACTCACCTGTTCTCAGTTCACCAATTGTGCCTTAAACTACATGCAAACAAACTAGACTGACTGAACCAACCTCCTGCAAATAGCCCGTGAGCAGTGAACAGCAACAGGGAAAAAGAATGTACAGTTCTCCCCGGTAAGTTATTATTTTCGTCGTGGTTTATTACCTGAATCATATGCCATGTTCCCACCTGGCCGGCCATTATTGGTTTTTTTTTTTTTGTTCCTCTCCTAGGTGCACTTTACAAACCATCTTTTGTGTCCACTTCATTTCATCTAACGCCCAAATGGCCACCTTTGCCATCTAGTTTTCCTTATCCATCTGGACATTGGGGTATAATAAGTACATGCATAGGCTGACATGAGCCAATAACGAGTAGAAAGAAGGTGGAGTATCAATTCTCTTCCTGTGAGTGAGGGACAAAAAGTACAAAAAAGGCGTCTAATGGCACCCACCCACTTGGATGTGCATGCAAAGGGTTACGGCGGTTCAAAATACATTCATCAGCCGAAATTACTATTTTATTCAGACAGGGAGTAAAAGAGGATGAAAGAGGTACCAACGTGAACTTTGGAGTGGACGAGAGCTGTCTGGCATGTTTGTAAAGGAATGAACGAATGCGTTGCATACACAGCGAAAAATGCTCACATTTTTCTCTCCCTCTCTTTGGTTTGCATTATTTTCGAGAATCAGATAAAAAAAAACCTGGAACAGTACTCAAGCCCCGATAAAGGTCATCCTTTTCGTGAGAAGGGATAAAACAAACAACCAACGAAAGGCCAGTCCAGGGTCAAGTATTACTCACGACTTTGTTTTTGTTTTGTTTTGTTTTGTTTTCGAGATGGGCAACATCCCTTCCGCTATGACAACGACGTGGTTTTGATCTGGCTGACAACAGACCCTCCCCGGCAGCCGAAAAAGCAAAGAACTCGTCCCACGGGTTGTTATGTCCAGCAGTCAAGGTTTGGCCACTGTCAATCTTTTTTAGTGCCTGTTTTCATATGAGCGACATTAGTTCGCTTATCAGATTGTCCAGATCTATTTTAATAAAAGGGTTCTACCGGATCCCGACCACTCTCTCTCTTTTGGTCTGGAGCCCACAAAAAGACCCAACTTGGTTGCCCCACATAACTGGCCATCCGACGGATCATGAATCGAGAACCCAATGAAAGAAAACAACAAGCCCAATAGCCCTCAGCAACGAATATGTATTGTTTGTGTGTTCTGCATGCCTGTCCATTTGTCCATCTTCTCGCATGCAATCTATTGAGGAAGTTCGAACTTGGCGCCTTTGAGAACCCTATGAGATACATGCAACGCATACGACGAGCAATTGAGAAATAGGGGTGAACAAAAAATTAGGAGTGAGTGAGTAATCTGCTTTCTTTGGAGACCTCGAGTATTCTTGAACCCATGCCCTCACTCCTTTCTTTCTTTTCGTCAACCATATTCGCAAGCAAACTGCAACAGCAAAACGGACCCTTGTTAGTTTACATACTTTGTAAAGTAGATGTAGAAAAAGTCGCAGTAGAGTCCAGTCTGCACAGCTCCCGCAATCCAGACAATCCAGTCGACGTAGTACTCAGTCCTGTACCGATAGATCCAATTGACGAGGTAGAGTCCACGATATGTTCCCAATGCAAAGAGGTAGTGGGTGGTGATGACTTCGGCCTCGCCGGTTTTGGTGAGCATGAAGAGTTGTGGTAGGATCGCCACTGCTTCGAGATAGATCGAAAATGTCCAGAGTACCTAGAAGGCACAATGTACCGTAAAGACGTGTGGTAGCAGTGAGTGTGTATATCCATATGGTGGTTGTCTCCGTTACAGAAGGAGGATGAAACCCTGTGCTCACTGTGATATGCCTCCCGAAGTACTTGGTATGTTTTTTCTTCTCTCTCCATCTCTCTCTCTCTCACTCGGACTCTCCCACACAGCTCCCGCTAGGCATTCGTGAAGTCGTAATTGACCTCCGTCGAGATATTCACTGCCTGACGGTCCCCTCCCCATCCCTAGCTAAACACTTTTTACCTCCTGGACTGTAAACGCATAATTGGCGATTAGCGCTAAAGCAGCGACACCACCGACGACATATTGGACTTTGAAGGTATCAAGACGAGGATCGTTGGTTGCTTTGAACGTGAACTTCATCAGGTACACAATGTACAACGAGGACGCGATAAAGAAGACCTTCATGGTGGTGTTGTAGAGAGATTGGAAATTGGCAAACAGATCCGTATAGCGCGTCAAGAACACCGTTGCGTAGAGTGCTTGCGTCTTGAGCGAGATGCCTATTAGACCGAGAGGTAGAGAGAAGGGAAGGTAAGACGAGAGAACGAAGTGATGGGTCATTGACCCTCCTCTATTCCCGGTTGTGATTCCAGTGATTCCTGAGTTCTCCATTGCTGTAGTCTGCTCTTTTTTTTTTTTTTTTTGGGCCTAGACAAGAGCACCAACCTGAGACGGAACGCGTCTTCTGTATTTTGAGTAATAGGATAAATATCGATGCCAGGTGCATCAGGTCCGCGGCGAGTCGGAACAGATTCATGGCCAGGTGTCGACTGCAAACAGATCACTGGTTGGGTGGTGAAGTGTATATGTGTTGTCGAGCAGTGATGGAGTGGACGGTAAAAGGAGAAAAGGAAGGGGGGAAGGCAGCAAAGGAAGGAGGACGAGGGGGCAGAGGATAGGGGGAAAAGGTCCGGGTCGCATAGACAGCGTAGGAAGACTTCACAAACATGCCTCACTTACTCTCTGACGACCATAAGCAGCTTGGCGCCATCCTGCGTCATCGATCAGGCTCCATGTCGGATCCCTTCTTTTTCAACATGTTGTCCTGCTAACCAAAATATCGTATTCATTCTCGCCGCCACCATAGTCGACCAAGTGTCATAGTTACAACACACATGAAAGACATCACTTCAAAAATGACCATTCAAAGAGTCTCCTCTCTTTTCCGAGCCATTTATTACAATTTTCGGGGAGGTAATGCTAAAAGGATAGCAGGTGCTTTACAGAGGCTTGGCAACCTGAGCGGGAGCGACCTTCTTACCATCCTGGAAGTGCGAAAGGAGAAAAAAAGAACATGAGAACGACGTCAGTTACAGGCAATAAGGTAGCACATAGAAAAAAAATGAGTTGTTTCTGAAATGTCAATGTTTGCACTCATACCTTGAAGCGGAAGCGTGGTGGGGGAGCACGGCTGCGACGGCCGACATGGGAACGAACACGGACAATGTGGGCGTGGACAGCGCAGGAGATGCAGTAGTGGATCTTGATGTAGAACTTGGGGAGGGTGTACTCTATTCATCCGTAATATGAAAAGAAAGAGCGTAAGTGGCAGGTTTATAACTGATAAGCTCTGTCGAGACCACTTGAGCCTGTTCCTGAATGGACTTTTGGGAGACAATCAAGATATGTAGGTGCATCTTTGTTGTTGAACAGTCGTAGGTATTTTCTCTCCATAAGCCGCCCTTGCACACAAAGACATGTCCACTCTCCAGCCGCAAAGAAAATAACGACTCCTGCAGCCTTGCAAAACTGATCCACTTGATCCTGTATGGGTATCCCGTGGAAGCGCCTCTCCATGAGTGTCTTGGGTGGTGATCCTTACCCTTGTAGACAAGAGCCTCAGTGATATCACGGACGGCAGCCAACTCGACCATAGGGCGGACGGTGTAACGCTTGATGGCCTTGTCCTTGGGGACGCAGCGGGAGCAGTTGGAGCAGCGGACGGGCTTAACGTGGCCACGACCGGTCTTGTTGCGTCCGTGGTTTCTTCTCTTGACGGTCTGTTTGAGTGAAAAGTAAAACGATGCCGAAAGAGGTTGATAGGTAAGTACTGGGGTTCCAAAGATGTGTGTTTGAGTGTGCGAAAAGAGCGGTGCTCGGTCCTGTTTGGAAAAGGTTGGTGCTGTGCTGAAGAAGCGGGATCGTCCTAGGGGATCGATCCACTTTCCTGTCCCGAGTACACACAGGGTCCCATCAAGAAAACGATCGCTTCCTGTCATAGAACGGTAGCACCCTGGTTTCCCTTCCAGAGCTCCCGAGGCACATCGATAGTTCGTCCTGGGTAAACCGTAGCTCCCTTACGACAAGGATGCAAGATCATTAAGCCAACCAAGGTCCGATGATAGATTCCTCCTGCCCTGCCGGTTCTTTATGTGCCAAGTCCCTCATCGATGTTCGATGTAGGAACCAGTACTCCTGTGTCATATTATTTTGACGATGGGTTCCAGACAGAGGGTTCATGCCGACTTCGTGAGATGTTGGTCATGCATAGTTGAAGGGTGTTTGATAGAGTCCTGCTACAAAAAAAAGTAGCTGATAATGGTGGATAATGACGGATGAAGGGATGTTGGGTTTTGGGTGTATCGATGGATGCCGATGGGTTCGATGAGTCGATGGATCGATGGTTGGTGGGATCGGATGTGTGTGTTGGCCATGTTGTCCCATATGAAATCCCGTAGTAAACGCCCTCTGGTCTGAGTTCAGTATACTTTCCATGATGGGAAGTTGAAAGGGAGAGCTTCCGCCACACCCCCCGCCAGTCGCATATCAATGAAATTTCCAATTGCCTGCATCCACGCGCCCCTTAACCCTCCTTTCCAACCACTCCTCCTTCGAGCAGAATCAAGCACTCACACGTAGAAGAAAAGTATGGAGGACTACAAGAGAGGAACCATTAAACTGTTACTATCGTATATCATACCCATGGTTGCAAGAGGTTCCATCGACACACAAAGCCGTGGCAATATAAGAGAGAATAAGTTCCCACGATACCTCCCCCACTTCTAGCCATTCATGCTGCTCTTAATTGTCTATATGGTTTATCGTGTCCATCTCTAGCTTTTGTCAAGCCTAGATAGCCACTGATTGTACCATCTTCTGTTGCTGTTGATGCTGTTGTTGTTGATGCTGTTGTCCGTTCATGCCAAATGCTGTTCTCCTCCAAAAGAAGACGTGGAACGTTAGCTTAGGTTGTCTGGCTGTCAACATCGTCATCATCATCGCCATCATCGTCCACCGCCTTGTGCTCACTTTTTGCCTTCTCCTCTCTCTTTTTCTCGCATGCAAACAACACAAGCAGACCAAAAAAGGGCTGAAAAGGCTCATTGTGCGCTGTCAAGACCCGCCGTTTTTTGCATAAAGTTGCAGGGGTGGTGCGTTTTTTGTGCGAGGGGCGTGTTTATGCATGGATTGGACAACAAAGAAACAGCTTCCCGCCATAATCGCCAACATCATTTGACCAACGCTCGGAGAAACAAAGAGAGGTTGAAGGGTGGGAGAACAGGAGAGTGTGTGTGTTAGTGAAAAGGTGTTGCCGGATAGATAGACCCAGATTCGTGTCGGGGGAATGAACCTTTTTCTTTTGGTGTGGGCAGTAGAGGTGGCACTGGAAGAACAACAATTCATGTGGTTTCCATGGCCGAGGATGATCCCCAATGCATATCTTGAAGAGGGATACACATTTTGATGATGGAACAAGGTAGAACGAAGAAGGACATAGGGCGGTGTCGATTCTGGTCTTGACCGGGGGTTGTGTGCATGCAATCTGCCCTACCGTCCTACCCTGCACCGCACAGAAGGTCCTCTTCGTGTGTGAAGGAATATTATTCAGCGGAAAAAGAAAACAAAAACGGACAGGGTACTACAGCAATGCACATGTACGTCAACAGGAACAGGAAAGGGCGTCCCCACATCCTCATCTACACTGGGAATTCTTTTCTTGCCTTCGTGTCGTGTCGTGTCGTAGTGCGTTTTGCTCGTCTGCATGTGGCATCTCTCCCTCTCTCCCCCGAGGAAAACGGAAAGTGTTCGTCGCACTTTTGTTGTGGTCGATCGAGAATTGTTTTTTTGCCGCTTTGGATGCGCCTTTTTTTTGTTTTGCTGCTTAGCAAAAAGGAACAGAAAAAGGCAAATACTTAATGGCCAGTGTGCTGATTTTTTTTTGGGCTTGTACCAAACCCCTTGGCATTAGCATGGGGCAATGCAAAGGTTGAGCAAGGAGAAAGAACAGGGAAAGAAAACAAGAAAGGGAGGACGGGCCAATTGCCAATTGCCAATTGCTTTATCTTTTACATCCCTCCTTTCACACTCTTATTTCTGTCTATCCGTTGTTGTTTGTCATTCTGGAGAATTCACTCACACGCCTCTTGCCTTGTCTGCTCCAAGCGCGACAACTCATATCCGATCGACCGTACACGTTTCACAACCCCTCATTGCAACAAGCGGTGATCCAAAATCCAAAAGAAAAAATGATGCATGGTGCAGCTTCCTTTTGCGAAAGGAATACAAACCTGCAATCATATTTTTTTCCTTCCTTCTCTCACTCCCTCTCTCCTCTTTCCTCTCTGACTCTTGCTGCTAGGCTGGCGCCTTTTTGTCAATGTTTTGTTTGTTTTGTTCTCCTGTCTGACAACAAAAAAAAAGAGGAGCAGCAATTACTTTTTTTTTTTTTTTTTTTGTGCAAGTGGACTCAGGACCATTGAGGCTAATAATATTTAAGTGGCCAGGGGAACGGACCATGGATACCATTGGGATGCTGTAAGTCGTGATCGTGATTAGACAAGGAATTGAAAGGAGGGGCACAAATGATGCATCCAACTGCAAATTACGAGACACGAAAGGGTGAAGCGTAAGCACCGCAAAAAGTAAAGATAACGCACTCAGGCACAATAAGCACAAGCATGGGACAACAAAACATGGATCAGGGCAATTGTCGGAGGAGGCAGCTGTTTGCAACCTTTTTTTTTGTTTCCACGAATGAATGAATGTAACAAGACCCTGATAAGTCGATCTGCTGCAGTAATAACAAAGCAACGAACCGACGGAAAGAAGCAAACGTACAAGGAGTAATGTATGCACCATGACTCCTGCCCCATGGGAGACTGCAAGGGGCACAAGATAGAAAGAGAAAGGGAAAAAGGGGCGCTGTCATCATCGATGTCGCATTTCAGTTCTCTCTCAGCCTCAGCAACAAAACACACAGAGGGAGAGGAGAGAGAGAAGGAAGAAATAGGGGAATGGACCCATGGGTTGTCGGGGTGACCATTATCATATGCCAATGTGTGCCAATGCTCACCAGACAGAGACAGACGGTCAAAACACAAACAAGGAATAATATGTACGTTCGACATATTCAGGCCAATTTATTCCCTCGGAATAGAATAGGTCCGCCCGACATATGAGATAATGTTGCGACCCTTTTTTAGCATGCCATGGTATGGCATGGCATGGACAGTGCCTCAGAGCCTAATCACTTATTTACCTATGTCGAGGCCAATCCCTTCCGAAGGGTCTCTGAGATAGAAGATGATAATAGCGATTAGGAAAACAGCAACATCATGCGATTGAACAAGCGATTGAATCGTATGAAAAAAAAAAAAAAAAATGGCGGATGATAGGATAGCAACCAGGATATGTTCATTTAACTCTGTCTTTTGAGCATTCTTTGACTAAACTAAACTAAGAAAGAAGGCCGACCTGACCTAACAACCACCACCCACCCAACCAGCTACTTGCCCACACTCTCACACTGTCTGCAACCACCTGTCAACCAGCCAGCTCGTCAACTTGCCTGCCTGCCCACCTGCCTGTGAAAATGACAAAAACAAACAGACCCCCTGCCGCCATCTCTTTTTTTCTTTCATTCCCTTTTTTTAACCCGCCATCACTTATTCTCTTCTCTTTCTCTCTTTCTCTCTTTCTCTCTTCCTCTTTCTCTTTTCTATTTCTATTCCTTCTGCTCCCTATTTTCCTTCTTTGCATACCTCCACCCACCCCCTCGATACCCACACACACACTCTCTTCTCTCTCTTCTCTCCCCCTATACCCTTCGCTACTTCTTTTCCTCTCTTCTCAACTCGTTCTCGCTCACACCACCAGCACCTCCTTCTCCTCGTCATTCGCACACACATCCGAATCCCTCAACTCTTCTCTTGAATCCAAAAAAAAGGTGAGAAACTAACCTACTTGCTTTCCTCTCCTTCACCTTCCCCACCCCTAAACTCAACTCTCGCTCATACTCCTGTCAGCACCTTCAACACCCATACAACCATTCCGCCCCTCAACGATAACGCAATCGAAACAAGCGATGGTACAAAGTGCGGCAAAACAGGGGTAGTGGCTGGGAACGGACAGATGGACAAACACCCTATCTGTGCACATGCATACCATGGTCCATGGTTCATTGGTCCACATCTATCCGTTCCTCTCTTACACACTCTACCCTTACCTTCCCTCCGTATGATAAGAAAGCAACAACAACACAGACAAACACACGACACAGGTCAAGGGTGATTGATACATCGCCCTCTCCCAGCCTCAAATTTCGTCTTTCTCCCCATCCCTTCCCGTTCCACATCCCCGTCGTTGGCTATCCTCTTCCCACCTTGCCCCCTTCCCTGTGTCTGGTCTTCTACCTTTTCCTTGCCTGTTTTCCCTTACCTTTTTCTTTCCAGTTCCGTCATTTCCCCTCAGCTCTCCTTTCCTCCTCTCTCCCTTTTCGCCCTTTTCTTTTTTTCTCTTGCCCCTTCATCGATGGTGGTTCAGGGTGGTGATGATATTCGTGATAATGCATTCTCATATGACAGTGGCATTGAGCGGGGTGTGCTATTCGAAACAGGAACCAGCGACTTTTACAGAGGTGGACGCCCCGAGCGCTCATTTGCCTCCGTCGCGCTCTCTTGGCTTATCGGTAGACAAAACAGGTGTTTAGCTTGATGATGGTCCAAGAGCATTATTTCAGTATGGCAATCGATCGAAACAAAACAAGACAAGTGGTGCAAACAGGCTGTTCACCTTCCCTATGGCGCCACTATCTTGTTATTCTTCTCCCCCGTCCCCCTTCACTGAACAAATCCCTACCATCATCATCATCATCCTTCACCCGGCTCCCTGCGATTGGTTAGAGTACCACGCGACTGAGACCACTAAAGTTGGTGCCTGATGGATCCCCTCACTCTCCCATCACTTCTGTTTCCTTGCAATCAATCAATCCCGCTGATCCCGTCAGTCGCGGCCATATTTGATAGTTGGAGAGATTCATACCGCGGATATAATTATCTCTGTCCGTGGTCTGACTGACATATGAAAGAAGGTGACCCGCCTACTACTGTCTACGGTTGCCATGCTCCATCTTTTTTGGGGGGACCTACAGCGCACAAGGATGACACGGCTTCATCCTTATGACGGCCCCCGCATTTCCCCTTTTTGTCGCTTTGGCTCTTGTACCTTACCTCTTCCCTCCTTTCACTATTGTCACTGCTCCACTCATTGTCATTCTATCTTACGTGTTGAAGACAAACACATAGCGATAAGAGTAACCCCTCTTTTGGTTTTAGTCTTCCAAAACAGTATAAATCTGTTGCACCTTCGCTAACTGCTTCTCTCTCTCTTTCTTTCTCTCCTCGTACTTCGCCATCTCTCTTTATTTGCTTCCCCTTTCCTTCTCTATCTTCTCTCTTTCTTTCTCTCTTTTAGTCAGAAATAGAACACAGCAAACCAACCCAGAGACCTCCACTCTTCATACAAATACCCCCTACTTACTACCATGTCACTATCCCAAGAGATCACACCAGCCATGCAGTCCCCCAGCTCCCCTTCCCTTTCTACTTCATCCACCACATCCCCAGCATCACTATCAACATCCACGACAACACCTGCGCCCCTATCACCCGCACTAGCATCCACATCCACATCCACATCCCCAGCATCAGTACCAGCATCAGTACCAGCATCAGTACCAGCATCAGTACCAGCATCAGTACCAGGATCAACACCAGCATCAACACCAGCATCAGCAGCTGCAGCTGCAGCAACCACAAAGAATGGCCTCTATCAATCATATCACTCGCAGATCGAGAACCTCAAGCGCCTCCCCATCCCCTACAGTGACATCTACCATGCATTATCTGCACATGAGACCATCCCTCTGAGAAACCTCCACGAACGGTTCTGCAGCGCCGCAGCAAACCTGACCACCTGGCTCGAGACTTCAGAGATGGCCGTCTTTGCCCTCGAGTTGGACGTTGGTCAAGAAGGCGCCACCGATAAGGGTGATGTCGGCCAGATGGATGTTATCATGAACCGGTTCCAACCCAACATTGAGATGCTGGTTGAGCTCCAAGAGAGGATCGAGTCCCGCGTCAAGGCCGCTTCGACTGTCGAGCTCCAAGACATCTCCCCCCAGCAGATCGAGCAAGATTTGCAGCAAACAACACAGAACATCAAGTCGAGCTGGGCCTCTCTCAAGCAGATGCTCGAGAAAGTCAAGGGTGATCTCGCAGGCGCAAGACTCCGGGCTGAGCTCATGACTCAAATGGACAATGTACTCACGGACATTGGAGACATCTGCACCAGCATTGATGCGTACAACAACGAGCGCAGCGCCATGACCTCAGACGAAGAAGGTTTCCTCCCAAGCAAGGTCGGTCACAGCCAAGCTGACGCCCAGGCCAAGCAGCGCAGCTTGGATACCCTCGCCCAGGTCGACTCCCGCATCGAGATCTTGATTGCCCGGGTCGACTTTTTGGATAACCGCGTCGGATCCCTCCCAACAGATGAAGCCGGTCTGGGCAACGAGTCCAAGGATGCCCTCCAGAACCGGTATCAACAGGTCCTTTGCCGCTGGGACGACCTCAAGTTCCGTCGCGAGCGTGTCAGCGAGGAACTGAAAGAGGACAAGTGGCTCGAAGTCTTTGAGCAGGTAGCGGAGCAAGTCGAGTCGATGATGGAGTCGATGGAGAGGGCCATCATTCACTGCCAGGGACTCTTGGACCAGATCAAGGGCATGGTACGCCAGAAGGTTGTCCCTGACGCTCCCATCGACCGCGAACATCTTTACAGTATCTTCAAGTCATTCGAGGCCAAGCAAAAGTACTACGCCCCAGCCGTCAACAAGATGCTTGACATGTTGGAGAGCGGTATCGAGAGCCGCACCTCGCGCAACATGGATGTCATCTCTCGTCACCAGTCCATGAACCTCAAGTGGGACCAGCTCCAAGATGGCCTCGAGAGAGTCGATATGGAGTTGGATGATGTCGAGAGACTCCTCGATATCCTCGACGACTCTAGGACCCCTTACCTCCCCAAGCTCCCTCTCAAGAAGGCCGAAACGCCAACTCCCGCAAACAAGCGTACTCCTGCCACTGGTGCCAACAAGCCCGGTGCCTGGAAGTCACCAAATGCTCAGCCAACGACGATGCAGCAGAGGCAACAGCAGGCGCAACAGCAAAAGTTGAGTGCACAAAGGCTTCAGCAACAGCAACAGCAGCAGCAGCAGAATGCCCAGCGTGGAAGACGTCCACCACCCTCGAAATCGATGCGGTCGCCCTCGCCTTCGCCAGGTCGTTCCCGAACTCGCTCCCCCATGGGTGGCTATTCCCACCGCCCTTGGTCGCCTGCCAACTCCAACAGTGCCTTGTCCCAGTCCGGTCTCTTGTCGCCCAATGGATTGAACAGCTACCGCTCTCTGAGTCCCAGCCCCTCGAGATCCCCTTCTAGGTATCGCTCTCGTCCATGGTACGTTTTGCATCATGCGTGCTTTCCTCCCTTTTCACTTTGGCCGTTAATTAACCCACTATTTATTTGATTTTCCTTATTCTCCGATATTAGGTGCCCATCGGTCTCAGTGACGTCGCCTGGCATCCCAGGTCTCCCGCAGTCCCTCTCTGCGGCAGCGACGTACCTTCCTCGTCCTGTCTCGAGCGTTGGCCAGAACCGCGGCGAGTCGCCAGTTCCACCAGGTCGTGCTGGATCGAGGAGTGCAGCCAGCACTCCTTCGATGTTAAAGGCCCCTAACCAGTTCAAGCCTGTGTTCTCGCCTGCTGGCAGCATCAGCAAGCTTTCGACCGGCATTCACTCGACGCTCGCATCGCCTGCACCTTCAACAACGAATGGTGCCCGCAAGACCCAGTTGCCCATGCCCTCTTCAAGGCCACCAAGCCAGCAGCGATCCACCATGAGCCCATCTCCTCAGCTCCAACGGCCACAGTCTCGCGGCTATGGCCGTGACGCACCCTCGCCTGTCCAAAACAACTACGCGGCAGGCTCAACAGCCTCCAACAGGTTGTCGACATCTAGTGCGTCGTCCCTTTCGAGCCGTCAGAGGCAGTTCAGCTCCAACACCAACGGTCAGGCCTACCATGGCTACGGCCAGGAGGGTCGTTCTTCAGGAACGGCTCATCTGACATCTCGTCAGAACCAGCACAGTTACTACGAGGATAGCACGTACAGCTCGCGCCCAAGCTCAGTTTCCGGATCGACATCAAGTCTTGGACGTGATCCCTACAACCACTACCAGTCGTATGGGGAGCCTACCAGCCCTTCAGCCTCGTCGAATTCTTCGGTCACGTCGGCGTCGCGCTATCACCAGCAACATTATGGCCGTGACCAACATGCTCTCCCCGAGCTTATGGACAAGATGAAGGTCAACGATGTCAAGCCCTATGTCGCTGCCCGGGGTGACGAACTGGATGAAGAGTTTGCGCGTGTCCTGAACGCCAACCCCATTCAGATGCAGGTTCACCGTCTCGGTGAGGGCAAGTACTACTTTGGCGGTCGCATCGAGGATCAGAACCTTGTTGGCGGAAAGCTCTACCTCTGCCGATTGATGGAGTACGGTCGCGTCGGCGCCGGCGAGGAGGACTCTGGTGTGTCGAGCGGAGGCAGCCACAGTGGCACGGATGATGGCCTTCACTCTACCAATGGCCGCCAGTCGAACCGTCGCAACCCCTCGGGTCTGGCGACCATTTATTCTGCAGGAAGCCTTGCAAGTCTGCAGGCTGAGGAGAACACCCGTCGCGATAGCAAGAAGCGCCCTAGGAAGGTCCTTGTCCGTGTTGGTGGTGGTTGGCAGGACTTGGATATCTTCCTGTTGGACCATTGCTAAACGACAACGTTGTTCGCAACTATTAGCAGCAAGTTTTTTTTTTTTTTTTTTTTTTTTTTAATGGCTTTAGGCCTTTGTTCATAACACTTCAAGTTGTATCCTACCTTTTGTTCCACCGTCCTCTTCTCCCCTTTTCTCCCTTTGCGATACCCTTCTTCCCTTCCCTTTTCACAAAAAACAACAATCAAACAAAAAAGATGTAAAAAAGTAAAAAGTCAAAAAGAATAAAAAAGGAATACCCCCATTCATGTGTCTAACCTACTTTGTTTTTACTTTTATGCTTGGGCAAAGGCCTGACTATTGCTGGTTGAAGGGGTCAAGAATGCTTTTTACATTCAACTAAAGCAAGCCATTCCCAACGACACTGTACGTGTAGTGCGAAGCAAGCAGAGCCGTTACGTAGATCATACACAAGCATGCTTTTATCTACATTGGCATGGGGACAATGAGCATATCGATGCATAGCCGTAATATGCGTGTCTTTAGTACAGTAGTCAGTGGATAATAGAAAGCAGTGAGGGTAAGAAGAGGACTAAAGTGGCAGTTGACGACGATGATGATGTCTTTTTCTTTCCTCTTCATGTGGTTGCCGTGTCATATTCGCGCATTTGGAGGAAGGAAACAAAAAGGATTGACATGAAGACAACCGTTTTTTTTCTGCTGCTCTGTCTCCCTTCCTTTCCCCTTCTCTTCGTCGAGCACACCATTCTCTTATTGTTCGCTGTGCTTCGCCTCCGCTCGCCCAATCGCTATTCAGTACCACCTTCATCGTCTTCAACCGTTCTCTCAGTAAACACCTCACTCTCACCTTCTATTATCAATTCGTCACCATTCACTCAGCGCCTTCTCTCACCTTGACTGCACATCGTATCTCCCATTCTCTCCCTCCAACAGACTCGACGAGATACAGGACACAGTTTCACACTACCACCGCCACAACTTTCTACCGTCTTCTCCTCCCTATTCCCTATCATTGCATGACATTATTCCACAGACAAACAGGACAACTCCGAGCATGGGCCCGCAGAACCCTCTGGTGCATCATCGTTATAGGATCCCTCTGCGCAATCGTCATCCCCATCTTCTCCATCTACCGCAAAGAAGGTGATAATACCCGGTCCGTCGTCGAAGTCCCGCCCCAGGGGGTTTCGCATACAGGAGATTATATTCATGTCCTGGGGAGTGTGGCTAGCGTTGACTTTGAGGATAAGAGCTTTCGAGTACATTTTGAGTTTACGCCGCATGGGACTCTGGCTGGGGATGATGGCGTTCTGACGGCTGCGATTGCGGTGTCGTTGTTTTATACGACTTTGACGTTTCCTGATTCTCAGATCATGTATGTTCTAGTGAAGGGAAGGAAAAGAAGAATAGTATAGTATACATGCTTTCCGCACAAGGGCAGTCGCACTTAACACTAATTCTCATTATGTACCTTGTTCATGTACTTTTTTATTCCTTCATTCATCAACACCATAAGGCGGTCAGTAGATGTAACAATGCCTTACACCCATGGTGCAACAATCGACTACCCCTTCGACGCTTACAAGTCCTACTTTGAAATCCTCGCGAACAAGGACAAGGAACGTCTCCACAAGATCCCCATTTCCCTCACCTTCCTCGGAAAACTCCAATCCGTCGAATTCATCCCCACCGTCCGCGTCGAGACAGACGACCTGTACAAGATTGCGATCGAGATCTTTACACGCCGGTCGCCGACGACGATCGGGTTCAGTCTGTTTATTGTATTGATAATGTGGATGTTGAGTATTGCAATTGGGATTATTGCGATTCAGGTGATTAGAAAGTATCGGGTGACGGATGAGCATGTGTTGACGTTGGGGATTACGACCTTGTTTGCTTTGCCGGCGCTGAGGGAGACTCAGCCGGGTATACCGTCGATTGGCTGTGCCGCCGATGTTCTTGGCTTTTACTGGTAAGTTCAGCATCGATATATGAATATGCACAAAACACAAACTATAAAGCTAATTAATATCAACAAACGCCTTCGCCCACTCATTCGCATTGTATAACAGGAACATGGCAATCATCGCGATCTCTTCAATAATGATCCTCATGGCGTCCGCCCTTCGCTGGAAAGAACCCTCGATCGAGCGCGAGATCGAACTCGTCCACAAACAACACGATTTCCAATCAAAACTCATCTCGGAAATGGCCATCCCCATGCCCTTCCCCATCACGGGCGGTCCCTTTTCGGATTACCAGGTCAAGAAGATGCGGATTCCCTTTATGATGAGCCATCATCACCAGTACCAACGTCAGAAAGGGGATAATGAGGGGGTTGATTCGAAATCGACACCGTCTTCGTTGAGGTCGCCGCTTTATAATGAAGAAGGACATGAGTACCATCACGAGCCGTTTCAGGAAGGGTATTTCTTTACGGAGGATCCGGATCATCTGGATATTATTCTTTTGCGGCAGCACCAGAAACAACAGAAGCAGCAGCAGGAGGAAGAGTGTTGGCGAAACGGGGCTGTGTTTGGAGTTGAGCAACCACGACCTCAGGATTTGGTCGCAAATGGAGGCGTGGAACACCAGGGACAACAACAACAGCAACACCAGAATCGCACGTCTGTCTGCCTATCAGTAACAGCATCCTCAACAACAACATCCATCTCCACTGCCACTTCGTCTTCACCTCCATCACCTAGAAGCAATGCAACGCCACAAACACGACACGATTTCATTGATAAACACCACCATCGCCACAACCCGATCCCAACATTGACTTCGCCTTCATCTCCACCATCCCACTCTTTCAACCCCGAGCAGCAAATTCAAGGCCTTGAGATCCACAGAGCAGTCCTTGACCAATCCGCCTCTGACGACAACCAGGACACTACGCCCTCCTTGCCTTACACAGTCTCGCCTATACACTGGGACTCGACAAGTCCCGCCACCTCGCGGTGGATGTTCGATGTCCCGCCATCATATCATATGCCTGTCCCGCCTCTACCGCTTCTACCGGTATCGCTCCCGCCATTGCCAGCAAGAGGAGCAGGAGCAAGAGCAGAAGCAGTAGCAAGAGCAGGGAATTCGAATCACGCCGCCGCCGAAATACAACATGCACATCACTATCTTTACCCAACGTCAAGTTCTACATCCACTTCTACATCCACTTCTACATCCACAAGCTATAAAGCAAAAATTACAATAAAAAACTAACTAAACTAACTACGCCCAATAAGAAAAAAAAAAGGGGGGAGAGAAGGAGATTTTGTGAGCATGTGCATGCGCATGTGCATGTACAATGTGCAATGTGCAGACTGGACCCTTATCATCCTTTTTCTTCCGACCCATGCAGACATGCTATTATGTTACACTTTGTCTAAACACATGGTGATGGTTGACACAAAAGAAGGGAGGGTCGGAGAGCAGTGCACAGGTAACCGTCTGTCGGTTTGTGTTGTGTTGTTTACTGTGTCACAAGGTGAATGGCGTGTGCATGGGTTACATGAGAGATCGTGATAGCGATTTATTTTGCATGTGAATGAATGCGTATAAAAGTCATTACGGAAAGGGGTGAGAGAGAGAGAGAGAGAGTGAGTGAGAGAGAGTGAGTGAGAGTGAGTGAGTGAGAGTGAGAGAGATAGAGAGAGTGAGAAGTTGTTACATGACCATGCGCATGTCTGTATTGTTGTTGTTCAATCGCGCTAGCAGGGGAAAGGAGAAACAATAGTCAACGAAGGAGATGACACTCTTGGGTGCACATCTGTGTAACCTCAAACGGTGTTACGAAACAGCGCATATGTTTTACCAACCGACTGCATCCACCTCTGCGTGGAGGAGATCCTATGAGAGCTCGTCCATTGCAGCATTGAGGAAGGTCTGGAATAAACGGCCTTTGGACGAAATCATCCTGGTGGGTTTCTTTTTTGAGGAATCGGTGGGGTGACGGAGGAGGGGTAAGTTCCTTCGTTCCTTAATTGGGGGCTAAGACTGTTGTTATTTCTTCCACTGTATGCATGCATGACTGGAGAATATTCGGCGGAGGCGATAGAGAAGACGTCAGAGTGCGGTTCAAGGATCTGGGGCAGGCCAAGGTAATGGCCAGATTGGTGAACGTTCTCGTCACCGGGCTCGTGGTGGTCAGAAGGGCCACTTGCGGTGGCTGTGGCGGCGGTGGTGCCAAAATGGTCCACAGAAATGTAACAGCGAAGTTTGGAAGGAGGAGTGACCAAAGGCGCCTGAGAGAATTTATCGCAAGGACCGCTGAACCTGACCCAATGATGTGAAGACCTCTGGGTCGCCGGCGGTGGGGGTAGAGGGACGGCTGTTATCGTCAACTTGCAAGTAAGAATTGCGGTGAATACGGTGATCGACTGGCGATAATAACGACGATGGGACTCGAGATGGACCGGCAGCCGTAGCAAGACATTCACGGAAGAGCTTCTACAAACCATGGATGCAATCAGCAGCGACAGGGGTACAATGCTCCCTGGATCCAGAGGTCAATCGATTAGGATAGATATCGGCATAGACAGCCTTGCGGACAGACTCACGGACAGTCCACTATGCGGTACGGGCGTTGAGGCGGTAGAGGGGCACGAGGAGGTATATGCATATTGGGAGACCCATTCGAAGGACTGGATCACAAGCTCGACGAAGCTGAAGCGGACGAAACCAAGTTTGAAACTCTTGTTGTTGGGGATGTTCTTCTCCTCGGCTTGATGGCGCTCGTCAGACGTGGTGCTGCTGCTCTTCATCATCTGCTGCCACTTCAAATAGGATCAATTACACGAAGAAGATATGAAGGAGAGAATGAATCGCACCAAGCCCACTCACACATCCAATATTGGGATGTGCATCTCTCTTTACCCCATCGGAAAACGAAAAGAACGCCATTCGACCACCGACTCGGTTCACCCTCTTCTCAGCCTATATCTCTCTCATACACACACACAACACACTCTTCCCTCTTTTCATTTTTCTTCATTTCGCGTATCGCCGATGGGAACTGTCGACGCGTCGTTCATTCTTATTCATGCACGTATGCCTCTGTCTTCGCTTCCCTCCCTCTTCCTCTCTCTGGTCTCGCTAATCCCCTACACAGAGACGGAACAGAACAAAGGTAGAATTGTCATAAACAGCTACAGCTAACCTATGCTACGTACAGACACCCTACACCCCAAGCGCTGTACAATCAAGTACCAGCTTCTGGCTAAGTCTACATGGGCATCCATACACAAGTCCACAAGGACAAACAAATACCCATTGTTGTTTTCTATTTCCGAGGCGATTGCTTATTATTCTTCCCTTCAGAGACACACATATCGCCTATGCGGAGACAAGGCGTATGTGACGAGAACGAGTGTTGTTTATTTGACAACTCAAGAGTGACGATGGGATTAAACAGTGGGAAGAAGAAAAGAGCGTTCATGCGTATGTTATATGTACTAATTCTATTTGTGCTTGGGGAAGGGTGAAACGGCAGAAGGATTGTTCAGCTCCTCTGTATACATCTGCGCAACCTCCAATGGAGTCACGAACCACCGCAACTGCTTGGCCAACGGACTACATTCAACCGCATCCACCTCAGCCTTCAACCCATCCCATGACAGCTCTTTCAAAGCATCCAACAAGATCTGACGGTCCTTGGGTTTGATGTGTCGTTCGGGTGAAAAGATACTGGGTTTTTTGGCTCTCGACATCATGATACCATTGCCGCTGGACTCGACGTCTGTCGAGATGGAAGAGGAAGCAAAGGAGGAGACCGAGGAGGCGTAGGGTTCATTGGAGTAGATCCTTATTGCGGCGGGGTTGAGGATGTTCATGATGCTATTGTTGATGTTTCGGTTGTAGTCGTGTGCTGTGACGGGCAGGGAGCTGAGAGCGGTTTCGTAATCGGAACTGGGGCGCACGCCGCTGCCAGTGTCGGAGGAGAGAGAGGAGACATCTGAGTGGGGCTCATTGATCTGGGGTAGACCGTGGGTGTGGCCAGGGTGGTGGACGTCTTCGTCATCGTGGTGGTCCATGACTCTACCGTTACTGGCGCCAATAGTGCCTGGTTGAGAACAAGCGGCATTCTGCTCAGAGCGACCAAAGGCGCCGGTGATTAATCTCCTCAATGACCGTTGGGCCTGTCCTAGAGTCGAAAAGACCTCAGACTGGGAGTTACGGCGGTTATTACTGGCGACGGGAAAAGATGTGTTCTGGTCGAGGTAAAGACCACCACGCTGGGGTTGATCATCTGACGAAGAGACACGAGTCGAAGACGATGCTGGGGGAGACGCCCATAGCCAAGTAGGAGTGATCCGCTCACGGAAGAGCTTCTGTAAACCATAAATGCAGTCGATGGCGGCAGGGATACAAAGACCTCTAGATCCGCAGATCAAGTTCTTGGGTGCAACATCGGCGCAGACAGCCTTGCGGACGGCTTCGCGGACAGACCACTCTCCAGAGTTGGCGTCGAGGCGGTAGAGAGGGATGAGGAGGTAGCCGTACTGAGCGACCCACTTGAGCGACTGGACCACAAACTCGACGTCCTTGTCCTTGGAAAAATAGGTGAAACTAAAGCGGACAAACCCGGGCTTGAGACTCTTGTTGCTGAGGTTCTGCTGGTGAATGTTCCGGGGCTGATCGTTGT
Source organism: Linnemannia hyalina (assembly GCA_019671135.1). Lineage (NCBI taxonomy): Eukaryota > Fungi > Mortierellomycota > Mortierellomycetes > Mortierellales > Mortierellaceae > Linnemannia > Linnemannia hyalina. The sequence goes on from JAHRHY010000001.1 coordinate 1,175,531, forward strand.
CGCCGCCCTCGTCGTCAGTCGTGGTGGTGTTGTTGTTGTTGGTAGTGTAACCAGGACGGGATCCTTCTTCTTGCTCACCCATCAACAGCTTCCAGAAGGCAGCCTCCTTGTCGGCATCAAACTTGAGCAGTTGTGAGGCATAAGGACCAGCGCACATGCATCCACCGCGCATCTCGATTCCAAAGAAATCGTTCATAATGGTACTCAAGAGCGCATAATGGATCTGGAGAGGCGTTTGACCGTCGTGGCTCAGGAATTTTGGCACAGCAATAGTCAGACTGAAGACTGCAACACGGTCCAAGTCAGACGAGCCAAGGACTCGGATCGCTTGATTTAGGTTTGGAGACAAGAGTCTCGCAAGCACTCTCTTGGCCAGCTTGTACTCCTTCTGAAGGATCCAGGCTGGGTCAGCAATCTCTTGTAGACGGAAAACAAGCCCTGTTCGGATGGTCGCAGGGATGTTGGGGGTACCAGCCTCCTCGCGGGCAAGGATGTTGTTGCTGTACTTGTGCTGGCCCTTGATGACCATATCCACAGTGCCACCACCGGGGGTCGCAGGGATGAACTCGTTCCGACTGGTCGCACTGTGTCGCTCCGCCCACGAAAAAATTTCGACTCGAGCGACCAAAACACCGGACGCACCGGGTCCGCCCAGGAACTTGTGGGTCGATATAAAAACACCGTCCTTGTAGGCCAGATTCCTGGTGTCACCCTTAAGATTGGAGGGAGGGGGGTTCATGTCGATGGTGGTGTATGGACCGACACCAGCAAAGTCGTAAAAGGCAAATCCGTCGTACTTATGGAGAAGTTCAGAGATAGCCACTGTGTCATTCTATTTGTTAACAAAATGTATGTGGGTTAAAATGGTGTTAGAGTTTTGTGTCAAGAACACGAACACGCAAAAAAAAAAAAAGTTCCAAGGATAGGCACTAGAGAAGGAGAGCAAGAGGGAACACGTTCGTGTGTACGAGAAAGAAAGCTTGGAGGCAGTGTTGGTGTGAAATAGTAGTTGACTTACAAGGACACCGGTCAAGTTACTGCCGGCAGAGAAAGTACCCAACTTGAGGGGACGGTCTTGGTGAAGGATCAATTGCTCCTCCAAAAAGACAAGGTCCAGCCGGTGGTCACTGTTTTCGGGAATGACAACAACATCGGCGCAGCAGTCGCGCCAGGGCAGGAGGTTGGAGTGGTGTTCTTGGATGGAGAGAAAGACGATTGGGCGGTGCTCGGAGGGGATTCGTGAGAATGTTTGCGAGGAGGAGGAGGGGCTTGGGCTCGACGCAGCAGCGCATGACGAGAGTAGAGCGCATGCTGCTTCTGAGTGCCGTGCTGAGGTGGCTTGGTGTGATGTAAATTGGGCGGTGCTCAAACTATCGCCGTTGCTAGTCTTGGACATCGATGCGGCCCTACGGACCCAATAAGCTTCGTCTTCGAGTCTAAAAACACTGCGGATCTTGTGAACGCCAGAGGTGGCGCCAGACCTGTTTGTTATAATGGCGTATACAATACGGAAAAACAAAAGGCTTACGATTAGCAAACTATCGCAGGATTCGCGGAGGATTACAAACGCATGCATTGACATTCAAACTCATTTTCGAGAGAGGCCTTAAAATAAATAGGAAGAACGGACTACATGCAGGTACGATCGATGAGAGTAAGCAAAAGAAAAAAAAAGTAAGAACGACAGACAGAGTTCTCTTTGTAGTGAGTTTGCTTACCCGCTAAAGATGACGGCAGCATGGTGCTCATGCCCTTCAGTCGCAATTGCGTTGGTACACCGACGGATGGTTTCGCGGGCATGTTTAACGGACTGGGATGTGAATTTTGATGTGGAGGTGGTGGAGGTGTGGGTGTTGGCATAGAATGGCAAAACAGTTTGGCGCATGATGTTCTCGAAGAGGTTGAGGGCCTTGGAGGAGGCAAAGTGGTCGAGGTAGATGGATTTCTTATTGCCGAAGAGAGGGTTAGCGATGTAGGGTGCTGAAATGAGGTCGCGCTGGATGGTGTGAAGGAACCGTTGGTGGTCTTTGTCGCGCATGCGCTCCAATGCGGCCAATTGCTCTCTGGGATCCATGTTTTTAGCTGTGTGTATGTAAGTGTAGAGCGATACTTTGATTCGGTATAGCGATTAAAGAGAAAGAAGGTATAGGTGAGGCTGAGCAGTTGTCCGTCGGAGTGTGGGTCAGGTGGATCGGGTGATAGCTATGCGTGATGTAGTGAAGGGGGTATGCGTGATGGAAGGAGTATGACGATGCTGCTATACAAGAGAGAGGGTGAAGAGATGGGAAGAGGAATAGAATAGAGGAGCGAAGGAAGAGACAAAGAAGTATGAGCTGAGGGCAACACCCTGTTTTTATACATTTTTGCATGGTAGGTCTTTGCCACCCCATGGCACTGAACTGATATGGATTTTGATATTTCCCTGAGACATCCGCGATCGACGTTGCAGAGACACAGACATACTCTATCAATACTGAATTGACTGGACCGGATTGAGTCTATCTTTTATCCCCTGCGCCAGAACTGTACTAGGACAAGCGGCATTTTACGCAGTTGTAATCTTCTACTCTTCGCCAAACCAATTGCCAAGCCAAGGATCATGACCATCCATAATCGATTAACCCTTCCATCCCAACTCACTCAGCCGCAAGTGGATGCCTGCTTGATCACCTGCCTGCATTATCCCACACAACACAAGCCTCGAGTCTCTCTTTTTTCTACCTTCTCTCTAACCCATCCTTCTTTTTTTCTGTGAGCAAATCGTTTCCCACATTGCTGTATTTTTTTCATTCTTCAGAACAAAAAACAAACCTAACGAGGATCTATTATATCCATCCGGTCGTCAGTTTTGTAACCCCCCCACCCTGTTTTTTTTCTTTGTTCTCGTTATTATATACCCTTGTAACCTCACCAGTGCTGGCATTTTGGTCTGCGGACTGAACCAGAAAGGGGTTTGACGCTTCAGGTTTTTCTTGTAGGGTTTACTTCCACATATGAATACAAAAACATACTCTTCATCATGGTATAAGCCCCCGCGTTCTTCTCCTGTCCTGTCCTGTCCTTTGCCATCTCATAACTTCGGGAATTAAGAAAATGAAGTTTAGGAAACAGGATAAAACAACAACACAGCACATTCATCTAAAGGTCACAAAAACATAGGATGAGAGAGAAAGAGTGAGAAAGAAAACGCCAAAAGCAAAAAAAAACAACATCGGAATAAGAATTTTGTATCGTAACAAAAACAAGAGAAAAGTAGAAAAAATGAAAAAAAAGACGAAAATAAGAGCAAAAAGTAGAAACGCCTCCTCTCTCTCCTAGACGTCTCCGCCATCTTGTCATTTTGTCACAGGAATGTGACATAGCCTCCCCTTTTTTCCTATTATCGTGTCGAAGAGAATGAATGGCGACGTAGACTTGCCAAGCTCTTCTTCTACCCCTCATCTTCGCCAGGGCGAGTACATTTTTTTTATGATTCATTTGTTTCTCGCCATCTGATGTCATCACTCATTGTAAAAAAAGTCCCAGGAGGTAATTCTGGGAAACTTGTTGGGCTATTGTAAACTTCCTCGGAGAAAAACAAAACAAAAAACGAGAGAGGAAAGAATGAACCAATGTGACCCAAGGTAGACGAAAGTGGGCTGGAATGATATGTTTGTTGTAGACTCCTTTTTTTAATGCCGATTGGGGAGTGTGTGCTTTGAACTTGTGAGCTGTGCTTTACCTTGCGAAGGAATATCCGTTCTCCGGGGGCTGATGAGATATCAGTAAGGTAAAAGGTAATCGGTCTTAGTCGCGGAGAAAAAACGAATGATGTAGAGAATGAGATGGTGTTGCCCAATTTACCTAGTGCTGCACTATTATTCGTAGAGAACAGAAGAAGGGGGAAAGTGAAGAACTATATGTATTTTTTCTGCTTGTTTACCCCGTCGTAAGAAAGAGGCAGAAAGGGAAGCTCTTTTCGCGAATTGAAGGGTGGAAGCAAAAGTCGAACAAGAAACCAAAAAGGAAAAAATCTCGTAGGAGACATAAAGGGGTGCAGAGCAGGGTGAACAATGCTTCTGCTATGCAACACGAAGGGAAAGGGGATTCAACGGAGCAAATGGAGGGGCTTGATAGTGCAAAGAGTAGACAGAGTTACAGTCGGACAGGAGAGCAAGCATAGTGGAATATGGCTTGGATGCAAGATGGATAATAAAAAGTCAATTGCATATGTTTTGTTTTTATCCATTGGAGCAACTCAGCTCTTCTCTTGGCCACTTGGAAGAGAAACAGAATGGGCAGAAACAGGACAACAGTGCAGATGCTGCCCAGATTTTTTTGTTAATTTTGTCGACTTTGACTACTTTTGGCAATTTCATGCATCCCTTATTATTTTTTTGACCCTCGGTAACAATGCTTCACTTATCTGCCTATACATACCCGCAACCGCCTATTTGTAGCTGGAACGTGGCGTCTTCGCAGCTAGGGTTCATGTTCCTGCGTTGTTGCGTTCCTCATTCAACCATTATCCTTTCGACTTGGTCAACTGGCTGGGCATGACTTGGAACATCAAAAATAAATGAGACTCAATTGTGTTGGTTCCCTCTTTTAGGTTCCTTGCCAATGACCAAAAGCCAAGAGCCAGGGACATACTTGTCCTCACGCTTCAATTCATGGGATTGAGAGTTATGAATGCTGTCCCCTCACCCTGTTAACACCTTAAACATTTAAGAATACCCATTCTCAAGAAAATAATAGAAAGAAACAAGGATAGTCTACACGTTTATTACAGGATGGGTCAGAGAGGATGCGATTAAAAAAGATAAGGAGGGATTAATGGAATACAAGGGAAAAGAAGTAAGTCTATGGATGGATGGATGGAAGTGGGTGCGGAATGTCAAGGAAGAAAATAAAGAAAGATGACTAAAAGGGATGACGGCAGAAGGGGCATAAAGAAAATGAAAGATTGGATTTAGATAAGTCGCTTCTCGTTCTTCTCATAACCAACGAGAGGAGCCGCTTGACGGTTCCTTGGCCTGCCAGCAATGCTTCGGATGGTGTTGTATTCCTGAGGACGGTTGATGATGGTGAGGATATAATGGGCAAGATCCTTGCGTGTCAGGACCTTGACTTTGTTAGTCTTGGGAAGAGCTTCAGAGCTCACGTAGTACTTCTGAGAAAGATCGCCGTCCTTCAGCGTAATGGGACGGACAATGGTCCAATCCAAGAACTGAGAGTCGCGCTGGATGATATCCTCCTGGAGTACCTTATCCTTGAGGATGCCAGTCATAAATACACGCGAGAACAGCCTGCACGTGTTGATGAGGTAGTTGCGAAGCCCGAGGCAGCCATACGATGTCACAACGATCAATCTTCTCACGCCTAATGAAACGTAATTGAACAAAGGGCATTTGCATTTTGGTTAGCTACTACTCAGCGCAGAGGCATCAAGTTGGCTTGTGCATGTGTGCATTCAAGGTCTCAGCAGATACACAAATCAGAGCTAAGAGACATACCATGCTTCTTCAACGCGTTGTTGAGGACCACTTGCGAATGTGAGCCGATAGTGGCATCATTGGTCATGAGCCTAGCCTATGTCGCGACAATTGGATGTAAATTGAGGAGTGAGTAAAGAGGCGAAATTATGTAATTTCCATTGCGCAAGCCAATCGCATATCTTCAATTGAAAAACACACAATGACATACCCCAATCACGTTGACAACAACATCCTGACCCTCAACGCAACGGTCTAGGTCGGCTTGGGATGTCGGCGAGCCCCTGACAATGAGGAGGTTCTGGTTCTTGCGAAGCGTGGAGTCCTCGAGCAGCAATTTATCATCCCGCACAAACGCCGTAACTCTATAGTTTCTCTCAAGCCCTTGTCTGACAACCTCCAGCCCGGTTCGACCGTTGGCTCCCAAAACTAAAAGGAAAGTAAATAAAAATGGCGCCAGAATATGCAAAGGTGATCAGTACAACAACATTGGTGCATTTTAGGCGGCAAACGGGTGTGACAGATATGGGTCGAGAAGCTGCGGACCCCATATGTCCTTGAGCACAAAAACGCTTAGTACTGTACTACAATACTGAGCACAAGCGACAGAGGCGTAATAACGATTGCGCAAACAGAATTGAAAAAGAGGGTGCATGATGGGTGCGTAATCCAATGGCTCTCATAGAGTATGCGTCACTTTGTTAGATAGAACATCATTCGTTCCACGATCGAATACACAGTGGACGGCGTCAGGGAGAGGGGAAGGGTGCCATCATTTGACCATTGTGACGAGCCTCCATTTGTGGGTGACCAGCTGTCGTTCTGGGCGCAGAGTGGATGGCGGCAATAGAACATTAACAGACACAAGGTGTGCGATTGAGGAATGTGGGAAGGGACGTTTTTGTTTTCAAAGAGTCTCACTTACCCAGCAAGTATTTGCCATTGCCATTGCCATTGCCAGAGTCTCCTGAGAGTGAGAAGGAGCTCATCGACTCCATCAGGTCCTGGTCGACATCGTCCTTGGAGTCCCAGCTGGTCAGCTCAGAAGGGGCGGTGAGGGTAGGCGAATGCAGGGTATCCATCAAAGAGTCCCAGCCGTGAGATCTTGCCGAGTTTTCATCGCTGTCGTAGCCAGACTGGTCGTTGGCGGTGGTGGTGTTGTTGTTGCGGTGGTTCTTTGGGGAGGCCGACTGAGGTCCGCCAGACCAGGGTCGGAGGTCATACATCGACTTTGTGTTGCTCTTCAGACTCAGAGAACGCACTCGGTCTGGGTTTGACCGGGAGGAGCTGGAGGTTGTTGTTGAAGAAGCCGAGGAGAGGAGCTCCTGCTGATGTGATGACAAAGGGTCGACATGGTAGAACTGGCTCGACTGGAATTGAGGGTTGTTACCGTCGTGGAAGGAGAGAGGGTGGATGGGGAGGGATCGCTGCTTATCCTTGTCGCCGTCGAGGCTATGTTCTTGCTGTGCCTTGTACATCTGCTTGTAGTCGCTCCTCCGTTGTTTCCGCTCAGCCTTTTGCTGTTGACGCTCGAGCTTGTCCTGCTTGGCCTTTTCCTGGGCCTCGATCTGTTGTTGCTGGAGCATGATAATGATCTGCTCGCGACGCTGACGGGCAGCAGCGCGGGCCTCCTTTTTCTGGTCTCCCTGTTGGGGGGTTGTCCGTTGGAAATGTTCAGAGTCGACAAAGAAGGGCTCATGGGTATGGTCGTGAGGGATTTGGTCAACGGTGGATGGTGGAGGGAGGGTAGGGACAGAAGGGACGGCGGGGATCTGTTGAGTGTATGGGTATTCAGATGAGATATAGAAGTTGTCCCTGGCTCGCTTAGTGTCAGCAGCCATGCTCAATGCGCGTTGCATGCGATAGGGAGGGGTGGTGGAGCGAGCTTGAACCATTGTTGATCAGTTCAGGTTGGTTAGCGAAGGAGTGACGTGAATGAGAATGAATGAATGAATATGAATGTACGGTGATGAATGTATGAATGTATGAATGTATGAAAGAGAAGGAAGGAGAGCGAATGTGATGAATGAGGATGAGGATGAGAATGAGAGTGACAGGGACGGATGAGAGAAAGATGGGAAGGAGAAAAAGAAAAAAAGAGGAGAAAGTGAGAGATGGAAGAAGAGAGGCAAACGAGAAAGAAGAGTCCTGAGCCAGTGCAACGGTCAGATTTTGTTAGCTTTGGCTGCTGGACTGACTTGCATCTCACCCCACACTCACTTGTTGCCGTTTTGTTGTTATTTTGTTAGTGTGGAATGGGAAAATGGATCCCAGGACAAATGAACCTACTGTACATAAACCCATTGCCACTCCGATTCTCTTTCTGTATCTTTTTCTGCTCCCTGACATGCTCTCTCTCTCTCTCCCTCTCTCTCACTCTCTTTCTCTCTGTCTGTCTCAAAGGGGAGTGTCAATGCGGGACCCATTGACCCTCTTCCTGTGTTATGATATGAATGAACAAATGAGAACCAATGAACAGAATGGCTAACATATCCTTCTGCTCCTTGCTACAAAACAGAAACAAATGTAAAAAAGAAACAAACAAACAAGCAAAGCAAAGCAAGATGAGCAAAACGGAAAACGTGGCTCTATTCATAGAGCACCACCCCCAGCATCCTTCCCTTTAAAGTTGTCAATGCCGACCACAGGTCCTAATCAATTTTCGATTGAGAAAAAAGAAATAAAATAAAACGAGAGCAATTTCATTTTCCTATTCGTTTTCCCTGTCCCCTTCACCCTCTAGTCCCTTCGGTATATCCCTGTTTGTTTGCCTTGCAGCGAACCATACAGGGACCTCGTCCATCCACATGGCTCCATCTCCACACTTTCATAGCCACCATGGACCTGTCGACAGACGGTGTGACAAGGTGGTAACCACATTACGGCCAGACTTATTTCTCTCCCCCTTTTCTCTTTTGGACCTCGATCAAGCAGAAAAGTGCCCCTCCTACTGCTCTCGTGCAAAAGCAAAGCAAACAACAATTGTGAAGAAAACGGCCATCCGATGTGTCTTCATCAAAGGCGCGCCAGATTTCCTCCGATTTACGCTTACGAAACTTGTTCACGCTAATGACGATGTCTTTTGTTTGTTGTTGCCTTTTTATTTGTCTCTCAGCTCGCTTCTTTTTTTTGTTTTTTGTTTTTGTTGTTGTTGTTGTTGTTGTTGTTGCTGCTGTAGGTGACCAGATGTATATGCGTTGTTGTTGGGCGAATGGCTCATGCGATGACCGGATGTTGCATTTTGTTGTTATTTCTATCGTCTCTCCGATCCATCCTCCGATCCTTCGAGCCTCTTCATCAAGCACACTGTAGTAAAAGAGACAGTTAGAAACAAACGGCGGAGACAGTTTCTTACATGGCATTTTCTATCTCTCGATTCGGATAGTCAATTACTTCTCTCTACAAGCAAACGAGGACCCAAACAAACAAACAAGCAAACAAACAAACAAACAAACAACCAAACAAACAAGGCGGCTGCCTCTTCCTCTAGCCCCATTGTCTCTCTGTCAATTTCCGAACCAGGCAGGTGCCCTTTTCTTGCCTTGCCCCATCACTTTTATATCTCTCGCGCTGTAGTAGTCAAAGGTAAAACCATCACCCGCTCCTGAATTTTTCTAACGGTGTAGGTGAAGTTGATCACGGACCGAGAGAATTCTGTCTGAGGGCAGATGGACTCAACCGGAGATAATGAATGGATCGATCAAAGGAAGGCTCGATGATGGTTGATCAATGGTCAAAAAAGAGGGGTACCAGGAAGCAGGAAGGGAACTATGTTGAAGGGCAGGCACGCCTTCATTGCCCTTGACCTTGCACACGTACACAGCAGGGTGTCCGTACAACGTCCTCTCATTGAAAAAGGTTGTCTATGGCGGAGAAGCAAACATGAACGAGCCACCCAACCGGCGTCGCACACACACACACTGCAGGCCCCTTTTTAGTATCATATTTCCCTCTTTTTCCTCTTTTCTTCTTCACACGTTCATTCCAAACACAACAAAACACATTCATTCATGGCTCCCAGAAAACGGAAACAGGGTCAAAAGCAGACTCGCTCCAACGCCACCAACGGACACGCACACACCAACGGAAACGGAAATAACAACAACAGTAACAATGACAGCGATGGTAACGCTCATTCCCATAACGACAGCAACAACAACCCGTCCTCACACGACGGATTCACAGGCGAGGTCAAGGAGGCTCTGGATAAATTGACAAACGTCTTGCCCAAGAATGCGAAGGTCGAGGTCAGACACCCAAGCCTCAGCCGAAACCCTTCCATCACTAACTACCTTCGCCAAACACTCTTCGTGAACGATGTCGACGTCCAGGACCACAAGAAGCACGTCCCTGCCGGGACGCGCCGTCGGGTGGTCCTGTTGCTTGGTATCATTATCGGGATGGGTCTGGCAACTGTCTTGATGCGCCAATCCAAGGATGCAGCTTACATGGAAGCATTCTCGCATTACTTTCAGGACTTTGATCTGGCCTCAATGGTCCCCTCAGGAATGATCCCTGACGAGTTTATTGGCAACGTCTCGGCCATGTTCAGACCAGAGATCTTGACAGAGGAAGAGTTCTATCCTGGCGAGGAACTCCGTGAAGAGCTCGGATACAAGCCAAAGTATCCAGTAAGTAGAAGGAGGGAATGGATAAATAACAGCCCGACATCGCATGATGCGGTGTTTTTTTTGCAAGAATTTGTAGTTGATCCTGCATAACTGTCATTGTATTTTTGTTTTACTTTACTAATCGGCCGACCTCGTAACCGCTCCTTGACGCGTACTTTTATAGGTCATCATGATCCCCGGAATTGTCTCTACTGGTCTCGAGTCATGGTCAACAACAAACAAAAGCTGTTCTCAAAAGTACTTTCGCAAGCGCATGTGGGGCACTACCAGTAAGTCTTGACATTATCGTCATAATTTCAATTTTTTGGTTTTGGCAAGACAGTAGGAGCATGGGTAAGGACAATTTGAACTTATCGGCATTTGTGCGCATGTTTTTGCTTATCTTGCCATTCACTCTTAGCCATGTTCAAGGCTGTACTCCTGGATAAGGAGTGCTGGATCTCCAATTTGAGATTGGATCCCAAAACAGGTCTTGACCCAGAGGGCGTTCGTCTGCGTGCTGCCCAGGGTCTTGAGGCAGCCGACTACTTGTTTCAGGGGTAGGTCCATACGACATTATTATCTTTTTTTCTTTTTTTCTTTGTTCCGATGCGTATTGTCGCTTATTCATGTGAAATGCGGACAAAACAAAATATTTTGGTCGTGAATTTAGCCATCATGACGACATCGAACACAAACTACAAATACTTTGTGCCTGAAATCAGTTCGCTATGTAACTAACCGAGTGTTTACATTCTCTTCTCTGACGTTGTTAATAGTTACTGGGTGTGGGCGCCCATCATCAAGGTAAACGGTGTGCCGTATTGCATGTTTGCTGTGTACGTTGGGTCGCTTGACGATTGGTACTAACCCACCGTTATTCTCCCTGTCGTTGTTGTAGAATCTAGCGGCTATTGGATATGACAACAACAACATGTACCTGGCGTCATACGACTGGAGGCTTTCCTTTGCCAATCTGGAGAACCGCGACAACTACTTTTCACGTCTCAAATCCAGCTTGGAGCTCTCACTCAAGGTGACTGGAGAAAAGAGCGTCTTGCTGGCTCACTCGATGGGATCTAATGTCATGTTCTACTTCTTCAAGTGGGTTGAGTCGGACAAAGGCGGCAAGGGAGGTCCCAACTGGGTTAATGACCATGTCCACACCTTTGTCAACATTGCTGGTCCAATGCTCGGAGTGCCTAAGACCTTGGCAGCTGTCTTGTCAGGCGAGGTGCGTGATACCGCTCAATTGGGTGTTGTCAGTGCGTACGTCCTGGAAAAGTTCTTTTCGAGACGTGAGCGTGCCGATCTGTTCAGGAGCTGGGGAGGTCTGTCGAGTATGATTCCCAAGGGAGGAAACCGCATCTGGGGAACTATCAATGGAGCTCCCGATGACGGTACACACGACGAGGAGGAGACGGTCATGAATGAGAAGATTGCCAGGAGCGAGGAAACTCCTGGAGCGACAACCAAGGGAAGTTATGGCGAGCAATCGCCTACTTTTGGAGCAATGCTGGCGTTTGCAGAGGGATCAAACATGAAGAACCATGGCATGGACGAGAGTATGGGGCTTTTGTCCAAGATGGCGGGAGACGATTACAACGAGATGCTGGCCCATAACTATACCGTTGGCGCTTCGGTCACTCAAAAGCAAATGGACAAGACTACCAAGGACCCTGCCAGCTGGACCAACCCATTGGAGGCCACGCTTCCCTATGCGCCCAAGATGAAGATCTACTGTCTCTATGGAGTCGGCAAGTCTACTGAGAGGAGTTACACCTACAACCGTGTCAGTGATCTCGCTCCTCAGATCTTTGACCAGAGACCAGGCAATGTTTCGGACGAGACTGGACAAGTCCCCAACATTTACATCGACACCTCTGTCCACGACGACAAGCTTGGAATCAGCTACGGTGTCCACCAAGGCGACGGGTAATCATCAATTGATTGTCGATTTGTTTCTCCTTCCTGCGAATGATGTTTTTCTTTGTACTCATCTCTATGCCATTCATTCTCCAATCTCATTGTTACTTGATAGTGATGGAACGGTGCCGTTAATGTCAACGGGATACATGTGCGTGGATGGGTGGAGCAAGAAGCTGTACAATCCAGCTGGTGTAAAGGTGATCACTCGCGAATTTACACACCGGAGCAGTCTCTCGCCAGTCGATATTCGTGGAGGCAAGCGGACGGCGGATCATGTGGACATCCTCGGCAACTACCAAGTGACAAGGGATCTTTTGGCGATCGTTGCAGGTCGCGATGGCGATGGTCTCGAGGAGCAGATCTACTCCAAGATCAAGGAATACTCTGCCAATGTCGACATCTAAGTCCTGTAGATAATAAACTTGCATTCAAAAACAATAATATTTCACATTTTTCATTTTTACTTTTCGTTGTCATTTCTGTCGCCAACGGTCGCTTCGCCCCTGAGAACAAAGCTAGAAGTGACGTGGAATTACTGGGTTGCTCCCAATAGTTTTTGTTCTATGTCATAGCCATTGCTCATCTTTCTTCATCTTCCACCTCCACCTTCTCCATCGTCATCCACTCTCCAATCTTCATACTGTCTTGCATACTTGACGGCTTGGACCCCCCTTACAACCTAGACACAAACCCAACAAGTCGCTCTTTTATATAACAGAATGAAGACCCATTCTGTTTGCTTTCCCATCTTGGCAACACTTGCCCTCAGCGTCGCAGTGACCAGAGCTAACGTGAACAACAACAACATTCCCCGTGGCGTCTCTCCCTCCAGTAACGTTTCTTCCATCAATTGATAAGGAGAATCCATGTCCAATTGACAGAGGTTGGCTTTGAACGAGCTTGACTAAAGAAGTGATGGCCGTTTTTTTTGTATTGTTCAATTTCACGCTGGTTTTTTTTAGACGCCAAATTGTATGTGCCTGACAGCGGCAGCAACTGGAGCTGTCTTGATGGGTCCAAGACGATCCCCTTCTCGGCTGTCAATGACGATTATTGCGATTGCGTCGATGGTTCTGACGAGCCTGGTAAGTCATCCCTTTCGTTCCTCGGTAATAAATGAACATAATCGCCAGTTGAAATCAGGGGAACAATGAAAATTAACATGTCTGTGCTCCCCCTAACTTCCCCTTCCTTCAGGCACATCGGCATGCGGAACAGGGCGGTTTTATTGCGCCAACATTGGCCACACTCCCTCAAGTATCAAGACCTCAAGGGTTAACGACGGTGTCTGTGATGAGGAGTGCTGCGATGGCTCGGATGAGTATGACGGTCAGACTCACTGCCCTAATATCTGTGATAAGGTTGGAGCCAAGGCCAGGGAAGAGAACGACCGTATCCAATCGATCCAGAATGAGGGTGCTCGGTTACGTAGAGGGTTCATCAAGTACGGAAAGGCCAACAAGGTTTCGTTGACTAATGAGCTCGAGACTCTGAAGGGTCAGGTCGACAAGGTCCAGGAGACACTTAGCGATGCCAGAGGTATGTTTTTCTTCGCTGGACTGTGTTGTATCCCAATATGCTTCTGATGGTGCATTGTGCGGAGCAAAATGGGAAAGATATTGACTGATATGGGCTAACTTTCACTTCTACCTATTCGTGCCATGCGAACTGATAGCTAAACTGGATGCGGCTAATGAGGCACAGGATGCTTATTTGGAGGGCAGCAAGAGCGAGCGTGAGGCGGCGCGTAAACAACAGTTGGAGCCCATCATCCAAGAACAGACCAAGCGTCTCAAGTATGCCACTGAGGTCAGAGACACGTTGAAGCTCACCCTTCAAAATCTCAAGGAGAAGCACAACAAGAACTATCACGATCTTGCAGTCAAAGGCACTGTCTCTGGATTCGACGAGTACATTGTTGCACAGGGCGAGAAGACAGAGACTGCAAAGGAAGACTCGGATATTTCGTCGGATCGCCAGTTTGATGCGTTGGTGGACGAGACATCTGTGGTCCTGAGGGATATTGGAACCTTGCACGATCTCTTGGATGGCATGAAGCGAGACTACAACACCGAGTACAACGATGAGGCGGTGTTGACTGCTGTCAAGGTCACGGAGGACTTTGAAGTAACCTGGGACTCGAGCAGACTGGACTTTGTTGATGTCGAGCATTTGGTTCTTCCTGAAGAGTTGCCAGTCGACAACCCTGAGGCCGAGAAGTTCAAAGATGGTAAGGGCTTACGCTTTGAAGACGACATATATTGGTGGCGTTTCTCTTTAAGTTCAACCCAAAGGAATACTTACATGGCGTTTTTTATTTCTTTTATTCACGACATGTTAGAAACGGATTTGGCTCAGGAGGCATTTAACGACGCGAGCGAGAAGGAGAGCAAGGTCCGAGAAGGCATTCGGGATATTGAGCGCAAGCTAAATATGGATTTCGGACCTGACGAGACTTTTGCTCAGCTTGCCGATAACTGCTTCGACTTTAAGGATTCCGAGTAAGTGGGGAGAGCCGTCCTAGCAGATGCAATCTGAGACTTTGCGGGAGTAGGTGTCTTGGCGCTTCAATTTACTTACTTTACTCCTTTGTTTCGTTTGTAGGTACACTTACTCAATCTGTCTGTTTGGTGATGCTAACCAGAGTTCACACTCCAGCACGCACCTTGGGTAAGACCCCTTCTTTGCCTTCAGCTAATACTATTGATCACATCAAGTATCGCATCTCGATATTCACCCATCCTTTCACCTTGTCAAATCCTATCACCAATAGCAAATTCTCGGGATGGGAAGGGGACAGCTATGATATCCAGATGTACACAGGAGGCGCGAAATGCTGGAACGGACCTGAACGATCGGTCAAGTTGGTGATGTCCTGTGGTACCAAGACCGAGATTGTCTCTGTGGCGGAGCCTGAGAAGTGCGAGTACTTGTTTAAGCTCCAGACACCTGCTGTCTGCCCAGTCCCCGAGGATGAAGTTGAAGATGAGGGAGATGCTGAGGAGCAGGAACAGGAGCAGAGTGTGGAAGGAGTTCAGCCGGAAGGAGAGGAGCATATCCAGAAGCACGATGAGTTGTAATAGACATTGACAACGTATTAAACGTGAGAAAGATTCACATGTGTTGTAACTTTACGTCGACGCAAAGATGACTTACGGGTGGCTACTGTGGCTTTGGTCATCCAGGCTAATTATTTAAAGGGCCTTGGCAAGTAAGATTATAATTTTATAATCTTATTGTTCTGCTTCTTCCTCAAACAATGCTCAAAGGTAACAACGTTGTGGCTTTGGCTGTCCAGGCTAACTATTTAAAGGGTCTCGGTAAGTAAGATTATAACTTATAATCTTACTGTTCCGTTTCTTCCTCAACCTTTAACAAATAAACAGCGCCACTCAGTTGAACTGGTCGTGCACAAAGACAGGAAACAACGCCGCCATTCTCTTCCCCCTCCCCCTCCATTAACTTCACAGGACTCTAAATCGCCATGGCCAGAAACGAAGAAAAGGCGCAGTACGTTACACTCAGCGGCTTTACATCGACAGTATTATTGCAATTAGTATTCCCTCACCTCTGTACAGTGGAGATCAGCATGAAACTAACATCACATGTTTTCTCCATGAATAAAAAAGATCTATGCTGTATCGCTTTCGCGAGGCAAAGAATGCAGAGCTAGGCGGGTCAAAAGTACAGCAGCGCCGACCCTTCCGGGTGTCAGAGGTCACCTCCTTAACCGAGGCCGAGAAGTGGCGTCGGAACACTATTGGCGACATCTCTAAAAAGATGAGCAAGATTCAAGACAGTACGTTTCCTTGTTGGTTTTGTTTGTTGTTTCATGGACGGCGCACACCTACTTGACCTGCCTTTACATTTTTTTTAATCGTAATACTGGCACGGCAAGGACTTGCTTGATTGGTTTTTGCTAATCAACTGTTGTTTCCGTACTTTGTATATGTAGGCAGCATATCCGACTTTCAGATTCGCGACTTGAACGACGAGATCAACAAATTGATGCGTGAGAAGTATCGTTGGGAGCAGCAGATCGTGGATCTTGGCGGTATCGACTACAGGGTAATTACCACAGGACAAATGAGTAACCTTGGATCCTGACAGGAATTTCATATACATGGATCAACTGACACGTTTCTTCAATTGTTCACAATCGGTATATTAGATAACTGGCCCTAAGACGTTGGACGCACAAGGCAAGGAAGTCCCCGGTGCTCGTGGATACAAATATTTCGGGCGCGCAAAGGACCTCCCAGGTGTCAAGGAACTCTTCCAGCCCAAACGTAAGCATTACCTTTGATTGTGTCTTCCTACACCAGATAACGATATCGTCCTTCCGAACATTTTCAATTAACATCCCCGCCTTGGCTACTTTATCGTATTAGCATTGACGCTGAAGGAAAAGACTAGGGCAGAACTTCACCGCAACGTTGATGCCGATTACTACGGATACAGAGACGAGGAGGATGGCACGCTTCTGGAGTTTGAAGAAGAGCATGAGCACATTGGTACGTGAACTAGTATCATGCGACTGTTTTTCATATTCTTCGAATGTGTTGTATTTTTAGTCTCAAATATCCCGATTTTAACTCAATCATCGACTTTTTGTTCTATCACAGCGATGGAAAAGGCATTGGAGCAGGCAGAGGAGGCGGACGAGGACGCAATGGAGGTGGATGGACAGCAGGGCGAGAGACCTCAGGCTCTGGGTATATTGCATGTGCCCTCGCAAAAGGAAGTGGAAGAGTACCTCGTCAAGAGGAGGAAGCAGGCTATTCTGGACCGCTACGTGAACGAGGACTTGGTCAAGACCGCATAATGACCCCAAATCACGTCCGATTCAACATGCCACCCACCCTCCACTTTACTCCCGTTCCTTCTACCGATGAACACACACACACACAACACAAAAAAAAATGTACAATAATATTGCAACCTCATCACAATCAGTTTGTTCGAGGATCGTTGTTTTGGATTTCATATCAAATTGTCTATTTCATTATCTCAAGATGTGTTGCTTTTGTTTTTGAATCTTTTGGGGTCAGCGTTAAAAGGATTTAGGGAAAACAAGAAAGGAAAAACTATACAGTTGGAGGAGTGGTGGAGGATGATGCAGGAGGAGGAGGAGGAGGAGAGTCGGTAGTGGGTGCAGATGTAGAGCCGTTAGCGTACTGCTCGTCCTGGGCAGTGACCTCAGTTCCCAAGAGCTCGTGTAACTTGTCCTGGAAGGGGCGTTTGCCAAGGAGACGCTCCATATCTGCGCGGTTCAAGACCTCTTTCTCCATCAACAGCTTGGCAACCTTCTCGACATCGGCACGCTTCTCGGTCAAAAGGTTGGTCGTCTTGCGGAATGCCTTGCCGATCAATGACCGCACCTGGTTATCGATCAGCTGGCCAGTCTGCTCACTGTAGGGCTTGGTGAACTGGTTCTCTTTATCGGGGTTGCCGTATGACAGGGGTCCAAGCTCAGTGTCCATTCCGTAGGTGGCCACTAATTGTTTTTAAACAATTTGCGGTCGAAATTAGTCTTTGAGTTGATTCACAACTTTCAATCGTATGAACAGAGTAGCAAAGAAGAGTAACATACCTTGGGCATAGGCCATCTTGGTGACCTTTTGGAGATCATCCTGAGCACCAGTGGTGATGGTGCCGAAAAAGATATGCTCAGAAACACGTCCGCCAAGAGTCATGCACATGCGGTCCATGAGCTGCTGAGTCGAGTACAAGTACTGGTCCTTGGGCAAGTACTGGGCATATCCGAGAGCGCCAACTCCGCGAGGGATGATAGAAACCTTCAACAAGGGATCGGCGTGCTCCAAGTACCATCCTGCAACAGCATGACCAGCCTCGTGGTAGGCAACAGTCTTCTTCTCCTCGGGCGACAACACCTTGGACTTCTTCTCCAAACCAACAATGACGCGCTCAATCGCAGCCTCAAAGTCAGCCTCGACCACAGTCTCCTTGTTGTGTCTAGCCGCAATGAGAGCAGCCTCGTTACAGACGTTGTGGATATCAGCTCCAGAGAATCCAGGGGTAAGAGCTGCCAGCTTCTGTGCCAGTCTGGGAATATCCTCTTCAGTCTTGATGGGTCTCAAGTGAACCTTGAAAATGTCGCCTCTGCCCTTGATGTCGGGACGGTCAATGGCAATGTGGCGATCGAAACGACCAGGTCTCATCAAGGCATCGTCCAAAACATCGGGTCTGTTGGTTCCTGCCAAGACAACAACGTGCTCATGCGATCCGAAACCGTCCATCTCGACCAACAGCTGGTTCAAGGTGCTCTCACGCTCGTCGTTACCGCCAAACTGACCACCCTTTCCACGAGCCTTTCCGATGGCATCAATCTCGTCGACAAAGATAATACAAGGAGCATGCTTCTTAGCGCTGGCAAAGAGATCGCGGACACGAGACGCTCCGACACCGACAAACATCTCCACGAATTCTGATCCTGAAACGCTCAAGAAGGGGACGCCGGCCTCACCGGCAGTAGCCTTGGCCAAAAGCGTCTTTCCTGTTCCGGGAGGTCCACTGAGAATAGCGCCCTTAGGGATCTTGGCACCCAGTTTCTCGTAAGCGGCAGGGTTCTTCAAGAACTTGACAAATTCCATAATCTCAACCTTGGCCTCGTCCATTCCTGCAACATCCTTGAACTTGACGGTAATGTCAGTCTCCTGGTTGAACAGCTTGGCCTTGGACTTGCCGACGCCAAAGATGCCCTGTCCTGCTCCTCCGCCTCCCTTCTTGGCCATGTAGACGAGAACACCGACCAACAACAGGGTAGGTGCAAAGTGAATCAGGGTGCCTAGAACGTTGACCTCATCCCTGTAAGAGACTGGGATGCGCTCCGATCCAGGAATTCCAAGCTCTGACTGTGCCTCATCCAACTTGCGCTCAAAAGCCTCAACCGATCCAATGCTGAATGTGTAGGTCGTTCCGTGGGGCTGACCCAAAGTACCAGGGATCTGGCCGGGGGCATCACCGCGCAAGAAGACCTTGACTCTGTTCCTGTTCAAGACAACGAGACGATCCACCAATCCGCGATCCAAGAAGGTCGATCTGAACTCCTGCCAGGTGATCTCGCGGGTGTTGTCCGATGGCGACATGGCCTTGTAGAGAACGTAAGTGGTGAAGGCAATAGGGAGGACGGTGTTGGGGTTAAACTTCATCTGATAGAACTGGCCCTCTGGAGGAGGAACAGGCTTGCGGTTAGGAGGACGCTGGCTTCCGCCTTGGTTGTTGCTGCTGTTTCCTTTGTTCTGGCTGCTGCGCTCAGAGTTGTGGTTCTCGTGAGGGGTGTTGTTGTTGGAAGAACCCTTTTGACCGCTGCTGCCACTATTTCCGCTGTTTCCTGACTTTGAAGCCTGCTGTTGTCCGCTGTTCTCGGCCTTCTTGGCAGCATCGCGGAGGACCTTTCCAAAAAAGTTCTCGAAACCCTTGGGGACGCTGTCGGGTTTGTTCTCGCCAAGGGGCTGCTTGTCAGCCGAGTAGAATCGTGTTTGGATGCGATGTTGGTGGAGTCCAGATCGGGACGAGTTGAAGCTGGAAGTGGAGGAGATGTGGTTGAGACGGTGCAGAGAGAAGGGAGCTCTGCTGCAGCCCTTGGAGGCTGTTGCCTTCAAGGGAGACGCCCTGGCTAGGAAGGCGCTCATGATGTGAATGTGGGTAGGAATGAGAAGTGAAAAAGCACAAAGACTGAAATGAGAGCCAACATTCGGGGGTTTTAAAAACGATCTGTGTAAAACAGAAAGATCGGAAAGGCAACGTCATCGGTAACGGAACATTTCATTTTATTCAAAAAGGAAATAAAAAGGGACGAGAGAGTTATGACCGGGAGCGGGTGCGACGTCTGCGGGATGATCGACGGCGGCGACGGTCTTCCTCAGAGTCTGAGGACGACGAAGAGTCGCTTCCTGACGAGGAGTCTGTGTCCGAGTCTGTATCTGATCCTGACGAGGAAGAATCCGAGTCCGAGTCCGAGTCTGAGCTCTCTACATCCTGCTGCTGCGCCATGATCGACTTGGGCGCATTCTACACGTTCGAAACAAAAAGGATTTCATCAGCATTTCTGTTCAGAGGAGTAACACAAAAAAGCGCTCAAAGAAGAGAGACATACCTTCAAATGTTCACGGAGTTCAGTGGTCAGTGCACCAAGACCAATACTGGTGAAAAAGTTGATGGCGAAACGGGTGCTCTTGGGGTTGTCCTTGGGGAACAGGCCAGAGAACCACTCGGCACAGTATGGGTCCTTGACACGCTCGTTCAGCTTCTTCAATCCAAGAGACTCGACCAAATCCTGAAACAGGATCTTAATGAAAATACGAGAACTGCTAGTCGTCTCCTCCTCGTTCAAGTGGATCACACTCAATACATCCCAGGGCAGCGCATCCGTCGACATCAGATGGCCAAAGTACTTGGCAACGTTGCGCAGTGGGTTCGTCTCCAAACGATGGATCGTCTCGTAGTTGGTTGCGAAACACTCCTTGAATGCCTCCGACCAGTCCCGGTTGATCTTTGAGAAACGCTCACCGACCAATCCGTAAAACTTTTCGTATGTACGCTCCTGAGAACAACACTCAATCACCATATTGCACAGCTCAATCTAAAAATCGAGGAAAGAGGAGAAAGGTATGAATACCTGCAACGAGAATTGAAAACCAGGAAGAACGCTATCCACGACATTGACCAGGAGATTGTATAGCTTACCTGCTGTCCTTGCTCCAGCTTGATCAACATCAGCTTGTGACAACATTCCTCAAAGTTGAGGGAACTCTTGATCGTCAGATAGATGGTCTTGCGGAGGTTAACCAGGTTGGTGTTGGTCCTGTCTTGAATCTCCATCTTCTTCTGAAGGGCCTCTCTGCTCTCTTCTCCGTCTTCCTCGTCCTCATCCGATTCGTCTGATCCAGATTCATCTGAATCGTCATCCTCGCCCAAGATCTCAGCCTTGATTGCGACGTATTTCTCCTCGTTCTCCAGGTATTCAGGATCAAACTTGAACACATCTACATAATGGCAAGCGTACAGGGAGATAGTTAATGAATGAAAATATTCCTTGTTGTGCAAGCAGACGTCGTTCAAAATGCAAATTGATACTTACTCAGGCCCTCCATGACATCCAGATCTTCCTCATCAAGTTCCAGAGTGTGAGTGATCTGTTCATCATCATCGACCAGATCGAGGTCGTTTCCGATGGGTGGGTTGTCCTTGTACTTGTCCTTACGGATCTGGAATAGGACCTCGATCATGTACTGTGTACGTTTTTCGATCTTGCCCTCGTGAAGAATGTTGCGGAGTCTCTCGAATACACCCTCGTTGGCTCCTGACGCTTCCTGCGAAAGGAAAGATCCCACCTCTTTCATGAATCCAACTGAAATTTCGATAGAGTCCTCCGTGGGCTGACCGAGGAGCAAGAAGAGGACCTTCAGGGCCAAGATCTCGTGCGCCACCCACTGGTTCGTCAAATGGGCGATAAAAGTTGTGGTTGCCAAACACGTCGCCTTGTCGTTTCGTTTGTACGCCTTCCTGAACTGAACAATGAGGCGGGTGATAAGAAGCTCTCCAACCTGGGGGAGCTTTGTGTTGACGACTGCTACAACAGCAGCATAGACAGGTGTGAATGGCATCGATGCTGCCTGAGCCTTCATGATCGATTTGCAGAACAGTCCACGCCCGCGGACTAAGTTCTCTCCAAACAATTCCGGAATGATAGCTTTGATGTTGGCAGCCGTCACCTATAAGTGTTCCGTTGCAAGATGATTGGTGAGTCCATGTAACAAGAGCATGATATTGCATGTAGGCTCAACATCATCCAGTAAGAGTCATACCTTGTTGATGAGACCGTTGATACTCTTCTTGAGCGCCTCCCAGGCTATCCTCTGATACTCTTTTGAAGACTTGTCTGTAATCTGCTCCTGCATCATGCGAAGACGTGCTGGTGGGATATATGCGCCTCCTGTACGCGTCAGCGTCAGAGTCTTCATCTCCTCCGTCGGATCCTGTCTTGGTCTTGGTGCTGCTGGCGCCCTCTCCTCCATCTGTCTCTCGCGCTCCCTGCGACGCTCCTGATTCACATCGTAAATACCGCGAGGAGGTGGAGGTCCACGTCCACGAGGTCGCTCATTCGATCTATCTGTGTTGCGGTCTCTAGAGTGATTTCTGCGGCGATCCCTCGAGTCGTCCCTTCGACTTTTGTCAACATGGCTAGTCGATGTATCGTCCTTCCTGCTGTCGCGTTTTGGCGAACCCTCGGGCGAATCTGCCTTTCTCTTGTTGGGTCTCCTGGGAGACGGTGTGCGAGAGGGTGTGCGAGAGGGGGACCGAGATCTGCTCATGGACCGACTCACTAATCTTCCGCTGCTCCTCGACCTGCTCCTTGACCTAACGTTGTACGATGGGAGGCGCGGTTATTATACCTTTCTTTATGAATCCCTGCCATTCAACATCACTGACAACCATGTTGTCACAAGAGACCTGGTTCAAAAAGTTAAGCGTGCAATGTTACCTGTCTCGTCCTGAACTCGATTCTGGCTTGACGATGACGCTCTGGACCTCCATGGATGTTTAAAGTGTTTGATGGTTGAGGAAGAGAAGTGGCACTCTTTTGTTCATTGATCAGTCGAACAAAATCGACCTCAGGGTGACGTGAATTGCTTGGATTTAGCTTAATCAGGGGGATATAACTAATTTCCCAATTTAGCAAATGAATGCTTTTTGCCACCATGTTGCCAGCGCTTTGCCCTGAGAACCTAGTGGACTTGTTGCACACCTTGGAGACCAAAAGATGGAGCATAATGGCGAAGGAGAATATGGAGATGCCATCTGCGACTTCATAAGAGCCTGATCTGCATTATTGTTAGGTCTATCTGCCTTCGGACTTACAGGTATTCAGTGACCACCTGTTCGCTAGGCAGCGGTACCAGGAGCGCTTTGCAGGCGATCGGACACCCTTTGAGCGAAGCGCGTTTACTCTGCTTTTCAGAATAGTCATTAGATAGCGATGAATGATGCAGCTACTGATAAAGCCATAAGGAGTAAAGGCAACGACGACGCGTCGAGTTATGTTTAGCCTAGGGATTTTCCTAGGCGAAGCTGTTTATAGTCGGTCGAATGGTATCTACATACCATGCGGTTTCCTGTCTTTCTTTTGTAACAGCGGTTTTCAACTGTTTTTAATATTAATGACCATGCTCGCCACCCTCCAAATCAACGAGTGCACTTGAGCAAAGCGGCTGACTGGCGGACGGACAAAAGTATATGTATGTGAGATAGGACTGGTGGCTTGGTTTGATTTTCTTTTTTTCTGACTTGAGTTCAAAGTTGCTTCTTATTCCCTCTTTCGCCTCCCTCATCACAACCCTCCCTGTCTGCATTCAACCGCACACAACACCCATTCATTTCCCACCCACACCTTCAACACAGTTCACTTTCTTTCCTTTGCTTCAACTGACAACACTCGCCTGAAACAACTCTATCCTCGTACACACAAATCCCTTGTAATACCCTCGTGAGTACTCCACCTGCGCTGTTCACTTCTTTTTACGCGTCAATAGTTGAACCGTAGGAAAACATAATAACAGTCAAAAAAGAGATCACCTTCAACTGACATTACTCCTCCGAACTCGACCGTTGCCATTAGCATCCGATTCAAACGACAGTATGGACAGTGAAGTGGTATGTTTCCCTACTGTTTAATTTTCAGCATGACCCATCACCCATCACCCTCCCATCCGGAACAGGTCCTTCAACTACGCTGTCACAGTCCTGCTCACATTTTGCGCTTTTTTTTTTTGGTTGTTGCGATATTCAATTAGACAATGGCCCACGTCTCTGATGATGAGGTCATGCACAGTGTAAGTTGACCAAACAGCGCCATTGAAGCAGCGCTTACCGCCTGTACTCTGAAACCCTTCGTACTCATCCAATCTCGCTTTAAATCCATATTACTCTTCTCTTCCAGGGCGAAGAGACTACGACAGCCACCAAGATCACAAAGAAAGAGCAGGAGAAGATCGAAAAGGCTGAGCGCAAGGTCCAGCGAGACAACCAGCGCGACCTGATCCGGCAACAAAAGGAGAACTTTGAAAATGACACTGCCAAGATGGAGAAGGAGAAGGTATGGCCACATTTGCAAATTCGAGATGCTTTCTCCATATTGAAGATCGAATTTCAAGGCTGACTAGAAATTACGTCTCCACCACATAGCTCGTCGATACATCCAACCGCATTTCATACCTTCTTGGCCAGACAGGTACGTACATCGAAGATGGATCCTGATCGTTTTTGACGTAACAAGTATACGTCTAGACTTTGATTTGCTTTATTGAACTAACGATCAACGACCTTTGTCACAATAGAGCTGTTCAAGCATTTCATCGATCTGAAGAAGGCCAAGGATCCCGAGTTCGCAAAACTATTGCAGGAGCGTGGCACTGAGCAGAGGGAGAAAGCGAAGGGCCCCAGGGGTTCCCGCCAGGGTCGCAAGACCGAGAAGGAGGAGGATCAGGAACTCTTGAACGACGAGGAGAACGAGGACGACGACAGCTCATTTGTCTTTACAGAGTCGCCCGCATGTAAGGATCGTGAATCGCCAGTATGGTTACGAGGCATGATGCCTGTTAGCTTCATACCTTTTCTAACCCAACTATTCATACGCTTTGTCCGCCTCAATCTGCTCTAGATATCAAGAACGGAACTCTCCGCGACTATCAGATCCAGGGTTTAAACTGGATGATCTCACTTTACAAGAACGGCATCAACGGAATCCTCGCTGATGAGATGGTACGTCTATGGGAGTGGATCTTTTCCGTCAAGGGATGTTCATATTGGCAGAGAGTTGTCTCTAACACACTTGATTTGGTTCCATTGTTTCATAGGGTTTGGGAAAGACACTTCAGACGATCTCGTTCCTTGGATATCTTAAGCACGTCCAGGGCGTCAATGGACCTCATCTGGTGATTGTTCCCAAGTCAACACTTCACAACTGGAAGAGCGAGTTCAACAAGTGGCTTCCCGACGCCAACGTCTTCCTTTTGCACGCCAACAAAGAAGAGCGTGTAAGTTGTTCAGCCCCAAAACAGCGTCATTTCACCCTTATTTTTTGTTCGAATTGAATCAAAACTAATATTATGGATAACGCAATTTTTTTTTAAATCTTAGGGCGATATGATTCAATCAACACTCTTGACTCAGGAGTTTGACGTTTGCTTGACTTCTTACGACATCTGTCTTCTCGAGAAGACTCACCTCAAGAAGTTCGCCTGGCAGTACATTGTCATTGACGAGGCCCACCGAATCAAGAACGAAAACTCTCAGCTCTCGCAGATCATCCGTGCCTTCAACTCCAAGAACCGTCTCTTGATCACCGGAACTCCTCTTCAGAACAACTTGCACGAACTTTGGGCGCTTCTCAACTTCTTGCTTCCCGACGTTTTCAGCTCTTCCGAGGACTTTGATTCCTGGTTCGAGAACCAGGGCGGCGACCAGGATAAGGTTGTTCAGCAGCTGCACAAGGTGTTGCGTCCTTTCTTGTTGCGTCGCATCAAGTCTGATGTCGAGAAGAGTCTGTTGCCTAAGAAGGAGATCAACTTGTACGTCGGTCTCACCCCCATGCAGCGTCAGTGGTACCAGCGTATTCTGGAGAAGGATATCGATGCAGTCAATGGAGCAACCGGCAACAAGCGTGAAGGAAAGACCCGACTCTTGAACATTGTGATGCAGTTGCGCAAGTGCTGCAACCATCCCTACCTCTTCGACGGCGCAGAACCTGGTCCTCCCTACACCACAGAGCAGCACATTATTGACAATGCAGGAAAGATGGTCGTGCTGGACAAGTTGTTGAAGCGCATGAAGGAGCAAGGATCGCGCGTCTTGTTGTTCTCTCAAATGAGTCGTGTCCTGGACATTCTCGAGGATTACTGCGTTTTCCGTGGATACGGTAAGTTTCCTTGAAACGGTATTCTTGTGACAATTACACCGAGTAAGACTTCGAAGTTCTCACTCTTGACTTTATTTACTGCATCAATTATAGAATACTGTCGCATTGACGGTCAGACCAACCACGAGGACAGAGTGACGGCAATCGACGAATACAACAAGCCCGACAGCTCCAAGTTCATCTTTCTGTTGACAACCAGAGCTGGAGGACTCGGAATCAACCTGGTTACAGCCGATATTGTTATTCTCTACGACAGCGACTGGAACCCCCAGGTCGATCTTCAGGCTCAGGATCGTGCCCATCGTATCGGACAGAAGAAGCAGGTCTATGTTTTTAGATTTGTAACAGAGGTAAGAAGGCATTTGCAACTTGAGCATATGTCTTACACCTCTAAATGACATTGGATCAAAGGATTGTGGACTAACATAATTTGTATCTCTTTGCATGATTAGAACGGTATCGAGGAGAAGGTGTTGGAACGTGCGGCACAAAAGCTTCGTCTGGACCAACTTGTCATTCAGCAGGGACGCATGTCTCAGCAACAAAAGGTGGCAAACAAGGATGAGCTCTTGACCATGATTCAACACGGTGCGTCAGATGTCTTCAAGGGCACTTCCGATAACTTCGCCTACGACCCTGATATCGAGCAGATTCTTCGTCGCGGAGAGGAGAAGACTTCAGAACTCAACGAAAAGTACTCGAACGTCGGTATTGAGGATTTGGCCAAGTTCACGAACGCTGAGGGAAGTGCTTACGACTGGCAGGGCGAAGACTGGAGCAACAAGCGCAAGGCTGACGGAAGTCTGCTCTGGATCACACCTGCCAAGCGTGAGCGTAAGGCCAATTATGCCGTGGATGACTACTACAGAGATGCTCTCCGTGTTGCGCCCAAGCAACCTTCTGTGAAGGCACCTCGTCCTCCAAAAGCGCTCAACATCAACGACTTCCAGTTCTACCCAGAGCGCTTGAGTGAGCTCCAGGAGAAGGAGATCCTCTACTACCGCAAGTCGATCAACTACCGTGCCCTCAAGCCTGTCGGAAACGAGGCCGCCAACATGACCGAGGAGGAGCTTGAGGAGCATCAGCAACACGAGCAGGCCTTGATTGATACTTCTGAGCAATTGACTGAGGACGAAATTGCAGAGAAGGAGAAGCTTTTGGAAGAGGTACGTTTTTTTAGGTCATATTGATGTTGTGAGTACGTTTTATGTGGTGTTGAGGTAGATTCTAACGCAGTTCGTGCTACTAAACTTTGTCAATAGGGTTTCGAGAACTGGAGCAAGCGCGACTTTATCGCTTTCTACAAAGCATGCGAGAAGTTCGGTCGCAACTCGCTGACTGATATTGCCAACGATATTGAGGGTAAGACGTTGGCTGAGGTCAAGGCTTACTCGAAGGTGTTCTGGAAGCGTTACACCGAAATTGCAGGTAAAGCAAGCATGCATTTTTATATGACACCACTGGAGGTTTTGTCCGTAGTTATCATACGAACTGCCACTGACTCATATGCACATTATGACATGTAGATCATGAGCGTATCATTGCCGCGATCGAGAAGGGTGAGAGCAAGCTCCAGAAGCAGTCGGATATTCAGGACCAGTTGAGAGCTGTCATCCAGCGCCATCGCCAACCACTCCAGCAACTCAAGATCACATACAACCAGACAAAAACCAAGAACTTCACAGAGGAGGAGGACCGGTTCTTGATTGTGACCTTGGAACGTCTTGGTTATGGCACAGACGATGTGTATGATAGGATCAGGGATGAAATCCGCAAGAGTCCCATGTTCCGGTTTGATTGGTTCTTAAAGAGCAGAACCACGTTGGAACTGTCCAGACGTTGTGCTTATCTCATCAAGTGCCTCATCGCCGACGACAAGACCGAAGAACCCGCCAAAGTCGTAAGTCTACTTGTTTGTTACTTCTGCTGCTATTTTGCCCTTTTGATGTGAGAATCACGCCAACTCACTCTTTGTTCGCTGTTTGGCCTATTAGAAGAAGGAAGATACGCCAGTGAAGAAGACCAAGAGCGTTTCGTCGGCCAAGGGATCGCCAGCAGCATCGCTCAAGGCGTCACCGGCGACGTCGAGGAAAGGATCGCCAGCTGTCTCCAGCAAGTCGTCTCCTGCTCCCAAGGCATCCACAGCTTCCTCGAACTCTCGCTCAAGTAGAAGACGCTAACCAGCCTCGAGGTCTTCTCTTTTCCCGCACCACCACAAATTAAAAATCGACAATAAGACCTTTACTTTGCTATATTTTGTCTTCTCTTCTCTCACCTCTTTCATTCATCAGCACACAATAGATTACTTGCTTATTCCGCTCAAGTAGAGCACCATTAAAAATGATTAGCTTTTCGTTTGATCGATTGTATGGTTAGTTTATTGTGGGAAAAAATGAATTTTGTCCGCCGGTTCAAGGATCGGCCATGGCTTGGACATGTAGCTTTAAAGTGATGTCAAACAAACTGCGGACGGAATCGCGGTACTGTTTGAAGTGCGTCTGGATCGCGGGTATTTGGTCCGGTTGAGCTGCGAATGCCGTCAGTAGCACAGGTGAAGAGTCTACTGTGGACTCATCCTGGTGCCAGTACGAGACCTCGACCATGGCGCGGATCTCAGCCTCGCTTGCTGGTAACCGACCTAGGATATCTAGTATCACGGCCAGGTCTTGTTCTGAAATCATGACTGATTTTGTTTGTCCTGTTGTAGTGGGACACAGAAGGTCGATGGATCGTTGGATTAAAGCTGCTTGGGGGTGCGATTCGACAGCTGTTGAGGACCAGAGGAGGACATAGCCTTGGAGGGACATTTCTGGAGACCGAGCGTCTCTTGTGATCAATCGACATTCCAGTCCCTGTCCTCCTATGGATGTTTGACTTGTCTTCATTGAAAGAGTCTTGTAGGCGGGGTGGTGCATGACTTGTGGAACGAGGACGTTATGGAAGAATGCGGTGGTCATGGCGGGGGTGGGCAGTTGGAGGAGGAGGCAGGGTTTGAGACCTGCGAGGAGGAATGCGAATTCTCCGTAGTGCAGTGAGCAGTCTTCTAATTGGGTGCTGGTGCTTATGGCCCCTTCTTGGGAATGTATCCAGGCGCTTTCTGCGATACGGAAGGCTCTGTAGAGGTCTTGTACGGCGGTTGCGGTTGCGGTTGCGGTTCCTTCCATTGCGTCAAGGTGGGTTTGTTGGATAGGAGGAAGGTTGGAGCTCGGATCGTGTTTTTGTTGTGTTCAAGCCCAAGAGAAAATTATCTTCCAAAGTTAAGGGCTATATGGTGTGGGGCTTCTCTTCATTCAGGAACACAGCGCCCTGATCGACAAAGCCCCACTTAATCACTTTTTTTTTATAAGTTCTACAGAAGGGTCGCATCAGTGCACAGAACAACAAAAAAGCAATAGCTAAGCGCGTGGCAAGACGAAGAGAACATGGCCTGGCTAACAGGATGACAAATAGCAGCAGGTCTGAAGGAAAAATACTGAATAAAAACGCGAAAGTTGAAAGGAGATGTCGCCATCTTTTCAGATGATCACAAAAAATGAAAAATAAGGGCAGAAATGAGTAAGGGAGCTGAGTCTTGCGGCGTTTCAATAAGACCATCCGCGCAAAAGAAAGCAAGGAACGACAGAAGGGTATGTGTGAGTGTTGATGGTTCGGTGCTTGCGTGTCAACTGTAGTTGAACAAAATTGGTGGTGGTTGAATAGGTGAGCGGACCTTTGTTTTTTTCTCTTATTCTTTGTGTTGAGTTGATTCTCCATGTTCTGAAATATCATTGTGATGCTATGGGGCCGATCAAAAGATGAAGATGCTGAGATGAGATGAGCTGGATCCTGAGCTTCTTGTCAATTCAGGAACAAGTCCCCTTTGTGTTTGTGTGTGTTGGTGGTTGAACACTAAAACTAACACTAAAAAGAGGATTTATTTTCATGAATGGCCGTTGCGTGAAACGAGGTGTGGAGGAGGAAAGTCTGGTGGGGAAGTGCAACGCGGCAGTGCAAACCAGGGGACAGCGATGAGAGACCAAAAGGGGAGGTCCTGGAGGAGAACGTTGGGTTGTTGACCCCTCTAAGGTTTTACTTTTTAGAGGAGAGTTCTAAAAGAGGAGAAGGAGAGTACAAAAACGGCGAACGACCTTTCCCAAACTCTGTGTCCCTTCCTTACCCCACACATTTTTTCTCAATTGGATTCATTTCAATCCGCAGAAATGCAGGATGTATTCTTTTTCAGGTGTAAACACGTTGGGGTTGGGGATGGTTTTACATTCTTTGTTGTGTTCTTCTCCTCACGCCATCATCGGTATGCATGGGTGGCATACATAGAGACAAACGTGGCCACAGGGACATCAGCAATGGTTTCCAAGGGCAGGTCAACAAAGAGTGACCCCACTATCGCTTCAATTTGCTTGGGTGATCGTGCTCTCTCTTTCTCTTACTCCCCTGCTTCTCTTCAATACCCCGCCCCCTTTCTCATTGTGTCTTCGACTCCCGCGGCCCAGACAAAAACAAAAAGCAAGCCCACGATGGGCCAATCCAAAGGCGTTGCAACAGCGGCGGACCTCGGATTTCCCTTGCTTCTATTCAATCGCCTTCTTTTTCTTACTTTGTCATTTTTTGTGTTCAATTGTATAACAAAGACCTATTCTGTTGTTCCCTGTGTGCTCTGGTCGTCGAGTTGTTTTTGTTCGGTCGACTTGAATTTTTTCCAGGTCGCCTTGATCTGTCTGCTCTGACCGACCAACCCCACAATTTTCTCACGGTACGAAGCAAAATTTATCTGTTATTTCTGACTGAATGACTGACACACAAGAGACATAATCCGTGGACATTCATAAAGGATAGTTGGGTCTGTGGTATGAAATCAAAAAGGTTCCCTTGCCACGATATAGGGAGGACAGAAGGTGAAGAAAGTATATAGCAAATGGGCAAGGAAGGGAAGGAAAAGGTGAAGAAGAGTGGAAGAAAGGGAGGTGTAGTGCACTAATTCAAAAGAAATCACCCAGCTAGGTCAAAAAGTCGATCAACTACATTCCTTCAATGTCGGTGAGGCGCTGGTGGTCAGCAGTAAGACAAGCGAAAAGGCAGGATGAGTTATTTGTCCTGACCTCCAGGAGACGTACGAAGCAAAAACCAGGGAAGAAGCGAAGGCTGAATGGGTGAATGATAAACAGTGAGTTGACCCTTCAGGGACAAGAACGTTATTTTTGTTGCGCTCTTTTTTTTCGCAATTCAAATCAAACAAATGCTCAGCATTTCACAGAGGGTAGAGGCGTGGAAAAAAAACTGGCGGAAGTCCTTTTTGGGACCATGTTTGGCGAACTTCTGAGGGAGAAATATTGCTTTTGCACTGTAAGAGATGAGATGGGAGCTGGAGTTTGGAGTGGAGAAAGAGTTGACCCGCGAACTGAGAGAGAGAGAGAGAGAGAGAGAGAGAGAGAGAGAGAGAGAGAGAGAGAGAGAGAGAGAGAGAGGTAGAGAGAGGGGAGGGGTATGAACCAGTTGGTACCAAACGTAACATTGACTGGTTGAAAATAAAATAAATAAAAAACGTGGGGCAGGATAAATGGCTGGCCGGTTAGAAACAGCCAGGGTCAAAAGGGAGAGAAAGAAATGATCATCGTCGATGTTAATGCCCTCCATTGGCATGGATGAACTTTTTTGTCGATGTCTTTACTTTATGGCCGGGATTGGATCGACTCGGTGATGATAACTATATTGATGGCCATTCAGAGATCCAAAAAGAGAAGAAAGAGTCTACTTGGGGCGAATGGGAAGAAGCATTTGGACGATTTGATTCAAATGTATGAAATTGAGACAGGGACTGCAGAGGATCAGCAGGATGAGAAGAGCAGCAGCATGTGCCGTGCCTGAAAGAGAGAGAGAGGAGTGCGATGACAATGGTATCAGATTTGTAACATACCATGGATGAGATGGATCAATGGTTATTAAGGCCTTTGGCTAGCCTTGACTTAACTTGACTTGACTTGAGTTGACTTGACTTGAGTTGACTTGGCTTGACTTGGCTTGAGCAGCGAGTAAGTGGAATGGGCTGGACTAGAAGAGCAAGACAATGTGAGCTGAGCGATTTTTGATCAAGATGAGGTGGAGCAGGTAAGCAGGTTACAGTGGGTGGCTGCCCTGAGTCTGGCCGTTTTTCTGTTCCTTCCTTTATATTTAATTCGTCCGCTTCTGCTTTTCTCTTCTTTTCTTCTTTTCAATCTCGTCACCCCCTCTCCCTCTCTCTCCACCCCCTACCCCCTATATACACACCTCCAGTCATGGTTGCTGCTGCCATCCTCCGTAGAACCCCTGGGTAAGTGCTCTCCAAGATCGCCATCGCCACTCTTGATATCGACCACTCCTCGCATTTGATCAGCATTCGCGCGTCAACCAAAACGGGGATGGATCATCGGTCTCATATTAGCACCCTCACAAGTTTGAGCTTGTTCCCCTTGCACTCGCCCTACTCACCTTACCCCTTCGCCATCAACAACTCGCGCAATCACAAGTCGTGATCAAGTGATGAGCACACCTAATCAGACAGGAGCGATGAAGATGACTGACTGGACCAACAATAACTAACAAACATATGTCTAATGTACTTGGCGGATCATAAAATAGCTCTTTGGCCTCAGCTATCCGCCTTCACCGCACTGCTGCTATCGCCACCCCCATTGCCCGCTTCATGAGCACCCATGTTACCAACGCTGCCTGCGAGGACAACGAGCCTGGTTTCTTGGGTTCCGTTGAGACTTTCTACGATCGCGTATGTGTTTTTCTTTTTATTTGATGACTGACTTACTGACGTACTTTTATTTTTGACTGGGCGCGGGAAAAATGAGACGAGTGAAGGAGGAGAAGAGGAAAGGCATGACAAGCAGAACGGGATCAATTGGATGCAGGAATAAGCCAAGGAAGAGAATGGACGGGTGTGTGTATATATGTGGCGTACAAATAAGAAGAGGAGGGAGTGGGTTAGGATGGATCTGATCGTTCATCTTTCAGTGGAGGACCATTCTTATTTCCAACAGAACAAGTCAACAACATGGACCTGCTATTACTCAACGATGAAAAAGTAAAAATAAAGGAAGAAAGTTCGGGAGTAAACAGAGCATTCGTTCATTCAATATCACGGTGTTGAACGATGGAGACATTTACCAGAACAATCGAACAAGAAGAATACCAATGCTTACTTACCGTTCTCCGTTACCCTTCCTTGTTACGATGCAATAGGCTGCCAAGATCAGTGGAGTCTCTGACAAGTCCTTGACCGCCATCAAGGCCGTTGACGCCGTCTTGAGCGTCAAGTTCCCCGTCGAGATCGACGCCGACACTCACATCATCATCGAGGGTTACCGTGCCCAGCACTCCCGCCATCGCCTTCCCTGCAAGGGAGGTATCCGTTTCTCGGATGAGGTCGACCTCCAGGAGGTCGAGGCCTTGGCTTCCTTGATGACCTACAAGTGCGCTGTCGTCGATGTTCCCTTCGGAGGTGCCAAGGGAGGCGTCAAGCTCAACCCTAAGAAGTTCACCCCCGCTCAGCTCGAGCGCATCACCCGTCGTTACACCATGGAGCTCTGCCAGAAGAACTTCATCGGACCCGGTGTCGATGTCCCCGCTCCCGATGTTGGAACCGGTCCCCGTGAGATGTCCTGGATCATGGATACCTACCGCCAGTTCAACCCTCAGGATGTCAACGCTGCTGGATGTGTCACCGGC
Source organism: Linnemannia hyalina (assembly GCA_019671135.1). NCBI lineage: Eukaryota > Fungi > Mortierellomycota > Mortierellomycetes > Mortierellales > Mortierellaceae > Linnemannia > Linnemannia hyalina. Next base: position 1,209,193 of record JAHRHY010000001.1, read on the forward strand.
AAGCCCATCTCCCAGGGAGGTGTCCGTGGTCGTAACGAGGCCACTGGTCTCGGTGTCTACTATGGTGTCCGCGAGTTCTTGCAGTTCCCCGAGGTCCAGAAGATGACTGGACTTGACGGCAACATTGCTGGCAAGACCGTCATTGTCCAAGGATTCGGAAACGTCGGTTACTGGGCTGCCAAGTTCTTCCAGAACAACGGTGCCAAGATCATCGGTATTGGTGAGCACGATGTCTCTGCCTACGACCCCAACGGTATCGACGTTGAGGCCATCTTCAAGCACCGTGCCGAGAAGGGTACTTTCCGTGGCTTCGGTAACGCCGAGATCATTGACGGATCCATCAAGGTCATGGAGCGCGAGTGCGATATCTTGATCCCCGCCGCCCTCGAGCGTCAGATCGGTCTCAAGAACGTCAAGAACATCAAGGCCAAGATCATTGGTGAGGCTGCCAACGGACCCATTACCCCCGATGCCCACGACTACCTCGTTTCCCAGGGCAAGGTTGTCATCCCCGACTTGTTGTTGAATGCCGGAGGTGTCACTGTCTCGTACTTTGAGTGGCTCAAGAACTTGTCCCACGTCCGTTTCGGTCGTATGTCCCGCAAGTGGGAGGAGGCTGGCAAGTCCAAGCTCTTGACTCTCGTCGAGGAGAACGCCGGTCGTCAGTTGACCCCCCAGGAGCGTCGCGCTGTTATCCACGGAGCTGAGGAGCACGAGCTCGTCTACTCTGGTCTTGAGGACACTATGATCGGTGCCTGCGAGGAGACTCGTGCCACCGCTGCTTTGAAGAACACTGACTTCCGTACCGCTGCCCTCGTCAACGCCATCCAGAAGATTTCGACTGTCACCACTCAGTCTGGCCAGATGTTCTTGTAAACAGCTTTTCTATTCCTTTTCTCTTTTTCTTTCCATTTTCTGTTCTTGTACGATAGACAACCCCCTCCATTCATTCATTATTTAAAAGTAAAAAACATTTACAAAACACTTCTTTCTCCTTTTCAATGCGTGTACTTTTCAGACGCGTTCCTTGGTGTTCGTTCCCTTGAATTGATTTGAGACAGCAGCCATGGGGAACAATAAGCGGATGTGGCTTATCCCTATGATACCCTGTGTCACGGGATATTGACACTTTCTTTCCATCACGACGATCACCCATCCAGCTCCTCTCACTCCACAGCACCACTCATCATCTCCCCTTCCCTCTCATCTTCCCGCCACTTCGATCCTCATTCTCCCTCTTCATTGACCTTTTCCCTCTCACCTTTCCCTTTCCTCTTGCCCGATCTCCCTCTCCCCCACTCAAAACAAAAAATGACCCACGATACCTCTGCCTCTACCGCCAACAAGAACTCCTTCTCTGGCTTTGGAAGCTTCTCCACCTCAAAGATGATCAACTCGACCTCCACCACCGCCTCCTCTGCCACTACCGCTGCTGGCGCCGCCGCCAACACCAAGGACGAGTACGACGGTCAGTACGAACACGACGGCGAGCAGGCTCGCGAGGGAGTCGAGGGACTCGACGCTGACTCTCCCTTGACCCTTCGTGCCTTGGTCTCCACCAAGGAGGCCGGTGTTATTATCGGCAAGGCTGGAAAGAATGTTGCTGATCTCCGTGACCAAACCGGTGTCAAGGCTGGTGTCTCCAAGGTCGTCCAGGGAGTCCACGATCGTGTCTTGACTGTCTCTGGCTCTATCGAGGGCGTTGCCAAGGTGAGATATCAGGAGTAGATCAAACACAGGATATTCATGATCAGGGTCAGGGAGAAGGATTCCAAGCACTATGTACCAAAAACCACAACAACCCCACAACAAGTGTGCCACCAAAGTGGAGAAATAGGCGCAGATATGGAGTGGAAAACTAAAGGCGGCGCACAAGGAAAGGAGTGACAACAGTGAGAACAAAAGAGTTGTTAAGACGCGCTGCAGTTTTGGTTTTGTTCTGAGCATCTCTTCCACGTGCCTGGTGCAAATGAATGCAAACAAGAAGCAGGGTCTTTTTTTTAAAAAAAAACCCGTGGTGCTCTCGCATAACCTTCTGGCTACCTGCTGCAAGGAGTGGAGTGTTTTGGTCGATCGCGTGTTTCTTCTGCACTCATGGGAGAAAGAAAATGAAAGCAGCACTAATTATCTTATGGTTCTATCACTTCTATATATATTAGGCGTTCTCGTTGATTGCTCAAACTCTCTTGGAGAACCCCATCACCTCTTCGCCTCCCACCACCCCCGTCAACCCTCTTCGTCCCGTTGCCCAGACCTCGTCTGTTCGTCTCCTGATCTCTCACAACCTGATGGGCACCATCATCGGTCGTCAGGGATTGAAGATCAAGCACATTCAGGACACCTCCTCTGCCCGCATGGTCGCCTCCAAGGACATGCTCCCCCAATCGACTGAGCGTGTTGTTGAGATCCAGGGATCCATTGATGCTATCCGCATTGCCATCTACGAGATTGGCAAGTGCTTGGTCGACGACTGGGAGCGTGGCGTCGGCACTGTCCTCTATAACCCCTCGGCCCCTCGTGCTGCTGGCTCTGGACCTGCCTACACCGCTACCGCCCCTACCACCGGAGCCCGCACCAACACTACCTCTAACAGCAACAGCAACAGCGGAAGCTACACTTCGCGCACAGGCAACGGATCCGACTTTACTCGCCCCCGCCCCGAGGCCTTCAGCCAGAACAACGCCAACCTTCGCACCCAGGAGATTTCTATTCCCGCCGACATGGTTGGATGCATCATCGGCAAGGGTGGATCGAAGATTTCGGAGATTCGTCGTTTGTCCGGATCGCGCATCTCGATCGCCAAGGTCCCCCACGATGATTCTGGCGAGCGCATGTTTACGATTGTCGGCACCTTGGAGGCCAACGAGAAGGCGTTGTACTTGCTCTATGGTCAGTTGGAGGCTGAGAAGGACAAGCGCCTGAACATGGCCGAGGACCACGTCGAGGAGGACGAGGAGTAAAAAAAACAACGGGTTGTACCATTGATGACCGTCCTTTTAAGTTTCACCCTTTCACTTCCAAGGACAATCCTGCAACGATTCTCTTATTTTCTTCTGTAGTTTTTTTTTTTTTTACGTTTTTTTGTGTTTGTGTTTTATGTTTGTTTGTTTTCTACTTGCTTTAATTGCCGATACTTTTTTCAAAAAGCCTTTGTCCGTATTACCTTTCCCTAAGCGCACCATAGTGCGTGTACAAACCGCTATATTGCACATACTTTTATTACCATAGTCTCACATACATACCTTTCTTTCATCCATTTGTTTGTTATCATGCTCTGGAATGAAAGAAGTGATGAAGAAAATATATAAAGGAACCTTTTCCTGCGCACTACAACTCGACCGCAGGGCTGGCTGTGTATGTACCACGTAGAAAGAAGAGAGCCGGTGATTTCGGACCTTGAGCGAGCGAGAGAGAGAGAGGGGGAAGAGAGAAGAGAGAATAGAGAATAGAGAAGAGAGAAGAGAGAAGAGAGAAGAGAAGAGGGTCAGAGGAGTGTCGGATGGTGATGCTTACCACATGGCATCTAATGATGTGTACCATTTTTTTTCCTCCGCCCTGTTTGAAAGTTCAGCGGGAGGAGATGAAAGGCGAGCCTCGAACAATTGAAAGACAAAAGGATAAAAAGAGGCACCCTAACCCAGGCTCAGTCATAAATGGGTGGACCATGTCTTTGTTTTAAAAAAACATACAGTTCATTACACCAGTACATGTCCGGGCAGAAGATGTATATCTCGAGACCCATGAGAGCATTTTTCAAGTATTGGTATTAATAGCTGCCAACCTCCCCTTTTCCTCTCTTTTCACCCCTCGAAAGGACTTTACTCAGGCGACGACCAAAGCAAGAATCGCAGAACTGTAATAATAACGAAGAAAAAGTCTCCGCTCGTCTCTCCGCCCCTCAGCTGTATTTCTTGTCAGTGGGGGTTGGGGGGGGGGGGGTGGTTTCGTTGTCTCCTTACTTTTTTTTGTTTCCCCCATTCCAGCACCCTGCGCTTCTTCCTTCCCCTAGCAAGCAGAAGCACACGACACAGTTACTTCGCAATTGCTCGTTTTAGACGAGTCCAGTTGAAGTTTGACCCGGTCGGATTCTGCAGCAAATAGCCGAGTAGGCATAGTCCAAAAAAAAGTGTCTGGGCTGGGGTTTTTTGGCTGATGTGATTCAATTATTATGCGATTCTTTCTGTATCATCGGCTTGCAAAGCGACACGAACCACTTGGTTTTAGGCGGTGGTGGATGACCAGGAAAGAAGGAAGGGCATGGAGACAAAGAAAGCAAGGGAGGATGCAATTAAGAGTATGAGGATGCGTGTGTAGGGTGAGGATTGGCGTTTGATATGGATGTGATATGTGATTGTTGCAGCTGCAAGCAAGCAAGCATTAGAAAGTTGCACAAGGTCGGCAAACCTTCCAGCGATTCTTGAAAGGATTTTAATGTTTATTTTTATCTGTTTTACAGTGGACAAAAGGGCGCTCTGCTTCCTTCAACCCTCACGCGACTCTTTTGCTTCGGTGTCTTATTCTTCCTCTTCACTTCGCACCCCCCTCTTTCCCTTTCTTCTCTTTCTTCTCTTTACCACTTCTTTCCTTTCCTCCAATCCTTCTCCTTCGCCCCCTCTTGTCATCTTCCTTTGTCACTCCTTCTTTCTCCTTTTGTTGGATTCATCACACTCTCATCATCACCTCACACCCTTCACACATACATACATACATACATACCAGCACACTCACATTGTAGAGTAGTTGAAATACAACCAATGCGTCTCCCTTCCCTGCACAGCCGCCCAGAGGCTACCTCTTCTTCACCGGCAGCACCATCAAAACAACGTCGTCAACAATCAACACTCTCCCTCAAGACCGCCCTCTTCCTCACCACCGCTGCCCTCTGCTCGCTTCTCCCCTCAGTCATCGCCCAGGCCACCACCCCCGAACAGATCACCTACAGCTTCCTCGACGAAGAAGGCAACCCAATCGGCCAGTCCAACCCTCTCCCCAAGGTCAAATGTACTCCCCTCGCACTCAACGGTCAAACCTACGCCTCCATCCAAACATCCGACGGCCGCTCTGCTCTGAACCTCTATAGCGATGCAATGTGCCAGATCGGCGTTGCATCGTCCGTTGGAGAGTGGACCAACGTCTCCCCAACTGACGGCATCGTTGCTGTCCGTTGGGAGGGCGCAGCCCCTGCTGACCGCCCCACTGGCAACGTCAGCCTCGTTACCTTTGATAAGGGTTTGGAGGCCCAGCCCTACAACCCTGTGGACGACAACGGCACCTCCAAAAAGGAACCCGTCTGGGTCATGAATCCCTCTAAGGGTCGCGTTGTTGTCGGCCTCGTGGCGGCCATTTTGGTCATCGGAGTCGCCATCGGTATCTATCAGGTCTATGTTGCCGCCCAGTACAAGCCCCCACCAAAGAAGCCCAAGAAGCCCAAGACTGGATTGAACATCAAGAAGATCAAGAAGAAGGACGCTTTCTACAGAAAGCCCGCCCACACCACCGAGAACGGAGCCGCCTTCCAGCGACTCGAGAACGATAGCCCCGAGCCTTATGCAGGAGCAGGAGGTCGTCAGCCAGCGCTGGCCATGACGGAGCGGTCGAGAGATAGCCAGCACTCTGAGGCGGCAACGTTTGTGGATTGGAACAACCAGAGCCAGCAGAGATCCTCGCCCCTGAGCAGCGGCAAGGGATTCCAGGATGGATTGAATTCCGTTTCTATCGACATGCAAGGCAACAACAACAATAACAACAACAACGTCTCGCCCTTTGCCAACTCTTTCTCGCCAGACCTAATGCATTTTGACAACTCGGGAGGACGGGGTTATGGTCAGCAACAACAGGGCCATAACCAGCAGTACAGAGGCCGTGGAGGAGAGGTGCTTGTGCCCATGGATACGTTGGACAGCCACAATCAACATGGCAACAACCAGTACAACAACAACAACCGGTCTGCTGTCCGCCGCACCAGCAGTTCCCGCTCTCGCTAAATGTGTCCTCTGAACCGTTCCCATCGCCAATAACGAGTGATTCCGGGAGGGTTTCCCCTAGGACGAGCACAATAGCGTGTGTATCTTTCTACCATTTTTTTTAGCATTTTTAATATATATCCTCATTCTGCTTTTTGTGCTCTTGTCTGTTGGAGGTTGTTGGATAAGGGGCGATGTGGTGAACAGTGTACGCATATTTTGCTGGATGCAGCTGCAGTTGTAGTGAAATGGGAGCGCGTAGGGATGCGAGCGTAGGTCAAGACGCGAAGGACTGGCAAATATACTGGATAGAAAAGTGGCAAAAGGGTGTAGGTTACAAGGAAGATAAGAGACGATTCTTGTGTATGTGAGATAGGGATAAGGGATCAGCCTTGTAACTTTTTTTTGCAATGCGCTGTTTGTGTTGCTCAGCCGCGCAGAAGAAGGCGAGGAAGCTGTTGTTGCATGGCATGAAAAGGGTGAAAGAAAAGCGCACCGCCCTTTTTTTTTTGTTGTTGTTGTTATTACCAGGACATTAGGGGTCAATGTAGCAACAGACAAGTGAACTGAGGAAAGGAGCAAGCTGGCAACACAAAGAATTCACACAGCCGCACAAATCCGACTCGCCCAAAAATATGCCCAGGAGAGTCCGTGAAAAGAAGAAAGGTTGCAGGCATGTCTATGAATAGCAATTGAAGGGGGGGAAAGGCCATGCCCTAGAAGATTGCCGAGGAACAAACAAACTGCTGGAGTGGAGTGTGCGAGCGGGTACTTTTTTTTTTATCTTTTTGATGGTAGTATGTGGATGAGTCGAGAGAAGAAGACTGAGGTTGGATCGCAAAGGGTTTTGTTCGTCTTGGGCTCCTTTTTGTGCACTGTTTTTGTAACTTATGACAGCTCAGCCTGTGTTTGACAACACTGTAATCTAAGGCTGATCGTTCCTTTTTTTTTTTGGTTGAAAGAATTGAAAGAGTGAAAGAATGTACGAGGATGAAGAGAGTAATGAAGCGTTTGTGTGGAGAACAGTAAGCAGTAAAGAGGCGCACGCTGTTCTGTCGGATTGATGTGTTCTTTTTTACTTGTGCTGATCTGGCTCAAGTTCTGTTGTGGTGGCGTACAGGGACCCCGAGCGTACAGTACTGCAGTATTTTTCGTTATCTGTGTCTGGCACTGCTGTAAGCCGCTCAACTCTTTTCTGCTAAATCGCTTCGCTTTCCTTCTTTTCTTTTTTTGTTCTTTTTTTCTTTTTCTCCTTTCCTTTCTTCATCCTCACTATCTCACACTCTTCCCTCTCCTCTACTCTCTCGTCCTTTCTGCCTGCCTGCTTGCACTGCAGTCCTGCTGCTCGCCCTCAACACTTACACTCGGCACTCCTTTCTCCTCGTCTCGTCTCTTCTTGTACCAACAACAACAGCAACGTCTTCAACAACACCTGCACACCAGGCAGTGGTCTACCCATCCACCCTTTTAGACATTGATTGATGACGATGACAACCCAGACTGCCGCTCCTACCCCCTCGGCCGCCTTTGCCAGGCGGACACTCGAAGAGACCGCCGTCCAACTCGAGACCAGCACCATCAGCGGCTTGACCACCCTCGAAGCCAACAACCGTCGCGCCCGCTATGGCCTCAACGAGTTCGAGGTCGAGGACGATGAACCCATCTACCTCAAGTTCTTCAAGTCCTTCTACGAGAACCCGCTGATCCTCCTCCTCCTCGCCTCTGCAATCGTCTCCCTCGCCATGGGCCAGCGCGATGACGCCATCAGCATCACCCTCGTACGTTCTCTTTTTTTTCTTTGAATTGACATTGGGTGTGCTGTGAAATGCCATGCATTGCTCGACGGCTGTTTATGATTACACTTTCGTTTCTCGACGATGGCCAAGACTTGTTTCTGGACCAAGTGTTGATGGGACCTTTTTTCTGCGGGTCTACTCTTGGATGTCCACATGGACACCCTTTTCTCTTAACCGAGTTTTACAATGGCTGATCTCTGTTCTTCGCCGTTTGTCATTGTCGTTGTTGTTCATCGTTCATAGGCCATTCTTATTGTCGTCACAGGTAAAGCATCCAATCGCCTTGTTTATTGTTCGGACAACCCCAACCCCTGCAACGACAACAACGACGACGACGATATGATTACAGCTGCCATTGGAGTGCGCTTTGGTTCAGATCTCAAGGAGGATTTGCCAACAATGTGATCCAGGACCGAATGGCAAAGGGTCTGATATGGGTTCTCTACCCTGTCTTTTTTTTACCATTCGATCGTTTCTTCAAATCGGCCAACTCCTACTTCTAAGGACACAATACGACACATCCACCAGCTACAGTGGATCGATTCTTTTACCCGACGAAATGGACTGAAAGAGGGCGAGAACAAAAGGAAGGAAACAGAAAAAGAGAAATGAGGGTGTGCGCGACTTTTGCGACGTGGTTGTCGTTTGAGCATCTCAAGGAGGTTGCGGGACAGAGCTTTTTTTTCTTTGTATCGTTGTCCTCAGGATCCCTTTGTTACCTCCTTTGCCTCATATTATTGCTATCCCCTTCGCAATTGACCACACCAAAGGGGAGGACAAACCCCTCTGTTCAGGAAATATGCTTCATGCCATAGGAGCCACAAAAAGGAACAAAAAACGAACTGGACCAACGAGACAACGACAGCAATCCTAATTCTCCCACAACATCAACAGCACAACTTGAGGAGCCTTTTCGTCCTTCTTACCCACGTCGATTTGCTCTTTGTGCAGCGATGTGCTGACAAGTGGCCATTTCTTCATCCGCTGGCACAACAGAAATGGAAGACGTTAGCATTGGGGAGAAGGAGCGCTCCTTTATTTTCTTTTTCCTTCGCTTCTTCCACCCCTTTTGATGGCCCCCTACGCTTATTCTTGCACAAGTCCAGCTGGAAAAAGAAAAAGAAAACAAGGAGACAACGGGATTAGCATTGGGCAAAAAAAAACAGAGATGAAGAGAAGGGACCCTGTCTCTTTCTCACACATACACACACATGTAGACTCTTTCTGCACGCACTATCCAACCCCCTATGCACACATTCCAAACCATTGGTCATTGACTGGTGAAATCATTCACACACACACTTACCCTTTTATCTCCTCTTTCTCCACCTTTGTTATCGGGTTTTAGTTGCGTTTGTCCAAGAATACCGATCAGAAAAGTCATTAGAGGCCTTGAACAAGTTGGTTCCCCACCACTGCCATGTTATTCGGTAAGCCAAGATACATCGATTTGATTTGTGTATTGGAATCCTCTCCGACTGGTTGTGATTGGATTCGATTACAAGTTGGATGATTACCCAGGCTGCAGGGCAAGGAAGGGTGGTGTATTTTTTACCCAGCCAGAGGTGGACAAGACTAGACCCAGGCTGGGAAAACTCGTTTTTGTTTTTATTCTTCGTTTCTGGTCGTTCTCTTTAGAGCACATTCAAATGCAGACAGAGGGAGATAGAGAGAGATATACGCGTGGACAAATACAGGGACCTGAGCCCTGTCATTTCATTCGTCCCGCTCGACTCTGTGCTCACCTTTATTTATCGTATCTTGGCCGGCTGAAGAAAAAAAATTCCAATTGAACTTTTTTTTTTCTTTTTCTGCGATCCACTAACCTTGTTCGCATCTCCTATTTTCTCATTTTGTCCCGTTCACCCTTTTTTCCCTCCCATTCGTGCCTATTATAGTGATGATACTCAGAGCGCAACTCTGGCCAGCCAGCTGGTTCCTGGTGATTTGGTCAAGTTTGGAATTGGTGACAGGATCCCTGCTGACTGCAGACTGGTCTCTGCGGTCGATCTGGAGATTGACGAGTCCAACCTGACGGGTGAGAACAAGCCCTGCCGCAAGGTCATTGGGGCTATCACAGGAAACGAGTACACCGAGTTGTCGATCACGGAGCGCAAGAACATCGCGTACATGGGAACATTGGTCAGAAACGGTCATGGAACTGGTATTGTCGTCGGTACTTCAAAGGAGACCGAGTTTGGGGTCGTCTTCTGCATGATGCAGGAGGTCGAGATCCGCAAGACGCCCCTTCAATTGAGCATGGATGAGCTTGGAAAAAAGCTGTCGATGCTGTCGTTCATTATCATCGGTGTTATTGTCTTAATCGGATTGTTCCAAGGAAAGCACTGGTTGGAGATGATGACCATTGGTGTCAGTTTGGCTGTCGCTGCCATCCCTGAGGGTTTGCCCATTGTCGTCACAGTGACCTTGGCTCTTGGTGTCCTGAGAATGGCCAACCGCAAGGCCATCATCAAGAAGTTGCCTAGCGTCGAGACCCTTGGCTCTGTCAACGTCGTCTGCGCCGATAAGACTGGTACGTTTATTGCCTGTTTGTATTCTGTTCGTTGCATTCAAGTAATGAAGAATTGAGAACTGACCCCACATGTTGACTTTTATCTCACAATAGGTACTTTGACAATGAACCAAATGACTGTGACCAAGATCTTTACTTTGGCCGAGGGATTCCCCGTGGATGTGGACCAGGCCAAGAACGTCGATGTTGATCTTCACCCAGGAATGCGTCGCCTCATGCAGGTCGGAAACCTTTGCAACAACGCCTTTATGGATGACCATTCCAAGTGGATCGGCCAACCTACTGATATTGCCTTGATCGAGGTCTTGCGCGGATTGAGCATCTCGGATGAGCGTCCTGTAAGTTCAAGTTGCCTTGACATTTTTACTGAGAGGTGTGTTATCTACGATATGGATCATGAACTAACACATTATTTACGATTTTGCTATAGCTGTTTGAGCGCATTTCCGAGTTCCCTTTCAACTCTGAGCAAAAGTATATGCATGTCCGTTGTGCACCTTTGCCCGGCGGCAATGTTGGTAACAAGCCGACTGCCGAACACGCCATCGATCCTACCAACGCCGCTGTCAGCCAATCTGGATCACTCGGAACCTACTACTTCAAGGGAGCTATCGAGCCCGTCTTAGAGCGCTGTGTCAATTACTACAGGAGCGAGGGCAGTCAACTGCCTTTCGATATTGAGGCAAAGGACAAGGTTTTGGCTCAGGCTAACGATATGGCAACCCATGGACTTCGTGTTTTGGCAATGGCCTACGGAAACGATCTCGACCGCTTAACCTTTGTTGGTATTGTGGCCATGCATGACCCTCCTCGCCCAGGTGTCGAGGACAGCATCCGGACTTTGGTTGGCAGTGGTGTCAAGGTCATCATGATTACTGGAGATGCTGGTAAGCCATTTGCTTCATGTGCAGTTCTTGTGCCTACATCACACTTTTCGTGAAGCCTTCGTTGGGTGTTGAACCAACAAGTCATTCTCTTTATGTCAACCATATAATAGATGCTACCGCATTGTCGATTGCCCGTCGCCTTGGATTCCCTATTAACCCCGGCAAGGCATCTTGCCTGACTGGTGCCGAAATTGAGAGCATGACTGAGAGGCAATTGCAGGACGCCGTTGGTCACGTCAGTGTCTTTGCGCGTACCACTCCCAAGCACAAGATGGCTATTGTCTCTGCTTTCCAGGCCAAGGGATGCATCGTTGCCATGACAGGAGATGGTGTCAACGATGCCCCCGCTCTGAAGCTTGCTGATATCGGTATCTCCATGGGTCGCAGTGGAACTGATGTCGCCAAGGAGGCTGCTGACATGATTCTTGTCGACGATGACTTTTCTACCATCCTTGGTGCCGTTGAGGAAGGTTCGTTTCCCCTTTGTAATTGCGCTCGGTGTCTCAAGCTGGTTATTCGTCTATCAACAACATTGTAAGCTAACTATCTCTCATTTTCTTGTTGTTGACAGGCAAATCGATCTTTTACAACATTCAGAACTTCTTGACCTTCCAGCTGAGCACAAGTGTGGCCGCTTTGACTTTGATTGCCATGGCAACCTTGTTTGGATTGAACAACCCCCTCAACGCCATGCAGATTCTTTGGATCAGTAAGTTTTGACTCGTATTCACGATAGTTTTCAAACATCCGATCGTTTGCTCATACATATCAGGGTGCTAACCTTTCTCTTTTTTTTGTTGCACCCCAAAAGATATTTTAATGGATGGCCCACCTGCACAGTCGTTGGGTGTCGAGCCAGTGGATGACGATGTGATGAAGAAGCCCCCACGCGCCCGCGATGCTGCAATCTTGACTCCTCTCCTTCTCCGCCGTGTCTTGACCTCGGCCATGATCATTGTTGCCGGCACCATGTTTGTCTATGTCCACGAGATGACCGACGGCGCCGTGACCGCTCGCGATACGACCATGACGTTCACGACGTTTGTGTTCTTTGACATGTTCAACGCTCTTGCCTGCCGGTCCGAAAAGAAGTCAATCTTCAGTATCGGATTCACTACAAACAAGATGTTCAATTTCAGTGTCTTGGGCTCGATTATTGGCCAGTTCCTGGTCATCTACATGCCTTTCTTCCAGACCGTCTTCCAGACCGAGGCGTTGACGTTCACGGATCTGTTGGGGATCACTCTGTTGACAAGTTCTGTGTTCTGGGCTGAGGAGGCGCGCAAGTTCTTTGGAAATGGCCGGAATAATGAAAAGATACATGGCCGGAATGCTGGGCAGGGTTTCCGCCGGGTGGAGACTGAAGAAGGCGAGGCCTTTGAGATCGTATAGATTTATCGCCTCACATGGCTTTCTTTTTTTTCCGCTTTCTTTTTTCATTTCATATCCATAAGCAAAAACACCCCGCAAACAAATTATCACTAATAGAACTACTTTAAACATTCAGAAAATATGGCGTTATTTATTTGTATTGAATGGTATGATATAGAACAAAAAGAAAGAAGATAGCGGAGTGGAGACTACGAAGTCTCGTACTTGAAGCGGATGACGCCTGGACTGTCGGGGTCGGTGACAGCACCGCGAAGCTTTTGGAACCATTGGTTTCCCCAGGCGTGCATCCGCTGGTTCAGCTGCTGCTCGAATTGGGCCATCCCCTGGGTGATCGTCTCGGAGAGGTATGAAAAGTCTGGGGCCCCAGAGGTCGTGGTGCTGTCGGATGGTTCCTGCTGGCCTCTCGATGATGATGGTGCTGAGGTGGACGTAGGAGAGCTGCCGCTGGTACTACTACTTCTGCTGGCGGTGGCGGGGTGGTGGTGGTGGTGGTGGTGGTGGTTGTCTGAATGAGACCTGGATCGAAGACGGTCGAGTCCGCGTCCTTGCCATTGCTCCTGGTCTTGTCCTTGCTGGCTTTGACTCTGGCCGCGGCGAGAATGTCCACGGCCCCAGGGACCGATTCCGCGCTCATGTCCACGCGTTGCGATTCCACGCATGAAACCGCGTAATGCATCCACACCCTTATTTCTTCCGCCGTTACCTGCGCTACCGCCAGCGCCACCACGTCCCCCACGCCCTCGCGGAGTAAACCCAGTCATGCCCCGTCCATTGTGACCGCCTCTCAAGAAGCCAAATCCACGGGCTGAAGGTTGATATGCTTCATCAACATTCTCTTCCTGGTACTCTCCTGCTTCTTCCTGAGCTTGGTACTCCTCCTCCTCCTCCTCCTCCTCCTCCTCTTCCTCCTGATTCTCATGTGCTTCATCGCCATCCTCCATCACTTCCTCATCTCGTTCCCTACTTCCTCCTCCTCCTCCTACCCCATCAGTCTGAGAACCGGCCCGTCCAATCTGCTCAGCAGCCCTCTTCTGATTGTCTTGGGCACGAATCCTATTTTCTCTCGACCGGAACTGGTTTTCTTCATCCCGGAGCATGTCTTCCTGTTCGCGGATCATTCGCTCTAGGTCTTGGAACGTCTCTTCCTGTTCCCGGATCGAGATGCCGTTGTCTCTTGCTGACTGAGAGTTGTCTGAGGTGGGTACAGAGCGAGTGCGGGTGTGATGGGTGGAAGTGGGGTCGAGGTGCATTGAATTTTGTCCGCCTGCCCTTGCTCCTGCTTCTGATGGTAGAAGGTCCTCTTCACGGGGCGCGGAGGGCGCAGAGTCGAGGGTCTTGCGGTCGCTAAAGTTGTACCTGGTCAAGTCTTCTCCTAATGAGTCGTAGATACCGGTGGCGGCTTTGTTGTCCTTGTTGTGTTTTGAAGATACTGTTGGTGTTGAGATCGATTCTGTTGTTACCGATCCTGAAGCTGGCACGGATGACGACGAAGATCCTGCGGTATGGGGGTGCATGGCGAATCGAGGATCCATTCTTATATTCCACGACCCACGTCCAAACCCTCTCCCTTGTAATGACGGACCACCAAACCCTCCATGACCTCGAAAGCCTCCTCGAAACTGGCGATGCGCCTCCCGTTCAGCTTCTTGATACAATGCCTCCCTCGCCGACTGCGAACGTGTCCGATCCTCCTCGATTTGTGTCTGCGTCAAGGCAGAGTCAACCCCCTTATCGACCGAGTAGTGCAAGGATGAGTTCTTCCAGTTGAGGTCATGATTCTGCGGTTTGAAATCCCGAATCGCTTGGAGGGCATAGTCGGGATCGGATTGGACCATTGTGAGGACCTTGATGGAGTCCCAGTCTCCGCGAACGGAAGGATGGGTCCCTTGTGCGACTTGTTTGACACCGGGAGCTCGACTTTCGATCAAATCTCCTGATCCCGTTCCTGTTCTTGTTCCTGTTCCTGCTCGTCCAGCTGACCGACCTTGAGAGGTGTTCTCCATGGATCCACAGGACCGTGTCAAAAGAAAAACGATGGCCGGTATCAAGGCTGGGATAGCTGCAACACCGATCCAAGGGATCTTGCAGATCAACCACGCACCCAGGACGAATCCATAGAGTTCTGTCTGGTACCGATCGAGCCAGGCCTTTTCCTCCCAGGGCTTGAATTGGACTCGTGCCAGGTAAGGTTGTAAGAGTTCGTAGAGGAACCAGTCTTGGAGGTAGATTGTCTGGACGACCCAGACGGGTCCTGCGGCACGGTTGTTTCCAGATCCAAGAAGAAACGCCAATATGAGGGTCAATTTCCAAAAGAAGGCAGTCTGCTTGGACTTTATATAGAAATAAGACGCCAGCAAAGCCAGAGCTGCGCTGGGATAATAAAACACAGACGCCGTCCGACCATGAACGAGCCAGTTAAGCAACTTGAGCTCGATGTGTGCCTTTACCATCCTCCGCAAGAAGCCTTTAAGCTGGACAAAGTATCTCGGAGACGGTTTAGCGACAATATCGGAGCGGTTGGTGCAATTCAACGACCGGACGGTGGAGGTGAAGAGCTGGTCCCATCGTTTCGGAAAGAGATATCTGTATAAAAGAATGTATGGAAAGAAGAGCGGTGTGTGTGCCAGGGGCCCTCCTCCAGAGGAACGGGCGGGGAGGAAGGTGGAAGTGGCGAAGGAGATGAAGGAGAGGGTGGTGTGGAGGGCGAGGCAGCGGAGGGAGAGTTTGAGAAGGGTTCGTTTTGTGGACGACTCTGTTGTTGAGGTGGAGAGGGAGCGGAAGGATTCGAGGAGGAGCTCGAGGCCGGTGATGAGGCTTGACAGCCAATCACGGATGGGGTCTACGCTGTCCTGTTCCTCCTTGTTGTTGGTGGTGGTGCTGTTGGAGGTGGAGGTGGAGGCGGATGTTGTATTGACCTGTGGTGGTGGAGGCGGTTGCGGTTGCGGCGGCGGCGGCATGTGTGCGCCGTTGTATGCTATGGCAGTGTGATGGTTATTTTTGTGATATTGTGATGGTTCAATTGATGCGGTGTTTATTGGATGTGTATGAGAACGAGGAAAAGAGTGGTGGAAGGGGAGTGAAAGGAGGATGAAGTGGAGAAAAGAAAGAGGCGAAGTGGGGAAGAACAAGCGACACACAAAAAGGGAAAAAAGGAAGACTTGGCATGAACGTCAATTTGACTTTAGCAGTCCCACGAATGTTGAGGATGGTATATATTTTAATCCAGGTTAAGCAATATTACCCGTTGTTATTTGAACACGTATTTAAATATTCTCTCTGCTCGTGGTTCAGCTTACGTGCCTTCGCCCTTCCTTGCACTCAATGGCTGGTCATCATCACCCTACCCTATTATTACTTGCCCGTGACCGATACTCTCTCTCGCGTCAAACGTTCTCATGGTTCGCGAGACTCTGAAAAGAGAAAGATCACCCCTTCACGCCCCCCTAAATGACCCCCAATTCAACGTGACTTTGAACTTTTGACCAAGCCCAACCGCAAGCACGAAAAAAAAGGGCGTCCGTCCCTTCCCTTCTCACGAGCCCATTCTCTCCTCTCTTTCTTCCCATTCCTTTTTCACTTCTAAAACTCCACTCACCCATTCACTACAATTCATCCTTCTCACCTTCCGCTCTCAACTACATCGCCATTCAACAACACCATGGCCTCGATTCCAATCCCAAGACGTTTCAGGACAATCATCTACATCCCCTCTCGCTCAGACGGAACAATGCTCGAGGTCTGTCTATCAATTCCCACGAGCTCCTCCTCCAAACCTCAGGCCTACACCGGCGTCGTGATTGCTCACCCTTACGGACCTCTGGGCGGCTCCTACAACAATAACGTGGTCGGCGCTCTCCTCCAGTGGTTCGAGACCTCGTCCCTCGCCGCCCCAACCACTTTATCGACTAAGAAATCGAAAAAGGGAGCAGCGGGGAAGAGGAATAGTACTGGGGCAAGGAAAGGTGGTCTTGATCAGGATACTGGTAATGCCGGTGCTGCTGCTTCGCCTACATCTGCCAAGTCGGCTGGAGGTGGCGCTCAGGCCGAGTCCTTGGCCTGTGTCATCTGTGCTTTCAATTTTCGGTAGGAAGAGAATGTCCGGATTGTCAGTTTGAGTTTGAACAAAAAGAAGAAAGAAAAAACGTGTTCTCAACAATTTCTACGTTGTTCGTACAACTCACATGTCGAGGGTCGAAAGCTATGCAAGCTAAACACGCTCTCTTCTTTCCCCAAAAATAAATATAGAGGATGTGGCAAGTCCAAGGGCAGGACGTCCTGGTTCGGAGAGGCAGAACGCGAGGATTATCAGACCGTCGTCGATTTCCTTCAGAGCGGGTCGCGCACAGGCACTAGTACCAGCCACCTCAGCAATAACCCTGAGCAACGCGACTCGGGCACAGGGTCTCCTGCGTCTAATCGAGCTGTCTTTGACGAAACTGGACGCGAAATCGATTCACCACGGCTCCCCTTCCTCTCTCGGTTCATCCTCAGTGTAACATCACTTTCCCTTTAGCTAGTCGCGTGTTCCTTTTGAATGGCGATTGTATTTTCATGGAACTCACACGTCACGCCGTTACTCAAAAATAACTTATAGGGCTTCTCGTATGGAGGTATGATTGCGTCGAGTATTCCTCCACCATTGAGGAACCCTGCAGATCCGGCGAGCGCCCATCTGCCAACGACGTATATCCTGATCAGCTATCCTGCAGGAGTTGCCTGGTTTCTGACATCTGGGGCTCAAGGTGGCTTCTACAAGCGCGCCAGGACTATTCTCCTAGGAGAACAACCTCCCGGAGACGCGACTGCCGCAACGAAAAATGACGCAGAGACAACAACAGCTACCGAGACAGATACAGATGCAGGAGAAGCTGCACAGTCCAAGACGTCCACGATCGAGGCTTACTTTATCACAGGCGCGAATGACCAATTCACGAGTCCGAAGACACTGCTTAATTGGCTAAAGACAAACGCAGGTCTGAACCCTCCCAACAACTTGACTAGTGGGTCTTGGGCGTTGACGCGACCGGATGGGGCGATTCATGTCGATGTTGTGAAGGGCGTGGATCATTTCTGGCTGGACCGTGAACAGGAGCTGGTGGATCGTTTGCAGGCTTGGTGGAGCGATACCCATTCCGTCTAGGCAGTTCTCCTCGAGATCGCGTATACAGCTCCAGCAAAGTGTTGCAATATTTACAATATATAACTTGCATGTCAGGACTCTTGAACGTAAATACTCTTGACACTCCCCTCGTTCCAGTTCCAAGTCATGACACTTCAGCTCTCGGCACACTAGCGACAAGCTTGTGGAAATCAGTATGAACAACAAGGTTAAACAAGTGATGATGGTGGGAGGGAGAGGGCACCAAAAGTGGAGGGAAGAAGGGGCGTAGTGGGGGTAAGGGTTTGTTAGTATTCCTCAGAGGACGCGTTGCCATGCCATCGGTGTGTTAATTTTCAAGTCCGTCTCTCTGTCTGTATATCTCTCTTGCTGTAGGGGTGGCATTAGATTAGTAACGGCAGCAAAAAGACAGGAGCGCAATGTAGGGGTGAGGGGGAAGATGAGAAAGGCGGGCCGAGCTCATAGTTGCGTGTGTAATGCGCGTTTTTTTATTTGTTTCCGGAAGAGATGATACACCGTTGCCGATGATGCAACCACTCAAGTCGCTCCCTCACATCGCTCTAATTACATACAACGGTCGGACCTTGGAAAAGGAAAGACAGAGAAAGGACACACGACATGCAAAAAAGGGTCATATGCTCATGAAGGTTATACCTTGTCTTTGAGTGTATGAGTGCGCGTTTCTGGGAATGACCTTTCAGTCTCAGAAGTTCGGAAACCGGCGCCTGAGAATAAAGAAGAAAAAAAGGCGAACATGGAAGGAGTTAGACTAAATTATGAAGCTGGATAAACTCATTTTCACACGACATACCTCAGCCAGGGGAAATGAAGAAAGTCGACGGACAATGAAGGGAGAAAGTAGGATAGAAAAGCCAGAATGAGATAAAGAACATACCTGCATGCGTTTTTTTGCGGAGATTGCGAGAAAAAAAACAACAGTGAATGGAGTTTGCTGTAGTTCCAGGCTGTAATGTTTGTTTTGAACACTTTATGTAGCAAGGCTAACCCCCTTCCATCCCTGGCATACATACTCAAAAATTCCTCCAAGGCAAGCGCCGTTTCTAATCCACCCGCCTTGTCTCTTTTAAACCCCAGTCAAACAGGCACATGAACAAGATGGAAGTTCAACCCATGCATACGTACTTTCTTTTCTCTCTCTCTCTGAGTTTTTGTTTTTTTTAATGCTCTTGTCTTGCTTAATGCTGCAGCTTTGCAGCAATTTTTTTTCACCGTCTTGACTTTATATACGAGAGCGTGAGCGCAGCAAGGAGGGAGAGGGAAGGTCGAAGAACAACAATAAAAAAAAAACAAGAAAAGTGGGTGATCGAAATGGAAAACAAGGAAATGCGACAGGCTTGCGCAGAGTAGATGTGAGATGTTGAACAATTGAGAAGGAGAAAAGAGCAAACAGCCACGCACTGTTGATTGTGCTCAGTGAGCAACAAGGTAAACAAAACAACAAAAACGTTTGTCCAGCTGGCAAAATTGTGACAAGCCTGTTCCCGCTGGCTGGCTGGCTGACTGACTGGCTGACCCGGCGGAGAAATACTTTATTCTCAAGCAGGATTTTTCTTGGCAATGGCTGTGAGGGTGTTTTTTTGTACTCTTCTTCACAACCAATATCCATAAGGGGTGTGTCAACAAATCAACACAAAAAGGTGGGCACATCATTTCCGAGGGGGATAATGTATACACAGGCAGAAGAGCCAGGGCCAGGGCCAGGGTCAGGGCCAGGACCCACGGCAAAAAAAAAAAAAAAAAAAAAAAAAAAAGGGAGTGGATTGGAAAGCAGTAGAGATCGAAAGAGGAAAGAGAGAGAATAGAGTTGGGGACGGAGGAGAGAGAGAAAGGGCCGGGAGTGAGGCGGATCCTAGTCGCCATGCCAATTATTTCTATTTACGAACAAAAAATGAAAAAAAAGTTGCGATCAAGGTATGAGAGCAATTGGCTGGACACAGAAAGAAAAAAAAAAAAAAGGACGCATACCTTTCCTTTCTTTTGGCCCGACTAACCAAGTAATCCCTCGAGCTGAACGTCCACCAAGGACCGATCAATTAGGCTATCGCCGTTGATGAAGAAACAAAACGGAAAAAAGCGAAATGAAGGGGGAGATAAAGAGAGAGAGTTGGAGAAGAGAGGAGAGAAAGTACCGGTACTAAAGCTATTGTTTACCCGCAACAAAATTGGATGCATGCGAAAAGAAAAGATGAGAGGATTCGACATGGGTGGACAATTGAAGGGAGCCTACCATGTGGGAAGGACTTCCCGCTCCTCCATGCAATGCAGATACTGTTGTCTTTATAATTTAGAAATTGGTCAACCAGCATCCTTGCCGTTGGGAAGTGTCGATTTTCAGGCACGTTTGAGAAGAAAGGGATGCTCGGACAAACGGACAAATCGAGCTGATGAGATTTAGGAAATTGGTCGCGCTGATCTGGTGCAAAGGTGAGACAAAGAAGGTCGTCCGTCGGCCTGGTCCCTGATAGTAAAAAGTGATCTGGTGCCTGAAAATAATGACTGATTGCTCTGTTTGACACTAGCAGAAACCAATCTACTGTGGGTCGGGGATCAATCCACTCAGCGACATCAGACAAAACAGCCAGACCGGCGGCGCATGATGTTTACAGCCGTAGTTTTTTGCATGACGGCGCATTTAACAGGTATGCTAATGATGACAATGTTGTTGTGCTTGTTGTTGGTGAAGAATGGCTTTCATGCGCGCGCGGTGAGACGAGACTGGGTGTGTGGGTGGCAATGACTTCTCTTCTCTCTCCTCAACACACTTGCCCTGGCCCCCTCCCTCCCTGTGGGCTGAAGGAAGAGAGTGGAGAGGGATACAAACATAGATATAAACAACAACAACAAAGAGCGTTGTTTTTTCAGTCTAAAGATTTGTAACTTTGGTGAATTGGGCCTTCTCCTCGTCCTTATCATGTTGCTTGTCAGCCTTGCTAGCGCTGAAAAAAGAAAAAAAAGTAGCGTGCATGCCTGGTCCCTTTTTTTAGAGACAGGTATTTTGTGGTGTTTTTTTTACCCTCCCGCCCCTTTCACTCTTTCTTCGTTTTCTATCTCCACTCTTCACTCCTCTTTCTTCACCTCCACTCTTGCGCTCTTCTCTCCTCCTCCTTCTTCTGCTTCCTTCTTCTTCCTTTTTTTGCTTCCTCTTCCTACTCCATCTCATGTCACTCCTCATTCATTGCTAGCAATGGCTCATGCATTCCTCCTCTTCTTAATACTTGTTCCCCTTCCATAATTTTTGTGTTTTCAACTCTTTCCATTCTATTTTATTTTAGTCCGCCCTTCTTCACCACTCGTCATAATAACCATGTTGCTCTTTCAAAGCACAACTCCCTCCTCCTCACACTTCTCCCCAGCAACAACAATAGCAACAACATCGAAACGAACAAGTCGACCTCCCACACCTCCAGTCGAAGAACAGACTAGCACCAAATCATCATCGACACTGATTACACTATCACATAGCCACCACTCGTTCCTGCAATCCCCTACACACGTCCGCTCCAATTCCTCTTCCTCCCTCTCTTCCTCCTCGCATAACCGACCTCACCACTACCAACATCATCAACACCACGACAGCCATCATCAGCCACTTTCTAAAGACGCGTTGTCTGCTGGATCCGAGTCTGATAATAGCAGCAGGAACAGGAACTCCACCAATAGCAGCCACTATTCATCCCTCGCCCACTTTTTCAGCCCTTCTTCCTCGGCCTCGGCGATATCCCCCTCATCTTCATCCTATCATCACCACCTCCTCCCCGAGACAACCAACAAAGCTGAGGAGAAGAAGAAGGAGGGTTTGGAAACCAAGGAAACCGAGGAAGGAGACAGCGGGAACATCATGTCGTTCGCATCAGGATACAGTCTTTACCAGCAACAGCAACAATATTCGATCCCGGCAACGATCGCTAAGCCCGTGGCCATCTATCCTCAGGAGCTGCAACCCTGCCGAAAGAGATACTCTCCTCGGCATAATACACCCAACAATGGAGTAGCAGGGGGAGTAGGAGGAGGGGTGGTCGGTACTGGATCGTCATCTTCATATCTGTCGTATGCCTCGGCCCTTGCAGCTACTATTGAACAGCTTCAACTGCAGCAGCAACAGAACTACCAGCAGATGCAACTACGTAAGAATGACCCACTATCCCTCCAAAATTTCGACCGACATCGAGGCACAACTTCCAACATCACAGACCATACCAACAGTGGCAACTATATCCATGAGCACCAAAAAGAACAACACCGACAGAAATATGAACGTAATCGTCATCGTAATCGGAGCTCCTTCGACTCTCCCCCGTCTCCTTGTACGACCGCCTCGGACGCGCTCTTGTCGTCGTCTTCATCGACTTGTCACTGCTCTTCTCCTCCTTCCTCCAACTCGACGTGCGGGAAAAGCGGCGGCAGTACCAACTCTACCAACAGCAACAGCAACATTGTCGCGGTCCCCTCGACAGAAACTACGAGTATGTCTCATTGCTCCCCCGTCTTGTCTCGGACCCTGACCAAAGCCTACTCCTCGTCATCAGCAGCAACGCTATTCTCAGAAGACGCAGCCTTAGAAACAACAACAGCATCATCAACAGAAGCAACAGCCGTCGCCTCCCCTGTTGATGCAAGGCCATCACCCCCTATATCGTTTTCCTCCCCTCCTTCCTCTTCCTCGTCTTCCTCATCATCCTTCAGCCTTGAGCACGCGTCGACTGTAGGAGTGGTGGTACAAACATCTCATTCCAGAGCGTCATCTATGGTCGGGTCGACTTCTTCCGCTGACCCTGCCTTGTTGTCTTCGTCGTTGTGGTTGGAGAACAGCGGTGATAACAGTAGCAGTAGCGGCAATGAGAAGGAATGCTATGACAGTAGCTCTATTGGATTCTTGTCTCGCTCGCCCTCACCACCAGCACCCTTACATCGTCTGTCTCTCCAACAGCAACAGCAACAACAACATTCCAGTGCCCCCTCGTCCTCGTCGCCTCGCCTTTCGTCTCGCCAATCACATCTTCACCAACAACCTCGGGATACTACTGCAAGACAAGCGTTGAAATCTGACAAACACGGGTCGTTGGATTATCAGGGGCAACAGCAGCAATGTCATTCTTCGTGTTGTCAGCCGGGGGGGAGGAACAGCGCCAGGCGAACCCAAAGTCCCCCAAGTCAGGGTCAGGGACAAGGACAGGGGGACGAACGGTGGTCAGACGTGCAGGCACAAAGTGCCCGTCCAACGGCTTCTATATTGACCTCTCCACCATCCTCTCCAACCTCGTCATCGTCATCGTCCTTGAACCACAACCATCGTCATCATCATCTTCGACTTCCTCAACAAACAAACCCGCACTACCCACACCACCGCCGCCACCCCTCCTCTCCCGCATCTCTCGGCAGCGTGTCCACCTTCTCCAACAAAAATTCATACAATAGCTACTACCCCGGAACCTCATCGCGCTCGACTTCCTCAGCCTCCAGATCAGCAACCCGCCGTCCAAAATCCGCTCTCGCAACCACATCCCCCACATCAACAGCAGCAGGAGCCCTGGTGGCGTCGAGCTCGGTAAAGGAGCCGTCCCCCAGTTCTACACAAGCAATTGCACAGAGCTCAAGCCGTTACATCCACTTCATCTGGCTCCCACTCCTCCTACTCCTGATCCTCGCCATCGGTGGCCAGACCTCCTCCACCTTCGACTCCACTGTCAGCTACATCTAATCCCCTCCCTCCTCCCCTATTTTCTTCTCCACCCACCCCCCACTCCCGCCTCTTTTTGTTTTTCTTTTTGGCATGTTTTTCTTTTAGTTATCGTTTCTTTCATAATCTTAGCATACCCTAGCCCATCCCCTCTTGTCCATAGTCCCATCTCATCCCCCAATCTAATAGTAATCGTAATCCTAATAACAGTTCTTATTCTTAAAAAACCATTGATAACCATGAACAACGAGAACCTGTGAATGGGGGTCATCATGAGTGAACTAACAAACAAACAAACAAACAAACAAACAACTAAACAAACACAAACGAAAAGAAACAAGCCTGGACCTGAAAAGGTTCAAAGTCCCCTCAGTTCCCCCCATGAACACAAATTACATCATTCCTTCTTTAACGTTTGCCATGTTTTTATCTAAGCAGGAAAGGCAATGACCTCGTGAATAACGGCTACATGAATAAAGAAAGGAATGTGAGGAGAAATAGTAAAAGGGAGTAAAAAAACAAAAAGAAAACAAATGAACAAGAATAACCACTCTTTGTCTAGAACAGTCCACGCTTCTGGACCTTGGTGCCGTCTTGAGGACCAGCGTTCAGTCCAACCTCGAGCTCCTTCTGGATCTCAGCGTGGCGCTTCTTCAGGTCCTCAACCTCGTCCAACTTGGCCTGCAAGGACTTAATCTCGTTCTCAACCGACTGACGCTCCTCTGCTGTTCCGATGGTCGAGAACTCCCAGTGGCCGTGGTCGCCCGTCAACTTGAGCAAGTGCAAGTGGTACTTGAACAGTGCAGGACGATGCGAGATTGTAATAAGGGTAATACCCTCATCTTTGGCGTGGTTGTACATCAATCCCTCAACATCCGAACTGACCGCAGACGTGCACTCGTCCAAAATGGCGAACTTGGGCTTGTGATAGAACAATCTTGCCATGTTCATCTATGCATGCGGATAAAAATAGTCAAGATAGAAAACAACACATTGTCAGAGAATGATGCAAACAAACAAACAAAAACGTAGTCGAGAGACGCGTTTAGGCGCACATATAAACACTTACTCTTTGCTTCTCTCCGCCAGAAAAGACGTCTTTCCACTCCTTGACAGTGTCCCAGCCTCCCTCGCGATCAGGGATGTAGGCCAAGTGAACATGCTTCAAGATGGTCATCAACTCCTCTTCTGTCCGGCCGGCCTTGATCATGTCGGCGTGCGAGTGAGGGTAGATAACCTGGTCTCTCAACGATCCAATCGACAAGTAGGCGCGCTGAGGGATGTAAAAGATGTCCTTGGGGCTGGGGCGGGAGACCTCGCCACGGAAGACGGGCCAAAGACCGCTGACAAGACGAGCGAACCCAGTCTTACCAACACCGTTGGGTCCAGTGACGAGCATGTGGTCGCCGGGCTTGACATCAACGTTCAAGTTACGCACCAATTCCTCGCCTCCGTTAGCGTTTCCGGGAGAAGGAGTCACGATGGGCACACCGACAAACTTGATACCCTCGTAACCATAGTTCATGACGCCGCGAATGTCAGCCATCGAGTAGAACTCAGCCTCGGCATCGCCGTCCTGGGAAGAGGCCGAAGATCCAGCAGCAGCAGTCTTAGGGGCAGGTCCCTCGAACTCACCGGCCTGGAGCTGGTGAAGGACAGAGATCAAGTTGTAGACACGAAGAGTCGAACCGGCCAACTCGGACATTTCCTTGTAAGAGTACATCATACGTCCACCAGCATCGGCCAACGACATCATCAGACTATATAAGTAAAGGAAACGCGAGAAACTGTTGGTCGTAGTTCGCCTTTGAACATGAAAAAAGTTG
This sequence comes from Linnemannia hyalina, assembly GCA_019671135.1. Lineage (NCBI taxonomy): Eukaryota > Fungi > Mortierellomycota > Mortierellomycetes > Mortierellales > Mortierellaceae > Linnemannia > Linnemannia hyalina. The sequence continues at coordinate 1,234,407 of JAHRHY010000001.1, forward strand.
CTCGCAGAGATAATCCTTACCGCTTGCTGGTGATAAAGCCCTTGGTACGGGCACCAACCACCTTGTCTCCACTGGCAATATCCTTGACAGAGTCAACACCTCCCAAGGCAGGGAAGAAGACGGGCAAGGCACAGAGGGTCAAACCAACAGCAGACCAGCAGTACTTGATGATAAAGTCCTCGAACATGTTGTAGGCGATACGGATCTTGTAGATCGAGTTGATGTGACGGATCAAGCGCTTGTAGGTCCTGGTCAAGATCGAGTGCTCCAAGTCAGCTCCGTTGTAGAAAGCAACCTCCTCGGCGTTGGTGATCAGACGAGTGTGAGCAGAGCGGAAGTCACCCTATGAATGTTCAATGGCACCAGGTTAGTACCCTGGTTTGCCGATCAAATCCTTGGCATTGCGCACATGCAAAAATGACGCGAAAGTGAGAGCTATGAAAAGAACTTGCCTCCAACTTGGCCTCGACGGCGGCCAATTTACCAAAGGCAGGGGTGACCATGCGGAGCAAGAAGGCGGTGACAACATAGGAGACAAAGAGTCCACCCATTCCAGAGACACCGATAGAGCGCATCAGCTGGTAGTTGAAGATGATGGTATCCAGGATGGGCTTGCCCAAGTTGGAGTAGAGTCCTGCCAAAGAATCACAGAACTTGGCGACATCGGTGGTGATGTATTGGTCAACGCCCTCAATGCGGTCGTCCAAGTTCAATGCCCTGTAGTAGGTGACCTGGTCGTTGAGGTACAGGTCGTGGACGTAGCGAGTCAAGCGTGTACGGAATGCGATTGACAGCTTGGATTGCAGGTAGCGAATCTATATGTCACACCAGTCAAAACGGACAGTGTATAGGTTAGATTGCTTACTCTATCACAAGGTATAGACGCATATCTCTTGGCATTGCGGGTTTGAGTGAGGATATGGATGTGTGTATGCAATTCCGTCGTCTTTGCTGTCGTTGGCGTGAGTGCACATCGGGCGAGTTCAACCGGCTGAATGATTTTTTTTTGCTGGTCGTTAGTTTCGTTGATCGTGTCCCAATGCTGCTTTGCAATCATAAATCGATCGACGACGCACAAAATCATGGCGGCTGCCCGGAGACAACTCTCCGAATGTGTTCGATCCAAGCTCCCTACCCCACCTTTTACAACCCTTCTTGTTTCGCCCTTCATTTTTGCTCTTGCTGCACCTCATGTTCTCTTGGCCACGTTTGCTGCCCCAATGGTTCCTTTTTTGTCGTTTTTCGCTTATTCCTGCTGACATAACTGAGTTGGGGCGATGTCGATATGGTCGAACGAACTGGCTGAGTGATCAATTGAGGGAAAGGACATGTGGATTGAATGCAATTGACGTGAAGGCATGGTTCTGTATCCACTTGCCATGCTGTTGGTATAGGTGGCGGGAAGGGCGATGGCGAACCAGTATCCCAAACCGCGAATGAACCCCTTGCCATTGCCGGCGATCTATGTCAAAGAAGAGAAGGACAATTTTGCATATGCAAATGAAGGAAGCCAGGGTCAGTTGATAATGATGAAAAGACAGTAGACCAAGATCATAACCATGATGTGGTAGTGCTAATGCTTGAAGCCATGATCCGCCGAGACACGAAAAAAGCCATATGCTCACCAAGTCCTTGACAATAGCTCCGTCAAGACGGGCAACGACAACACTGAGGTAGGTACGGAGAACCAAGAAGGTGGTATGAAGGACCAGGATCATAGTTTCCTTGCAGTGCAGCCTGGGGATCAAGATCTTGAAGATGGACTCGATCTGGCGGAAGAACTCCTTGTTGACGCCGACCTTAACCGAGGACTTTGCAGAGGAAGCAGACGATCCGGCCGAGGCGACCTTGGATGGTGGGAAGTACTTGCGGTTGCGTGCAAACGTCTCTGGTGTAGTGTGCTTGATGGGTTTCGAGGTCTTTTTAGGCGCAACAACCTTGCCCTCCTTCACATTGGAGCTACTGCTGCTGGTACCCTCAGTCGAGACCTTGGAAGCAGCGGCGGCCTTCTTGGCCTTTGCCTGCTTGTTGCTCAGATAGCGTCCGATAACGACGGCAATGAAGCTGACAAGGGCGACTGCAGGGAGAGGACGAGCACGGGCTGATTTTTTGGTGTGAACGGCATCAAGGACCGCGTTGATCTGCTGAGGCAGGTCTTTTGAATGAGCGACCATGTTGGTGTTGCAAATATGTCGTTGTTGTGATGGGAAGGTGTGAAGAAAGGGTCGATGGAATATGTTGCTTACGTGGTAGGTGTAGGGGGGTGGCTGGAGGGATGAGGAAGGGGCGAAGGAGAGGAGAGGTCGGAGGATAGATTAGGGATGGAGATGCAAAAAGTAGGAAGAGGAAGAAACAATTAAAACAAAGAGGAAGATGGAGAGTGTGTACAGGAGAGGTTGTTGAAGGGACGATGGGAGAGGGTCGCACGGTCAACAAAAAAGTCGGAGAGGATGGAGAGGGGATAGAGAAGGGAGGATGGGGAAGAGGGATGGAAGAAGAAGAAGAAGAAGAAGGAGAAGGAGAAGGAGAAGAAGAAGAAGAGAGAAAAGGAAGCACGAGAAGGAGTCAGCAACGAATAATATCAAAAGAAGGAAGGTGGAGAAAGACAAAGACAAAGAAGAAATATCCACGGCAAAAGAAAGGCCGAAAAATGACTGAGGGGCACACGGATCTGGTAATCGAAGTTGAGGCACAGAAAAGACTCTTACAAACACAGACAGCCAACCCCGCACTTCTCACTTCTTCTCATCGTGCACAATGACCCGTCGCTCTCATTCGATGGAGACACACGAGGCAAAACAGCAACGAGAGTGCTTTTCTTCTTTCAATCATTCCTGTTGGCTGCCCTGCCTTTTGCACTTTGCGTGTGTCCATGGGCTGACTGGCAAGCCTGTTTGTGTACCTCTAGCTGGAGGGAGAGATCTCTGTCAGTGGCTCGCAGTCACTGTGAACCTTATTACATACTGATGTGTCCACACCCACGTGAAAGCCATCTGTCTCTTGTAGCAGCGCTTAACTAGTCTTCACTGCAGAGAACATCAACAAACTGCATCAACAATAATAATAATACACGCCACATCGTGTACTCGCAGTGTACTGTGTACATCCGTACATCCCTGCCTTTTCTTCGATTCGATAAGGCCCTTCGCACGAAGGACATGGATCCGCCGTGAGAAAGAGCTTTTTTCAAGGACAAAAACATGCCGATCATTGTACGTAGAGTCTCCAGCTCAGCTCGGACATTTTTTCTCAAGCGATGATGTTAAACACGCAAAAAAGGATATTACATTACGACAATAAAAACCATGGTGTCGGAAATATGACAGGATGGCGCGTAAAACAAAAGCTCTCTCTATTCTTCATCGTTCATGGTCTCTCCAGAACCAGCTTGGCCCAACAGATCCTCTTTACTGTACTCTGGCTCAGCTTCAACTTCTGCCTCAGAACTCTTATCCCCCTGGAAAAGCGTCTCAACATACCGATGCATATTCTCATCAAGACCAGCCTCCTCCTCCTCCGCAACAACCTCATCTTCGGTCATCTTCACCATCTCATCCGTCAATGCCTCACCACTCGCTTTCTCAGCCTCTTCAATCCTATCTCGGATCTCTTCCTCAGCCTCCTCGTTCAAAATCTCTTCCTCGCGTTCCTCACGTAATTCCTCCATCGCATCCTCAAGGACTTCCTCGGCTTCCTCAACGCGAGCCTTGGCCTCGGTTTCGATCTCGGAAATGGCTCCAACCTCTTCGAGTTGTTTCAACAGCCCTTGCTCGGTACCATCTTCCTTCTCTGATCCCTGCTCGTCGTCCTCCTCTTGGATCGACTCGGCCTCCTTCTCGTCAGACCAGTCATCATTCGTCGACGTGGCAACATCATCCTCAACAGTGGTCGCCTTGGGCGTATCATCAATGATATTTCCTTCGTCATCCTCCGTGACCTTGGGCTGCGCAGACTTGGACTCCAAAAGCGCGTCCTCGTAAGGGCCAGCTGTCAGAGGATCACGACCAACTAGCATGTCCATTTCGGTCGTGGATCGGGCAGTAGACGTCGAGGGGGTGAGGCATGTGTCTGACGCGCCGTTCTCTTGGTGACAGTCAGCTGTCGAGACACTACTGGCCTCCGCCGACATCTCCTTTTCGCCCCGAAGATAATCCATCACAGGCAACCGTCTATCCAACTGTAAACATTAAAAAAAAAAAAAAAAAAAAAAAAAAAAAAGTTCAAAAATCGCTTAATGCGTTTAGTACATACAAAACATCAAATTTGGTGGCGTAGAGTCGTGTCTATTTTTTTTTCTTGTTGTTCTGCAACAGTGAAAAACATTGCATGTTGTATTATCATCATCGCAGAAAGAAAAGAAAACGAACCTTGACACGTTCAACAAAAGAGTTCAACCATGGGAAGGTCTTGACGGGTCCTTCCTCACGAGCAGGCAACGGCATCATGATCTCGGTATCATCCGCCAAAGCACTCCCCTTCTTGTTCTTGCGGAACGCACTCTCGGCCTGGAAGGCAGTGCGGTCATCAAGACTACCGGCCTGTGGGTTGGGGAGGGCCACATAGTAGAATAGGATGAGCATTAAGAGCGATCCGCTGATGAAGGTTCTTTTCGAGGACAAGATGCGGCCTCGACCGCTGATTCCACTGGACCAAAGCACCATTTTAGTGTGTTTGGTTGATTTTTTTTGCTTGTGAGATGAAAGTGGAAGGGAGAAGATATGGATGAGGGAGACGGAGAAGGAGAAAGGGCTTAAAATATTAGGCGGGGGGAAGATTGTTGTGTAGGGTAGAGGGATAAAAACGTAGAAACGTGGGTGCGAGAGAGGAAGAAAGTGGGATGAGTGATTTGCAAGGAGCATGTAGTGAGAAACAATCGTATCAATGCAAGACCTTAATTTTTTTTTCTCGTTTTTCGAAACGCTGAGACCGTTTGGGAAAAAGAAAAGATAGTTCTCTCTCCCGTTCATCACTGAACATACTGAAAAACATCGCCGAACTTCATCCAACAGACGAAAAAAAATGCACAACGTCTGTTCCACATTTGTCTATTCCTTAATCCCATCCAAAGTTCTCTTTGTAAAAACTCAGCTTGTTGTTTGTCGGTGTGGAGGGGGGAGAATGGAAGAGGTAAATGCTCTAACTATGGCTGAGTACCGGAGCTCCTCCTTTCCAGGGCCTCCTTCATCAATCGGATCGGGGTAGCAAAGGACTCGATGATCTCCATGGCATCCTCCTGTGTGCCATACTGCTCCGTTGCCTCCATCTGCTTGTGTAGATCGGCAATCGCTCGCAACACCTCCAACATCAAATCGCGAGGTGACCGCTCCTCCACATGTTGTTGGATTTGTTGTTGTAAGGACACCGCGTGTGAATGCGGCTGTAGGACTTGAACCCCTTCCATAGCAGTCGGTGACTCCATCAACGCGTCAACAGCGCCTTGGTGACTCGTTTCAGTTGCTCCTGATCCTGCATCCTGGAGGTTTGCGTGCGTGCGACTACTGTTGTAGAGCATGCTCGCCACGGTCGCAACCGTGCTGGCTGTGACTTCAGCCGCGTCATGATTTGCCTGTGCTGCACTACCCGCATTCGATCCTAGTCCTTGTGAACTATTAGTGGCGTCCAAGCTTGCACTCGCCACCAGCGACAGTGCCGCCATATCCTGAGCAGTGCCTTGTTCCCGAATGACCCGCGATATAGATTCGGTGTTAAGCAAGGGCTCGCTTATTGCAAGCACCTGGTGTTGTAGTTGGTTGTGTGTTGTAGTATGAGTTGTTCCAGGTGCCGCTAGCGTGTGGACGGCTATCGTTTGATTGTCGTGACTGTTGTTGGCGGCGTGCAGATTGTCAGACACACCAAAGCCGTGTCCTGAACCGTTGGGCTGTGTGCTTTCCAGTGTGATCTGCCAGGTCGATGTTTGTGGGACATGGGACGACTCCATGCCTGTACCCTGCTTCTGGTTCTGGCCGGTCGAGCTGTGAGCTTCCCGCGATGACGATGATGATGACTGCTGAGCTGACTGAGGCGATGATGGTTGGGAGAGTCGCTGGGCTAGTGTTGTCTTATCTTCGAACCGAAGGACGTTGCCGCCTCGAGTGACCCGATCCGAAATTGGCGTAGTTGTTAACTTTGGGCTGTTCTTGTTCTTGATCTGCCTCGAGGTGTTGGCGAAGAGAGCATAACATGAAGGCAAAAGGATCTTGATGTTTTGCTTCGTCGCCGGGTGAAGCTATGGGTTCGTTAGACCGTCATCAGCAAAAGCGAATTTGTTAGAAAATCAAAGAAAGTGTAACGAATTCACCATGGTTAAATATACAGGCTCTCAACAGCTCAGTAAGCAGCACATACCTCGTCCAACATTGCAGATCCCGAGTTCATCAAGTTTTTGACAGTTTTCCAGTCAAGTCCTTCACGAACACGCTCCTTGATCCATGCCTTGAGATCTTGCGGCAATCTCTGTGCCTTGATGTCCTCCATCACATCCGGCACATGGCCTTCGTGCCTCCAAGAGTACTCGATCAGCACTTCGTTCTCGTGGAACTGTTTCCGCATTTTGATAAAAGCGGGACAGTTGCACTTGATACTCCCGTTCCGTTTTCGTTTCTTGCTAGGATCAATGTTGGGATTCTTGCGGTCGCGATACTGTCCTGCATGGTCACACTGGAACTCTCGCGTCCATTCGCTTGCTGTCGGTCCACGAGCAAATGCTATATAGTTGATATGGATGGATGACCAGCGGTATACAGTAATTAATTACTCTGCGCATGGACAAGCCTTTGCTGGAACTCACACAAGCTATGCAAACATGAAGATAATATATTATGCGATGTGTTCTTACTTTGCTTGTCGCGGTGGCGGTGCCGCACCATATTCCAGCGACAAAAAGTCTTCTCTTGGTCAAGCCATGTCTCCCAGTCATCGGCTGGCCATTTGAAGATCGCAGGACACTTGTCATAACGCTCTCCGCTTCCTGAGCTGCTGCCCTCTTGATTCAGAGTATTCGTAGCTGGAATTGTAGGGTTGGCGCTGCTGCTACTGCTCCTGTCGCTGCCGTCCATGTTTGACGAAGGTCCTGCAGACGATGACGAGGAGGTAGACGCAAGACCAGCCCCTGCCGCGATGGCAGCGACTGCCGCAACAGAAGGCGCCGATGCTGTAGAAGTCACCGAGTCTGTAACAGCAGACTTGGAGGCAGCGACAACAGCCTCTGCCACGACCGAATCCAGACTCTCCAGAGATGCCAGAGTGGCGGCCGTTGCAGCAGCAGCGACGGCGGCAGCGGCGGCGGCGGCAGTAGTCGTTGAGTCGGTGGATTGGTCGTGACTGCTCTGCAGGACATGGGAGGCGACCTGATGGTCTGTAAGATCGTGATGATGGAGGAGGCTGCCTGTTGTGGCAGGAGCAGCGTGTTGAAGGTTCAGTTGCCCGCTGGCATTGCTGGCAAGGGTCGTCTGAAGGGCTGATCCGTTAGCGCTACCATTTGAAAGCGCGTCTTGGTCCAGAGTGTCATGGGCAGAGTGGAGTGAGAGATGCTGGAACTGCTGCCGTTGCTGCTGTTGCTCTCGTTGCTCCTGTTGCTCTTGTTGCTCCTGCTGCTGTTGTTGGTGTTGCTGCTGTTGTTGGTGTTGCTGCTGTTGCTGCTGTTGCTGCAACACCGCGATTGCCTGTTCCTGTTGAAGGTCGTTAGGATCCATTGCCGTGAAGTGGTGATAACGAAAAGAAGAGAAAGCATTCCTTTATTTCCTACGCTCAAACACCCCGTAAGAAAATCAGCTCTTGAAGTTGGATGCACACATACCCCCTTCGACATATCCACGGGCAAGAACACGTAAAAAGAGCGCGGCCCAGACGAGGAATCCACATAGAATGGCGTTTATTATTTTATGTCTCGAACACGCCAGTGGCCATCCTTGGTGGTGGACGATACGCTTCAGGGAGGAACTTGAGCTGGTATTTGTTAAATGCAAACTTTCCTCGCTTGGCCAGGGGAACAGCGTGACTAGTCTCGGTCGCAGTTGACGGTGCTGGAGAGCCGAACGAAGCCGGACATTGGCTGTCACTGTTGCTGCTGGGGGCATCGTGCAATCCTGAAACTTGAAGTCCTCCATAGTCATCACTGGCTTGGTGACGATGTTGTGAGGCCGATGTCCCAGAGGAGACACCTAATCCTAGTCCCAGAGCTGAAAGTCGCTTGACGAATGGTGGGTTCTTGTTCTGGGTGGCAGCCGTTGATGTAGTGAGCTGTTGCTGATAGTATGCGGACTGCTGCGATGACCATGAAGGAGTGGATTGATGCATCCTTATTGCTACTCGTGCATGTGGGAGGGTGGGGCTGTGTACAGCGGCCGTCTGGATTGATGGCTCGTTCGAAGAGCACTGGTGAGTCGAAGAAGCGCCTAGAGAATCCAAGCCAAGGGATCGCGCCAATCGAACTGCTAGCACAGGCTCGTCGAATGATCCAGGAAATGACTGGTAGCCTTCATTGGCATGGTTTGCTGGCCTAGGTAGATGCGAGATAGGGATGCTGGTAGGCAAGGTATGGTTATTTTGGCTATCATATAAATGGAGCGCCGATCGACGACCACCTTCGGCCTGGCTTGGATCATTGCCCAGTGTGACGACGGGGGCAAGTGCTGGCCCTGTGGAGGACCGCATGAGTTTCATCGGAGGCAGCTGAGGTCCCAAAGTACCAGACTGCGCCGGTGAATCGCTCGAGCTTGACTCCTCCTCCACCAATATTCCGTCATCGCTAGACTCCAGCTCGCCGTTACTGTCGTCATCCCGGCTCTCCTGGTGGACGTTCCCTTCAGAGAGTATAACAGAGTCTTGCCTGGTGTTGATGGAGCTTTGTTCAGCCATGTCGTGACCATGGCCTGTTGCCATTCCACCTTGGATTGAAGAGCTTGTTGGCAGAGACGACTGAGAAGAATTGGGGATCAACGAGCGGACATAGGTGAGGGCATCGGACATGTCCTGGGGAGGGTGAGACTCTTGCCGAGTTGAAGAGGTGGAACCAAACGCTGACCCGGCTTGCTGTTGGGGCTCTGGTGATCCAAATGCTGAGATCCAGAGGAGGTCTTTGGCAAACGCTCCAAGCTTTAGGTTTCTCTCCACGTTCTTGATCCGCACCCCAATCTCGCTCCGCATAGCATCCAAGATCGCCTTCCAATCGCCACCTCGCTGCTCTGCGTTGCTGACCTCTAGACCATGGCACGCACGGAGGATGTTCACCTGGGAAAGGGTAATGGACATTGAGGTTCTGTCCTTGGCGCTCTTGCACGAGACGACATGACTTGTCACCCACAAGGACGACAACGGCAAAGCGGTGAATGCCTCTGCAGTATCCGGTATCTCCTCCTCGAAAGCAACGCCAACTCCACAACTTTCATGGTTTGATGCGGTCCAATGATTTGTAGATGCACGAAACTTTGAACTCTCTGTATGTAGAGCAATTGGCATCTTGATCTGACCAAGGGCTCGCGTGAGGGCCTCGGCGCACTCCAGGATATCCGTGTTCTTGTGCCCCTTGGAACTGAAGAGGCGCGACGACCCATACTCCATCATAGAGCCCAAGATTCCCGATGAGGCCCCAGACTCCGTTTCCTCCAACGTCCTTGACTCCAGAGCGTTCAGTGTACTCTGCGACGGGTATGAGAGCTGCACGTCGGATGACTCTGGCGGCGACATAGCAGAGATTCCTGAGGTGGGTGCTGATCTTGTTTCGTCAGAGTGCCCCAAGACCGACCTCTCCAGCTGGTCCAAGAGTTGCGCCACCAGAGACTCGCCATCCCAAAGCTCTGCTCTTGATGGCGACACCATGTCCCAGTCAGAATCAAGATTGGACAACTGAGATGCTGACGAGAGACCTGCCAGACCCCTCCGGATGGTGTGACGACCAGAGGTGTTCGCCTTTGCTCGATCGTAACCTTGAGGGGCCGCCTCCTGGGACTGGGACTGCCAGGCTTGATAGCGGGTGACGTAGTGTTGCATGTACCGGAGACCTTCCTCGTTGATCGATTGCTGAAGTGGTGACCGTCCTGTCAGGTTGGACAAGGTTTGCATTTCGTTGATGCCTTGGGAGAAGAAGACTGGGTAGACATGTATTTTGGAGGTGCCTGCCTTCAGCGGCTCTGGAAGCAGTGAGAACTGTAGCGGGTCCAATCCGAAACTCAACGTGATGCGACCGCGCCGACCCGATATTTGAATAGTTGTATCTTCAGCTTCCTCCACATCCGCTGTCCTCGTTGCCCCCCAAGTAGAGCTGTGTTCCGTCGACAATATCGGTGGTGACTGGGGGAGCATGTGGAAACCGATAGTGACATTCTCCCGCAAGTCCGCGACCGCTTGAACATAATCCAGAAGCATCCCAAGCTCGTTCCCCTGTGTCGAAAGCAGACTTTCGATCTGAACCAGCCATCCTAGGTTGACCAACTGATCCCAAAAGACTGCATTGTAGGTCTTGACCCGAGGAAAGTCCTCCAGCGGATGTTTTGCGGAGGATCGACCTAGACGTCCTGTTGTAGAGCTTGTTGACGATGCATTTGAGAGAGTCGATCGCAGGGATGGGCGCCGTTTTGCCGACTGCCCATTGAGTAGTCGGAAGCTACTAGATCGTCTCTTGGTGGAATATTGCGGTGCGTCGTGTTCGCTGGATCGCTCCTCATCGATAAAGTCCATGCCATTGAATCCTGATTGTCTCATATCCGGGTTACTCTCCAGCAGTACCGGCGCCATATTCGTCCACCAGTCCTCTAGAATAGCCAGAAATGAGGTCGCCATCGTCGCCATCAGCTGAGAAAATGAGCACTCCCTCGTCCTCTTCTCCATCATCCAATCTGCACCAGCCACCAAGGTCGCGTCCGTCATGAGACACTCGTGCTGAATCGCAATGTCGATGAATCCTCGTAAGTCTACTGTACACCGCACGACGTCCTTGACCAAACCCTTGCAACGGTCCAACCAGCGAGAAAAGTTTTCGTGGGTTTGGTCCTGTTCCTGATCGCCAGAGTGTCCAAGGTCGATCCCTTTCAACCTGACAATAAGGCTCTCGATTTCGCAGCAAACGGACCGAGCAGTGCCCTCCGTGGAAAGTGGCGTGAGGTACTCTTGTAAAAGGACCGTGCCCAAGGAAACGATCTCGCTGTTGAGGAACGTGATCTCCTTGAGAAGCGCAAGACATCGAGCTCTGTCAATGGCCTCAGTGGAGGTTACCAATGCAATGAATTCGCTGGAGCAGCTGTCCAAGACGTCCTGAAGAGCTCGGAAATCGCGCTTGAGGTCGAATCCTTTCTCCTGCTTGTCCCAGAAGGCACCAAAAGACGGAGCTTTGCCCAGCCTCGAGCCACCAGAACCTCGAGAGAATCCTGTACTGTGCGCTGCTGCCGCCCCGGCTGTCGTGGTCTGATAGTTTGTTTCTAGGTATAAAAAGATGGGGATATCATATCAGTCATCTATGAAATCATGTTCTGAATTGCTTTCGCCAGGTCTAAAAATGGATGTTCATAAACGTACGATATCCATCGTCATGGACAAGAAGCTCCTGCACGCAACAGTTCAGTGGGGCCCATTGAACGGACTCGTCCTTCTTCTCGGGGCTCCTGCGGAACGGTCCCTGGCCGACCTCTATGTTTTCCTTCAGCTTCTGCTCCATCTTGGCGACCATGTTCTGATAATAAACCTCTATGTTCCTGTGGGCGCTGATCTGCTGTCGTAGTAGTTTCTGAAGGTGAGAATCCTCCTCCGAAAGCCCAGATTGTCGAGCCTTAGTCGATTTGGCCACTTGCTCTCTGTTGGATGAGCTCGGCCGCGTGGCACCTCTCCGTAACGTCTCCATAAAGCTAACACCACGTGTGATAGGATTTGGACGATGGTCGAGCGGTACTGCTTGAACAAGGTCGGATAGAGACGTGTCAGGCTCCTTCTCGAGTTCCTCTAGCATTCGCTTCTCATCTTGGGCCAGGAATTGGAGCAACTTTATGGGCAAAGCGAACGCCAGCGGTGACTCGTACAGATGCTCGCGACCGTAGAGCGGGGTCCCTCGGACAGAGTGTCCATAGTATGTTTGAGAGAATAAAGGTCCGACACGACGCTTCTCTGCAATAGCCTTCAAAAGTGGCACCTTGGGGTATGTCTATTATGTTGGTGTTGGAAGGTGGACATAGGTTGAGTGTGCTGATTATCAAAATCGTGTTTTGCTGAGATACAATGTAAAGTGTCAAGAGAGACAGAAAACCGATGCATGACATACCTCCTCTACAACCACTCCAAGAGTGGCTACGGTGTGCTTGCTTCTCCTTTTCCCTGAATCAGGGAGCATTGGGATCTCCATTAGGGGTGCTGAAAATCGCACACCGTTGTCGGAGATGACCTTGTGGGTGGAATTGCCTGAACCAACCACAAAATGCTCAATCGCGACGGAGGTCTCTGCCCAAGGGAGCAAGCCGTCAAGTGCAGGGAATGCTTCGAGAACTTTGGGACTTGTGTTGGGGGGAGGGACGACCAGAAGGGTAAACCCGATGACGAGAAAGTTCTCCTGTATCTGTAGAGGCAATGATTTGACAAAGTGGCTCTCCAGTCGACCCTATAGCAACAAAATCAATTGACCCCAGGTCAGCTTTAGCTTTGTATGACTTACCATGATCCCAAGACAATGCTCTTTTTTGTTGGAGAACAGTTACAGCAAACATTATTTCTTTCTCTATCTCTCTCTCTCTGTCTCTTACCTTCCCCAATGATAGGAACTCTGTCCGGCACTGCTCTACCCAGGTCTCACGACCATCCGGCAATTGTACGAGGGCAGTCAGCACAAGAACGAGGTGGAGCCTGGCCTTGATCAATTTCTCGTGATGCTGCTCTGGATCGACAGCGATGGATACCCTCAATTGAACAGGTGGTTGCGGGGTAAAAGCTGACGTGGAAAGTCCAGGCGTGTCGAGTGAGAGGCGAGGAAGAGTCTCAGAGTCGTACGTGGCCAGTGCGGGTCCAGAGTCCGCCAGTGGGCTCAAAATACCCGAGTCGAGCGACTTCATTGCTGGACTGACCGGAGACGAATCAAGGACTACGATGGGAGCCAGTGTTGAAGCATTCTTAGGTTGAAGGGCAGTCGGGTGGGGGCGATGTTGTTGATGCTGTTGGTGTTGGTGGTTGGGGGTTGCGTGATGAGCCATGCCTCGTTTACGCAAGCGTCAGAGGAAAGAGCTGGGAGGAGGAAAGAAAAGTGAAAAATGAAAAGTATGCGTGGGCGTTTTTTTTTTCTTATTTCAATGGTACAGTACCCCTTTTATTTTTTTTTGGGCAGCATCAGCTGTCGTCTGTTGAGTTGTTGGCCTGTCTGTTTTTCTAGGTAATTATTCATGTCTACTCACTCTGCCCTGGTCAAAGAAGCGCGGCTGTAGTGGACATGGTCTGTTTTATCATGACCTGTTCTATGTTTGCTGTTGGTGCTGTGCAATTAGACTCTATTCTGGGGGTTGGAAAAAGGCTATCAATAAGCTTCTTGGCAGCGAGAAACACATGACACATGATGTAGCTGGGCGGGATAGAGTGTGGAAACGAGATATACTGGGTGTGTACCTGCATGTATCGACCGTGGTTAATGCATTCTTGCCCAATGGGCTAAAGCGGCGAGCGAGAGGGCAGTCCTACGGGATGGTCGATGCAGCCACGGTACAGAAGATTTCTCGTTTGAAGTTGTTTTTTATTGGCGTGTAGTAGATAAGAGAAAGATGAAGGAGAAGAGAAGAGAAAGACGCGTGTGTGTGTGTGGGTGGTGGTGGGTGTTGTGAATTGTGGCTTAGGGTGGTACTCCATCTTACCTATCGCGCGAGTGGCACGAACAGAACGTGAGTGAGTGAGTGAGTGAGTGGGTGTGCGTTGATGTTTGAGTTGTGTCAAACAGGTCCAGTAGCAAAGCAGCAAAGAAAAAGTTGTTTTTTATCCTTTTTGTCCGTTTGCGTGTGAGTGCTGTCAGTAGGGATGTGCTCTCTTTCTGTCTCTCTCTGTCTCTCTCTGTCTCTCTCCGTCTGTTCTCGTGTTTTTTCCCTTTGGCCCTTTCTCTTTCTCTCTTTCCCTTTCCTTTTTCTTTTTTCTTTTTCCCTCTCTTTCCTTCTTTCCCTCTCCTCCCTTTCTTCCTTCTTCTCCCTCCCCTCCCTCCTCCCTTCCCTCCCCTTTCCTCTCCCTTTCTCCTCTCCTCCGCCGGATTCCCGTCCACCAGCGCAAGGAATACAAATACAACCAACGCACACACACACACACACACCACACACACACACACACGCACAACCAACCAACCAACCAACCAACCAACCCCAATCCTCTCCATCCGCACACTCACTCACCCACCACACCGTAAGTCATCTTCACCTCAATACTCTCAGCTGCAACACCACCTACCTATTTGTCTGTTGCCGTCATCTCTTTCTCATCCCACGTCCAAAAAAGAAAAGAAGAAAGAAAAAAAAAAGGACTCGATTTTGCTCTGCCACTATGGTCTATGCTCCATGGCCCATGCTCTTTCTCTTTCCACACAGACTCAACTCAGACACGGGCACTCTCGCACACTCTCTCTCAGACATACACACGTACACTCACACAGACACACAGGTCTCAGCCTCTAACCCGTTTCTTTCTATCTTCTTCTGTCGCGCATATATCAATATTTCTTTGCTTTTGCATCTCTTTAGACCACTCAACTTCGTCAAAAAAAGAACGCAATCCAGCACAAAATATCCGACTCATCCTAAAATAAGACGCGACATCCCTCTTCGTGTCCGCATCTCCAGTCAACCGCACACAAAAGTGGTCGCATACAACAACAACAGCAACAACAACAACAACCAACAAAAGCACCAATAGCAACAACAAACCAGTGTCGAGTGAAAGCACACACACATACACAGAGAGAGCGACACAGCATCCACCATCTGCATCCCAACAAGTGTCTCTCAGGACTGAAAACCCCAAAAAGGACTCATGTTTGCCTCGTCGACTGCATCCCAGTCCCCCATCCATCGGTCGCTTCCGCAGGCCTATGCAGAGATCTTGAACGACCTCAATCAAAAAGTGATTTCTGCCCAGCCCCAGGATGTTCTCCAGTTTTGCGCCAACTACTTCAACGCAAAGCTGGAAGAACAACGCGTTCGCTTCTTGGCCACAGGTAAGGCTCACTTCTCTCTTCAGGCTCTGTCTGTATCTTGCTCTCGCTCTCTGTTTCTCTCAATGACTGCCATTGTCCGACTCTTCTTTTGTCTTTTATTCCGATTACTTTTTCTTTTGAGTCTGGTTATTGTTGAGGAGGAAAGAGGAACCGACTGGTTTGAACAATGGATTGGTTGTGCGTCTGGCGCTTTTTGGGAAGAATCCCGGACCCTTTTGCAAAATGATGGACAGGTTATAAACACGTTGATTGAGCCATTGTGAAACGGGAGGAGAAGGTATCCACACAAAAACGTCCCGTGGACGAGTTTTGAGTTGGGTTGGACGTTGGCCTTGACCATGGCCATGTCTTTGCTTTTGGGTTTTGTTTGTTTGTTTGAAGGGCTGGTGAGGAAAAGAAGGAGGATGAAGGACCTATGGCAAGTGGAGAACGTGCTGCTCAATGGCAGTTGCCTCCTATCTTCAATTCCTCGTGGCCACAGGGCCCACCATCGTTGAACGGAATGGGAAGAGAGGGGGGCAAAAGAAGGGGAGAGGGAAGGAAAGAAGGGAAAGAAGGGAAAGAATCAAGCCACATCTGATGAACCTGCACCCTCTCTCTCTCTCTGCGGGAAAGACGAATGATTGGTGTGTTGCAAAGAATGAGTTCTCCCGACTGACCAAGCCCTTGCCATTATTATTTTCTTTTTCTCATATCTCGCTACTTTTTGGTCTCAAAATTAGCCCGCACTGCTCCACAGCAGAACAGAGATATCCCCCAATTCCTGCCAGCGGTTATCCCCCCCTCTCTGTCCGTCTCGTCGCCCAACATCGGTAGTGCCGCCACCCCTGCAGCGTCGAGTCCCGACCACTCGATGGAGAGCGAAAGTGAGAGCGACGACGACGACGAGGACCAGGAAGACCCCAGCCCACTGCTGATGATGCCCCCCAACTACATGCGTGGCCGTCGCACCTCTGTCAGTGCCGAGAGTATGGTTCCCAGCCACCAGAACTATGTCAAGACAGTCATCCCCAAGACGGACGAACAGCGCCGACGTATCGAGGTTTCGATTTCCAACAACTTTTTGTTCAAGAATCTGGACGAAGATCAGCACGAGGATGTGGTCAACGCCATGACCGAGAAGCGCTTCCAGTGCAAGGACAATGTGATCGAGCAGGGTGCCGTCGGAGATTTCTTTTACGTGGTGGAAACAGGAACGCTGGACGTCTTTGTTGCAAAACATGGCAATCCCGCCGAGAAGGTGTTTGAGTATGGGCCAGGAGGAAGCTTTGGAGAACTCGCACTCATGTACAACGGTCCTCGTGCCGCCACAGTGACAGCAACGTCAGATGTGGTTCTCTGGGCTCTGGACCGTGTTACCTTCCGCCGAATCCTCATGGAGAACACCTCTCGCAAGAGGCGCATGTACGAGGCCTTCCTGGAGACCGTCCCCCTTCTTGTATCCTTGGAGCCCTACGAGCGTCACAAAATTGCCGACGCATTAGAGTCTGTGTACTTTACCGACGGCCAGGCGGTTGTGAAGCAAGGCGACCAAGGCGACAACTTTTTTATTATCGAATCTGGAGAGGCTACCGTTACAAAGTGCAACGATGAGGGTGTAGAGTTCCCCATGCCAGGACTTGGACCCGGTCAATACTTTGGAGGTATGTTGGCCATCTTTTCTAATTGTATAACAGATGCGATCTCATAGATTGTTATGGATGAGAGCGCTCCACAGAGATCCAGTCTATTTATCAGGCATCTCCCCTCCTTGTCTAATTGAAATTGATAGAGCTGGCCCTTTTGAATGACATGCCACGAGCTGCGACCGTTCGGGCAAAAGGAAGGCTAAAGTGCGCGACCTTGGGCAAGCGTGCCTTTGTTCGTTTGCTTGGACCCGTTGTCGAGATCATCAAGCGGAACAGCGATAATTACCAAACAATTGAGCAGCAGATCCAACAACAGCAGCTTTTGCAGGATCAGCAACAACAACAGCACCAGCAGCCACAGGCAACGGAAGCGGCCCCTCCTCATCCCCAGGAATAGGCCCACCACCGATGAAGACAACCGCTTTGGTCCCACGCACCGGAGGCAAGATAGTTTTTTAGTTGTTTGTTGCAGGATCTGCTCTGGGATTATTATTTTTCTCTTTCTCCCTGCCCAGAAACTTTGGAAACGGAATACAACGACCATCACTTCTACCCATCCTCTTCTTCATCTCTTTTTTTCGTCTTATGCTTGCTCTTATTTCTTACTCTCACTTCACCTTAGTATTATTATTATTGTCCATAAAGCAAAAAACAAACGATAGATAAGTTTGACTATTTTTTATTTCTTTGATCTGTGAACACTCTTGCAAAGGTAAAGGATGGCCATCTATTGCGAGCAAAAAAACAAACAGAACAGAGAGCCGATACTGTTAGTTTTTTTTCTTTCACTTGACATGCATAGCTGCATCGCTGGATTATCCAATGGTTTGTGGTGTGTATCATCAGTCTATAGGAGCTCTACTACGATCTCCGTTCCGTTAGAATCCTCATAATTAATCGGATGTCCCTAACAAATAGTCATCATTTGATACAAGGTGCGCATTGGTGTGCCCTTTGGATGTAAAAAGATATTAGGTGTGAAGGAAAAAAAAGACTTACACATTGTGTGGATACTTGGACGGAAAACTTTGAAGATAGGGAAGTGGTGGGCAGGGGATTGGGGAGGAGGAGGGGGGAAGGAAAGTGGAGAGAGAGATGAAGAAAGTGTGAGACGAAGAAAAAGAAAAGTTTTCAGCCTCCCTTTTGTTTTCGCGATTTTTTTTTTTCCAATTCTCCCCGCTGCAAATACCTCCTTGTTAGATTCCTTTACGTCACCTGCACGGGTGAAAATCGCGGCCTTGCAATTAACTTCCAATCATGAACGCGTCCCTGCATAGAAATTTACATGCACACAACGCGGGACAGGGGAAACTCTTTCGTTAAGCCTAGACAAAAAGTCATAGGCTTCTTCAAAAGAGGAACCCAGGTCGTGACAATTGAACAACCTTTACCTTCTCCTCCAAAAAAAAAAAAAGAGTTGGGTCAGGAAGTTATGGAACGATCGGTGTTTTGAGGATACACCTTATTTTCTTTTTTATCTCTGTTTTTTATCGGCAGAAAGAAAAAGGGTTCTTCTCTTGTTTTGTTTTTTGAGGTAGCGATTTTTTTTTCTTTACAGTGATTATCATGCTAGTACTGCCGGGACAGGTTGGGTCGGGTTTCTGCGATATACGGGGGTGCCGTGATTGTTTGGGCTACTTTGAGGAAGAAAACCAACACGGCAAGAGAACTTTGTCAAATGGAAATGGGTGTAGCTCTGTTATTTTTTCTCTCTCTCACACACACACACACACAATCTTTCGTTATCGCTAATAAGAGAGAACATACAAAAATAAGACGTGCTCTTCTTATTGAAAAGAGAACTCAAGCTTTGTAGCCGTAGGAACTAAAGGGATGGGAAAGGGGTGCGGAGTAGGTAAGGAAGAATGAAGCGAAGAAAGGAGAAGGAGAGGGTGAAGGGAGGTGACTGGAAGCGATTCAAGGGGACACAGAGAGGTCAGAAAAAAAAAAGACAATGTGTGCTTACTTAGTTTTCCTTATTGTCCATCTGGACCCCCCTTTCTATTCCATCTCGTCCTGTTTCTGCCATTACTAAGTAGAAAAGACAAGCTTGGTGCCACCAGAAGAAGGCACTTTTGGAGTGTGAGGAACAGCCGATTGCCTCCATGCTATGACAATCCTTTGATAGATGCGATACTTCTTGTCTCCTATGGGGACCTCCGTGTACAATCCTTCTTTAGTTAGTACTACTTTCTATGGATCTGTGGACGCGCATATATCCTTGGTTGCAAGAAGATCATAAGCAGTCGAAGAGGAGAAGGGGTGATAATGATGGAGAGATGCATGGATGCGGACACTTAGAACGTCAACAAGCAGGCTCATTATCCTAAAATGAAGGAAACGAGACCTCCGTGGAGAAGTAGAAGAGAAGGAAGGTCTGTGAGAGCAACAAGAAGGGGGTAGAGTATCAAGCGGATTTTTTTATAATTCCTTCCTTGCTCTCCCTTTCAATGAAGGACATCCTCCTTAAGCTGCAAAAATAATATGTTGTCTCTTGGGTGCGCACATCCAAAGGGGATAATAAAATGCATGAGAGTAACACACCAAACGGACAACCTTGCCGGCAGACCTATAGCATGGAGACCTTTTCCCCTCCCTCTCCTCCTTCCTTGTAGATTACTTTTTGGATCTCTTAGCACATATGATAGAAGCGAAGCAAAACAAACAAACTAGCATGGAAGCAACACCTAAACAACTAGTCTCAAACGTTTCAATGTGTGGGATTACTATCAAACCTTTGAGCACGTCTGTCTTTAAACCTTCAGGTTAACTTATCCGGAAGGACAACGCAGAGGATGCACACTCCCACATTCAAAATATATACGTACTTTCGAAAGCCCCAATGAGTGGGGGCCAGCATGATGGAAGTATAAAAATGGCCACCATCGCCACTCTTTTTGAAACTCATCTTCGCACTCACCAACGCATCTCTTGCATCCTCAGCCCAGCACCAGCACCAGCACCGCTCTCCCATTATCAACAAAACACACCTTCACCCCCACTCTATCAACATGAAGATCATCTCCATCGCCGCTGCTGTCCTCGCTGTTGCCATTGCAGCTGTCCAAGCTGTCCCTGTTCCTGATGGCGGCCTCGTCAACGCTATCATCAAGGACAACAAAGTCAATGCCAAGGTGCCTATCGATGTCGATGCCCACAATCTCAAGGTCTTAAGCTCCAAGCGTGGTCTCGTCAACGCTGTCGTCAAGGACAACAAAGTCGATGTCAAGGTGCCTGTCAAAGTCGACGCCCACAATGCCAATATTCTCAAGCGCCACACTGTCAACACGGAAGTCAAGAAAAACAAAGTCAATGTCAAGGCGCCTATCGATGTCGATGCCCATAATATCAAGGTCTTAAGCTCCAAGCGTGGTCTCGTCAACGCTGTCGTCAAGGACAACAAAGTCGATGTCAAGGTGCCTGTCAAAGTCGACGCCCACAATGCCAAGATTCTCAAGCGCCACACTGTCAACACGGAAGTCAAGAACAACAAAGTCAATGTCAAGGCGCCTATCGATGTCGATGCCCACAATATCAAGGTCTTAAGCTCCAAGCGTGGTCTCGTCAACGCTGTCGTCAAGGACAACAAAGTCGATGTCAAGGTGCCTGTCAAAGTCGACGCCCACAATGCCAAGGTTCTCAAGCGCCACACTGTCAACACGGAAGTCAAGAACAACAAAGTCAATGTCAATGCGCCTATCGATGTCGATGCCCACAATCTCAAGGTCCTGTAAGTAACCTTCGCTGTTCTATACCATTTTCTCATACCCTCAGAAACCTGAGTGTTACCGTTACCCTAGTTAGCTTTCAAGCATCATCATCTCTTCATTTGCCTAGCAGTCATAATAATAATAAGAAGAATATGAGAACCTACATCCTGGGCTACTCGATTGTTTTTGTTTGACCTTCGGCTGTCGAGTCTTCTCCACTTCGCCCACGTTTTAATTGAGAAGGGCAACCTATGTATTTGCAATTTTGATGTGACGTAGAAAGTGTTTTTTCGGAAGGGTTGTCCAGATCATCTCTTCTCAGTTCTCACTAACATACATTCAACAAGCACCATGTCGTCGGAGGATATTGTCTATCACGCCAAAGCCCCCATCAAAGAGGGTCTCCAGGCCGGAACCATCGGTGCCGGAATCGGTCTTCTCGTCTCTGCCGTCCAGAACTCTATCGGAACACACTCTCACGGAGCCACCGGTGTTGTTGCACGAACTGGAAGCACCATCGGAGTCTTTGGTAAACCAACTCTCCACCCATATCTCTCTCCCTTCGACCCGCTCCCTTTGCATTTGTCTTCGACATCGACACCGACACCACCCTCAGCATCTACTCCGATCAAGCAAACATTGTCGTTCAGCATTCGGGAGATCTCAGGAACAGCAGACCCGCCTTTCCAGCAATCGACTCATTTACTTCTCGGAGATCCCTCGGAGATTCGGTGCGAGCTAACAGGAGGGGCTGAATCAACTCGATCTCAAGTCCGGGACGGCATATGATTTCTATAGACTTCCATCTTTGCACCTGGAGTGCTTATCTTTTGTCCAGAACGGCCCAATGGTTCGCTTCAGGAGTTCAGGATAGTCAACGAACATCACGGATCTTTTCATCTTTTCCGCGCTATTGGACAATACTATCTCCGGAGGCGGCCACTAACCCGCTTTTTTTTGCATCTCTTCCCTCGACAAATGATCAGCCGCTATGGCCGGTGTCTTTGCTGCTACTGATGCTGCTGTTGCCAACATTCGCGAGACCAAGGATGCCTGGAACTCTGTTGCTGCCGGATGCGGCGCAGGATTGGTTGCTGGTGGATTCCAGCGCAACGCTCAGACCATGGTTTTCGGATGCTTGGGTATGGGTGCTATGATGGGCGCCTTTGATCTCAGTGGATCATCTCTCAAGGTAATTTTTCAGCCGTTATTGCACGCAGAGGTGCACATAGCTGCGTCGATTGTTTGATCTGTACACTATCTTATCCTGGCACTCACAATCGTCTTTGCACCTTTCCAATGCAACTGTAGGGCAAGTACGCTGACATGACCGAAGATCAGAAGGCGCAATGGAGAAAGAGCCAATTGGACACCAAGTAAAAAGCGAATAATTTGTAGGACGAGTTCTCGTCAATGTCACCTTCCCCCTCACCTTCCCCCTCACCTTCACCGCACCAAATCTCCACTCTCGAAACAATATGCCATATTCCAGCCCCGAAGACAATCAACAACAACATACATAGAACGCCAGAAACGGACTGGAGGCATAAAAACACGCAAATACCATCAAAAAACAAAGAAGCATATGTGTTTTCCAGAAGGAATATAGGAATATTGTTCTTGCGACAAGCAATGGGTGCAAACAGACAGATAGCCCGCCTGCGCGTTATATGGAATGGGTCACGTGGAGAAAGCCTTTCTATGGTTTCTTTTTTCTCTCGAAAACGTTCTCTTTTCCTGCACCTCTTCCTTCGTTCCTTCCCCTCCTTTCATCTCTCTGCACCCCTTTGCCGATCTCCCTACTTTTATTATTATTACTTCCTCGGTCACTCAGTTCAGTCGCCTCTCCCCAAGGAAACTCATCCTCGCCATCGCCAGGTTCTCCCAAGAGGCAACCATCAAGAAGAAAGCGTACGACAAAAAAAAAAAAAAAAAACTCAGGAACCAGGCACGAAGATGTCGTTTAAGTAACCAGACTTCTCACTCTGGTCTTCATTCACTGAAAAAAGTCGTCTAACCTTCTTGACTGTTCCTTCGACACATGTATGCACCTCTTGTAGACAAAGATGAATGACGAAAAGAAAGTAGAGGACCTTCTCAAGAGGTTAGAGAAGGAGAACGAAATCCTCAATGCGACCCGTAATATCCGCAAGATCCAGCAGAGCGACGCTGCTAGGGCTTCGTGTGATGTCACCATCGAAGAGTGCCAGCAGCGTATCGACTACTTCCAGAACGAGGTCAACAGGCTGTTGTCAAGGCTCATGGACAACCCCCCAGGATCCGCTACAGGAGTAGCCTCGGTCAAGCCCACTAGCTCCACCTCGAGCCAGTCAGAGACTGGTCGTCCTGAACTCTCTCACAGCCGACAGCCATCTGTCTCGAGCGTCAATGCCTCGCAAGAGAGCACTGTTGCCAACAGCAAGCCTCTTTCAACAGTTGGTAAGCATTGTAGAGAAACTTGACTCGTGCTATCATGCGGATTTGTTTATTTTTTCTTCCATCCATTTTCTGTGTATCTCTGGGCTGTAACCAGTAGCGGCTGTAATATGAACACGCCACAAAAAGGAAGGACATAGCCTATGATTGATTGATTCGACGACTCACATTATTTTCTAACTGTCCACTCGTCAATCTAGACCTCCTCAAGTCATCGAGGACTATTACTACCAACAAGGTCGTCTACAAGATGCATGAGTTGGCCTACAAGTTGGAGGTCGAGAAGAAGGTCAAGCTGGCTTCGCAAAAGATGGAGCAATTGGGCGTGTCTGCCAAGGACGAGAACGAGGAGAGCAACGAAAAGATTGTGCTGTTGAAGCGTGCTCTTCAAAAGTACCAGGGACTTTACATCCCTGGAGAAGGTAAGCTTGTCAAAAGGTTTTTGACGAAGCCATGGGGTACTTGCCGAAAGTTCTGCAGTCCGATGCTCAAAATACAAACTTTCTCACGCTCATGTCACAACAACTCTTTTTTGTTATGTATGGATAGCTGAGGATGCTTCGACACCCGGGTCAGCTATGCGAAGACCGATGACTGGAATGCTCAACATTCGTATCACTGGAATCAAGAACCAGAACAACGCCCCCACTCGTAACTCTCGCCCCCCGGAGTCCATGGCAGTAATCAAAATCGACGGTGTGATCAAGGGAAAGACAAGGATGGCTCGCAATGGATCTATGGGAATTCGATGGAACGAAGACTTTTCGATCTCTGTCACCAAGGCCAGTGAGATCGAGATCACTGTCTACGACCGACCTGAATATACCTCTGTCCCTATCGGCATGTTCTGGCTGAAGATCTCGGATTTGGTGGAGGAGTTGCGCAGAATGAAGGTCGAGGCAGACAATGATGCGGTCTGGGCAGCAGCGAGCGTCCAGGACCTGGCTGTTAAGAGCCCAGGCTCGCGCCACAACTCTACATCCCACGGCAGCGACAATGCAGGAGCTAATGTCGATGGGGTCGAATCCTTCTGGGACCTAGAACCAGTTGGACAAATCGGACTCAAGTTCAACTTTGGTATGAAACCAGCAACTGACTCACTTATTTTTATACATCTTAAGGTTCTCATGATTTGACTAACCGCTTGCTGTATCTTGGTGCATGTTGTCTTTTAGTCAAGGATGTCGCTGTCCGCAAGCGTCAGTCCAGACTGGGTCGTCAAGGAGCTGTCCGTAAGCGCAAGGAAGACATTCAGGAGGTCCAAGGACACAAGTTTGCTGCCCAAAAGTTCTACCAGATCATGTGCTGTGCACTTTGCAATGAACTTTTTACTGGCAGGGGCTCCCAATGCGAAGGTGAGGATTGAGTCGATACGTTTGTTGTGTTGAATTGGATGACCAATCGCACGTTTTGTTGTCCAAGGCAAAGTATCTAACTCATTTCACAACATTGTCCCCTCCTCACCACAATGTCCCTGCATGCATAGACTGCAGTTTTGCTTGCCATCCTCGTTGCGCCGAAAAGGTGTTCACCAAGTGTATTTCATCCAACACTGCAGACGATCCTGATGAGGCCAAGTTGAATCACCGCATTCCTCACCGCTTTGAAACCTTCACCAACTTGTCTCCAAACTGGTGCTACCATTGCGGACACATGCTCACATTTGGACGCCGACACAAGATGTGTTCAGGTATTATTTTGTTTTCCA
The DNA here is from genome assembly GCA_019671135.1 of Linnemannia hyalina. Lineage (NCBI taxonomy): Eukaryota > Fungi > Mortierellomycota > Mortierellomycetes > Mortierellales > Mortierellaceae > Linnemannia > Linnemannia hyalina. The sequence continues at coordinate 1,259,040 of JAHRHY010000001.1, forward strand.
TGCTCGCTTTGAATTTCCAAGTTGTTCTTAGAAACCAACCCTGCTCACATGTACGCGTCTATTCAACCTTTTAGAGTGCCCTGTTTTCGCTCACGAAGGGTGCAGTGACCTTATTCCCAACCTTTGTGGCATGCCCGCTGAAACCGCGAACAAGCTCCTTGAGGAGATTCGTCGCCGTAACCAACAGGCCAAGACCCAGCAGAAGCCTGTATCGACTAGCCCACAGTACGCACCCCCTACAGCAGAAGAGATGCAGGCTCAGGTAGCCGAGCAGGCTCGTCTGGAGGAAAAGATGCAGCAGATGAAGTTGGAACAGCAACAACAGCAGCAGCAACTTCAACAAGAACAGGAGCAAGAGGAACAAAAGCGACAGCTGCAGGAGGCCGAGCAGAAAAAGCAGGAAGTACAGAAGCAGCAGCTCTTGCAAAAGCAGCAGGCCTACCAGTTGCAACAACAGCAGCAGTACCAGCAGCAGTTGCAGCAGCAAGAACAGGAGTCTGCTTCGCCAACCACCCATCAACAGCAGGAGCCTGTTCGCGACAACGACATGTTCCGTAGAGAGCAACAGCGTCTGGAGATGCTGCGATTGGAGCAGGAGCGCGCCCAGCAATATCAGCAGCAACATCAACAGCAACAGCAGTACCAACAGCAGCAACAGTACCAGCAGCAACAACCATACCAGCAACAGCAATACCAGCAGCAACAATACCAGCAGCAGCCTCAACCTCAACAGGCCCAGCAGCGCCCTCATCCCATGATGCCCATTCCTCATACCCCCACTCTCAAGATTGTCAACAAACCATCCGCTCAGCCTTCCCGCAAGTACGGCATGGACGATTTCCATTTCATTGCCGTCTTGGGTAGAGGAAACTTTGGAAAGGTCATGCTTGCCGAAGACAAGAAGGGAGGCGAGCTCTATGCTGTCAAGGCCCTCAAGAAGGACTCCATTGTCCAACATGACGAAGTCGAAAGGTAGGGCGCGACAAGTTTATTTCTATGACTTTTTTTTCTGCGATCATCACCTCTTCCTTTGTTTAACAGTACCAATTGTTTTCTCTTTCAATAGTGCCAAGTCGGAGAAGAGGATTTTCCAAGTGGCCAACAAGGAGCGCCACCCTTTCTTGACAACCTTGCACTCGACCTTCCAGACAAACACCCGCCTTTACTTTGTGATGGAGTATGTTAGAGGAGGCGATTTGATGATGCACATCCAGAAGGATAGACGCTTCGGAGAGCGCCGCGCCAAATTCTATGGATGCGAAGTCTTGCTGGCGCTCCAGTACTTCCACCAGAATAACATTGTCTACCGGTAAGTTCTCCTTTCTTTTTCGAACTTCCGCAATGCGTTTCTGTAACATGATCTGGCGCCTTTTTTTCGCACACGAATTTAACATTATTTCATACTTCATCATCTTACAGTGATCTCAAATTGGACAACATCTTGTTGACAATGGACGGCCATATCAAGATTGCCGACTATGGTCTGTGCAAGGAGAACATGGGCTATGGAGTCACGACAAGAACCATCTGTGGTACTCCCGAGTTCATGGCTCCCGAGATCTTGGAAGAGGTACCCTATGATCGTGCTGTCGACTGGTGGGCATATGGAGTCTTAATGTACGAGATGTTGTTGGGGCGCGCTCCCTTCTCGGGAGAGGAGGAGGACGAGATTTATGACGCTATTATGGACGATGAGCCTCTCTTCCCTCACGGGTTTGGTCGTAACGAGCAGGCCCTTCTCCAATCGGTAAGTCTTGCCCTTTTTTTTCTTCCTGACGTTTTGGTAATCATCGCACGCATTCGACGTAATTAACATTCGTTAACCATTAACCCGTTTCTTTCATCGTCGCCCAATAGCTGTTGGTGAAGGTTCCTCACCTGCGTCTCGGATCAGGACCTGGAGATGCAGAGGAGATCAAGGCACACGCCTACTTCCGCGACGTCAACTTTGACGATGTCTACCACAAGCGTATCACCCCACCATTCTTGCCCATGATCACCTCTGCCAAGGATGTGTCTAACTTTGACCCCGAGTTCACGAGAGAAAACACGTCCGAGACCCCTACGGATTACCGACTCAACCATGTAGAGCAAGGGTTCTTCAAGGGCTTCTCTTACTCCAACCCTTGGCTCCAGGCCTAGTTTTGCATTTCCTTCATTTTGTTTAACTTATATATATATCTCTAGAAAGCTTTTCGATAAACATCATTTCTTTTTTCAGTCATGTTGTTCGATGCTTGTCATCATTTTATTATTTTCTAATCCGATCGCAGCGCAGTTAGGACATCGGTGTGTCGAAGCTTGCTTGCGAGCAACTGCAAGAAATCCATAGCGCCCGTGTCTGGCTGCGGGTGCTTGTCTAAATAGATAATCACAATTGAGACATGCTGGTCTGCTCGAGCAACGTAATAGGTACACCCGATCTTGCGGTCATAAAAATACTGGCTTCGGAACTGACGGAGGATACTAGAACTCCCTTGCATGATCGAAATGATGTTTGGCCAATGGTCTTTTGGTGGTTCCTATTACAGCATAACAAGGAATAAAATTCAGTTGAAGTTGGGTGAGTGAGTACCTAGAAGACACTGCAGAGAGCCTAGGAATGGCGAACCGTGGCGTAAAAAAAAACCAGACAGGTACAACACGTACTGGAGGATAACTGTAAATACATGGAAACGAGTTCAACCCGGTAGGAGCTTCATAGGGCGCGTTTGCACTGACGAATCCAGATGTAGAAAACCGGACATCGCGCGATATTTCGTATACCAAAGAGATACTATGAGCGCCAGCCTTTTTCCTGAACGTCCTTATCCTAGGTCGACAAAGAGTGGGAAAAAAATATCTCCAGCAGGTCAGATGCGTAACAGGAGCCATCAACCCCCTCCCCGCGAAATAGGTAATTAATTACGCGCTTGAATACCATTTTCTGACAAGTACTTACATTCCGTGCATATCAGGGTCCATACCAGCCCAAAGACTCCGCTCATCTCCTCCCATAGCCTGCTCTTTTTCCAAAAGGCTATCCATAAAGTAAATCGTCATCTTTGATTTCTCACTCGTGATCCATCGGTGCAACCACAACAGATGGTTCGGCTGCAAGTTGAACTTTGCCTTGACCGCAGATTTCGATTTCTCGTCAACGCTCGCAAAGATGTTGTATTGTCGCCAGGTGGTCTCCTCGGGTCGGTGATAGGATTTCTCAGAGTATTCCTGTTCGAGTGAGAGGCGACGCCATTCGGAGAGGGCGACGCAGGCGAGATGGAGGTGAATGGCGGATTTCTGGAGATCGTACTCGGCTATGGCGCGGTCGATCAGGAGGCTGTGGCGGAGGAGTTGGATCTCGCATTCGATGCCTAGTCCCAAGACTGAGTTTTGGATTTCGACTGTTCCCGTTCCGTAGAGTTGGAGAACACGCTCTGTCTCTGGGAGGATGCCCTTGACGTCGATGTCGACTGTAGACATCGAGAGCATTCTATAGCTATTGGGTATATGCATCCAAAATAAAAAACGGTAACTTAGTTATGCCATGCTGAAAATAGTGATATCACTACCTGACCCAGACTTCGATTTTGCAACCGCCCGCACTTACATTCCAATGAGAGCCATACGAAGACTACACAACTCCCGAAGAATCGTATAAAGAACAACATGATCCGCCGCCGACTGGTCCTCGCGTCCATAGTAGCTGCCCTGTCCCGCATGGTGGCCATAAGTCGGTGACGTATTACTTGGTATATAATCTCGTCCATTTCCTCCGCTTCCACCGCTGCCGCCTCCAATGAAGTTGTTGGCGATATGCTGATGTATACTGGGTTGACTCACCTCGGACATGTTCAAGGCCGGAGAGCTGTTCCCTGAAGACCCCTGCTGTTGCCGAGTGATGATCGCCCTGCTGCCACCGCCGCCACTGTGTTCCGTTTCGCCGGAACCATAAATCTCAATGCTGATATCCCGATACGATAGAGTCTCTCGCTCAATCTCGGCCAGTAGGTCGCTGTACAAATGGTACAAGTGCTATGGCGGGGTAGACCAGACGATCAGTTTGAAAGACAGAGAGAGGCGGGTCAGCTATCTAGCTCTCATGAGAAGATATCGACAAATATGAAAAACGGGTGGGATATGACATACGTCTTCTCTACGGAACATCTTGGGCTTGAGGAACTGCATTGAACTGTAGACGCCCTCGCATTGGATGACTTTGGAACATATCGACACTGCGGAAGGGTATGCCTAGGTATTTGTATATATTTATGTTTATCAGCACGCGTCAAGAAGATCCCTCGCCAAGTAGAGTGTCTCTCATCTTCCAATGAGCAAAAACAAAAACCATGAACAAATCGAACCATCACAAACAACAAAAGTAAAACAGAGGAGGGGGGGACAAGCAAGCTACCTTGATGCGCATGAGGTGTTTGTTGGCGCAGACATAGTCGAATGACCCCAGAGCCTTGATGAACTCTGCACAGTCTCTTGAAAACATAAAAAGAAGAGGAATTAAGCGAAAGGAAAAAAAAAAATGGTCCTCAACTCAAGCGTGGAACTTTCAAGAGTAGCAGCGGACAAAAAGTCAAAAAGCCGGCAGCAGTGTTGAGATTGGCAAAAGTTAATTCCCAGTCCGGGGATCGAACCCGGGCCTTGTCGGTGAGAGCGACAAATCCTGACCACTGGACCAACTAGGAAATTGCTTATTGTAAAGCATGATTATGGCACATTTATCAACTCAAGAGACGCCACCATCTGCGACGTACAACTTGGTGGCGTTTTCCCCCCCAAAAAAAAAAAAAAAAAAAAAAAAAAACGACGTCTACGGTCTTCCGAAGACAGTCCTTCACAAGTTTGTTGGCTACCTGGAGGCGCAGGCCTTGGAGCTGATCTGGAAACCTCGGTGCTCCGCGACGATCGCGTGGGAGCAGACCCAGGGTATCTCTGCCAAGGACAAGACATCCAAATATACAGGCCCCCGAGGTGACTGGAGTCAAGGATACGGTTACATCACGCACGATGGTTTCTGTCCGTGTGGCGCTTCGCTAGCCACACATGATGAAGGAAGGTGCCCTGGAGCGACCAAGGACCCACGCGCTGCTGACGAGCGGTTGTTGGAGACTTTGTTAGGAAGGTGGAGTTGTCAATGATGGAGAGGATGGGAAGAATCCCCTTTATTCGTATCTAGTTTTGCTTTCTTCCGTTTAAGCTGTGAAGAGCAGCGATAGTTGTTAAGCAGAGCCAGGTTCCGGACCGGACTACAACTAGTGGATGGCCCACTAAAGAGTTTAACCTAAAGCCCCTTTACTTCCAAATGCCTCGTTTGTGTTTTTGTCAGAGAAATTAAATTGTGTTAAAAAAAAAAAGCTCCGAAGGCACTGTTGTAATGCTTTGCTGAAGGGGTTTGAGAATGAGAATGAAAGGACGAAGTTTATTAAGAAAGAACCTATGCCAAAACTATTTTGAGCGTGAAAATGGTGGGCAAGTATGAGCCTAGTGGAAAAGACATAGAGAGAAGAAATAAGAGCAAGTAGTGATAGCAACACCGAGGGAGGAGAGCGAGTCCATTTTCCTCCCCTTCAAGATCGACGCGATCACTAGAAGAAAAGGGAAAGATAGAGACGGAGCAAATAAATACAATGCCAGCGTGCAAGCAGAACGGCGATGCCAATAGCATATTGTTTTATGTTTCTTTGTCGTTTCCCTGGTCTGGCGTGGTCATGGCTGGAACGGCGGAGGTGCCTCTCTCTCTCGTCTTTGGTTACATCAATGCTTGCGGGGTCCTTCGGTCTCCGAAAATCTACAAGTTAGCTGCACTAGGAAAGCGGGCGTTATAAAGTAGCTCCGGGAGAAAGGCAGCAACAATCTGCCTACCGGCAAAAAATCGACCTCCCAGTGTCTGCACTGCATTCGTAGCTGACTGGACGCTATCAAACTTCAAGAAAATATCGCCCTGAGAAAGTATGCAAAAATAGTCGCGTTAGTGAGCGCCCACTGGATAGTTCGGATTCATTCATGACGGCCGACCGGGTTGCAGACGTACCATTGTATCCTGTTGAACGTGGATGTGGACGACGGGTCCACTCTTCTCGGCCTCTTCTTTGACATCTTCTTCCAGTTCTTGAGCCCACTCTGGTTCAGTTTTGCTATAGTAAAGTACAGGCAGATAAGGAGAGGATATTAGATTTGGTGCGCTCATGACAGCGTGTTGTTTTTGATGGACGAAAAAGTAATACAAGTTCTTACTCTTCCTCAGTGAACATGTTCTTCAAAAGAACCGCGCGCGATGGCATGACGACGGGGAGTTGCCTAGGTGGACTGTCAAACGAATATTCACATTAGTCATATGTAACAATGGCGTTTCGAGACCTTAAGAATCGTCTTTACAAGAGGAAGAGATCTGACTTACACAAATGAAGGAATGGGAGTGGGGGCAACTGCTGTAGGAGGAGCGGCACCGCCCATAGTACTATCGCCTCTGGCAAGTTTCTGCATGAGTTCTGCACGAGACTGCGAAGTCATTGCATATCCGGCAGTGTCTATTGCCACAAAATGAATCGGTGTGGTTAGGCGACAATCCTTTACAAGAACCTCTGCTATACCCTATGAAGCCTTCCTGACAACTTACCGCTGTCATCCATGCTGATAGTGTTGTTGATCTGGCCATTGTTGTACTGGTAGCCGTTGTTGGAACCCGTGGTTGTTTGGTTCTGAGTGCTTCCCTTCTCAGTCACAAGTCCAACCTTGATCTAAAACGTTAGAGGAAAGAGGTAAGGCGCTTGCTATATGGCTTTCGTGAACACGATAATGCAATGGGGTCTTGGGTAGACAGAAGGAAGACAATAAAACGTACTGTTCTGTTAGCCAAGACGTAGCCGTTCATGCGCTCCATAGCCTGCTTGGCGTGTTCGGCCTCCTTGTATCTAATATACGCAGTAACGAGGACGTTAGTTTCATGAGAATAAATACCATGCGGTGGATGGCAGAGCATATCACATTGTCGTAAATAAGCTTACTGAACAAAAGCGAATCCCTTGGATTTTCCGGTCTCTGCATCTCTGTGAAGTTTGATAAATTCGATGGGTCCAAATGGCTCAAGAACCTGCTTCAGGTCCTCCTCGGTCAAGTCAAAGTTCACTGATCCAACATAAAGACGATGCTGTGAAAGGTCCACGGGAGGAGTCTGAGGCGCAGCCTCAGTGACAGCGTCTTGACTATATGAATGGCGATATCGAAAAATGTGAGTAGGGTTGCTTATGAATTGACTCTGCCTGGCACAACATTCAGTTGAGAAATGTCCACTTACGCTTGGGAAGCTGCCTGGAGCGCCAACCTGTTCTTCTCTGATTCCGTATGTTTGGCGATAACGGGAATGCCCAGCAATTTCTCACCAGTCAAGGCGATCGCCTTGGCAACCGAGTCCTCGTCATAGAACTCCACGTATCCCACACTAAGTGAGTGTATATCAAATAATTGCGTGTTAGTTTGTATAATACCAGGTAGTAAAGTCAGTAACCAAAAAAAGTATGTAAAAGTGGCTTACCCCTTCGATCTTCCTGTGTTACGATCTTCGATGATCCGAGCAGCGCGCACTTTTCCGGCCTGGGAGAAGAAAGACTCCAGTTCAGACGAGCGAAGACGAGCAGAGAGTTGCATTACAAAGACAGTTCTTCTGTCACAGGTAGCCTCATCTGCAGGTGGGGAGGGGGATCTTCTGCGACGATAAAATCTATAAAAGACAATAAAGAGTGTGACGCAGATTAGTACGATGCATTGCTTCGTTCCAAGAACTTGTGTACCAGAGTCAATAACGACGACATTACTCACCCTCCACCACCGAAGCCCCTTGGACTCCGGCTCCTGCGAACGACGCGCTCACGGGATCGACTTCTTCTGCGGTCTCTGTCGTAGCGGTCGTTGTGATGCCCTCGACCGTCTCTATAATCCCTGTAGTCCCTTTCCCTGTCTCTGTGCTCCCTGTGATCCCTGTACTCTCCAAAGGATCTGTGGTCTCGTGAGTGTCGAGGAGAGCGGGATCGTGAGCGGTGACGGCGTCTGCTGCCTGATCTCTCCTCTCGTTCCTTCGATCTCGAATAAGGCTGTTCATGGCTACGGGGCGATCTAGATCCACGGTAAGGGTCAACAGAGGGGACTCTTTCACGGCTAAAGGTTCGACAAGGGAAGAAAGACTGATTCCGTTAACGCATGTTTTTTTATTCTGTGGTGAAAAAAGAGTCGACTGATATACATCAACTGAACATGATGGTTTTGTTGAGGAGTAGCGTACCTCTTTGAATCTCTGCGAGAGGGCTCAACCTCCGTGGAGGATCGTTGAGGGTCCTATATACAATGGCGCAGATTAAGGAGATGGCTCAGTGCTTAGTCAGTTGTTGTTTGATTGATTGTTTAAGAATGGAGGCGTAGATAGATTGTTTTTGGCTACCTGTGGGGGGAAGGGTGCGTCGATGGGTTCGGTTGTTTCGTAGTCCATTTCTGTGAGTCGATCTGTGCTTGAATGCAGGTGCAGGGTGCAGATGTGTTTGTGAGGGATGGATGGTTGTTGAGAAAGGAGGAGTTGAAGCGGCAAAGTGCAAAAATTCATTATTTCTTTGCCCGCTCCGACCAAGCCACCTTCCCAGCCCTGGTCTTCAAACTCCTTCCCTTCTCCTTCCCCATTCTTTTTCTTCCTTATTCGTTTACCAACCCATTCGCGAGCTATGCTGGCGACGATCCATTCCCTTCGCCGTGTGGCACCGACCCTCAGGACGGCCTCTACGGCCACCTGTGTGCGACTTCTAGCGACACAGGCGGCAAAAGCAAGACAGAGTGACGAGGACTATGTTTCCAAAACGAGGCGAATCTTTCACGACCACCGACCTGCCCTCCCCCGATTTGTCGTCCAGGGCGAAACTGTCACCCCAATCCTCAGCCCATCCAAATTTTACAACGAGATGAAGGTATTTGGAGTCTGAATGGATACCTGACGGGATCGAGGTCTCGTTACAGTATCTATGTAATTGACTAACATGGTCTATTGACATTGGGTAAATCGATGCTAGGATCATATCAAGAAAGCGCAAAAATCAATCACCCTGGCAGCTTTGTATCTGGGACACACTGAAAACGATCTTGTAAGATCCCATCCATTTGGACGCTTTTTGTACATCATTAGATACTTTTTGGCACTATAGCTAAAACAATACACGTCGCTGCTGTAATAGGTCGAGGCGCTATCGGAGGCATTGCGGAGTCGACCTGGCTTGAAGGTCAACTTGCTTCTTGACTCGCTCAGAGGGACGCGAGATTCCGGAAAAGGTAGCTCGGCATCTTTGCTCTACCCGTTGCTCAAGGCGTATCCGAATCAGGTCCGAATTTCGATGTACCACACACCCGATCTCAGCGGACTGTTGAAGCAAGTCATGCCACCACGATTCAACGAAGGCATTGGGCTTATGCATATGAAGGTCTATGCATTTGATGACACCTTGATCATGAGCGGGTAAGACGCGCCTTGAATCCAATTAAAAGTGTGTGCTGTTTACAGCGGTATCGCATATGTACGCTAATGCCTAACATCGCCTTTTTTCACATCTAGTGCCAATATGAGTCATGATTACTTTACCAATCGCCAGGATCGGTACGTGATGTTCAAGAACAAGGACATCAGCGAATATTACTGCGATCTTGTCAAGGTGGTCTCCGATCTGTCTTATGGGTTGCAGCACAAAGGTGATACTTTCCAATTGGAGATCGGCGACGGTGTCCCGGATCCGGTAGAGCAGAGCAAGGCCTTCAAAAAGCATGCCACCAAGACTGTACGGGCATTCATGAAAAAGTGGGCAACTGTTCAGCAATCACCAAAGGACGCTTCTTATGACACGACCCTGCATCCTCTCATTCAAATGGGTCCTCTTGGTATTCGACAGGACGAAAGAGTCACACTCTCCGTACTGGATCATGTCCTTCACGATCAGGAACTGGAGGGCTCAGCCAAAGTCTTTATCACATCTGGATACTTCAACTTTGAGAAGCGCTATAGCCAATCGATCATCCACGCCAAAGCAGCCAACGTCGGTCTTATCGCTGCCTCCCCCGAGGTACAAACACAATAACTTTGGAGGCTTGTATGACATAGCTACAAGAGTTTCCGTCGTACTATCGACTCACTGATGCTTGGTCATTCTCATCTTATAGGCCAATGGATTTTTCAACTCTGCCGGTATCTCTAAGTACATTCCGCCAGCGTATACACTCATCGAGCAGCGTTTCTTTAACGACGCCAAAGCAGCTGGGAATGGCGAGCGGATAAAAATCGAGGAGTACGCGCGCAAAGGATGGACATATCACGCCAAAGGTAATATCAGGTTCGCTGACTTGCACGAACTTAGGTCGGGCGCGTGTTTATGCTTTACCCTTTCACTCATATTCCCGTGTGCAAATAATCTACTGTAGGTCTATGGGTGTATCCACCACACTCTGACCTTCCAGTGATGACTACGATTGGATCCCCTAACTTTGGCTACCGGTCAATTGTTCGAGATTTGGAGGCTCAGCTGTTTCTTGTTACTTCCAACCTTGGGCTGAGAAAGAGTCTTCATGAGGTATGTCTGCTGCAGTTTCGTGTTGTTGTTGTCTTCCAAGGGGAAAAAACACCTGTTTTTCTAACAATAAAGGTGTTGTTCACACTGGATTCTATTATACATTTAGGAGCTGGGCAGTTTGCGCAAGTATTCTTACCCGGTGACAGAGGAGACATTCAAGGTACCGGAGCGACAGGTGCCAGTGTGGGTTGGGAGTGCCAGTCGGGCTATCCGTACAATGCTGTGATCAGTCAATGCTAGATCAGTCACATGATATTAGAGTGAAGTAAAGAGAAAAAAAAGCAGTCTTTTTTTTTTGTGTGTGTATGAGTGTGTTGGCATTCGTTGGATCTATGCGCGCTCCTTTTCATTCACACCTCACAAAACACCATCGTCCCCGCCTCTCGATCAACACTCACGCGTATACTCACACATTCACCCACTCACAACAAACACACAACATACATACACCCTCCATCATGGCTCAAAGCGACAACAACACCCTCGCAGTTCCCGCCGAAGAGAGCAAATACGTTACCGTCTTCAACGATCCCGTCAACTTCAACGCCAAACACCCTCTCCACAGCTCATGGACCCTCTGGTTCGACAACCCCGGAAAGAAGTCCAATGCTAACAACTGGGAGCAGTCGCTCAAGGAACTCATCACCTTCGACACCGTCGAGGACTTTTGGGGGTAAGAGCCACATCCACCATTTCGGCATTTCAAAAGTCTTTGTTTTGCTTCACTTGCTGTTGTCTTTGCTAGTATTTTTTTGTCCGGGAGTTGTATTTTTTTGGACGCCCAGTCCTCGCTATCTTTCCTCCCCTTCTCCTGTTATTCGTCAGCTGCGGATACAATGCGACTGATCCCCTCTCGCCGCAGTCGATGGCGAGGGAACATGTGTACCCCCTTCAGCGGTCCTGCGTTCTTGTGTTTTTACGCATATATTGGTGCGAACGAACCTGTCGTGATACCTGGTTGTCGCGGCCAACTCCCCAACTGACATGGTTGCCTTCATGTCCAAAGTAACTAATATATGGTCCATTTCTTCGGTTCTCTGTATTAGTGTTTACAACAACATCATGAAGACTTGCGACCTCGCCATCAGCTCCAACTACCATCTTTTCAAGCAGGGAATCAAGCCAATGTGGGAGGATCCCGCCAACAAGCGCGGAGGAAAGTGGAGCATCCAGTTGCCCCGCAACAAGACCATAAGCGAAATTGACAACATTTGGCTTTTCACCGTAAGCTGACGTTCCTGAAAACGCCTGATAATGGATCCTTTTCCCTAGATGTCGTATTTTCTTTCCGCACTCTGAAGTAAGGATGTTTAATCTGAAGCTTTGATTCCTCTACTAAACCATTAGATGCTTGCCTGCATCGGCGAGGCCTTTGAGTACGAGAACGAGGTTTGCGGAACTGTCGTGTCGGTTCGTAAGGCGTTCTTCAGGATAGCCGTCTGGACACGGTCATCCGACAACCAGGACATGGCTTTGAGCATTGGGTACGCAGAGTCACACAAGCTTTTCTTCTTTCTGTGCACGAATGACTACTTTGTGCCAACAACGGTTCTAACACCTTCATTGCTCGAACCCACTTTTAGACGTACTCTCAAGAAGGCCGCCAACATCCACGGCACCATGGAGTTCCAGAGCCATCACGATTCTTCCTCGAACGCGGGCAAGGCCTGGACCGTCTAAGAGAATTCCTTTCGAGGGGGATCTTTTGACGAACGTATGCCGCTTCGCAAACCGAGTGCTTCTTGTTTGATAACATCACTCTCCTCCCATCTCATCCCTTCACACCGTTACTTTTTGCGTGCTTGCTATTTAGCACTCCATCCACTCCTTCATCATCGTCAGGTTCTTTGTATCTCTCGTTGTTTTCATCGTCGCTCTACCACTCTACTGGCACACACTCTCTTCGCTAAGCGATCTTTCTTTTTACTTATACACTCTCACAAGCACACTCTCTCTTTTTACTCACCATCAATTTCATTTTGCACTCATACACCTATCTTCACATACTTTTTTTTTGCCCATTGTTTTTTAGTTTCTCTTTTATTTTCTTGTACTATTCATTTTCCTTTTTTTTTCTAAGATAGAACACATCTTTTCATGGCCATTTTTTTTCTCTCTCTCTCAAGTTTGATACCTCGAGCAGGTCGATTAAGAGTGAAGCACAGACACCAGCAGACTAACATCTGCCGATAAAAAGGAACGACGAAGGGGAGGCAGACGATTGATGCGTATTTGTTATCGCCGAGCCATTGATAACAATAAAAGTTTGCATATTACTATTGAATTGGTGTCAACTAAGAGTGTTTAGGCATCAGGCAGTAGCCGTTTCCCGGCGTTGAACGAGCTCCAACTTCAAAGCTTCTAACGTTGACTCCAGCTCGGCTAGCTTCTCCCTTTCCGCCAGCAGGTTGAATTCTTCCCGACTGGCGCTTTCCTCTGCCTCGACGGAGAGTTGGTTGAGACGAAGGTACTCTTCCAGTGCCGCGTTCGCCTCCTGATCGCGTTGTCTAGTAGCAACATGGAGAATAGATCAAACAATTAATTAGCGGGTGTATTTTCTTGCGTAGTTCGAGGCATTCAATGAAAGTATTTGCTTCATACTTTTCAAGTTCCATGGCTTGGTGTTCCAGGCCTTCGAATTCATGAGTGTGCGACCGGATCCTGCGCTCATACACCTTATCAAACTGAAGGATCTAAAAAGCAATGTAATCATCAACGACAAATATCATTAGACTCCCGCATCACCCCTGACCGCCCTTTTACTTTCAATTTGATCCACAGCGGAATAGTAAATAAAGGAGGCAAGTATCATACCAGTTCATCGGCGTTCCGTTCATCGATCATGAAGGACGTCTTGCTCTCGGCAGTCATGCTTTCAAGCTGGGCTATCCTGTCCTCGTTCTCCATGACTTTGGCTCGCTTCTTCTCAATCTCTTCTGGCGAAAAGGATCTCTTAAGCTCCTCTATGATCTCAACACAAGACTGCTCGATCCCCTGGATCTCTTCATATTCCACCAGCAACTTGGCCTTCTCCATCTGAGTAATCTCAAGAGGCTCCCGCTCTGTCTCTTCTCGGTCCTGCAAGATCTCCTCTCGATTCTGCTTCAGATCCTCGATCCGGTTCTGGATCTCTACCAGCTGCCCCTCCTTGCTTGCCAGGTCCTCGGACAACTGTCGGACTAGCTCCCAAAGCTCTTGAAGCCGACCGCTGTTGGCAAGACTGGTTTCCTGTAGCTCATCCATAGCACTCTTGAGTTCCCGAGTCCTGGCATCGGCGACCTGAACCACTGCTTCGTGTTTCTCTTTGACGGCGGTCAGTTCCTGTTGAAGCGACTGGGTGATTTGTTCGAGTTGGTCATGAGAGGCCCGGTGTTGTTCAATTGATATCTCGAGGTTTTTGATCCGCTCCACAACCTTGGTCTCGACAGGTTGCATATCTGAAAGTTGGATCTTTGCGCTGGATGTGGATCGGTTGAGGAGAGTGGTGGAATCTGGGTACGCCGGTGTCGTGCTGTCGGTAACATCTCGTTTGCCCTGCTTGTCCTTGGGTGTGTTGTTTGAGCTGTTTTTGTCGTTGGTATTGTTGTTATTTGTTCCTCTATTCAAGTTTACCTGGAAAGGACAAACTATTAATTACATGGACATTTATAAAGGTGCCAATGGTTGTTATTGAAACGATAGTCTTGCTTGTGGTACCGTATCAAATAAGGCGTACCAGGTGTGGAGACGGGAGAGCAGAAGATGGGGTCGCTCCTCGTGATGTTGGAGTTGTCTTGACTCGCGCGGATGTAGGGGTCTTAGGCGTCTGTTGAGAAGGATTCCGAGGTGATTCGGTGGCTATCCTCCTGGATGTATTATCAGGAGTTCTGTCGGTGTTCGTGTTGTTGTTTGAATAGGTAGTGTTGTGATTTGTATTACTGCTGTTATTGATATTATTGGTATTATTGTTATTGTTGTTGTTATTGTTGTTGTTGTTGTTGTTGTTGTTGTTGTTGTTGTTGTTGTTGCTGCCATTCTTGCCCATGGCACTGCTGTTGTTGTTGCGGTTCATGGCTGATGTGTGTAGAACGGAGAGAGAGAGAAATGGTGGCAAACACAATCGCCCAGTTCGTGTTATTTATCAAACCCAAGTCGTGACTGACAACTTGGACAAGGCAAGTTCTCTTTTTTCTTATTTTCACATTGACCCCCTTTTCTTCACCTTTCCCACCTTCCCTTATCTTCTCACTCCTCCTCCTCCTCCTCGCCCCTCTCTCTTCCTTGGACGCAAGGAGACCGCCCTTTCTCTTGTCATTCGGAACTTCAATCGCACCCACCACCAACAGCCACCAGACAAGCCCACCAAGAGACGCAAGGGAACCTAACAACTAACACCTACAATAGCAACAACAACAGCAAGAAAAAAAAAAAGCTGCCGCAGGAGCATAGCTTTCTCGACCTTCTCCCAACCTTTTCCCACTCGCCACTACTACCACCCACTACCGTCATGGGGAACGCACCGTCGCAGCCTGGGAACGAGTCCAACGAGGCTGCTGATTCAGTCGATGCCGTCACCTTCACTAACGGCCCATATCAAAAGCACCCTCAGCAACCATACCAACAACAACAACAACAACAGCACCAGCAGCACCAGCAACAACAGAACCAGCAATACCGTCAGCATGACTCTACCCATCTCCAACAACCAAGTTACATGACCTCCTCTCACCAACGGCAAGCTTCGTCGCCCGGTACTTTCACTCATTCCTCGCCTCCCCAGGGATCTATTCACCCTTCAACAATACCTATCGCTTCTGTCCCCGTTGACGCTGCCCACCGGCGCTTCCCCTCTGTCCGAGAGCAGTATCTGAATGATTCACCCGCGGGTTCATCGCCTCTCGACAGTGATTCATCATATCCACATGTTCTCGCTGGCGGGCATTCTTTGGGCGATCCGTCAGCCCATCCACCGCGGTCCTCTCACAGCCCCAAGGGTGGGCTCCCAGGAGGCGGACCCCGGAGAAGGGCATCGTCCCTGGTGAGCGGGCAAGCCTACGGCCAGTACGCCGACACCTTCAACGAACAGGCCCTCGTAGCCTCAGCAGCACAACAGGACAAGTTGGAACAGAGATTGCACACATCCGATGGACGACCCAGTTATCGAAATTCAGCTCGTGTTTCGAGGGCCTTTGAGTTGGAGCCTCTAAAGAGCCTGGACAATGCACATGACGGTAATTGTTTGATAATGAATGGCACAACGTGGGCCATCCATGTGTTGTATTGCATGCTTTGTTTTCTTGTTTGTTGTTGTTATGTTTTGGAACGGGCGCTAATACTTTGTTTGTTTTTTTGCTCTCTCTCTTTCTCTGTCTCGCCGATTATCGGCATACTAGATTCCAAGGATGGAAACGTACCCACGATCATTACATGGAGTCAGGGAGGCACCAATGTCTATGTGACCGGAACGTTCAACAACTGGAAGCAGAAAGTACGACTCAACAAAAGGCAAGTTCACTCACCTACCCAACAATTTTTTCCTCTCTTGTTCAATCCTGTTACACCAGTAAAGGATGGTTTGAACAACCGCCCTGCACTCTCTTTTACCTTATTTTCTAATCAAATGCAGCTCTTGCTATCACGTTGCTTATCACGCTGGATGTTTTGGCCGATTTTGCTTTATGACTACATAGCACGAGTGACTTTTCGACAATATTGAACCTACCACCAGGCACTCATCGGATCAAGTTCATTGTGGACGACGAGTGGAAATGTTCGACAGAACTTTCGGCCGCAACGGACGCAGAAGGAAACTTGGTCAACTTTTTGGAAGTCGACGACGAAGAACAAGACGAGCTGGAAGGGGGTTATGGTAATGATCTTTTATTCACATCGACAGTGGATATTTTCTTTTATTTTCTTGTCCCTTGCGCAAAGATCATGCGTACTTTTTTGCCAGGTGGGCTAATGAACATGAATCACGCCATTTCATCGTCTTGCGCTTAGACACACCCATCAATGGGTCGCCAGTGGGATCATACACGGATCACATCCCTGCTTATGCGCTCTCGGGCGACTCGACACCAAGTACATCAGGAAGTGATGGACTGTTGCCTCTCACGGCTATCTCCGCGAACGACGGTCACGGCAGTCCTCGATCGCAAGGATCGCCAACAGCAAAGGGTTCACCTTCAAGTGCTTCGTCTTCGTCCTCAAAGATGTTTGACTCGACTTCATCCATCTCGAACGAGCCACCTCCAGGACTGCCCCCACATCTGGAGAAGGTCATTCTCAACAATGTGCCCTCAAAGGAAGACAACTCAGTCCTGCCTGTTCCTGACCATGTTGTCCTGAACCACTTGTACGCGTGTTCGGTCAAGGAGGGTGTACTGAGTATCAGTGTTACTGCTCGGTACAGGAAAAAGTACATCACGACGGTTTTCATCAAGCCTGTCGTAACGGACGCCTAAGCGGGCGCTTTTTTCTTTCTTTTTCTTTTTCTTTCTTTTTTCTTTTGCTTTTTTCTTTTTTTTTCTTATTTTTTTTTCGGTTTCAAACAAGGAATTTTTTGTGTTCAGGCCACCAGCACCACAATAGCGGATCATTAAAAAAAAATCCTATGTTCTTGGAACAGAGAACACCGCATCCACCATTCACTGCTTTAATTATGAACAGATATGATATCAAACGGTGTGGCTCAGGGCCTCCATGTTGGCTTCAAGCAGCAGAGCGCGGATTCTGGATCGGTACTCGTTGACGACCTGTTCAGGCTTTGACGACCATTCAATCTCCACAGTTTCCTCGTCGTCCTTCTTTTCTGACTTGCACGAGTTGCTCTTGTTTGATTGGCATGACCCTTCGCCTCCTTTGCCTCCTTTGCCTCCGCAGCAACCCGTGGAGGGCATAGATGACCCTGCAGCAGCTGGCTCTGCTTCAGATCCTGCATCCACATCCACATCCTTATTTTGACAACACGACGATCCTCCTGATCCTTCGGCACTTCCTCCACAACAACCACCATCGCCCTTCTTCTTCTCCTTGTTGTTAGAATCAGGCGACGATGATGATCCACGTCCGTCGTCAAAGTAGGCTTTATCAAACACCTTTGCGATATCCAGCTCAACCAACTCCTTAACCACCTGCGCCGCTCTTGTGATCCACTCCTCCTTGTCCTCAATCTGGCTCAATTGTGCTGTTGGTGATGAGCGGATATACTCCAGCAATGGGCTAAGCAAAGAAGAAAAAAAAAAAAAAAAACAAGTATAAAAAGAGTTGGGGTGTCAGATACTTCAGGTCAAGGACATTCGAGCGGGACGAAAAACAAACATCTTTGTTCGTACCTGATCAAGCCTCGCAGTCTTCCCAACTCATGGCCATACTGAACACCCTCTGACCAACCCTGATTAAACCCCTGCTGGAGCGTCCCTTCCTTCCCTTCCTCAATCCCCTCCCTATACCCCGTCTAAATGTACCAAAAAAAAAAAAGTCTGTCATTAGGGAGAGAAAAAAAAAATGGCCTCAGAGAACCCAAAAAATATTGAACAGCAAAAAAATATGGGGGGTTTTTTTTTGGTAAGAGGAGTTCCTTACGTTTCCAAAGTTCTCGTGGAGTCGGTTCCATTCCCTTTGGGCGATCGCACGGTCATAGGAAACATCGTCGTCATTTCCCCAGACATCGTCATTAGCACCGCCTTCGTCCTCCCATACATCCACCGAAGAATGATCGTGGTGTTCTGGATCTGACATTGTCTTTGTTTTGTAGTTGTGTGTTTTTGTTGAATGAGAGGGAGAAAGAGGGATTGCAGTTCAGAAAAAGTGATCACTAAGCTGGGCGTTTTTTTCTGTACCAAGGAGCAAGTCACAGAGTCAAAGCTCCGCCCATTCTCGACATCGATTAAGACAGTGGCAAGAATGCGCAGTGAATGAAAAAAATTGGCTATCTGAACAAGGTACAGAGGCGGTTTATTTAAGAGTGCAAAGACCAAACAAAAGAAGAACTTCTAATTCCTCCAAAGTGCTTAGCAATTAGAGAGAGAGCGCGAGAGGAAGGTGTCCTTTGTCCATTGAGTTTTATGTTGCTGTTTGTTGTTATTGTTGTTGTCGTTGCTGTCATTGTCGTTGCTGCTGCTGCCGCTGTCCAGGTGGTGATGATTGCACCCCTGTTTAAAGCTCCAGGCCAGGTGCATCGTCATCGTCTGAAAATGACTCCACCGAGCTCATATCGTCGTCCGAGGAGCTCTCCTCTGTCGAATAGTCAGCTGCCTCCTTGGTTGCATAGCGAGACACGTATTCTATGCAAACAAAAAAACGGTATACGCACAAATGATCAGTCAGATGTCTGCATTTTTTTCTTTTTTTCAAATCCAAGTCATCTCATTCTCATCCTCACTCCACACGACAATGCGATTCGTCTTTCACTCAGATCATGAGTCGCTCGATTTCTGTTGGTTCATCATCACACACTGATGCACCTACCCTTGACCTTGAGCTCATAGCCTGCTGCTTCACGCATCAACATGGCGGCAGCCTCTCCGTTCAAAGGGTCCGTTGGGTTGGGGTAGCGCAACAGCTGAGGCAGGAAGACCTCAAAAATATTGATCATGTCTACATTCATATTGGAATAACAAACAACAAAATCAAAGAATTAGTATCTGCGTATAATATCAGTGAAAAGGAAGGCCGGGACAATGAAGATTGAGGTCTGAAAACACCGAGAAACACAAAGTGTTCTACAAGGGGAAATAGAAAAAGGGTTCGGAAGAAAGCAAAACAAAACAACAAGAGTCCCTAACTTTAGGGACACAGCTTTGTTGTTGTTGTTGTTGTCGTCGTGGTGTTTCTCCTTTTTCCTGCCTGTTTTTCCCTGCTATTCCTGCTTTTCCTGCAACACTTGTGTTTTGGGTAATGGGAGGGCGGTCTACAAACATACCAAACATTGGACTCCATGTCTGGTTGATGACATCCAGGCACACCGATCCGCTCCTAATGAATGCAATGAGGCAATATCAATATGGATAAGGTATCAGTACAATAGGGCCACATTTGCCGATTGTTCCGCATCGATACAGGAGTTAGGGACAAGAACGAAGGCCGATCGAAAAGGATTTTAGGATGAACAAGGAAAGACAAAAAGGGTGCAGGACTAAGGGGGTTTGGAGGGATGGTGCACTGAAGTGGAGTGGATGGTAGTGTGGCCTATGTTCTATGTTTGTATCCCAAGAAAAATACAAAGGAGTTCTCCTGAACTTTGAACAGACCATACAAAGGGCAGGGCCGGAGATAAAAGCGCACATTCCCCTCCCTAGTGAACGCATATGCAGCACAGTGAGAAAGAGACACTTACAGCTCGTCGATATTTGGGTGGAAGATCTTGTTCATGAATCCAATCGAGGGCGACTTGTAGGGATATTGATCGGGCAGCTCAACATGCACCTTCCAGATTCCTCCGGCAAAGGGAGCTATAACAATGGAGTATGAGACAAAGGAGACGAATGATGCGACCGTGTGAGTATTAACAAACGAGGAAGTAATTCAGCAGAACTGGGAATAATCGCCAGTTGATGTTTTCTTCCTGCCCTCTGTTGCCTTTCAAAGAAAACCACAGTAAATCAATCTCAACAGATTGCGCCTGTTTGTATCTTGTATCCTTACTGTCGGAAGGGCCGTGGAAACGAACATAGAACTCTTGCATGTTGTCGTTGACCAAGGTGACCTCGTAGTCACTCATCAACCTAAAGCATGAGCATGATGCGCCAAATGAAGCCAAAAAAAAGTGAGTCAGTGGAAAGTGCATTGCGTTGGGGAGAAGGAGAGAGAGTTGTGTCTGTAGGATGGGATTCGTTCGAACAAAAGACAGGTGGGAGTGAAGAAGAATGACTTTTACAGCTTCATGACATCGGTTTCGATTCGTCTGCGGGGTGAGGACATTGTGGATGTGCGAGTGGATGTGGGATTGGTTGTTCTTAGGTGTGGTGTTGTTGGTTGTTGGAGGGTTGTTTGTTGAGGTGGGTTGTGGTGGTGTCTGTGGTGGGGTGTCCTTTGTGGAAGTACGTATTGGGCGTTGTGCTGTTGAAAGAAGAAGGAAGAGGAGAGAAGAAGGAGGAGGAGAGAAGAAGGAAGAGGAGAGAAGCGAGGAAGAGAGGAAGAGAAGAAGAGAAGAAGAGAAGAGGGCAGGAGAAGAAAGAAAAAGAAAAGAGCAAAGGAGGGCGAGAACAAATAGGATTTGATGAGTTGCACCTTGTGACCAAACAAACACTACAAACAGACACCGACAATCAAGCGAGAGCCTCGCGTTCATTTGATTCGCAAAAGGAACAAACTCCCTGACCGAAGGAAGGACTCATATATATTATACACACACACACACAAAGGAACTTCACCATTGCGTGCCTTCTACGTTGTTTTCATCCAAACAGTTTATTACTACGGGGCATACGGGTCAAATAGATAATGCGCACACCCATGACTTTCCATTTACTTGGCAGCAAGCTCGGCACCAATACGGTAGGTGAGAATCTACGAAAAAGGCGATTGCAAAAAAAAACCAAACATGTGTCAGCGAATGTTCCTCCTCATAATCCACGGATTGTCATGCAACCACACTCTTTCTCTTTCTCTGTCTCTCTCTCTCTCCTTCGTTACCTTGTTCCAGTCGAGCTTCGTGCGAGTGTAAGGCAGGGCACGGCGGAGACCATTGAAGGTGCTTTCTGCCAGATCGTGATAGCTCTCGTTCAACGCCTGCTGGTACTTTGACTCAGCTGCTCCAATGAAATCTATAAGCGCCTTCGCGATCACCTTGAGCTAGTTATCGTTTTGTTTCGATCATCAACGTTAGAGCGCTGTAGAGGGGTCTTGGACGATAGAAGAAACGCTCTGTCAACTGTCAATAGGAAATAAACAGAATGTAAGCCTTACAGGTTCTGAAGCGCCCTTGGTCAACTTGTCGTCCAACTCCTTGGCAGTCTCCAATTGAACGTTTCCATCTTCATAGTAGTGAACCTTGCACTTCATTGTGCCCTTGATCTCGCTTGTGGCAACATCCAATGTCCAGACTGATCTCCAGCGTCCATTCCTAACATATCATAGAGAAACATTGTCAGTCGCCTGTTTTTCAATTGTGTACACATCGAATAAATTGCCCCACTCGTGGTTTCAGCTACTCACCAGTAGTTGGATGGGCTGTACTTGTTGTGAACGATAGCAATGGTGACAACGCCCTTTGAGCCATAGACAGCAAAAACACCCTCGGCGTACCGATCGGCAACATACGCCTCAATATCACTCTCAACTGCCTTGCGGAGCTCCTCAACTTCCTCATCAATCGTGTGACTCTCCAGATCGGATGCTGTCTGACGAAGATGATCCAGCTTGAATGTCTGGTTGGTCTTGGGATCCAAGAACCGGTCTCCTTCAATATGACCGTGCTTAGAGACAATGACCTATATTGTATACCCACGAGGAAAACGAGTTAGAATACTGACGGATCTATGAAATGCAAAGTTGAGCCACAGCTCGTCCGAGGGGGGGGGGTTGTACCTTGCCCTCGATGCCAGGCACCTCGACAGTCGCCAATTCCTCAATGTTGTATTCCTCGAGTGCGGCCAAGATACCTCCATCCATCAGTTCGTCGTCTCCCACCAAAGCGCGAACATCTAAAATAGTGTCGTAAAATAAGGAAACCGCGTCTTTGTCAGTTTCGAATTGTTTCAAGGCACTGATGGGGACTTTAAAGTGCATTTGTCCTTTGATTGAACTCCATGGCTCATCTGTTTCTTACCGTTGAAGACATCGTTGATTTCGCCTGTTCAGTCGAGTCCGGCAGAGTAAAGATGACATAATGTAAGGAAGAAAAAGAACAACCATGCGACGTTAGTCAAGGTGCTGCTGGTGATGGAGACCCTCCTGAGAAAGAGAGTGGGGTGTGTCGTTGTCCTTTGTAGCTCAGTTCGGACCTGGAGGAGCGGCCTTGAGGAATTTGGAGGCAATCTTAATCTTTTCTTCGTTGGTGGCCATGGTATACTGTTGATATGTGATGGTGGTTGATGTGTTGGTAGTCGGTTGAAGAAAGAAAATGGAGAGATGAAGAGAAGCGAATGGGCTTTCAGGGACACAGGGCGCATCTTGACTTCAACGTCACAAACAGATTTTTGTCTAGTGTCGGTTATGTTAAAAATAATTGGTCCTCAATGCCATGACCATGATTAGGATATGCAAGCAGTTGTAGTCGTGAGTCTCAAGGTCTTCGGCCATTTAATGCGTAAAAAAACAAGGCAAATTGGAAGGATGCGTGAAGTGATGGGAAGGGAAAAAAAAAGGACTGAAGGCGATGGAGCAGCTATTTTATTCAACAGTTTAGTTGGCGGCGCGGCGACGGTCACGCTCCTCGGCAATGGTGAGCTTAACACCCTTGTTCTTGGGGAGAGAGACCCAAGGCTTGTTACCCTCACCAATGACGAAGACGTTGGAGAGACGGGTAGCGAACTGGCGGTCGAGGACATCCTTGATGTGGACGATATCGAAACCTCCGACGTGACGCTCACGGTGGGTGATGACACCGACACGGCCAGTGTTACGACCACCGGTGACCATGGCGACGTTGCCGACCTCGAACTTGATGTACTCGTTGAACTTGCCAGTCTCCAAGTCAAGCTTGACGGTGTCGTTGACCTTGATCAAGGGGTCGGGGTAACGGAGGGTGCGACCGTCGTGGGTGACGACGAAGGGGATACCCTTGGCACCGAGCTGGACCTTCTTGACCTTGCACAGCTTGTACTTGGCCTCCTCGGCGGTGATACGGTGGACGGTGAAGCGACCCTTGGTATCGTAGACGAGACGGAAGTTCTCACCAGTCTTCTCGATGGTAATGGCATCCATGAATCCAGCGGGGAAGGTAGAGTCGGTACGGACCTTGTTGTCAACCTTGACAAGACGCTGCATAAGGATGGACTGAACCTCCTTACCGTTGAGGGCGTACTTCAGACGGTTGCGCATCAAGATGACGAGGGGCAAGCACTCACGGAGCTTGTGAGGACCGGCGGTAGGTCTGGGGGCCTACAAAATGACAAGTAGTAACATTGAAAGCAGTGGTCAGTGTCCGAGTCAATAAGGCCTTTGGCGAAAATGGAAAGTGATAGTGGAAGAGTCCTGGTGCTGTCCTGTTACTGCATGAACAATGTGTTGAAGGAGGTGTTGCTCGCTCTGTCTGCGTTGACAGACCAACACTTCCTTCAACTCGGTACTGATCATTCCATTCTCGTGGGTGCTCGAGGTCGATAGGTTCCCAAGAAGAGCTGTTGGTGTTGCGGCGAAAAGCTCCTCGCAAAAAGTCGATGGAGTTGCGTTGGTGTGTGTGCGTTGTGTGTCGGTGAGAAATAGTGCAAACGATTTTGAGAGAACGAGTACAATCTCTCGCCCAGACAAAAACTTTGTGCCCGCACCATCTTCCTGCAGTTGTGTGTCAGTTGAGCCATATGCTTGCAGTCCGGAACAGGACCGCTTGCTCAACTATCGTGTCAGCGGTATATCCTGAACGTAATTTAGTCTTGGCTTCTATCTGAAGCTGACATCCTGATAGTGGGGTTGTTATAGTGGTAGGTTGTCTCCTGAGTCGCCATATTCCTTTTTGTCGCAAACACCCGAGTGTGCTGGTCGTGTTGCTCTCCATTGTACTGAATCAGGGCGCTGTGCCGACAAGCACAACGCTCGACTTGAGGAAGAAAAAGAGTCGTGATTGACATACATAGGTGCCGGTGAGCTTGTCCAGCATCCAGTGCTTGGGGGCATTGAGGCGCTTCAAGTGCTTTTTGGGTCCACGAGCCTAAATCGCGCCAACAGAGAAGGAGCAATAAAAAAAGATGTTAGCTTCCACACCTTTGATGCACAGCGTGATCTCCTGTGTCCCGTCTATTTTTTTTTCCTTCTTGCAAAACGTCTATCGACAGATGTTGAGTTCGCCCCTTGTTCAGAACTCATCCTTCCTATCCAACGGCTGCTTCGAAAGGTCTTATTGCTGGCTATTCCCGGTCTCTTACGACAGCCTGATCGCCATCGTTTGACTCAGTCAGATCCCTTCTCTTGGGTAAACTGATGCCGTCCTGATGTTGACCCTATTTCTTCTGCACCTCCGGTCATGACTCCGGATATGATGTTGGGGTGCCATAAGGTTGGTGGACGACGGATATGTTGACGGATCGATCGATGGTTTCCGGGGGTGATGTGGTGATCGATGGATGGGTCGTGCGCTCTGTGCCATGGCACCCTCCAATCCATGCCTGTGCTTGGTCTTGGCCACACAGTCACAATACCATTTTTCTGAAGTGATGTTAAAGGGGGATCTTTCTGTGCCAGACACACCCACACTTTAACTGGCCCGCAATTCGGAGGCTTAGCAAATGAATCAAATCTATTTCACGAGAAAAACTATCAAAGCCAACAAAAAAAACCTAGACGACAGACACGGTCTCTGGACCATTGGAGAGGTCAATCGAGGACGTCGAGTAGACAGAGAATCCGCTCTGGACTGGGGATCCACTTCGGAGGTACACCGAGTTTCCCTTGTCGCCAGTGCCGCTCTCCGCCGCCTCATCCTCATCCGACCATTCGTACTGCTCGCCGAAGCCGCCAATCATACTCTCCTCGTCATAGTCGGCATCGTCCGCATCGACGTGCATAAACTCAATAATGACTTCCTTCCCAGGAGACCGAGCATGAGAATTACTATCTTGTTGCGGTATAAAATCCTCTGAACCCTCAACGCGCACTTCAATCGTCGACAGCTCCGGCTGTGATCTCTTTTGCCTAAGAGAAGGAGACAGAGACGACGCGGGAAGCGATGAGCCTGCCTCGATGGACTTGCCGTTGGTATTGTCCTCTAGAGAACCTTGTGCCGCGTCTAGGGACGCCTGATGCATGGACGATGATTGCTGATGTTGCTGCTGTTGCGATAGTTCCGAAGGGTTATGGTTGGGTGGTAAAGGTATAGCCTGAGGATGCGCTTGCTGCTGTTGGTGCTGATGCTGCATCTCAGTCTCCTGCTCGATCACTCCAAGGTACCAGAACATCATGTTGGAAATCAAAACTTGCTCGTGAAGCGGTCGCCTTGGGTTGGCAAGCTTGACGTGAGATAGCCTGTAGATCGCCCGCTCTGTGTTGATCGGCATGCGGCAAGGGTCAATCTCAAAGCCATCGTTCAACAGGGCATTCCGTTGAGGACCACGGCTTGTTGCAGGTGTAAGGGGACCTGACACTGCTGGCTGTGGTTTGGTGGACGTTTTTCCGGTTCTTGAGAATAAGAGGGACAGAGTGGACGGTTTCTTGGTTGTAGCCTTGGAGGTTGGCGCTGAAGGTAAGGCCGCCGCTGCAGCGTCACGCTTGGGTTGCAACTTGGGGTCCATTTGTACTTCGCCGTCTCTCTCTTTGCCTCGAAGCCACGACCATGTTGACGACTTTTTGGAGGCAGAAGAAGGAGGTGAAGGAGTTGCGGAAGGCAAGGGTTGCTTTGGTTGAGGCTGTCTAGCTGGTTGAGAGGGCACTGGGGTCCGTTCAACGGCTGGTCTTGACTGATGTGAGGGATGCTGGAGTAGGTTTTGAGTCAACTTGACAGGAGGAGGAATAGGATAGGTAACCGTCGAAATAACAGCGCCTGTGTAGGCCGACAGGTCCGGATGCTCTGCCGGAGAACTATGAGCAGCTAATGATGACGTAACCGAAAGTTTAGACACTCCTTCGATCTCCTGCCGTTGCTGCTCCAACAGCTCTGGCTCAACGTAGGTCGTTATCGTAGGCTTTGAGGGATCGCGGAGCGTGGACACAAATCGCTTCAATGGTTTGGATTCAGTAGGCTGAGCAGCCGTGTCAAGATCATCCGATGAGTGGTCGGCTGAAGTCAAAGTAACAGTTGGAGTGTCTGATGACAGAGGCAGTGGACCTGGATCAACAAGGGTCACTGCAGGGTATTCGCCATTCTCATCCGTCGACTGTCGCAACCGAGAAACGTCGTTTTTGTCGTACGAAGCTGTCGAGTTTCGTCGAATCTTTGTCCTAGCACTCCTTCGCAAGAGTGAAGGTCCACTCCGTTGCAATCCACCAGTCCTCCTCACAGTCGCAAGATCCTCTTCAACTGACCCTTCATCAGATGTGGCTATTAAGAAAATTTTAATTTGTAGCCGGTTAATGTGATGACTTGGGGCGTATTCTCTATCCATACCGTGCACACACAACGAAAAAAGAGAAAAGAACCTACCATGAGACAGTACGTTTCGTGTGTGGCTAAGTGATCGTCGGAGCGAAGTTTTCGTCTTCAATGGAGGCTCGCCCATCTGCTCCAATGGGGCAGAAAAGACACCAGACAAAAAGTCTGTGTTCGTCTCGGCGTTATATTCACGCATGCCTTCCTTCGATTCCTGAACTGGATCTAGACTTCTGGGTGCAGGAGCTCTTTCTTCGTCCTCTTCATCCAGCTCTGGGTTGTACTCGGCCGAGAGGACAGACCGACGTCTGTTTACAGATGACTTTCTGACGGCGAGAAAGGTACTTTGTCCGGTCGAATCAACGCCATGCTTATGTAGCCAGTTGTTGTACGCATTGGGCGCAATCTCTGGGTGCATATGGAACGGGACCTATGAGCACCAATTAGGGGCCGTGGTTAATTAAATTGGCATTGTTTTTTAACGGACCCGCATCATACTATGTCCCCCTTCTACAATAACTAATAATAAATATTCATTGGATACTTACCCAGAATAAATGGGACGGATCTTCGGCCTCGATCTGGACTTCCTTGATGTCCCCTGGGTCCTCGTTGTGCCCTAGCTCTTCGTGCGAGGAGGCTAATGTTGGTAGCGGGGATGGTGAGTGGTCTGAATCCGCACTCCTCCCTGGGAGAGAGGAAAATGACTCAGCTGACCCGCTGTCGGAGCCGGGACTCTGGTCAAGGGGGCTATATGGGGCTGTGGTGATAGATGAGGTCGGTGAAGATGGGGACGAGGACGGGGATGAGGAGGAAGGGGACAAGGACAATGCGGACAATGCGGACGATGCGGACGAAGTTGGCGAGGGTGAAGGCTCTTGTTGCTGCTTGGTGTCGTTGAGGAGGCTGCCTTCAGGGGTATCCTCGTCATAGTGATAGTGATCTCGAGGGCTTGGATTGCCAAAGCCACGATCTTGTCTATGCTCTTCGACTGTACTAGACTGAAACCAAGTAAGGAAAGCGAAATAGAACCAACCCATGATGCAATCGATGCGTGAGCAATTATGAGCGGTAAGGTTGCAAAAGAGAATCGGTGCGTTATTGAACGTTGGAGGTGTGAAATGAGATATGATCCATATGGACCCTGTTCCCAACAACCCGCCCACTTTATCATCATGCAAGGTGGTCTACTCTGCATCAACAACAGCTGAAACCGGAATATCACTCCAAAAGGTCCCCCACTGTCATTTTACATCCTAACGCCAGACCTTTTTTTTTTTTTTTTTGTTTTTGTTTCGTTCTCCTTGTCTATCTGAGTTCATCATAATTACCTGGTCGTCTCGATCCTGCAGAACACTCGAGTCGAACATGAATCCATCAAGCGCAATGATCTCGCGTTTGGACCGCGTTGATGTGTGGCTGCCTAGCGTGGCTACTGCAGATGCTTCTGGCAGAGCATCGATATCATTACCGCCTCTTTGTGAAAGGTCGAGATCGATTGCTTGAAAGGGAACCTGGCTGTTAGAGCTGTTGGCGTTCTCCAATAGCGCAACAGTCGATTGGATATGACGATCGTCCTTGAGCATCGGCATTCAGGCACGAAAGGAGAAGGAGAAGGAGACGAAGAGGAAGGAAAGGGTCGGACAACGTTCCTTGTAGGTTTACACCCTGAAAGACACGTCAATAAGTCCAATGGGTAGGCGGTGAAGAGCTGTTTCTTGTTTGTCTTATACAAGCAACGACAACAGTTTGCTCCAGTTACTGTTGGTTTGGCTAGTAATACCTAAAGTGAGCAAAAAAAAAGAGAACAGGACAGGAGTGAGAACTCGTTTATGCGGGATTTATTCTCCTCCCCCAAAAGCTCCCACACCATGGAACACAAAACTCCCCCTTGCCCCACTCCTGACATCGACCGACTCCTCATTTGCACACAAAAACACCAAACGGAGTGCTCTTCATTGCAGCAGGCTGAATAATGCAAGGTTGGTGCCCGGTCACTATTTCCAGGTAGGGCTCAAAGGCTCTCTTATATTCAAAAAAGGGTGGCAAAGAAGGTTCAGCAGCAGCCATTCCTTGTATTTTTTTTTTTTGTGTTCCTTTCCCATTCTTGTGTGTTTTTCTTCGGTGTAGGGTGTGGTTGGTTGCGTGTTGCATGTATATGGGATTATATGTGGGTGGGTGAGGGTGGGTGAGGGTGAGTGGATGAGTGGGTGGAAAAGTTAGTAATATGGAAGGGGCGGTGCTGGTAGTCGTACCGATGTTTCAATAGACAAGGGGTGAGCAGAAGAGTGGTTTTGGGGTGTTGGAAGGCAGTTGCAACCGACGAACAGGGGTGAGAGATGTGAGAGTATGAGTTATGCGTGTAAAGTGAGAGTATGGTAAGAGTATAGGTGAGAGTAGATGTAGAGAATGGAGGGGAATGGCTGAAGAAGGAGACGAAGGAGGAGATGGGCTGATGTCAGGGAAAAAAAAAACCAACGGAGAGAAAGGCGGTAAGGAAGAGAAGAGGAGGGTTGTATATGTTGTTGGTGATTACCTTCAATGGTTGAAGGGCACAGTAAGAAAAGAAGGGTGAGGAGTGAGTGAGTTGGAGTAAGAAGTGGGTGAGTACTGAGGAACGAGTAAATAGAAAGAGAAAGAGAGAGAGGAAAAGTGAGAGAAAAAGAATTGAAGAGACAGAGAGAGAGAAGAGACACACAGAGATAGAGAGAGAGAGAGAGAGAGAGAAAGAGAGAGAGAGAGAGAAAGAGAGAGAGAGAGAGAGAGAAAGAGAGAGAGAGAGAGAGAGAGAAAGAGAGAGAGAGAAAGAGAGAGAGAGAAAAAGAGAGAGAGATAGTGAGATAGCGAGAGAGAGAACGGTGAAAAATATGCCATCGTAAACGCTGATGTTACAGCGGTTAAATCTCCCCCCCTATTATTTTCTTTTCTTTCCGCTGTCTCAACACACTCTGCCCTGCAAACGCACTACCGGCCCTTTTTATCCAACCATTGAATGGCTGGGTGCCATCCTATTCTGACCACAACAATGCATCCGAGGCATGACTTAGTTAGTTTATATTTATGCGGTCGTGTCTGCTTGATATTTTGTTTCTACGAAGATGGACCGTGGTGGCGATAGAGTCGCACTCCCAACAGACAAACAGCAATCAGCGCTCCCGCGACCCCCATCGCCGTCAGATAGCGCTTCATCCGCACCGTACTTGAATTAGCGTCCAGAAACCCGGCCGGCGTTGCAATCGACGGGCACATTGCTACCGCTGTCAAAATATTGAATAGGTCCGCCATCTGCCGCGACTTGACTGATATACTAATAGGCGCCGCCAGCCCAAGGTGTCGGCAGTACACATCCGGCTGGACCTCGTTCCTTTGGAGCACCAAGTCCGAATCACTTTTTGTCGCCACAAACACACTAGGCATGTGTTCCAAGTGGTATTTTTTCTATTCTCGACAATATTTCCGTCCCAGGGAATAACATTTGGGCAAAAAATAAAAATAATAAAAGGGAAAAAGTGAGAAAAAAAATCAACAGCCAGTGCCAAATCCAAATCCAAATCCAATGCAAGTTGCATGGACGCACACGCCACACAAAAGAAAAGAAGGATACTTCGATTGCAAAACAGAACGATGCTTGTGTAAGCATAAAGCATTCACTTACCCTAAGGTTCACAACATACGAAAACGAATTCACGTCGCTTGAATCAAACACAAAGCACAACAGGTCGCACTTGTCCAGCCGCTTCTTGTTCTGGAGTACCTCAGCCTCATACTGTGTGCCAAACTCCTCCATCTATTTCCAGTCCAAAGAGTGAGTGAGAGGGAGTGATCGCAAAGTTAGAAACTCCACCGCGCAATTTACCTAAACACACTATTGTCACCAGAGTGAACAAATAGAAAAATATTCTTTTGACTGCCAAACGTACCACTAGATATTTCTCGGCGCCTTTAATCTCCACCGAGTTGACAACTGCAAAGGGCCGAGCAGTTGGTTCGTACTGGTCCGAGAACGGCTTGTCCAAGAAACCACGAAGTAACGAAGTCTAGCCATAGTTTCAATAACAGCAATAGCAAGTGGATTCAGTCGATTTCTCCACATTGTTCTTTGAAGGATTCCATGTTCTGTTTCTGTCTAAACACGCGCGTTCATAGGTGCGTGCGTGCGTGCTCAGCATAGCAAGCGTTTTGTATTTGCTTACCTTGCCAGACTTCGGAGCTCCAAATACATAACAGAGAAAGACGTTCCTTTGGACCTTGCCCTTTCGCCGATCGATCTTTCTAGGCCGGGTCACCTTGATAGCCGTTGTGGTATCTCCTTCAAATCCAAGGTAAGCCAGGTATCTCAAAGTCAACTGGTAGTCCAGCATAGTTGTCATACTAATTTCACATGATATGAAGTAGAGATGATGGCGAAAAGTCGTTGTCAGTACTCGAGATCCTCTTCTATCCTTCGTCAGTAGGCCGGTATCATGAAGACATACCTCCATTGAGCCAAGAATCCTTGCAGGGTAACGGCTCCAAGCTCCGTGGTAATGGTCGTTTGAGGAAACGCCGTATGTGCCCATGGGTTTCCTGGAGAAGTCTTAAACAGTGCCTCCAGCTCGCTCTTCTTCAGCGCACTATCCTTGTCCTATTTGAGAAAGGAGACGTCTCAGAATGCAGCACATCATAGCAAGTATGTACAAGAACGAAATGGCGTTGACCAAGAACATCCATTCATCCGAGCTGTACCTTGTCAAACACCTGGAAGAGTTCTGTGAAGAACTGGTATCCTTTAGGGCTCAATTCCACCGAGCAATCGATAGGAATTTCAACTCTAGGATCAGAAAGGCAAGACGTCCATGTGAGCCCATGTTCCGCTGTCCATTGTCCTTGCACAGATAATCAATCAACCTTACTGAACCCAGCACAAAACGCAGGAACGGCTCGTACCTTGGGCACAAGAAACTTTCCCGTAATGTCAGGTCGTCGCCGTATCCAAATTGTCGTAGCACTGTCCATGTCGTCTCCAGTCGGCCTCGCTGGATGAAAAGCGTATGAAGAAACAGAAACCCTACGCAAAAAAAAAAAAAAAAACGCGTGTCAGACCAGCTCAGTACATAATTTGCTAACCCCCCAGTTTCGGATTCGTTCTCTGCATTCGCAGTGGCCTTACCGACTTCTGTCAGTCCAATTTCGTTAACGCCTTCTGTCTCATGCTCCTTGACCACCTCCTTCACAGCCTCCAATTCCTGCAGCTGTAGAGGCGCGTTGAAGCACTTCCGCTAAGATATTAAAGTAATAATTTGTCAATATACATAGTCGGCTCCCGTGATATTCCTGAGAGACGCCAGCGCCGTCGTGTTTATGTTGTTTGTCCCATACCTGGAATTCATTGAGCTCCGCGTCATCCAGAACGCCATCCTTGTCGAGATCGCAAAGGTTGAAGATACGCTGCAGAGCGTCGACACATGCGGGCTTTAAGACATGTTCCCGAGAATCATACAATGGCGCTGTTGGGTGAAGAACGGCCTTCTGCGCAAAGTAAAATACTTCTGAGACGTTGAGGGGTTGCTTGGCCGAACACTCAACACAGGTTTCTACTTCCTACTCGTGGATTAATAAAGGAAGATGCACTTAGTAGTCAGGAGGAGGAATATTCTATCGTACTTGAAATTCGCCAAGCCAACACGTCCACAACCTGTGAAACCGTTCGTAGACGCAATCAAAGTACCTTGAAGTCGTTCATGATGGGCACGACCTCATCCTCCAGACGCTTGTTAGACACATCATCACCTCTCAGATCGATTTTGTTTCCAACAAGGACAACTGGGACCTAAAATATAAAGCATTCGTTCGGACCAAACCGGTGCAAGCGGATCAAATCAATGTCAGCCTAATTCTTTCTGCAGCCCTGTCATTTCCTGCGATATTCCTGTACAGTCGTTTTGAGCTCCTTACGTTGACGCCAAGTGAGCGGATGTATGGAAGCCAGTGACCGCTGAGTCGATTGAAGGTTGCTGGCTCGTCGATGGCATACACGATACAGATAACATGAGCTTTCCTGATCTCTGTTTCCAATGTGTCCCTGTACTCTGGTCTGGCTGCAGAGATTATCAAGCAAAGCAATGTATGTTAGTCGACCAACAGCCCATTTGTATGTTTTTGGCATCTTGCCCATGCATCAAAAGCGTGATTCAAACAAGAAAAAAAAGGTTAAGAAAAAACATGTACTTGATGTATCCACAATGTGGGTAGTAACATTGTCAGGAGTAACCTCTGGTGGGATGGTCACCTCTGGGATAACATGTTGGACCTGATAAAAAAAAACATGTCGATAGTGTGAGTCTTGGCAGGCTTGAGGTAACTCTAGCATTGTCGCTGTAGCATCATGTCCTTCAGTTTCGGCTCAGCATGTCGTGCTTACATTGGCTACAAAGGACTCTTTGATGAGGCTGGTGATCAGGGTGCTTTTTCCGACACCATCTATAGGAACAAATGGAAGACGGAGTAATTGAAAGTAAGGAACGGGACAAAAGTAGCAGCCAGACTGTAAAAGGCGCGGTTGTGTCCTGAGTCCATGATGAAACTGTACCATCACCCAGGAGAAGGATGCGGACGTCTCTTCTCATTCTATGCGAAATTCACGTCGGTCTTTGGGTTGAAGCGTAAGTCTTGTGAGGGAGAGAAAGAAAGTGTCAAGCACAAAAAAGACGCCTTCAATTTTTCAACCCTTTTCACTTTGTGGCCACTGCACGTGATCAAACGTGCATCCCGAGTATTGTGTTCAATGCATGCACAGGTTTTGATAATGTACAAATGGGTGGTGTATTTAATCGGACTCTTCATCGGCAACTACATCTAAGGTATCTTGTGCAAGGGTCACTTCGAGATCTGCCATATCTGGATCGGCCAGCTTTTGGGCCACGTGCTCAGAGAGCGTGAACGACCTCGAGTTGCGACGAGAACTACGGTGCTTCATGAATGCACCCACAGCTCCAAGGTATCCTTCGTGACGAAGGAAAAGGGCCTTGATAGCTCCTTTGGACCAGAAGTTAATGGCGTACGACAACGTGTTCATGGTAATTGGGTGACCTATGGCACGATCCAAGAAAGCACACAAAAGGAGAAATACAGGTGAATACGACGACTCCTTCCCTTCAAGGTGGACTTTTGGAAGCAATATAATAAAAATGAATGCCTTACCTCGGATGAAGCATCCTCCGAAATAAATTTTGCTCAGTCCGTGCGCCTTGGCATTCAGGTATGCAATCTGTCCAATGTTGTTACTAAATAATTGACAAGGATGAAAGTCCTGTTAGCAACAAACTCATTACCCATGTCTTCTCCAGTCGGTTAGCCAGCCAGCCATATCCCTGACATATCGCGTTAAGACCAATTTGCAACAGGCAATGTGTTTTCTTCTTACCTGACCATGTAGAGAAGCGACCTAGAGATGTCTTCCGGCTTGAATTGGCGCTTATCAACGTTCTTCTTAAAGACCTTGCCCATGGAGGAAGCGATTGTGGTCGATTTGAGTCCTACTTTGGAGTAGTCGCTACCGTAGATATCTCCGACCAGCATATCAACGTTCCTGTTGTCTCCTTCCTGGCTTGCTTCCAACATTTCTAATGCAAAAGAGATTGCGTAGTGATTTAATAAAGTATCCATGTGTGTATAGCTGGATGGGTACTTGCCAATGCTGAGAATTGAATGCCATACCATCAAACGTCTTTGCGCCTGTCAATAATGAGAGTAGTCCCCAAAGAGTTCCTCCTCCTAACTACTCGAATAACAAGAAAAATGTAACAGAGTGGCTAGTTAATAATCTTGTCTTTTAGCCACTCTTGTATTGTGTGTTTGAACAAGTCGAGATCACTTACGGACGTTCCGCTGATTCTCTCGAAGGTTGTGGCACTTGTCACCTTCAGAATGCTAAAATAGCGATTAAAGACAACGGAGGGGGTGGCTAACGATCAGATCCGTGTTCAAAGAGAACGCCAAGCAACGATTGCAAGGTCCTGTCCGTAACGACGTTTTCATCATAGCATCCAGCTGGAGTAAGGGTTATAGTATTCGTAGTACCTGACTCCTGATCCAATGTTAACAAGCTAACGAATCAAAGTAGAAAGGAGGAGGTGGTGTTAGGCGTCATGGGAACAATTTTTAATTGTTGGGTGGCTCGTTCATACCGGCACGAAAGTGCGTACACCAGTTGTGGACAGGAAGAAGTGATGCTTGTCGATTGGAGTTCGTTTTTGTGGAAACGTACCATGTATGGGAAAGGGTCCTCAGGGGTCTCCTCGAAACACATTGGGTCAGTTTCGCTGTAGGTGAAGACCTCAAAGGGGATTTCGGTGATCAAAAAGTTGAGACCTTCCAGAATTAAACGATGCAGAGGAAATCAGGATGACAGCCAGGGTTAGAAACGGCCAGGTCGACCTCAACAACAACAACAAGAAGTATGAACGGTCCGAACCCCACGAACAGCGAACACAGAGACACGACATCAGGTAACGAACAATGAATGAGCAATTGAACTTCTTGGTTCAGACAAACGCACCTGTGATCAAGCACTCCATCTCGTCTTCGCGCTGAATGTTGACCTTGAGAGTCTCCCTGAGTCGCTCATAGTACAAGTGTGCTCCTCCTCCTGTGGCCTTAATGACAAACTCGTGTCCGGGTCTGTTCGCCCTTGATTCCTCCAGCAGCCGGCTGATGAAGGCAATGCATTCGTCGATCTTTTCCGTCTCAAACTTGCGAAAGTTCAGACGGCCGCCCTTCGTGCCGGGTATACGAGAAAAGTAAACGACCTTGGCAAGCGATCCGCCGACCTGGGAATATTAGAAAGAGTAATAGGGCAGATAGAAAAGACAGGCTCAATTGAGTTAGACAATGGTTCACACTGTCACTTTGCACCGACTGGATCGTCAACCGAGTCAGAACGGTTCTTCCGGCATTGGAAGCAGGTGGGTGAACAAGAGCCGATCCATGCGGAAGTAGCCAGTAGGGTAACTGCAAGGCGATAAGCGGGACTAATTGACTGATAATATAACAACAGAGGCTACAGAAGGGGTTTCACTTACGTCGACGGAGATCTGGGAGACATGTTCTGTGTTTGGGAGCTGAATGTCTCTTGCCTCGCCTTGGACGATGAGTTCTTCATCGCAGATGGATGCGCCGATCAAGTTCATGGTCATGTTGTCCCTGCTTCGCTGTTTTTTTAGAGATGATTTGTCAGAAGGTAATGTCCAGCAGAGTGTTCTTTGTCGTTATTGTTAATCGAGGTTACGGGGCAAGCGAGGGAGGTCGAGACGAGCGGCGGCGAAGAGGCTAAGGTTGTGGGAGAAGAGAGAGAGAAGAGAAGAGAAGAGAAGAGAAGGGAAAGGAAAAAAAGAGAAGAGGGAAGAGGGAAGGAAGGTTTGGGACTGAACTCAACTCAACGGAAAAAGAATAAAAAGGTGGGGAAAAGCAGAGAAAGTCAAGAGGGCAGCGAACTAAAATGATAAGGGACGGAATTGGCGAATAGACGGAGTGGCCGCTCCCGAATCAGATCATGTCATCCTCTGGCATTCAGTGTAGTTTTTATCCTTTCCTGCCCTGCCCCACAGGCAACTTTAGAGAGTAGTGAGGCGATCTCACCTCAGCCGATGCCGATGCGAAGTCGATTGCTGGTCTACATAGTAGATTACTTTCACACGGCTGGCTCTCCGAGACAGTCATTGATATGTGTGTGTACTGGTACATGTACTGTATACATCGAGATATAGGTAGGTAGTGGGATAGATACTCGATGGTACACTTACCATTGACTTTACTTCTGATTCTACTTTGGCTTCGGGCGGTTGGAGTCAGGAGAAGAAGGGGTGCAGAAGACACCACCCAAGAAATGATTTCATCAATTGTGCCTGTCTTGTCTCTCTCTAGCCTTGCCTGACTGTCCATCAATTTGGTAGCACACGAACTCGTCTAATTTTTTCTTCTTCCTTGCCCTTCACTGCTCCCAGTCGTCACCTCGTCCTCCCTCAGCACATACTCCTCGATCGCCATTCACAAAAAACAGATCTAGACGCTTGACACTCACTCACTCACACACTCACACCCCACACTCACAATACAACCATAGCAATGGCCGAGGTACTCGACACACACACACACACACACACACACACACACACGCACACAAACACTCAAACCCACCAATCATCTCCACTAACTGAGACGATGGATAACGAAAACAAAAGCACACAAAAATAACACGGCGTTTGTTTGTCGCGTTCTATATCTAAAAAAAAGGCACTTCATGGCGCCCTTACGTCCCACAACAACCACTCACATCAACACATCCATGCTCATTCACGCTCTTCACTTCCACCTTCTCATCTAACGACCCATGCCCGCCTTTTCTTTTTCACCTCGTTAAACAAACATAACCTTCTTTGACAGGAACTCGTTGTTCACTTTGAGAAGCTCTTGACAAGGTGAGTTCGAATGTCTAGCAACGAACTCCTTGCTGTAGTGCATCATCCACTTTACAGGATTCAACATCATAGCCCCGAAGTGCAGTAAAAGAAACAACAATGAGCGATGCAACCAATCGATCGTTTCGGAGGATTGTTCTTGTTACCAAAGTTGAACAAATTACTGACACAGTCTGTGCCCGACTCTTTCGCTTTCTTCAATAAGGGTGGATGGATTGGTGTCTGCTGTGGTAACAGACCGCGACGGTGTTGTTCTTCTGAGAGGTAAAACAACGGCAACAAACTACGTCTTCTACTCCAGTAATTGACGCTGTTAGCGTGAAGCCTTTTTTGTGGTGACAATTGAAAAGTGGTGAACTAACTTTCCTGTTTTTATGTTCCGACACCCATCTAGCCAATGCACCCAATTGCTCACCTCCTTTCACAGAGTCGGCCTTGGGATGCACATTTGCACTGGCGAGTGACCAGGTAAACTCCACGAGGCATTTTTATTTATTCAAGGACACATCTGACGGCCATTTGCATTGGGCTTCAACCCTGGTTCTGAATGCTGATAAGTTCTGCTCGTTTTGTACATGTTGGATTAATTAGGCTTCGAAGCTCGGACTGAAAAAGAACAAGTCGATTGTCAGTGTCTATGGCTCCTACCAGCTGGTTCAGTTCAACCACTCGTCCCTTATTACCACATTCGTTGCCAACAGCAATGCCAACACTGGTGGGTTGTGGATATCACTGTCAGCGATTTTTATGCTTTTGCAGGATGTTTTGTCCGCGTGATGCATTGGCCATTATACTTTTTATATTGCCGGCTTCCTAACTATGGTGCATGTTGTCTTTGATCCTCTCGCCCATTTAGGATTGCTGCTAGAACTCGGGAGTGAGCTGGAAAGTGTCACACAGGTCATTGCCACTGCCTTGCATGAGAGGCACAGCGGCGCATTGTAGAGTTGAGTTGCCACCAAAACATGAAACTAAAGGCGTCGATTCGATTGTTTTGTCTATTGGGAATAAAACAACCAGCACTACAAAAAAGTCAAGCTTTCTGCTCAGCCCAGAAGATATGTGCCCCTTAATCACTGAGACATGCTTGCCGCGAAAATTATTTCTCTTTCCTCGTATTCCTTTTTCTTTTCCCTTCAAAGACATCCGCACCTTCACAACCACCTTTCAATTCTCTGCCATTCATCTGATGTCAAACTTTTCATACACAACCGGCTTCCCCATCTTCTGTGTCGGGTTCACACGCGACGACGACGTTGTTCTCGCAGGCGGAGGAGGTATATCAAAGTCCGGAGTCAAGAACAAAATTGTAAGGCAGTACCTACATTCCAGCAACCCCAACAAAAAAACGGAAAACTCTCTCGCCATGGCCACCTCGAACGGAATGACTTTGTTGTCATCTTGCACCACTGAATGAGTTTCAGCGGTGCACCAGTTGGTGGCAAACAGGAAGCTTTTTTCTCTATGCTCGAATGATATTCACCTCGAGGTACTCTTTAACTTCTGCGGTTTATGAACGATAGGCTATTTACAAGGTCGAGACTGCAGGAAAGACGCTGAAGCCTGTGGTCGAAAGGGAGCTGAGTCGCGACGAGGATGCCCCCATGTCCATCAGTGTCCACCCAACTGTACGTTCAAAGGAAAACATGTTTTGTTTGCTCCTCCTTTTTTGCGCTCTCAAACCTCCCCATTATCTTAATGTGATCAAGGCCTCCCAACATGTGCCAACGACATTTTTTGTTGCTCTGAGCACTTCGTTGTTGTTGTTTATTTTCATCCTTGTATTCTGGGTACATTTGTGCTTCACCGATGTGCTGACCGTAGCCACATGTTTTGGCATTTGATCACAAACATAGGAATCTGCTTTGGCCTTTGGAATTAACAGCGCCACCAACAAGGTCGAGGCAGGAGAGAACGAGAACTGCAGGATCTTCCAGTACTCCGAGGAGAGGTAGCCACAAACTACTCCATGCACTCCTGCATCATTTTTTTAATGGGAGAAAGGCCTGGAATCGATCTAACATTTACTTACACGTTGCATTTTCGAAAGGATCGAACCTGTCCACAACAAAGGAACTTTGGCGAGCAGGAACTCAGATGACTACCAGGTGCGACACACGGATATTGTCATGGATTTTTATCTGTGAATTTTGATATTGAGCGACCTTACAAGGAGCGAGATTCTGTCCAGTTTTGTACCGGTTTGATAACTTACGGACGCGTTTAATATCTCGTTTATAGAAAGTGACACGTTTCAACAAGGACGGAAGTGTGCTGGCTACTGGAGGAACCGATGGTGTGGTAAGGGGTCCTACCGTATTGCGACACGACAAGTAATTGAGAACACGTAATCGTGTAGGAATAACTAACGTCCTGTTCATCACATTTATCTATAACTTGTACGTGTAGATCGCATTGTTGAATTACCCCTCGCTCACCCCTGTGATTCCCATTACCCAGTTCAAAGGACATGAGATTCTGGATATTGACTTTTCAGCAGACGGAGCACACGTAAGTGATTTTACAACGACAAAAGATCAATACCAAAGAATATAGCCGCCCGCACAATATCTCATCAGGAACGTTCGTGATTTGCCTGTCGCAATAGATCGCCGCAGTGTCTGCAATGAACCTCTGGATTATTTCAGCCGAGACTGGTCGTGTCCTGGAAGTAATCACCAACCCTGTTTTGAACAAGAAGAAACCCTTTGTCTTCAGGACTTGCCGTTTCGGCCGTGGCACCTTTTCCAACATTCTCTACACTGTTGTTAATGGAGACAGGAGCCAAAAGCCATTCGTTTGTATGTGGGACGCCACCAAATGGACACGTATTCGCACTCTGACCGTCGGGCCTAAGCCCATCACAACTTGCACCATCAGGTAAGCAACGTCAATAATTTACGGGAAGGACGACATTTTGGTGGTGGAAAGAAGTTGGGTTGAGTGGAGAAAAATTCACCACAACCAATCTATTAAATTGCAATTCCTTTTATATTAGCCCGGACGGAAAATTGATCGCGTTCAGTTCCTCGGATATGGGTCTCCGGATCTGCAGTAGCAAGTCGTTGCAGGTCTTGATGACTGTCTCCAATGTTCATACTCTCCCCGTCACCTCCTTGGCATTCAACAGCGACTCGTCCTTGCTTGTCAGTGGATCCGTTGATGGTACCTGTCGCGTTGTCTCTGTACCAAAAACCTTCCCCAAAAGTAAGTCATTACCGATACCAATGACTTGACAACGCGTCGAAAGTTGCACTCTCGGCAAAATTTAAAATGGAATACGCGCTTGCACTCATGTACTTATGTTCCTCACTATTGTTTTTTTTATTCTTGTAGACAATAACTTTGTGATGTTGATCTTGGCATTGTTGTTCCTCTTCCTGGCCGGATTTGTTCATGTCTACCAGAACAACCTGATTGCTTAAACAACAACCCACACGTCTCTTGCACAACAAAAAAAACCTCTCACGCTCCTACCCCTCATTGACCCTCCCTCTCTTTCCAACCCGACACCCTTTCTATTGCGTTATGCCCCTCCCTCTCCTCTTCCCTTCCCTTTCCTGCATTTCCCCACCCCTCAGGAATGTGTATCCTTGCTGGGATTCCAATGACATAGCAGACAGGACTAATCCCCTACCCCAACAACAAGCAACATCACACATTTACTCACAAGTCATAACATAAATCTCATAAAATTTGTTGCGACCTGCAAAGTGCAAGGCCTGAAGTTCTTATTAAGACATGGATAGATGATAGCAATTGGATTAGAGAGGAAGAAAAAACGAACAGAGTAGATGGTATTACAAGGACTAATGTACAGAAAGAAAATGGTGCTTGCGAAACGTTCATCGTAGAGGCGATTGGCAGTAAAGAGTAAAGCAGGTCACAGGGCCAGTAGGTGTAAGAATGACCAACAGTTGAGACTCGTGACCTTCCTATTGGCTGCTGGTCTGCCAGGAGGAAGAGGAAGGAGCAGGCGTGTACTCGCGCTCACGGAAGAGGGCGACCAGAGGGATATGGTCCGACGGAAAATATTGGCTTGGTAGCGCCGTCGGCAAGGTGGCGCGTATCGGGGTTGAATCATCCTTCTTGATTGGTGTTTTTGTAAGAGTAGAGGTTTCTGTCGACAGAGTGTCCGAGGGAAAGAGCTTGGAAAAGTCGAGTCCCTGGTGACTCGTCTTCTTCTTAAGGGCTCTCTTGGCCGCACGTTTTCCTCGAGTCAAAGACAATGGGGAAGACATCGAGTCTAGTGAGGATGACGAGGACGGGGATGAAACCAAGTCCTGTTCCAGCTCCGAGTCCAAATCTGAAGAGCTCATATTGGCAGTACTCGTGCTACC
The DNA here is from genome assembly GCA_019671135.1 of Linnemannia hyalina. Taxonomy (NCBI): domain Eukaryota; kingdom Fungi; phylum Mortierellomycota; class Mortierellomycetes; order Mortierellales; family Mortierellaceae; genus Linnemannia; species Linnemannia hyalina. The sequence continues at coordinate 1,300,579 of JAHRHY010000001.1, forward strand.
CATCGACGACCCTTCCAATCCCGACGACTTTGTATTATTAGCAGCAGCCCAAACGGGATCCACCTCAAAATGATCCATGAATCCGACCAGACCCAACGACGACGGATCGTACAACAAATAATCAATCGTACCCTGAAAGTGACGCGTGGCGTTGGTGAACGGTAAGATCGAAGACTTGTAGCTGTCGGCCAAGCCCAGTCGGTGGTAGAAATATTTGCTGTGAGCCCGTGTGAAGCGCCCAAAGTCGTTCCCGCCAAAATGACAAGTGTCGACCTGACCGGACTTTAGGAACCGGACCACAGAGCTGTCGGGCAATGAATTGAAGTCGCCTGCCAAGATTGTGGGAATGTGTTGAACGGATTGACTGCTGTTGTTGTTATTGCCTGAAGATGCTTGTGATGTCGCTGTTGTTTTATGGTGTCCGTTGAATGAAGTCGATCCCGACGATAGCTTGGCCATGGCTTCTGCTTTGAGTTCTTCCAACTTGGAGGTCAAGATAGCAGTCTGCAGCATCTTAGCATCTGGGAAAGCTGGGTCGGCCAAAAGATGTGTTGTTGCGACTTGAACTTGACGTTTGGTGCGCTTGTTCTCAAAGAGTGCGACGATAGCAAGGTTGTGGAAAAGATTAAAGCGAATAGCGGTGTCGCGGGCCATTGACGGCCGCTTGACATTGTTGTCGTCAAGCTCCACTTGGTTGAAACGGAGGACGTGTTCGTTGATAAGCTTGAATCGACTGTTAAAGTTGAAAGGGGAGAAGCACACAGGAGGTGATGATGGTGTTGCGTGTGAATGTGAAAGGAGAAATCGGATCGCCAAGGGAATGGATTGTGTGGAAAAAAGAAAGGAGGCATGTGCGTGAGTAAGCATGATTTGTGCTCCTGAGCGTGGGGTGGAAAATCGTCCGTCAGTCGATCGGTGTGGGAACGATAGGACGAATGAATCCATCAACGTGTTTCCTGTCGCGGCTCTATCTCGTACAACGAAAAAAAAATCCCTTAAAAGATCTTACCTATCGCGGTAGAAGATGGCACAGCCATCCCTCATCTCGTACACGTTCATCTTGTAAGCATGAATCGACCTGAACCCAAGGCGGGTCATGTGTGGGCAAAAATACTCTTCATAATCCCGCAACTCCAGCTCCTAAACATTGCATAAAACAAAAGGACAATCAATACATGTCAAACAATTGACATTTGACAAAGTTACTGTTTTTGGAACGGATCGCACCACAAATGGTTCCTTGAACCGAGTCGCCGTTGTTCCATACCTGTAGACAGACAATATCGGCGTCGGTGAATGCGATTTGGTTCAAAATGGCTTCTCTGCGGTAGGCCCATTCCAAGAAGACGGGCTCACAGTCAGCATCCAGTCGCAAGGGGTGGCAAAGTCTAGGCGAAAGGAGGTTCCAGGACATAACCACATACGATTCTAGGAGGTTGGGGGGGGAGCAGATGAGAGAAAAATAGAAGAAAAGTTATTGTTAGCATAGCATGCAGCTTAGGAGAAGTATTACACGGGTTGACCATTCGCCCTTCCTTGCCGGAGCGGTTGTTTGTTCATTTGTCCTTTAGTCCTTACTTGCATCCATTGACATGGGGCCTGTTGATTCGTAGATCCACTCTCGCTTGGGCAGAGCGATTAAAATATCATCTAAAAGATGGATAGCAACAACAAAACACTCTGGTCAGTTAGTCATGATTTTCCGGTTGGACTGACACTCTCGTTCGACTCGACTCAAAGGTCATCCCGCAGTCAGCGAGTTACGCCACAAACCAAAACAATTGAACCATGTCAACACTACTAAAAAAAAGATAAACGTGCTTGTACTTGACCGACTTACCAGCGAGGGAAGAAGAAACATCTTCATAAAGCCATCCGCGGGGTATGACACTGCTCAGCATGAACAAAGAGAGAGAGTTTTTTGCGTCGTTACAGCGTGTTCTTGGGACAGACTTGGAGTTGGCACTAAGGGCGGCCAAAATGAAAAAAAAATAGGGACTGAAGGGAGCTCAAAATAATACCAACCTGAGTGGGATCGGGGGTTCCGTAGGACCCAAGTCAGGGTTGTGGGGGTCATCCTCCTCCATGACAGGAGACGTCAAGTCAACGAGAGGCATCGCTTGGAGCTGAGTCATTCGCTTGGCCTGGTATGCCTGTGTTCTGGCCCGTCGTCGCTGGCCCTTGCCCTGGCGGGTTGATTGTTGCTGCTGTTGTTGTTGTCCCTGGACCTTCTGAGTCTGTGTCAGTCCCTGAGTATGCTGCAGCTGTCCCTTGTCACTTCGTTTTTTGTTGTCGGAGCAATATCGGGCATGGGGGACAAGGGGCTGGGAGAGGAGCAAGGCAGTGTTCTTGTCAAAGGGGCTGCTGCCCAAACCATCAAAGTGGAGTTGGTCCTGGTCGGACTTGAGGCTGGCAAGGCGCTTCTGACCAGGAGGAGGGGACCAGGCAGCAGCCTCTGACAGCGAAGGCCAGGAGGATTCGTAACCAGAGTCGCCGGAACTCTCACCAAGAGACGGGTTGGTGGGGGCAAAGTGGGCGGACTGGATGTTGATGGGGGCGGTCGCTGGTGGTGCGACCATCTCTTGTGTGGAGGAGGAGAAGGTGGTTGTGGTGGTGGTTGCCATTCTTTAGTTTTTTGTCCCTGTGAAACCAAGAGTGTTGGGCAATTGTGATGAGAGGAGTCGGAGTGGGAAGCCTGGAAGAAGGATGGAGAGGTGGGGATGAAGGAAAGAGGATGGTGGTAGGTGCGAAGGGAAGGAGGAAGGAGGAAGGAGGAGGGGAAGGAGAAGAAGAAAGAAGGAAAGAAGGAGGGAAGAAGGAAGAAGGGTGGGGAAGTAAGGGATACACAAGGAACGGGAACGGACTGACTACTAACTAATTGACTATCAAGAATTGAATTCAGTCGGGACTGAGCAAAAAAGGGAACCATCCTTCCTCACTTACACGCACATTGGCACAAAAAGGGGGGTGGGGCAAAGAACGGACCGCTGCTGGCAGCAATGGTCGTCAATGGGCCATAGAATTGACGGAACCGCAATATATAAGAATAGAAGATGCACCTGTAAGAGAGAAGGAGAGGAAAGGAGGAAAAGGAGGTACGGTAGGGGAAAAGAGGGGGCCAACTCTCTCTGCTTCGCGTCAATTTTCTAATGATACCTAGAAAAGTACCTGTAACATGAGTCCTAATGGATGAAAGTGGTCATAGCCAATAATGCCAATGGGAGAAGTAGAGAGAGTGAAAGAAAGAATGAGAACGACCATGTCGTTGATACCACACACACGCATTCGTGAATTGATATCTGTCCTTGACCTTGTCGCTCGTTCGATGTGACTGTCCGCCAAGTCACATGCCCAGTCGACTTCTTGTGCCCCCCTCTGTTCTCCTTTTCTTCCTTTCGACATTCTCTCTTTTCTTCTCGCACTCACACCTCTTCGACCCATCTCTCTTGACCCACCCCACTCATACATATCCTCACACTCACGCCTTTACTTCGCACTCATACTCATACAACACTCACTCAATGTTCAGAAACGCAAACCCATTTGACGAGATCGTCAGTACGTCCTTCTTGCTCTTAGCCATTCTTTGACTCTTTGATGCCTAGGTGTTCCTAAAACAACACAGCACTTGACACCCTTGCCCTGCACCCTCCCTTTTCTTCACAATAGCCTCCGCAACTAGCGAAACGTTGACTTCAGAGGACTGGGACGCCATCCTCACTATCTGCGAAAAGGTCAACCGCGCCGGAGACAACTCGTAAGTCATTGCACTTGAGGTCAAGACACTACAGGCTGAGGGTGGCATGAAAACTGCCATGCAGAACAAAGCAACGTCAGGCTGACAAACAACCTGCCATTGCATCAACATAGGGGACGGGACTGTTTGGCTGCTATTCAGAAACGACTCACCAACAAGAACGCCAATGTGATTCTCTATTCCCTCACTGTAAGTGACCTTCCATCGGCAAACTAACTTATTTATTCTTGACGTTCTCGGCAATTCTTCGGCTTTACTTAAACCACAACTCTTGCCTTCCTTACTACGTAGCTTTGCGAGTCTCTCGCCAAGAACTGTGGTCTGAAAGCACAGCGTGAGATTTCTTCCCGCGCGTTTACTGCGCTCCTTGTCAGGATCCTGAATGAAAAGGTACACGTTACTTGACAAAGGAAAAAAAATTGGCTCGCCGAGGGAAAAAGCATTCACACCACAAGGCTCACACGATTTCATCGTCCTTCTTGTTTTTTGGGTTACGTCAAGACTACCCACCCCGCCGTGCGACAGAGGATATTGGAACTCATTCAACAATGGGCGTTCGAATTCCGTGCAGACCCATCCCTCGGTATCATGGACGAAACCTATCAGCAGCTGCGTTCTCAGTCAAAGTTCAAGTTCCCATCACCCCAAAAGCCAAAGAAGGAGCTCAAGGTACATTGCGGGACTCATCCATTCAAGAAAGTGACTCGAACAAGGAAGATGTATCGGCAACAATACCCATCATCTGATTGTATTTCTTTGGATTATCATAGAGCGAGGCCGACAAGCGCAAGGAGGAAGAGGAGCTTCAGTTGGCGCTTGCACTTTCATTGTCCGCAAGCGAGCATGCTGCTGAAAGAGTAAGTTGGTTGGATAAACGCAGATGAGATGGTTTGCAAAACGAATCAAGCAAGCGGGGGACATTGGATTCACCATTCGTCGTTTTCTGTGTATCTAGAAATCAAGTTCGAGACCAGCACAACATCCTGAAACCGAGGCTGCACCAGTCAAACGGGTGCGCGCACTTTACGATTTCGAGCCAACGGAGAGTGGAGAGCTTGGATTCCAAAAGGACGATGTCATTATTGTCCTGGCAACATCATACCAAGACTGGTGGAAGGGCGAGCTTTTTGGACGTCAGGGTATTTTCCCTGTCAACTATGTCGAAGAGATCAAGGAGGGCGAGCCCACCGCCAACGGAGGAGATGGCGAGGACGAGGCTCGTGTTTTGCAGGAAGCCAAGAACATTGACGGACTGATCCAGATGCTGCAAGGTGTTGATCCTCGACGAGACAACTTTTCAGACAACGATACCCTCCAGGTAAACAGGCTCATCCTTATGGTATCTCTCTGTATTTGTTAAAGCAAATGCTAAACAAGCCTTACATCGACATTTCTGAACTCATATAGGATGCATACAATAACGTTCTGGGAATCCGTCCCAAGTTGGTCGAGATGATTAAGAAGCACGGCGAGAAGAAGAACGAGATGATGCTTTTGAACGAGAAGCTGACAAGAGCTCGGTCAACATATGAAAAGATGATGGAGCAGTCAATCGCCAAGTACAGTCAGCAGGCCTACACCAACAACAACCAGTCTCAGCAACCCTACACGCCTGTGCAGTCATTTGCTCCCACCCAGTACGGTCAAGATGGACAAGCTGGACCCAACTACTCTACTGCGCCCTACCAGACGCAATACGCACCCACTTCCATTCAGGGCCAGGCACCGGCAGCCCCTTACCAGCAGGATTCTCAGTACGCCCCTTACACTCCTCAATTGACCCAACAGCAGCCAGTTCAGCCCCAGATTCAGCAGCAGCCCACTTTTGATCAGGCCTATGCCCAACAGCTCCCTCCTCAATCGCAGGCCCCCGTCGACTACAGCCAGCAGCCTCAGCAGCAGTACCAGCAGCAATCTCAGCCCCAACAGCAACAACAGCAGTCATTGCCTCCTGTCCAGAGCTACCAGGGATACCAGCAGCAGCCTATTCAGGGCAATGACTTTTCGAACCAGCAGCAACAGCAACAGCAACAGCCCATTGCCTATGGACAACAAACCAACGGATATGTTCCTCAACCTCAGGTTGCCGGAGTGCCTATGTATCAATAGTCCTCGTCTTTTTTTTGAGCGGCACATATTAAAAAACTATCAATGGAAATTTTGCCAGGAAGGTTTGTATATTAGGCTCTACTATGGAGTAGTTGCGGCTACAGTTGTAGAGCTGAGTACTGGATCTTGAAGGAGATCAGTCATCTTTTGCATCCGCTTGTGAAAGTTGTTGGCCATGTCCGATTTACCCATATCCGTGTAGACTTGACAAAGTTTGCACCACGTTTGAATCAACCCTGCCACAGCTTGACGATGTTCCTCTGTCGGTCCTGGAGACAAAGACGAAGTAGCAGTAGTATCATTGGATGATGAATCAGAGGACACCACCGTCTTATTCCTCCGGTTGTGATTGTTCTTGTTAGCCTTTTGAACGCGCCACGAAAAAGGTCCTGCTGCAGCGTCCTGAAGGGTTGCAAGGTGTTGGAGACTAGCTTCTGCCTGGATTAAATCATTGGCCTGGATACAGCCGTCGGCCAAGGCCATCCAGGCATCGATTTTGAGGGCGTCGATCAGAGTCCGTTGAGTGGGTGTCCAAGTGGTTGTGGTTGCGGAAGGGAGGTTGTCGAGGAGGGAGCATGACTGGGCGAGGAGTGGGAGGGGGGACTTGTTGTGGTGGGAGTTTTCTTTTGCAAGTGCTGCGTGGATCTGGAGTTTTAGGAGTGTGTCTGTGAAGAGCTGTTGTTGTGCTTCCTGGTCGTTTTGTGGGGTCATTGCCATTTGTGTTTTAATGAAGGGTGATTGCTTGAGGGTTAGCTGAGGAAAAAGGTGTGTGTCCTGGTCAAAAGGACTGGCGAGATGTGGAGAATTTAGTAAGCGCATACGATCCAATAATCTCCGGTGAAGTAACCCATATTTTTCAACCCGCACCCTTCCTTGATCGTGATGCATTTCTGTTTCCAACATCCTCACTCTCTCTCCCCTCTACACAACACATCAAAAATGCGTGCCTGGTCTACTCCCTTCCTTCGCCCCATGGCTCCCTTCCTGGCCGGAGGTGCCGTCACCTTCTACCTCATCAACGCCGCTCAGGAGGCCGCTTTGAAGAGTACGTTCCTCCTTTCATCACCCGAAAATCCAAGGATTAAGTAGTTCTTTGCCCGATGCCTCCCGAGGACTGTTCACGATGAACAAAAACCGACATAGCAAGAGGAAGCGACACAGGCAGCCGAGCACCAATATTCAGGAACCAGTATATATTCTACATGGTTCCTTCTTTCCTTCGCGGATGGAAGTGAACTGCTATATTTTGGTGTGCCTAGATACCGTTCATATCAGGAGACGCACCTGCTATCAGCAACCCCATCAACAGTGCCCTATCAGATCACCATCACAAACCACAACCATCATCAACACTTGAATATCGCAAATGAACGGGAGGAATACAAAGCTAACAGAGCCATTACTTCAATTTCTATCATTCTACTACCATATAGGCGAGCCCTTCAAGAGCGATCCCCGCAACCCCAACTGTAAGACTCCTTGACGTTTTCTCTCTAGCGATCTGTCCTTACGATATGTGACAACAATGAATTTTTGACAGTACAGTTTCCTAACAACACAATCCCTTTTTTTTTGCCCTGCCATCTGAATAGTCACTGGCAAGAAGGAAGAGAAGCACTAAATTGCAGGATAATCTCGCACGAATAAGTTCTCTCAGGGACAGGATATACAAGTGACCAACCGTCATACACAACAGCCTCATTTGAAGGATCATCACCAGCGAGGAATAGGTGCAACTTCAGCTTTCCTAGCCTTACAGCAACACGGACAGACGGACTACTCACTTACTTTTCGCCGAAGGTCTTTTTCAATGAAAGCAACCACCCCATTAAAAATCAATTACCCACACCTACTTCAATTCACGTCAGGACTTGACAAAAGTAAATATGATCAGAACTATTTGTGCGGTGTGAGTCTGTAGGCCCTCCTTGATTATTATTTTTTTGGGTGTAGAGCCAACTACATATGTAACATGCGCGATGCGAGGTGTGAGTCTTTTTACGATGAGCGGCGAATATGCAAGCAGCAATCGAGATTCAAAGACACAGATATCTAATCGGGGTAGGAAGTAAGAAAGAAAATGATAATGCCGGTCTTTTATTACAAGTGGTGCGTGTGTTGTTACAATGCTTGATGAAGTTTTTGATGTTGATAAAAAAGGCCTACAAAGGAGTAGAGTGCAAATGAGTGTGGTGTGGTATGGTTTAGGAAGGGATAGGCAAGGACGCACCCCCTCAAAAGATAGTCGCGCCCGAGAGAAAAAAAAAACCTCCTATGATCGAGTACACTACACGAACGCGGAGATGCCGAAAAGAGAGATTGAGGCATTTTTTTTTTTACGCGGCGACAGCGGGTCTTGAGGTGGTGTTGAGGATATCCAACCCCTGGAGCTCCTTTTGGTGGCATTGGATAAACTGAGTAACGTCCTCTTCGGTGACGAACAGGCTGTACTTGAGAAGACCAAGGAAGGATCGCTCCATGGTGTTGATATCCTTGAGGGTATACAGACCGTTGGTGATTCTTGAAAAGAGGCGGTTCAGACCTACACAGTCTTCGTCCAAGAACTATTTTTTTTTGTGGGTACGATTGAAAAGAGAGGAGACGTTGTTAGAGTGGAGTGGATATGATGGGCGGATGGGCAACGGATAATCAGTTGTGATGGAAGGTCCATTGATAAGGTCTGGACAAGACAATGCATGACCAGACAAGCTGACACTGTACCGCCCGATGGATACATGCACATGGACTGAGATATCTTCGTGCAAGGGCTGTTTTCAATTTCCTACCCCATCCCTTTACTGTCACAATAACGCCGGATGGGGGTGGATAGCATTGAGTTGAAATGAGGTAGCCATTGAGTTCTTGTCTTGTACATGGCATAGCCTGCCCCTAGCGCTCTTTTTACACCTTGTCCGTTTCGCCCATCCGTCCCGACGTCCGGATGATCGCTCACTCCCTGCCCTACACGGCTACACTCCCCTTTTTCCATTTTTTCAGTTTTGAGTTTCATGAATTCCATATTCCCATTTTCATATCCAGCCTCAATCCCCATGAGATGCGATTAACTGAGCGAGTACAGTAGTGCTTTTAAAGTGCCATTGTTGTCGATTGCTCACTCTCTCTCAAAAAAAAAGCAGAGTATCAAGTGAGCCAATTGCCATGTGTTGCGCGCCAATACCAACCAGCCCGCAGCACCTGTTTTCCTGTCGTGACTTGCCCGTCGGTGATGTTGTTGAGAGCTCAATTATTAACACTTTTATGGTATTCATTTGTAACAAAAACCACATCCGACTCTCATCCTCGGCCTCTCTCTCTCTCTCTCCCAGATAATAATGGTAGCAAACCATTCATCCACCATCGACCATGCCCTTCCATCTTGTTATTCAATTCCATCCCGCAACTTTTTTTTGGAGCGATCGGTCTTCCAATCACAATGCCCTCCACCCCTTGCATCCATTCGTTCATTTTTTCTGTAACAGCTAATAAGTTATTACAAAGAGCATTCCCCCTGATGGATTACACAACCCCCCCCCTTTTTTTCCCTACCGCTCCATAAACCTATGGATGTGATGGTTAGAGGGGGGGGGGTACGAGGATCTACATCTCAGCAATTCAATTCCCTCATTGCAACAAATTACCTTCTTGACGACGAGCAAGGCCGACAACATGATCTTGAAGGGCGTATCTGGATCGCCTCGGGCCATGGTACTCAGCACCTTCTTGAGTCGATCCACATAGATGAGCGAAATCACCAGGGCCAGTTCAGTCACCGCCGCCTGGACACATATGTTTCTCAGAAAGAGTATCAGCCCCTGCTGGTTGGCGTCCTCGGCTGAGGCAGAGAGTTGGAGGCATTTCTGGTGATGGAGTTGTTGTTGTTGTTCGAGGAGGGCTTTTGTCGTCGTTTCCGAGGAATTCGTCGTAGGTATTGAGGGTGTTGTTAATGTCAAGTCGTTGTTGTCGTTATTGGAGGATGATAATAATAATAGCGAACTTGTGAGGAATGTAGGCGCCCTCGGAGGACATTGAAGGACGGAAAGGACCGATCCGGCGGCAAGGGCTAAATAATATGGTACGGTTCAGAGTAAAATGAATACACGGAAATGAATACTTGCTTATGAATACCACATGGTCCGACTGTGTATCTCTTGCCATGTTTTTTCATTTTATTCTTATTGTGTTTGTTGTTCATTTATTTTCTCGGATGTCGGATGTCATGGACATGAGGGACAGAGGAGCAATATCCGGATATCAATCAAGTGGCAGGGAAAATGAAAAGAATAGGATCAGGTGGGAGGAAGTGGAGGAGGAGAGATCAATTAAAAATGACCCATCGCTCCGCTTCCTCCGCAGATCACACGCACACATTGTACACAATAAAGAATTGCAATAATAGCCCAAATGTTGCCAAGAGGATCCAACAGTGCCGAGATGGAAACATGACGAAGGAGAGGGGAAGAGGTGGGTGTTGGCAATGAAAATAAAGAAAATTGAGGATTGACAATACGGGGGAGAGATGAACGAGGGGTGGAGGAGGCAGTAAGAGTATCATCATTGGCGAGCGAGCGTAAACCGCGTGTCGTGTCTGGGCTAGCGCCAACCTGTCAGCCAGTCAAACGTATACTGTCTTAGACCACGAAACATAAAGCAAAAGAAAAAGGAGAACAAACGGCCAAAGGCAATACGGTGTAAAGACTCGCGCACAACCCAACAAACAACCGTGCTAGGACCGAAAAGAAAAATAGGCTTGTTGTCCGTGTGTCCCCTTTTTTCTGTTGGTTTGTTGTGTGCAACCAAGTAATATATACATAAGTGGACGAGTAGGGTGTTTGTGATAGATAACAAACCTCCGAAGAAGATGGCTAAGAAGCGCTCCTCTATCCCTATACCCGCCCGGGTTGATATCCCCACCTTCATCGTCGTCACACACCCGCAGTCAATTTTTTCAGGCACCCGTTCTTATCTTCCGGAAAGTTAGAGGATCACATCACAATTTTCATGGACACGTCTGTCTCTTGATTGAAGAGTAGAAAAAGGAGACAGTGGAATAGCAATTGAAGCGAGAGAGGGAAGCCTTACAGAGTAGTGCCTCGGGACATGGGGCACCCTTTTCGGATAGATCAGAGTTTGAAGCTGGTTCTACTACCATCTTGGGATATGATGCCATGTTGCGTTGAATTATGATGTTCTTGTTGTTGATGGTTGGTTGGGTGGGGACGAGGATCGGTTTGTTGTTGTTTGTTTGTGGAACAGTCGATTATGGCTTGCAGCTTGGGATTAGAGAGAGAATAGGAAGGCAATTAAAAAAGGGGAAGGAAGGGAGAACGAGGGAAGGATGATTTTTGTTGTTGAAGGAAAGAATAATGCAGCAGAGGTGAAACTACGGTGGAGGGAGGGAGATATAAAATGGAGGAAAGGTGGAGTGTGGAGGGGTATGAATGCTGGATGATGAAGGGTGAAGAGGAAAGGTATCAAGGATGATGAAGAAGGTTGAGCGAAGAGGGAAGGAAGGAGAATGGGCGAAATGGGAATGAGGGAAGTTGATATGAAGGAAGAGAAAGAGAGGAAGAAGAAAGCGAAATAAGGAAGAGAGAAAAAGAAGAGGAATATCAATTCATTGAAGGTTACTTTGTTTATCCTTGTCGGAGAGAGAGGGGAGGAAAGGGGATTGCACCCTTGTTTGGGGTGCGAGGCTGCTCACCATGTCACAAACACAAACAGCAAAAAAAATATCGGTGTCGGCAAGGGCAAGAGAAACAAGTAATGGCCGATTGCTGTTTGATCCTCTTCGCTCCTCAGTCCTCCCTCTATCTCTCTCCTCTTCCTCTCCTCTCTCAGAGGTATCGCCACTCCCTTCCCTTTCCCATACCATCTTGGGACACTCAACAAATGCCTTTTTTTTTGTTATTTGAAAAACGGAGTTGATGGTATGGCCTGGATGTTGATTGGTCCGTTTCCCTTTTTTGTTTCCCTTGGCCTTGGAGAGGGTGCAGACAGGGCAAGGAAAATCTTAGCGAAAAAGGAATTGCGTGGCACGCTCTGCTTTGCCTTTTCTTTTCCCTATCCCCTTTTTCCCATTCTCCTCCTTCTCGCACTCCACCTCCATATCCCACCCCCCTGCCTCCGCTTCCAGCTCGCCTCCAACCCCCCCTACCCTGTCTGATTCGTCACTCCATCAAGCGCCTGTGTGTGGTTTGAGCTGGAGAAAAAGATGTAGAAGGGGAAAGGCTATAAGAAGGCTGCAGGAGTGAGAAATCGATGGGAGGTGGAAAGACTGGATCGATGATTTTTCGTGTGGATGAATTTTTCTACCTTGCTTTATTCTTTGTCTAGGCCAATTGGGTGAATGGAAATATGATCGACGTGGACGAGCTAGAAGGGAGAGGAGTGTCAAAGGAGAGGGAAGGAGAAAGACGTGAGAAGAGAGAACCAATGTGCATCCAGATCGTCTATGGCCCTGTTCCTACTAATACGAGACGCTAGAACAAAAGATAGGTTAGAAGGAATCTCACCAGCGCTTGGATCGACGCTAGCGTACTTTGAACAAAAGGTTCCAATGAGGTGAGATGCTTCTGTTGTCCTACATTCGAGAAGGCATTGATAAAAAAAAGGGGATCCGCATAGCATGCTCGATGCAAGCTTTCTTTCTCTTCTTGTTTTTCCGCGGTGCTTTTGTTGCTTTGATCAATGGCATGAACGGAAAGCAAGGCAAAACGAAGCTAAACAAAATTATCCCACGATCTGCCCTGCAGGGCTGGAAAAAAAAGGAGTGTTGCAGGAATAGCCCGTGAGAGTATGTCTCTGATAGAACATGAAGCAAACGACTTTGCAAAAGGCAGAATTTATTTTTGGGTGTTATGGTCGTTGCGGGCAGTGGTGGCAGTGGTGCTGGCCAAGGGACCCTGATCCTCAATCTCGGCAAAACACCCTTTTGAAGTAGGGATGGTGGCATTGTCAACGGAGAAATGGCCAAAAAGGGCCAAATTAAAATCTATCTTGAGTAGATAAGCGGCACTGTATCTATGCCTCGTAGCCATGACGCTTAAGGAAAGCCTTGAGGTTCACGCTGCAATAGTCGAACGGGGTCTGGCCCTCGCCGTTCTGTCTATCAAGATCCGCACCTGCCTCCAACAACGCCAACGCCGTCTCGCCATGCTCATCCTGGCATGCCAAATGCCTATATCAAAAAGACACGTATCAAACAAGCGTGTGTTAATGGGAGCTGAGATTGTTCTTGGAGGTGAGCTCAATGGAAGGCGATTAAAGAGGGAAAAAAAGATATTTACAAGGGTGTGTTGCGCACAGTGTCTGGAGTGTTGATCCGGGATCTCTTCTCGATCAAGAGCTTTGTCAAGGGCGTGTATCCGCGCACTGCCGCGCGATGGCTATTTCAGCCAATTAAAAACAGGTACGCGTTTTGACTATGTTAGCATTCACTCATCGACTGCCTGATAACATTTTGATTTGCAAACAGAAAGAAGCCATGTTACATACAGTGGTGTTTGCTTGTTGTCGTCATCCAGCTTGGGATCAGCACCCTTGTCGAGAAGGATCCGAGCCACATCCAAATGGTTCTTGGAAGATGCATAGTGCCTATCGCAAAATAATCGAGTACGAAGTCAATTGAGTTTGTTCTGTCCATAATCAATAGCCAAGAGCCAAAATTGAAAACCTGTGGTCATTCATGTCTTACTTACAGTGGCGTGGTGCCGGTTTCTGTCTTTGCATTGACATTGGCACCTTTGTTCAAGAGAAGTGTCGTGATATCGACGTTACCAACGGAGGCTACATAGTATCGATCGAAAGAAGCACAATGTGAGCAACTGTTTCAGAATGAGCTCTTGATATTCGCGCCAGGGGATCAGGAGGGCCTTTAGTTCCTACCTGCAATGTGAAGTGGGGTCCACCCAGACTAGAACACGAGCATCATCTCGTCAGTAAAACAGAAATCGGTGTCTAATCAACATCATGACAACCATTCAACGCGTGCATCACGCTCACTCACCTCGTCCTGTTCATTCACAGGCGCGCCCAGTTGGATCAAATACTCAACAATATCCAATCGCTTGCCAGACACTATTAAGATGATCGACGAATTGATATCAGAAACGTGTAATGCCTTCGCTGTTGTCCCGATGGTCAAATAAAATTCCACTTACCAGCCCAGTGCAAAGGCTGTCTTTCGTCCTCGTCCTTGCTAGTGAGGGCAGCCTTGTCCTGCTCGAGCAATTGCTTGACCAAGCCAAACTGGCCCTCCAATGCTGCTGTGTGGATCGACATGTTGGTGTTCTGCGTGACGATTGTTGCTGATGGTGATGTGATGGTGATCTCTTTTGTTGGAGAGGCTGATTGATTCGTTACAGTCAGATCGCGGTGGGTGTTATTCAGGAATGAATGAGGGCGTGTGTGTGCGTACAATGCGTAAACATACATGAAGTGCAGAGCCGAGTGCTACTGAACGCGTGGCACTAGTGTGACTGTCCTCAAATCTTTTGCCGCCATTTTTCAGTCGCCTTCTTGTACTTTCGCTCTCCTTTCTTTTGTTTGCTTCTTCCTCCGCTCACTTTCGGCAATAGACCCTTCCTGCATGGTCCACCCTCCTCCTCTCCGTCGATATGTCATCTTCCAACATCGTCACCGCCGACGACTTTGATCTACTCCTCGGAGGCCTCGAGTCCTTCTACAATGCCCAGCCCGCCACGACATCTCGTGTGACCACAGCAGTCGTCGCTTCTCCTGAAAGCACTCACGCCCAGCTTCCCACAGTACACCAATCACACGACGAACAACAACAACTGCAGCAGCACCAACAGCAGCAGTCTTCTCCGCGGCCCCAACTGCCTGTTCTTGACTATCCAAGGTCAGAAGTTTGTCCTTCAACGACTCTCCTAGTAACAGCAGCTACAGCGGCAACTGAGAGTTGTCCTCCTGATCAACAAGCTTCTTTGAGCACTCTCACTCACGTCACCTTAATCCAAAGCCCTGATCGTGACTTGTCTCGTCCAGACTCAGCGCATGGAACAGCCGATCAGTCTATCTGGGGTGCCTCGACAACGACACTAGCGATATCCACCAAAGCCACGACTAAGAGTATTCAGTCTCCACCACTTTGCACAAACGCCGCCGAGTTTATCGCCAACAACATTTGGCACATTCCTGCTCCTGCACCAACAAGTCTCCGCAACAAGGACAGCCAGTTAGTTGCCTCCACGCATTTGCTTGGACCATCAACAGGAGCACCTCATACAATCAGGCACCGATCAGTTGATTCTCACCCAACACAGGATCATCATGTCGAACACAAGCAACCAAGCAGGTGTTCTACCGTGCCCAAAGAGGACGGGGCCTTGAACGGGTACAGCAGACACCATAGACGCTTCAGGTCTGATCCATATACCCCGGCCGATCTGTTGCCAGGTGCCGATGATTGTCGTGCTTCTCCAGCCGCTCTCGAGGTGCTGCTAGATGGACCCCACGAGACGGTCTTGACGGAGAAGGAGAAACGTGCGTTGATCGAATATGGACGAGCCATCGGAAACAGTGGAACTGGGCCTCTTCGCCATTACCATGGAAACAATAACACCAACAACCGCAGTAATAACAAGTACAGTCAACAACAGAAAGAAAAACACGCCAACATCGACATGTCACTCCAAAGGACAGGAGAAAGAGACTACCGATCCAAAATCACCTACAGCCGAGACTTCCTGATGTCTTTCAGAGCCTTCGATGTGCCTCCGAAGGGTATCGATAGGATCCACTGGATTCAACAGAATCCGACGCTAGATCATCCTCAGAAGGCTGCTGGACCGAGGATGGCAAGACCCCAGCCTGCCTTCCAAGAGCCTCGCGGCGATTATCAAGGTGCAGGAAATTATGACCCGGATATGGGACATCGCCAGTCTGGACGTGGAGGTGGCTTCAGGAAGGAAGGCGCCTTCAGAGATGTTGGCTTTGGACGAGAGATTGGCTTGAGAGGAGAAAGGGGACAGAGCACCGCCATTGGAAACGGTCCTTCCAGAGAGGGAGCACAGGGTACATCCAGGGGGGGTGTTGGTTTCAGAGGTGAAAGAGGACAGGGTACGTTCAGGGGAGAAGGCACCTTTAGAGGAGATGTAGCCTCTAATGAAGACGAAAGATTCAGAAGAGGTAGCGGCTTCGGCGCACCCAATTTCCCTCCACCTCTTCGACCACCTTCGGTTCCACCAGTGCCCAGACTTCATTTCCAGCAGTCTTCTGCCACTGCTACAGGAGGATTGAGGTATGTCTCTATCTGGAGTTATGATTCTGCTGCAACACCTCTCTTATGTGCTCCTTACCTGACAGCGTTGCTCAAACATATTTTATATTCCCATGGGTAACAGTGGAAGCGTGTTCAGCTTCAAGACCAGAGGGCCTCTTGGACCGCCGGCAGCACCACGATCAGGTTCCCAGATGAGAGGTTTCAAGTCTCGCACGACTCTTTGAATTGACTTGCGATGTCGGGCTGAACAGGATGGCGCGAATCTTTTGCTTGGATAGCTATAACTCGGCGAACGATATACAACACGCGGCTATTTGCTAGTTTGCTCTGGTTGTAGCTTCAGTACCAGCGCACACGATTAAAACCCTCTCTTTCTTTCCTCTCTGCCCTGCACATTGATGTAACGGTGTCAGTGTTGTTGTTTCTTTCTTACTTGTTTTTGCCCCCATTTCTCTGTGAATGTGTGCGTTAATGATCACCTAGAAAAGAGAGAAAAATTATGAGGATCGGCCGTTTTTTGTTGTTGTCATTGTCGCTGTAGCTGCCTTGATGAGAAGAAAAAAATGTGCATTTTGTACGCCCTTGTGGGTGGAAGAGGGAACACCACGACTATTACGATTCGCGCAATGGTCAAGGGAACATTTATCTCCAGAAAGTTACGGTTCCGAGATGAAGAACATGAGAGTAGGGCTTCTGGCGTTAAGAATTCGCGCGATGGATAGACACGCAGGATGCGTTTTGATTGAGGCAAGCTGGGCTGTGTTGATCCCTTTGACGCGAATACCCCTCGACTTCACTTCTTCTTTCTATCTTCATTTTCTTTCGCCTTTTACTTTTGCTGTGCTACACACGTACATTTTTTCTATCTTACTATCCAGATTATCCTACCATCTCATGCTTCGACTTCCGTGCGACTCAAGGCTCTCCATTCCCAGCCACACATCCAACACTCGAGTCGTCATGGAAGAAGGCATAATAACCAACGCCCGCCGTTGGCCAATCCACCCAACGAATTTAACGCCAGTGTGACGTGTTTTCCTTGGCATAAGAGGTGGCCAAAGATCAGTTGCCTATCACACCTTTTTTCTCTCCATTCCCACGAAGAACGACATGACGCGTGTCGCCAACACTCCCTCGAATCGTCCAGAGGTCATCCAGTCGCTCATCGACGGCGTCGATCGCTACAACCCCGACAATGTCTCCATCCTCGAGGAGTACCTTGCCACCCAATGCTCCAACCGGGAAGTCGATGTCATGGCCAACCTTGCCATCCTCAAACTGTATGCATGAACTATTTTTTAAGCTTTCTTTTTGCTAGAGCTTGATCGACTTGGACAAGGCGGACATACAAATCCACCAAAGGAATCGAGTGAGGGATACGAGGCGACCCTCAATACCATACAGTACGAAGAACAACTTTACTTATCACTCTTCTCAATCCGTCAATTTCCTCTATAGGTACCAGTTCAACCCACACTTGATCAATGACCAGGTCGTCAACAACATTCTAGTCAAGGCTCTGACAACATTACCGGAGCCAGACTTCAACTTGTGTCTGTACTTGCTTAACGAGCAGATGGTGACCGAAGAGCCTGTCGTTCGGCTGATCACACTCCGCGATTTGATTGAGCAGACTCGGTTCAAGGACTTTTGGAACGTTTACGAAGGTGGCGATGAGATCTACAAGGAGCTGACCGCTGAAGTCCTTGGATTCGAGGATTCTATCCGTAAAAGTAAGAACGACCCTTCTCTTTTTAGGCGTGTAAATAACTCGCACGTTGGTTGTGGTACATGTTCATTAATTGGCGTGGTTATTATTTCCTGGTGGTGGTGGATGGTTAGATATTGTAAATGCGGTGGCGATGACTTTTCAGTCGATCGAGGCACCCATTTTGAAGGGATACTTGCACCTAAAGGACCAAGCATTCTCGGACTTTGTCAAAGCGCAAGGCTGGACTGAGGCTAATGGTGTTGTTTCGATCCCCATCAACAAGGATAATGAGGCCAAGACGACTGTTCTGACCGAGAACATCAAGTTTGAGCGTACGTAGGAAGTTGTTTCTTGTGATTTATTCTGGCATGTTTATTTTATGCGACCATTTGTTTTTGTATTAACACTATGTTGTAATCTCGGTATGATGGGTTATGAATAGAATTGACAAAGATCATTGGACACTCGAACGATTAAGACAGAGGAGCAGACATTGGTGTTATCGACAAAAGACGCACTCAAGAGCTCAGTGTAGGAATAAAGGAATACAATATCGGGAGTTCCTGTAAGTATGGTGTGCATGTATTAGATTTTGTGGATGGGAAACTATGCTTTGAGCTTTTTTACTCTGTGTGTTCACCATGTATGTAAGTACAATGGCGACGTTTCTACGAATGGTAGCGAAAACACCATACAAGAGGAGGAAGGGGAGTGAGGAAATGGGAGAGAATATATGTATGTATGTATGTGCACTGAAAGAAGTGAGAGCCACCAGCCTTTCTGATATGCATACAATCCAGGAAGCTGCATCAAGGGGACAAACTAGGCATTGAAGAGTCCAACGACGAACGTAACACAGACGGCGGTCCAGAGAACAGAATGGATTGGAAACAAGGAGAAGACCTGTCTAACCGAGAAGAAGGCCGTATTAGCCGAAGATTTGACCGGTCCGTCGGGATGCACATATTGATCCCAGAAATGACTGTCGATCACGTCGTCCACCGGTGCAGCTGCTGGCAAGACCTTTCCATAAGTCGTGTCCTGGATAATAATGATCGATTGTGGGGCCTTTGGTAAGGTCGTTGCGGGTGCACCGCCGCCGCCGCTTCCTCCTCCTGGAGCGGAGGAGGTGACAGTGATGGTCATGGTGGTTGTTGTGCCGTTGATGACGCTGACGGTTGTGATGACTGTTGGCTGAGGAGGGGCCGCAGATATGGTGGCGGCACCGCCGTTATTGTTACTACCGCCGCCATTGGAGGAAGAGGAAGATGTTATGGTTGGTTTGGCGTTGGCATCGGTCCTTGCGGCGTCTCCTCCTCCCGATTGTCCTGCTGAGTTGTCAGTAGGAGTACTGCCGTTGCTGCCGTTAGCTGGTTGTGGCGCGGGGGGTTGTTGTTGTGGGGTTGCGGCGACAGTGGAGAAGAGGAAGAAGATAGTCAGGACGAGCAGGGATAGAGTCAGGAGTGACCTGGAGGGTTTGTAACGTCGAGGTCGAATGATACGCGACGAGGGCTTTGAATGCTTTTGTTCCATTGATGCTGTAGTGGTAGTTGCTGTGGGTGGTAGTACTGAGGTGTTTGCAGCAGTACAATGGTGTCCGTGGGTATTTGGTGACGACATTATTGGCTGCTTGGGAGAATGGAGAGAAAGAGAAAGAGGATGGAGTGCTCCTTGGAACCGACTGGTGAACGGAAAACAGATAAGAGAGAGAAGGACGGAGGCGCCAAGATGGATAATGGGTAAAGTAGAGAGAGAGAGAGAGAGAGAGAGAGATGGGAACTGTAACTGGCGAAGGCAGGAACGACGAGTAAAAAGCGATTGGTGCGCTGTCCGACTAACTGGCCAAATCGAACTTGCAACTGGTAGCTGGTTGCGTGGTTGCGTGGTTGCCTGGCCGAACTCCGCTCTGGCTTCTTTGCTTCGAGAGGATAAACACACACAAGCAAACAGACACCAACAAGCACAAAACAAATAAACAAACAAGCGAGGGCAGAGAATAGTATCGTCCCCCCACTCGTCTCATTGCCAAATCGTCTCTTCGTTCTTTCCTTCTTCATTCTCCTTGGACCAGATGGGTTTCTTGAAGAATGCATGGCTATCTTTAAACTATACGCTCACTCCCTTTCTTTCTCTCACTCTCTCTCCTTCTCTCTTCCCCTTGATATGTCTGCCCTTTTTTATTTGTGTGTGTCCATTTCCTCTGTCATTTTTCATCCCCCGCCTCCTTCCTTCTCCAGGTCAACCTCCTTTCGCCTTTATTTGTAGCATACTAACGTGTGTGTGCGGGTTATTATCTCCTTGGATGTAAGGGAGCGGATAAGTGACCACAGCCAGCATCAAATGAGTCTCATGCCCTTCTAACTATCAGTCCTTTTCTTGATGATTCTGCTAGAGGTCACTTCTTACATGTATCTATTTAAACGCGTATGGTGAATGGTTAGACATGCATGTGTATTTGTATATATTGCTCGCATCTACATCTACACTCCCTAAGATGAGCATCCAATCATCATCCACCCTCGCCTGTGAAACCCAACAACAACGCGTCCGCTTGGCTTTTGAGCCTGCGCCACCCCATCTATCTTCTCACGCACTTTTATTCGAGGGTACTAGACCAGGTTACCCTGTCCACTACTATGGAGACTAGGAATGTGTGTTTGTTTTTTATTTGTTGATACTGTTGCCCTTCCATTGTCTGCATTCGATTCCCAACCGACGAGTCGTAGAACATGAGGATACAGCAAGTACACTACCCACCCCCCACTCTCACCCTATTCTTCCGCCACTCTCTCTCCCTTCCCTCATTTTTGTTGCTAAGAGGAAGGGGAGTCAACAAACGGTATAGCAATAGCACCACATTGTTCCTAGACACGTTGAAGAAGAATAAAGTAGCCATAGGTGACAAACAACTACGGACAATAGAGCGCTCCATTGAGCGAATGAGGGTTAGGAGGCATGAACTAATCTCCTTCCTTCCTTTCTTCATCTTGCTCTATCGTTTATCATCATTTATCCTCCCTGTTCCAGGTAAAGAATCCCAAGCAAGAGAGGGGTAAAGTAATTTTGGCTTCGATCTCAACGAATAGGCTCCCCAAGTCCTTGGGCAGAGTGAGAGAGATGAGGCTGGCAGGCATCAATTGACTTAAGACGGATGGATTGATAATAATTGTTAGAAGATAGAAACGTCCTATACCGCATCATACCATGGTCAGGGTGAAGTACTTTGAATGGCGCTGATATCATTCGTCCATCTCCGTCTGCACATTTTGAGCTGCATATCCTTCTAATTTGGTTTCTTTTCGTAAGTGTCCCTTTCCCCTTGAATCTGCACGCCCAGCCTTTTCAGTCTGTCACTTCCATGACGGTGTATGGGAGCCTCCAAGAGTTCATTACTCTTCTTATTGTATCATGTAATCCATGCTCAGCGACACAGACGACAAAAAAAAGTGCTCGCTGTTGGCATTGTCCCAGGCGATTCGGTAGCCAAATTCACTGATATCGAAGGAGGTCAGTTTCACTGAAGCTATTGTTCCTGTTCGTGAGTTCAGAAACATTTTGAGCAAAGGCTTTCTTCTTCACCTCTCCTCTTTGCTCGGATAGTTTTTTTTTTCCTTCTTCTATCCTTGTTGGTTTGAATTGTCATTTGTGGAGTAGAAGTTTTTTTGTTCCTTTTCTTTACTCAATTATATTGTGGTGGCAGCTACGTATAGTTACCCAGGAAGAGGTGAAAGCGGGAATGAGATAGAGATAACCATGAATAACGGTGCGTAATTACTTAGTAACCAAACTTCTTACCAACTACGACTTACAATTCCACATTGTCATAGCCAGTTCAAGACGCCGTGGCTAGCTCACTAGTAGATAACAAATCTCGTGAGATCACTGACCTTGCTTGATACAATGTATGCACACAAGCGCGTCAAACAAATTCCGTATGCAAGATGACCCCATGAAGCAAGAGGAGTCTTACGAGGAGCAGAGGGAACTGAACGTACAATCTGAATATGTTTTGAGGCAATCAGCGCAGTGTTGTAGGTGCAGCCGATGATGCCCCATTGATAGTCATAAAAGACGCGCCGACGTGAGGTATGTGCAACAAGTATAAATAAAAGTAGTGTGTGTGTAGGTTAAGGAGGGAAAGAGATAAAGGAAAGCCGAAAGAGGAATGATTCGAGACTGAGAGAGGACAACCACATCGACACGGCATGGTTGATGCAAGGTAGGCAAATACACCTCTCATCTCTCTTTCACTATCACTCGGTCTGTCTCTTGTGTGGGTTATTCATACTTGCTTGTATTAGTAGCTCTGTCTCTGTTTCTGTGTTTTTTTTTGTTTTTTTTGTTTTTTTTGCTTTGCGCTATGCAGTTTCGAATGATGAATGAGTGCTGTTATTCGTGTCGTTGATTTTGGAGAAGAAAATCTCTTTCCATGCTAGCCGCCAATATATCCCGATTGTCCCTTTCCTTTCGGGTCGCTGTTGGTTCTCTCACACTCTCATTATCTACCTTTCTCAATTCCCCGGACAGTGGGAACTAAACGACTGGAACAATAAGGACAAAGTGGATAATGAAGGAGTAATTGAAAACAATGGGACACTAAAGAGCAACGAACAAAAAAAACAAAGAATGGGAATGAAATGAACGGCAGCATATGGATGTATGATTGAAATGACAGCATTTCAACGAATGGAGCATTGAGCGATGATGGTCAATCAGAGATAGATCCTGAGTGAACTCTGCTCTTTCTACCTCTCCTTCACTTGCTCGCTCTTACCCTTCTCAGTATCTTTCAGTGTTTTCATCTGTCGGCTTCTTATGGAGGATCAGGAAGTGGAGTCGCCTCCTCGTTTTTCTATTACTTTCTTGTGCGTTCATTTCGGATTTTTTTGTGTTCATACCAACACCATCCATTCATTTGTCCATCCTTCGCCATCCCTTTCTCCCTTTCTTTCTCTTGCCCCTTCTCCTTTTGCCTTCCTCTCTCTTCACTGGCCTCTTCTTTCGTTACTTCATTGTTCTTTGCGTCTAGCCACACTTGAGTTGGATAAGGACAAAGAAAAAGAAGCTATCGGACAGGAAAGACACTCAGTCGACCGACACTCCTTCTTCTATTGAATCCATCCAGATAGACATTCCTGTCAACAACAATCAACAACAAGATCCTCTCTCCAACTCTAATTATCATATCGTCATTGGGGCCACTCTCCCTTCCACTCTTTCTGTCCCTTCTCTTTACCATCCGTCTCTCACTCACACACGTTTCTTTCAACTGCTTATTTCTACAAGCTCATCCTCCACTCCTGCTGCTCACCCTACCTATGCTTATCCTCTGTCATCCATCTGTGCTTACCACTTCCTACTGCGATTCATTTTGTGATTTCAGCTCTGTCTCTTGCTATCCCTTTTGACCCTTCTCCCATCCCTCTCCACTCCTCATCATCATCTTCCTCCAATCCCCCCTCTCTTCTCTTTCTTCTGGTAACCACCTCGCGTTGTGTCACTCCTTCTCGTGGTTTCTCTATAGTCTGCTGGCGCCGGACTCTTCTACCTATATATAGTGCAGTACTCCATTCTCTCCTGCCCCTTCTCTCTCCTTCTGCTTTGCCCTGCCTTTTGCTATTTCTACTGCTTCCAACACTTGTACTTAAGCATCCCCTTTGCAACAAACACAACAAAGAAAGGTATGTATCGTAGAGTAGTTGACCGACGCGTATCTTTTCACCTCGTCCATCCCTTCAATATGCACAAAATGTTGCTTACCAATGAGAACTTTTTGAACTAAAGAGGGTGATGTAGTTTGCCGAAGCTCAAGTGCAGGATAGGGTATCTATCATCACACATGAAGAGAGAGAAATACCCTACAAATTTGATCACGAAGGGCTCCTCAAAAGATCAGGGTATCATTGATCAGTGGCAGCGGTGATTGGACAAAACGCTCTTGAAGAATAGAGGTCCGCCCATGAAAGGGCCATTCACATTGGCAGCGCCCCACTTCGCGTCATCCACGATGCACTTATACAAACACACATCCCCCTTTTTTATGCGTATGTGCTATATGGCTGGGCAAAGAGGGTTGTTGTGTTTGGTATTTGCATTTAGGGCTACAGAAGGATGGGATTGAATAAGGATAGAGTGAATTGGCCAATGGGGCTAACTGGTCGATGGTGGTGGTACTGGTATGTGCTGGTTATGCACTGACTGACTCGAGAGAGCAGTGGGTCTTTGGACACACATGCTCGACTACGATGGATATATGCTGGATATGCTGGACATGCTCGATATGCTGGACATGCGCGATATGCTGGAAAGTCCCCTTCTTCCCTTTCCCTTTTTCCTTCCCTAACTATTCATTCACAAATACATTCGCGTCGATTGAATACACTTATGCACACATGAACCCCCTTTCGTCTCTTTTTTTTTCTTGTGTTTACCTTTTCTCGCCCCCTTTGTCTCGCACATTCTCCCCTGTGTCCATTGTTTTGCTCTTCCTCTCTTCCCTTCTCTCCGCTCTGTCACCTTCCCTTCCCATGGTCAGAAGCACATCCTTCCTTGCCTCGCTAGCACTCTCTTTTCGCTTTTCGCTTGGACTCCCCACCCCTCTTTTTTTGTCTCTTTCTCCGAATACTATCCATGAGTACGCAGAGAACATATATTTTGTCACTTTTCTCGCGCTCTTTTCCAATCTGACCCAAAGAAGGATTGTTCCTGGCCCAACCACATCTTCGACCTTCAAGAAGCTCTTGGGCTGAACTGAGCAACAAAAAAAGAGTACAGAATAGAAAAAAAAAGACAAAAACCTAGACAAGCAAGGCGCCCTTGTTGAGCGTGCAGTGATTTCTTTTCTTGCATTGGAAGCAAGATGACAGAGAAAGGAATAGTAAATGAGGCTGAATTTGATAGGACAGGACAGGATACATGGAAGAGGAGGAAGGTAAAAAAGAGGGTCGTAGCGGGTTCATTGACGGTTCCCAATTGCCGACTTTTGTTGTTGTCCCTCCGTTTTTGCCACACGCAGTTATGCTGTGTTTCCTTTTTTCTTCTTTTGTTGCTGGTTTGTTTGTTCCCTTATTGTATCTTCCCATTCAATTGAATTGACCATTGACCATCCATGGTATGTGTATGTTTGTTTATGTATCTACTCTTTGCTAGTGTCAATGGTAGGTTAATGCTTTTTTTCCCTTCACGTCGTGATCCCATCCTGCCATCCATACACAACAATGCCTTGTCTTTCGGTTACCAAAACGACCCCTTTTTCCATTCGAAGTTGCTTAAATAACTTTCTCTCCTTGTCCCATCGCCATTGTTCTCTTCTTTCCTCTTCATTCCTTGTTCCTTCGACAACTTCACTCGCATTCAACATTTATCATAATCTCTCCTCCTTTCTTTCTCTTGTCCTTCAATTCTCTCCTCTTTCTTGACTCTCAACCCTCAATTCACTTAATATATCGACCCAATATCTCGGCAAGGCGCATATCCAACCCCTCTTCACTCATCCACCCTCATACTCACTCACTCACTACCAATTATCCTCTTGCAGCAAACCAACGCCCACTCATAATTACATACCAACATCTCCCACTCCATCAACCCTACAGAATCACGGCTCTCCTGCTCTTATTTCCTCGGCACCCCTTCGCCTTCTTAACAACCCTTAAACCCTTGTAGCCCACCCCCGCTCGGGGCAACCAGTGTATGTACAACATTCCTCTTTCCTTTCTATTGTTCTAGTGTTGCACAAGAGATTGACTCGAATGAATGCTCGCATGGCATGCAGAAAAGGAGGGTGGTGTTGGGTATTGAGTGGCTTGTGGTGGCAAACAGCAACACCAACAGTAGCAACAACATGTAACAAAAGAGCAGACATTACTCTTGGGTGGGTGGGTGAGCAAACAGGCCCCGTGAGATATAACATAACATAATACAACAGCTTCGATCAGACCTAGAGCGAGAGAAAGGCGTGTTGAGGAGGGCGAGATTCAATAGACGTGGTGGCTATTCATTCCCGTCTTTCCTTACCTTGTTCGAGTGAGTGTTGCTCCTATCGTCCCATTGCATTCATTTCAACGCAATTATACCCATTTCCTCCAATCCTCCTCTCTATTACTCTGAAAGAAGCGAGGTGCTCGTACGTGTTTACAAAAACACCTCCTTTTGGACCCAGTTTGCCTCTCTCCCCCTTCTATATCTCTCATATCGTCCCGTGTATGTCTATAAAGTATCTCGCTCTGGCTCTTTTTCTGTCCTTGCTTAGTGTTGAAAGTGCTTTGCTTGGCTCTCTCCTTGTCTGTCTCCTTTCCAACGCATGCCCATCGGATCCCATTGACTCCTGAAAAATCCATTTTAATCCACGTTGAGAGGCTACTGTATAAGCAAGCGTGCTGTTGTTGTTATGTTGTTCCTGTTGACGTCTGACCTTGGATGGTATGGATGGGATGGACAACTTACACTTTCACTTGTACTTGCAATTCAATTCAAACGAAGGCACTCTTTCAATCCAAACAATTAAACACTTCACACATAACAATCAAATAACATGCATGCAACGCACACGCGCATAGCCCGCACAAGGATACTAATCTTTACTCTCTCTCTCTCTTTCTCTCTTTCTGGCCTGTCCTGACTTTTCAATGTGTCCCTAGTTTTTTAAATAACTCCACTCCTGAAAGGCAGCTTTCGTTGACACTTTCTGTTAAGAACCTATTATTTTCCCTTTCGCATCATCATCTCCTCTCTTCTTCCTCTTCCTCCTTCGCTCTTTTCCTTTTCCTTTTGCACCCTTTTTTGCCTTTCCTTTTCTCTTCTTCATTTCATCATTCATCCATTCACCCCACTCTCTCTATATCTCTCTCTTCCTCCATTCATCCTCTCCTCTTCCTCCTCCTTTATTCTCGCCAGACAACTCCAACAATTACCCTTAGCAGGCAACTTCTACCTTCCTCTGGTATATACCCGGCCACTCCGACAGGCATTGATCCTTCTCACTCTTCCATCCTCCTCTTCCTCCTCCTCACACACATACACATAACACCATGAATGGTATCATTCGGATTGATTCCCACCAGGGACTCACCATGACCATGAAGAAAAAGCCAACGGCATCACCCACCAAGGGCCATCACCTCTCCAGATCATCCCGGCCAACGCTCAACAACCCTCCAGTCAGCACCCTAGTCATGCTTCCCTCACTCGTCAGTAATGCCATGACCAGCACGGTAGGATGGGCCAAGGGTGAGACCGACAACCTGTTGGAGCTGGAATACAAGGAAGAAATCTTTCAATACATGAAGCAAATGGAGGTATGTAAACGGCCAAGAAAGAGCAACTATTTTTTTTTGTACGCCCATCCCCATTCGAATGATCCCTGTTCTCCTCCTTCTCCTTCTCCCCTTCTCCTTTTACCCGAAGATAAGAGGGACTTGATCTCCTCTACAACAAATCCGCTCCATCGACAACTAGAACCGCCAGCAGAACCATTGCAACCAATGGTGTTTACTATCCGGCATTTATTTTTCCTTTTTTTATTTTTACATATTACCATTTGCCTTTAAGCACGTAAAAGCCCCGCTTGTATAAAGCATGTCCATCCATCCTTCTCTTTCCCCTCGCACCCCCTCATCGTCCGTCTCGCTCCCCTTTTGTCTCCCCCTTTCTCCTTGTTTAAGTCCAATGCCAAACAAACAAAGGATGGGAATCATTCTTTATGCTAATGCCCAAGGAAAACCAAAAAATGCGCACCTTCTGACCATAACACACACTCTCTCTCTCGTTCCCTTTTTTCTTGCCTTATTCATCCTGTCACTCCTTCCTACCGCATTCTCATCACTCCCGTCCTTTGTTATTTTCCCTTTTACCGTGGATGATCTGCCATATGACGAAAATGACCATCCCTACAACATACACACACACAAACACACGACAACATCGCCCCTCCTCTCCTTTTCACCAAAATTATGACGACGCCAATTGACCCTAAAACAGAAAGAGACAATGGCCGTACCTGAACACATGGACCTTCAACCCGAACTCACCTGGGACTTGAGGCCGCTCCTGGTCGATTTCTTGATCGAGATACACAACCACTTCAACCTCCAACCCGAGACGCTCTACTTGGCCATGAACATGATGGACCGGTACCTCTCCAAACGCGTCGTCTACAAGAAGCACTACCAACTCGTCGGTATGACTTCTCTCTGGATCAGCAGCAAATACGAGGACTCGAAAGAAAAACTTCCCTCGGTCTCACAACTCTGCAAGCTGTGCAGCAACACCTACGACGAGGCGGCTTTCATTACGATGGAGCGACATATCCTCAAGACGCTCGATTACAGTCTAGGACACCCCACCGCAGAGGCCTTTCTGAAGAAGGATTTGGAGATGGCGGGGCAGGAAGATCAGGTCTTGAAGCACGTTGCCCAATTCTTGATGGAGCTTACCATGTTCCAGCGGTGCTTCCTTTCCTTTGGGTCCTCTACCGTCGCTGCCAGCGCCCTCTTCCTTGCACGCAGCATTTGCCGAAAGCAGATCGTGGTAAATTATTCATATCTTTTTTTTACCCTTTATCCCTTGAGATTGACTTGCTGCCCGTGCAATGGTTAGCTAAACGTGCATTATTTTATCTCCATCAATCCATCCAATAATAGGTGCCTAATGACCCCAACGTGTTTGCATGCATCCAATACCTCGACAACAGCTTGACCAACGTGTCCAAGACCGTGCACGAAAAGTACGCTCGTTCACGTCTGTCACAGGCAAGCATTGTTGTCAAGGAGTGGGTCGATAACGGTGGCCGTGCCCTGATCCAACCCATCTCCACCACGGAATGCTCCAATCCCCTTTGGACTCTCTCCAACATGCTCTGGCAACCACCATCGCCTATCCCTTCAACCTTCCCCACCTCCACCTCCACACAAGGAACTAACCCAGCAGAGTGCCAGACTGGGTACAGTAGCAGCAACAGTAACAACCACACTGGCTACAACGCACAGACTCAGCAGCAGCAATTAGCACAGCCACAAAAGCAGCCACCAGTTCAGCCACAGCCACAACACCATCACAACCACCATCATGCTCAACAGCAACAGCCACCACAACCACAGCAGCAACAACAGCAGCAGCAGCAGACACACCGCTCGCAACAACCTCACCAGATGCATTCTGGTCGCCACCACAGCCATTCGGCCTCCTCTTCAATACATTCCCAGTACGCCCCTCCAAACCATCATCACCACCAACAGCAGCAGCATCACCAAAGGACAGGATCGAGCGTCTCTGCACACCATGTTGCCTATGCAGCGTTGCCACAACAGCCCCAACCAGCCGTCATTACTCACCAGACGACGTATGATATCCGGCCGGCGGGGTCTGATTGTGGGGCACGATGGGTAGACATCAACGTGGACATGTAGTTTGCCTCTTCTTCCCGCTTCAAATGAAAACGGAAAGTCGGGGGGTTTTTTTCTTTAGTACCTTTTCTCTACCTGTACATTAATAATATACCCTAATGACCCCCCACCAACCTACTACTCTCCTCAAACCTTTCTTTTTTCTATTGTGTGTGCCCTCTCCCCCACCCTCAACCGCCGTCGCAAAAGCGATACTACTCTTAAGTTTCCAACCATCTGGTGTCACAACCAAGCAAACAAAATAAAAAAAAAAACACAAATTAGGAAAAAATGCATTGGTATATGTAATAAGTGAATGTAGTGTCGACCCTGTTTAAACATTAGGCGACAGCTTGACGTTTGCCACCAACTTTAAGCTTAAGCAAGAAGAGCATACAGGCACCAACTGCCATAACCCCTCCAATGAACCCCACGGCACCTCGGTAGCCCTTATCAGAGTTAGGCGCAACTCCATCAACCATATCCCCTCCGAGACTAGCCAAGATCGCAGTCGCGATAGGCGTGCCCAACAATGACCCCAACCCATTGACTCCAAACGTGATCCCCACCAGGATGGTCAACGAACCGGTACCAAACTGCTCAGCCAGGACGGGCGCCAAGAGGGAGATGAATCCACCGCCCATGAGTCCATAGAGGATGACATAGACTAGGAGGACAGGGAGGGTCGTCGCAAACATCCAGATCACAAGGGTGGTCAGAGCACTAGCGCCGACGCAGAATACGGTTAGGTTGACCAGTCCGAATCGGTCCCCAAAGATTCCGCCAGCGAATCGACCAAAGAAGGAGGCGCCGTTCAAGAATGAGTTCAGCATTGCTCCTTGACCGCGTGTGAGGTTATGATCTACCGCATAGGCTATTGAGTTGAAAAGGTTGAGAGAGATGAGAGAAAGGAGCATGGATAGATAAAGAAGGTTAGATAAGTTAGAAGGGATGGTTGCGGATCAAATTAAGGGTAAGTCATGAGAAGCAATGGAAGACCATAAACCGCCAGTCAGGCAGTAGAAGCAAAAAGAAACTTACAGGGCAAGAGGTTAAGAGGTGAGAAGTAACCAAAGGAAGTCAGCAAGACTCCCGAGAGGAGGAGTAAGAAGGCTGGTTTCCGCATGGTCTCAATATCCTTCATCGAGACATTGACAGCCTGGGCACCCTTGGGCGAGAATTGGCGGATCAGGATGGCACAAATGATCATCGAGCACCAGACAATGATTCCCAGAACACGGAGACACCAGCGGTGGCCGATCGACGCGTTCAGCCTCTCGATCAGGACCGAAAAGACAAGGCCTCCGACGCCCGATCCAGAGATGGCGATACCAGAGGCCATGCCGCGACGGATGACGAACCATTGGGAGGGGGCGGACAAGACACAGGGGTTTGCCATTGCAGCTCCCAGCTAGAAGGAGGAAGTGGTTCCACAGCAAGACGATAGATAGGATAAGATTAGATCGATGAGTGGGGTGGGGTGATGCGTTCGTCGAGAATAGCTGAAAAGCTTTTCATGGCCAAACACTGGATAGCTTGACATGGGGTGACTTACACCGTAGAGGATACCTTGGGTAAGGTACAGGTGCCAGACCTAGGGTAAGGGTGGGGCGGGGATCAGAGGTGGAGAAAAAAAAAGTGGGTCAGGATCAGGGTATGCAGAATGAAGTAACTGTTTGGTGTCCTAAATAGGGAGTCATCCAATCGCAGTACAAATTTGCAGATCCAAACGAGAAAAAGGCCGGGGCGGAGCATGAAGAGACAAATTGGCTTTTTTGTGTCGTACCTGAGTGGCAAAGGAGGCACCCACACATCCTCCAGCAACAAAGAATGAACCCATGAAGATCATCTTGCGGTACCCGATTTTGGCCGCAAACAGCGAGAAGACTCCGCCCACAATATACATGAATCCAAACGCCAACGTTCCAATCCAAGACACTGCAGATGTCTGGCCTGGAAACACCTCGTCCTTGTACAGCTGCTGGAAGATGCCCCAGGAGAACATAATCCCCAGCATCGAAAAGTTGTTGAGGAAGCAGGCTCCGACGACCACCCATCCGTATCCACCATCGGGTGGTGCCATATTGGTATTGCTGCTGGGTGCTTCCTCGATTTCGGTGGATGTGGAGACTGTGGGCGTTTGAGTGAAGGATCCGACGGCAGCTTTTTCAGGATCGATCTGTCCTGCTGTTACTCCTGCTGATGATACTCCCTGAAGGACTGTAGATCCGGATGAGGTTGAGCGGGAATGTGTTTTTTCATTGTCTGAGTGCTCTTGGATGGCTTGACTTGTTGGCGCTGCTCCTGTTGTTGTTGGATCCATGGCCAACTCTTCCTCTCAAAGTAATTGTATGAATTAAGTGATTTCTGAAGGGGGTTACAACAGGTGTATGTACGTAGTTGAAAGGTCAAAAGGTTTTGGACTTGAAGAGAATGCGATTGCGAATGAGCGAAGGATGAGAGAAATGGAATGACCGAAAGAGGTACTGAAGGAAAGGAGAAAGAAAAAAGGACAGGAGAAAAAGAAAAAAACCTTCCAGCGGCCTTTTATACTTTTTGAAGCGGGCATTGGAGACACAACCTCTCAGAGTCGGCTCACCCATACCATTTAGACCCCGGCCCAAAGACAAATCCCTTTCAACCGCCGACAAACACTAACCGTAACAACCGCAAATCAACCCCTTTTAGCCGACGACTCATTCACCCATCGGTGCCTGTCTTATTGACTAACTAGCAACCTTGCTGAAAATGACATAAAATCCCTCGGTAACAGTTCTTCAAAACAAGTTAATGAACCATGGTCAGCTAAGTCGCCTATCGTCAAGAAGAAAAAAATAATCCGGAAAATACCAAACTGGTCTAGCAGACAACCTCCTGATCCAATCGCCCATTCTTTGTCGTCTCTTCGAACAAATGGGAAAACAATAGTGGAGCAAGCACCCCTCAGTCGCTTCCTTCTAATTCATTCACCCCCGAGTCGTTGTCCCCGCATTGGTTTTATTCACATACGCACAAGCGCATACATACACAATATCCCCGCTTTTCCGGGAGAATGATCAACACATCCCTCTACCGACAACAATGACATGTTAGCTTACTTACATGCGTCTGTTGCATTTTTTTTCTTCCAACCTTGTTTTCCTTTCTTTTCTTGGTGAAGAAACTATTACGACCTTGTGTGAATATGCCGCACAGAAGAAAAAGAAATTGCCGCGCATGAACTTCAATACGATCTGAGTGTGCAACCAAAAAAAAAAAAAAAAAAAGGCGGGGAATTCTGTTGTTTTTCGGGCATAACACAAAACGATGAAGTGAGGTTAGGTACCAACAAAAGCCCATAACGCACCGCGCCACAACGCGTCTTGGTTCATTCATGGCGGAAAAAAAGCATCGTGTACAGATGGACACCTCGCTTCCTCTTTTTGATCAAACAAACTCTGAAGGTTCCACCGCCTAATGAAATTGCAATTCCACTGCGTCATGCGTTTCGTCCGTCCGTGTGATTTTATAGAAAGTAGGAAGATGAAAGAAGAATAACAGAAAGTAAAAGGATATTACTTGCGAAAGGGATTTTGTTCAAAGTGGAAGCAAATGGCTAGGGAAGCGATAGAAAGGAGTATATAGAGACGAGCGGGAAAGCAACCTTGAGACGCGGTTAACCCATTTTATCGTTCGAACGGCGGTAATAAAAAGTTCAGTACACCAAAACAAACGTTGGCAAGTTTACTGTCCGCGCTTGGGGTTGGCGGGTGAGTTCTTCCAGAGACCGGCGACATGCTTGAAGGCCTCCTGTTAGGTTGTATGGCCAAATCGGGAAGCAGAATAACGTGTGAGTTGTTATTGTTATCTAGTCAGCTGGCGAGAGGTCTACACTTCCCGTTTTTTGCTAGTCCTGTGCAGTGAAAATAGCAATAACAGCTACCCACTCTGTAGTTTGTTTCCCGTTCAAGGTCAATCATCTTTAGAGTAGACAGAGTTGGTGGGAAGATGCTCTGATGCCAAAGAATACCCTTTTCTTCCTGCGAGTAACATCTGATCGAGATGGTGTCGGGTGTCCTGGTGTGCTTTTGGGTCGCGTTATTCTTTACCTTGTGGTCAACACCGGGGTTCTTGCTTTTGTACTTGGGGAGCTCCTCCTTCATGAAGGTGTTGTAGGCAGACATCTTCTTCTTCTTGGCAGGCTCGACAGGAGCTACAAGGTGAGGTTCAGAGGCGTGGTGGTAACGTGGAGAGCCAAACAAGCAATATGAAAATTAGTGGCGCGTTTTAGAGTTCTGACTGTACACAAGAAGGGTAGCGTGGGTGGTGGCGCTTACCTGACTTCTTGGCGGTGGTAGCCTTTGGCATTGTTATTGGGCTGTGTGGGTTGATGCGTTGTGATGAGAAGGAGATGAGAGGAGTGGAAAGCAGATGAGCTTGAGAGTGTGCGTAGTGAGATGGAGAGGAGAGAGAGTGAAGAAAGAGAAGGAAGAGGAATAACAAAAAAATGAAAAAAGTGAGGGGAGTTGGGTCCTTATGTGAAATTAGGCTCTGGCTGTCGAGGCTGAAAGATTGTCGCCTCAGATGCTATCATGCTCACTATCATAACCAAACAAACACATCCATCCCATCCCACCCTACCCTTCTAACTTACTTCCTATTGGTAACCTACTCACAAGAGAACTCTTTTTCAACAAACACACTCACCCTATTGCTTCTATGCGCCGTTCGCTTGGCCGACCTCGGTGCTTTTTTGGACTGAATATGTGATGAGAAAGCAATCACGCCTGCTTACCTTTTCCGTATTTCCCTATCTTCACATCCTCCAAACAACCCACTTTCACCCTTCACTTCTGTTTCCCCCCTCCTTGTTCTCGACCCAACCCCTGTCATCTCTCTTTTTGTTGCTGTCGTTGTTGTTGTTGTTTGTTTGGTATTCTACTAGATAATGCAGCAGAGAAAGCACTATGGAATAAGTAGCTTATCTTGCTCCTTCCTTGTCTCATTGTCAATAGGATGGAAACAAAGGCACTGTTCGCCACCCCATCGTTGAATTATGCCAATTTGTTGACTCTTATTCATATTCTATCGATCAATGGGTCCAAAACACAAGGAACAGTGGGAAAAGGAGTTAACCAAGGAAGGAGAAAGGAAGAAGGACAGCCTACTTCTCTCTCTCTTCTCTTTTTCCAACCCTTCTACTTGACGCCTTACTGTTCACAAATGGTCAAAGGAGACTGGGAAAAAATGGGAAGAGGGCCAATAAAGAAAAGAGACAAAAAACAACAACAGAACTGGGCGGTAACAAGGAAAGGTCCCGCCGTAAGAGAAAGGAAAAATGGGGCTATCTATCCGACCCGCACATAAAAGGCCTATATCTTTTGGTGATGGATTTTCACTTATTTGAACCTTCCAAATCTTCAACGCCCATGCCATGTACGTCGTTGGATACCAAGGGACAATGTGCCAATTATATTTTCCCAGCGAGTACGAAGTACATGGTCGTATCCATCGCCAGCCTCCTTGCTATTGTTTTCTCTTCGTTGGCGCTCAGAAAGATTGCGATCGATAGTGAGAGAGAGTGCAACAAGAAGCAACAAACAAGAGTAGGCTCACTAGGACACGCTGACCACCATCTTTTTTCTTTCAGTTAATTCTTCACACGGCCGCTAAACTACTATGGCACATCCGGCAACTGCGTCCAACAAAAAGCAAGGAATTGATGCAGCAAGGGTGGGAAGGAGAAGCTCGATATCCCAGAAAAACCATCTAATAGAGTCCTTCAATCAACGATCGAACTTCAGATACGGCCTCCAAGGTCTTCTCAATAGCCTCTTCTCCCTTGAAAAAGTCCTCTGGCTCCCACGTCGGCACTTGGCCCAGGCCCAGGTATGGGTTCTCGCTGAAGCGGCTCTTCCACGAATCCCGATACATCTACACATGATTCAACATTTTGCAAGAGCAACGCAGACAATATATGAGGCGATAGTGAATGTTGAGTGCGTGATTGAATTATCCTTGTGCCATTTGTTCCGCATAACGGTCCACATTTCTTTTCAACAAAGGCAACACTTACCGACAGTGAGTAAAGCACTTGGCTTGGAGGTTCGTTCAGCGGGTTAATCTGGTATGGCATGAAAGGCATCTCCATAGTCCAGAAGGCCTCCTCGGTCATCTCGATAGTCCACTGGTCGCGCACAATAAGCTTCTTCTTCTCGCGTCGAACATGTCGCAGCTGAACATCATCAGTGTTAGCAAAATGCAGGATGCTGTCTCGTCCACTCCTAGAGCGTGAATTGCAAAAGTTAGCGACCCTTTTGACAAAGTATGCCACGATGACGACGAATAAAAAAATAGTCAATCAACAGACGCTGCCACTTACTCTTTCTGCAAGTGGAGGCTGCGAACGAACTTGGCCTCGAGCGATTGGTCCGAATGCCGCTTTCCAGCAGAGACGGTCCATGCCCACGACAGACGCCTAAAAAGGAGTCATCAAGACGTTTTGGGTTGTTAGTGCCGCAACATACAGTAGTTTCCTGTATCTCGCATAGACACTGCACAAACGTTTGGTGCAACGAAGCTCACCTCTCTGATGAAATGACTCTGATGTCCAAGGGCGTCGTCTGTTGCACGAGGCCATTCCAGAGACCTGCGTTACCGTCGGATCTGAAAGTCACTTCCAGCATGACATTGATCGTCTCCTGCGTCTCTTCGTCTCTTCGCAAGATGTGAAGGAACCACACCTCGTCCGGTTCAACGGCTTGCTCCCCGTTGTCTGGTGGAGTGATCCTTCTCTCCGCTGCTGCAAACGTCCCCGAGGACTTGATGAAGTATGGGCTGAATTCGGACCTCAAGCGACCGTCAGGGATGACAGCGGTGTCCAAATCCGCAATTTCCCACACAGTCTGCTTGGGATAGATCAACAGACCGACTTGACCAATTCTACACATTGGAGTCAGCGCATGAGATGGATTCGTAAGGATACATTCGATGAAGGATATATCTCAAAAGCAGAAACAACAACGGCGCCAAGGGGTTGTTTACATACCGGATGCGCATCTTAACATCGTAGTCCATCAGCTGAACTGCCTCGAGCGAGCCCTCGAGTTCGTGTCTGATCCTGTCAATGTTGCGCTGTGTCATCCTAAACAGCGAAGTGCAGCAGCGATGTTAATGTACATCGTCGAAACACACTCATCTAAGGCGACGAGAAAAGCTCGATTGGAGCAAAAGCCGCGTTGGCGGCGGGTACCTTTCAGAATACTGCATTGGTCGCACATAGGGGCCCATGTCAGGAGCGATGTCTGTGTGTCGTCCGTTTGTCCCTGAAGCTGCATCGCTGTTTCTGTTGCCTGAGTCGATAGCAGACATCCGAAGATCCACTTCCCGAACGTTCCCAAAATCGCCCACCTCCTTGGCCTTCAGATAGCGGATCTTCGTCCCATCTTGCGTGCCGCCGCCCTGCATGCCATGGAACCCTTGGTTGGGCGAGATGTATGGTGCAGGTGGGTTGGGAACAATGTGAATCTGCACAAGCTTTGACGGTTTTTCGAGCACATGGCAAACATTTTCTGGGGGACGGTTCAACTATAGGTCATAAAAGGTGGCTGATGGCATGAGCATTCCATTCCACACATAAGCTGAAGGACGCATCTGTTCAAGTGCTTGTTGTTCGCGTTTTTCTTACAACTTTGATGAGAAAGTTTTTGACTCGGCCCATGGCAGCCATAGTGGTTCCCTCATCCCCGCCGGCTACGTACAAGTTCTAATGACAACGTGGTTATATGTAAGTAGACAGCGCAGTAAGTTACGGTTCAAATCAATCCTACATTCACCTTCTTTGTCGAGGGATGCATGGATTTCATACCAATGCCTTATCAATCCAAATGAATGATTGAAACTCGGCGCGCAAAGCGTCCAGCCTTTCCAACTTGCCACCTAGGTATCGAAAAATGGGTACTTCCTTGGGCCACGCGATGCAGTGTGTGAAGGGAAACTCCTCGGTCGGCTCGCCCAGGTACTTCTGCCGCTCCTGCTGCCGTTTGATCTCCCGATCCTTCTTTTTCTGCTCTGCTGGTGTGAGTTCGCGTTCCGGCCGTGCCCATCCCTTCGTTCGAGTAGCCTTTTGCTTCTTCTCAGCGCGCTATTTCGGTTGGAGCGAATACTCTTGAGTTAGGTCATACAGATATCGAAATAATTACCAGACAAATTTCTTCATTTGTGGGGGAAGACTTACGCCATGGTAGAACTTCTCCATGTGGTCCAATGCCGCCTTGGCGCTCTGGATGTTCTTGTGGGTGCCCCAAAGATCAATTCTCTAGTATATTATGGTAAGAGACTGTGGTGTCAGCACCTGATCACGTACTTTCCACAAAATGCATACTCGATTAAGCTCTGACGAGTGAAAATGATCCACCCTTATTGCTACCTCTTTTTCCCTGTTGTGAACGGCTCGAGTGTCAGTGTTTCTACTAATCCTGACGAGGTGATCTTCCAGGTCGTTAATGTCGGTGTATGGTGGGATCTATTGCCATGACAGCAGTAAAAAAAAAAAAAAAAAAGATTAGACCTGAATATATTCTTATTGTTTCCACCAACTGCATTCATTTGGGGAATGAAAAGGAATAAGCAAAAAGGAATCGATAATGAACGTACAAACCAGTAATCGTCGCATGGCACATGCTCGTTGTTCACTGCAGCCTGAGTGGGTGGAGCAAAGGTGTTCTGCCATTCCTGGGCATCAGCATCATCGTAATCCATGGTTCTTTTTGTTGTGTGGGTGTGGAATGGGGGGGTAGTAGAGTTGGAAGAAGGAGCAAAAAAGAACACAGCGACAAAGGAGAATTTCAAAAAAATGAACCCCATACGCGCCCTAGCAGTCACTTCGTCGTTGTGAAGCGTGGTGTCAGTCTTGTATGCAACAGTCTGTAGTCGTGTTGCCGAGTGGAAGCGTGTCTAACCTGTTCATACTGTATCCACGCGTCCACCTACTATCCTATGCTCTTCAGTACTAGCAGTCCATTTCTCTCTCTACAAGCTCGGGTGCGCGTTAATCCTGGTTTCCCCATCCCCTTGACCCTTTTTCTTTGTCGGCGCCCACAACCCAAATGTGACGGGCAAATTCCTAAAGCTTACTTATCTTTTCTTCTTCCCACAGACACATATAAAAAACAGTTAGGTTGGGCAAGTCGACATTCGCCTTTTTTTCTTTCTTCTGCATTAGAGTGTTCATTGTACATTCCTTCTTTGATCCCGACCCAGCCCTTCCTCATTCGCACTCCTGACACCTCCACGTTGTTTGTGCAGATACCCAGAATAACTCTCACACAAAACACCAAGGGTCTGTCATGATGGCTACTTCTCTTGACCTCCAAACACTAGAACAATACTGTGAGACACTCTACAACCCACCCAACCCTTCAGGGCGGATCCAGGCCGAAAGTCTCCTCAACTATCACTTCCCAACCTTCAGCAATACCAATGGCTACAACGCCAACGGTGCTGGGTCTGAATCAGTGCAAGGTCATAGCCCGAATATCGCCTCTCCTATCGAATCCGCTTTGCTGTGTCGAAACCTGCTCGAAAACTCAACAAACCCCTATGCGCTGATGTAAGTGCTCTCACTGTTGTGTTGGACCAGAGTACGGCCTGCAGCATAATGTGTCCAAAAATGCGAGGATATGTTAATTGACACAACGTTGCTTGTTATTCTGCCCGGCAAAATGCATAGGTTTGCCACGTCACGTCTAAAGACTCTTGTTGATGATCATTTCACCAGCTTCTCAACGGCCGAGCAACACGGTCTTCGTAAGTATATCCCAAACCTTGCTTGTCGGACCAATTCATCAAATTCTTCGTGATTTAACGCTCCCTTGCTCTCATTCTTTATAGGGACGTTTGTTCTTCAATACATCTACGAACATCCGGATCTGCAGCCGTTTATCATATCATCACAGGCACAACTCTTCGCCATCATTACCAAGCTCGGGTGGATCGAAAACCAGGAGTTTCGCGCGCTGCTTGATCAAATCCAAGTCTTTTTCCAGGTATCCTACCCGCTCATCATTGCTGATTGATATCCTGGTCCCACTTTAGGTATTGCCGATATATATGAAAGGTCACTTATAGACGTGTCTTATTGGACACTTACTGCTTTGATAGCAAGGAGTCGGCCACCGCGTTTTGGGGATCCGTCTTTTGACGGCTGTTGCAACAGAAATGAATCTCCCAGGGACCAAGAATGTTGTCAAGCACAGGAAGGCAGCTGTCGGGTTCAGGGATGCTCAACTACTTCCCATCTTCCAAGCAGCCCTTAGCATGCTCCAAAGCGTGCTCCAGAGCCAGCAATCAGGTACACACGGAAGCTTATATTCTATAAGCTACCATTGCTGCTGTCCAAAGTACCTTCTGACTAACAACACTTCAATCTCTTACACTCATCTGATAGATCCTCAAACGGAGAAACTGAAAGAAGCCCTGATGCTCCTGATGAAAGCGTGTCTGGCGTTCGATTTTATCGGAAGTTCGTACGAGGATTCATCGGAAGATATGGGTAGTCTTCAGATTCCAACGACATGGAGGCCTGTCTTTGAAGAGTCGGGATATCTGGACATTCTGTGGGAGAGCTGGAAGACATTCGCCAGTCCTGTCTCTGTTCTGGTCATGGAGTGCCTTTCTCAGGCAGCATCAATTCGGCGATCACTCTTCTCCGGAGACGACTCGCGACATGCTTATATCTATCGGTTCATGCAGGAGATCATGCAGACCCTTACTACTGCTGCGGGACAAAATAAGCTGCAGGATTTGGGCAATTATCACGAGTTCTGTCGGATGCTCTCGCGCTTCAAAATGACATATCAACTTTCGGAGGTCAGCGGTTACAAAGACATTCAGCAATGGCTCTCGGCGGTCGGAGAATTCACAGCTCAGGGATTCTTGTCATGGAAGGTATGGAGGTCGCTATGATCCGTAAACGTCAGCATCTACGATCTCAGGAGAACATGATAAAAGTAAACTAGACTAACCTTACTCTCGTATTCACAGTGGTCACCTAATAGCGTACCTTATCTGTTGACCTTCTGGAACAAGACAGTCGGATCTCTCAGTTCTGTGAAGCATGAGACGGAACTTCAGATCGAGGCCATCACTGTCAATCTGGCTGGGGCGTATCTCAAGTCCTGCCTGGAATGTGTTCACGCCGTTATGGATGGAGATGCGGATGGTAACCAAATATAGCTCATGCAGCGAATTTAGCTTACTTTACATCGAGTGTTCCATTTAACACAGCTTAATATTTTGCACGATAGATCCACTTGAGTCGGAGGAAGCCTTGCTGGTCTCGCTGGACATGTTTGCAAATATTGCACGGACTAAGCATACGGAATCAGGACGTCTGCTGGTGAACGAGTTCAACAACCTTTCAATCAAGTACAGAGAGCTTATTCAGAGAGCAACTTCTATGGGTGGCGCCGCGTCAACTGGATCGACAGACATCAAGGAGAGCTTATTGGTCGTTGAGTTGAAGTTGACGTGGCTGGTGTACCTCATGTCATCCATCATTGGAGCAAGAGTTGTAAGTGTGCTGATCCACCTGATCTGTGTTGGGCAATGGATAGTGTATGCGGACCAAATTCAACTCACCATGTTGTCCTCTTTATTGCTGTAGATGTATCAAAGCACATCGGAGCAAGATCAGATGGATGGCGAGTTTGCTTGCGAGATCCTCGGCTTCATACATCAACTTCAGGTCTGGACAGCACAGCGACCACTCTACTTTGCTTCACCCGACGCTCATTTGCAGATTCAGTCCTCTATCATTTATTTCTATCAGCAATTCCGGGCGACCTATATCGGCGAAGAGTCCTCCAAGGCTGTCAAGGTGTATACTCAGCTCTCTTCCCGTTGGGGTATTAACACGCCAAATCAGGTTTTGAATGTCATCATGGATTCTGCTCTGAATAACCTTCGTTCAATTGGCGATCCTGCCTGGAAGAAACAGGAGGATCTACTTGTGCTTCGGACCCTCAAACTGTTCACGAATCTGGCTTCAGGGTATGTGGCACTGTCGGTTCATTCAGCAGGGCAGATGAAGGCAGGTAAAAGCTCAAGTCAAGTAACCCTTTATTTTCTCGTCGTTGTAACGAATAGGTACAGCTCTGTCAAATACATCCGGAAGCTTGACACGACAAAGGCGCTTCTCAAGAACCACAGTGCGCCTGATTTCAAATTCCTAGACCCTACCAGGAAAAGCTCTGACACTGCCGTTGCACGATGCAGGACCATCTATTACACGATGTTATCGCGTATCTTGTTTGCGGAGGACAATGTCGACGCACAGTTTTGGAGGTTTATTAAGCCGTGGGAGGCAACACTGGATCGTGTTGCTCTCGCTTTCGTAGGAGGCGGTGATCTTGGCGAGGAGGACATCCGGGTAAGAGCACATGGTTAAAATATTTCAGTGGAAAGCTGAGTCTCGATCTAACAAGACAACACCACTAATTACTGCTATTTTTTTTCTCCGTTTGATAGCTCATTCTTTTAGGAATGTTTAAGGACTTGCGCGGGTTCGTGTCGAGTATCACCAACCGGAGGCAGTACAACCTTTTTTACGAGTGGTTCTATCCTGCTTACACACCCATTGTTCTCCGGGCGATTGAAATCTGGCCGCAGAACGAAATTGGAATTGCAATTCTTCGATTCTGGCACGAGTTTGTTACCAATAAGAGCAGCCGTGTTACCTTTGACAGTAGCAGCCCAAACGGGATCTTGCTGTTCCGGGAGACAAGGTGAGCAGAGAGAATGAGGCTATCATGTTCAACCTAGGTCATTTTGTACTTGACGTGGGCTGTCTTTGGAACAGATACCAACATCCGTTGTTACTTTTATCATAGTCACCTTCTGTCTGCATATGGTAGCAATCTTCTGAGTCGGCCTATCACGGATGAGAGCACACGGTGGTCTGAAAAGTAAGCTTCTTGCGTTGTTGCAGAGTGCACTTCTATTGATCAATAGCAAGGATGAAATCGTTGTTAATCACTTGTTCTTACCTCTGTAGGTACAAGGGGATCATGCTTTACTTCAACATCATGTCCGTGTCGTTGTCTGGCAAGTACACCAACTTTGGTGTCTTCAAGCTTTATGGCGACAAAGCCCTGGATCGTGTTCTCGACATCTTTTTCCAGTTGATGCTCGCCATCCCGGTGGCAGACATGATTGTAAGTGTCCACCAATCACTGACATGAACTGCAGAAAAAAAGTGCTTAAGCTGACCAATGTCACTTTCCTTTGTTGCTTCCTTTGCTCTTGCTCTGCACAGGCGTTCCCTAAGCTGGGCGCGTCGTTCTTTAGCGTGATCGACGTGTTTGCGACGGACCATATGACTGGAATGCCAAGCATGCCGCAGCCAGTCCTGGAGTACATTTTCAGGGCGGTAGGCGAGAGTGTCCCGTTGCTGGGCCAAGACTCTTCGTGCTCGACGATGGCCTGCTCAGCGATTGACAAAATCTGCTCTTTTGTCCTCAACTGGCTCATCAAGAACAATACCCGCATTTCGGACAGTGCTGACAGTGCGGACGAGATGTTGGAAACCGATGAAGTCGAGGATCCAGTTCGCATTGCACGAGACCGCCTCTTGTCGACTGGAAGCATCAATGGCGCCGCTGCTGCTGCTGCTGCTGCTGCTGCAAGTGCCGCAGCTGGCGGTAGAGGAAGCGTCGATTTGTCAGGAGGAGCCAGCAGTCTCTTGTCGAAGCGACTTCGAGAGCAACAGCAGCAGGAAGGGGCACATTGGTTGGTCGAGTACGTCTTGAGGAACAAGGATGTCATGAACTACCTCCTTGTTGTCCTTTTCAGCGTCGTTGTCTTTGAGAACCGGAATAACCACTGGGCCCTGAGCCGACCTTTGCTTGGCCTGATCCTGCTGAACAGAGACTTTTTTGCAGAGTACACCAGCCTGTTTGTCCAGGCACAGTTGCCAGATCGACGAGAGCCTCTCCAGAAGCTTGTCCATGGGGTACGTATTTTTTCCATTTTGTATGACACTATCAATGCAGTGCATTAGACCCTTCCACACTGTGATGATATGTTCTTTTTGACTCCATCTCAGTTCACTAATATACCTGTATTGTACGCATGCCGTTATGTTAGCTCATGGAGGGCATCGAAACCAATCTGTCGACGGCCAACAGGGATCGCTTCACAACCAACACCAATGCCTTCCGCCGCGAGTGCTCCCAAATGACACTGATGCCTGTCTCGCCAGACGATTCCGGCATCATGTCCTAAGGTGTCCCACTCACTCACAAGACCTACAGGCGCCTCGCAGTTGAAGGTGGAATCATCACGACAGTCATGTTCATGCGCCAAGCACCACAAATAAATAACAATGGCAATCAAAAAGCAAGCGTGTTTGATATGTATATACAGAAAAAGACTTTAATCGTTCAGTTCGTTGCAAAGTACTAGCTAGGCGCAATCAAAATCGAGAGGGAAGGCATAAGCCTTATTGGCCACCACGGAGACGCAGGACCAAGTGGAGGGTCGACTCCTTCTGGATGTTGTAGTCCGAAAGAGTGCGGCCATCCTCAAGCTGCTTGCCGGCAAAGATCAAACGCTGCTGGTCTGGGGGAATACCCTCCTTGTCTTGAATCTTCTGCTTGACGTTGTCGATGGTGTCGGACGACTCGACCTCCAAGGTGATGGTCTTGCCGGTGAGGGTCTTGACGAAAATCTGCATACCACCACGGAGACGAAGGACCAAGTGGAGAGTGGACTCCTTCTGGATGTTGTAGTCCGAAAGAGTGCGGCCGTCCTCAAGCTGCTTGCCGGCAAAGATCAAACGCTGCTGGTCTGGGGGAATACCCTCCTTGTCTTGAATCTTCTGCTTGACGTTGTCGATGGTGTCGGACGACTCGACCTCCAAGGTGATGGTCTTGCCGGTGAGGGTCTTGACGAAAATCTGCATACCACCACGGAGACGAAGGACCAAGTGGAGAGTGGACTCCTTCTGGATGTTGTAGTCCGAAAGAGTGCGGCCGTCCTCAAGCTGCTTGCCGGCAAAGATCAAACGCTGCTGGTCTGGGGGAATACCCTCCTTGTCTTGAATCTTCTGCTTGACGTTGTCGATGGTGTCGGACGACTCGACCTCCAAGGTGATGGTCTTGCCGGTGAGGGTCTTGACGAAAATCTGCATACCACCACGGAGACGAAGGACCAAGTGGAGAGTGGACTCCTTCTGGATGTTGTAATCCGAAAGAGTGCGGCCGTCCTCAAGCTGCTTGCCGGCAAAGATCAAACGCTGCTGGTCTGGGGGAATACCCTCCTTATCTTGGATCTTCTGCTTGACATTGTCGATAGTGTCGGAGGACTCAACCTCGAGGGTGATGGTCTTGCCGGTGAGGGTCTTGACGAAAATTTGCATGGTGTTTGTTTGTTGGGTTGGGTGCGAGTGTGTTTTGGAAGTGGTTGTGTGTGTAGAGGGGTGGATGAAGGAGAATGGCGTGAAGAAGAAGAAAA
Organism: Linnemannia hyalina; assembly: GCA_019671135.1. Classification (NCBI taxonomy): domain Eukaryota; kingdom Fungi; phylum Mortierellomycota; class Mortierellomycetes; order Mortierellales; family Mortierellaceae; genus Linnemannia; species Linnemannia hyalina. The sequence continues at coordinate 1,345,272 of JAHRHY010000001.1, forward strand.
GAAAAAGAGATACAATGGGCTTGAGAATCGGCCTTTTTATTTCAAAACTGTCTCTTACTGCGGTGTCTTGGCTTGGCACGGCCCTCAAGCTCTCATTAATGACGTGACTTTTGAGAAGGAAGGACCCAGAACCATTGAATTTGTCATACGGATGATTATTGTTGGTGATTTTTGCCATCTCCATCCATTCGGCGCATCCTTATTGGTCCAGTAAGCCGTATGTGCACTGCCCCCTTGTCATTCCATAAATTGGAAGTGTGTGTGTGGTCCCGTCCTTGTGAGTGGTCCACGGTTTAGACTCTGTTGTAGATATGCCTTTTGGGTTGGAACCTTTCCACACAAAAGGGCAAAAAAAGGGTTGCTGGTTACCCAGCTCAGAGATATCCACCTTATTTGTTCTGCTATTTCTCATTCCACACTTGCAGCAGGGAGAAGGAGGATAAAAGCTTTTGTTAATTCTGCAGGCTTTTGTGGCCCTGAATAGAAAAAAGAAAAAGAAAGAAAAGAAGAAAAGAAAAGAAGAAAAGAAAAGAAAAGAAAAGAAAAGAAAAGAAAAGAAAAGACTTAGGGCGCAGGAAAGAACACAAAGATGCATGATGATGTCAGGCATGGCTTGCACACTGCTGCTGGCTGCTTCAAGAGAAACTGAGAGCAGTCACATCATTTGTCAAGTTTGGGCACAACCTAGAAGTCTAAAAAAAAAAATAGGGTCGGAAGGGCCAACGATGAATACGGCAGATGGATCGTCTGTCTGGAGAAGCGGTGTTGGTGACGAAGGTGACCATGCCATTAAAAAAGTGTACAGCAATACGATGCTATCAGTGAAAGATATATCGTGCTGTCTTGCAGTGATGTCCTATCTATAACTGGTGCCGAGCCAAGCCGAAGATGACTTTACCAATTGCTTTTCAAGGATCCTGGCTAGTCAGTTGTCGTATGCATAATGGATACAAGCTCCTTGACTTTCAAGTCTAATTTGCCAGTCACCGATGCGACAAGTCATGTGATTCAGGGGGGGAGGTGGGCTTTCGCAGGCGTGCATGCCACATATGAATGGATTGGCACTTTGAAGGGACTGGGCAAAAGAAGGTCCATAAGAACGAGAATGTCAGTCCTGCATCTCTTTCTACTTTTTTTTATCCTCAAACGTCACTTTCTCAACCACTTTCCACCACCAACACCACCTATTACATTCACAATGCTTAAGAACTCTACCTGGAGTAAGTCCCTCTGTCAGCACGGCATCCCATTCCCTCTGTTTCATTTATTTTTTCGCACCTTATTCGTTACCCCGTTTACCCCTGGAAAACTGGTGGTGGACCTGGACTGACTTTTTTTTTTCTCACGGCTTTACTTACCCTCTTGAATAGAGCTCGAGGAGACTAACTTGGCCGAGTTTGGAGGCCAGCTCGAGAAGGAGCACCGCAAGGAGGAAGGCTCACTCGAGGAGGCCTGGGGAAAGGAGACCGGCGTCGGTTCCCAGACCGGTCTCTGGATCTGGCGCATTGAGAAGTTCCAGGTCGTCGCTGTCGCCAAGAAGGACTATGGTCACTTTTACAACGGCGACAGCTACATCATTCTCAACGTAACGTCCTCATTCTGTCTTACTCACAATCTGCATGATCTTCCGACAGTCTTTCCAGATAGGAGGGCATGACGTTTTAGCTAATGCTCATGCCGTTTTCTATTCATAAACCTAATAGTCGTACCAGAAGAAAGACTCGGATGTGATTCTTCACGATATTCACTTCTGGCTCGGAAACGACACTAGCCAGGACGAGGCTGGAACCGCTGCCTACAAGACCGTTGAGTTGGATGACTGTATGTTGTTGTCCGTTCATACAGTCAGCATTTTGCAGTTAGTTAATTAACCAATTGACCGATTAGACGCGAACTAATAATCTTCCTCATTTTTCATTGTCCAATGCAGACTTGGATGGCAAGCCCGTTCAGCACCGTGAGGTTGATGGATTCGAGTCAAAGCAATTGTTGTCGTACTTCAAGACCTTCTCGACCCAGAATGGAGGTGTCGAGACTGGATTCCACCACTGGACTGAGCCCGAGTACCCCTCGCGCCTGTTGATTGTCAAGTCTGCCCCCGTCAATGGCGGTCACCGCTCGTCGGTTGTTGTCCGCGAGGTGGCCAACTCGATGATCAACAGTGGTGATGTCTTTATTGTTGATACTGGCAAGGTCCTCTACCAGTGGAATGGAAAGAAGAGCTCTGGTATTGAGAGGGTCAAAGCTGCCGAGTATGCCCATGGCATTGAGGCTGACCGTTCTGGAGATGTCACCGTCGAGACCTTTGGTAAGGGGGAAATCATCCTTTCATTGGAACCAAAAGACCACAGAAAACTGTAAAGAGAGAAAATGTTTGCTAATGTTGTGTTCTCATTTTGTCCCGCGGAATGATGTAAAAATAGACGAGGGCGACCGTGATAGCAAGGTTTTCTGGGCTGCCCTTGGTGGCGAGGTTGAGGTCAAGGATGCTGAGGAGGTCGCTGACGAGCCTGAGTATGTCAAGAAGCTGTACCGGTAAGTCTCCTTCTCCTCCTCCCTGTATTCCCATACATGATTACCCCATCTATTACACAGCGAACGACGTGTGCTTTGGTGCATGGTGAGGTTTCAATGAGCACTTTCGCTGTATTTTTCAACTTTCCCGTTCTGACAAACGTTTTTCCTTTTTTTCATTTCTGCGATAACAAAATACCAAAAAAAAGCCTGAGCAACGCCGGCGGAAAGCTCGAGTTCACAAAGGAGGGATCGGGTCCTGAGGTCAACAGCGGTCTCTTGGATTCGAACGATGTCTTTATTCTGGATGTTCAGCACGAAATCTTTGTGTGGGTCGGAGCCAACGCCAACGCCGTCGAACACAAGAACGGCATCCACTATGCCCAGCAGTACCTCAAGAGAGAGGGTCTCCCTTCTCAGACCCCCATCTCCAAAGTTATGGAGGAGGGCGACCATACCATGTTCGACAATGCCTTGAACCGTTTCTAAAGATGCCATTAGCGAACTATGGCTGTACATATATCATTCTAAAGTAAAAAAAAATCGATGGGTGGAGTGCACCCTACTTTGTTCTTACAAATTGAGCCAAAGATCGCGTGCTTAGAGCCGTTTCCTTCCGAATGTGCGTAAGGACGACGCTCGCTTTTTTTTTTTTTTTTTTTTTTTTTTTTTGGCCTTTGCATTTTTTCCTTTGTTCATCCATCTCTCATTCCACAGAGCACATTCTACTCAACAATGTCTGCCACCATCAACGAATTCTTCCCCTCCCCCAGCCAAAAGTTTGCCGTCGTCGGAGCTTCCTCCAACCGCACAAAGTTTGGCAACAAGGTCCTGCGCTGGTAAGTAGGACCAAGAAAGCAAAAAAGAAGAAAAATATTGATCAATGTTAAAGGTTGTCGCTGACAATGTCCCTCCTCTGTCTCTCTGAAACAGGTACGTCGACAACGGTTACACGGCAGTACCAGTAAACCCCAAAGAAAAGACAATCGAGTCCTTGACCTGTGTCCCTGACCTGTCCTCCCTGCCCGGTGAGCCTTCAGAATATAATGTCTCGATCATTACCCCTCCAGCAGTGACAAAATCCGTCCTGGAGGCCGCTCACAAGAACGGCATCAAACGTGTCTGGTTGCAGCCCGATGTCGAATCTGCAGAAGCGTTGGCATACGCTAAGGAGGTCGGACTTTTGATCATTGCAGGCGGGCCTTGTGTCTTGGTCCATGGCATCCCCAGTTCCCGCGCAAAGTTGTAAAATCATGTAAAGAATGAATAAATGTAAAGAAAATGTTTTATTACAGGTGCACTTAGAACAGCTCAGAAAGTGGGGACATCAACCTCGTTGCTGACCATCTTCATAAGCTTGGTCAGGATACCGCTGTCGTCGCGGAGACCAGAATGCTTGTACTCGTTGGTGATCCAGAGCTTCATACCCTGGATCAGCTTAGCAGTGTTCTCAGAGCACTCGCGGTCAACAAACATGTCGTCGTAATAAACAGCAGCAGCGACAGGGACAGTGTTCTTGGCCAGAACCTCGGGGTTATAGAGCTTGGGCCAGTTGGTGTGCTTGGCCAGAATCTCTGCGCACTCCTTGAGAGGCAGAAGGTACGCATAGTCTTCTAACATCCAGTCGTACATGTGCTCGCCTATTATCACCGTCATCAAAAATGAAAAAGAAAGGATGAGTAATCCTGGCCTTCGATCATTGCGTAATATGCTAGATTAGACAAGGCGGAATAATTACCGGTAAAGTAGACAATCTTGCTAGAGTCATCCTCAAGAGACCCATACTCCTCTACAGAGTATCCAAAGGCGCTCTTGAACTCTCCATTGAGAAGCTTAGAGGCGGTCCAGTTGGAGGCAACGTTGGGTCCGTCGCAGTAGATAGCCTCGTGCAGGATGGCATAGATTGGGGGGATCAAATCCTGTGCAGACTCAATTTCGTGCAAGAAGGCACTCGAAAGAACCTCCTTGCCTTGAATGGTGACGAACGCGCTGAGACAAAGCTGGTGAATTGAGTCCATGCCGCCAGACAAGCCGAATCTTATGCCAAGCTGCTGGAACTTGCGTGGGGTGAGGATACTTCCGTTGGGCGTCTTGACCTCGTTGGTGGCAAGGTACTTCATAATCTTCTTGACGCGCTTAATATCCATGGGGAAGTGCTTATAGTATTGCTCCGTATGATTCATGACGCTCTTGTACGACTTGCGGTAGACAGTCTCCAAGGAATCAACAACAGGTGGGATTCCTCCAGTGATGTACGCCGCCGTGATCGACTCGGGGCTAAGCAATTGATAGTTGAAAATAATTAATTCGAGATACGTTATGCATGCTCGACAAGATTTGATTCAGCCCTGGTAAGAGTTTACTTACAACAAGGAAAGGTAGGTGGTGATGCAGAATCCACCATAACTCTGACCCAAAAGGCTCCACTTCTTCTCCGTGCTGTTGGCTATCCTTGTCAAACAGAACAATGGAATGCGCGGTCAGTCTATTGCCAATAAGGATACCATTTATAATAACACCAATCCAACAAAAACAAGTATATCGTTAAATTACCAAGAAGAGTTTCTCTGATGAGCTCAGAGTCGCGAACAATCGAGTCGGCGCGGAACTGCATAAAATACTCGGCTTGCTCCTGAGGAGTCTTGAACTGGGAGAGGACCTGAACAGTCATCGCAGTCGAAAGGCCTGTTCCACGCTGGTCCAGCAACAACACGTTGAACTTCTTGGCAGCATTTTTGACCCATCCCCTAAAAGTATGATTAGAATTAAATTTTAGCGAGTGGAGCTCTTTCTTGTAAGTTATCACAGTACTTTCCCACGGAAGGAAACGTGTTCCGATTTTGAACAGTACTTACGTGGTATAAGCAGGAGATCCAAATCCGGGACCGCCCTGGAAGTAAATGAGCCAGGGCAACTTGTCTGCATCAGCCTGCTTGTCCACAGCGACAACCTAGATCGCGATCCCACAAAAAAGCATATTCGTCAGATATGTTGTCCCTGAGAAAAATTGAGACCTCACTCAAACACACTACTGTTCACTAAACGAAACCTCAGTTACCCTGCGAGCAAAGACGACAATGGTCTCCTTCTTGGAGGCATCGGTGTGGTAGAGGGGGAGATCAAAGTAGTAATCCTGGGCCTTGAGACCGTTCGCGATAAAGGACTCGACAGGACCGGGACGGAGGTAACCTCCCTTGGAGACTTCTTGGGCAGTCATTTTTTGAAGAGTTGGTGATGGAGATGTCGTTTTTGTTGGTGTTGTTGTTGAGTAGTGGTGGAGTGATGATCTCAGGAACAAGCTTGGAGAACCGGATTGTTTTGGGAGGGACGAAAGAAAATGACGACGGGTGGGATGGATGTGGCGATGGAAGAGAAGAGAAGCAAGACGAGGAACGGAGCTCATTTTCTGAAGTGGGAAAAAGTGTGGGAAAGAGACAACGAAACAAGCGGCTCTGCGGGTCGTCCAATCCGCAAACTAGAGAGAGCTAGAGAGCTAGAAGTGGACGATACCAAATGAGGGTAGGACTCGATCTGCTTAAGGGCCCCCTGATTCCCTCATGGATGCAGCTGAATTCGCCCACATACTGCGAAACTAAAATGATGTCATGTTGACAATAATCGCTGTTGCCGTCATTGATATCGGTTACAGTCGCAGTAAAAAGAGGCCAGGTGCCCACTTCTTTATCCTCTTTTTTCTTTTCTCAATTCTTCTTCAATCCCTTCATCCTCTTTTCTCCACCCTCCTCCCCTCTCCTTCAACAAACCCACAACATAAAAAAGCCATGCTCGAAATCAGCACGCCTTCAAGGAGAACCGTCCTCATCTCCATATCCGCGGTCATCGGTATCACCACAATCTCCTCCCTGGCCTACCTCTTCTACCGCGATAACTACTCTAACGTCACCACCAACCGCAAGTTCCGCGCCCTCCAACGAAACCTCTACGCTCGCCTCCTCCAGATCGAAGATAACCTTGACGATCTCGTCGAGACCGACCTCCGACTGATCCAAATCCGCACAAAGACCCTCCGCACTCACCGTATCCACACAGCCGACGAAGGTGTCAAGCTTCCCTCTTTGGGTCTCATCAATGACCAGGACAAGGCCCAGCTCGGGACAGATATTGAAGAGACCAAGGAGGAATTGATCCGAGAACGTACCCAGGGGTTTGAGGACTTTGCCCGTGTCCGTCAAGGATACAAGCAGCTCGATTTGTTGGTCAAGGCTCTCCATAAGCAGCTGTTGAGACTCCTCGAACGGGCCAATGCAATTGATTTGAGTGAGCTTGCAGAGGTTGGGGATGAGACGGGAGGAATTTCGAACCAGAACGAGTCCGAGATCTTGGTCTTTGAGAAGCTCCGGAAACGCCGTCGATCGACCTTGGCCAAGGTGCAGAGGGTCATTGCTCAATTGGATCGGATCCAGGACAGCTACAAGGCGAGGCTGCACGAGATTAAGGACATTGAGAAGCTGGAGCGCATTGGATTGGAGCCGAGCGATCAAGTCCAACCCACCGTCGAGAGCGAAATGATGAAGGAGGGGGTCACGTTCGCCGATGTCGCCGCTTTGAACATTGAAGAGCCCGAGATCCTGGCACCCACCGAGGATTTGGAGAAGATGAAGCAAGGGATTAGCTTTGCCGACGCTGTTGCCGAGAACCTGCCGAAGGAAGAGGCTGATAAGCGCAAGGTACAGCCTAAGGAAAAGCCTAAAGCTCAGCCTAGCATCGAGACTCCCGCCCCCAAGCCCGCCAAGAAGGTTACCGTTGTCGAGGAGCCAGAGGACAAGGAAACCGCCGTCCTTGCCCCGACCGATGATTTGGGGTTGATGAAGGAGGGTGTCACGTTCGCCGACATCACCAAGGAGAACATTGAGGAGCCTGAAGTCCTTGCTGTTACCGAGGACTTGGAGAAGATGAAGGAAGGAGTCACTTTTGCGGATATCACCAAGGAGAACATCGAGGAACCTGAGGTCTTGGCCCCTACTGAGGATCTCGAGCTGATGAATGAGGGCGTTACGTTTGCCGATATTGCCAAGGAGAACATCAAGGAACCCGAGGTCCTGGCCCCTACCGAGGATCTCAAGAAGATAAAGCAAGGCCTTACTTTTGCCGATGTTGTCGCTGATGAGTGAAGCCAATCATGTACATAGTAGCACACATATAACCTTTCCATAATACATTCATCACAAGAAAATATAATTTTTACATTGTCTTTTAGCGCGTGTAGCGAGCTGGTTTGTAGATGTTGTTCCGTCTAGGTCGATCGCCATGCTCCTCTCTCCTGACAGGTGATGTAGCTCTCGATCTTGAGCCAGCACGTCCCTTCTTGGCGTCTCCACCTTCACTGCCCGACCCATCTTGGCCCTGTGCCCAGAACCGATCGACCTCCTTGCCATAGAATACGAACAACTCTTCGCCAGCCTTGACATCCCGGCTGGTCGTGCAGATCACTTGATTGACGACACTTCCTGTGATGAACGAAATGTTTCCATTGGGGTCCTCGTTCATGAAATGGAATGGGCAGTAAAGTCGCCCGTTAGGGTCACTGTAGGGCATTCCCTTCTCATCGGTCGCGTCCAAGACTGTCCGACGATACATAATCGAGTAGTGGGAAGCTACACCAACGCCATCCTTCAGAGAGTCAAACTCGTTCTCTGTCATCGGCACGCCGAAATAGAATCCAAGAGGGGTGCTGGCAGGCAGATCGATCCTGGCAAACAACCCGTTTCCAGAGTTGGGAATGGTCGACTCAGCTACTCGAACCACATCCATAAGTGAGGTTGGGACAGAGCTCAGATCCAGATCCTCCAGGCGATACTCGTCTACCCTTTGACTCTCTGACTTAGACGAAGGTCCTCCAGCCGACGTCGCCTTTGCCGCTGCCGATGTTGGTGTAGATGGTGTTGTTTCTGACTCCTGACCAGTGACCGAGGCAGGGGTTGAGGGAAGTGATGGCGTTGCTCTGAGCTCCAATTGCTCTAGCTTGTCCACGACCTTTGAATCCTGATCCTGTCCCTGATCTGCTAGTTGAGCAGCGCTCTCCAGTGCTGTATCCGATACAACAGCCGAGTCCAGCTCCGACTTGATCTTCTTGACATTCCGAGAGTCATCCGTCGCATCTTGATCCAGAGGTTCTGGGCTACGCTTCCTTGACCCTACAGATGTGCTGTCGACGGATGGGATCCCTATAAACTCAAACTTCTCAATAGCGAGCTCTATGCTCGATGCAGATGGATCAGCTGCTATGACCGTTTCAGGCGCGTTCAGTTCCAGTGCCGCCAAACGAGCTCTCTCATGAAGTTCAAGCACATCGATGGGTACGGCACCTTCTTTGGGCACACCGAAACACAGCGGCCAATCATGCTTGATCAGCTTCTCCATCCAGCTATCGTACTCCTTGACGGCAGTGTCAAAGTCCCCAGGCTGATACGCGAGTCGGAAATGTGTGCTCCTGCTCCCCTCTGGCTTGAAGGGGATAAAGTACTTGTCGCCGTTGTTTGTTAAGCAAGCCGACGCAGAATTCATTGGAGTCTAAAAATATGGGAGAAATTGGATCAACTATTAGATGGGGGTGAAAACATAACAGCCACATTCTGGTTGTGTTGAGTATTTTTTGTTTACCTTGCCAGTAAAGACTTTGGGAAGGCCCTTCTCGGCACTGAACTTTCGGTCGAGTGCAACTGCTGCAGATATCAGCTCTTGTCTTGCAGCGGTGCGATTGGGCATGGCCCTCAGTGCCAAGAACATCATGTACGGCTGAGTGTGCCACCGAGGCTTGACATTCGACCGCTTGGGAGCAGTGTGTCGCGTGTAGGCTGATCCATCCGTGCCATTCGTTGCTGCCGTTGTATTCGTGTCGGCATTCGTGGAGCTTTCGCTTGTGGTTGCTGTTGCTGTTGTTGCTGTAGCTGTCGTTGTGGTGGTGGTGGTAGTGGCAGTGGTAGTGGTAGGGGTCGTGGTGTCAGCAGCTGCGGTGGTTGTTGAACTTGAAGAAGTTGCAGGGATGGTGGCAACAGCAGGATTTTTTGCAGGTGCAGGGACAGGGGCTGAGGGTACCGATTGCTGTGCTTCCCTTGCGGGAGAGGACCTTGAAGAGCGGCGAGTGGGCGATGAGTGGGTCGTTGCTTGTGTCATTAGAATGGGATGTTTGACCTTGTTTTCCAGTGGTCAAGGTGGGAAGGTGAGAGTGTATTGTGTGTTGAAAGGAGCAAACAAGGGCAAAAAGAAAAGTCGGCGTGACTGCTTTTAGAACTGTGAAGTGAAAAACAGGAGCTATTATTGATTATTGCCTCACGCCTTTTTGTTCCTTTAGCATCCCTCTCTCCCCTCATCAAGCAGCATTCTCTCTCTCTCTCTCTCGCTCTCACATCACACCACACACACTCTCTCTCGCTCTGAGCCACAGCTCATGTCTCAAAAAGTGTACAACTGTTTCTTCTCTGACTGTGGCCTCCAGTTTACCGTCCTCTATGAATGGACAAGTCATATGCGAAAACATGCCGCCGATAGGTACTTGTCTCTCTACCTTCGCTCCCCTCCGTTCTACCTGTAAGACAAAGATACTAATGATGATGGTGTGATGAAGCTTGCTTTTTGTTGTCGCGTCTAAAAAAGTCAAAATAAAGAAACAAAATAAGCTAATTCACAAAACTGCGTGATTCATGTATAGTCCTGCGGAGCAACAGATCTCCAATGTGATGTCTAGCGCAGGCCCGGGAGCAGGAACAGGAGCAGGAACAAGAAGAGGAAGTGCCAGAGCAGAGCAAAGGACGACGGTGGCGAGTCCGAGAATAGGAACAGGATTCACACTCAGGACGGTTGCAGGTGGAACCATGTCAAAGCCAAGAACAAGCTCAATCGCCACTACTTCCGCGCACGACCTGACACGCGACGAGAAGCCCGGTCATGATGATTTTAAGCCATCCTCGTGGCCTCAAGATCGCTCCACTACCAACGCAATGTCCTCGGGTCGACCTTCCACCGCTACACCGATATTCCGCACAACACCTAAAAAAACAGCAACATCTCTGAACAACAGCAACATCAAGATCTCCTCGACACAGGGAAAGCTTCCTTCAACATCATCGACTCAGCTCGACTCCCTTCACTCGCCTACGTCGCGTAAGATAACAAACGTGACCCTCGGTTACAAAGGACCATCAGCAGCACCGTCCTCGGCATCGTCCTCGACATCGTCTACTTCCTCTCTGCCAGCAGCGCAATCACCTCAGGCGGTCTCAAGCCTTCAATCAGGACAGCGACGTGAAAGGAACAGTATACCTTCGTCTAAGCGAGCTCGGAGTCCTTCGCCCTCCCTCTCTGCGTCGTCCAGCTCTACGTCCGCGAAACGGAGGAACATCGAGGAACCGGAAGACTACATTGATATTGAAGGATATGATGACCAAGTCTCTACGACATCATCAACGACAGCACTACCTTCCTCGAGACTAGGGGCCTACCCTTGCGAATGGGTGAAGAGACGGAAAAATTTCATAGAACCGTTCACCCTAGAGGTGGCGCCATGTCAACTGAGCTTTGACACCGAAGCCGAGCTTTTTTCGCACTATGCCTGGCATATTGACCAGCTGGAGATCGATGACGAGTGTCCGGTGACCACATGCCGAATGAAAATCCTGTCCGACGAGCACTTAAAAACGCACTACCAAAAGATGCATCCGGATCTCCCCGTTCCTGCTCGAGAGCCCACAAGTTCGAGCACCGCCACCACCTCCAAATCTACAGGGCGAGCAGCAGCAGCAGCAGCAGCAAGGGCGGGCCGAGCATCACACTCGCCTTCAGAGTTACCAGTCAATCCAACACGAACACGAACCATCACACCAACACCGCCACCACAGCAGAACGCCACACCTACCCCTCCAACACCGACTAAATCACGGAACCAGTCCAAACTGCAGCAGACCAGGATCCTTTCAGAAGGGGACAAGGCAAAGACGACAACCACCCTGCCAATAACGTCTGCCAACAACAACAACGCCACCACCAACCAGTCACACATCAAAACAAAGGCAAGGTTGACCACCACCGCCCATTCGAAGGACGATGAGGATGAGGATAATACACGTCCGATGGCATTTGGTTTCTTTTTCAAGAAGCGACCATAACAGCAACAGTCCGCCATTCACACATCCAGTCTTACTTTTCTTTTTTGAGATTTTTTTTTTTTACTGGTGCAGAGAGTTCATTACGGCAATAATAACAATACTGCTAAAATAAAAAGAATATCTCTACGCCCAAACCTCCTGTCGTGACTCGGCATCTCCAGTAAAGGCATTGTCGGACAAAGGACCCTTCATGGGAGCACCAGTGTGTTGGAGACGAGCAAATGACGCGACCATAGCCTGGAATCCGCCAGGGTATTGCGCCTTGACATGCTCGGGGGTTCCAATAGGCCACAACGAGGAAGAGTCCATCATCGGCAACTTGGCACGCTTCTCGGCATCCAAGCCAGCGGCACCATTCTCGGAGTTCCTGGGAGGGGCCAGGTCCTTGATGCGGCCGTCCAAGTAAGGCGAGATCTTACCCTTGGACTCGATATAGTCCATCAGGGCCTTGTCCAACAGCTCCAATTCGATCTCGTGCCGTCCATCCTTGACCTCGACAATGTTGTCTCCGCCGCTGAGGACGAAATCCAGAGTGCAGACATTGTAGACGGCAGTCTTCTTGATTTCATGCCAGACAAGTTTATGGTCCTGGTACTCGGCCTTGATCAGATGGGGCTGGTCTAAAGGACGGGACGAGTCATGGACGAACCGGAGGCCACTGATCTGGATGTTGGAGGTGACCAGTCGCTGGGACTTCCTGTACCGACCTGCCGAGACCGCCTCGAGGATGTTCAGGATCTCGGAGCCAGTGAACTGGGTCTGGACCAAGCCGTTTCCAAAGGGCGAAGTCGTCATGATCATCTCGATCGTGACGTTTCCAGCGGGCAAGCCAGATCGGATTCCACCACTGTTGATGAACGCAAAGTCTGTCCAGGGGCGACTATTGGCGCTGCCCCCCGAGGTAGGTGTCCGTGCAACCTGAAGCATGGCATCGGCGACAAGGTTACCCATGGTGCACTCTCGCTGCTTGCAGGTGCCCTGATCAAACGAGTCCGAAGCCTCTCCCAAGACAGTCTGGCCCCACTCTTCAAACTCATGTCTCCATCCGTCAATCTCTTTCAGAAGGCGAGGATCTGCAGGGATAGAGTTCTCCACCAGGATGGGTTCGCCCTTCCAGCTCACAATCTTGCCCTCAGGGTTGAATACGATGTCCAGGTGACCAATGTACCTGCCCCAGCAGAATGCCTGTAATAATAAAAGTCGAACCCTAATTATTTTAGTATCCTGTCCCCTTGTGACCATTCAATGCATACATGCATGTACATTTTTTTGAAAAACTCACCTGAACAATCAAAGTGTTTTCGCCCTTCAAGTTCTTGATGATGGTTGGGTAGGGGCCTTGCGAGAGAGGGTTCGAGGGGTCTCCGAGGTACGAATGACTGTGTCCGCCCACAATCAGGTCGACACCGTGGGTGCCGGCAGCCAATTCCATGTCGGGTTCATAGCCGTTATGCGACAAGGCCAAGATGCGCTTGATACCCTTCGCTTCGAGCTCATCGACGTACTTTTGAACAGCGGGGATGGGGTCCGTGAACGAGACAGAGGGGCCAGCATTCGAAATATCGCCCGTAGTCTACAAAACATTTCACGATTTCAGCAACACCATTGGTGTAAGCTACAGTTTTTACACTCTAAAGAAGCAAATAACAAGAGAGCGCTGCAAAATTGACTTACGTTGGTGATGTATCCAATAACAGCGACTCCTAGGTCCTCAAAGATATGATAGGGCTTGACCAACTTGCCAAGCTCAGGGTTCTTTGTGAAGTCAATGTTGGCGCACACGATGGGGAAGTTGAGTTTGGGCCAGTAGCGACCCAGGTTGTCTGGACCATTGTCCCACTCGTGATTGCCGATAGTCCCGAGGTCGTATCCCAACTCATTCATCACCTGCGCAGTGACATTTCCCTACGAGATCGGGAAGGTACAACAAGAGGGAAGGAGGAGGCGTTACAACACACCCTTCTTTCAATGCTTTACAGTCCAATCTGCGAAAGTGGTAGATTGTCAATCGCGGGAGGGAGGGGAGCATGTACCTTGTAGTAGGTGTAAAAGAGAGTACCCTAACAATGCATTCATGCACGAACAAAAACATTGATACAAGGGGGTAAGAAGGAATCCGAGGAGAAACTCATTGAACGATTAGCAAATGATTCAAAGACCATCCAGCACGTTTCCTTTCTTCCTGGGTATTCATCGTGAGAACGAATCCAGTTCAGGACAAATTTAGAACGAGGAGGTGTCTTCTTTAACATACTTGGAACTAAACGTCAGTTGGGAGGAAGTACGTGTGAGAAAAAAAAAGGAAGGGGTCAGTTAGTGCTTCCTGGGCAGCTATACATGGAGCATCAAGTATCCCAACCCAACAATAAGCAAACAAAAGCACTGGAAGACATTATGCCAGAACAAACAAAAAGAAAGATATACCTCGTCACCGCCATCCAGGAGCAAGGAATGCTGATTCGCCTTACGAAGACGGTCAATAACGGTCTTGTGACGAGCAGTGCCTCCATAGCAATTACCACTAGCTCTGTCCTGGTCGGTACAGCTGACTCCGAATTCGTTGGCAGGGTCCACTCTGGCGTGAACGTCGTTAGTATGGATGACCGTCAGGTTCAACCAGCCGTCGTTCGCGACCACAGGTGCGACGTCTCGATGGGTAGATTCTGGCAGGACAAAGGCTGCTGCTGTGGTGGTGACGGCGGCGAGGCAGAAAACTGCTGAGACGACTCCTTGGAGGCGTCGTTGGCCTATTCTCCCAGAGTCGGCGGAGAAGAATCGCATGGAAGGTATGGGTATGAACTGAGGCTTGGTTGGTTGTCTAGTTTGTTGCCTCTTGAGGGAATGTCGTCGTTCTAATTGTTAGTTGACGGGAATGAAGGGAATGAAGTGTGAATGAAAGGAGAAAGTGAGTTGAAAGGAATGGGAAAAAAAGAAGCGTCTGCACAGAGGCTCTGATAACTCCATGGCAGGTTGTGACTTCTCTTCTTTGTAAAGGAGTAGACAAATACGAAGTTTACAAGCACGATTTGGGCTTGTTGAACTTGAGTGGCACTCACAGAAGCATCGGCACATCACACATGCAGCCAACATACTCCGTGAAAACGGTTGGGTGAAAGGAAAGGGGAAGAGGAAGACAAATGACGATGCACAAACCATTGAACGATTGCACTGGAAGAAACACAAATCGCAGAGGATGAAAGAGAGAGAAATAGGGAACGCGTCGTACCTAGGTAGTTTGCTTGCCAGCATGCTCACAGCTCGTCAATCTGTTTTTTCTGCTAGGACTACAATGCCCTTGAGGCGCACGCGTATTTGTCTCTCCCGTGCCAGGTCAACAAATAAACAGCACGAGTCGCATTGTTGATGATTGCTGTCCTCATAGGATTGATTCACAATCGAGACATCTCTCCCTATGTCTTTGTTTCTTGAGTCTCATCTCTTGGATTTGGCCTTTATCATTGTTTTGCCGGTCAACAGAGAATAAAATGAGTGAGGACATCATGTTCCACGAGAAGGAGAGTGATTGTGCTCATGGTTGATATTGCATACGATAAGTTTTTATGATAGTGGCACAAAACATGCCTTCAACACAAATAACAGCAACATCGATCAACAACAACGTCAATGCTAACATTGCCCTCGAAGATGCTAACGCTCACGCCACACACAATCGACACAACGGGATAAAATACTTATTCTACTGTATATCTTTTTTTGGTGCCTAGTACCACTTCTACCCAAGCGCTCGTCGCGTCGGGGACTATCCTAGCAAATGAAGATGAGGGAGGTGATCGTTGCCTGGGCCTGGCTTTCATAAGCGATCATATCAGCTTCAGGTGCGAGCAAAACAATCGGTCACCTCATGTTGTCTAGGCCTTTTGTTCACACAAAAACAACCTCGCCAAAAAAAACTCTATTTTGTCTTTTATTTCCGTATCAATGGCCATCTTGATTGATTGGAAACATCAAGTAGGACAAGTAGGGCCGTTGTGTGAACCACAAAGCAAATAACGGAGAAATAACAAATGATAGTGCGCGTTTGTTCACTGATTGACGGGAGGAAAAGGGGTTACCAAGGACTGACAAGTGGGGGGAAGCATTGTGGGACACAATTTGCATAGGGCATTTGATCTTGAAAGATTGTATGTTCGATGAAAAGATAAGAACAAGAAAGCTGAAAAAAAGGGATGTTCTGCCCATCTCTCAACCGGAAAGGAAATTAAGGGAGAGGCCCAACCACCGTGTAACATGTCCCCTCCATCTTATTCTCGATGGTACCTATACCTTCGATTGAACAACCAGGCCACAAGACACAAGACACACAAGACACAAGACACAGGACACAGGACAGAACAGGCGCAAGAGTGAGCGAGCAGAAAAAAAAGATGAAAATATGAAGACGAAAGACAGGTGCTGCGATCAATGTTTTTGAGCCTTACTTACATGATACATGACATGACAAGGACTCAATGGGATGGAATGGGAAGAGCTTCTCGTAAAGGTTACGAAGCGAAGATAGGAAAAGATGCTCTCAACAAGCTTTTTCCTTCTTCTTCCTGTCGTCAGGAACAATGTACCATCAGGGCGACAAACAACGACGGAGGCGATTTCAACCTCCTACCCACAATCCAGTCGTCGCCAAATTAAGCGGGGCCAGCCCCTCCCCTCTTTCTCTCCTGGCCTCGTGATCAGGCAGCGGCAACCGGAAGACCGTACCGACCTGGGATTCGAGGGTATAAGAGAAAAAAAGTGGGTTTGAACAATGAGAGAGGAAGAGGAGAGAGAGAGAGAGAGAGGGCGGACAAAAAAAATGTCCTTCTGAGCGTTTTCATTATTTTTTTCATGTGGAGCATTTTGACTTGTGTTTCTCTACTCCGCTGAAGACAACGATTGGGTCACCAATCTGCCAGAACTGAACAGCCAGCCTGGCCCATCGATCACTTTTTACGCAGGGCAAGAAAGAAAAATAACTGCATTTGCTGGTCAGAAAGTCAGGTGGTCGCCATGCTCTCTATCTCTTTATCTCTGTCTCTGTCTCTGGCTCAGGGACGAATCCTGACCAGTCAGTTCATCAAAGACCGAGTCCAAGTGGGCGCCTATTTTTTACTGTTGACTTGGGCACAGCCATTCCCCACACAGACCCCAGGGGTGGAAAGAGATGGGTCACCCGCTTAGCGTAGGGTTGGGGTCCCCATGTTTGTCGTTTGTTGAAATTATTCTCCGTATCCTCCCGGCGGGGATGAACAAGTTGGACGTTGTGATACTCCAGAGCTGTGCCAGTGCTAATGGTACTCTCCCTAATTATGAAGTGACCCGTTGAGCAAAAGAGTACATCCTCCCAAGGAGCGAAAAGGCACTTCTTGGTACTGTAGATAGCGAAGGAAACAAGCTAATAATGGGGCCCAGCCTTAGATGAAAAAATGTCCGCTGCAAGGAATATCGCAAAAAAAGAGTATCTTGCACTCATAATATCCGAATGGCCGCGCTGAAGCCCCTTTTTCTTCTTTGCCATCCATCCACGATTGTGATCCTCCCGCACTCACTCAGATAGACCAGATACCTTCTCGAGAATACATGATTGAATATCGATGCTCCGTGTGCTTGACCAGCTCTGAGTGAGCTCCTCTTAAAAAAATGGTCGACAGGTCCCTCCACTCCTACCCTTTTTCAGACATCGATGACTGATGGCTGGCCATTGTTTTTCCAGTACCCTTTTCTAGAGTGTGTTGTGATTTCTGTATCCGTGTGGGGACTTTAGCCAGATGTGCGCTCGGATCCTGCAGCTCCTCTCTCCAAGATCGATGAAAAAACAACGACGACGGGTGATCAGTGATGCGCGGTGCATTGAAAAGTAGGGGGTAGAAAGAATATGAAAGCAAAGAAAGATCGAGAGGGACTCGGCTCTCTTATTTTTTTGTCTGTTTGCTTTTTTGTTTGTTTGTTTATGTTTGCGTTGTTTTGTGGAGTGAATGTGTTGTACCTTTGATGTGATGCAGCAAGATTGCGACGATTGTTTTTTGTTCCGTTTGTATGTGTCGTGCAGGTGCCTGAAGATGTGAATTCAGGGCACAACAAAGTGAGCAGCATAAATGATGTTGGGTTGAGGTGGTTGAAGACAGGACAAAAGAAAAAAAACCCAGGGTGTCGCACAGAGAACAAAAAAAGGAAAGGACTGAGCAAGTGACAAAAAGAGAGATGGCCGAGGAGGATCGTCTTTTTTTGATTGTACTCACTCGACCCAACCCAAACTCGGGTTTACGATTACATCGAGAGACTAACTCTCGAACCAAGGTGAACAGCATGTGGGGAGAGCAATAAGGATGGTTGTGAACACGCCGCAAAAAAAACCACAAGAACGTGAGATGCGGATGAGATTGTTAGTGCAAATAGACATGGTATTGGACCTTGTTGATGTTTAGCATTGGATGACCGAGAAGGTATTGGAGGTACTCCTTCTTACTTATGAACACCGCCCAATAGAATTGAATTCAACCATCGATAGGACTGCCTCTGGGGCCAACTAACAGTAATGAAATGACAATCAGGAATGGTCAGGGCGGGAAGGATGGTGTGGAAGAAGTTCGAGTCCCTGCGTTATTTGATAACTTGGTATGATGGTATGAATGTTCCAGCCTTTACTACATGTTGTTGAATGAATGAGTGGCGGGCAAGAAGGCGAAGATGGTAAGAGTGATATGAAGAGAGCGAGCGCCAGCTGCAATGAGAAAAGAGGGAAAAGGGAAAACTCAAAGTGAAAAACGGCTGCTGAGCAGCAAAGAATGAACAAGATGTATCAATCGCACTTTTGTATCTGTATCTGTGTGTACTTCTCTCTGTCTGACTCTCTGGCTGTCTGTCTGGCCTCACTTTGGATGAATTGAGTGGTGGCAACTCTCTTTCTTTAAAAAAAAACGATGTTCAATCAGACTCTGGAATCACATCCCAACCTTGTTTGTCTCTCTCACTCTCTCTCTTTCTCTCTCTCCCTCTCTCTCTCTCTCTCTCTCTCTTTCTTACACTCAACTCGCTCAGCATCTCGACTCTTCGAATTCATTGTATTCATACGATATACCCCCAAGCTCTCCTTGTAACCTTCTTTTGCCTTCACTCCAATAGTACCAACTCTTTCCTTCTTTTACTTTTTGTTGTTTGTTTCTTCTTCATTTCCTTTTCTCCTTTTCTCCTTCCCTCTTCCTCTCTCAGTCCGTCTCTCCGCCTTCTTCTCTCTCTTTCTTTCTTCCTCTTGTTTTTCCTTTTTCTCCTTCCCTTCCATTCCCATATTTTGCTTCTCCTTGTCCATTCCTCTCGCACTCACACTCTACCTCTGTTACATACTCATCTAATTTAATACCCAATCCCCCCTCCCACAACTCATCCTCCTCACCTGTTTAGATATTCCTTCCTCTCTCACGATCTACATTCATCCATCGCCTCCAGCCTTTGTCACATATCTCACCCTTCCCCTTCACATATACATACACAACTACACACAACATGTTTGGAATGCAAATCAATATGGTCCCAAAGACCGTCATAGTCCTCCCCGAGAAGGAGGCCTCATCGGCCAGCTCGGTCAAGAGTGGCAAGAGTGGTAAAAGCGGAAAGAGCATCGAGGGTCATGCCGACAATCAGAGCACTCACAACAGCACAACAGCATCCAGCAAGTTTGGCGGTCTCTTCAAAAGCAACAGCATCAGGAGTGCAAGCATATCTTCCGGAGTCTCGGGTACACCTTCATCACACCAGCGCGGGATGGGAGCGGTCACCGAGGAGGATTCGAGGCAGCCCTACCAGCCCGAGCCGCTCGATCTGGAGTCATATCGCCAATGTTTGCACTGGTTGCAGCAGACATGCCGGCCGGTGTTTATGAAGGAGCTGACACAGGTGAACGATGTGCCTGTGCCTATTACAGAGGAGAATGCGAAGCACCCGGATCTGATTGGCGAGTCGATGCAGGTTCAGGTCGGCAGCTGGAAGCAGTCCCAGGTGCAGCTGGTGCCTATCGATCGCTGGGGCGATCCCCAGGATGTGCTCCATGAGGTGAGTAAGCTGCACTGATGTTAATTTTGCCCCGTTGACTTCGTTCGTTCGTTCGATCCATCTATCCTTCCTTCATTTTCTGTCCATGGGCGGACCCTTCTATGCCGCGATCTTTCTCTCTTGTACTCTTTCTTTCGTTCTTGATCGATGCTCTCTCTTTTGTTTTTCCCTTTTCCCTTTTATTCCTTTCTTTCTCTTTATCCCCAGGTTCCGCTTACCTGAGCCCTTTTTTCTTCTTGGTCGCTTCTTTTGTATGCCCTGAGAAGACAACAAACCAAATCGATGGAGAATCAGTCATACTTCGTGTTAGCAGTAATGTGTAAACAAAAGCGAGTGTGTGCCAGCGGTTGAAACGCCGCTCATGCAATCACTTCACCTCCTCGCACACAGACTGGCAGTCGGACGCTTGAACTTTCTTTCACATCCGTTGTTGCTCTTCTGCCTTGGTCCCTTATTTTTGTTCTCTCCTATCCTCCAGCTCGTTCAAAAAGTTTTTTTTTTTTTTTTTTTTTTTTCTTTCTGGGCGCGCGCGGTCATGCCTTATTTTGGACTCCATTCCCTCTCTCGTCAGCTTGCCCTGCCTCTTTTCTCTTTCGTCCTTCCTCCTCCGCATTGTGCATGTCAAAAAAAGTGAGGAGCTCTCATTGTTATCCTCTCTCTGTCCAAGAGCCGTTCAGTTAAATTAAAAATATTCGCGCACAAACCCTATGAGGATAAAGACCATTCCACCCAACAACAACGGCCGTAGGGCCAATAGTCAACAGTTGATAGGCAATACCGAGAACACTCGCCCTTCAACGCTCTTGCCATCCCCCCAAAACGCGATCAATATTAACCAACCCAACCTCTTTCATCGAACAATGATATGCATCCATCCTCAATTAGATTCAATCGCTGCACAAGCTTCGCAAGTGCCGACAAATCATCCAACTCTATGGCTACCTCCCCAACACTTCTCCTACAGCAATTCATATCCCAGCCCTGCTCCTTCAACAGCCCAGCTACGGCTCCCTGCGCCAATTCATTGATCACCACTTTGATTCCATTCAATGGCCCGAACGCTTCAAGCTCGCTCTCGACATGGCCCAAGGTCTCCGCTTCCTCGTCTCCCAGGGCGTCCCCTGCACACTCCACTCTGGCAACATTTTGATCGACAGCGAAGGAGTCGCCATTCTCACCGGCTTTGGTAGTCAGAGTGGCCAAATCACCTCTGCTCCTCGCCAGATGACTTCCCAACCTTCATCATCCTCATTACTCGTCTACATGGCACCCGAGCGTCTTCAGAGTCGAGGATCATATTCTCCTGACTGGGGCGTCTACTCACTTGGCATTTTGCTTTGGGAGTTATCGTCGGGACGCATTCCCTTTGACGAGATCATCACCCGCGCCGAGGCCGGTCCTCGTCTCGCCAAGAATATGGAACAACTTTCTTCGGCAATCGCCAAGGGTCTTCGCGAGGAGACCATCCCCGGCACACCCGAGATTTACGAGCAGCTGTTCAAGATGTGCTGGGAGAGTGAAGCTTCATCACGCCCACCACTCGAGGTCGTGGAAGAAACTCTTCAGATGTTGGTTGTGGTCGAGCCTATGGATATGTTGATGTTGCCAGGTGAGGAGATGGGTATGTCCATCTCACCCATCGGTAAGCCGCCGTTTGGTCGTTTTGCCCCGTTGATGTAGCATGGTATATGTGATTCCCTTCCCGTGTACTTACTGTTGCCTTGCATATATTGTTTTTTTTTTTTTTATTTTTATGTATAGTCTCGGAGAGCATCGACGGCGACGCCCTTAGCATCCATACTCGGTCGATGAGCATTCGCTCAGTCTCTCCTGGCCCAAGTCATATCAAGTCAAACTTTGCGCGCCCCACGACGCTGCACGAGGCCGTGAGTGTCTCGAACCCAGATATGACCGAGTGGTACATTCTTTCGGGCCACGACATCAATGGGTACGCGATTGTCCCTACGTTCTCGGCCGAGTGCGAGATTACGCCGATCCAGACCTGTCTCGGCCACTTCTTGCCCACCTCCCTCCCTATCCTCAAGGAACTCCTGGACCACGACTCTGACCTGACTCTCTTGGCCAAGCGATCGTACCAGAACTGTCTCCACATCCTTCTGGACCGTTACCTGCCCATCAAGAACGAAAACGGATCCGCCCACCTGTTCACTGCCATCGATATGCTCCTGGCCGCAGGTGTCGAGGTCAACGCCAAGGATGTGCAGGGCTACACCCCCTTGCATTCGCTGATGAAGAACCCCAAGATCTCGTCCGAGGATGTTAATGAGGTCCTGCTCAAGCTGCTAGCCAAGGGGGCAGACACGGCGGTCGAGGCACCCCGCGACGGCAATGTATTGTCACTGGCTGCCAAGTACTTGCACTTTGAGGCGACGCGCACGATCCTCAGTCGCGATCTTCTTGCCTCGGAGCCCGATTCAATCGAGAGGGCGATTGAGTCGTGTATGACGATGACGGGCCGTGCGACGGACAAGTTTGTCAACCTAAGGACTAAGACCCGCGAGCTCCTCAAGCTGTGGACTGGTACTGCTGGATTGCCAAGAAGGGAAAAGACTGTGCTCCGAATCCTGGCTGATGCCGGACAGGTCGATTCCTCTGGTGCCCGTATGAAGTGCAAGGTTGTTCATCTTGCACCAGAAGCGCAACTGGAGGCTGCCAATGCCTACTACGAGACACATATTAAACGTAGACGCGAGGCCCTCCTGACCAGTTTCTCCTTCCAAGGCATCGCTCGCTAATAACGATACTTTCTTGGTAATAATGACTAAAACTAATAAAAACAAGCTATGTACAACACCTTTCGTTTCTTTCTTCTTGGTCGAATGGCAAAACAAGTCTAGCAAGAAGGTTCTCCTCTCCTTGCATTTCTATTCGCCACTCATTGTAACTGAGCGCCATTGATGGCAACGGTTTTTCATTTGCTGGAGCGGTGGTTAGTGCTCTCATCTTTCATCATCATCGTCGTTACCATCACCGTCAGCATCAGCTCTATGACCACCACCACGACCACCACGCGATTGATAATCTGGCACCGTCCCAACTGTTATCAGAAAAAACAAGCGATGTCACAGGGGTGAAAGAAGACAGACAAGAAATGCAGTGGTGGTGGTTTTTTTTTTCCATCCAGCTGACATCCAAACATCCAGACAGAGAGAGAGAGAGAGGTACATTAAGAGAAAGAGAGAGTAATGAGAAAAAACACTGCCTCATCCGTCCCTGAACAAACTCGACCTTGCGAATTCATGCAAACTCGGGGCATTAGTAGCCTTCCCGCCAAAAACAAATGAAGAACTTGAAGCAGCCGTTGTGCTTTATGATGAACACAACATGACAAACAGCATTAAAGACAAACAAAAGGCATAACTTCAACAACAAACAAGCAACAGCAGCAGCATTCAGACCATGCACCTTTATTTTTATTTTCGATACATTTTTCCTGCATAAATGTAATGTAGGATCGTCGATGAATTTTCTTTCTTTTTGTCTTTTCTTTCTTTCCTCTACTTCGTCATGTCATCGTATCCTCCGGGGGTGAAACACGAATGAGTGGTCTTCTTTCCTTTACACGTACTCTCTATTTCCTTCCACTCTCTTCCTCCCACCACACCCCATACCCCCACACACACTTCCCCTTCCTTCCTCTCCTCTTGTGTTCCGCTTGTGTATCCTTTGTACGCGACACTCTTTGGCCTCTCGCGAAGCTAAATCAACCCTGATCTGTCCGTCCATCCAGCAAAACACACCAACTTTTTCTTTTTCTTCTACTTCTTTCCTCTTCTTCCTTCCTCTTCTTCCTTCATCCCTTCCTCTTGCCCATCCCTTTTTTCTTCTCTCTCTTTCCCTCGCACCCTTTCCGATGGGCAACACGACACTCTTTTCTCCTTGATCCTTTCCTTCCTTTCCTTTCCTTTCTTCTCTTTCCCTTCCACTTCCTTCCACTTCCCTTCCACTTCCCTTCTTCCCCCACCCCAACTCCTCCTCCCTGAACAGTTAGGAACTAAAAAAAGGCGAACGTCTATTTCTTTTTCCTGTAAGAACCGTCTTCCTCTCTTTGTCCTTGTTTTTTTTTTGTCTTCACTCCTCCGCTTCTCTTTTTTCATTTTCATTTTTTTTTCTCACCACCACACAGCGAGTTCTTCAAGCCCCGCCTCTCTCTTTCTCTTTCTCTCTCTCTCTCTCTCTCTCTCTCCTCTCTACTCCTCCTCCTCGCCAAAAAAATAATACCTTCAAACTCACTCACCCTCTCTCACCTTCTTACCAATACTTTACCAGCCGACACACTCTTGTACAACAACAACAACAACTCTCATCACTGCCCTCCTCACTTCCACGCCGGAATCTCTCTCACCCCCCTCAACCCACCGAGGACATGGAAGGGAATACGATCCTCTCCCTGTGCTTCCCCTCCGCACAGGCTGGCGGACCCGTGGACGATGCGATGACTAGGACATTCCAGCTCCTCTGCGAAGACATCACCCAGCAAAACCACTGCCAGGCCAACCTCGACGTCCATGCCAGCAACGACAACACCTTTGGAACAAACTCACATCAATCCTTGGCCGGCGAGAGACTCTCCTCATTTGATACCCGCTGCCCATCCGTGGTGGTCTACAATGTCACGTTGTCTGGAGCCTATTCTGATGTGATGCATGCTCGAGGAGCACTCATGCGCAACAGCCCTCTGAAGGTATGATGAATCTACTCTTACTCTTACCCCCTCTCCCTTCCTTCCCCTTTCCCCCTCTCCCTTTCTTGCCCCGTCTTCCCTTTAAGTTTTTTTTTTTTTTTTTTTTTTTTTTTCTTTGCTCCATTCCTATTTTTTGTTCAGAAAGTTTATTACGTACAAGTGCCATATTATTTTGGTCATCACCCGAGTCACCGTCGATGACAAGATGCCGTAGTCAGCAGCTCAGAAGAAGTTTGACGGGCTGATCAGTTTTTATTCGTTAATATTTTTTTTGTTTGATGTACTTGATTTCTACTGGAGTTGTTTGCGTCTCCTTGACCACACCCCCTGTCCTCACCGTCCTCTTAGACTCGACTTTGTCGTTCACTTTTTCTCGCACTTTTTTATAACCCCTCAAAGGCAGTTCTTTTTCCGTTCTTTTGGGATACTCTACTCTTTTCGTTACTTGCAGACATACGAACGAGTGAGTATGAGTGAGTTTATGATGTGCTTGTGGTTTGTTTACACAAATGCCAGGCGGAGTGGTTTGTTTATTTGACCATGACTGTTTATAATTTCCAACTTTTTTTTATTCTCATTTCGTAATTGACATAACTCAACCTTTTTTTCAGAACCCTGACTCTGAACCGCGCTCTCTCTCGCTCTCTCTTTTGTGGATCGGGGACTCGTTCTCGTCTTCTTATTCGCCCATCGTGTGATTTCCCCTGTGCCTCGGTTGGGTTCACCTGGATCCATCTTTCTCAACGCTTTCCTAACAACCTTGATATTATATATGTCTATTACTTAGCCACGTCTGTCGATCCCTGTCAGCAAGGCCCTGATCACCTCACCAGTACCTCCAGCCGACCAGACGCAACACAGTCGAGAACAGGACAAAGCCAAGGATCAAGACCAGAGCAGCCGCAAGGAGCACAATGGACCCTTGACTACAACCACTACCACCTCTGCCACAGGAACAGATACAACCACTGCTCAATTATCATCACAGGCATCTTCTGATCCCGCCTCGGCGCCAGCAGAATACTCAAACGACGGTCCTTCAGATCTCAATACCCGGAACACTCACTCTCTTCCACCCTTCACCTCGCACTCCAACGGTTCCCACGCATCGCTCGACGCCAGAACGCTGACAGAGGGATCTGCTACAGCGCCAACCGCATTCGCACCCACATTTACTGTCCTGCCTCAGTTCAAGGTAGCTGTGGACAAGATCTCAGCATCAACCAGGACATCCATCGCCTTGTTGTCCAGCCCGATTCACCCGCCCACGGCACCTGGAAAGGCGGTCGCTGCTTTCTCCAGACAGGAAATGGTCGAGTTGGTCGTGACAGGAACATGGGAGAATGCCGAGGCTGCTCGTGCGTTGTTGCTTGTGGCCATTGACACATTGGAGCCTGGTATTATTTCGGATAGCCTGACAGTTGAGCTGAAGTATCAAAACATGATTGGCGGCAGGAAGCGACAGGCACTTCAGGATCTTATGGCGAGCACACGGACCAACATTTACCTGACGTCGCCCTTTGTCCAGACTTCCAACAAGAGTGGCAGCCCTGTCGACCCTCGGTACAACGATATCCACATCACGGGCGAGGCGAAACAAGTTGCCAAGGCCAAGACAGTCCTCCATAATGCTTGTCTCCGAGCGCAGACGGAGTCAATGTCTTGCACTCGCACTGTCAACATTGCCGCACGCAAGCTGGACTGGATGCTGCTCAACCACCGAGAGAAGCTTCGCGCAATCATGACCGACAACGCATCTTTCATTGCTTTTCCTCCTCTGGGCGGCACTTACCCCACCATCTTTGTATATGGCCAGTCGAGCGTGAATGTGGAGAGAACTATCCGTACGGTGATGCAGTTGGTAAGTGATCACGCCTTTGGTCGGATGCCAAAGTAACATGTATGTCTAGCGGGGTCCAAAGGTTTAACTTATGAACCTAACTAACATCACAATGCTGCGAATTTTTTTTTTGGGTGTCAAAATAATAGTCGTGTCATTTCCACTCTGGCTCAATTCTCATGCGGGATATCCCCCATTCGATGCACACGTTACAGTCGCCTGCAGCGCTTGCCGGAATCTGCAAGGTCGTTTCCCAGTCTTCAGGAGCCGAGATTGAATACCGCGCCAACGGCTTTCAGATGTGTGGCAGTGAGGTCCAGGCTAGGAAGGCGATGATGTGTTTGACGAGAGCCGAGATTGTCAAGGCGCTTCCGTCGGAATTCAAGTTTTCGGTCGAGCTGGCGAACGAGCACCGCGAGTTTATCTCTGGCAAGAAGAACGGCAAGATCAACAGAATCATGAAGACGACAGGCGCCAAAATCAAGTTTGACCAGTGCAACGAGTACAACTTTTATGTCGACCTGAGCTCAAGCATCGCTGCCAAGGCGATGGAGGCGCTCGAGTTGCTTCAGGAGGAGCTGCCTGCAGAGATTTCGTTCTTTGTCCCAGAAACATACCACAAGCGGATCATTGGCGTTGGGGGCAAAAACATTCAACGGATCATGAAGAAGTTTGGAGTGTACGTCAAGTTTTCGAACGCTGAGGAGTTTGCAAAACTGGGCGGCTATTACGACAATTTGGACAATGTGGTGGCGCGTACTCCTTCCAAGAACGCTGTGAACTTGGATTTCCTCAAGCAGGCTGTCATGGAACTCGTGAGCCCAAAGGACAAGGACTTTATCTACCAGCATTTGGATATCCCCAAGCATCAACACCTCAACCTGCTTTCGGATCATGCGATTACTCTGAGGGAGATTCACGAGGCTACCAACGCCACCATCTTCTTCCCTGCAAGAGAGCTTGGACGCGATACGGCTTCGATCTATGGACCCGACTCACTCATGCAACAGGCGGTGGCTATGCTTTTGTCTGTGGTCGAGGAGCAGTACGTCTTCCCGGTGCCATATTCCGAGTCCATGGCTAACGCCCTGGCACTGTCAGAGTTCCAGAAGGATGTTGTCGATGTCATCAAGCAGGATTGGAATATCACCCTCATGTCGCCTCCCATCAACACCAAACTCGCTAGTCTGGATACGGCAACGACTCAAGATTCTAACGGCACAGATGACAACGCCGCGTCCAAGTCTGAGGAGAAGAAGGAGTGCGAGGACAGGGCCGCAGAGACCCGCCCAGATCATATTTTCGTCTTTGAGTACACAAGGAACAACGAGGAGCGCCTTCCAAAAGCCAAAGAGAGATTGACACGATACTTGATTAGCCATCACGTCCTTGTCGACGAGGACGAGCTTCTTATCCCAGGACTTCGACCAGACTCTTTTGCCGAGACTTTGGCCCAGTTCCCGAACAGGCGACCAACCTCTCTTGGTCTTGGTGGTAAGTTGTAATCGACATTTGCTTTGTTCGGTAAGACTTTGGGGATGAGTCATTTATAGAACCCATGGACTAATTCCCCGCTATTTCATTTATTGCCCTTCAATTAGACGTCCATCCTCAGACACCCCTAGATTACAGTCTCTTTGACGGCGGACGGGATACGTTTGACAGTCTTGGCAACAGCATGGGAGGGATGAGCTTGGGTTCATCAGACATCAGGTCTATTTTCACCCCTAACACCGGTTCAGTCCTGTCGTCACTGTCCACATCACCCTCAAGATGGCCTGAGCATGGCCGTCATATGAGTGCCTTCCAGAACTCTCCCACGGCACTTGGAGCGACCACTACATCGATGACAGGCACACCTACGTTTGGATTGGGACCTGTGCCCGGCTTGGGTCAAACTACTGGTAGTCCGAGCGCATTCCCAAGGGTGGCCTCCTTGCCAGCCGACCCCTGGGCCACCACAAAGCACCAGCAACAACAGCGACAGTCTCAGTCCCCCGGAGGAGGTTACCTTGGCTCGATTGGCGATTTGCGTTCATCGCCTCAAGGTATATCGACGACTTCTTTGGGCGGATTGCCACAGGGTAGTGGGTATTATTCACCAGGCGGCTACTCGCAGTCACCGCATACCACCATGCACACGCCCGAGACTGCGTACAACAAGGCTTCTGGCTTCCAGATGTCGGGCAACATGACACCTGTCCACCGGTACTCTGGCAGCAACTCTCCCGTCCATGGACCAACAGGAACTCCTGGCAACTATGGAAACATGATGGGTTTGCCAACCTCGAACCAGGCTGGGTCGACGCCAAGACCCTCATCTGGATCTGCAGCCTCTCGCGGCAGCATGCAGTTGTTGGAGGACAAGATGTTGGCAGGTTCGGCCTTCGGAGCAGGATATGGGCCTGCTTTGAATAGTGGAAGCGGAGCACGCACTGGATATCAACAGCAGCCACCTCAGCTGCAACAGTCGCCTCTTCACTCCCAGGCGCCAAACTCGCAGACCTCGTTTGCCGGTCAGCCCTTCCCAACACACCTGCCTGTCCACCACGGCGGCTCTTACCCACAGCAGCGTCAGCGTCATTCGAGCCAAAACAGCGCGGCAAGCCACCATACCATGGGTCTCGGTCATATTGGAGGAGGACCTGGATCTGCAGGCGGAAGCGTCAACAGCGACGAGATTTCGACGGAGGAGGATAGTGACGAGGTCTTTGACGAGATGAGGAATAGGCATAGGATGCACAGCACCCCGACATCGCTTTTCCAGCAGCATAAGCAATTGCAGCAGGGCTATCACTCGAGTGGACTCAGTGCTGGATATGAGGGATACACTTCCCACAACTCTTCGTCGTCCAGCCTTCTCAATCGCCGTGGTTCTGCCGGATCGTCTCACAGTGCTCACCTCCAACAGGCTTTCTTCTCCCAGAAGAATGGCGACTACACGGCTGGTCTTGGAAACGGAGGAATCGATATCTTTGGCCAAGGCTCGCTTGTAAACAGTATGGAGAAGCAGGAGGGCGACCTGAGCGTGGGTGGATCACGCTTGTCCCAAGGAAGGATTGGCCAGAATCGAACTGTTGGAGGCAACACGGGTAATGGTAGCTCGGGATTGCCTGGACTTGGTTCTGAGTTGAGGTTTGAGGAGGACCGTGGCTTTTTCTCGAGCGGTTTTGGTGGAATCATTGGAGACGGGGCCCATGGTTATGGACAGTTGAACGGCTTGGCTCAGGGACAGGGCTTTCTGCCATCTACGACGAACGGAGCCTTTGGAACTCACAACACCAACGCGGCTGTGGGCGGGCCAAGTTTTGGCGGCTTTGGAGAGACAGGTGATGGTCAAGATGCACGCTCGAAGCTCCCATCGACCCCTGGACTCTCGGCCACTGCCGCTCCATTCTACATGGACACTTCGTCGCAGCAGTTCGGAGGCCAAGGTGTGAACCGCACCAGTGATGTCAACCGTACTGTTGGATGGGACCGATAGGTGACTCTTAACCGCAGGCGTGCGCGTTCTTTGACATGAGCAAAGCGATCAGGCTTGCTTTGTCGTGTCTCCCCGTCTACTTGCTTGTCACTTTGTCCTTTCGTGTTCTCTTTTATTCTCATTCGTTTGTTCCTTTCATGTCTTTTTTCTTTTATCTTTTTTGTTTGTACATGGTTTTCTTTTTTTACTTTCAATCATTTCTTACTCAGTCATTTCTTTATGCTCCTTTGCTGTATTGCAATTTTACCCAGCTTGATTTTTTTTTCCTTCTCGTTTTCATTCATTCACACATCTTATTCTCACTTATCGTTCTTCCTCTTTTTTTCTCCCTTCCTTTTGCATTCTCTTTCTGTTTCTC
This sequence comes from Linnemannia hyalina, assembly GCA_019671135.1. Lineage (NCBI taxonomy): Eukaryota > Fungi > Mortierellomycota > Mortierellomycetes > Mortierellales > Mortierellaceae > Linnemannia > Linnemannia hyalina. The sequence goes on from JAHRHY010000001.1 coordinate 1,375,335, forward strand.
CTTTCGTTTCGGGTTGTACCATAAATGCTTTGGAAAAAAAAAGCTTAGGCACCAAAAAAATGTATTCTTCTACTACTATTACCGTTTGCGTCTCAATTCCTTTGCAGATCCACCTTTTTTTACCCCTTCTGCTTAGCGTCTCGAACCAAACAACCACCAAAAGAACATGCAATAAAAAACACATGCTGCTCAAATCACTTCTTTGTGTATGTCGTTGAGTCAAGAACTGAAAGATGTGATGCGATTTTGCCGTTTTCTCTGTCCCTTGCACTTTTTTTTTTGTGCGCAATTAGATCCATGCGTTGGGTTTGTTGTTTTCGCTGCGACTTTGTTCTTTTGGACTTCCGGGCTTTGAAATAGCTCAAGGGAGATGTGAATAGGAGGGCGGTGCGGGACGAAAAGTGCCTTTTCGCAACGAACATTGCACTAAAAGGATACGTTGCTGCAAAAAATCTTAATGGTGTATGTTTGTTAATGTTCAAAGAGGAGCCTTGGGTTGTATCCAGTTCAAACAGCACCAACAGCCAGCTGGCCCACCCTTATTCCATTGGGTCTGGAATAGTCTTTCTGCTTTCCCACCCTCATCCTGGTTTTTTTTTTTTTTTTTTTTTTTTAGCTTCCGCTCCTCTTTCCTTTCCCTCCTCCTTTTCTTCTTTGTTCTCTCTCTTCTTCTTCCTTTTTCTTCTTCACCCACCCACTCCATTTTCTTCTCCTCTCTTCCTTTCATTCCAAACAGGAATCACACTCCAGTCTCACATAGACTCTCGTCACTCCACTCCACTCCACTCCACCCGCACCCCTCAAATTTTCAAGAGAAAAATTTCTCACCCCTCCAGTCATTTTTCTCTCTCTCTCTCATTCTTCTAAACCTATCTCCACACACACACACCACCAACCAGCCCCAAAAGTCCAACAGTCCAACAGTTCACGGTCCACCACCCCAATTATACAAAGATGAGCTCTTTCTTTGGATACGGGTCCACGGGCCACAGCGATACCAACAACGATGGCAATCCAAGCATCGGCTCTGGAAGTGCATCCAATCGATCCTCCGTAGCCAATCCCCAACCACCACCCCTGCAACAGCATCAATCCACAGCTTCAGATATGACCGTCATCTCGGCTGATGATGTCGTGCCCAATCCAGCAGCTACAAACGAGAAGACCCCGCTTCAGTATCAGGCATATCCTAACAATGGCACCGATGATTATGGCAAGGAGAACCAGGACCAGGATCATGGTCACGACCATGAAGACGACGGGCATGATCATGCACCGGGGGAGAGGTGTTCGTTACCTCCGTTGATCCAGCCGTTGGTGTCGCATGAGAACCATGGAATGGTTGAGAGTTTGGTTGTCAAGGTTATGGATAGTGCCGATGTTACTCAGAAAGTAAGTTGGACATTGCTTTTTTCACTTGTGAGGAGGTGGAAGAGGAAGAACGAGCTTGGAAAGGTGGAGGAGAAACGGAAATGGTGTCAAGTTTTTACCTGGATCTTAGGAGAGAGATCAATGAGAATAACCAGGCACCGATGTGAAAATTGAGTGGATGAACTAATCAAAAAAATAATCTTGTCGTTCGTTTTGTGGTTGTTGTTTGTTTGCTTAGACCGTTTTTTACTTTTGGGACGAGTGGAAGGCGTTTGTGAACCGTGGCAATGTTATTGACCTCGGAATCGGTCAGTGGTTTTCTTTCTCGTACCTCATAAGCTGCTGAAGACAACCGCAGAAGGCAAGAAAACCAGTGTACTTACGTGCCCTTTGCGTTGATGTTCAATGGATAGGTGTTGTGCTGGGAGGTGCATTCAGCGACATCATCGACTCGTTTGTGATTGACATCATGACACCCCCGCTATCGCTCTGGGCTACAGGAACCAACCTTGAGAACTCGTTCATTATTCTCAAACACGGCCGCACTCCCGGCAAAATATACAACACCTACTTGGAAGCACAAGAAGATGGTGCTGTGTAAGTTCTTTTTCCCTCGCTTTTCTGCGTTTGTCATCGCATATTTTCCTCCCTCTTTGCCTGTATCCTGCACGCACCCTGCACAATTTCTCTCCCCTCCCTGCCTCAATCGAACCAACCAACGTACGAGCGGATGTTTTGGACTAATTTGTGCTCAACCAATCCATGTTGTTTTGGAAGGTCGGCCGATAAACGATGTACCTTTGCAGACGTTTTGAGTATTTTTTCTCACTCCGGTCCACTCTTTTTTTTTTTACTTTTGCGACAACAAATACGTAGGACGGAGAACACGGGCCATTTCTTGAAGGCTTGCCTCAACTTTCTTATCATTGCCTTCTTCCTCTTCTGGATCGTCAAAGGCAAGTTTTTTGTTGTTGCTCGTATTCTGTTTGTGCCTGACAATGCTTAGTTTCACTTTGACCTGTCAAGCGAAGGGATCCATTAACATGACAATGTTTATATTTGTTACACTGAACTATCACTCAAACAGCTGTTCACAACATCAGGAAGGAAAAGATCCGCCCGCCACCCAAAGAGAAGGAGTGTGCCTGGTGTAAAGAGAACATTGCCCTAGACGCATTCCGATGCAAGTTCTGTCAGAGCTTTGTCAAGGATATCCCCGGGATCGAAGATGCGGGTGTCGGGATGTTTGTGACGATCAAGCGGCCGAGTGCCAAATACCGACCCTCCATGGATCCGTCTTTTGATCAGAATCATTATGGGCTGGATCACAATGCTCTCACGACTGGGATGGCTGCGGGGGTCATTGCTGCCTCCAAGGAGAGGGATAACAAAAACAGCAATAGCAACAGCAGGAGTAGTAGCAACAACAATATCAGTTCTTCGTCCTCACAACCGCGCTCGCAATCTCACCCGACGTCCAATGGAAATACTGGCAAATCGGCTACCACCGGTCCAACGTCGTCATCGTCATCAGCACCAGTGCCACCGCCACATGCGACCAGATCTGGTTCGACTGTAGGACCGTCGGATGGTAAAAAGATTGCGGCCGGACTAGCTAAAATGGACGGTGCGCAAAAATAATGGACATCTCTCACCTACCTCCTCCGTTATCCGATTTTTTGTGCTTCGCCCGCGATCACCAACTTCTCATACATCACTATATACTTTGCTTCATTTCATAGCCGTTTGTAAAGATTTTCTATTAAAAACACGTTTTTCTATTGTCACTTGTGTGCATCTTTTGGGCGGTTCGATCAACCTAATAAACTGTCTCTACAACCGATCCTGATCCTGGCTCTGTGTGTATATATATCCACCGTGACACCTCCGCGTTCAAACAGTGTCTCATCCTTCCTTCAAAGACGGGCAAGACGATCGCTCTCCTTGACTCTGGCATGAATAGCATCCATAGCATCCAACAGCCTCTGAGTCTCCTTGACAGCCTCTCGCCTCTTGACACGAGCAACGTCAAAGTCCGGTTTACAGGCCACACCATCCAACGCCAACAAAGCCTGCAAAAGGAGCTCCGACAACATTCCATGATAATCGTGCAGTTTCTTGCGGGCGGGGGGCATGGATGACATGACGAAGGGTGCTGGTTTCGAAGCGATGTAGTCCTGGACCTCTTGTTCGTATTTGGATTGGTGCTCCTCGACAAAGTCGCGGGATTTCTGGAGAGAGTTGGTGATCCTGAGGATGAGGGCATATTCTTCTGGGTCACCATTTGTTGTCATCTCTTTGATTTGTTCCGGCTATCGTGATATGGTAGAAGATATGTGATTAATTACCATGGCCATTATGCTGAAGATTTGATTCTCTTTCTGGTTGTCGAATCGATCCCTGCCTTCACGTCTCATTCACCAGTGAAATTGGCGCCACGAATTCTCCCCTTTCGTATTATTGTTCCTCCATCAGAATCTCATGACTTCCTAGCACATTCATTAACCGACCCTCAGAAAAGATAAATGATAACTTACGGTAGGTTTGATACCATGGACAATAATCTTTGCCCCGGCCTTGATCCCAAAACACGACAACGGCGCATTATCATCCTTCATCATCGCCCCCGCATACGAAAGACTCAACCCTCCCAAGGGCACTCCCGTCAGATCTCGACAGATCTCTCGCAACTCCTTCAATTGCACCTGACCCAAAATCCGACCTTCGAAATCAATCAGGTATCGCTCTCCACTCCATCGGATATGGAGGAGCGTTTCCGGGTCATATTGCTCGTGGCTGACGCGGAAGAGCTGTTTGGGCAGGGCGGGGGTTAACCGCCACAGGAAGGAGAGAAAGGACGAAATGGTGGGCGAAGTTTTGTCGGGGTTGAGGGGGCTGGGAGAGCTGGGGGAAGGGGGGGGGGGGGGGAGGTCTACGGATGGTTGAGAAAATTGTGCAAAAGGGGTGGCTGTTAGATACTGAGGTGGCCGTAGATCATCCCATAGGTTGTTGGGGTAGTAGGGTGCCGTGAGGCTATTTTCCTGGGAAGTCTATTTTGCGGTCGGTTTATGAACAAAAAGTCGAGAAGAGCTTGAGACTGTATTGCCATTCCTCAGCGTTTGTATGAATGCTGTTTGTGTGTGTTTGTTGCTGTGGTGGGTGGAGCATGGCTGATGAGATGATGCTGGTTTGGGAACGTAACATCTCGCATCCCAGCTCTTTCCGACATAACACATGGGGTCGCCTTCCCCTCATTGTTGGTTCCTGAAAGAAAGCATCGTTCGTGTCAACTTCCTGAATGCGACATCTTTCCTAGTTTTTCTCCTGTCTGTCGCTGTACCTTGGAGAAGGGCGATAGCTTGAGGGCAGCTTATGTAGGTTTGGAAGGTCGTCCTGGGGTCGGGTGATGGTTGATGGAGGAGCAGGAAAAACGATGGGTGTTCCTATACACCTTTCATTTTGGATGGGTTCGATCCCACGGTGCGATAGCTGATTAAGGGTGTCATTGCTTGAAACCTTCATAAACGTAATATGGATCTGCCATGCCTTTGGCTTCCTGCACTGCTTCTACAGAACAAGGCGAGAGACTAGGGTGGCGCAAGAGAAAGACAACCCTTTCTCACTCACTCAGTCCTCCTCTCAATAAGCCATAAACTTGTCAAAAAGAACAACAAGAAAAAGAAGCCATCAAGCAGTGCCTGTCTTTCATCCTCGAACGGAACTAGTGAGGGCGACGCCACCAATTCCGCTCAAGCCACAATGATTTGCTCTAGTGCCGGATCGCCCAACGTTTTTTACTATCAACTATTTAAATCCTCCTCTCTCTCTCGTGTACTCACGAAACAACACAAGCACGAACGAAATGTATGATGGCGACAGACAGTCTCTCGTACAAACATCTCCGAGTCCAACGACCAGAACCATCATCTTCACCACCAGCCCAAACCTTCTTTTCGATATCACCACCAAAGCGACCTCAGCACCCTTCCATCCACCAAGCCCTCAGCACCAATAATAGGAACCGCCCTTACCGCAGTGGTACTCGTCAGACTCAAGACACTCAGGTCATCTTCGATCCTGAGACAGAATATGACTCGTACCCGCTTCGTTACGGAATGCCAACACCTTCCTGGTCGACTCGGCGGGCACGTCGCCCAGTCGCACAAGCTCTGGAGCAGATGCAACTGATGCGCTACCAAACTGGAACGGGACTTGGCCTCGGCGTTGTTGCAACTTCCAGAAATGACTTGACTCTCTCGGCTCCTCTTCGACACTCTTCCTTGCATCAACAACAACAACAATGTGATGGCGACAAAGCGAACAACGACGAAGGGTATGGTGATCTCAGCAACAGCACCAACAACATCGGCAACGGAAGCGATATATCACTTCAGAATCAAGAAACTCGAGTCCTTAAAAGACGGTCGTACTCTTCGTTTTCGATCCTCCGCTCACTAATGCCACCGCATATTCGTTACAAAGATGGTAGTGATGTGGTGCTACAGGTCGATCGCCGCAACGCCGCTCGACCAGCTAACGACGACTATGGGGAGTGGGATGGTCTTGAGAAAGATCAGGGCTACGGCCAGAGCCAGGGCCAGGGCCTTTTACCAGCAGTGGCAAAGGACAGGAGAAGAAAGAAGCAGGACAGCGCCACCGACACTAGCATGGACTATGACAACGACGACCTCCTGGACCTCGCCCTCGATCTTGAACTCCAACTCGAATTCCACGACGGATGCCTTGACACTGACGAGATGAAACGACTCGACTTCGATATCCTCTACGAGAACACGACCCTCTCCAACCTTCGAGGAGTCCTCAAGTCCCTCGTCACCGTTTGTGTCTCGTCAACAGCAGGCGTTTACTTGCTCTTGCTGACTTACAAGCTGGCTAAGGACCTCTACGTCTTTATCGCGATCCAGGCGATGTTGATTTTGTTGCGCTGGACTTGGATCCTTGTCGCGGTTTGGCCTTGGCGTTTGCTGCTGTGGACGGTTTTGGGGGTCTATCACCTCGTCCTGATGGTGCTGTGGCCAAGCAGGGATACTTTGGCGATGGCTTTCCACATATCGGTGATCTATACTCTCAGGCGGATCAGAAGGAGCACGATGGAGCATTCCTGAAGCGACCAGGCAACCCAAGCAACCTAAGCAAGGGCTCAGCTCGATCTGTCCATGGACGGGGAAAAAAAGAGGTTATACGGCATTGTTTCTTATCACTCTTTCCTTTGATTCCCTCCATCTCCTCAAATCACATTCGTGTGTACTCCTTACCTCGCTCTCTCAGTCTTTCGCATTTTTCACCATTGCATGAAAACCACAATAATCTTTCATATAACTTGCTTGACGCGCCAGACTCAATCGTTTGCTCTCTCTCCCTCTCCATACTTCAAAGCGCAGAATAAAAAATCTACCTTCTTACTCGCTCACACAAAGCCTTTTTTTGCGATCCATCCGAGAGACAACAGCACATCAAAAACATCGGCATTACGAACAAGAGACAAAAAAAAAAAAAAAAAAAAAAAAAGAGTAGAGTCCGTTGTGTGTTATTAAAAATTAGGAATGCAGATGCAATGTGTTTTTTGTAATTAGGGTTTGTCTTGATCTTTCTAAGGAGTGGGTGTACCAAAAGATAAAATGCCCAAGACAAGGGCGGGGCGACAAGGGAGAGGAGTGAAGGTTCAGGAGTGGGACAGTGCGAGAGACGTAGGAAGAGGGAGGAGGGAGAGAACTCATGGGGAATACTGTGGGATGTGGTCGTTCATCGAGGGCGAGGAGTGCCGTTGTTGGTGCTGCTGCTGGTGCTGGAGTCTTAGGTGATGCGACTGTGGTAGTTGAGGTGGCGCAAAAGACTGTTGCTGAGGAGGTTGCTGCGGGTGGGGGTGCTGAGGGTGCTGAGGGTGCTGTGGGTGGGAGACAGGAGAAGCGTGGTGAGGGGGGTGCGGTGAGGACTGCTGTGGAGGCTGTGAAGGGTTGAATGGAGCAGTGTGGAAGCCAGCAGTCCCGCTTGAAGGAGGAGGAGGGACAGGTCCAGATCCGGGAGGTCCCTGGCGCTGGTAAGCGCTGCCTTGTGGCTGATGCTCTGGTCCACGTCGACTCCATTCGCGAGAATCTCCTGGACTGTATTCAGCCTTTCTCTTGGAGGGCACAATGCCTCCATGAATAATTGGCGGCGATGTGATCGAGTCTACTAGAAAGAGCAAAATGCAAAGAAAAGGCTTGTTAATGTTCTGGGCTCTTGGATAAAAGTCATCATTTCAAAACAATGAACAACAGTATATGATGGATTATTACATCTGGGAGTGCTGACTTCAGACAGCTGCTCAATGCGGTCGCGCATCCAAGCAATAGTATGCTCCTGCGAGATCTGAACATTCTGAAGCTCCTGCGCAAACTGTCTCAAGGACATGTATGCGTCCTCGACATAGAACAGCCGACTCTCCAGCTGCTTCACAGTCCGTGGGACAAGATCCTGGGGGTTGGGATGAAGGGTAGGGTCGATTCCATGGGCTCCAGGAAGCGAGTCGCCGCCATGAGCATGATCCAGAGGAGCCAATTGCTTTTGAGATGCAGAAGGCGAGGGGATAGGCAAGGTGGGTCGGCCGGCAGCACCTTGCAGTGATGGTGAAAGCCGGCGGTTAGGATCCTCCTTCTCCATTGGCCCTCCGACTGGTGCGCCTGGACCCCCAGCAAAGGACTGGTTTCGCCGGTGCTGCTCTGCATGTGGGTGATGAACGTGGGATGGCGAAGGATGCTCAGGGCCACCATTCGGGTGACCTTGTGCATGCTCCATGGGCGAGAGTGGGTGCTTTGTCTGGGATCCGCGATGCATCGGCACATTCTCCTCACCCGCTTCAAAACCTGCTGGCGGTGGTGGCAGCTTCTGTGCGTTCCCGTCCAAAGATCCTTGGTGTCGGTGAGAAGGATGTGGGTGCGAGCCAAATGATTCCCCCGGTCCGTGTGGCTGTGGCAGAGGCGGCGAGCGAGACTGTTCGTGTTGGCTGAATGGATGGGGTTGGCGTGGAACCTCCGCCCGTCGAGGGTCGAGTCCTGGAGCACTCTGGCTGCGGAAGTGGCCTCCGCTCACCAAAGGTCCTTGCTTAGGGTCATCACCTTGCTCAGGAAATCCTCCTTCTCGGTTCGGACTATGACCATGTCCCTGGTTCTCTGGTCTTCCGTGACCTCCGACAGGATGAGGTGGACCTTGGCCTGGGTGATGGTGTCCGTGACCAGGACCGTGGACAGGGTTGTACCCATGAGGCGGCCCTTGAGACTTGGGACCGTAAGGGTGGTCGGGTGAGTATGGGCCCTGAGAACCAGGACCTGCGTAAGAGTGCTGTCGCTGATGAGGGTTGGCGTAAGGGTGCTGTGGGTGAGGTGGGCCAGAGTAGTGCTGGTGGTGTGGTAGGTGTCCTTGGTCCCGTCTTCCGTGCTGTGGGTGAGACGGAGGCGCATGCTTCACTCCCTATTGGGTGGCGAAAGCGTACCATTTAAAAGGAGGGTCAGTTGGAGAGCTCATTTTCCTCGGTATTAATGTCACAAATATCTAGGAATACAAAAGAAAGTACCGGCATAGCGAAAAGATGCATTACCAGGTGCTCCTTGTCATCGCGATGCTGCATTGGTTCACCCGGGTGACCAGGTGGCCCTTGTCTGAAGTCTCCCATATGTCTAGGTCCAGGTGGTCTCTGGTCTGGGTGCGGTTGGCGGTGTGGGTGACCCATCGGTCCTGGGTATGGAAAGTGTCCAGGACCCTGAGGTCCACCGTGCATATGGTGACCATGGCGACTGGGATCCTGAGGGTGGTTAGTGCTCTGGGACCGATTGTGACCGCCCAAACCATTGAAGGGTCGGGTCTGGTAGTCCTGCTGGATGTAAGGTCCCTTCTCATCAAACATCACTCGAGAGAATGTAGGCGCAATGTTGATAGAACGAGCTGACTTGCGTTTGATGTTGCTTCGAAGGTGGGGGCGGTCCCGTTGAAAGTCAGGATGGTAGAACTGCCAACGCTGGCTCTCCGGGTTTCGCCTGTTCATTGTGGATTCCTCTATTAAAATGAGCAAATAATAAGAACGGACATTGGACTTGTTAGTATTGCGTTTCAGTCATGTCTCCTTGAAAAAAAATACGTACTCATGGAATGAACATTGGTTGGCCTAAACAAATGAGCTGCGTGTACCTCTGTCGTATCGATAGACTGAAAACATGGAAGAAACACAGAAAAAGTCGCCGAAAGTATGTCGGTTAGTAACCAGAAGAAGACAATGTGATCAGAGATGGATCCATAGAGAACTATTCGAACAAAGAAAGAAAATGGTCTTACTCTTGTGGAATCCGTACACTAATTGAGGCAGAAACGAGTAAGGGATTGTAGTTGGGTTTTTTGTTAGTTCACAACCCATCAAAAGGGACAATCCGTTAGATCTTATGCATCTTAACATAGCACTTACTGTTCAGCTGGCGGACAAAACTCTGCCAGTTGTTATGCTTGAAGAACTTTGGGAGGATAGAGTTGGACAGTTCAATACAGTTGAAGACATAAAACATATCGCCCTCCTTCGCCCATGAGATGAGGTGCTGTATGGACGGGTCCTCGACCATCCTAAAGTGTTAACAAACGAACCAATCATCCAAATCATCCGTTAGATAATCAGGCAAAAACGAGAAGCAGAAAAGAAATGAGTGCCACATCGTTCGAGCACAGCGGACGAGGAGTAATTAGCTTACTTGTAAAGCTTGTCGATAAACATGCTCCTGACCTTGACCAGACTGGGAGATCCATACATGGAGACAACGAGATTATCAGAGCCATCGTCGTTTTTGGAAGAGTTGGTGTCCATGGACTCAGAGCCTTCCTCGTTGTTTCCGTCTTCAGCGTCCTCGCCAGATCCATCCTCGTCCTGCTCCTCTTCGCTCATCATCCCATTCATACTCTCGTCCCTGTACCGGTGCGACTCGTTGCGGTTTCCACCTTCACTGTCACTGCCCCCAATCTGACGTTGTGGGGGGCGGTCGTCCTGAGGGGATGCGGACGAATTGCGTCGACCGGAAGGGTCGTGCTCGCTCTGTCCGGAAAGGTCCTGGTGGCTCCTACCCATAGAACGTGCGCCTTGGTTGGGAAAGGACGGCCTGGATGACTCCCCATAGTTATCCTGAGGACCTGGAGAATTGTCGCGGGAACGGCTTTGGATATCACGCTCGTCGTATTGAACGGTCGATCGAAGAAGACGACCTGACCGACTCCTTCGCAAGGCCTGGGTGTTGGTATGAGAGTCTTGGTCGGGTTCTTTCAGAGAGTGGCGGTGGTCCTGAGAATGATTCTTGGTTTCATCTCCAGGGCCATGGTCGTGGCCTTGCTGGACCTGACCCTCGGGGTCTTCTGATAGTTTGACTGCCAGGGTGGAAGATTCTGGGGCGGCGGCTGCCACTGAGGTTGAGGATGAGTAGGTATCTGCGAAGTTACTGTCGCCTTTGTTGCTTGAGCTACTATCCATAGCAAGTCCAAAGTGGAGTCCTTGTATTTGAATGGCTGTTGAGGATGGATGCATATTAAAAGAAAGACGAAAGAACAAGAAAACCAATCGTTAAGAAAACAAATGAAAATGGCGCACCATAAGAAAATAACAATGTGTAAAAACAAGCCATTAGACAAGTACAAACAAATGCGATGCCACATTAGTTTGGTCCGCCATCATTTCTACAAAGAGTATCCATCCTACCTAACTGAATGGTGTAAAAATTACTGCGCGGGACTAAATATGCACGATCAACAAGATTAAAGGCGAGGAAAGAGATGCAGAGAAAGAGAGAGGAAGCGAGAGAGGGGTCGTATTGTTAGGCTTTTGGGTTACTCAGACGGAGACGGGAGTCCAAACTACCCCCCTGAGATGTGTATGTTCGAGTTTCTGACTTTGTTGTCAAAGGGTCGCGGCGCAACGCTGAATCGGAGCAAGGCTATCGCAACAAGGGGACAAACCCCCAAAAAATGACAAAAATTTTGACAACAAAACAAACGACCATCGGTGGGATACACGTAATAGCCGAAGAACAAAGGGTTCAGTAGTTTTAGACCGCATCAAAATAAGGGAGGATGAGAAGAAGCATCAAACAAGGCGTGCTCTCAAACAAGCAAAATAATGTGAGGATGGGGCACGACCAGCATCGTGTCCATTTTTTTTACGATCGCGCTGGGACGATTGCGGGATGTGAGGGTGATTGATTGTACGGGAGGCATAGAAAGGCTCAAAGTTTTTTTGCCTTCACAACTGAGTTTGATTGTGCGACGTCGAGAAAGGATGCAAGGCTGCATGAAAGAGCTGGGAGAAGGGAACGAGAGGGGTGAAGAAGATTAAGGCGAACCGGAACCACTAACGGACCATATCAACAATGAAAAGTGCGCGATCAAAACCAGCCAGGGTCTGCAATCCGAGGCAATTGAGTCCGTGGAGGTGTAAATGTGCGTGAAGGAGTGGGGTGGAGTGGAGACAACAAAAGGATGGCTCTGCATACATAAAGCCAAGTGCGGAAGAATCTTTGAGAGCAAAGGCGCTCAAACGATGTTGCTGATCTGGTCGAAGGAAATTCAGGGTAGTGTTTGATGATTGTGGGGGAAGACGAATTGCCGAAGTACAAGGTTATGGACCGTGGCCTGAGGGGTCCAGATCTTGAGTACCTCTCACACCTAACTCCTGTTCATTGTTCTTTGTCTTTGTTTCCTTCTCCTCTTGTTGTTGTGCTGTTGTCGCCTTTTGGTGGAGGGAGAGAGATATATGCAAGACGGAAAACAATCAAATAGAAACAACCCGAAATAAGCAAGAGACTTAGACTCACACGCGAACAAGATTCGGTGAAAGGAACAATCGAAAAGGAAGGAGAAAGAATGAAAGGAGAAAGAAAGGAGGAAAGGGGCGTGATAGGGCGTAAAACGAGGGACGTTGTGGTCCATCAATTGAAGGTTGAGAAGTAGTATGAGTGAAGATGAGGGTGGATGGCGAGTGTGTTTGCAGATGCGGAAGAAAAGAGTGGAAATGGAATGAATGCGGGTCGGAAGTGTCACAAAGGCATAATTAAGTATACTTTACTTACCCTTTGATTGTTTAGCCGATCGAGATTGTTTTTGGAGAGAAAACCAAAGGTTCGAGTTAAAGGAGACAAGAGACGTCTAAAAAGTGAACAAATAAATGGAGTGGTTGGTTGAGTGGATGAGTGGGGAAGGCCAAGAAGTTTGTCTCAAAGGGATTTGAATAAGCACGAAAACAAGAGGAACGAAATGGCAGAATGGAATAAAGAAATGTTTGGATGGAGAGCGAGGCCCTCGGGCAATCGTGTCCAGAAGAACGGAGAAATGATCAACAGGCGGAGAAGCGAGGCTTTCCATCGAGGGATAGTCGTGTTTGCAGTGCAATGGTCAAATACGAATGGTCAGGGGAGAAGGCGAAGGGACGAAGGAATGAGGGGATGAGGCGACTAGGCACGAAGGGGTGCGGGTTGATTTTTTCTTCTTGTCGAGAGAGATTTGGTAGAGCATCTGCACTTGCATGCTGGATCATGCCAGTATGCAAGCCTATTGTTCTTATTTGTCTTTTCTTTTCTTTTCTTTCGAATGGTTTGCGTTTGTTGACATTGTGGTGCTTTTGTTGCCACCGTTGCATGTATAGATTGGAGGAGCGAGCGTCAATAGGGGTGGATGGCGCAAGTTTCGAGAGATAACAACATTGGAAAAGGAGTGCAGGAAAGGGAAGAGAGCGAGACAGAGAGGGAAAGCTTGGTCCTTTGCGAAACAGAGTACAACAAAACAAACAGAACAAAAAAAAAAAAAAGGGCGGGAGTGAACCACGGAAGTGTGGAAGGGTGGGTGTGGATGGACATGGATAATCATGCCGATGTGTGGTGTTCCAATTGGAGTTGTACCTGAGAGAAAGGGATGACTTTCTTGATGAAAAGATACTCCTGAGCTATTTGCTGGCTGTTGTGTCCCAATGGAGAAGGGGGGGGAAGAGGTCCAGAAGAAGGAACGACGGAGAGGAAAGAAATAATAAAGATCTGCAAGTGACGACTGTTGCTAACCTATTCGCGAGAGATGGAGGGAGGGAGACGACAGGCCGGGAAGAAGAGAGAGGTTAGTGCGTGTTGTTGTTTGTATCTGTGTATGTGTATGTGCGTATGTGTTGAAGGGTTGGTTGGTTCAGAACAATAATGCATGCTTGAATGAACAACATGCCTAAAAACAAGCAAACAAAAATCAAACACACAAACAAACACAGACAAACAAAACACAAACAAATAAGAAGAAAAGGAATTAAGAACACAAGTCTAGGCGGGTTGTTGTCGTTGTTGTTGAAGGGTGGACCAAGAGCAAAAAATGAAAAGAAGAGACAAAGTAAGGAAGGACCATGAAGAAGAGGAGTGAGGATGGGATTGGACGAATGGGATTGGATAGATGGTGTGGTGACACAGAAACAGGGTGGGTGTGTAAGCCAAAAAAAAATGTACTGTAACGAGGCAATGAAAAATGCTTAAAATGAGAGATGGTAGTACCCTCAATACTCGATGCAATGCTTGATTGATAATGCCAATGATGATAGTGAAGGATGTGTAGGAGAAGAAGCATAGAAATAAAGAGTGCGATGAGAGGATTGGGGCGAAAAGGTGGGAGGATAGAGAGAGAGAAGGAAAAGAAGGAAAGAAGGAAAGAAAGTAAGGAAAAGAAAAGAAAAGAAAAGAAAAGAAAAGAAGAAAAAGTAGAAAAAAAAGAGAGGGAAGAGAAATGTATATATGGGCAATGAATTTATCAGTTGAAAGAGAATAGTATAGAAAAAAAGACTGATTGATTGACTGGGAGTTGTTGTTGTATGAAGTGGATCAATGGTTGCGAGAAGCAATGATTTGACTGAATGGATGTGAATGTATGTATATATAGGCGATAGAATGAGGAACGAAGTGAGCAAAAAAGAATAAAAAAAAGGCCAAAACAGAAAGGGCCTTCCATCAGTCGCCTGCCTGCTTGCTTCCTTCTCTTCTTCGTCGTCGTCTTCTTCTCTCCTGTCTTTCGCTCTTCTTCTCTTCCCCTATGTCAATCAACCCTGTCAGCAAGAGTGTAATGTGTGAGAGCACAGGACGACTCCATGTCTGTGTTTGCGCGTCTGTGTATGGGACTAAAGTGAAAGAGCGGCTGATGGTGGTTGTTTGCATATTCCCATTGAAAAGAAAAAGGTATAGATAAAAATAAAAGCCCGCCAAAAAAAAAGAATAGGATGGCATTGTAATTCATTCAAACAGTAAAGAATAACAACGCTAAACAGACCCATACAACTACGGCATCGCTCTGTCTCTCTTCCTTCTCGCTCTCTCTTCCATCATCCTCTTCTCTGTAAAAAGGGGTCAGAATTGAAGGCGAAAAAAAGAAGGGAACAATCAAACGTCCATGTTGCTGAACAGTAAAGAAAAAACGATGAGCTGATTGAGAAGACATGGGTGATTAGGCGTTGCTTCCTCCAGATTCTGTCGAGGAAGGGAGGTAGGAAGTAGAAGAAGAAAAACAACGACTCACAATGTCGTAGATGGACAGGAGACAGAAGGACGGATTGATGCAATGCTGTCATTCAGTCAGTCTGCCAGTCTGCCAGACATGCCTACAGTCAGACAGACACAAAAATGGAAGTGAAAGACAAATGGACAGATAGACCGCAAGAAGACGAAGAGCAGTAGTCGGATGTCATGAAAAAGGCATATTACCCTCATCTTTCCTCTTTCCTCTTCTCCTAACCCCTTCCTTTCCTCTTCCTCGTCCGCCTCCTACTTCATGCATATTCAACCCCCTACCTCCATTCACCTAGCCATTTCCTAGCAAGTCTCTCAGCATAGTTGTACTCTCTTGTTTTTTTGCGTGCGTGTCTTCATTCCATCAGGCCAATTTTTTTGTCTCCTTCAGTCAGGCACCGCATACTCAGGAAAACAGTAGACGAAAATCTCGGGAGAATATCCCAAATGATTGAGCGGCACAGTGAGCAACAAGACACAAAAAAAGGAGAGGAGAGAAAGAGAGCGTGAAAGAGAAAAAAAGGTGGAGGCGTATGGAGATGAATGGTCAACGGATTGAAGCAGTAAAAAAGAACACGAAAGAAAGAGGGCCAGGAAAAGAAAGGCATGCTCACGCGTCAATTTAACAATCTGATGGCAGTTGAATATGCTCAAAGCAGCAGTCATGAAGACGAGGAGGAAGAAGAACAAAAGAAAAAGGATCAAAGAAGAAAGAAAAGACGAATGCTCGTTGCAACTCTGCATGGATGCGTTGACATACATGTATATGTATGCATGTGCTATGAGTGATGAAGGAAAGAGGAAGGAAAGAGGAAGGAGTAAAATATAAAAAGAAGGAAGGAAGGAAAGAAAAGGAAAAAAAAGGAGAGGGAGAAGGAGAGGGAAAGTGAAGGAAAAGAACCCATTGAATATATATGATTGCTATAAAAGCAAAGCCAAAGGTAAAGCAAAGCCAGGAAGCAAGGACGCAAAGGAGAAGCAAGGAAGCAGCCAACAATGTAAATGGCAGCAGTGCAAGCATTACCACATCAATTATGAAAAATTAAGCTCTTTTGTAATTGACTGATGGATTCAAAGATGAACAATATGAAACAGACAGTTCGCTCTTCTGTTCCTTGCCCAGAACACTACCATCTATATAACAGCGCACAAGCACCCGTAGATCTGACTATCGAACCTCTCTTGGAAGCACCTCTTTTTTAAGCCAATTTCAACATGGCTGGCAAAAAACACTACAAGAGAAGGGAAGTATGTGTGTGTGGGAAAGGGGAATGATAAGAACAGCGTTGGTCGAGGCAGGAATGAAGTCAATGAGAGTGTCCACTGACACACATGGACCCATAGAAAAAGGTATGAAACAAAAAAGTATGCGCACGAGGGCTGTCTTTCCCTTTGGGAGACATCCAAGATTAATGTGGTTGCTCCTGGAAGAGAGAAGAATGAGTTTCCCTGCCTCGATAAAGGGCGAAGGAGTGTGGAGTTTCACCTTCTTTTTGTTGGTGGCGAAGGGAGGTAGGGTTGAAATGTGGCGATGTTACGTTTTTTGTCGTTGTAGGTTGGTGTAGGTTGTTGGTTCCCAGAAAATAAAAAATGTGGTATAAGCCTGTGCGGTGCAGGAGCTACTTTGTCAGCCAAATACTTTTTTGTGCGATGCTTGGGGAGATGTGGGGGAAGAGGAAGGGGAGGGGAAGGACAGTTTGGATGTTGTGTACAGTATTTTACAAACGAGAGTATATGAAGGGGAAACCATGGTGGCACCAAGGTCCCTTTTTTCCCTTCTTGTTTGATTTTGGCTCGGGAGGGTTCAATGCGGGAGTGGGTATGAAAAGAATCAGTTTTATAAGGTACATCGGATCGATTGTTCGAAATACAACGATGTACAAAATGACGATCACCCCCCCAGTACAAAAAGAAAGGGAAGATGAAAAGAACGAATTAAGGGTTGAAGGAATGGATATATAACAGAGGAGAGGGAGGCTAAAGGGAGTGTGGAGCGGGACGTACGTTGTAATCGGCAAAAACAAAGAGTGTCAGGAGAGGAAGAGATTGAGGAGTGTCGTCGTCGTCGTTGTCGTCGGCGTCGGCAATGGTTTCGAAGAGGCGGGAAAAAAATTAAAGAGGGGGGAGTGGAGAAGGACGACAGGTGGTTTGTGTGTTGAGGATTGAGCGTTGAGGGTTTGAGACAGGAGGAGGAGAGAGGGGAGAGGGCGATGTGGTTGCAGGTGATGTCGTAGTTGATGGCGGTGATGGGTGTGATTGTGGGCGACGAAAGAGTGGAATGAGGGATAGAGTAGGAAAAGGAGAGGAAGGGCACAGCGAGGAAGGAAAGAATTGAATGGAGGAGGAAGGACAGGAGAAGTAGGGAGAAGTAGGGAGAAGATATGAGACAGAGGGAGAGAAGGGGAAAAGGAAAAGAAAAAGAGTTGAAAGATGAAGAAGAGGGAAGAGAGAAGGAGAAAAGAAAGGAGAAGAGAAAGAAGGAAAAGAAGAGAAGAAAGAGAGAGGGAGAAGAGAAAGGAAGAAGGAAAAAGGGCCGAGCTGAACGAAAGGGAGAGAAATGACTATGACTGTAAGCGAGAGAGAAGACAATTCAAAAATGTTCGTTTTTATTCTAAAAAACAATCTATCAATTGAATGAGCTCTTTCATTTTCTGTTGGAGTTCATTCAGTTCAGTTGGATGATATCAACTCATACATAAAAAAACGGCTCTTTCCTTCTTCTTGTTCTGCTGCTTCTCTTGTGTAGGTACTTGCTACTACTACTACTACAATACCCAATACATTCACTACAGTTGATGGATAGTTTTAGAGCTTCTTTTTCCATGTTCATGTTCATTTGGATGGCGAACAAGCCTCTTTGTACCGTGTAATACATCTCATCTCCTCCTCTTACTCGCATACTCTCCGCTCACTTATAATGGCCATGGTAAAATAGAAGCAGCGTAACCATCGCACACCCATAGGCCCATCATTCGGAAAGGGAAGAAGAAAGAAGGAAAAAGAAGAAATGAAATCAACCCAATGCTGTCCATGTCGCAACCTGCTATTTTTTTCAACAGCGGCAACAAATAAACAAAAAAGAAACCTAACATCCCTTCCGGCCGTGGATGCTCTTCTTGCGATGCTAATGCTCTCGCCTTGTCTCGTCTTACTTTACTTTACCTCTTTCTTCTCTCATTGACTTCTCGGTCCCTTTTATCACTGAAATGTTAGCCTTATTGTTGCACTGGCCGTAAACTATCAGGGTACTTGTTTCTCATCGTTCAAACTCTCTATTGCATACACTTCACCAAAAGAAAAGGACGTTTCGAACCCTCATTTCTCACAGCGAGAGCCGTGGAACATGAACACAACAAGACAAATAAAAAAGGGCGGGATGTATGAGAGATGGAGAAGAGTAAACGAAAAGAGATGGAGAGGGAAGAACATTAGATTCTTTTTTGGTCGACCTTCGATGGATCGACACATGAAGGACCAAAAAAAAGGAGACGGCATGGCATTCGACCTTCCCCCCCTCATGGGTTTTTGAACAATTACGAGGCCCGATTGAATGGTTAATGGGACGACTATTGACTGTCTCTTGTCCAGATTGCCTGATCGAAATACAACGTGTGCATTTTGCTCGGTCTCTTCTCTCCCATCCGATCTGATGCGAAAAAGAGTCTCTTTTATTCTCATGTTATCGTATATAATCACTCCTTTTGGATCATCCCTTTCGTGATAGCCCGAGAAAATACAACGGTGATCAAATGGGTCAAGTTAAGCTCGAGAGAGGTTCACAGACCAAAACGAGGGTGACAAGGACTTAAATAAGTTAACGCCGATGGCGATGATGACGATAACACTATGGTATGTGTAGCCATGTCCTTGCAATGCATTTCGTGTTGTTTTGTTGACATTCTTATATGCTGATCAACCCCTCGTTTCCTTTGTTGTTGTTTTTGTCACATCAATGTTCGTCTGTTCGCTTTTGCCAGGGGTTCGTTGGTTTTTGTGTTCTATTGTTTTCGTTCTGCTTCTTTCATGCGATGATTCTCAGACACAAGGAACACATTGTTTGCATTATTGTTCTTGAGAACAAAGGAGGAGAGCAAAAGGAGAGAAAAGGAAGAAGGGAAGTGGCGAAAAACGCAAGACATAGGAATAACAAACATAAAGGGTGGAGAAAGAAAGACATACATACATACGCAGTTGCGCGAAGGGAAGGGAAGGAAAGTGAAGGGAAAGGGATGGGAAAGGAGGAATATCGGTGTCACCCTGTTTTCTTTTCCTCCTCGCCCTCTGCTTCCTTGTCTTCCTGGGCTTCCACCAATTCGTGAGGGTGGGTTTTCCCATTGACTCTCAGATGGTTCGTGTTTTGTCTCAACTCTCAACAGGTAAAAGACAAGAGAGGAATGAGAACGATGTGGGATGGTACGACCATCTCGGACAACCGTGCTCATTGACTCTGATTATCTTTCCACCCCCCTAACCTCTTCGTCTTATTCTTGTTCTTCTCCATCTCTCTCTCTCCCTTTGTCTCAACTATCGCCTTGCAAATGTCCTTGGTATCTATCTTATCGCTTCTCTCTTTTCAAACAAACACATTTAAACCAAACTTGACCCAACCCTCTCTTCCGTTGTATGAAAAGAACGGCCGCTCTTTTGGTGGGTCTTGTTGTTTGTACATATCTCAGGGTTGATAAAGCAAACGCTCCAAGAACAAAAGCATCCAAACGGACATAAAGAGATCCAAGCGTGTCTCTCAGTAATGCAGGTTTTTAGCTGGGGTCCTCCCTTCTTCTGTCGCCTTTTCTGTTTTGGCGTCGTTGACCAACAATAACAACAGGAATCCAACAGGAGTAAACCAAAACAAAGCAAAAACAAGAAAAACCAGACAACGGCTGTCCTCACCTTCTCCTTCAGTTTTCCTTCCTGCACTCTGTCTCCTCATTTCTGTTGTTCTTTTCTCCTTCTCCTTCTCTTTCTCCTTCTACTCCTGCGACTCCTTTGAAGAACACAAATATTTAGAGCCTAATCGTGCGAATCGAAAACGGCACGGTAGCGAGTCGTTTTTTCTAATTTCACCTTCCCTTGCCTGTGGTAGGTTCGATGAGAGAAGATGGACGGACGAGCAGAAAAAACTAAGGACGACTAAAGAAGTAAAATTCTCATCGGGGATAACTGTCTCCCCACCCATTGGAGAGAGTAGAAAAAAAAATAACAAACAACAACAAAACTATCTGGACAATGCGATTCAATGTGCGACCATTGAATAACAAAACAACCACCAACCCTTCTTTTTAACACTTCCATCAGGTACATGATGTAAAGTACCCTTTTTTTTCTTTCACCCCTT
Source organism: Linnemannia hyalina (assembly GCA_019671135.1). Classification (NCBI taxonomy): domain Eukaryota; kingdom Fungi; phylum Mortierellomycota; class Mortierellomycetes; order Mortierellales; family Mortierellaceae; genus Linnemannia; species Linnemannia hyalina. The sequence continues at coordinate 1,395,585 of JAHRHY010000001.1, forward strand.
TGGTCCCTTCTCTCTTACTCACACTCACACTCCTTGACTTTCCTCCTTTCTTCTTTTGTCCCTCTTTCTTTTCTGTTGCCTCAGTTGGTGGTTCTGTTCTGTCATTAGTATCCAAACAAGGGTACATGCACTCGTTTTCATCTTCTCATTCTGCTATCGAACATGTCTTCATGAATTAGACACGACAAAACTCAATACAAAGATAGCTGTTTCAAAAGGAACCACCCAGATGGGACGTTTGTGCATTCATTGTGACTCGACCCTTTTTTTCTGTTGATTATTACTACTGTACTGTACATACATACTTTTAGATTTCTCAATGGTCGGTCGAATGAGATTGAAAAAAAGGAAAGGGAAATGAACAATGATCAATTGGCCGTTCATACGCAGGGCATATATCAAAAAAAAAACTTATTCAACCTTGAATGGAGAGAGACAGAGGCAGAACAAGAAAAGGGCTATCGCACGAAAGTAAAAAGAGAGTTAAGAGAGAGAAGGAGAATTGGAAAGGTTGGGATTGAAGGGAAATGGAAGCAAAGCACCCACACACCCACAGACAAAAGGTACACAGACGTAAGGCAGTGGGGCCGAGAGCGACAGACTCATGTTTTAATATGCCGGAGAAGGAAATGATCTCTTATTCTTATTCCCGCTGGCTATCCGGGGGTGGTATTCTGTTCACTATTCTCCGGCCGGGCCTTCCCTTTTCTTCTTTCTATCGGACCTCACAAAGAAAAAGAAAATAAACGGCTTAAATATCCAGATAGAGAAAGAACAAGTAAAAATTGTGAAATGTACTGCACACTCGAGATCACTCAAGCATAGCAAAAGGGCAGCCAGCGTTGAGAAGGCGACAAAAAAAAAGTGGAGAAAGAAAAACACCGCAGTTCTGATTGGAGAGAAGATATTTGAGCAAACGAACGAACAACGGTTTCCTTCTCCTTTCGTTCTTTCCTTCCTTGTTGTGGTTCTTTGCGGCCGCTTATTGCACGATTGAAACCTACACAGCTTGTTCCATCTCCACGCTAGGAAGGATGAGTTCATTCATCGTCAATTGCTGATCCTCTGATAGTTACAAGTGTAAACGAAATAAAGAAGCAAGGCGAGGATGTTCCGGGGTCTCAAAGTGAATTGTGGATGAGTGAATGGTTAAGTGAGGCGAATGTGCAGATGTGTATTCTAAGCTTAGTATGATTGTATGTGGCCCTAATCAGAGAGAAGGGTGACCCAGTCAGTTACTCTGGCCTACACACAAGCAACGAACTCCACCCTTTATTTTTCTGTGCTCCCTTTTTCTTCCCTTTCACTCTGACCCTCTTCACCCTCGTTCCTATCACACGGCTCCCACGATTCCAAAGGCGCACCATTACATAAACATCTACCCATCTCTTTTTTCTAAACACCTTTGGTATTGAATGAAGATCCACTCTTTACTACTCTACTTACAGTGGGGGGGTTTTGGAGGGAGAGACATCGACAGAAAGAAAAGGCAGAGAGAAAGAGAGCACAAAGCACTGTTAAGAGACAGAAGGAACGTATGACCAAGCCAAAGATGCTCACGGATTGCTTTTTGTTGCTCACAATCATCTTCGATGGATTTCAACAGAGTCCATCCATCTTCTGTGTTGTCGTTCATTATAGTCTACATAGGCACAGATGCCCCATTCTCAAAATGCTATTTTTTCACTCTCTCTTTTGTCGCCTTTTTTTTTTGTGGGTGCTTGCTGAGCACAGAGCTTCTAGTGAAAAAAACAAGGGCCTTTCCTTTCCTTTCCTCCATAAGGGTAGCCGCTAGAGGGGTGGTTTTGGTGGTCCCTCACCTCACCAATTGATGGCTCACTTATGCTGGCTCTCTTTTTTTTCTGTTGTTTGGTGTGTTTTTCTATTTTTCCTCACAAGAGCGCTATGGTACGGTTTTTTTGCTTTGTCAGAGAGGAATGTGTCCTTGCCCATTTGAAAATCAAGGTTTTTTGCTCGTTGGGTAATAGATGCGGGACAGGGGGACCTTGCCACTTGCGTAAACAAAGGGACTCCCTCCCCACCCTAGTGGACGATCCACGGAACAGAATGATATCGAGTCAGGAAACGTATTATTTTAGATTCGCATTCATCAGGGTTAAAATGGAAGAGGGGGGTTAGACCAAGAGGGAAAGAAAGTGAACAAACAGAGAGCGATGCGCTCGAAAATCCATCATCCGTTCGACGACGATGATAAACGAGCGAGCAACGGATGCTTGCTATATTTGAACCACTCGAAGAGCACTTTCTTTTTTACTTTTTTTGTTTTGTATGCTGACACTTTTCCTCGCTACCTATTCGTAGGGAGAAAGACGAGGGGGAGTGAGCTTCTTTTCTGCGAGGTGATGGTTCATGGGTCACTTCACTTTTTACCTTTTCTTCTCCGTAGAGTACTTCTCTAATATCGTTTTTGGTTTTCGCCTTCTGGTCACAGGCCTCAAAAAAGTACAAGGGACCTCATTGCCTTTGTCAGGCCTGGTCCTTCTTGTTTATGATGGAGGTTAAGTAAGTGAGCAAGTGGACACTTCCCCTCTCACCCCTGAACTACTCTAATTCTCTTTCCCCCTCTCAACCTTCCATCTAAGAAGAAAAAAAGCAAGAGAGGAACGATAATAGAAGGGCCACTTGGCCGTCCTGCCTCCTCTATTTCATTGATGGAAGCTGTCTATTATTGGGCTGTAGAAAACACACGGGGGTGGGTGGTCAGAAGTGTCTACAGACTGAAGGAACCACCTGTGCTCCAATTCCTTTCTTTCCGTTGTCCCTATATTATTTTCGTAGAAGAACACATGCTTAATTGCAGAGAGGGTGGGCGACATCATCATCAAGGGGTTGGTTGTTGCGCAATAGATGTAAAGGACATCATGTACCATCGCAATATTTATTGTCATACCTTCGATATGGTACCACATGATCATCCAACGGTTGGCGAGGACAATGGGAAACAAAGGAGGGGATTCGCCATTCGGTACAATACAACTAACATTACCCATCCTATGGCATTTCCCAAAACAACGGTTCCCCGACTAGTTAGTGTTAACAAAAACCACGCCTGGCATGCTGATGTTCATGCTACAGCACAATTTCAACCATCTCAATTTTTTTGCTATGCTCTTTTTTGTTTGTTTGTTTGTTTGTTTTGGTGGTCGGTCTTACGTGTAGAGTTGAACCAGGTTGGTTGTCCACCCATTGCCGATCGATCGGGGTGTCTGAGACTCATTATTTGGACCCGCCCAGATAAACATCGTAAAGTATAATCGAGCAATCGGACGCGCGTAGTTTGCGCATGCCTATAAGAGGGGCGATATAATACATCGCAGAGCAAAAACAATGATAATATAGCAATCAAAGGACAAGCACAACTGCATACACAGGAGGACACTCTTGCAACTTCCAGAGTCAGAGAGACAAACAAACAGCCATCTGAAGCACACAAAAAGAGAGCGCAATGATAGAAAAACAACGCAACACAAAAAAAAAAGGGGGGGGGGCTAGGGAAGGAGGGAAGGAGGGTTTGGTGTGTCAACAGGAAATAAGGGCTCACATCCACATCCTTCCTTTTTCCCTGGCAGCTTTCTATTACCTTCCAGGGTACTCTTTCTTTGTCGTTGTTCAATTAATGTGTACAAGAAGGACTGTATATCTACAAAACCGCACAGGTAAACAATGTAATGCAAGCTGACACACACGCAAACAACCCTGGCATAGAAGGGAACGAAAATAATGCGATCTAAAAAACTGTTGTTTTGGTTGTTGGGTTGTTGGGTTGATGCGGGTGGAGGTGTGGGTGCATTGGTTTTTGTTGATTGATCATGTTATGTCAAGTGCAGGTGCTCCCGATGTATCCTCCTCCTCCGTTTCTCCCTCACTTCTCTCTCCTTCTCTCTCTGCCTTTCGGTTGACGACATCAGTTGAGCAAACTACTGCCTTGTGTGAGGAAAACGATGGTTCATTTAATTACATCTTGTTTGCCGCCCATTTGTTTGCTCGCGAAAAGACAAAAAGAAGGGGACAGAGAGGACAATTTGTGATTTGTTTGGTTGTGTGTGACACTCTCCTTCATGATGCACTCTCCTCCCTTGATGCACTCAAGTTGAACGAAATGAAAAGTGCCGTTTTGTAACGATGGTGTGTTTGTGTGTTCTTCGTTGCATGAGATGCACTGTACTCTGCACCATCCTGGCTCACTCCCTTCTCTGTTTCCTCTATCCTCCTGTATTTGTGTGCATCGGTGTGTCATTCTGCAACCCCAATGGCCAAGCACAATGAACACTAGCGCCATTTTCTATTTTGTTTCTTTGTGCTCACTTTTTTTTTTTTTTTTTTTTTTTAGGGTGTAGTATCCTGAGTTATTTTATTTGTATAGCGGCTGTGGAATTGGACCCTGCCAGCATACTCCATGCTTGTGTTCCCTGGAGAAAAGATAGATGGATGGACGCTAAATGGAATGACAAATAATGTGACGCAAGGTTTATTGTATTTGTATTTGAATCTTACCATGGCGCGAAAAAAAAAAAAGTGCGGGCGAGTACAGTAAGTGACCTATCGTGACCGTTACGGTAAGTGGATGAGTGGTGGTCGCGTTTAATGTTTTAGAAATGGGTGAGACCGACAGAGTGAAAAACGGAACGATGTCATTTGATAGTGTTACTATCACTGATCACAGACTCGCACACACAAAAAGCTAACGTCTGTATCAACTGTGCCAATGGTAATTTACGAGAAAAAAGAAATGAATGGTAAGGTGAGAGGATGGGGATGGGATGAGGATTAGGATGGGATGATAGTGGGATGTATGATGTGAGATAGATGAACGACCCTGTTACCTTTTCTTCCTATCTTCCATGTCCTTCCATGTCCTCCCATGTCCTCCCATCCTTCTGTAATCACGGCCTGTATCCTCCCCAACGTTCACGGTTTGTAATCTCACCCCATCTTTCTGATGCAGTTTTCCCTCTCCTTCTCTCTCTCTCGTTCTCTCTCCTCTTTTTGAATTTGTTACTACTACAGCAATATGCACAGATGGAGGAAAACCAAGACAACAAACAAAATATCATCAACAACATGTGCGATTCCTGCATAGAGTTTTTTTTCTTGGTCTGCATTAACGGGTCCCTCTGTGAAAGAGTCACACGGAGAGAGAAGGGACCGATAGGGGTGATGGTGAAGGGACTGTTATGTCTTTTCTCTCTGTCTCTATGCAAGAAAGTCCATGTCCCTTCTCTGTTCTCGCCCAAATAGAAAGTGCGTGATGGATGAAAGAAAAACAACAAACCTTATGCGAGCTTTTCTAGCATGCCTTCTCTCTCCCTTCCCTCCCTCCCTCTCTCTCGCTAGCTCCTCCCTGTGTGTTTCTCTCTCCTCTTCTATCGTTTCTGTCAGCTTTTTTTTTTGTTATTGTGCAGATTTGTTGACACTAACCTGCCCAAAAATAACTGGCTGGTATGTTCAACCACCCTCTTCCCTTCTGATACATCTCTTTTTTCCTCGTGCAGGGCGAGGAGAGACAGAGAGCAATCGGGAGGACAGGGAACACAACCAGGGACTGGATTATGAATGGACAGAAAGAAACAAAGACGCGGGCTCGACGTTAGTTCGTCCATACCTTTTCCCTCCATAACAAACAACAAATAAGGTATACATCCATGGGTACTGGTTCACTACGTTCTTCTATTCATCCTTTCCCTTTCCACCCCAACAATAGTCTACTTTGATGAAGAGTGAAGAGGCCTCATCCAGCTTTGTACCTCTGTTCTTACTGGTCCAAGCTCCCTCCTTCCCTCATGCAAGGATATCCACAAAGACGCAACAATTGATGAAGAGGTTGGAGTCAGCAATAACAAACAACAAACAGGCAAATAGGCGAACACAAAGAAGGAGACCCTGCAGCCAAAAAGGATACATGAGCATAAGCTACCTTGAATACCCCCGTTCGTCTTTTCGCTAGGATACTACAAAGGGCTCACACTCTTGCATCCTTTTGCTTTTTTTTTTTTTTTTTTTTTTTGGTTGAAACAAGTGATAGTCCTCTTTGGATGAGCGATAATCTCTTTTCCTCCATCCCGCCATATTTTTTTTGGATGAATGATTAACGACCGTAGCGAGCTAGTGAAACGGGAATGTACTTCTGTCCTTCATACCTCATTTCATGCCGCTTGCAGTCATGTCCTGTTGGTGTTGGCATTTTGTTGCTGTTGAGCCCTCATTCCTCATCCTCCTTTCTTTGTAGAGCCACTCACACCATTCCTTTTATTCCGATTGAACAGCTTAGATCTGTTCACGTTGTGGTTTACTTGACGATTTACCCATTTCAAGCAGTCAGTTCTACTGATTCACGCCTTCTCTGTACCTACTCTTGTTATCAAAGTGAACATGTACGTATCGTACTCGGCTACGTACCGTACGTGTACATTTGAACCCTGAGCATCAATCAATTAATCATGCAGAAAGCTGAACACCTGAACGCCAGATGATACTCCTCTAACAAACAAACATCCAGCATCATAATCAACAGCACTACCGCCTACAACAACAACAACAACAACAACAACAACAACTTCTTTTCTATTATCAAAGCGCGAAAAGCTCAAAATTAGTTGTCGCGCCTTTTTTTCTTTCTTTATGTTTGTTTGTTTGTTTGTTTGTTTGTTTGTTTGTTTGTTTGTTTGTTTGTGTGCTTCTGTTGTCTGTTTATGTTTGGGTTTGTGTGTTTGTGTTCATGTTGCTATGGTGTCACAAATGCATAGTGACCAAAGGACCCGTGTCTCCATGACTCTGTTCACCTTTTTTTTTCTTCTTTTCAACATGCAACACTCCAAAGCATGGACACAACCGATTTTTAAACTCTGTTTTCGAGTTACATGGGTGTACCCCTCCCCCTCCCCCCCAACCCCCCCGTCCCCACTTCTTTTCCGGGGGTCCGGGCGAGAGCAATCATCAACAAACAGTAACAGACCATTGGGGTTGATTGTTTGTTACATCTTGTGGTACCCATGTATTTTTATTTTGTATCGTAGCATCGTTTTTGTTTCTATGCTTCAATGTCTATAGCAATAAGGTCCCCCCGTGATGCCATACATAGCTGAGCACTCAAAGAGAGAAGGATAGTTCAAATAACTCTTCAATTGAGCATAAACAACAGCTATGGAAATTGTGTCCAACCGCCTCCAATGCTATTTTTGTACCCTGAATTACCTTCTTCCTTCTTTCTATGGCGGAAAGATGCAAAGAAGAGGAACACAAGAAACAAAAATATGAAATGAAATAAAAGACATTACCAATAAAGCCCAAAGCCCAGCGGATTAGACAGGGTTCTGATTTCAAAGATAGAAACAAGGATACAAAAAAGAAGCTTAGTGAGCACTCACCCTCTGGCACTCCCATTTTACTATACACACAAAAAATATAAACATCTCTCCGAAGATAGTGGAGAAGGAAGGAAAGGTGTGTACATGTACACTGGAAGTTACGGGGAGTGATGGAAGAAGGGGGCTAGGCTGTTGGGTAAATGGATGGTCGACCGATGGGAAGTATTCTATCGCGGAATCAAATGTCTGTTGGGAGGCTAGGCATAATCATTGACTGTACGCAAGAGCTGCATCAATCTTTCTTTTTTTCGAATCCAAGAACAGAAATCTCAGATAGATCTTCAATCTTCTCCCACCCTCCTCCCCTGCGCAGAAATCTTACCTTCCTTTTCGAAGAAAAGAAAAAACTCAAGGAACAAACAAAGAACGAAGGCTGAAGCAAAGGGAGGGGGAAATACGAGATTGAAAAAGGTCAGAGTCCCTAGAGTTGAACCTCAGCGCATTAGATGTGTGTAAAGTGGAGGAAGAAGTAGGGACCACCTGAACCCGACAACCCTCCTCCTATTTCCTTCCCGCCGCTGAGCTGAGCTGAGGTAGCGATGGTGGTATTGGCTGACTGGCGGAGGGTAGGTTAGGTCAAGCCGCTCGCTGGCTATGACACCCTAATTCTCTTTCTCCTTTTTCTCCTTTTACCTCTTCAGGTCCCATCGCCGCCGCTGACGGAAGTGGATCTCTGAGTCTTTGACTGTCTGGTTATCTGTTGTTCAATTTTTTGTTGTTGCTTGGTATGTTTGTGCGTATCTGCGTTTTTTCTTCACTTGGTGCCTATCGGTTTACACTCAATAGCTCACCTCCGCTGGCAATTCTCTTCTTTCTCAGGCCCCGCCGCCGTCTGTTGTCTGCCGCTGCCGCTTTGGTCATCAAAAAAATACAAAGTCAATTCAAATTCTTAGTGGCGAGTGCGGAGCACATTTCAACGGCCGTACAATCACCAGGATAGGACAGCACCACCTCCTTCTAATCTCATGTAAAGAGAGGGTTGATTGAAAAGCGGGGACTGGCTAAGGTCGATAGATTAGAGGGGGAACCCGAAAGGTCGTCTTATTGCAGGAGGGAGGAGGGTGGGAATATTGGGGAGGGTACATGAACCAACAAACCTACAGCACTGAGAGGGAGGACCTTGCAGAGCAGAGCAGCAAAGTAAAATGAAGAAAATCTCCGATGGCCCACCACCAATGCCTTACTTCGACGAGAGGAAAGTCATCGGATGTCCTCGATTCAAGCAAACGAAAGAAAATAGAGAGCGACTTGCGAGTAAGAAATCAGCTATAGAGGGAAGGCACCTTGACCACCAGCACCTTCATTAAACCAAAACCCAAAAACAACAACCCAACCTCATTCCTCTTCTCGGAAAAAAAAAAAGAAAACAATAGAAAAACAAAGTTCATTATTCAAACCCATAAATTGAATACTTTCACTAACAGCGATGGTGCCATCGCGCGAACCCTTTTCGCCCTTTTTTTACTTCTCTCATTTATTTTAAGGTCTGCCAGTTGCCTGGTCGTTGGAAGACTATGTTCTAATCCTCTTTTGGGAACGAGCCCCCCTTCCTTCCACAAACTTTACAGTTACACACTGTGTAACTGAATCAAAACAATGAACTTACACTACTTCACCTCAAAGTGAACCAATGTTGAGGCAAGGGTATAGTATGAACCCTAAAACAACCAAAAACCCTTGAATACCAGATCGCCCTTTTTCTTCTCTTCTTCTTTTCCTCTTTCTTACATGCATACATACATACATACATACATACATCCATGGTGGTACAAAATAAGCGCAAAGAGAGAGAAAAATGAGGGAGGGAGAAAAGAGAGAATGCGATGGATACATCTCGCAAGGTATGTACGCGACTCTCGTCCTTCCCTCCTCATTGACAAGCATACTGATATGACAACAACACAGGCAAGAATTGTTAAAGTCAGCGAGCACACAACGCATCGGGGATAGTAATTCATGTATCTTTCGTGCGTGCAATATTTGAGCTGACTTTATTCTGTCACATTGAAAGTGATAGATAGGTGAGTGTAGTAGAATGGCATTTTAGACAGATGGAGACGATACATTTAATGGAGGAATGCGACTTAAGTCCATCATTCAGTCGTCGGAAGCTATAAACAAGCAGATAAAAAACGTCCCACAAAACCAGTCATTTCATCCATCTGAGTCCACTGAGGTACTCGCTCCTGTTCCAGTATCTATTCTCGTAGGCTTGCACTGCTCTCCTCTCCTTCTCGGCTCCTCTGGCACCTGTCAGTCGTCTCAAGATGTCAATTCCAACATACCTCTCACATGTTGACCTTGTCAGCATGTCTCAAATGTCATTCCGATGTTTGCATCTGGTGTTTTGTACCTTTTTTTTACTTTTATTAGTTGTTTTCAATGATGATTATGACAGCAATAACGCATGATAGTGAAAAAAAGTTCCTCCCATTCCCTCCTTCCTTCCGTCCGTCCTTTCCTTTCCATTCCCTATCTCCTATCGGTCGCTCGCTCACTCCGCTCATTATTCCCGTAATCAAACTGGCGATTCCGCTCCTCCCTACTCGTCATCCTCGTCCTCATCATCCAGCTCGTCATCGTCGCTGTCATCGGCGCGCTTCTTGGTGTTACTTGAAGTCCCATTCTTGTTGTGGCCATTGCCGCTGCTGTTGGCCGTTGTGCTGTTATTGGCCTGACCTGCTGCATTGTTGCGACCAACTGGCCCAGCGTCGCTGTCATCGCTGTCGTCCGTTCCCAATGAATCCACTGCCATGTCGTCGTCGTCATCATCGTCATCGTCATCCTCCTCGTCATCTTCATCCTCCTCTTCCTTCTTCTGGCGCTTGTGGTGATTCTTTTGCTGGGCCGCCGATCGGGATCCTACGCTGCTGCTCCGACTGTGCTGGCGACCGTGGTTGCTCGCCTTGGTTTGCGCCTTCTGAGCTCCAGCGCGTCGATCCTGTGATGACGCATTCTCCTCCTCGTCCGACAGTGGCGCCGCCCGCTTCAATGTACTGCTGTCCTTTTCAGCTCCAGCCGACGGCAACTCGCCTCCTGGGCAAAGCGCGTCAAACTTCTCATCAAACACTTCCTATTAATGGCGCAAACCAAGAAAAAATAGATCACCGCATTAGTCAATTGCGATTGCATAGAAAGATATAAGAAGCCAACTTGCAGTGATCAGTAGCATTGCGCACATTACCTCCAAGCGCTCAGAGTCGACATAAACCCAGCTGCCTTCTTGGTTGAAGGTGCGCGCATTCTGGAACATTTGGTGGAAGTCGTCCCGGAACTGAGACGCAGTCTTGTAGAATGCAGAGCGCATCCGCTTCTTGATCATATCCATGGCGATAGGACGGAGAATGATCTGGTAGTACTCGGGATACTGCTTCTTGCTTGGCAACTGCAAGAAGAGGTCGCACCGGTGTCGGACTTCGCCATCATCCGTCACTGTGCAGTCCTCAACCGCCTTGTAGCACTGCTCAAAGATTTTGGTCAGCGCCTTGCGATCAGCCTCAGCCAGAGTATCTTGGCCAGCGGCGGCACCTTCTGGTTTCCGTCCACGCTTGCCCTTGACAGGAGTCGGCTTGGTGATCTCAGCGGAAGTCGAAGACTTGGTGCCACGGCCGCGACCCTTCTTGACAACAGGTGCTTCCGCCTCCTCCTCATCGTCTTCACGGATCGTCTTCTTGCCTCGGCCGCGTCCTTTCTTGGGCTCAGGCTCGGGCTCCTCGCCATTCACAGCCGCAGCCTCCTTCAAAAGCCTCTTCTCCTCTCTGCGGCGACGGCGATCGGCCTTAGCAGCAATGATCTCGTTGACGTCCTTGTCCTCATCCTCAAGCGCCTCAAGCCATTGCTCCTCAGTCAAGCCGTCATCGTAGCGAGTCTCAGCCCTGACACGTTGACCACGACCAAGATCCTCCTCGACCTCCTCAACAACAATATCATCCTCGTCGACGAGATAAACCTCGGGCAACTCGGATTCTTGAATGAGGCGTTCACGTCGTATTCCGTCCGTCTTGAAAATCTCATCCTCCTCGAGCCGGCGTACATCATCCATTTCTTTGAAGAGCGTCATCTCGTTCTCCGTGCGGGCGACAATCTCGTTGAGCTCCTCGTCGTTCATGTCCTCCTCTTCCACGTCGTTCTCCTCCTTGTTGTTGTCGCTCTCCAGAAGCGAGCGCAGGAAAGATTCTTGCTCCTCAGCAGTACTCTTGTTGTCGAATTTACCGGCCTGAATGACCTTGCCGTCGATCTCCAACTTGTACTGCGCACGGGCAAGAATGTGCTCCTCCACCGACTTCTCCGTCACCAGACGGAAGATGCGGACTTCCTTCGTCTGACCGATACGATGAGCACGATCCTGTGCCTGCAAATCCTGATGGGGGTTCCAGTCCGAGTCGAAAATGATGACTGTATCAGCAGTTTGCAAGTTCAGACCGAGACCTCCAGCTCTAGTACTGAGCAAGAAGACAAAATAGGGCGAATCGGGTGCGTTGAAAGTCTTCAGCATTCCAGCACGATCCTCTGACTAGAACATCCAATAAATCAAAGTGTTAGTACGAGCCCTATGATTGTAGTAGTAACTCCTTTTTGCGAACAGCTAATGAATCGGAAGTGGCTTACCTTGGTGGCACCATCCAAACGCATGTATTGGTAGTGGCGGTAGTGCAAGTAATCCTCCATGATGTTCATAATGGCTGTCATCTGGAAGAAGATGAGCACTCTGTGTCCTGTCTTGAACAACTTGGGGAGCATACGATCCAAGAGCTCAAACTTTCCTGCGACGCGCCAAAGACCATCGTTGTTGGTCTTGGTAGGGTTGATTACACGTTCAACCTCCTCAAAGACATAAGGATGGTTGCAAATCTTGCGAAGCTGCATGATGGTGTTGTTCAATCCCCTGATACCGGTACGTCTAAGTGACATTCCAAAAAAACAGCCGTCCATTAGTACACGCGCCAGCAGAGATATACAAAGTGTGACAAAAGATCATCGTTCATGGACATGGCAACTTACCCCTTCTCGCCACCTTGGGTAAAGAGCATGCCGTGCTTCTTCATCTGGTTGTACAATTTGAGCTGAAGAGACGACAACTTGCAGCGAATGACGCGCTCGACCTTGTCAGGCAACTCGGACTCGACATCCTTCTTCAGACGACGCAACAGGAAAGGTCTCAGAACCTTGTGGAGGCGCTTGATGATCAGAAGAGCCTCTTCTTCGTTCAGCTCGATCTTGTCCTGTCCTCCGGTGTTAGCGAATGGTGTGTTGAACCACTCATCGAACGATTGTACCGAGTTGAAGACGCGAGGCAGCACCATGTTCAGCAGCGCCCACAGTTCTGGAAGGTTGTTCTGCAGGGGTGTACCTGTCAAGATAAGACGGTAGCGGGACGAGTAGTGCTGGGTCAAGGTAATGAACAGCTTGGACTTTGCGTTCTTGAGACGATGTCCCTCGTCGATAATCAGGTAGACCCATTTGATCTTGCTGAGAATCGGCTTGTCCATGATGACGTATTCGTATGTTGTCAGAAGCACCTGGAAGTTGCGGTGACGAATTTCAGTCTGCTGAATGTGCTTGCGTTGAGAGGGAACACCCTTGTAGACAACTTTCGTGACTTGAGGTGCCCACTTTTCGAATTCGAGCGTCCAGTTAGCCAGTGTCCTATTTACGAAATCATGTTTGTGTTATTTTCACCCGTAAATGATAACCTCAAGACGAAAAAATAAAATTCGGGCCGAAGCAAAAGTCAAAATAACATACGAGAGGGGCACAAGAATCAAGAATGGTCCGTTCTGCTGCTTGGCTTCGATCAGGAATGTCACCAGGGAGATGGTCTGGATAGTTTTACCGAGACCCATCTCGTCGGCCAAAATTCCGTTCAGACGGTTGTTGTACAAGGAGGCCATCCACTGCAGACCCTTCATCTGGTACTCCTTCAAGGTTCCTCCGGTCAAGATGGCCGGTTGCTTGACGACCTTCTCTTGAATCTTGTGTGCAATATTGTAGTAGTCGTTGCGTCGGTTGTCCTCCTAAAGAAATTGATGTGTCAATGAAACGATTGTAAGTATTAAATTCAACTTGTTTGCTCACGGCCTCAATATGGCACACCTGGTCGTGGAGAAAAATAATGACGAACGTACTCCATCGCCATAGTCAAAGTCCGCCTCGTCGTCCATAAGCTCGATACCACCACGTGTAACAGAGTCGGAGTGGACAGAGTCGTTTTGCTGAGCGGTAACGGCCTCGGCGAGTGACGCAAGGTACGAGTCGGTCTGCTGCAACAAGTGTGTAATACGCGTGTCCTTGGCCTGGTCGATCAGCTTCATGTATGCCTCCTCGTCGTCGTTCTTCAAAGCCTTCAAACGCTCCTTGGAGATACGCTCGATACGCTTGGCCTCCTCCTTTTCGACATGAGAGTGGAACTGGAGAACGAGTCGACCCAGCTTGTTCTGCTTCATCTGCTGTGTCCTGTGCCACTGAATCATCTCGCGTCCATGATTGACAATATTGAGTAGCGAGTCCATGTGCTTCTGTCTCTCGCGACCCTCGCGGTCTTGTCTCTGCTGACGCTCCAGCTTCTCTGTCATGCGTGCTTCGCGCAAAGACTGCTTCTTCATTCTGCGGTAAGCTGCTCGGTCCGTCGAGGTCGCCAACATGGTTGCCTTTGACATTCCCTTGATAATTTCAGCACGAAGCTAAAAGCAAGCAAAAACAGAGATAATAATTAATACAGAGGCTCTTCGATTTAAAAAAGAGGTTTGCGTCGACTACATTAGGCGCGTAAAGTACCTTTTTCTGTCTCTCCAAGAGTCGTAGGGCCTTCAACTCGATCAAGGCCTTCAACTTGGGTCCAGACTGAGGTGCTCTGTTCTCCTGTTCCAAAAGTCCTCCAGAGGGGTCCAAAGACTCGCTTGCAATGTTACTAGGCAGGCTGTCGAGCTCCTCAATGCGATACTTGACACGGGCCTTGAGGCGGTTGTCGCGCTCCTGAGCCAGTGTATATGGGTCGATTCCAATAGGCGAGATACTGGGGATCAACAGACGCTGCTGCCGTGAAGCGTGGACAGTCGAAGGTAAAGTCTTTTGAAGGAACGAGAACGGAGATGTGTAGGCGTTGTAGTCCGAGGCAGATGGCGTTTGCTCCGACAAGTGCTGACGGGCAACATCGACCACCTTGCCTGCGACGGTGGCTGTGGGACCCTTTGCGTTCAGGGCCTGATCGACAGATTTTGGTGTGAAGATGGCCTCCTGCAGATGTGGTGGTACAGCCATGTTGGCCGAGATAAGTTTGAATGCAATGATTTGGAAGCGCAAGTCGGTGATTTGGTCTGTGGAAAATGGGGATCCTTGCGTGGGAGGTAAGACCGGCGCTCCTGGTGGCTGTTGTTGCTGGAGTTGTTGAAGTTGTTGCTGCTGTTGTTGTTGCAGCTGTTGGAACTGTTGCTGTTGTTGCATTTGGAGGAGTTGTTGCTGTTGCTGAAAAGGTGCCAAGCCCTGGGCTGCCTGAACGCGTTGTTGGCCCTGCGCTTGTGCAGCCTGGGAGGCTTGGTATGCTCGCAAAAGACCCATCAGCTGGGCATATTGTTGATTCGTCTGCTCGGTTGCACCTGCGGCCTTCATGTTCCTCACCGCCTACAAAAAGGAATCAACAAAAAAATCGATCGAGAGTCAGTATTCAGACTCATCGAGACCAAAAAAAAACCTCAAACAAAAACAAACTATGGTGTATACAAGAATTCAATAGGCGAATAAAGGAGGGGTTGAATCAAGGAAGGGAACATACGTTGAGGACGCTGGTGATTTGCTCCTGGGACAGGTTTGCGACGAGGTCATGTGTAGCCTGCTGGGGCTGTGGCTGAGTTTGAGGAGGGTTCATGATGGTGTCGAGGCGGAGCTAAAGAGCACCGCGAATGAGGACGCGAGAAGAGAGAGCTGTTGAGATTGGTCGGGGTGCGTCAACAACTCGGCTTGTACTGGGGTGACGCAGTCAAGTGTTAGAGTGGGTGAGAGGGAGAGAGGGGCACTTGTGGGGTGGGGAGGGCAGAAGTGCGCACAAGGAAAGAGAAAAGAAGGAAAAAATAAAAGAAGAGAAGACAAACAGAGAGAAAGAAAAAAAGAAGCGATGGCGATGGGTGATCGAAAAAGGGGTGTCGAGAGTATTTGGATCGAAGAACTGATGGAATGGAGAGAGGGAAAGAGAGACACCGACAAGATGAGCAGGGAAAGCCAATTTCAAGCGAGGTTGTCTACGTCACCGTATATATTTAATCGCAATTGTATTCATGCGAAGAAGGGGTGAAAGCGAGAGGGGAGAGGGGAGAGGAAGCTGCGGATGCGGATGCTGAAGAACAAACAAAAGAAAGAAAATGAATAGAAAGGGAGAGAAGACTATGCCTATGTAGCTAGCAGGGCTCTAAACGCCACCTCCACATAGCAGAGCCAGTGCTTGGATAGCATCCATCTGGTCTGAAGCGAGATCCTCGCCATTGGGTATTACGATCTCGGGCTCTGGTCGAGGGATTTGCGCAGCGTCTGCTTCCGTCGACGTTTGCGGTGCCTGGCCAGATGAAACTAATAAAATATATACGAAGGGGGATTGAAAAAGTTTAATGAAATGTGACAAGTGGGGTTGGTCTGTACCTGAGGGCAGGGTGTGTGTCTCGCGCACAGATCTACTAACTGGGAGAGAAAACACAACGAAGATAAACAAACAAATCAACAAAATGAGGTTGTTACCTTGTGCTGCACTGGTGTCCTGAACAGTGATCGAGGGAGTCGTTAGTGTATGTTGATGAGAGTACTCGTAGAAGTTGGGTTTGACTGCGTGCTGAGTTGACATTGTCGGTGGTAGTGATGGTGTCCTTGACCTTGCTTGTTGACTCTGTTCGTCTTGTTGGTTTTGTGTTTGAAGGGCAAGGACGGCAGAGTTGATGGCATTTTGCAAAGGCGCCATATACCGCTTTGCCGGATCCTCATCCTCTGTCTCCTCCGAAAGGGCATTGGAGAGCTGTGAGCCAAATTCGTCCACTGTAGGCAATCCTGTCGTTGTTGCTGAGAGAGGGGGAGAGTTCTTGGGTGTCGGTTGATGGAAGGATGAAAAACGTCTGCCGCTGGTGTAAGTTGAGGGCCGATGGTCCAGCGGGAGTAACATTCCTGATGATGTTGTTGCTGTGAAAGAGGAAGAGGTCGAGGCGGTCGCAATGGTTGCATTCGAGCCTGCGGCTGCAGAAGGGTGGAGGTTGGACCCTGCAGGCATAGTCGAGCCGACCTTGTAGTGGTTCTTAGGGAAGGTGTCTGTCGCAATGGAGTATCGCCTAAAGGAAAAGTTGAGAAGTCGCTTCGATCCGATCGCCTTCCAGTCTTCGTCCTCTGTGACCGAAGGGCTGTCCGTTACATCATCCTCTGCTTTGACCGAGGGATTGCTGGCCGATCCGCTTCCTGAGGCAATGACAGCAGAGCCGTTCACAATGACGACCGGTTGAACAGGCTGGGTAGCCATCTGCCACCGTCCTCGACCCATCGCTCTGAACAAAGGGTTGGACTCCAGGGCGGCTGTCAAGTCGGCTTGCCATGCGTCTCCTGGTGCATTCTGGTAGATGGGGTAATTGTCATGGACCCAGGCATAGATTTCCCGTATTGTCTTTTGTTTGGGCGAAGCCTCGAACATCTGAACCAGCAGATTGCACCAGGCCTCCATCGACATGCTGCACTCGTCCTGAAGGGCAGCGGGGGGTGAACGTGTCCTCGGCCGACTTGCATGCCCGCCAGAGGCCTTCCGCTTGAGTTTCCTGGCCTGGGCTCCCGAATGCTCCTGCTTGAAGCGCTGGATTTCCTCCACAGACAGTGTTGGCGAGTCTGCATCAATTATGTCGATCGTCCTGTCGATATACCGTATCCTTGTGTCGGAAGGGCCATCCTGATGGTGATCGAAGCGGTTGTGGTGCTCGTGTGGACTATATTGGTTTTCGCGGGGATAATGAGTTCCTGTGCCGTCCTCAACATGATTATGATCCATGATCTCCTCGTCCTCTTCCTCCAACTCTTCCTCGTCCTCGTCTCCCGAGCCGTCGCTCCCTCGCCGGCCTTCCTCAGTCTTGAGGCTCTCGAGGTGAACCAATGCTCGTCTAGGGATGAATGTCCAGGTACTCCTCCCGTTTTGCCGGAAGCACTCGTAGGACGATAGTGTTGTCTTGACGCTGGTTTGCATCGTATGCATATCATGGCGATAGTATGGGTATGCTTGCATGATCCAGGCATAGAGCTCCGACTCTCTGTAGGTCAGGGTCTGTTCAAAGTTGCTCTTGAAGGCATTGACGAGGATCAGGAACCAGGACTCGTTTGGCTTGGATAAGTCCGACCGATTAAGTCTCCGTTTTGACGCTTGGGGTGAGGTCGTATGGGTAGGGCTCTTTGCGGATGGACTCAGCGGTGGTGTGGACATGGAGGACTCTTGTTGCTGTGCAGGGATGTGGTAATGTGTGAGAGGGGAGTTGGTAGTTGAAGTGGTATTGCGGTAGTAGTGAAGGGTGGTGGTGGTAATGAGAATGACAGTTGTGTGTTGCTTGTGTGTGTGTAGGTGAATGAGAGAGGGAGCGAAGGGCGAAGAGAGAACGAAGGAAAGTGATGCATCATCTCCCTCTCTGCCCAGCAAGCAGCCAGGTCAGGCAGCGGGTTAGGTTGTTTACTCAGCCAAGCCACACTTCCTACATTTGCCACCTTTGATATCCCTTTGCCCATCCACGTGTGTGTGAATCGGTCGTTTCTCTCGTAAAACAAGAAGGAAACTCACTCAGGGCACGTACAAGTACTGGCTGTGGTTTATTAATAAAGAAAAGGGCTGAAAGGAGAGGAGAGGGTCACATCATCGAGGTAACTCTTATCCCATTCCAAGGCTACCTTGGGCATCCAGCGTCTTCAAAACAATTTGAGAGTCCAGAGCAAGGCGCATCAACTTAAGATCTAATTTAAAGCAAGGCACTGAGGCCGATATTTCATAAGTGAAATGAAGGAAGGGGAAAAGGGAACCCGTTTTGTAATTACTTTGCTATTCTATATGTTCGTTTGTTTGTGTTCATTTCATTGTTTGTTTTCGTATGTTCGTTTGCTTTTGTTTGAGTTCGTTCTCTGTTTAGCACCCGTCCACATTCTCAATTTCGCCTGACCATCCAACCAACCACCACTAGTTTAAAGTAAAATAAGGAAAATACAAGAGAAACTACTTCGTACCTGTGGCCTCCCCAACGATACGAAGATCCTCGTCTGCCAGCTCCACCTCCGAGATGAGGGTCGAGACAAACGCCCTTTCGGCTTGGAGATGGCCCATTAGCAGAGGTGCATCGTCGCTCGAGCACTGCAGCAATGTTGGTGCAAAGACCATGGCCAGATTCGACAGACTCATCTTGGTCGCCTCCCTGACCGTCGCATTGTTGAATGTCTAGCAGAAGGACGTGGAAGCAGGGTTAGCCCAATTGGAGTACACAAGACAAACACAGTTGGACTCGACGGTTGAAGACGAGGATGAAAG
Organism: Linnemannia hyalina; assembly: GCA_019671135.1. Lineage (NCBI taxonomy): Eukaryota > Fungi > Mortierellomycota > Mortierellomycetes > Mortierellales > Mortierellaceae > Linnemannia > Linnemannia hyalina. Next base: position 1,414,479 of record JAHRHY010000001.1, read on the forward strand.
TACCTTCAGGAACGAGATCAGGTAGATAATCATCTCCTTGTGCCAGAGTGGCAGCGAGGTAATGACCTTGGCGACGGCATCCTTGTCCTGCGCGCCTTGGATGCACTGCTGGTACACGTCGTAGGGAATCACAGGTTCGGGCAGGTCACGGATCCACAGTCGAAGGAGCGAGCAAGGGACGTGCGGATCGGTGATGCCTGTGATGTCGTAGTTACCCAACTCTATCCTAGCACGCTATTGTTTGTTTGTTTGTGGTGGAAGGGAAGATGAAAACAAGAGAATACGAAGGAAAAAAGTTAATTTTGCTGATACCTTTTAAGACGTACGCACACTTCTGGGCTGAGCTGGAAGCACAGATCAGGCACCATGGTGGCACAGTTCCCCTTCTCATAAACCAATCAAACATTTGGCACTCTCAAAACATATTTGACAAACATCAGAAAAAATAAGCATACCAGTTCTGCTACTGCTCCAAGGTCGCCCGAAATACGAAAGATACCCTCAGTCTTGAGACCGCCAAGCTCAATCACACTCTCTTTCAAGAATACCATCAACCGGGGGACGCGCCATGCCGCCCATTCACCTCCTGCAGCCATCTGACGACCCATAAGACGCTCCAGAGTCGCTTCAAAGACACTGGGTCTGAAAGCAGCCTCTTGTGCTCTCGCAATCTCGACCAATGTTAGCAGCTTGGCTCTTGATCCCCGCTTGCTAATTCGGCGTAGCAGATCATGGCAATGCTGGGCCATGACAGGGATGGGATGGAGAGACATCGTTGCGTGCTGATTGAGGAACGATGCCAAGTAATCGTGTAGATTCTTCGAGGGCGAAAACGTGATCAAAAGGATAGTAAACAGGTGCCATCCCTTGATACTGCCTTCTCTAAATTATCACAAACAGAAAAAAGGGCTCACAGGTCAGAGATGTGTTGTCATGCCAAAGAAGAGTTCTCGATGCTAAAATACAAAGATGCTCGCACTCACCGGCTGGGGTTCTCTGTCAATTGCTTGCACAGCTGGACATATATCTCATCTCGAAGCTCCCCATGGTCAAGGCCCTTCTTGATCATTTCCAGAACAAGCTTGATATCGTCCTCCGACTGGATCGATAGGTCGACACAGGTCTCTCCGAGCTCAATGCCCGTCGGTCCAACATATCCATTACCCTTGCGCTCGCCCATCAGTTTCTGAATGATTTTGAAGCAGCGGAGGGCATCCTTTTGAACGCCACGTTTGTTGAAGACCATCAAGGGTTGAGAAAGAGGACTCTTTTGGTGGAGAAGCATCCTCTCCATGGGTACCTTGCGTCGGAAGAGTCCCTTCTTATGAGTCGAAAAGTACTTTTGTGCAAAGCCTGCAATCCTGAACTGTGAGATGGACGACTGCAGCTCGGCAGGGAGTGATGGATATGCTCCAGAAGGGACTGCGCCCTCGACCGTAGGTGAAATGCTGTTCAATTGCAGTTGGGCAGTCTGGGTAAATTCCGGAGACACCCCGCCTCTGGTCGACAGTCGGCGGTGTACTGGAGGGGGGCTGACGCTCATCTTGCGAAGTGCCTCCTGCTGCTGTTCGATGATCATGGGCGACATTTTCCTTGCCGCCTCGTCGTTCGCAATAGGAGCGCCAATGCCGAATTTCCTGGCCCGCTCTGCGATCTGGAAACTCTTCCTGGCAGGTTGAAGGGGCGCATCGTTGTTCATCATTCCAGAGTGGACTTTGTGAAACTTCATTGACGCAGGAGGATGGGATGTTGAGAGTGGCAGACAGGAGTCTAATGTTACGCCAGATCTCTGTCTGGAAGGGATCGAGATGGGTTGCGAGCTTATTCCTGAAGTGTGTCTGTTGAGTGTCATTGACGCCGCTCTCTGAAAGGTCGAAACAAAAGCGTTGGTGGAGAGGCCATAGCCTGACTGAGAGGTAGGCTGGGATGTCTTTGAACGCAGCCTCCAATTGCTCGTGTTCTCTTTGGTTGTGGAGCCACCGATGGGCGAAGTCGGCGGTGAGAGCGGTGTTGTCGGTGTCTCTGATTGGGCGGCCTTTTGGAGGAAGGAGAGCGATGATGCGTACCGTACATTTTTGGGCGGCGTGACTTTTGGCCCTTCTGTCGAAACCACTGCGGCGAGTGAGGGGGCAAATGACTCTGTTGTTGGGGTGTAGATGGGTGATACGAATTTGCTGTCGTTTAGGACTCCGGAGGTCAACTCATCTGATATGGAGACTATCCGCAGTCGCTCGATGCTCTCTCTGGCAGTAGGCGAAGTTGTCTCCTGAGGCCCTGATGTCACTCCACCAGTGAGATGAAGCGAAAGACGCTGACCAATGACTGATTTCTAGAGGGAGTAACAGAGTACAGCCCGGTCAATTTGAAAAGGGCGAAGGAGGTGGGGTATGTTAGTCTTGCTACCATAGTAACAAAGTGACAAGCATACCAGGGGAAAGGAGGAGCGGATGGAGATGAATGAATGCCTCCAAGAACTCCAATGTGTGTGTGTGATGCGTGAGATGCCAGAGCAATATCGGTGGACAATGGGACAATAGGACAACAGTATCAGGTGGATAAGATCAAACACAAAATAAAATAAAATCTCAAACGCGCAAAGGGTGGATGGAGCCTTGCCTGGATTGCGGTCAGGGGGATGATGTTGTTGCTATCGTGCGGTCGCTCCCATTCTGTCTGTCCTGTCTTTGTGTTGTAATAGTAGGGTAGGTTGTGGATGTCATCGAAGAGTTCCCACCACTCGCCTGCAGGGTTTTGATGCTGACTATAATTCGTTGTCAAGGTAAACAATCACGGCCAATGCAAGGTTAGTTCTATACCTCCAAGGTCAAGCAAGGATTTTTGTTTGTCTCTTTTTAAAGGAGTGGTTAAGTTGGTTTCGAAAGATAGACAGAAAAGAGCTCCTTACATTACGGCGCCCTCTGGAAGTGACCAGTCGCACTCGCCACTTGACTTTGTGGGTATTGTATTGTTATGCGGTGTGGAAGAAGTGTAGAAGAAGAAGAACAGGAAGAAGGAGTGGCGAAGAGGAGAAGCGGATCGAGAACGAAATTATAACATGAAGGACGGATATGCGAACAAAAGAAGAAAATTAAGGTCATCAGTTAGTGAGAGCGATGTTTCAAAGGGACGATCACTGATCATTACAATATGAGCTACATATGTAGCAGTATTGACCGTGATTCATTCAAGGGGGCCAAACGTAAAAAAAAAAGTGGTCAGGTCGGCGTCAGCACTGCAACCACACTGCGGGGAGAAGCACTGCCTCCCTCTCTTCTTCCTCCGCCAGAGTCGAAGGTCATAGTCAAGAGTCAGGGCAAGAATATAGTACAGTCTTTGTATGGTTTCTCATTCACATTCCTCCAAGAGTTCATTCAACAAAAGTGTAATGGAGAAATGCACATACCAAGTTGGCGTAGAAGGTGTTGCGGGATTCGGGGTCGGTGATCTCGACCCATACAGGAGGGGACAGAGCCAGGGCCATTGTTGCTGCTGTGTTGTGGTTTTTTGTTGGTTATTAGGAATTGGGATTATTGTGCCTCTTCAAGAGATAGGGTGTTTTAAATTCTCTTGAAGCTCAAAAATGCAAACAACAATGAGTGGTGGTGGCAAGCGAGGAAAAGAAAAAAGATGGATGAGAAAGACAGAGGAGGAGAGAGGGAAGCCGAGCAAAAAAATATAATAAAAATGGAGTGAGGATTGCGTTAAGTGAAATGAACAAAGAGGAAAAGTAAAGAAACGAAAAAGGTAAGAAGGAAAGGGAAAGGAGCAAAAGGCAAGTAGCACGTTTCTTTGACGAGGACGGAGAGGAAAGGAAGAAATTACAATTAGTGGAAGGCAAAGCAGGAACAAAAGGAGAGGATGGTTGTGGGAGAGAAGGCACAGGAGGTGTGCATTGTATATCAAGGAGAGAAGAAAAATGAGAACAGGCCAGGTGCGTCTATCTATGGTCGAGCAAGCGAGGATAGGAAGAGGCAGAAGCAGAGACAGAGAATGAGTGAGTGTAGGAGACAAGGCGAGGGGGAGAGAAAAAGAGAGAGAGTGTGTCGTAAAAGGTGGAATTGAGAAGAGAGTAGAGAAAAGAAGGAAAGAAAGGAAGTACTGCACAAGTGTAGAGATGGCGCTAAAACGCTTTGCTCTGAAAGACCCGAATTGCTAATACTCAAAAGCAAGGAGACACACGAGAGGGCGACGTTGTAACAAGCGAGCTGAGGGCCATGAGCCAGCGAACGATTCCAAAATGTATATAAAAAAGTGAAAGAAAAAAAGGAGTTAGACCATGTGCGAGACGCGTGAGTAAAGTATGTGTGTAAGAGGAAGATCAGATGAGTGCCTGCTTTTTTACCAGGCTGAGCGAGGGCGAGGGACCGATAACATGGGGCATTAGGTTTGGTGATAATGCCATTGCTATGCAATTAGATGCCAGTTGCTACAATAACATAACGGCAGCACCATAGCTCCGCCATCCCTCTTCCCCCATGCATACATCAACCATATTAAACGCGTTGTTTTTATTACTTGCTTTTGTCTTGAGCAGCTCTGTACTGTTCTTGATGCATCCAATTAAGGCACTTGGAAGGAGAGCCTCTATCCAACCCTTCCCCTTTATGACTCCGGGACACAATGGCATGCAAGGACCCCGTTTTTCTTGCTGTTGTTTTGTGTCTGCCCTGTCAAAATAGAATGTATATCGAAGACACTGAGGACATTGTATAGCGACGATCGACACACTTTGTGTTGTACCTGGGTGCAATGGAGAAAAGTGGGGGAGGGGGATAGTGACTGCGGAAATGTGACCCAAGCAGATTTGTTTTTTTCCCTTTTTCACCCAAACCCGACTCTACTTGTTTACGCTTCTCCAACTCATTCATTCTACGCTGACCATGCAACGAGTTCTCCCATTGCGATCAGGTTGGTGCTAATCAGGATCACTTTTCACCTCTAGTCCTCACATTGATAAAGGAGTCTTCATAGACAAAAGAAATTGACAAAGCATGTTATCTAACAAAAACACAATAGGAATAATTATCCGATCCGGCTTGCAGCCATGTCAGGCCTCATACCAGCTGGCCAGAGGTCTAGCCACAGCCGACAGCGGATCAAGGCCAGACTCGGACGATACCGTCTCTCAGGAGCCAGCCACTACCGCCGCCTCGACGTTGACGTCTAGTGCTACAGAATCTCCAGCCACCACCACAACAGAGACGACGGCTGCGGTCGAGAAGGAAGATCTGGTCAAAAAGTTCAAGCTGAAGCCTTCAGCCGAGGTTGGAATCCGAGCGGGCAAGCGAGAGAAGCAGAGAAAACGAGACCAGGAGGAGGCCGCTAGGAAAGCTGCCGAGGAAGAGTCACGATCAGGAGCTGACAAGATCCATCGACTCTTTGAGAAGCTGCAGTTGGGAGATGGCGACATGACGAACGGAGGTTCGAGGACAACCGGAGGCGCATCGGCAGGAGCAGCAGGGTTATCAAAATCACCTCTGGGCAAAAATGTTTCTGACTCTTGGAAGTTCTTGTTTGACGAGGATGACTTGAATGAGAAGAAGACCAAGGCGACGACGACAACAGAAGCAGCAACGACCGTGGGTGCAGAGAAGAAAGAGACATTAGACAGGATACCAGGCGCATCAGATTTGTTCCCGAGCTTGTCAGAGTACCGTTCACCGACCTCAGGAAAGCCGTCAGCAGAGACTTTGACTCCTAAAGGAGATCGCTGGAAGGATCCCAAGCTGAAAAGCGCAGAAAAGGATGCGTTCAAGGCTCTGTTCTCCTCGTTGTTTGAGCAAAAGGCGACGACCCAGGACTCTGCTCCAGGAAGCAAGGTCCAGTCATTGTTCTCCAACTTCAATCGCGCAGGAATGGATTCCTCGACGGACAACCCAAAGGCAGAGGATTCAGCAACGGCGAATCTACTCGAGACCCTCGCTGCCAATACGCCATCAACACCGGAAATACCGACATCCAGCGAGGATCCCATGCAGGTCCTTAACCGCCAACTGTTCAACCTGTCCAAGCGTGTCGAGCCCATCTATCTGGACCATAAGCCCAAGACATCGGCATTCCAGGCTATGGAGAGCACCGTTGCAGGACAGGACTGGATGTCTCGAGATGCGACCCGACCCAACAGCAAAAACACGCTCTTTGCGGCGATCCAAGATGAGAACAAGGTTGCGATCAGGATGAGGAACGAGCTTGTGGCCAAGAGCGGTGATGTTATCAAGATCAAGGAGTTTGTGGACGAATTGATTGCTCCCTATGTCGACACTTCGTCGTCCGCGGGATCCAAGAATGAACCCCGTCCCTCGAGTATTAGTTTGGATGGGCTTTTGGCGCAAGCCATTCTGAGCTCTTCCGCAAGTAGCCTAATTGGAGTCCCCGCGACTTCCATTATTCGATCCAAGGTCGAGGAAGTTCAAACCCCTCCCGTGAAAGCCCAGCGTTCGTTGCACCCCTTCATGGGTCACGCGCTAGTGGAGCACACCCGACGACAAGGCCTGCCTGTCTTTATTCGAGTTGTCCGTACCGAGTCCTACAGAGCGCTGCTCAAGAGTCGATGGGATACATGGCGCGATGGACCAGGATGTCTGGAGATCCTGAAGGAGATGCAGCGCAATGGAGCCCTGGTGGATCGAGAGACGTTGAGTCTCGTCAGGAAGATGCAGAGGGATATCAACGAGGCTTCTGTTCCGGCTCCTTTGACAGGCGAGGAGACAACGATTCAGCAGTATGGATGGGGCGACGAGGAACAGGCAGCGCCGTTGGTGGAGATGCTGAATATGATTGAGGGTGAGGTTGGGAACCGGCAAGAGTCATCCAATATGAGGCATTGGGCAAAGCGTGCCGACTCTAGTAATATGCACCATTAAATTATTTCCATGTCCATTCACTGTACTGAATCCAGAGACCGTCACTAGCCTCAAGCAAAGCCACTCAGGACTTACGACGTGGAGGGCGTGCCTTGGTTGGACAACGAGGTGCTCCCTTTTTCTTCAATACTTTCTCTGGACCATTAACACTTTCATCAACCAACACAACTCTATATTCATCACCATGGACGAGAACACCCTCTTCGCTATCCGCAACCTCTTCTACTCGGGTATGGCTCCCCCCATCCTCATCTTCCTTCCTCTCACCTCATCACACGCGTTTCTCTTTCACTTTTTCATCGCGCCTAGTAGACGAACCACCCCTTTCATCAGAACCCGTTCACATCTCCGCAATGCATTCAACACACACTCACACTCACCCCCACTTTCCTACCCTCAACAACAAAACTAAATAGGCAACTACACCCAAGTCATCTCAGAGACGACATCATCCCGCACTCGCGCATCCGCAAACCAGCCAACAGCCCACCAACTGGACCTCTTCCTCTTCCGCTCGCTGATCGCCACAAAGAACTATACTCGTGTCGCTCAGGAGATTACCGAGTCCCACGGATTGGGACTCCAGGCCCTTAAGGCCCAGGCGGTTTATCTGGATGCTGTCCAGTCAGCTGACGCTGCCGGTCGGGATGCTGCCTTGGCACATTTGAGAGACTTGCTCCTTGTCCACTCGCCTGACGACCATCAGCCCGAGATCACTGCCTTGGAGGTCAAGGTTGTCGTTGGCCAGGTCTTGGCTACAGAGGGATTGGTCGAGGAGGCTCTTACTGTCCTCTTGCCCCACAACAATCACCTGGAGAGGTATGGAGAAAAACTATGTGTGCATGATTGAAGGAGTTCACATTATTATGCTGAGACACTAGATCGCTGACACGTATTCATATAATATTTAATTCCAACCATTTTTATTTCTTTTCAATCCTAGTGTGGCGGTCGTGGTCCAGATCTACTTGCAAATGAACCGTCTGGATCTGGCAAGGAAGGAAGTTGAGGCATGCAAATCATGGGCAGAGGACGCAATGTTGGCCCAGTTGATGGAGGCCTGGGTCGGTCTCCGCACGGGCGGTGGCGACAAGTACCAGAACGCCTACTATATCTACGAGGAAATCGCCACCTCCTCCACATCCCCCACCGTCAAGTCCTTGATCGGAGAGGCAGTCTGCAATATCCAGATGGGTCGTTTCCCAGAGGCGGAGGGGATCCTTCAGGAGGCTCTTTCGAGGGAACCTTCTAACACTGACGCGATTGTCAACCAGATTGTTCTCTCGACCTTGTTGAGCAAACCTGCAGAAGAGATCAGCGCCTTGGTCCAGTAAGTTAATTACATTTGTTTGTTCTCTGGGTGTGATAGATATGTTACTTACATAAGCTGAGACGTCTTCTGGGCTCGTTTTCGCATCCATTGACAACTTCATCATTACCAATTTCATGAATAATAGGCAATTACAGAGCGTTGCACCAAACCACTCATACTTGCAGGACTTGGACTTGAAGTCAAGTTTGTTTGACCGCGCTGCCCAGCGCTTTGCCGTCGCCTAAATCATCTAGGCACCTTGTAATCTCTCGCTCTCACTCACCAACCTCGACTCGACCCCACAACACAATAAACGCGTTCAGTCAAATATCAATCGTATCCTATCACGCTTTTTTTTCTCTCTCACACACTCGCAAGGACCTCTCCTTTTCTCTCATCTTCATGTATGCCGCCGTATCAAAACGGGACTCGTCAAAAAAAAGTCTTCGAAAAAGTGGGTTTATTTACCACTGAATCCATGCAAGGCATATTTTTTTTGGGATTTGGAAAGGGGGTTTTTTTCTCACATATGTACAACAGGAACGGTAATGGACGGATCCCCAATGGAACTCTGACAAAAAAAAGACGAGTCACGAGTCACAAGAGGACGAAGGGCAGGGGAAGGAGTAGGGGCGAGGTTGCTAGGATCGGTTGGTAAGGAAAAGTGGGTGTTACGGTACTAGGTAATCGGTACTCGTGCATTCAAATAGCGGGGGACAAAAGTCCATTCAAAGCCATCGGCAAGACAAGGATGGGACAAGGGACTCCCGCCAGGAAGAGTGAAAAATGAATGAGGGCTCAGGTGCTGAAACTGCAGAGGACCGGGAGGAAGCGCTGCATGCGTCTCTTGTCGTCGTCACAAAACTTGACATTGTCGCCAAAGAGACGCACCTCACGCAGGCGCGAGCGGGTCGCAACCACCTTGAAACAACGGACGAGATTCTATTTTACCCATGCAAAATAATAAGGAGTTTCCATAAACCGTTAGGATACAATTCGTTTTCGGTTGCATAAGAAACACAATCGATGCTGTAATTTGCATGAATGAATATTTTTTTCCATGAGTAAAAGAACTAACCTGGCCATTGCCCTTGACAGGGGCACGGAGGACCTGAAGACGGTCGCACGAGGTAAGAACTTGTTCGAGTTCATCGCATCCCAAAAGATCACGCCAGCCGAACCAGATACGGACCAGCTGGGGGCCGAGCTTGGGCAAGACGGTGTTGAAGAAGAGGTCCTTGCTGTGAAAATCGGACCAGCGCTCCACATGGAGCTCTTGGATCTGACGAGCCTTTTCAAGAAAGCTCTGCCAGAATTCAACCGTGTTGTTGTCGCGGGGAGACGACTTGCCGGTCGATGTCAGCTTGGGGCAGAGCGCCAGAGCCATCAGGATCAATTGAGAATCGACAGTTCCCATGTCGAAAAATTCGAGATTCTGGGGAGGGTGCTTCAGGACGGCGGCGGTGTAGATGTCGGGGCAGTTTCGAAGGTAGATCGAAACCAGGCCCTGGTTGTGCAAAACAAGTGTCTCGAGTGACTGGGGGTTGATCGACTCGGGACAGATGTCCAGCTTGGTAAGCGATCGACAGTACTGGGCTAGGACACGCGAAAAGTCGTGGGCGGGAATGGCCTGAGGCGCATGGTGCAGGTGGAGACTGGTCAAGTTGACAAGCGAAGGGGCAAGGGCGACACTGGTCTTGAGGTCGGGTGGGGCCAGGAAGGAGATGCTGAGGTCAGTCAAGTGCTTCGAGATGGTCCTAATGTTGGACCAATCTGCTCGGGTGGTGACTAGTTTGTGCAGACGAGTGCATGCGCTAATGCAATTCAAGGCGGCATCGGCATAGGTCGTGTCGTCCTTATCGACAGAGTTGATCGAGACGCTGGTCAGGTCGAGTTCCTGGATGTGGGCCATTCCCTGGGCAATCGTCGTGTCCAAGGTGCGGAAGGCCTCAGTCTCGAAGGGTTCCATCAGATGACCCTTCTCACCAGAGCGGAAGCAGAGGGAGATGGACGACAGACGAGGGCAAGGCTCAAAGAGCTTATCGAGCGAGGGAAACAATTCCCAGAGCTCAAGCTTGCAGCGTGAGAGGGAGCGAACGTAGAGACCGCGGTTGGTGGTGGTCAAGGTGCGGACGAGGGTATTAACCTTTGTCTCGGATCCTCGGCCATGGCGAATATAGGGGGCGCGGTAGAGGAAGACGTTAGCGTCAAAGAACCAGGTTCGGCTGACGAGAGAGCAGGCGCGGAGGGAGGCCTGGATTTGCTGAGGGCAGAGTTCTGCTTGGGCTTCGAGACAGGCGAGGATCTCGAAGACAATTTCAGGCAAGGCGAGGGCTCGGTTGGTGGCGGTCGTCAACATATGTGTCGATTAAATCTTGTTGGTGGTGTGTGTAGTACGAGTGGGGAAACGAGCAATGATGATGCAGGTAATACGATGTGCGAAGACAAAGAGAGAAGAGTCAACAGAGGAAGGTTTGACGCGAACTGTGCAGAGAGCGGGAGCGGAGTTGACACGGCTAGGATGTTTTGGTAATAGGACGAACGCAACGACTGAAACGGAGTTTTGTTCTCGTGACTCTTTTACAAACAACTGTGGTACGAGTGTACGACGAGCAAAGAGGGAGAAAGAAAAAAAAGGCGCGAGAGAACGGAAGGGCCTAATATGGGTCTAGAAGTGGATGTAGTCTCGAACTCGCTGCTAATGGTGTTGTTGTTGTTGATGTATGCTTTCTCACTTTGACACTTGGGCACGAAAGCAAAGCAAGGAAAAAGGGGGTCTGTTCACAAGTAGTGGGAAAAAGAGAGTAAGGGGACGAGTAGCTCAAGTCAAAGGGCGAGACAAGAACGACAGGGTAGAGACCGAGTAAAGGAGGGGACAGAAGAGGACGTTGTCAAGGGAGGCTGTAAGGGTGGGAATGGTGGAGAGAGGCGAGAAAGAAGAAGGCAACGATGAAGAAAGGTTGCTATGGAAAGAGTTGACTACGTTTGGAGAATGTACAGAAACTAGGCGGAGTAAAGGATGGTTTGGGTAAATTTCTGGTTCAAACTCCAAACTCACAGGGAAAGCATTTTTGAAAGCTCGGGTGGATGGGGGTAGGTGGAGGGTCGAGAGTGGTAGCAGCGTGGCTAATAAGAATGGTTAAGAAAGAAGAAGGATGGCGCTTGTTTGTAAAGTGCCAAGGTGGAGCTCGGTGTAAGAAGGGTTGAGAATGAGACGGGGCACGCACGAAGAAAGAAGAATAAGAGACTAGAAAGGGAGAGGGCAGGACAGGATGTAAATATGTGTATGTGTGTGAGAAAGAGGAAGGGAAGGAGTGTGCTTGTTATTTGGGGTGGATGGAGAGACTGGTGGTGAGTAGAAGGTAGAAAGTAGAAAAGAAGTGTGTGTGTGTGGATATGAAGAAGGAAGACAAGAGAAGAGAAGAAGAGGTCGTTCAAGAGAAGAAAAAACGTCCTTTTATGCGAACCTTGACGGATGAGGTTGGTCGTGTGTTCAGAAGGTGACTCGAACTCCCTTTCCATCAAAGTGTGGGGAAAAAATCATAGCACTGTCGCGCCAACTGATGAGAATACTACTACTCATGTACTATACTACAAGCTTACTTCCACTGCCTCCTATACTCCCAACGCAAGGCTGACCCTCGTCTTCTGTCTCTTTTACTGGGAAATCCTCAGGGAAGGAGGCAAAAACGAAAAAAATGCAAGGGACAATAGACCAACCACCTGTTTGCCCCATCCCACCCTAACTTCTCTCCACACCATCCCCAATTGATCTCTTCCTCCTCCTCCTTCTCCACTACTCCTTCTTTGCTCGAACACACCTACAGACATAAAAGAGTCAACTGCCATCGGATGATACTCTTGAATTGTCTAGCCGGGTCGTTGTTGTCTTTGGTTTGCTGGCTTGCCTTTGTGGGCGCTCTCTTAATAGGAGAAACAAAGACCACTCGAAGCGATATGAGTTGGGATGGGACAGGCAAAGGAAGTAGGGGGGCGTGGGCGTTATTGTACAATCTAGTGCCATCCCTTACCTTCCATCTCTTTCCATCCCACCATCGACAAAGGTCTCTCGCTTGGGTCTTGGTCTTGGGTCTTGGTCTTTCGGTTTGTGAAAAGGAAAAATTGCCAACAACAACAACGACGAACACTTGGTGGTGTTGTGTCGTTCTTTTGTTCTTCCCCCTCTTTTGGGTCTGTGCTTCCCCAACTTCCCTGTCACCTGTCTTTGTGCGACGAGTTGCATGAAAAACACATATCTTGTTATTACTCTTTTGCTTCCCACCCGACCAAAAAGTACAGCCAATTGCAAAGGTAGTCGGGAATAGGAAGGACGGAACGAAAGAAAGGCGGAAGCGACCTTTTTTGTATGTGT